>CM017464.2:33653016-34953276 GCA_007827005.2 Populus simonii
TTTCTTACAATTACTTGATAAGCAATCCAAACTATCCTAATTCCATTTTTCAATGAGAATCACTAAAGGCAAGTTGATAAATAAGGGCTGAAATAAAAACTGAAGAGGACAATGCTTAGGAGTTAAGGCTTAAGGGACTGATCATTTCTGAAATCACAATGTTATGCTAGTCTGTCCAATCTACTTCGTGATTCTTAGAGTCTATATCCTCTATATAAATGAAATCATGACAAAAATCCTTCAGCGTTTTGAATGTGCACCTTTTAAGCTTCTTGCCTCTATACTGGTGTTCAATGCTAACAGTTGTTTTTTCCTGCAACAGTATGAATGTCTGGTGGAAGGTTGTGGTTTAAAATTCAAGAATTACAAGGGTAGGCAACAGCATCTGGTAGATAAACACAAGTTCCCTAGTTCATTTGAATTCTTCAAGAAAGCCCACCTATCCAAGAAAGCAAGACAGAAGCAACATCGCAAACAAGCTATTCATAGAAGCGAGGAAACTTCCAGCAAAATGGACATAGAAGGCGAAACCATTGATGGCCTTGTTTCAGCAGTATCTAAGTTAAGCACTTCAGATTCCTCTCCTTCTTCAATCAGCTTTGGCCGCCGCAACACTCGTGGCCTCACATTTGTCCCTCGAGCGGTTCAGCGAGAGAAAAAGGCAGATTCTGTGCCAACAGGAGGGAAGCAATAGCCAGAACACTTGTAAATACCTTGTCTGCATGTAATTGTGGGACTGATTACTTGAGAGTTGGAAATAGCCATCCACGAATGCAAGTCTGAAAGTTGAATTTGTGGAAAAGCCGATACTTAGTTTTCGTTTAAATCCCACATTTTGTCATGCATTATTAGGTACTGATAATTGCATTCATACTACACCTAATTTATTTGTTATGTTTTTTCTTGAATTCAATTCCACAGGTTAATTTATTCTTTTTGAGTTGAGATGAAAGCCTAATTTAGAGTGCCAACGCCTGCATGTGTCTTCTTTCATGTAAAATCCATTACTTTCCCTCTGTTAATGAAAAGGAGACAAACACCAATGGCCGCGCTATTTAGTTCTAGCTGACTGAAGGGCTCGCCGTCTCGTTCTTGGTTCCTGTAAATAAACTCCGTGTGTAAAGTCATCTAAAAAGCAAAGCTATCAGAAAACGAAATAACATTCCTGTATCTTTGACAGCTGGCCTGTCATCACCTTGGAAATCGAATTCACTTAACGCAGTTAAACTGTGTCGTTTCAATTAAGGGCTAAGTAGTCAAACCAGATGACGAATCAGGGGCATCCATGTCCAAGAAAAATACCTTAAGTCATCACGTCCTTCTTCACGCTCTTAAATCCCAGTAGCTCACAGATCCACCATCTTCACAACCACCAAAAATAGAGAGAGAAAGAGAGAGAAAAAAAAATCGAAAAGAAATGGACGCCATCGATTCAGTATTCGATCCATTGAGAGAGTTCTCTAAGGACAGCGTTCGCCTCGTCAAGCGCTGCCACAAGCCCGATCGCAAAGGTTAGCAGCAGCACCACCCACCCTTTCTTTCCTTTTTCTTTTCTCTCTTTTAGATTCGATCTTGTTGTGAATTCTGTCTAAAAAGACGCGTTTTTTTGTGGTTTCAGAGTTCACGAAGGTGGCTTTCCGTACAGCGATAGGATTCGTAGTGATGGGATTCGTAGGTTTCTTTGTGAAACTCATATTTATTCCCATCAACAACATCATTGTTGGATCCGTTTAGGTAAGCTCTATTCTTTGATTGATCTAAATATAATTCTTTTTTATTATTTATTGAAAGTTTTTAATTGCTAAATTGAGATCTGTTACTGAATTTTGTTTGAATTATATTTGATCTCTTCCTTTTATGATCAATAATTGAAGTTGCTTGTTTTTGTTATTCTTTTAAAAAAATTGTGATACAACCTGGACACCAACTAGAAAATCCATGTTGTATTGGTATGGGCTAGAGAGTTAGTTACAGGAATAATAAGCAAGGCGAAGCCCTCAATCTTTGGTGCTGTCATTGACGGTGGTGGTGGTGGTGGTGGTGGTGGTATGTTACAAGATATCTATGGTGTATGATTGGGTCCATCTGTAAAGTACATGGTTGGGTTGTAATGGGTTACAAAATGCATGTCATTAGGCTTTTTTCCCTCTGTTAAAAATGAAGCAAGGCGGGCTATCCAAAGGCTATATATAGGTATTGGTTTTAGTATTAGGCATGAAGAGATGGGTATATTGATTCTTTTTAGCTCACACTTGATGATTTTGTGCCTTTTTTGCCTATGGTTTCAGATCAGATTTCACCTCGCTCGTGCTTGAATGAATGGTCATTTCAAAATAAACAGAATGAATACTTATGACATTATTATGCATAAATGTGCTTACACAACACACACCATTTTATTTGATATCAAAATGTTAAACTTGATGCTGTTCAGGACCTTAAAATAATGTGATGAAACATTCCGCGGATGAATTTGAGTGTTTTTGGGTTGACTTGGAGTTGGAGTGTAACATTTTGTTGACATTGCAGGATAGCATGGATGGATCCAGGCTTGATCGCAAAATCCAGAGATAGATGGCAATGTGGTGAAATGGAATGGTAGCACTGTTGATGTTGCTTTTTGCTGTATCTTGGTCTTAAAACTGTAGGATTGAGGATATTGTATGAAACTTTTGTTCCTTTTATCTAGTAGCTTTTTTGGATTTACAATTTTTCTTTTCTCGCTTGGTTATTGTGTTCCAACAAGTGTTCATGTTCTTTAATTATATAGCCCAAAATGAAATTCAGGGAGTATTGCAACTCTTTATTTGGCCTCGGTCGGTCCTACACGGTAGGAATCAGCCTTGTCCCTGAGCTTCTGAGCAAACGAATTACCGTCTGTTGGAGGCCTTTTCGCACCTCAAATATTAGCAGGATCCAATTTCAGGTTGCTTGTAAATAGTACACCGATTTTTGGGTCGTGACCTGCACTGCAAGTGATCCTCCTCCCACAAACCCTTCAATACCTATTAGAGGTGGTACGGCCTTAACATATGCCAAATGATTTTTCCTGCTGCGCTTTCCAGTGATTACTGGAGCACAATCGTGAACTCTCTAGCCAGTCTGGAATGCCTTAAGATCACAAATGGCTTCAATTTTTTTCCTCCAATTTAAAGGCGTGCCAATAGACGGAGCATAGAAAACCCATTGGCTGGGTATATTACCGGAAGCACGTCAGTAAAGCCATGGCAAACAAAGGGTTCCTCCATGCGATGAAACTGGCTAATTTGACACCATTCACAAGGACGCCCAAACAACCAGTGTCTCAGTATTTGTAGTTTTCAATCTTGATATAATGATAGAAATGTAGTAAATTCAAACTGAAGGGCGTAAAAAAGCAAAAAGACACCTGATAAACCAGATATTAACAGATTAAAAACAAGCATTTAGGATCACAATGCACACGGAAAAAATTGTTGTAGTGGCGCACATCTATTTGCTACAACATAAAGCAAAAGCAATTAAAAAAGATCAGTAACTTTCAAATTCAGCAAGCTGGGTTGCTATCTGCAGCATCAACATTGGAGGCAAGTACTAGCTGCGGCTGAGCAACGATACCTTCCTTTCTTGCCTTCTTGCGTTCACGCTGCAACCTGAAGTTCTCTCTCTTCCTTGCTCGATAGCTGTTGGGATTCTCGGGCTGGATTTCTCTTGGGTACACACTAATCTGCCAAACATACAAGACCATAATGCATCTCAATTTGGAATATTTAGCACTCTCATAAACTGTAAGGTTTAAAATGTAGAATCTACCTTTTTTCTGTCAGGCCCAAACTTCTCAAATTTCACCAGTCCATCAATCAAAGAAAAGATGGTGTGATCCTTGCCAATCCCCACATTCTTCCCTGGATGAAACTGAAGATGTAGACAAATACTCAAATGTGGTAGCATGAAAAACTAGCCACAACACTATTTAATGCACATTGAATGACAGTGGGGAACAGCAGAGCAGATATGTTCCATAAACAGCAATATTAGAAATAAGAATTTCGCATTTTTCAATATGCTTGGAGCAGTCATCTCAAAGTGATCAAATTTAAATTCCCTTATTCCAAAAGGAAATCATTTCCATGATCCCTAAATTCAGAGTTAATAGCTTTCACCCTCCAGAGCAAAACTCCAATCCACTCTTCCTAGACGAACCAAACATATAGAGTCAGCAAATCAGAAAAGAGAACACAAGATTCGCTAATTTGATATGGTTTTGCCTTGCAAATCTTTTTCACTGGTGACCTACTATGACATGGACCGCCATTACAATGAGGGTTCCTACAGTCATGGATTTGATAGTTTGGATACAGGGTGACTAGTGGATTCCATGTTGGTGAAAGCTGGAGACTAGCAGAATACTTGGTTCTTTGACCTTGACAGTCCAAAATACAGACCTCTTGCTCTCCCATTTCCCCTTTTCTACATTACATATCACATTACTAAGGAAATTCCCGAACACGAAACCCCTTATTACAAAATCAAGCATTGCCAAAAAAATCAATTTAATTCCCATCGAATCGAACTTATAACTAATAACAACTACAAACTTAACCCAAAAACAAAACTCTTTTAAGAAAAACAAAGGTGAACTGCTAAATTTTGAGGAAATTAAGGCCAGACCTTGGTACCACGCTGCCTTACAATAATTGCGCCAGGTTTAGCAGCTTGGTCACCATAAATCTTGACACCAAGCCGTTTGCCTTTAGAATCACGGCCGTTCTTGGTACTCCCAGCTCCCTTCTTGTGAGCCATTTGAATCGTCAAGGGTAATGGAGCCTTCACCGGAGCCTTAAACGGCAACAAAGCAGAGCTTTTCAAACCAAATTTAAGGGACCCAGCATCTCCTTTGAAGAAGGAAGATGAAGAGCTTGAAGATAAAGAAAGGCCTTTGAATGAACCAATTAGATTGAAGCTGACTGCCATTACTGCTTTTTAAGCTGAAAATTTGAAGACCCAGAAATGAGAATTAGAGGTTTATGTTTGTGGTGAATTAAATTTAAAACTAAAAACTGATTTACAAAATTTTTTTGAGTGCTTTATAGGGTTTGTTTTATGGTTACAAGTGAAGAAGGGATGAGAGGAGGAGGGGAGGGGAGGGGATTGAGAGCTTTATCTTTTGAAAGTTATTCACGTGAGAGTGTGATGGATTAGATGGAGAATGGGGGGGTAAAGGTACATTTCGTGCCTATACTCTTTTGATTTTCATACTGGTCCCTCCTTCGCCATATTTCTTGTTCTTGTTCTTGTTCTTTTGCCGATCTCCATTACTAGCATTGAATATGTCATGTGAAGCTATGCAAGATTAGCTTGTATGATTCAAGATTCGAATTATAGAAAAATAATTGTAAATAATTTGTTGGGAATGTACTACTAGTTCACGAATAGCCTTTGATAAAACATGCATGCTCAAATATTTCAAGTTTGGGTTCAAACATGTTGGAGGAGGAGGGTTGGTTGATAGTTGATAGAATTGAGAGATTTCATCAAAAATGGAAATTAAAAAAAAATGTAATTGAGTATTGTTAATGTTGTTTTTGAGAGCTGTAATTGGTACAAATCCATATATATTATAATAATTGATCTGATATCTTACCTAGATCTAGATTATTAGGTTTTCATATTAATTTATTATTATATCATGACTTAATTATTATATCGATGTAATATATATATTATTAATATAGATGTTCAGTCCAGCTTGCATATATCTCAACTAATTCTAAAGGTTTTAAAATTAATAATTATATAAACTTTTAGTGATCTTAAAATTTATAAAACTCAAACGGATAATTTTTAAAATATAAATTTAAAATCTGATAAGTTAAATTATGTTTTTAAAATTAACTATCATATATTTTGTAGCATTTTCGTTCAGATTAGATTCATTTTCAAACTATTTGGAATCCTAGAAATTTAATTTAATTTCAAGAGTAAAATCAATTCGTGTATTTGGAATTATTTTGATGGTATTGATTTGAATTACAAATAAATTCAAATCATAAACAATAAAAATAAATAAATAAATAAAAAGAAACCCTCTGATTTGGAAATCAATTTATGCTATTTTTTTTTTAGTTTAACATGGGTGTCCGGGCCAGCTTTTGGGCATTTCGACTAATTCCATAGGCCCTGAAGTTAACGACCATGTAAGCCTCCAGTGACCATCATATGAGCAACCACAGGGTTCAAACCTGAGACCACGTGGCCCAGTAGTAAGAGCTTGGGACCAAGAGGTTTGCTCCCTCTGTGGTCTCAGATTTGAACCCTGTGGTTGCTCATATGATGGCCACTGGAGGCTTACATGGTCGTTAACTTCAGGGCCCATGGAATTAGTCGAGGTGCCCAAAAGCTGCCCCGGACACCCACGTTAAACTAAAAAAGAATACTCTTTTTCTTCTCTTCAGCCAAAAAAAAAAAAAAAAAAAAACTTCTTGTACTGTAAATTGTGCATCTTCAGAAGATTCGGTTTTGTGGAGCAAAGTCTGCTGATGCAATAATACATATTCGAACAAGGAGTATACGTGGAATAAGTGATACTATTTAAGCAGTAGCGTTTTGCTTCCGAAACTAAAGAAACTTCGGTTCTTGGACTGTCTGGAGGTTGATGAAGAAGTAGCAATAGGGAATGTCTTCTTTTCCTCTGAGTTGCTGCTGGGACATCAACTATGAAGTGGGGTGTCGTCTCCCATCTTTGGCATAAGCTGCCTAAACTGATCGGGTTGGATGTTTCAAAAACTTTTATTGGTCCAACTGTGGTTCCTAGACTATTATTATTTTCACCTTGCTTGAAGGTTTTTTTTTTTAATTTAACGTGGGTGTTCGGGTCAGCTTGCTCGCACCTCGACTAATCCCACAGGCCCTGAAGTTAACGATCATGTAAGCCTCCAGTGGCCATCATATGAGCAACCACAGGGCTCAAACTTGAGACCACAGAGGGAGCAAACCACAGGGCTTGAAGGTTTTTTTCTTTTGATTTTACTTGGGTATCTTCACACTATTTTAAAAAAATAAAATTAGTCTCATTCGAAACTTATGATTATTCCTCTCAACAAGTGTGTTTCCTGAAAATTAAATTTATATTATCATCTTTATAGAAATATAATGATATCTAACCGTTAGACCAATATTTTATTGATATCTTACTTAAAGGTTTTGTATGTAATGAATTGCTTACTTTTTAAAGAAAAAAAATACTTCAATCTCGATAAATACAAATAAAAACTTTTACTCTCAAAATATGTTTTTATGGGGTGGAGAGAAGACAACTAAACACATCTTTTACAATATATAATATAATTTTTTTTTAATTATGTTGAATATAAATTAAAGGTAAAATTATTAATTCGATTCAATTTTGTAGGCATTCCAAGCAATATAATTAAATTCATTATGTGATTTTAAATTTTATTATAAATATAAAAATTGTAATAAGTTATCCATTTAATTCAAATCATATTTGAAATTAAATTGAATTTAACTATACTTGTGATTTACTTTGAGACAGGTTGCTTATGTTTTGTGCATCCCTCATGTTTTTTAATATAATTATAGAACACGGACCGTCTATTAATGTTCTTATAACCATTTTTGTTCATGTGGAGAAGTCCATGTCATGATTTAGTCGTCTGTGGGAGGCAATTTGAGACAAAACAAGGAGTATGTTTTTCTTTTTAAGGTGTACGATGCTTTTCAAGATAAGTTTTCAATTAAATTGTCTAGAATTTATCCTGATCATTCTTTAATTTACAAGAAAAGCAATGAATTACAAGCAATTGATGGTCATTGGATTTGGAATTGCCTGCTAAGAAATTAGACACCGAAGAAATACTCCGATCAACTGAGTTTTTCTTAATTCTAAAATTAATTTAGAATTTTGGGATTAGAACTCAGGAGTGAATCTGAATCATTAGAAAACATGTAAGAAAAAAAGGGAAACAAGAAGTGTTGAGAGTGGGATTTGAACCCACGCCCTTTCGGACCAGAACCTTAATCTGGCGCCTTAGACCAACTCGGCCATCTCAACATTATGCTAAGTGTGGGAACTATGTTTTATATGTATCAATACATATACCATCTGAGACGCCGTCTCTGCATAACTTAACGGGGACCAGGCATATGAATCTTAACGCGAGGATCATCTTAGGGATTTGGGATGGGAGAACTCAGCCCAATCTGATATGGTATCAACCGAACGTGGCGGCTGGATGACAGGCGCTCCCATCATTAACGAGAGGGAGCTAGGCTTTTTAATATTGGTGTCGAGCGTATGCCTAGAAATGATGGTGGTAATTGACGATCGTTTTCCCTTGATTGAACTCAGCACGACCTCTGCCAATGTTTTTACTTTATGTAGGTTCTTGAAAATCCAAGTAAGAAAAAGATTCTGATCCATTTAGCAAGTGAACGTATATGATCACTTGTTTTGGGTGTGCTTTAATTGCATAATTTTCATTGCTTTGGGAAATGAAAGCTCTTGAAATGTATTAACATCAAGCTACCTAGCATGACCCATGTTGCATGAATTAACCTGAAGTGAGCACTGTTTTGATACGCCTACATCTTTCAGTAGTAAAGGTTAGAGGAGTGGACCAGAACAGAAACACTTCAATAGTCAACTGAATTTTGGAATCGTTTGCTAATTAGGCCATGTTGGGGATTGAGGCCAATGCAGGATATCATCAATCGCCACTTTAGATGCCTCCCGATCCCGTGCAAAAAGAACATGAAATAACGTGGATCGGAAAAGGAATGAACAGCAATAGTTAGCTATGTACGAAAACTAGCTGCTACAACAATGACCTTACATTAGAAACATGCGGAACGTCGCAGCCCAGAATGAAACTAGAATACAGACAAATTGAGTGTCACTCTACCTAGGCTGAAACAGCGGTGAAACCCTTCTTCGAACAGTCTCCTGAACTTGTTCAGGTGACAAAACTGATGCCTCACCTTCAAAATTGGCATTTTCCATCTGCTGATGCAACTGTATAACACAGGAAAGAGTTGACAGATGTTAAGAGGTCCCTTCCAAGTGAAATTGATCAATTGTTTCATAACTAAATTGTTGTTAGAATATCCAAAATATGAGCAGCAAATGAACATGAAATAACATGTCTCCAGAATGATGTCCAATGAAAAAAAATTTACAGCCCTGAGGTTTGCATTTTTATCTTTGAGCAAAAACTGCTAAAGTGAATGAGAAAATGAATCACACAGGCATTTACCTTCTCAAGAATTGCAGATTGATCATCCAGGTGAAATTTGCGCATGTGCTTTAGCATCTCTAGTTGCTGCAAAAAAAATTCCCAACCATTTAGTTGTACCCATCTTCAACCAACCTCTAATACCAAAATTCAACTAGATTTTACCTGCTCCTGTAGTTTTTGTTGATAGTGCATTTTTCCAGCAAACTCATCTGGTCCAAGCTCAGCTTCATCGCAGGCCATTTCTTCGCTGTCATTTCATTGCATATCAACACCAAAAATACAGAATCAGATAATCCAATCCCTTGCAAAAACCAGTGCATGTAAATGGAACATCTGTTTCAACTCATGAAAACAGGGACATCATAAATGACATCAACTTTTTTGGAATAAACAGTAAAGGCACTGTGAGGAAAGAACTCGGAAACAATGCAGACAGTAAACGTAATTCTCCAATAAGGAGAGCATTGAGAAAGACAAGTCATGTTCCTTAAGTAAATCCATCTCAGTGACAATAATATAAAAGGAGTGGTCAAGTATGTCATCAGGGTTTTTCCAAATATGACTAGAAAATACGAAAATAAACACCCTTACTAAGTCCTAAACATGTGCTTACAGGAGATGAGTAAAACAGAGTCCCTGACCCTCAACCAATTCAGCTTGTTATCCAAGGCATTTGAATTGTCTATCAGTTTTATTTCATAATCGCCATTAGTATTGTCCCTATCATGCATAAAACTTCATGTATGTAACCCCATCCATATAGTTGCTCATTTTTTATTCCCAGGCAATGAAAACTGCATTTCTATCTTCCAACCCCATTGGAAAGGAATCTTCTACAACAATTACATTTCATGCCAAAGAGAAAATCGATCTTCCATAGGCCCAGTAGAGTTCAAGATTTATCAATGGTATCTTTACTTGGAAAGGGAAATTTCAGCCAGAAAAATGTTGGAAAGTTGAAAAAAATTGCATGCTGTTGGAGAGAAAAAAAGCTCAGACTACATTCAACTCCTTGGGAAAATGTAAGAGCTCACATGACAGCAACTGTTACCTAAGGAAAAAAGAGGCACTGCTTTTTACATCTTTAAAAATTTTGTGAAAGGCCTAAACCTTAAAATGACAATAACTTTTACAGTGGAGGCTGGAGAGATGATGCTGTACATCACAGGTCAAAAAAAAATGAGGGTTGTCCCTGTACAAGATCATAGAAAATTAATGGCGGGTTCTTGTACTATCTCATATGTTTGTGTCCTCTTTAAAAGTAATAATAGTTCACATAAAAAAATGCAGAATACTCATATGCTGTCCAATGGCTTAACAAAAATTACTCAAATCAGAAATCTGTACCAGAGACAGAGAGACAACATACTTTGCAACAAATTTGTAAAAGCGAATCATCAAATCCTGATCATTTTCATAGACCACGTTCACTTTTCCCAAGCATGAAATACCAAAACTTGGATCTGCAATAGTAAAACAGTATTTTTCATGATATCAGATTGCTTTAACTTCTTCGCACAAAACTTGCACCAGTATTGAAGAATAACAAATGTGAGTCAGAATAACTGAATGGATCTTTCAATGTCTGTCATCATGGCATGAAAGCTAAAATAGTCAGAACTTTCCAACTAAGAGGAGTCAATTTCCAAAAAGAGAATGACCACTTTACCTATACAAGTCGAGATGCTAGTGATATCTTGAATACCAAAAACAGGACTTTAAAGGATAAAAAAATTCATGTAAAAAAGTCCAAAGCGAGATGGCCCCTACATCAGTTTAACTGCTATGAAAGCATAGCAGCTATCCCCTCCACAAATCTATAATGCACTATCCGTCACATTGAGCTTCATTTGCCCTATTTTAAGATGAATTGCAATTAAGAATTACTTAGAGGTAATGTTTCACTTTGCAGATGCATTCGCTATCTACAAAAAAGAAAAGAGATGCGTGGTTCAGCAATAAAATTTCCAAAGCTCTAAGAACAAGACTAAATACTGATAGATCTCCATGAGATTGCTGTAACAAAGGCAAAGAAAATAACAAATAGAAAGTTACATCAGCAACTTGTAGCGCATGAGAACATACGAGGAAAGAACACAACATTCTATCAACAAGCCTCAACGACTGTATGTTCAGCCCAAGCACAATGAAGCAAGTGCAACAGATTTAGTTACCCACGAAATGCACATACAAGTCAAGCGACAGTGCACTTTCCAATCCAACCAAGCTAAACCAACCATATCACTTTTTAGATTAAAAATGGATTTTCAAAGATAAGACTCGAACCCCTGTCCTAACAAAAGTCCTAACCGCATTTGCTTTGCAAGAGTACCAATACCCAGCATTTTGAAAATGAGCAACCCCCATTTGGAAAAATTTATTGAGAAATTCAAAGATACTCCGGGACAGACTCACCAACCCCCATTTCCAAAAATATAGATTCCTGGATTGTAGTGGTAGCAGCAACAGCTTCCTGCATTAAAAATCCCATCTCAAAATTTGACAAACAGAAGCGATACTTGTTAATCAAAGGGCAAACCCATCATTTTTTATTATAAAAACACTCACCTGTTTGTCATTCACGGCATCAGCAATCCTTTTCTTTACATCTAACAAAGAGTATTTATATGAAAATGGTAAATTTATAGTTACAATGAAAGAAAAAGGAAAGGAAAGGTGGGGGATTTTGAATTACCAGGCTGGGAAGTGAGTTGAGAGAAGGAATTAAAGAGATAAAGCAACTGTTCTCTTGATAGCATTCCTGAGCTTTGTAACGGTGAAGTTGCCATTGATGATGATGAAATTTCTCCGCAAAATGGAATCAGACAGACAATATTGCTGTCACTTCACCTCTCTTTAAAGAGAAGGCAAAATGGAGCCTTTCATATACTAGACACGACGGCCATCATTAACCCATGTTCTAACTTACCCTTAGAACCACAGAAATAACATGGGATGAGTCATGAGAGGCCCCAAGTTTTCATTTTTCATTAAAAAAAAAAAAAACTGTGTAGATTTTGACCTTTTTTTTTTTTATTTGTGAGGGTTTAAGATTAAACATGTTAATTTTAGTTGATACAGTTTCAGAGATTTAAAAAAAAATAAAAACTATGTAGTTTTAGAAAAAATAAAAACTAAACTAAGTTTTAACTCAATTATTAATTAATCAAATCAATTTCAAATTGATTTGATTACAATTGTAACAAAATACAAAGTTAGCAGTTGAATCCTATAATTTAGGATATTTAATATTGGTTATTTTTTAAATATTTTTTATTTAGAAATATATTAAAATAATATTTTTTTTATTTTTAAAATTTATTTTTGATATTAACATATTAAAACAATATAAAATCATTAAAAAAAATTAATTTAACATGAAAATTTAAAAAAACAACTGATAAAATAACCTTTTGATTTTTTTGATTTTAATTCTTTATATTATCAGTTCAAATCAACACAGCAAGTTGAAATAAATTGGGACAAGTTCTATGCAAAGCAAATTGGTTGGTAGGTTTTTTTTTAATTTTTTCAAGAGAGGTTAAAACTCATGACTTCTTGCAACAAGGAAATACTCTAATGCCAATTAAATTATAACTAATTGAGTACTCAATAGTTGTCTTAAACTATATTTCAAATACAATCCAACATATTAACAGTAAATTAATAACATGATTTTTTGTTCTGAATAAGGTTCAACATAATAATACCTAAACAACTAAAACATATGGAGTTTGATATAAAATTTTATTGTTTATAATAACAGTGAAGCTCTTGATTCTTGATTCTTATTTTTTATTTTTTATTTAATTTAATTTCTTTTTAGCCTAATTGGATGAAAGTAGCCTTAAAATTATGATAGACTTGTAAAATTAAAAGACAAAACACTCAAATGTAATACATCAAGATAATATATGCCAAATCCCAAATTTGCATAATTTTATTTTGATTCTAAAGTTTATTTATTTATTTTTTTTTCATTACCAATATGAGAGAGAGGGTGACAAGCTAGAAAATAGTATTAGAGAGATGAAGTATTTAGTTGTAGCAATTCCAGTAAATAAAATGGTCAAGTTTAGTGTTAGAATGTTTCATTTAACGAGAAATATTTGATAGTAGTAGTTTGGGTCCTCATCTTGTCAAAAAAAAAAATAGATTGCAGCTTGAAAAGATTTGTGATCTCAATTTGATTTCTTGGATTTTAACTAATCTTTCACTACTTTAAGGATACAAATGCGTTTATTAAGGTTTGTTAAGTGTTTTCAACTACTTTGACTACCGGAAATTAGGTAAGCAGATAATACATCATCTATCATGATAGATAATATGTCATCTGTTTTAATTTTTTTTTCTAAAAATCCACCTTAATAAAAAAAAAAGTTAAATTAAGGTTAAGCACAGGAGTCTGATACTAGGGGCCAAGCGCTAAGTCTGACCCTTTTATGTCTTTTTTTTATCTTGTTTTTTTTTTCAATAAGAAAAAAGTTTATTATGTTGATTCACTTACTTTTTATTTTTGACATGATTCATAAATAATATTATAAATTTTTATTTTTATTTTAATAATATTTTTCAAATTAAGTACTAAGCTAAAGGGTGTGGAGAATTCATTGTTCACCCACACCCACGCATTTCTTTTTTTTCTAAAATTCTCTTTGTCAATTTTATTTTTTTAATATTGAGTTGGTTAAAAATTTCACTTTGTAATATTTTTTCTTTAAAATACTGTGGATTGCTATGATGTTTTTCCACATAGTTTTTCTATTTTATTTTTCTATTTTCTAAAATTATATTTGTTGATTTTATTTTTTTAATATTGAGCTGATTGAGAATTTAGTTTCGTAATTTTTTTTTCTTTAAAACATTGTTGATTGCTACAGTGTTTTTCCACATGATTTTTTTGTTTTTTTTATGATTTTCTCCAAAATTATATTTTTCAATTTTATTTTTTAATATTGAGCTGATTAAGAATTATAGTTACAATATGTGAGGGAAGCACTGTAGCTTTCCTCACAAATTATTGTGGATTGCTACAATGTTTTTTCTCACATAATTTTTTTTTGTTTTTTTCTAAAATTATCTTTGTCAATTTTTTTAATATTAAACTGGTTAAGAATTACAATTACAAGTAAGAGCTGAATGAAAATTTAGTTTTGTAATTTTTTTCTTTAAAACATTGTTGATTGCTACAGTGTTTCTCCTTATAGTTTTTTTTTGTTCTTGTTTTTTTATGATTTTCTTCAAAATTATCTTTTTTTATTTTATTTTTTAATATTGAGTTGGTTAAGAATTACAGTTACAATATGTGAGGGAAGCACCGTAGCTTTCCTCGCAAATTACTGTGGATTGCTACAGTGTTTTTTCCCACATGGTTTTTTTTGTTTTTTTTCTAAAATTGTCTTTGTCAATTTTATTTTTTTAATATTAAGCTGGTTAAGAATTACAATTACAAGTAAATACAAGTAAGGCTAAATCATGTGGGGAAAACACTGTAACTTTCACAAAACACTATGGATTGATACAATTTTTCCTCACATGGTTTTTTCCCAGTTTCTTTTGTGTTTTCTTTTTTTATAATATTTTTTTAAAATTATTTTTATCGATGTTATTTTTTTAATATTGAGCTGGTTAGAATTTAACTTTGTAATAAAACTTTATCATGTGGGGAAAGCACTGTAGCTTTCCTCACAAAACATTGTGTATTGCTACAGTGTCTCTCTACATAGTTTTTTTTTTCTTATGATTTTTTAAAAATTATCTTTGTCAATTTTTTTTTTAATATTAAGCTGGTTGAGAATTATAATTATAAGTCATTACAAATAAGGCTAAATCATGTGGGGAAGCATTGCAGTTTTCTTCACAAAACACTGTGAATTGCTATAGTGTTTCTAGCATTATTTTTTTGTCCTTGTTTTTTTGTGTTTTTTTTTTCAAAAATTGTCTCTGTCGATTTTTTTTTTTAATATTGACCTTCTTGAAAATTTAGCTTTGTAAGTATTTTCTTTAAAACACTGTGAATTGCTGCAACGTTTTCCCACATGATTTTTTTTATGATTTTTTTCAAAATTATCTTTGTCGATTTTTTTTTTAATATTGAGTTGGTTAAAAATTATAATTACAATAAAACTAAATCATATGGAGAAAGCGTTGTTGTTTTCCTCATAAAATACTGTAGATTGTTACAGTATTTATCTAAATGGTTTTTTTTTATGATTCTTTCTAAAATTATCTTTGTTGGTTGTATTGAGAAAAACACTGTAATTTTCCTCACAAAACATTGTTAATTGCTACAATATTTTTTTCTCATGGGTTTTTTTTCCTTGTAAAATTATCTTTGTCGATTTTTTTTAATATTAAGTTGGTAGAGAATTTAGCTTTGTAATTTATTTTTGCTTTTTATTAACAGAAAAGCTAAATCATGTGGCAAAAGCACGATATCTTTTCTCATAAAACACTGTGGATTGCTACAAATCATTTTGTTCAGTCTCTAAGTTTTTGATCACCAACACAACTTTTTTTCCCGTCATGAAATATTGGTTCCATCATACCTTTAGTTTCTATTACTTATCTAGTGCTGGTTCATAATTATAACACTATCAAATACATTTATTTTATAAGTTCAAAGCAGCGCGCGAGCATGCCATCTTGTATTATGTATTTGATGTGAAAATAATAACACTAGTAATAAATTGTTCTTGGAAATTTGATTCAAATTGTTTCTTGTTCTTAAAGTTTTTAATTAGATTTTGAACATGATTTTATTATATTTATAAATTTTTTTAGTTTTCAATTACACATAAAATATAAACATAGTATTTTGATATTTTTTTAACTTGTTTTAATAATTATAAAATGTTTTTTTATAGAAATAATGATTTGAGTTAAAAACCTTGTATTTTTTAGGCTAAACAAAAAATATGTTAATAAAAAAAATTATCTCAATGAAAAACAAAACTCAAAATAGTTGTATTTTTAGATTTAATAATAATCATGTAAAAGAATTCCTTTACACTAGATATTTCTTTTACATTCAAAAAGATTTTGGTCTCCCCACGACATAACGTGGGCATAAAAATTAGTTTTGTTCTAAATAAGGTCCACATTCGCATCTCGTGCGACCAAAAACTTGTTAGAATGAGAAAATTAGTAAAGATAATAATTTAATATCACTTGAGTCGACTCAAACGAGTAAGGTTTTTCATGAATAGTCACTATTTTTTAGCTGGGTATGAATATCTGAAATCCTTATTTGCTGGATAATGTCACGGTTTGGATTCTATCAAACATGATTCAAAAATTAATCCGAACTCAATCTAATATATATATATATATATATATATATATATATATATATATATATATATATATATATATATTATGTGTGTGTGTGAAATATTTAGCTCTTGATGATGCAAATTACATTAGCTGTTACAAATAATCTAAAAGGTAATAAGAAAATATTATAGACCAAAATAATATTTTTCTTATTTTATTTTCATCCTGTTTTAGGTCATAAATTCTTTTTCAATAAAATCTTCCAATATTATATTTGATTGAGATATGGGTTTGATGATTGTTTATATTTGTTGTTGGGTCTTAAAAAAAGTCTTCTCATCGGGTTAGTGCTTAATTTCATAATTTTTTTATTGTTAAAAAATTTAAAAAAGGACGGGACCCAAATTAAAACAAAGAAAAAATGGAAACCCTTTGTTTTTTAAAAAACTTTTGTTTCAACTTTGGTCCTCTTATTTTTTTTTTGCTTTCGATCATTGAATTTTTTTTTATTTTATATTTTAATGTTGTGTTAATTGGATTTGTGGTTGATAATTTGTTTCAATCTACTTTATATGTGATTATCTCGATCTCAAAAAAAAAAAAAACATACTAACATTGGATTGGTGCTCTATTTCATGAAAACAAATCTGATTTTATTGTTTGAAAAATATTAAAAATAAAGGGATTGAAATTAAAACAAAGAAACATGGGAGCCCTTTTTATATATAAAAAAATGGTGTCATGGCCTTTTGCTTAAATTTGCCTTAGGATTTTTCTAAGAATCCATTTTCATCTCTTCGATTTGGAAATTAAACTGTTTAGTGAAAAACTTTTTCACATTTTAGTCTCTAATATCGAGCGAGAAGAGAAAAAGAAAATAGTAAGAAAATAAAACAAGATAGAGAGAGGTAGGTTGGTCCAACTTCAATGAAAACATGACTAAACTTTATATCAAAGTGTTTATCTTGATATCGCCTAAAAAAGTATACTAGAATTGAGGGAGTTGTTTTGTTTGTTTTTATGTTTTTTTAATCAAATTGAGGTTTTTTTAGTTAAGAAATTAGCTTCTTGATATTACAAATATAAGAGTGTCTTTCGAGTGTTTTTAGGTGAAAATTGATTGAAAAATAGGTTTTTTAGACAAAAAAATACATTGCCCTGATTTTCCAACCACCTCTATGGTGGTTATAAACTAGGTTAGTAGACGATGCATCATCTACTCCTAATATCAAGGCACTGTATTTTTTATTGCGAACTATATGTCATTCACAACATCAACCAATTAAAATAATTAAAAAAATTCAAGTCTATACTCATGGGTTTCTGCTCTTAGGCCCACTCATCGAGCCTAAATTTTAGTGGACCAAGAGTGTTAGGCCTCCTAAACATGTGCACCAAGACCTTTTTTTTCTCTATTTTTTGTTTATTTAATTTGAAATTAATTAACTAGATATAAATTAGATATATCACTTTATTAATTTCTTTAATAAACTTAGTTGTTGTTTTTTTAGATTCTATTAAAGTTTTAGTTTGTTTTCGAATAAGATTATAGTTCTTTATTTTTAATTTTAATAATTTTTTTTGTGCAACCCATGTCTTTTTTTAAAAAAAAAATCTATGACTTTTTTGCGAGCAATTTATTATTATATAATTGAATAAAATATAGTTTCAAAAAAAAAATAAAGTAATTGAACCAAGTCAAGTCTATCACCTAGGACGTATATTTGAGGAGTGAACCCATGTTGACGTAATATACTATCATCTCAATATTTAAAAACAAACACATGTGCATTTTGGAGGAAAAACAAATCACTACTTGAAAATACGCTAATAACACTTGCGTATTTTTTTTCAATGCATGTTTAATGAATGCTTTGAAAAAACTTCTCTAGTATGTTGAAAGATAGCACGCCACAAAATGCGATCAATCTTTCCAGTGTCTGCTAAGTGACCATGTTGACGTAATATACTATCATCTCAATATTTAAAAACAAACACATGTGCATTTTGGAGGAAAAACAAATCACTACTTGAAAATACGCTAATAACACTTGCGTATTTTTTTTCAATGCATGTTTAATGAATGCTTTGAAAAAACTTCTCTAGTATGTTGAAAGATAGCACGCCACAAAATGCGATCAATCTTTCCAGTGTCTGCTAAGTGATTGTTTGTCTTTGTGGTTGTGTCGTGCTTTTAAAAAAATGATTTTTTTCTTCAAATATTTTTTTTCTATGTTTTTGGATCATTTTGATGTGCTGGTGTTAAAAATAAATTTTAAAAAATATATATTATTTTGATATATTTTTTAATAAAAACACTTTAAAAATTAACTGTTATTATACTATTACACACTACTTAAATGAAGCCGTGGTTTCAGGTGTAAAAAAAAGGAAAAGGAAAAGAACAAAAAAAAAAATAGAGATTGTTTTATCAATGAAAATATAAGGATATGAGAAGCTTTTATGGTTGGCGGATTTTAACTAGAAGTAATCATTTTCAGTTCGGTTTGGTTTTTTAAGATAAAAACCGGTTCAAATCAGTTTGGCTAGGTTTTGCTCATTTTTTTCGGTTTGGGTTTGGTTTTTTTTTTTTGGTTTTAGGTTTATGAAACCGAACCGAACAGGTCTGTTTTTTCAAAATTTTAATCGGTTATTTTTTTTCCTAATTTTCTTGGTTTAATCGGTTTTTCAGTTTCTTTACTCACCCCTAATTTTAACACACCCTCCCTTTTAGTTACTTTAACCGGCTATTTTAACTTTTCAAAGGTGAAATAACATATTTTTTACTAAAGTTTTTCTTTAATCTTATATTATATATATATATATATATATAATTAACTAAAAGAATTATATAAAACATAAACTTCAATTTTTGAAAACTTATTTGAATATTTTAAATCAATAAAACTATTTAACAAACTTGGTCAAAATTAATTTCTATTAACAGTTTAAAATTCATCAAACCAATAGATATGAGATGAGAGATTCATGATTATTAAACACAACTCAACTCACAAAATTGACCAATAATCTGCTAATTCAGAACTTGAACTAAACCTAGTTTCATTTTAATTTACTAACCTGAGATTAATCAAATCAAAATAACCTAGTTGACTCATTCAAGTCAACTCTAAATTTATATATATATAACATCGGTGTTATATTTATAGAAAAAAACTTGAAAAAATCAAGTGATCATTTTAAGGTTAACCTTGCAAGCACGTAACCCGAACCTCTAACCAATTTAGGACAGCATTGCATATACATATAGAATGGGTCCGAGAGGAAACTTTACAAACAAGATAGTAGATTTGAACTTTGGAGGCAGAGCTTTCGGGTCCAATTTTTTTGAAAGAATTTGTATGATTTGGCGGCAGTTTTTATGGTGGGCGATTTTGAAATTTGAGTCTGGAAATGGAAGTTTGAAAAATAGCACAACGCAATTAATTATAGTTTTGAGCAGGATGATTATTTTTATCAAAAAATAATAATAATAATAATAATAATAATCAAACTGAAATTTTTTATTTTAAAAAAACAAAAACTAGTTTAAACTAACTAGTTTTGATTTGATTTTTCTAGAACAAAAACTGGTTCAAACCAATTTGACTCGGTTTTTTAAGTTTGACTTGGGTTTTTTTCAGTTTGAGTTCAGTTCGGTTTTAGACTTATAAAATTAAAACCAAACCGAACCTGATTTTTTTAAAATTTTAATAAGTTTTTTTTTACGGTTCAGTTTTTTCAATTAATTTTTTTTTTATTTTCTCTGTTTTTCAAATTTTTTTACTCACCTCTAGTTTTGAGTTTGTTTTTTTTATTTAAAATTGTGTTTAAATACATTTAAAAAATACACTTAACATGAAAAAAATCAAATTAATGTTTTTCAATTATTTTAATATATTCGTGTTAAAAATTAAAAATTTCAATACATTTTCTTGCAAAAAAAAAACATTATAAAAAAACTCAAAGCACCATAATATTAAACACATTTAAGGTCTAAATTAACACAAAAAGATTGAGCATGTACAAAAGACATCAAAAGGGAACTTGCCATTTACTATTCCTCGAGCAAAAAAAAAAATAAATATTAAACAAAGCAGAAGTCGAGCATATAATTAGATAAAAACATTAGCCCACAAGGACTCTAAAAATCCTCATCCATCTTGAACACATGATTGTCACCATTCCCATTAATACTGGACATAACTGAAGCCTTTTGATACTCTCCGACTCTTTTCTCAAAGAAATTTGTCTTCCCTTGCAAGGATATCAACTCCATCCAATCAAATGGATTAGCCACATTGTACACCTTCCCGCACCCAAGCGCCCCCAACAGCCTATCAGCTACAAACTCAATATACTGACTCATCAACTCCCCATTCATCCCCACCAACGCGCATGGTAGCGAGTCCACCACAAACTCCCTCTCTATATCCACAGCTTCCTTCACTATCCCCTTCACGCGCTCCTCGCTCAACTTCTTCCTCAACAGGCTGTAAAGGAGACACGCGAAATCACAATGAAGCCCTTCATCTCGCGAGATCAGCTCGTTCGAGAAGGTCAGGCCTGGCATTAGCCCACGTTTTTTTAACCAAAATATCGCACAAAAACTCCCCGAGAAAAATATCCCTTCCACGCAAGCAAAAGCAATTAACCTCTCCGCAAAACTCTCGCCTCCGTCGATCCACCGTAAAGCCCACTCCGCCTTCTTAGCCACACACGGCACCGTCTCAATGGCATGAAACAGGCGGTTCTTCTCAGTAGAATCCTTGATGTAGGTCTCCAACAAAAGACTGTACATCTCTGAGTGGATATTCTCAATCGCGATCTGGAACCCGTAGAAAGCACGCGCCTCCGAGACTTGGACTTCTTTCATGAAACGCCCGGCGATATTCTCGAGGACGATTCCATCAGAGGCGGCGAAGAAGGCAAGGACGTGAGAAATGAAGTGTTTCTCATCAGGAGTCAGGTTTTCCCAGTGACCGACATCTGAAGAGAGATCGACCTCTTCAGCCGTCCAAAATGAGGCTTCAGCTTTCTTGTACATCTCCCAGATTGATGGATATTGAATTGGGAACATACAGAAGCGGTCTGGGTTTTCAGCGAGGAGGGGCTCTTCTGGGATTGCAGGCATTTTGGAGGCTTGTTTTGTTTTTGTTCGAAAGAGATAAATTAGGGTTTTTTGTGGTGAGTAGAGGTGGGTGTGCGGGTGTGGTTTTTTATAGGGGAAAAAGGACAACGGAGAAAGCGAGGGAGGGTTTTGAAATTTTGAGAGCAGCGGGGATTTTGAATTTTTTTATTTCTTTTAATAAGAAGCTTGCGGGAGAATGAACTTGGAGGCCGGGGCTAAAAAGGGCAAGTTTTGGGATTAGAATGAATAGGTGACGTGGTAGGTTTTAATTGGTAGCCTGGTTTGAATATTGTGATAAGTCCAGGATTTTAATGGATGATTTTAGATTTCCAGGGTAGGGTTGGTGGGGGATTTCGTTTTTTATCGGTGAATTGCTTGCGAGTTGTGGTGCCACGTATTACGAAATTTGGCTCGGCTCAACTGATCAATTTAGATCCGGTTTGATAACAGATTTAACCCGTGCTAATTTTAAAAATTAATTAAAAGTTAATTTGGTTAAATATTTAGAATTAGATAAGTTAATTCAAGATTGGATAAACTTGTCAAATCTTGATTTGATTTAAAAAAATAAAAAATATATCATTAAAAAAAAATGATGTTATGTAAAATTTAATAACTTTGCTAATAAATCCAGATATGATGAAGGGTATAATGGGTATTTGGGCATATTATTGTGAGATTCACATAACTAGAATGAAATTGTTATTTTTTGGGTTCATGAAAATGGAGATTAAATAGCACAAGATGGTTTTAAATTGAATGTCAAAGATTTGAAAGGGAAAGGGTGGATTTGCAAAACTATATAACGGTATTATCTTTCATTAAATAATAATTAAATAAATTAAAATTATTAAAACTTGAATTTTTTTAGCAGATAAAAAGTTATCTCGATTATTCCTCCTTGTGATTTACTTATGTTTCCTTTCTGAAAAAATTCTTAATTTAAACAAGTTTTATTTTGCTTTCTGCCTGGAAAAAGGAATGTTTTCAAGTTTCGGACCAAAGTCCCTACACACGACCTAGAACTGTAATTATAGGTTGGGTTTGGTTCGGAAATAAGATGTTGGGGATGCGATAGTCGGAAACTCGTAATGATACGGTAGGAGACAAGATTAATTTGTATTTGATATGATGGATGAAATAGAAACTCTTGTTTCTCTTCGTGTTTTACTTTGCAATCTTCAAACTTTTACTTTGATAGTTCTGCTATAATTATAAACCTAATTATATCTAATTAGGCTATTGAATGTTGGAATTAAAAGGAGGAAAGCTATTGAAAGATGGGATTGAAATTCTTTTTTTTAAAAAAAAAAAACAAAAATAAAAAAGCTTTACAGTTTATATGAACAATGAAGATTCATGAACTTCTTTCCCTTAGTGTTTAGTGTATATTATGTAAAACTTTTTCTTAACTATATTTTATTAATAATTTTTAGATTGATGTGTTAAAAAATTAAATAAAAAAATAACTTTTCCAATGAATACATGGAATCCATCATTTACACTAAACCAGGAGCATAATTGGTTCATTTAAAAAAATATTGTTTAGCTTAAGTCATTAATCGCTTAGATTTTATGGCAAGTCCATTATTTACATTTTTTTTATTTAATGATAAAGATATTTTTAGGTCAACTTATATGTTAACCGAGAATAAATACCCATATTAATCTAGTAGTATATCGATAAGAATTTAATAAATGTTTCTGCGTAGTATAGCCTTAGCATAGATTACCATCAAGCCAACCAATCTCAATTTCAGGGTCAGTGGAATTAGTCGAGGTGTGCACAAGCTGGCCCGGACACCCACGTTAATAATAATAAAAAAAAAGATTGGTGAAGGCATTCTTAGGTAAACTCATATGTCAACCGAGATTAATTCCTTTCCTGAATGATCTTAAAGACACACCCCCGTACCAGTTTGGTGAATTCAAAAGAATTTAGTAAGTGTTTATGAGTGCAATTCTCCAGATTTAAACCCAAAAAATTAAGAAATAAACATATATTGTTAACCATCAGGGTAACCTATTGAGATTGGTCCATCATTTACATTTAACTAGATGATTTAATACATTAAGCATAAATTAATAAACAATACCATACATCATTTTTCAATCATGCATTCACTTGATACAGGACATTATTCTCTAATAAACTAAAATGTTGAGTTTGATTAGCGTATTCCAATAAAAAAAACAAATATAAAAAAAAGATACAAACATATATGATTGGAGAAGTTGCGAAAATTTTTAGTTCGGTCCTTCAATTGTTTTTTGCAATTTTGGTTACTATTTCTTATTTTGTATTACAATCCTAAACTTTATTTTATTGTTGTTTCATTCTCTAATTGTTGATAGAGGAGACAGAAAATTATTGAAAACAAAAAATAAAAGAGAGAGGGTATGTTTAATTATAAAAAAAGACCGTTCTTGATATTAATGAATTTATTTTAAATAATAGAGTTCAATTAAGTAGGTAGTTGTTCTTTGAACATGCATGAAAAAATAGATGGGGAACTCTATAGTTATTTTTTATTGGGTTGGATTTTTTATATCTATATTGATTAGAGAGTGATTTGAGATTGAAAATGAGTTTATTAAGATTTATATAATGATATTTTAAGTATTTTTAAGTAAAAAAAATTAAAAATTAAAAATTATAAAAAATCCAAATCTGTTTTTTTGGCCACCTAAGATGATTAGAAAAGGTGAAACCAAATAATAAGGGTGATCTAATTGAGAGAAATCTTTATAAGTTGCTATCCTTATCTATTTTTAAGTAGTAATAAATCTTTGGATTATTTTTATAATTTTATAATATCTTAAAGAGATTATTATAATTTATTTTTTAAATTTAAAACAAATCTGTTTTATTTGCATTATGCATTTTAAAAGCTAAAGAAAAGCATGAAAAAAATTTAAAAAATCGCGGCACATTTTTTGTTGTTGATTTGTTGGCCTCGTCTAGATCCAGATTTAACCTAACAATTTCACTGTAGAAGTTCTATACCATTCTTCACTCGCTCAAAGAGTATAAGAGGGTCTTGTAATCAAACTGTAATTCTACTAGCTGAATCCTGCAAATTGCATTATTATTAATACTGTTGTGTTACTTGTATCGCACCGTTAAGCCTTCAAACTGCAAATGTATGTTAACTCTTGACAAACATGTTTGGAAAGGTGGTGTAAATCGTGTTTTTAAAAAGTTTTATTTTTTTTTTGCTAAAATTTAATATAATTTGTATGTTTTGGATCGTTTTGATGTGCTAATGTCAAAAATAATTTTTAAAAAATAAAAAAAAAATCATTGGCATGCATTTCGACACAAAAAATTATTTGAAAAGTAACCACTACCACACTGCCAAACACCTAATCATTTGCCATGTTAATTCTTCTGCATTCTATTATGAAAGTTCAACATTTCACTTACATAAATTAACGTATGCCCTTAAAGCACATGTTAAAAAAACCCAAACTATAATAACTGTTTGTTCAAGATGTAGAACCAAAGCTTGTAAATATATAGTGTGAGAATATATTTAGTTTATTATAAAAAAATTGTAGTTAAAAAATAATTAGTATGAATTGGTAATTTATTATTATAAGAGCATGCTAAATAAAAAATATCCTAAAAAAGACTAGAGTTTATACACATTTAAATCTATAAAATCAAGGTAAAAATATTTAATTACTTTTTGAAATACTTTAAAGTAATAGATTTTTTGTTATCTTCAATAATGAATTCTTTGTTTTTAAAACTTTATTACTCCTCACTACTTATACAACTGAGATGCATGTAATATGTCTTCTATGATTCTAACAACACTGCTTTGGTTTATAATCACTTTTAAAGCAATGTTTTTTAATCAAAAAATATAAAACTCAAATATCTCTCAACAATATAAACTTAAGTTCTAGATTTCGAAGGAAACATTAAAATATAAGGTAAGGAAAAGTGTGTAAAAATCTTTAAGATTCTTGGATTAAACTCTTCATTCGCCTCTCTTTTATAATAAATCTTGAAAACTAAAAGGTTTAGGAATTAATAAGAACTAATCCCCAACATTATCAACATTTAATTAACCATCATAAATCAAAAATTAAATATAGAAAAATCAAGAGTTTTTTAGTAGAAAATCAAGGATTATTTAAGATTAATTTCTCATTCACCCATAACTTGTTTAATTAAAATAAATTTCCAACAAAAAAAAATCCATGCATAATGAAACATAAATCATGTTTAAACAAAACTTACAGAAAAAGAAAAGGAAATAAAAAATAAAAGATCTCATTAAAAAACATTAAATTAAATGGAAAACAAATCCTTTTGAATAACTTCTATAAAAAAAAGGGGGGGGGGGGGGGGGGGGGGGTTTGATTAGGAAATTTAATGAATTCTCAACAATTGTCCGGACCCTCTGAGGAATATTATTTTGATGGAAATTTGTGTCTTTAACAGGAAAGGAAACAAAATATATATTTATAATCATGGAGATCCCATAAATTTCCTATTCAATAAAGTTTATTTATGAATAGCTGTCCAAATATGCATTGAGTGCGGTAGTGGGTTTTTGGAGCTGTCTTGTGAGTTGCCATTGAAGCTAATTAAGGTACTTTCTTCGGTTTCTATTATGTATATTTTATGGAAGAAAAAGGCTTTTTTTTTTCTTTTTTTAATTTCTGCTGTCTTTTCCTTTCTTTGATTTTTCTACATGTTCAAAGTAACATGCAATCCTTTGGTACGTATCAGTTGTTTCCACTTTCTATTGCATAAAAATCTTATTACTTTTTAAAGTATGAACTTAATTCATATATTACTAAAAAAGAGAGCCTGCACTAACATGAGCACAGGTCCTTACTGTTGTTTGTTAACATGGATATATGGGTTTCTTAGTTTTCAATTTTCATCTTGTTACAATAGCTTTTATATATATATATTTTTGAATAAAACTTGTAGGGTTTTTTTTCTTTTTCAAGTTGTTGCAAGAAGAAAAATATATTGACTAGAAGCATGTTCGTGTGGATTGTGATTCTTTTTCCTAAGTTAGTGATTTTGGATGAATTTGATACGATGGAATTCATGTTGGGAATAAAATAATGAATTGAGATGTGTTGTTGTGGTTAGACCAGAGACATGCATGCTGCTACACACTCCCTCTGGATCTGCTGAAGTTTTTGCTTGTCGTTTCCTGTATTAACTCTGCTACAATCTCAATTCTTGGACAGGTTCATTAGCCTTTTTTGATGTTAATAAAGCTTCAGGAAATCTGCACATATCTATCAGTCTTGATGTCTATTGTATTTTCCTTGATGGTAGCTAACTCAGGTTTTTTATTTGGTACTGTGTCTTGCTTGCCAGCAATGCTACTATCCCTTCTGTATAATAAGAACCGTTCTGAATTACTGAAATAAAAAGAGAGATGTATATTTTATAATGGTATGTCCATTTTGCTAGATCAAATAATGGTTAATGAAAGAATCAAAATGGAATCGATAAGGAATGAAAAATCTCGCATGCTTGCCTTCAGGAAAAGGAAGACGACTTTGCTAAAAAAGGTTTCAGATTTCTCTATTCTTTGTGGTGTTGATGCATGCGTAATTATCTTTGGGCCAAATCAGAATGATCACCCAGCTGCCACTGCTGAGACCTGGCCTTCAAATTCCGATGAAGTCAGATGTATTATCAACAGGTACAAGGCATGTGATCAGCCAAGAAAATGTTACCAGGGCTCGGACTATTTTACTGCCAAGAAGAAGAAGATAGATGCAGAGTTCACTAAATTGCACAGGTAAGTTCTTAAAGCTAAATATCCTGCGTGGGATGCCGTCTGAGCAGTTTATCTAGCGATCAACTAAGAGTACTTCTTGGTCAATTGGATACAAAATTAATTGAAACTGCTGATAAAACACTCAGTATATTCAAAGAATATCAGTATGTGATGGATAATGATGCATCATGGATGCAGGGTAGTTCTCACAACGTACAAAAGTGCAGGAAGAGAAACGGAACAACAATGATAATATGGATTCTACTGATTTCTTGCAGCTTGTTTCGAATTGGAAGTCATTCGAAGCCCAGCCGCCTATCCCTTTCCAGCCTGAGATGAGTTCTCCCATGGCTAAACTTGATGCAAATTCATTGAATCAGAGGACCTATAACAATGGCTATTCAACTCTTTACTCCGAACCAAAGGCATTGGATGTTTTGCCGCAAGTTCATTATGAATCTAAGCAGAGTGCTTATAGGACTCCATCACAAACAAATATAACTGAGGATGAGATGATGAAGATAATGAGCTATCAGAGCCATAACAACTCATTTGGTTGCCAGGCTAGTAGCAGTAACAATCAACACCTTTCATGCAATGGACCTCTTTATGTCAACCCTGCACCTTGGGCGTGGTTTAATAATGCCGATTCTTCAGTGAGATCCGTTGCCTCAACCATGCAGCCGATGCAGCCATACAAGCAATTTCCAATGACAAGTTTTCCTCAACAGTCGCTCTTTTCTGAAATCAATGAATTCAATGGTAATGCTGAATTTGAGAGAAGGGATTAAAGTTAAAACTAGAAGTGGGATTATGAAGATTTAGATTGTTTTCTGATCAGAAAAGGCAGATTCGGTTGGTTTTATAAATTAGTTTTAAATAAGAGTCGGCAGATTTCTTGAACAGTCTGGAGATTAATTTTGCAGGTTTGGACTTCATGTTTTCACTTTTGACACAATGTAAGTTTTTTTTTTTCCTTCATATGATCTGATATTCAACATTTAATCTAACCATAATTGCTTAAGTGCAAGATTTTTATATAATTAGAGTTACTTATGTTGGATTTTAGAGGAAAATGGTTTTAGTTAAACAAAACATGAATTAATCTTTGTTTCACGGGATATAATTTAACTTTGTATTTATTTAGTGTTTCAAGATAATTAAGAGATATAAAAAAGATGAGAAATATGGTTGATTAAAAAAATAAAAATAAATATATTCCAATAAGTGTTTGATTTGGGGATTTTAGAATTTATTAATTAGGGTTTCGATCAACAATTGATTAATCTGAGGATCTTTGTGTTTCTATGAAGGGGTCCTTTTTTAAAGAGTTGTAAAAGTTCCCTTTAAAATATTTACCTTTTCATTTTCGTCCTTCAAGAAATACAATTCAATCTTGGACTGTGAGTGACACATGACATGATTAGGATCATCAGATTTAGTCAACTGATGGATTTTGGTCAAACTAACAGCACTGCTGGAGGAAGTGATTTTTTATCACAAAATCGAAAGTATAGGGGTTGGTTTGGCCAAATATATTGTGGAAGGGTTAATTTGACTAAATTGACATAATAAAAGGGTATACGGTGATATTTAGCCCTAAAAAATTTGAAGGGGTACTGTCAGTATCTCAAGAAGAAAGGTCTTTTGGTCCATGAGGTTTAAGGACTCAGTCACATTAAGCCTTATGACATCATAAAGGGCAATTAGATCCTTGATATTTGGGATTTTCCATCAACTATAATTTTAGACAGGGGTGAGCAAAAAAACCGAAAAACTGATTAAACCGAGAAAATTGAAAAAAATAACTGAAAAACCAAACCGTGAAAAAAAACAGATTAAAATTTTAAAAAAACCGATCGGTTCGGTTTTATAAGCCTGAAACCTAAAAAACCGAACTGAACCTAAGCCCGAAAAAAATCGAGCCAAACCGAGAAAACCGAGCCAAACCGGAAAAAACCGAGTCAAAACCAAGCCAAACTGGTTTAAACCGGTCGGTTTGAACCGGTTTCGGTTTTTTTTTTTTTAAATTTCAGTTTAATTACTTTTTTTGATAAAAACCGAACCAAACTAAAAATAATCACCCATAATTTTAGACTAGTTTGATTCCCCGAGGCACATGATGAAGGCTTTTTCTTTTCTCAACCCAAAAAATAGGTGCAAGCGTTGTTAATGGTTTTTTACAATCAATAAAAATTTTAACAGCAAATTGAAAAGTTTATATGTGTGTTTAATAAAATAAATAGAAAATTATGTAAGCTAATAAATGATAGCAAATATGTTGATTTCAACCAAAAATTGAGTTGTGTAGTTGAGATAAAGATGCTATTTTTTTTAAGGGTAAATATTTTTTTTTAGTTTAAAATTGGGTCTTTAAAATTTTAATTGGTTTGAATTAATAAAATTGATTGTTTTTTTTTTTTTTTTTATCAATTTGAGCATTAACTCAACATTGAAATTTATATAGAGTCAGTCAAAACAAAACATCAAACTCAATCTCAGATTAACTTAATGTAAAAGGATTAGATTGAGAATAAAAAAAAATCAAGTAACCGAAACAATTAAAGAAAAGAAAAACATTGTAAGTAACTAATGCAATTCATAATAGATTGTGTCTTTTCTTGTTGCATTTACATTGTTTTTTTTTAATATTTCTTCGGTCTTGTATTGTTTTGCATGTTCAAAATTTCAAATACTATTTTACAATTCACAAAGTGTTAATTTTACAAAATCAAACAATAAAAAGCCAAACGACCTAATTACCTTATACTCTAAACCGCCTGTGATATTCACTATGCATTTTTTTACCGTTTATTCTCTCACATTTTATTGTGGATGGATTGTGCAAAATTTTGTATTTTTTCAATTTGATTCTCAAATTTTTTTTGGGTGATTTAGTCCTATTTAAAGAGCAATTGATTTCAAATTCTTATGAAAGGGTATGATTGAAAGACGGGAGACCAAAATGAAAACCGCAACAAACATGGGTGGCGTACCATAAGTTTAAAAAAAGATGGACTTTAATCTTCTAACTTAAATAATCACAAAAATTATACAATTTCGGTCCCTCAAAATTGTTCGAATTCCATTTTGGTGCAAAAGTTTATTTTTGTTATTTTTTGTCTCTGGCTACGAGAGGACAGAAAGAGAGATCGTTGGATTCCAGCGGTAGAGAGAAATATGTCGTTGACACCGATTTAAGCTACCAAAATGAAAGATATTTGTGTGAAATTGTTTCATTTGATGAGGGGAGTTCATATTAGGTGTTTTTGTAGCTTAAAAGTTCGTGAAAAAATAGATATGAGCTTAAGTTGATTTTTGGTTTTGGGTTGAGTTCGGTTTTTTGAGGCCATAGATAAGTTTATCATGATTTCTAAGGTGTTTATAGGTGTTTTGGGTCAAAAACGAGTTGAAAAACAAGTTTTTGGGTCAAAAGAATATAATCCTCGATTTTTCGATCATCACAATGACAGATTAGAAAAATAGGCGACGTGTCGTCTATTTTTTTTCAAAACAAATGGCGGGCGACATATTATCCACCCTAGGTGTAGAATAAAAAAAAGAGCCCAGTCGTATGGGCTTGCCACCTGCCCTGGTGAAATGGGCTAGGCGGGCTAGCCTGGCTTGTCAGGCCCAGCATCGCCTGACTCTTTTTTTTTTTTTTTTTTTTTTATTTCAATTAATGCGTATTTTTTATTATTTTTTTAAAAAACTTAATTATATTTATATTAACACCCCTTCCCTCTTTTATTTTATTTAGAGAGCATCTTTTAAATAATGATGATTTTTTGGTTACGCGTTTAATTTTCGAAGAGATTTTTCTGATTCATCTATGATTCTTTTTCTTTTTTATAAATGAATTATGTTTTTGAAAATAAAAAATAATTATTTTCAGATGATATCTCTAATATGTGTAGCCTTACATATTATTCTTTTTTTAAAAAAATTATTCAATCAATTTATTATATTTGTCTATTCCTATTATCGTTTGATTATATAAAAAAATATTTTAATAAAAAAAGCAAATATGATCAGGTAAATGCCCTATCTTATGAGATTAAATATCTTAATTTATATCTATTTCTTGATTTTTCAAGTTTTATTTTTTGGTGTCATTAATAATTTTTTATTAGCGCACATAGTTCTCAATTTATTTGATTATATGTGTGCATAAATTCTTTGATTTTTAAAATTTTTTAACTATAAAAATTTGTTGAAAAAATGTGCATATATAATTTTTTTATGAAAAATAAAATATTTGAGCCGCGGCGGAGCGCGAACCACATAACTAGTAAAACCTAAAGAAAGATGCATATGAACAAAAAAAAAAAAATTAAGCTGGATTTCCACCTCATATTTTTATAATTGTTCAATTTTTTCCCATAGAAAATTCATATTCTTTAGACATCAATGAAATGATTAGTTATTAATATGGGTGATTATTTTCGGTTCGCGTCGCTTTTACTTATAAAAACAACCAAATCAAAATTTTATAAAATACAAAAAATAAAACTAAAACTGAATCGAAACCAATTCCAACTGACCGGTTTCGGTTTGGTTCGACTATTTTATATTAAAAACAAAAAGTATAATGTTTTTTGAGTTTTTTTTGGAATTTGTGATGGGATTGGTTTCAATTCGATTTTTAGTTTGATTCAGTTTATTTTTTAACTAAACCGTTTCGGTGGAGGTTTTTTGATTTCATGATTATGAAACCAAAACCGAAACCGAACCGAACCGAACCAAATATTTTTTTAAATATTCTAATTGGTTTAATTGAGTTTTTTTCATGGTTTGGTTTTTTCAGATATTTTTTTTCAATTTTCTCGGTTTGTCAGTTTTTTTACTCACATCTAGTTATTAAAGCTACAAGGGATATTAATGTTGTTTGAAAGTATGGCGACGATTATTTTTAAAAATTTTTTTTGTTTAAAAATACATCAAAATTATATATTTTTTATTTTTAAAATTTATTTTTGATATCAACATATCAAAATAATTTTAAAAATATAAAAAAAATTATTTTAAAAAATTTAATTTTTAACTAACCTCGGTTTGGATCATGATTCTAAATAAAAAAAAAAAAACAGTTTAATTAATGCATCTCACACTAGTAGATATGACAATCACATAAAAAGTTAACATAAAAAAACCATAACTTTTTTTTTTTTTATGGTTATTTACAGAGAAACTTAATCTCCATTAACATGTAAATTGATTCAAAATACATTTATTGTCGAATAAAAAAAAATTAAAAACAAAAACTTGACCAGTAGGAAAAAATTGTATGGTATTGTAATACCCATGCACCTTTAAAATAATAAAATAAGGCGACCAACAAGATGATGTAGAACAGATGAAGGCCGATGTTTGACCGCTACTTTTATTAATCTTATCCTATTCTACCCTCTAATTTCATTCAATAGTCAACACCAGATATGATTCCCTATCTTCTTCCTTTCACATTCTCTCCCTACCCAGTTCTTAAAGAAAGAGGATAACAGTAGCTCAAAGCGCAGACCTTGAAGCCGTCCATTGTTGAGTTCTGCAGATAATGGCCCAAACATTGTCAGAGAAGGAGCTTTACTCTGTAAGGAGAAGAATGGCCTCTGTTGCCAAACATCTTATGGTACCTTCTCCTCCTACAGCTTCTAGTTCAAAATGTGACTCGGTTGAACTAGTACCCAATGCTGCTTCCATGAATGATAACTACCATAGAGTCCATGGTAATGTTTCTAATAAAGAAGTTGTTTGGAGAAATGTTGCTGCTTCTGATGGCAGTACTAAGGACTTCACTGACATTATTTATCAAAAGGCTGTAGGTGAAGGCATTGCAAAGGTCAGAAGTGCAGTGATATCTTTGATCGTGGCTCTTGTGTCTTTCTCTTTTTGTTTGTTTTAATGTCGGTTTTACTGTGTTTGTAGATTGTTATTAACAGGCCAGAGAGAAGAAATGCGTTCCGGCCACAGACGGTTAAGGAACTAATTGCTGCGTTTAATGATGCTAGGGATGATAGCTCTGTCGGGGTTATCATTCTTACTGGCAAGGTTTTCCTCTTCTTCGTGCCTTTTTCAAGCCTTACGAATTAGTATAGTAGTAATTAATTTGGTTTTGTAGGCAATGTTAAGGATGTAGAACAGCTTAAAGCTTTTGGTAGGTTGGTTCTAAGTTAAGAAGCAAAACTGGTTTTCTTTGCAACTTTTCTATCGCATTTTATTCTGCTTGCAAGAAAGTCATGCCATTTTCCTTGGATACGATTAACATGCTTGTTGTTTGCTATTGCAATTTTCAATTTGTATATAAACCTTGAATCTAGCATACTGAGATTCAAGAGTGAAATTTATAAGATTTCGAGATGTTTGTTTCTATAAGGAGGCTTGATTTGATTGTGAAAAAACAATGTTGCTGTAGGGAACCAAGGCCTTTTGTAGCGGTGGCGATCAGGCATTAAGAACCAAGGATGGCTATGCTGATCCTAATGACATGGGCCGCTTGAATGTATTAGACTTGCAGGTGCTAGCAACATTGTAATCTAGCATGAAGATTTTGTAAACTGTACATGCATTGGACCTTTCCAATTGAAATTTGTTGGAAGCTTGCCTAACATACATGCATTCTCATGGTCTGCAACTACAATTCAAAAGATCATTTCCATTTCAATTTCAGTTCAATTTCTTCCATTCAAGTTTTAACCTTTCTGATATCTAGTAGCTTTCTTGGGTTCCACTTTCATCTCCATCAGAAATGGCCGAAGTCATATGTAGCAATATATTATCCTAGTCATTATTTTGTGCTTCATACCTTCTACCACATTACAGCTGTTTTCAATTCTTCATTTCAATCATCATGCAGGTACAAATTCGGCGCCTTCCCAAACCAGTAATAGCAATGGTATGGTATTCTTCACTTTTCACAATTGTTCTTTCATGGATATACTTGGTAACTAGATGAGAAGACATGAGTTTGTGGAAGATATAATTAGAACAAAAACATGAAATACTACGTCTCCGTGTCATGCTCTATATTTAATTACTTTGTGAGATTCAGGATTCTTATATCAAAGATCCAAATCCATGAGAGTGTAAGTGTTTTATTCATTGCATTTTCCGTGCACATTACATTATCAGGTTGCAGGTTATGCTGTTGGAGGAGGACATATATTGCATATGGTCTGTGATCTCACAATTGCAGCCGATAATGCTATATTTGGCCAGACTGGTCCTAAGGTAGTCTTGTCGTCTTCTGTCTCTCTTGTTATTTGCAGACTTAGAGTTTTGATTTGTAGGCTGGATTGGCTCTAGTATGGGATTCAGTTATGATTCAGTTGAGTTGAGCCAAGATTGGCAATGATCCTATAAGGCAAGGTTAATCGTATAATAGTATAGGACGCTTACAAATCACCTCTCACAAGTTCCATTTCTTTTTTGGTCCAAACTGTCTAGATCCGATTAGTGTCTGCTGTATTGTTTCTCTTTGCAGGTTGGAAGCTTTGATGCAGGTTATGGAAGTTCCATCATGTCCCGTTTGGTAAGCAATTGAACATATCTTTGGTTGACTCAATACTTGGCGTCAAATCACTTCTTACCTTCTAGTAGGAAATTTTAATATATCATTTGATTCTTCTGAAGACTCCCTCTTTTAGTTTTAAGGCTGCCTCATCAACCACCAATGCTAGAATAAGGAGATGATTTTCTTGATCATTGTCCATTTGATATCTTTTATACCGTGTTGTTTTGCATCTGAAAATTTAACAGGTCGGGCCTAAAAAAGCACGTGAGATGTGGTTTCTGACAAGGTTCTATACAGCTTCTGAAGCAGAGAAAATGGGCCTAGTTAACACTGTTGTACCAGTGAGTTCACCATTCTCTCTATTTTTTTCCAATATATAGCGTAGGATCTGTTGGTATTTTGACTCATTAAAATATTAAACTGTCTCCTTCCAAACTGTATGATTCTCCCATTACCATCATTCTATTTTTGCAGCTAAATATTGCTAACGTTTAAAAACGTCTTCTAGTTAGATAATTTAGAACAAGAAACAGTCAAATGGTGTCGAGAGATTCTAAGGAATAGCCCAACTGCGATTCGAGTCCTCAAGTCAGCTCTTAATGCTGTTGATGATGGTCATGCTGGACTCCAGGTACCCTTAGACCATCTACTTGTATTTGTATTCTTCAAGCTACTTTAACTAAATGACCTTATCTTGTTTCTTACTCTTTCATGTGTACTTGTATCATGCAGGAACTTGCTGGGAATACCACACTCATATACTATGGTACTGAGGAAGGCAGCGAGGGGAAGTCGGCATTTATGGAACGTAGACCCCCAGATTTCTCAAAATTTCCACGACGACCTTAATGTCAACTTTCACCTGTAAAGACCCAATTTGTTATCAATCTAACAGATAATTTTTTTCAATAAATCCTTTGTGGCTTCTTTGTTATGTATTCTTGAGATTAACAATTTTATATTGAGCTCTCTTGGAAGCCACATTATCAGTTGTCAAAAGCATCACCCTCGCTTCAGCAAATGAGTTCAGAAGAAATTACTCTCAATTGCCCACGACTCTTTTTGGTACCTTCTTTATGTAGATTGCCTAGAAATAGAAAATGTCTTCTTTGGACTTGGAGCTAGGTACTGAATTTAATTGATCAGCAATAAAATCTACATCCTCCCACAAAATGAAGTATTGGTATTGAATTCCATTTTTAGATAAAAATCTTCACTACATAGGAAAACAAACAAAAAGAACAGACAAAGTTAATACTGTTACATCAGTAAAAAGCAATGACGGATTTCGTATTATATCTAGTAGCTTTTCTATGTAAAGTACTACTGTCTGGTCTAAGAAGTGGAGGCTTGAGAACTATCTGGGGTTTTAGGAGAGAAGAATTGGGCCCTAAAGCGGCTTGTGCTTTCCTGACCTTTTGAATTCCCAGAGAAACTAGCCCTTGCCAACTGCCTTAGTTTCTTTAGTTCACTCTTTTTCTCTAAATTTAGTCCCTGTGAACCTTTTCCTTCCCCAACGCTCTGAGCACTATGAAGGGATGTCTCTGCAGTTGTATAACTTGTTTCTTGAATAACATCTAGACTTGGCGAACCAGGACTGAGCACAGGAACCACTGTTGCAGATATAGTACTAAGTGGATCACCATGGTGTGTTCTTCTATCTACTGATTCTGGACTTAGAGGAGGGACAGCAGATAGGCCTGTTTTTGGTTGGGAGAAATTTGGAATAACTTTTGACCAGTGCTTCCTTGGTAGGAAAGGCAACACAAGACCTTTAGCGGCAAGCTTCAATCCGAATTTGAAAGAATTCCTCCGAGGCTGAGAAAGTCTTAGAAGGCATTTTACCAATGCATACCATTCATTTACAATATGAACAATGAAGGTTAGGAAGAGGAGAGCCAACATTGTGTATCCGAGTATGCTTTCTTCCATATGATTTGATCTTTCTGTAGCAATAGTAAAACCGAAGATGCCTGCCTCGCATAAGAGAGAGATACTTTCCACCAAATGGACTCTCCTTCTGATGTATGGTTTGAGTGTAAGCAGATAAATGAATTGTATCAATGTGATTGCCAACGCTAAAAGGCTTTGACTTGATTCTGGTGATCTGTATGCTCCGGATAGTATTCCCAAACCGATTCTTCTCACAAGATCCAGAATAACATAGGAAGATCTAGCACACCCCACGAGTCGCCTGGACCAAGGCATTTTAGTTTCTTCATTGCTGTCATCTGAGCTCACAGCTCTCATTCTTCCAATTCCACTTTGACCACTTTCAATCCACGTAGGCAAGGTGTTTGGGTCACAATGATCAACAATGACAAATAATGGAGGACCCCTTAGATTTTCAAAGAGAATTCCAAAGCGTGGAAGGAGAGATGTGGGCAACCCCTCCTTATAAAACCATTTACCAATTACTTGCTTACCAACAAAGACAGACCACAACTTTTTATACCATGGATCCCCTACAGCAATATCCCTGATTTCCTTGTACTGAGCAAAACTCCCAGATAAGATAGCAATTATGAGAAAAAGGATGGTGAATAAAATAAGTGCTCCTGGGACTACTAGCAACAAAGCCCCGATGATGATTCCTCTAGGTGAGCCCCCTGAAAATGAAGCAGTCTTCATTTCAAGAAAATCTTTGACAGGCCTTAAACTAAATCAGAAAGAATATCGGTAAGTGCTCACCTTTCATAACAAATGCTGAGGACTGAGAGATACAAGGTAACATGAGAATTAGAAGTAGCAGCTCAAACCTGGGAACTGAAAATATCCCATGAGCTGGTGCTCCTGTCCTCCATCTTAGGAAAAGTAATGTTAGCACATGGATTATAAGTAAACTGCCTCCTCCCACACCAAGCCAGAACAAGTTCTTCTCCAAGTCTTGCCACCTATTGAAGAAACAATGTCATCCATGTTTTAACCATGAATATGTGTTAAAAGCAGCTGCAGTTTTATAACTTGCAGGTATTAAGACTTAATCTTCTGTGTTAGTGGAAGTGATTTTGTTTGAATAAGCAGATCCTAATTTAGAAGTTAAGTGTTGGGCTACCCTTTGCAGTTCTCAGTTTCCTTGATGAGATTGGTAGCAGATGATGATTCCCCTCTCTGCAAGACATATGAATACAGCTGATGTAAAATTCTCAAGAAATCACAATATACAACTATGCAGGATGGTAAATACCAACCAAGAAATAAGTGAAATATTCTCTGGAATTGAGGGGTAGACCATATGGAGTACTTTTCATGCTTGTACTATATCCATGACGCCAACCAAAGTTGAGGTTGATTTCAGTCTGAAATGGAAGTTGATCTTCCATATTAGAAGAACTATTTAAATTTGTATTAAACCAAGTGTGATATTCAAGTGATAAGATTCTGAGATTTTCTTTAGCCAAATAAACATGGTTGGGCCATATAGAAGTGCCACCATCTTTCCATGGAAGCTTTTGACGAGGTATGAGCCACCTCAGACCTTTTGTTGTCTCTGAGTACTCAATTGGATGACTGGCAGAGAGCCAATCAGAGAGAACAAATACTTGAAGGTGTCCAAAAAATCCCTACAATAGAGGAAGTTCATAATTATCAAATAAAATCACAAAACACAACGGTTCTTCAGTAATGACATATGATGTCTAGTACAAAGTTATTGGAAGAACTTGTATGCAGCTTTGGCCCTTCCAGTGTTTGAACACTCACATGCAGATTCATAGATGGTTTAGAAGCAAAATTGTCAGTATCTCCGGCTGCAAGAGAGCGTATAGCTCCAAGATTTGCAGTGGACAGTGAAAGTGCAGCAGCTGTCAGCGATGTTGCTATTACTCCAGAAGTCACAAAAGAGTATAATGCCATTGATATTGCCGGGGTTGAATCTATTGTAAGGTTTAGATTTTTAAATTCAGATGCAAAATCAGTAGTTGAGCTCTGGAATAGTGAAACAGTACATTGTTCTTACAGTGTTTCACTTCAAGTAGGTTAGAAGCTAAATTTTGATTTCCTGAAATATCATGTACTTTCCCGGCAGGAATTGTGATGGAGACCACATTCTGAGTAACAGCAAGGACAGTCAGCGAGTATAGAGCTCTTGAAAGTTCCTTAAACCTAGATAAAGAAACACAAGAGTCAGCTAGTATTTAAACTGCTATTTCAAACTGTTTGCAGTTCTTGAAAGTTTGTGCTGTAAGAAATTCTAGAACACTATGAACCAAGGTTGTCGAAAAAACTACACAAATACATAAAATCGTAAGGAAAATATTTTAATTAATTATATATTAACAATTTCAATCAAGTAGTAATTAATAATATAACACAATAAAAATAAAAATAAAAATAAAAATAAAAATAAAATAAACAATAGAAAAATCCAAACATCTTTATTTTATTCACATTGATTCCTCTACTTCTTGTACAAATCGACCCACTTACCTCGTCATTTACAATAAACGAGTCCTTTTAAATTCTGATAGACCATTTAACATTAATTACTCCAAGGGTCAAGCATGCCAATTTATTTATTCTATATATTTGCCAGCTAAAACAGAGTAATATATCAATTAATATGTTAATAGTTTACATAAGAAATTGTGAAGAATGAATATGTATTTTAATTTTACGGAAATGAAATCCACAAATAACTTGTATCATTAAAAAAATTATAATAATTATAGTCAAAATCAAGCCTTTGATTATCAAATTGCACAAGTTTTGCAAGATATAAATTTAAAACAATAAAAATGTTAAGGTACAGATTACCAGAATACACAATTTTATATTTTTTTCAAACTCGTAAAATCGGTCTGCTTTTACTGAGTTTGAACGAGTTTGACCGATTTTACTAGTTTTTAAATTTTAATCCTATTTAACATATTAGATACATGTTGACTCGTAAAATCGTAAGATTTTAAGAGTTAACTCGCTTTTTTAACAACATTGCTATGAACTATAACAGTAATAGCTTTCAGAGCAAACTATGCACCTGCCTTGTAACTTTTCCTCCTTCCACTTGTACCATGGAGGCCTCAAAGCCAAACACCGGCTTCGTAAACCCTACTATCACCTTCATGTCAGATGCCTCTGTAACATTTGGTGAGCTGGTGCTCAGTCTCACCTCAGGCTTTGTTGAATCTTAAAAGAAACTGCATGAATTAGTAAATCTATGAAACAGAAATGAAAGAAACTAGTTTGGAAAGCACAAACAATGACAACTGCAGTACCAAAGAGAATTGTCAGCGAGGCCGCTTGTGAAACAGGAGTGCCTGTTCTGCCAACTAATCCAGAATCTAGTTCAACCGTAATGGTTTCAGCTTTCGATGCATTCCTGAGCTACAAATATGAAAATTAGAGTTTTGAAAATACAAATTAGATTTTCGAGTATTATTGAAATTTTCACAGGAAGTGATTATGAACTTAATATTATTATTTATAGTATTGATTTCTTTTGAAAAAAAGATGCTCGTGTCATTTAAAGTCTGCTTACTTCAAAAAAGAACTTGCGATTCCAATGATTTCCAATAAGAACAGGTAAAACATTATCTGAGTTTACGTGCAAGGAATTTAGGACTTCTTCTGTTGAATTTCCAATGGGAATGCTGAAGTCCAAACAAATTTTCATGTCCCCAATTTTGTTAGTTGCCAGAACAGTTCTTGGGACCCCATTGATCTCCATTACATAGGATGGAACTGGCATCCACAAATCTACCAGCACTGGTCTTCTATCTAAGACAGAAATTGAAGTATAAATAACAGAAGGATCCATACGCAAATCTATTCATTTATCTCCGGCAAGTTACAAATGATGAACGATAACTCACCAAAGTGAATAATTAAAGAGGAACTGTTTGTCCTTGTAAAAGAGTTTCCAGCCTTATCTGTACAAAAATTATCTGCCATTCTGACTAAGACGCGGCCACGTAAACTTTTCAAGGAGAGAGTCAAGTCAAGTCTGTATTTTATATTAGGTTTGATGATGTGTAGAGAAGAAGCATGAAGATATGCTGGACCATTCAAAATGACCTGCAGAAGTGAAATGTTACCTGAGTTCACATTAGTAGACCCTTTGATAACAATCTAAGTTCCCTCTAACAATTAATATCACACACACAAATGCATGTTTTCTGCAGGGGAACTAAAGAGTAGTTTGGACCTGGAAATGCACTTACATCGCAATTTGATGAGTTCGCACACTTGAATCCACCCAACCCGGTGCAAGCTTCACTGAATGTTACATCAATGGTTATATTTCCAGCATTTGTGTAATTCTGTTCACTAAATATTGTTGCAGTTGGTGGAATTGTGTCTGGACAATGCAATCATGAAACAGACAAGTAAAGTCCCAGCAGATAAAAGTCTTGGAAGAAAACCACTTCAGTGAGTATTCTTCCCAGACCAGACATTGTCTAAGCACTAGCCATCTGAAAGAATAGAAAAGGGACAGAGTTACTTACCTATGAACCAAGAATAAGATGACGAATTTCGCTCTCCATTACGAGTTGTGACACTGAGAAGAAAACTGTGTTTGTGGTTTACAGTTAAGTTCTTGAATACTATTATATCAGCAGGACATGATCTCAAAGTTCGGCCATCGAGCTGTGTTCAAGTCAAATTTTGTAATGATTCAAACAAATTCAAGCTGCCTCGGAAAAAATAAGTGCTACTAATCATATTTTACAAGCAATATACTTTCCAAAGGGGAAATTTATTTACTTGGGGACCTTCTGCAGATCAATATATGAATTTATCAAGAAAGAAAAAAGTCCTGAAAACATTAAATAATCTCAAGAAGAGCAAAAGCTAACTTGCAGCATTACTATTTACAGGAGTTTTACCGGTTCAAATTAAGGAGAAAGAAACAAAGATGTTTCAACAGGAATGTTACCTCACAGGACATGTGGCAACTGTTATTCTTGCAAGCGTTGCTACCATCTGGAAACTCTGTTGAATACTGGAAAACAGCAGTAGAGATCCTTGATTGTTCAGGAGGAGCTTGATGAAAGTTAACGATAACTATTGACTTAGTTGAGTCTAATGCACACAAAATCATAACTGCAATACACATAACTAGTTTGAGAAGTTGGAGTAAACCAATTGCAGAAGTTGCCATGTACTTCACTTCACATTTAAGCATGAATCAAGAAAGGAATGAGGAGAAGGGAGATAAGCTTTGTTTGCTGCAGAAAGATAATAGCAGTTGAGAGTTTGGATAAAGAGACAGCTTGCATCCAACGTCCATTATAAATTTATGCTGAGAAGCTAGAAAGAATTGAGGACAACTACCACCAACAATTGTTGTCAGTTTCATTACTTCTTACTTAAAGATGCTCACATTTCCTCATTAATTGCCATCAACCTGGACCAATACTGATAATCTTTTTCTTCATTTCTTCTTGTAATATTTTCGGTTTTTTATTGTCCTTCCGTTTTCCTATACGGGGAAAGTTTATGTCATGAATTGTCAAAGCTGGTCAGAACTTTACAGTGCATGGAAAAATATTGGCTAATTGATTGAGTGATTTCAATTTCCACTTTCAAACGTATTTCAATTTCCACGTTCTCCATGGTACATATCTTTGACCTGCTTGATGCTTAAAATTTGCAATTTCTGCAAGACACAATGAGGAGAAAAATGGATTCACCCTTGATGCAAAAGGACGCAAAACCGTAGGCTGGTGCAATGATGCCGTGGAAGACGAGCAGAGCATACAGAAACTGGCAGTCCCGCGTTATCAAAACAAAATTTATGATAGATGAATCATGTGGTCCTCCACGTATCAATGCCCCGCTCCTCCTTTAATGTTGAGTGATAAATGTCCATTTAATGCTGACTTTCAGAGTGACAAAAATTGAATTGTTCATCAAATGTGGCTATGTTTCTAACAAACATACAATTCAGAAGTTCAAAAACTTTATTGGTGACATGCACAAAAGCATGGGTATGATACAAGGTTCTCTTCTGTACATATGCCGTATCGTTGCACTTGCTATAAATTTACATAGCACAGATGTTTTGTGCTAATTTGTCAGTGGAAGGTGCTAAATATCCAACAATAAACTGAAACTTCAGAGAAGGCAAAAGCAACAATCCAACTTTGAAGAGTTTTGGGATATGATTTTTTACAGGGCTGCCTTAAGTAGCAGAAGGTATGAGATCTTCAACATGAAAAGCAGATTCATCATCATCTTCAGCTACCATCCAGTGTAATTTAGGCCCCTGAACATGATAACCCATGAAATCAAATATTGCAACAAAAGCAGCAAGTATAGCATTCCTTGTATATTTTGAGCATAATTACTTCAGAAAATGGAGCATCAAAAACTCTCCAGTCGCACGAATAAAAAAAAGTGGCCAGAAAGTTTGGGAAAATATTTTTTTTAGAACAAAAAAAGAAGAGATGAGGCAGTCCCAAAAAAGAATCCATGCTTTCTTTGATTAGCATCTGGAAGTTTTTCAGTTACCAGTCATAGAAAAGGATATAACACTAAAAATGGCATTTTCCCACCAAGTAGTGTATTTTTTTAATAAACAAAAGCTTTTCAATTTCATAAGACATACAATGAAGACTGACTCGAAAATATGGAGAGAGGAAAAAAAAAACCACCATTTACATGTGCGATTACCTTTCCTTGCCGTATAATTTTTGGAGAACTTCCTGTCATGTCAACTACAGTAGATGGATCAGCTACTCTGATACCTCCATTAACAACAAAATCAAGACCCTACAGAAATTGAATCACACAGAGTTAGAACAGTTTGAAATTTTCCCTATAGCATAAGGACCCCTGCCCCATTGTAAAAATGAAAATTCAAATGTAAACATTGCTCAATCTTCTTGTGATACAGAAGCAAAAGTACAAAATGTAAAAGAAACTTCACATTTGCTCAAAGAAAAACAGCATGCACAAGTAAAATTCTGATGGACAAAGCCTTGAATGATTTTTTGTTAAGAAAAAAAGGAAGTTGGATTCTACTGTATGATGGTTAGGTGGATGTGTACTTTGTTATTTACATCAACATGTTATTAAAGTAAAAACTGGGGCCATATGAAGAAAAGGGAATGCATTAGTTAAAACCACCAATTTCAGTCATTTAATTAAACTTTTATCTCTGGTTCCAATATTTACATCAAGCAAAATATGATTTGATGGGTTAAATACTAAGCTGGTGCCACACCATCATTATTTGCAGTCTTGTTTTACCCAATTCTTCAATTCCTATTAACAGCATCACTCACTGGAATATTTAAGCAATAGAAATTAACACTGTATCCAGCTTACACCAGACCTATATAGTTCTTTAGTCTTGGAGTACAATATCGAGCAAGCCTTGTTGATGCAATAAAAAACATACCTCTGGTCCATATATATCAGCTATTACAACTGGATCAATCATCCACTCGTTTTCCTTTGGCGACCTGACACTGGCACAATGAACAGATATTCAGTCCAAAGTCACTGCAGTCAAACCCATTTCTTTACTGGCACCCACATGAAACAGAAAACATCTACAAAAATGCACACAAAAACACACCCTTGTTTTTTACAGCTAGCACAAAACAAAACCAAAACAACCTTGTGGATATAAGCGGTGCATCCATCTTCTCTAGGATTGCTTGACAAATAGCATCATCAGGCATTCGGATACCCACATTTTTCCTTGAAGCATATTTGGCAGTTGTAGTCCCATACCGCACGCACTGTTTTGGTAGTTCTTTGCTTGCAGTTAGGATGAAAGTATACTGTCACATAGAAACACCATCTTCAATGAAGTATCCACTTAAGAAGAGTGAGGAAACTATATTACCCAAAAAATCCAACACATGAAAAGTTCACTAGCATTGCATACAATGCCAAGCCCAGACCCCTAGAAAGAATGCAAAGCCATAAAAAAAAAAGGCAGCACTTTGGAACAGAGATATCATTAAAGTTGGAGAACTAAAATCATGAGATTAGAATTAATTTCCTCTGAAAATATACTGTTGTGTCTCCATTCACGAAGGAAAGAATACAAGATAGTCACATTGAAAGTTGTCCAATGATTCTAATATGTGAGAAAAGCAACTGAATGACTGGTCATGATTCTGGTTATGCTTTCTGCATGTAATGATTCGAGGCTAATATATTAACTCAAGGATGACTCTTATGAGTACCTAGGTACTTTCTACTAGCAGTAAAATACATCACATAACATCCTTACTGGCCCTGGTAAGCAATGCTTAACAGCTCGAAATATATCTGCATGACCTTGACCATCACCACGTGGGAATCCAGTTGTATATGTATCTATGTCTCTCAAGGAGTGGCACAAGATGCTAAGGGGCTGCGTGAATGAAAAGACAAGTCAGAAAGCAAGAACAATAGGATGCACTTTAAAACATAATACAGAAAATAAAACCAGTGAGGTTGGGTGATATGAATTTGATCAACACAGGAGAATACAGAAGGAAGAAAATAAACATGTATCAGTTAATGTTCAATCCAGTGTCATTCCAAATCCAGAGCTTCTATCAAAGCCGACTATAGTGGTGAGTGAAGAGAAGCCATGTTTCTTGCCTTGGAAGGTTCTATGTTTTTAATTCTGCAATGCAAAACATACAAAACCAATATCACCTTAAGAGTTCAGATTGAGAAACAAAAGATTCAAGCATAAAGCTTTTAAGTTAAGTACAACATGATCTACCTACGAAGACGTTCAATTGCTGAGTTGCTTTTCAAATCACAAACAATCGCATACCTAACAACAACAACAACAAAGAAAGTAAACCGAGAAGGATCCAATTTACGAAATGATCACATGCAAAACGTTCACACAGACAAAATTCACAATCAGTGACAATTAAATCACTCAACTTTAAATCTACAATTATTGTAATGAAAAATGCAGGGACCGCAAAGGAACCAATATTGTACATCTCAAACTTCCCAATTCAATGGAAATAACTTTTAAAATTCAAATTTATACCAATCAAAATATGTAATCATATCCAAATAAATTCGGTTCAACAAGTCTGGGGAAAAAAAGCACACAAGTAACTCCATACAGTTTACTACACCCACGTAGCCAAAAAAAAAAGAGATGAGATTATTCAAGATAAAAAGCCCACCAAGATACCACAAAACTTTCATTGATGCTTATATATGTAACAGTCAAGCAAACAGCATACATACACAGTATCAGTAGGAATAACACCAACAGCTCCTTGTTTCAAAAGCTCAATCACAGGTTCCAACTTCCACGTGTCAGATCCTAACTCGTCAGCTTCCACATAAAGCAGTCCGTCCTCCTAACATCGCCATCCTCACAACATAACATTTTTGTAAAAACAATTTAGCATTACCTCAAAAACCCATTATTTAAAATTAAAAACAAGAAATCCCAGAAAGCGCAAGGAAGGGATAAGTTGATATTGACCTTGGTAAAACGAGGAGCAGAGTACTTGAGTCGTTTTGGGCTTCTTTTAATAGCCATGGATAAGACACGGAGGCGAGGGGGTTTTGGGGTGTTAAAGGAAACAAGGCTTGGAAATGGAGCGACATGTCGTCGTAGAGTTGTTAAAGAGGGTAGAGATGAGAGTGATGGAGTCAGTTTGTAACCGTATAGTCTTGTTTCCGCCATTTTTTTGAGGTTAGTGAAGCGGTGGTCTCTGGAAGTTTGTTTCTGGGAAAGGAAAGAGACAAACAAAGGGCCTTTTATTTATTGAAAAAAAACATATTGATCAAAAGACAGGTCGTTTAGTCATTGTGAATTAAACTATCTTGATTTTCTTCTAGATGGCACTGATAATAAATATCATGAATCCAATGGTAGAAATCTTTTAATAAGTATATTCGACAAGGATAAGAACCTTTCAGCAAGATTATCTCATTATAATCATACAATATAAAGTGAGATTTAAATTGATATCTCTCATAATAAAACATAACAAATCATGTTCTCAATCTCTCAATTAATTTTGAATTTAATGAGGACTAGATAAGAAAAAAAGAACAAGAAGACTTTAGTTATTGGTATTCATATCATGCTCTGAATTATATTCATATTCTTCTATTTAAATTTTATAATTAGATTTAATGAACACAACATTAAAAAAAAAAACTTTTTCTACAAATTTGAAATAATTATTTGAATTTTTTTTTCCAAGAATTTTGTTCATGTAAAAACCTAACCTAACCAGGTTGAATAGATAGATTTAACCACGTTAATATTTTTAAAAATCTGAGTCATGAGTTCCCCGTAACAATTCACCCGACCAAACCGGGTTTTACAACTATGGGTGCTAGAGAATGGAATTGAAGTTTAGCGTGCATGTAGCAGGCAAATACATATCAATATCAAAGACAAGCTTCAGCATATGGCAAATGAAAAAATCAATGTTTTCTCGTTAAAGATGACAACCCTTGCAGCTTATTATCAGTTTACAATGGGAAAACCTCGCTAAGGCTAAAATTAACTAATGTGTGAATGAAAGATGGCATGTTTCCTCAAGAGTCTGCATAGAACAACTCAGAGCTCCGCTAGATGTTTCTGGGAAATGAAGTGCTTATTGTGTAGGAGGCGGCGGCATCTGGGATTTTGCAAATCCAATCCAAGCAACAATGCCAACAGCAAGAATAACCCATCCGCATACATCATACGTGAGATCGCTGCTTTTCTTCTTCTTAGAACTCTGAACAAAGGGAGACGGGGCAATGCATCGGTATATATATTTTAAACTTAAATAGATGCAATGGCAAACTAGAAAAAATAGTGTGACAAATCTCAAGGATCACATACTGACTGTCAAACACAATAAATTCTTCCCATGCATGTCGCTATTCATGGTAATTTTGCAAACTTAAACTATATGAACAGGCTAAATGCAATGTGCAACACGGCATAATTTAAACACTGTTTATTGCCAATAGAATCCAATCCAAAACTCATTAACACATATATCTCAACCCTTGTTAGGGTAGAAAAATCAATAAGGGTAACTTGTACCTCAACTTTACAAGGTCCTCTATTTGTTTTTGCGTTTCAAAAGGACTTTAAAAAAAAATTAAAATTTTTATTTTTTTTCTTTGCTTCAAATTAGTATTTTTTTTGATGTTTTCATATCATTTTGATGTGCTGATGTCAAAAATTATTTTTAAAAAATATATTATTTTGATGCATTTTCGAGCAAAAAAACACTTTGAAAAGCAACTGCTATCACACTCTCAAACACTTTCTTAATCTACAATGGTTATGATAAAAATTTCCATAAATGTTAACAAATTAGATGCTTGTAGCCATATCAACAAGACATTGCAGCAGCATAAATAGTTCATTATCCAACAAAAACTAGAAAGAGAGGGAAAGAGAGATAAAACAGGCATAGCACAGCAAAAAGGAACAAGAAAAAGGTCACCTTTGCACTTGATGAAGTAGAAGCTGCAGAAGCAGGGGCAGCTCCCATTTCCAGTTGATCTAAGCCACCATGCTTGTGAATCTGTGAGTGCAACTCTGGAGCCTATGAATGCAAAAGATTCAAATGTTAGACCAATCAAAGTATACAAAATATATTACAAAAAACAATAGAACCCAGTCAAAGAAAAACTACAGAAGATATCACTCCTCAATGGACCAATAACTCATTAGTCAAAATTCACATTTCTCATGAAAACAAGGCTCATCATTTACTGGATGAGCATGGTTGAATGCTCATGGTGCATATAGCACACATCTCAGCATGGTTGAATGCTTACTCGGCAATTGCTTAGGGGCTTCTAGTTTTTTTTCACAGCATAATAATGATGGGTCATAATGGTTAACTTAGTTTCAGAATACAAAAGAAAACAGAACTGTATGCTTTGTTCAAACTTTAAATGACAAAATGGAATTATCAAGTTTTAAAACAACCCAAAAACTCATCACAAACTACTTCCTCTTAACATTTTATACCATTTTAACAATGTGAGTAAAATGAGGTTTGGTATAAATATGCCACAGCCTGGGAAAATGAACTCCACAACCCACTTTCAAAACAGCACGAGAGAGAAGATTTAAAAGTTCAGTTCAAGTGCTATGCAGAAACCTATCCCTTTTATCAAGACACCACACTGCTAATCAGGTAGTGATGGTATCCAGCTCAAAGGTATTGTTTCCCAGCAAAAAGCTTAGTAAATAGATCCCAGAATATATGATATTATACAGAAATTACATCTAACATCAGGGTAAAATCCAATGACCAGATATTGATACTAACTAATTCTCTTTTCCCATTTTTCTATTATCACATTAGATTGAGTGATAAAGAAAGAGGTGTACCTTAGAAGACACTTCCAAAGACTTGCGATAAAGTTCATTATCTGGATCCTGCCAAAAACCAACATCACACATTTATAATCATTCAAAAAACAACATACAATACAGCAATGCCCTTGCAGTATGATTTCAAAGGAGAAAGAAAAATACCTCATCAACAGCTTGTTGAAAGTAGACAGCTGCCTTTTCAAAACTCTCATTAGCCACATCTTGATCTGGTGTCAAAAATGCATATGAAGTATGTGCATTTCCCAGGTACCAGATAGCCTCGTGTTTCTTGGGGTTAATCAGCAACGACTCCTCCAGCTTCGTGATTCCATCTGCATATTCAACTCTATCACCCCATCCATATTGACACATTTAACTATAACATTCAAAAAACAAAATCGAATAATCAACTCATTCCATAACCAATTCCTTGTCATGAATGGGATTTAGATTCCATCATTTCTTAGCAGAAATTATAAGCACGGTCTCTTTTAAAGGTAATTCATGCTAAAAAAAGATAAATTAGAACCTAACCTAGCATCATCTTCTTTGAATCTGGAACACTCTGAAACTGAGCCAACTCCAATAAAGCTCCTCCCCACTTCAACAAATTCTGTCCAGAAACCATAAAACTCATAAATTTACAAAAATCCCAAGACCCCAACAATTCAACAAAATCAAAACCACTTGGGTCCTTCCAAAGTTCCAAACTTTATCACTTCTCGATCAATAATAGAAAACTAAGAACAAAAGAAAAGAAAAAATAGATAGATCCAATAAATGAAGCAAGAGATTGAAAAAAATACATCGGCATCAAGAGGGTCTTGAGCATAAGCATCTTCAGCTGTTTTACGTGCGTGCTCGAAGAACAATAACCTATCAAAGTCGTTTGGCATTTCCATGTCTCCTTCTATCTATCTATCTATCTCTGCAGACAGAAAAATAAAAATAAAAGCAGAGAAAAGATGAACTTTTGAGGTTTTGCTGTGTCTGACGGCCCGTGCTCCGTTTTTCTTCAGGCTTGCCTTTGGAGATTAGCTAACCACAAAGTAGAATGGTCCGACTCTCACGCGCGCTTGATTGGCGTGGATTATAAAATAACATGTCGATTTTGAATTTTGTAATCAGACGATTTGCCGTTAGGGGCTACGGCATGTGGTCTAATCTATCTATGATATTTGGAGTCTTTTTTGCTGGTATTTATTTTTAATTTTTTTAAAGTGTGTTTTAATTAAAAATATACCAAAATAATATTTTTTATTTTTTAAAATTTATTTTTAATATTATCACAATAAAACAATATAAAAACATCAAAAAAAAATATTTTAAAACAAAAAATAAATTCAATTTTTTATAAAAGTGCTTTCCAACTACAAAAACAAACAAAATCTTAGTATTTACTAGCTATTTGATAGGTGCTCTATTGCGGGCTGGATATATTTTTTTTCCAACAAAAAAAAATTAAACACATTATCTTTTATGACTTTTTATATATATAAAAATATCAAGTGTAAATTCAAAAGCTTATACACTAATCTAAGAATTGTTTGTATCAATAAATAAATAAAAAATCATTAACAATAACAATATATGTATTAGGAACAGTTGAAAGGTGGATTTAGATTAAGATATTTGATCTTACAACATAATTTATTTACCTGATTGTATTCATTGTCTCTGTTTATTTAATTTTTAAATGTTTTTTTTTGTTTTTTAAAGTGTATTTTATTTAAAAAAATATTGAAATAATATTTTTTTATTTTTTTAAAAAAATTATTTTTAATATCAACACATCAAAACAATTTAAAAACATCAAAAAGCATATTTTAAAGCAAAAAATAAATTCAATTTTTTGCAAAAGCGCTTTCCAGCTGCAAAAATAAGCGGGGCCTTAGTATTTACTAGTTATTTGACCAACGCTCTATCGCGGGCTAGATATTTTCTTTTCAACAAAAAAAATTAAATATTTTATCTTTTATGACATTTATATATATATATAAAAATATCAAGTGTAAATTCAAAAGCTTATGCATGAATCTAATTAAATAGACTAAGAACCATTTGTGTCAACAAATTAAAAAAAAAATCATTAGCGGTAACTAAATATGTAACAGGAAAAGTCGAGAGACGGATGTAAATTAAGATATTTGATCTTGTAATATGATTCATTTACCCAATTGTATTCATTGTCTCTGTTTATTAAAATTATTTTTTTATTTAATAAAAAATAGTAGAAATAGACATGCATAAAATTGATTGAATAAAATCAAAGGGAAAAAATATCTCACAAGGTTGCTTATTAGAAATACAATCCAAAAATAAATATTTATTTTATTTATAAAAATAAATTTCAATTATATAAAAAATATAGATGAATTAAAAAAATCTCTTTCAAAGTTAAATACATGCAAAATACTTTTAAAAAAAAATAACCGCTATTTAAAAAAGGCTAAATAAAAAAATAAAAAAAATCAGAGAGAACGGATATTAATTTAAATATAAAGTAAAAAAAATAATTCAAAAAAAATACAGATAAAAAAAGTATGATTGTTTTTTATAAAAAGCCAAATTTACCTAAAAAAACTAGTGTCCGGCCCATTTAGGAGGCTTATGCGCAAGCTAATTTTTCTATATATATTTGGGGTGGATGACATGTCATGTATCCCAATGTTTTTTGAAAAAAGAAGTCAGAAGAAGCATCATTTGACTTTACTCAGATTGCAGATACTGTGGTGGTTGGAAAATCGAAGCTAGATTTTTTTTGGTCAAAAAACAATTTTCAACCTATTTTTGACCCACAACACTTAGAAAATGCCATAGACACCTTAATAAATCAATCCATAGCATTAAAAAAACCAAAAAAAATATCTCAAAATATGAAATCAACCTAAAGCCAAAAATCTTCCCGAGCTCAAATTTATTGTTTTAAGCACTTTCAAGGTAAAAACAAATACTTAAGTTGAACTCCTCTCATCAAATAGAATCATTTAACACAAAGACCAATAATTTTGGTGGCTAGAATCGGTGCCAATGATATTTTTCTCTTTCTACCTCCAGAATTTGGCGATCTCTCTCTCTCTCTCTCTCTCTCTCTCTCTCTCTCTCTCTCCCTTCTTAAACCATGGATTAAAAAATAAAAAAATTAAGCTTATGTATCAAAATTAAATTGAAAGAATATTGAGGTACAAAATAGGCATAACATGTGAAGTTTGAAGACTAAGTGAACTTTTTTGTGAGAACTTTGAAACCTGAAACCATTACCCATCTATAATGCCTTTTCCACTTAGATATTGTTTCTTTCAATTTTATCTATAGTCAACAAATTTGACTCAATTATCCTTTAATCTAGTAAAAAAAATGCAATTGCATAAAAAATTAAGGACCAAAATAAAAAAAAATAAAAATTTTGAATAATGAGTTCACAGTAAAATGTGAGAGAGTGAACAGTACATATACAATTAGAACACCACACCATTTGGTGTTTTCTATAACCAGATAGGGCTCACGCTACATCGTGGGTGGATCTAATTTTTTTTCAATGTAAAAAAGGCTAGAAAAACCCGACTTAATCCCATCTAGGTTAACATGCCAAATTGGCAACTTGGTTGTAATACCAGGGTAATCTCGTCGAAATCAAACTAAATAAAACTATGAAGCTAAATTATCAAATAACTCAATGTTGAAAGGCGGAACTGAAAAAGAGAATAATTAAAAAAAACAATGAAAAAAAGAATAAGAGTCAACTCGGGTTAGCTTACTAACCCCATAACCATAGACATAGGATTGGGGAAACCCCATATAAAGGAGATTGAAAAACATAAAGCACAGAAACCAATTCTCAATAATTCAAATGTTGAAAGATGAAATTAAAAACATAATTTAAAAAAAAAACTAAAAAATAACAAAGTAAACTCGTGTTAATGTTCAAAAACTGTTACCTTATTAATGAGCCTGGAACTAACCTCATAGAAGACAAACCCTAAAAATTAATGAAGCAAAATTCCAAATTATCAAAATACTAAGGGATAAAATTGAGAAAAAAAAATACAATAAAAATAATTAAAAGAATGTGAAATAAATTTGATATAAAATAATTTGAAATCAAATGTTGCTTTGAAAAAATATCAAGTAGGAAAATGATTAAAAATAAACAAGCATCAGTCAAAAGAACGAGGACTAAGTTTGATATAAAGATTAAATGAAACTAAATAATAAGGGGTGAAATTGAATAAAAAATGAATCAAAAAAAGATATAAGAAAATAAAACAAATATAAATTAAAAGAATGAGGACTAAAATAAAAACAAAAAACAAATTAAATGACACCTTTATATTTTGGCAAGGGGAAGAGAGAGAGAGAAAAGAGAGAGGAGAAGAAAAAAATCCAACGGAACCCAAACACCTCGCTGTTATGCACATATGCAGCACTAATAGGAAGAAAACACCAAGATGCTTTCAACTTTGCCCCAAAAAGCGACATTTGGAGGTGGGGTGCATGCTTCGCATAGAGTAACAATTTTTTTTATTAAAAATTATACTAATTTAAAGACCAAACCACCCCTTTCTCAACTTGTTTATTACAAAAAAAATATCAATATAAAAAAATGAAAAAACTCATGGATGTAAGTTTTACAATTTTTGCTTGTAAGGGTAATATAGTCTTTATAATGTGCTTATAAAACATAAAAAGATATAATTGTCCTCGTGAAATGTTTTAAAGTATTTTTCTTTTTAGATCAATATATTCATTATATCATGCATTTGAAAGATAAAAAGATTGAACTGCCTCCGATCAATCTCATAATGATTAGTACATCTTTAACAAAATCATTCTAAGCCTAACAACAAGGCCATTGATTTTATTTTTTTAAAAAAGGAAAAAATGGCAATTACATGGTTATAGTGAATAGTAATATATGTTTAAGTGGGCAATGAATTCTCTATACGTTTTAAGTTTTTTTGGTATCTAGCCATTTGACTCACACTTTGCCACGAGCTGAATTTTTTTTTCTAGAAAAAGAATGAATATGTAGGCTCTTTCAATGAGTTTTTTTTATATATTAATTGAAAAAAAGAGAGTAAAAGGGTGAAGCTGGAAATAAAAATATTCAATTCAAAAAATGACAAAAAAAGACGCGAGTTAACCGGGGTTAACTTGACAAACTCATGATTCAAGTCTTGCATCCCATTTAATTATACTCCAATCAGGTGCATGTGACTTTTTTATATAAAAAAATAAATTTATCTTTTTCAAAAAATGAAAATAAAGGTTACACATGGGATTGAAACGAAAAATAGCTCTTATTTTTTAAAAGATTGATAACAAAAGGATGTTTTAAAAAAAAACATCTTTAAAAAAATATGTATTTTTTTTTATTTTAAGGGGTTAAAAATACATTAAATTTAAAAATTTTAAAAACAAATAAATAAGTCATGTGCGTAGGCCTACCCACACCCATGACCCATGAAAGAGGCTTGGCCTGCAAGCTAGACCTATGAAAAAGGCCTAACCCACAAGTTAGGCCTTGATGTTTTTCTAACGCAGAGGGCGAACTACTTTGATTTAAAAAGAAATAGCGAATAACATGTCTTTTGCTTGTCCAATTTCTAGAGATCAAGGGTCGATGGAAAATCAGACCCTGTGTGTTTTTTATCTAAAACAATTCGATTTTCAATCTATTTTTAACATAAAATACCTAGAAACACTCTAGACACCTTAATAAACTCATCAATTGCCTTTAAAAAAACCTTAAAAAAACACACGATAACCCAAAATCAACCCAAAACCAAAAATCTTTTTAAGTTTAGATCTAGTTATTTAGATAATTTGAAAGTGAAAAAACACCTATATGAAACTCCCTTCACTGAATAAAATCCATTGACACAAAGACTGGCCATTTTTGTAGCTAAAATTGGTGTCAACACCGATTGGCTTTCTTAACTACCAGAATTCAATGACTCTCTCTCTCTCTTTTCTACCAAACTAAGAACTTAAAAATAAAAAAAATGAGGTTTTGAACTAAAATTGACTTAAAAAAATAAAAATTGGAGGAAACCAATATTTATAATTTTGAAAGTATGATGTTTATAATGAACATTTCACCCAAAGTTTAAAAAAACCATGAATTTCCTATGTTTTTTTTCCCCTCACTTTGGTCCTATGTCTTTTATTCTCTTCCTTTCTAATAAAGTAACTTAAATTGGCCTTCAATTTGTTTATGTAAGGATAAAAAAAAAATTGGGACAAGAAAAAAAAACTATGAAAAGTGAGCCCACAATGTTTTGTGAGAGGATTCATAGTGTAATTTTACACAGTAAATTCACTATGCCTTTTAGTGTTTGTTAATAACATAGTTGTTAAACTCAGCTTAATCTTTTTAAAATGACCCTGAAAATTAAGGATTTGTTGCCTAATTTGAACCAGGGTTATAGTTGACCAAATGAGACATTGACCAAATGAAACTTAGTTGACATGATAGAGTTTTTAATGATCTGGTGGACCTAGCCAAGTCTGATTCAAGTCTGGTCGGATCAATACCAAGAAAGAAGGAATGAAATGATGTTTAAATAATAATAATAATTAACTTTAAGACCTGCAAGTTAACTCGATAATTAAGTGAGTTATGCCTTTTTTTTTAAGTCCTAACAACTATGATCTATAATCGATGGACAAGTACCCAGCTTAGGTTAATTGGGCTTTTATTATTTAAATACCAATTATTTAATTAACTTGCTTTTTTCTGTTTAGCGTAAAAAAATGAATATGAAGACATTGTCAACGTGCTTTTTGATATAAAAAAGATTAATTGTGAATCAAAAAGCTAATGGATATGTTTAATAAAATAAATTAAAAATTATGTGCGTTAATAAATGTCAAAAATAATTATAAACTATAACGTGAGTAGGACCTCAAATAAGTTTTTTAACATAATAGAAGAATGTGCCAATGTTGTAGGTGCATTTCATTGTATTATGATTTTTTTTTTAATTGAGAAACATAAAGATGTTATTGACACTTAATGAAATAAATATAGAATATATGAATCGATAAACTAAAAAAAGAGTTTCTAATGTTAACTAAATGCTAAAATATTATATATTAAATTATATAAACTCTGTCTGACTCTTTAAGAGAGATAATGAATTATTAATTAAATATTATATAAACCAGTACATGAAAGAAAAAAAACATGACTGCCCCAATCAATTTCAGATGCAAAATCCATTCGCAATTCCTTGAATTCAGCAAAGTCTAAAAGAAATAATTAATATAAACAACCCAGCGACCTTACAAAACCTTATACTTGCCCATAATGAAAACAAACCACTGTTATTCCGTGCAAAATCAACCAAAATCTCATCCAACTGCACCAGACCAACACTCTCTTAAGAACAATTATTCAACCAGATATATCGTAGGTAAGACATGTATCTAACTACTAGCCCCTCCACACTGAACAAATCAGGAGAATGACAGCCCACCAAACACCCACTAACAACAAACAACCCAGCAACTTATAGCACGCCACACACACCATAAAAAAATCGCAGAAAGCAAACCACTCACAACTTATCGCGAGAACCAACTAATTCCTCCCTGATAAACATTATTTCAATTTATAGTGAAAACACTCATAATCTACAGTAAATGATTGAGCTCTTTTAGTTTTACTTGTAATGTGTATACGTAATTCTCTGTTTGGATTTCCTTTATTTTTTCTTTTTTGGAGAATGTTGTTGAGATTTTTTCTTTTTTCTATATAATGAAAGAAAAAGTTATGATAAATCGAAGACCGTTTGGATTTTTTTTATAATGATAAGTAGAGCTTAATTACTCTTTTTTTTTTTTAATAAAAACATTCTCTAATTAACTTTTATGCATCTAAACTAAATCCATGATGCTTTGATATCAAATCTTCTCTATAAGTCTCATGTGCTTTCCCTAGCACAACAAACTATATTTGTAGCTAATAATCTATAAAAACAAAGCACATAATTATGCACCAAGAAATATTATGTAAATTTTAATTTTCCCTGCTTAGTTTTGAAGAGTTTCTAAGCTTTTTATCAAACTTTCAGTTTTTTCCTTCCCTCCATCTCCATCCATTAAACAAACCGAATTGATAACATTGAGCATGCATTCCTTAATCGTATCAACTACCTTGTTCTTTCATTTGGAATTATATTGTTTTTTATCTCATATTTCTCAAGTTTATAAACTCTAAGCATATATAAAAAATATAGATAAAAATAAGAGTTAACATAGCTTATTATCATCTTTCCATACTCGCGTTCTAAACAAAAATATAAAATATAAATAAAAAAGCATGTCTTAGTTTTGTAAAAATAAATTTTAATGTAATAAAATTATTCATAATACTACACTATATTCTTGTCCAAATCATAATTGTTTTTGTACTTGAACTTTCATCGTGAAGAGAACAAATATAATTGAATTTTTGTTTAGCGATTGTGCTATTTTGTAGATTTAATTTTTCTCAGTTGATTTAATATGAAAAACTGAAAGCTACAAAAAAGAGATAATATCTTTTGTTTGAAATTTAAAATGACTATAAACACGCTATCGACTTCACCATATCAGATATAGATTTTTGGAAGTTTGTTTAAAGAGACTAATTATTAGGCCTCTTCGATTTTCTTCTGTTGGATTCAAGGATATACTCAGGGCTCCCGAGGACGGCTAGCTGCTACCATATTGCTGTGCCTTTGCTAATAGCTTTTTCTCCTTTCATTTTCGATTTCATGAAGGTCACCTTAAGTCCCTGCAATTCTCTATAAAGTTTTCTGTAATAAAGCTGTTGCCTTCTTTCCTCTGATTATCAGTTTTATTTATTCTAATATATGTTGGCAAATGGCAATGTAGTTCATGTTATGATTTATGCAGGAATGATGTGTAGAAATTAAGAAAATAGATGCCAAAGCTGACTCATCCAATCAATGAACAGGAAAGAAAGGTATAGATTAATGGCTCAAACAGATTAGAATTGCTTGATGTTACCTTCTTTTTTTAAAAAAAAAAAATGGAACATTTGCATGAGTCGCTGGTGATAAATTTCATGGCAAATGGCTATGCAGGAGTACATTATTTTCTTGTCTTCCCATAATTTGACGTCTACCCTCAAAGATATATTACAGAAAGTCACTGGCAGGTTGATGAATGCCCTCTTTCACTCCCATGCAGTTGTAAGCATTTATTTTATGGTACTTAATAGCAATCATTCCTGCGCGATGTCCTCTCCAGCACTGATTCCATAGGTTACTATAAAGTTAAGTTTTGTATCGCCAAGCTTACAGAGGAGGAGGTGAGAAAACTAGCAAGCACGTATGAAGTTTCCATTGTTACCACTAAGCTTCTAGACTACAATGATTTGATAGACAAGTAAGCTAAGAAGAATCCAGTGTTTGTCCAAAATGTGACCAGATTGTAGTGCTAAATCACGAGAATCAGCTCGTGCTTACTTTGCCCTTGATTTTGGCTTTTCAAAACAATTTTGTACAGCTAAAGTCTACATGCATCCTCCCTTCTATTATTCTTTCGGGGGGGTTTTTTCTTTTTAGAAAAGAGAGTTTCAAACTCGAGATCTCTTGGAAAATGCAAAATATAAATTCTACATCTCATTGGCTAGCTAGATCCATTTCAATGGAGTCATGTTAGTTGGAAAAATGGTAATGTTTCACGAAAGAAGCATTGCAAATGAATTGAAAATTTAATTTAGGGATGTTGATTCGACACCATTTTGGTTACATTGCAACCGATTAAGCTGTGCCACCAACTAAATTGAAAATTATATATCACATACCATATCATGTGAAGACGATCACAAGTTGATGTTATTAAAAGGCAGCTCATGATCAGACATGCCAGGCGGCTTCAGCATTTTTATTTATTTTCTGAAAGCCCAATGAGGAGTTTCTGAATTATTGTGGGGTTATTCTTTATGAAACAATGGATATAGACCCAGTAGCTCCCAAGAAGATGATCTGCCAGCTAATTTTAGGAGGGATTTCAATATGAGTGTTTTACATTATTGCCCACAATTTATTTCGAAATAGCTTCTCTGTTAATGATATGAGGGAAAAAATCAAGAAAAGTTATTCCAAATATTATGTATATAAAAAAAAAATTACCATTATACAAGCTCACGGGTTCCATTGTAAAGTAAAAATGAATTGAGTCTTGACCCAGGAGTTCATCTCTCGAGGAATAGATGCCTGCACTACCTAGAGGGTCGGCCCAAAATTTTCCCATCATATAAAATGGATGTTAATGCGATGCAAGTGTCTACAAAGAAGAAGAAAAAAACTGAGACAACCATCTAGATAGTAGCAAGTGGTAAGAGTTTAAGATCAAGAAATTTATTCTTTTTATAGTTTCAGGTTCGAGTCTTGTGGTTGCTCATATGATGGCCACTGGAGGCTTACATGGTCGTTAACTTCAGGGCCCGTAGGATTAGTCTAAGTGCGCGCAAGCTGACCCGGACACCCACATTAAACTAAAAAAAGAAAAAAACTGAGACTTGAGTCATTGTTTAATTTTTTACTTAAAATTAATTTTTTTATATTTTTGGATTGTTTTGATGTGGTGATATTAAAAATAATTTTAAAAAATAAAATAAAAATATTTTTTTAATGTATTTTTAAATGAAAAGCAACTACTAGCACACTTTCAAACAAGCTCTTAATAAGCTCATATAATTTTGATAATGTAAATAAAAAAAATGCAATGACAACAAAGAAAAAAAACAGTGGCAAAGAAAAAAAGGTTAAAAAAACTTAGCCTAAGCCCATTCGAGTTACCATGCCAAATATATGACATGGTCATGAATTGAGTTAACCTTGTCAATATTTTTTTAAAAAAAATAATGAAACTCGATTATCAAATAATCCAATGTCGATGGGGGAAAATAAAAAGAAAATTATTTAAAAACAATGAAAAAGAAGATCTGATTCAACCTGGTTTAACCAGTTAACCCCGCAATCATGGGTATAGGATTGAGATAACCCTAAAAAAAAGTAAAAATAAAGCGTAAAGACCAATTCCTAGTAAATCAAATGTTGAAGAATGAGATTTTAAAAAAATATAAAAAAACTAAAAAAAAACTGAAGTTAACCCATATTAATATTCAGAACCCATGACCCTAGCCATAAACCAGAGACTAACACTATAGAAAAACCCTAAAAATAATGAAGTAAAATTCTCAATAATAAAATAATGAGGGATGAATTTAGGAAAAAAAGGCAACAAAAAGAAAGGATCTAAAACAAAACAAATAGTAATAAAAAGAAATGGGACAAAACTTGATATAAAAATAAATTGAAATTAAATATTGAAGGATGAAATTGAAAACAAAATTTATTCAGAAAAAAAAAATAACAATTAAAAAAATGAGGATGAAATTTAAAATAAAAATAAAATAAAATAAAATGATAAGGAGTAATAAAAAAATTAGGATCAAATTATATATAAAAAGTAAATAAATAAAAACTTTTGTATTTTACAAAGGAGAAGAGAGAGAGAAAAGGATAGGAGAAGAAAAAAGTTAATCAGAGTCACACTGTCAGTTATCCACCAATACGCACCCCACCACCAAGAAGCCCTTGACATATCACTTCTAAAGCCACCGTAGAAGGCAGTGCTTGACGAGCAGAGGAACCTGCAAGTGCTGCTTGAAAGGCATAAGCTCCTCTCATACATCACCAACCTTCTATTCTTAAATATATTTTATATATGGTAAAAGATCCAATTGTCCTTGAGATTATATATATAAACCATAATAAAATGATGAAAACACCATTATAAACAAGTCAAAGGAAATAAAATACAAGGGTAGTTAGGTAATTATGCTATGAAAAAAGATGAGAAATAAAAAAACCCCTTGCCTCCAATTAATTTTTTTTATTTAGAAGGTAAATTAATCATTCTATTGTTAAATAAAAATATAAAGAAACCGACTTACCTCCATTTAATTTGGTTATGCCAATTTGAATCAAGTGAAATGATCATTTTATCCTTCAATTTTCTATTCTTTGGCTTGCACCGGGTAAAAATATCATTACACTGTAATAATTCACAATACAATGATTCTTGCTCTACAATGAATCACTGAACACCCCTAGATTTTTTGATAATTTCTTATAGCTAAAACCAATTATTAACTATTGTTTTTGAATTAAAGTGTAATTAATTATTATTTTTTAACAGCTTGTATATTAATTGATGTTATATTTTTTTAATTTTAAAAACATATTCATCACATAACTAATATATTTAGAATATTAATTTCAAAACTTAAACAAGATAAAATTAATTTTTTTAACCATCCAATATATTTTTTAGGATTGCAATTATACATATAATATACATGGGAATTTATGATCTAAAATTAAAGAAATAAAAAAATTAAGGGATATTGTGGAGGATAATGAGATCCTGTGCAACTTATAACTAGCTATTAGAGGTAGAGGTGAGCATTTTCGGTTTGATTTGGTTTTTATCTAAAAAAATAACAAAACCAATTTTAAAAAAACAAAACCGAACCAAAACCGGTTCAAACGACCGGTTTCGGTTTGGTTTGATTCGGTTAATTAAAGGGAAAAATAAAAAAAAACGAGTTTAATTTTTTTGGTTTTTTTGGGCTTTTTTGTGACTTTTGATGGGGTCATTTAAAAGGCTTGAAATTGATATAAAAAAACCTATATCTATTGTTTAACTTTCTTTTACTAGAATTCATCTCAAATGACAGGAGAAATATCTTTTAATTTGCACCCAGTGATTTTCTCAAACCAATAAACTCTAATCAAAATCCAAAATAAAATTATACAGGAAATAACATGAAAAATGATTAAGACCTTAAAAACAATGGGCTTAGACTAATAAAACAATGCCTTTGATAAAATTAAAGAAATACAATATGTAGAAGTCCCTTGAAATTGAAATAAAACACATCAACTGTTTGTGTCCCAACACCAACAAAAACAAAACAAAAGGAAAGATGCTGCTATTTTAGTATTATTGTTAACCATATGCCTTTAACATTTTATTGCTTGTATTTTCTCAGAAACAAAGTGAGAAGAAACTGTAGAGAAAAAAATCAACTATTGAGGCGCGTAAGCATGAACATTAAAATTGCATCTAGCTCTCTTGAATAGTTCACCTGAAAAGTTTAACAAAATAGGTCAATATAAACTGATAAAAACTAAAGGAAGAAGAAGAAAAAACAATTTAGAAAAAAGAATAGGAAGTAACAAATTTCTCATCCAACTTGGAGAGACAAAGAACTTGAAGGAGCGACTACTAGTTTTGATTTAGAGACAGAAAGATTGAGAGATGAAGATTTGATCGAGATATTGAACAAGAGGGAGTGAGGGGGGGCTGGGTTTGCTAGAGTTAGAAGAAAAAACTAAAAAGTAGATCTGTAGATGGGAAAGATGAAGATTTGATCGAGAGATTGAACAAGAAGAAGGGGGCGGCGACTGGGTTTGCTAGGGTTAGAAGAAGAAACTAAAATGTAGATCTGTAGATGAGAGAAATGAAGATTTGATCGAAAGATTAAACAAGAGAGAGGGGGCAGCGATTGAGTTTGTTATTGCTAAGGTTAGAAGAAGAAACTAAAAAATAGATTTGTAAATGGGAGAGAATAGAGATGAAGATTTGATTGAGAGATTGAACAAGAGGGAGTGAGGGGGGAAGGGGGCGGTTAGGTTTGCTAGGTTAGAAGAAGAAACTAAAAAGTAGATTTGTAAATGGGTTTGGAAGTGTAACACCCCACCCCACTAGCAAGATACTGTCCACTTTGGCCCACAGGCCTCACGGATTTGTTTTTGCCAGCCACGCATGGCCCTAAAATGCGTTTTACTAGTCAAGGTGAGCATGCTCATATAAGATCATCCCCCAACTCCTCACCCGTCGATGTGGGATATTACAATCCATCCCTCTTAAAGAGTCCGACGACCCCGTAGGCACCATCGGACATTTAGTGAGCCGGGCTCTGATACCAAATGTAACACCCCACCCCACTAACAAGATATTGTTCGCTTTGGCTCACGAGCCTCACGGATTTGTTCTTGGCATCCACACATGGCCTCAAAACGCGTCATACTAGTCAAGGTGAGCATGCTTATATAAGGTCCTCCCCCAAGTCCTCACCCGCCGATGTGGGATATTATAGAAAGTTATTTATAGTATCAGTTTTTTATTTTTATTTGAACCGGCTTGGCTCAGTTTATTCGGTTTTAGCCTTTTAAAACCGAAATTGAACTGTATCAAATTGTTTTTTAATTTTTATAATCGGTTTAATCGGATTTTTTTCACGGTTCGGTTTTTTTTGTTATTTTTTTTCGATTATCTCGGTTTAATCAGTTTTTTAGTTTTTTTTCTCACCCTTAATTAGAGGTAGTATAGTCTTTTCATAGGGATTCATTAGGCATTACCATATTCACGAGGGATAAATAGGTTTTTTTTTTGTATTTTTTATGAATAGTAAAATGACTACAATACCTTTCTTCTCAATTTTGTTTTAAAAAAACTAATTTCATGTGTGTTTTTGTATTTTCAATTTTTTTAAGTACAATAAAATAACATAAGTGTCATTAAAAGTTAAGTTTTCTTTGGCTTGCATTCAGAGGCATTTTATTTTCATTGGTTTTATTTTTAGGTTGGCCTAGGAGCAATTTTATAATCCAATTAACATAAACAATATTAAAAAAAGAGTGGTTGACATGTTGGTGGCCTTAATGCTATTTAGGTGGTACGTGCGTGGCTATTCGTTTACTAAATGTTGCTTTTCATGATGACATTTGAATTGTCTTAGCATCCTCTCTGTTATGAGACAACACACACGGCTAACAACCATCCGGTTTGGTGCTAATGCTGTTTTTTTTTATTTGGAATAATTTATAAATTTTGATTTTTTTTAATTTCATCATTTTTCTTTTGATTACTATTTTTTTGAATTGATATAAATTTTTAAACTAATTTTTTTTGTTACAATTTCATCATCCTTAAGTTTTTTCCTATCATACTTGATTCCTATTTTTTTTTTAATTTTTATTTTTTTAATTTTGGCTATATATTTTTTTAAAATTGATTTGTTTTGGTTTATTTTTCAGCATTAAATTGTTTGGAATTGAGTTTTATAGGATTTCACTAGTTTTAAATTTTAAAGATGAACTCAAGTTTAAAAGGTTAACCTGAGTTTGCTTAATTGTTTTTTCTTTTTAAACTCATGTTTTTTTTCTCCATTTTTATCCTTTAGCATTTATTTAATTGGAGATTGAGCTCTATTAATTTCTTTATATGGTTTTTTTGTTGATTTTAAAAATAACCCAGATTATCTCGAGTCTTTTCATTTATTTTTATTTTTTTAATTTAGCTTTTTTTAGAGATATCTTGTGTTTTAATTAAATTAAGTTAATTGATTAAGTGTTTGTTTGATATTGTGGTAACGGTTTTTTTTTAAGTGTTTTTTGCTTGTAAATGCATAAAAACAATGTTTTTTTTTTAAAAAAATTATTCTTGACATCAACACATCAAAAAAATCTTAAAAAACTAAAAAAATAATTAATTTGAAGCAAAGAAAAAACAAAAAAAATTAATTTTTTTTAAAATATTTTTGAAATACAAAAATAAATAGGCTCTATGTAAGCGTGAAATTGCTCACTTTATAATATTTTAAAAAATAAAATAAAAAATACTTTTATCAGAAAAACATCGTTCTATTGGCACGAACAATTATTTGATTAAATAAAATATTTATTCAAAGAAACAAAATAATTTAACACAACTTGATTCTTGTCCAACAAGTTCAAATATTTTGAATTATATTTATTTTTTTATTTTTTTAAATTTAATTTTTATTTATTATTAATATTTTTTATACTTATTGGCATGAATAATTATTAAGTTATTGAATCATATGTATGTATAAATTTTTTTAATTTCTTATTAAAAAAATTTTCATGACAAAAGAAACACATTAAAAAAATCGATATATTTATTTTTTTAACTGAAAAACAAAATTATTCGAACCCGCGACCGGTAAAATAGCTAGATTGAACGTACTTTTGCTTTGATTGTAGCATGATGCTGGAGGACATAGAAACATCATCCATGACATCACTGTTGCCAGCTGTACAAAATTGGTCTCACCGACAGCACTTAATTTTGTCACTCGTGAATTCAACATTGACAGATGTATATAGTTAAGGTGATGTTTTTATTTTAAAAATGTATTTATTTAAAAATATATTTTTTATTTTTTAAAATTTATCTTTTTATATTAATATATCAAAATAACATAAAAATAAATTAATTTTAAACAATTTTTTTTAAAGTTTTTGCAGTTAACATATTCCAGGGAGAGTGTTTAAAAATGCGGTCCAACTAGTATTTTTAAAAAATTTAATTGTTTTTATTAAAATTTAATTATTTTTTATATGTTTTGAATTATTTTAATGTGTTAATCTTAAAATTAATTTTTTAAAAATAAAAAAAATATTTTTTTAACATATTTTAAAATAAAAATCACTTTAAAAAACAACTTAACAGTGAACTTTACGCTTTCTGCACAATTGCATTTATTCCATGGAGGGCGAAAAGTTTTCTTCAAATTTTAGATTTATTTTCATGATTTATAGGATTAATTTTGAAAGATTAAAAAAAAAATCCTAATTAATCACGAATCTTTACTTAAAAAAGAAAAAAGAAAAAAGGGGCAGCTTCGTACATGTTGCTGGTATTTTGCATTGCATTGTAACAGGCATCTTTTTTTTTAATGCGTAAAGCCAAAATGATTTAATTACTCGTGTAAATTTTATTACATTCTGTCAAACTTAACTCATTTAAAGAATTTATAAATAAGAATAGAGCTTAATTTCAACTATTAAGTGTAGATATAATAAAAGAAGTGCACAACTGTATATAACTTGTTTATTTCTTTTCATTATAAATTCACTATTATTAACAAAATTAAAAATTGAAATTAAAAAAAATGTTTTAAAAATAAAAACAACGATTCTTGAAAATTCACTATTATTATTAATCAACAAAATTAAAAAAATCAATGTAATATAATTACATTCTAGACTCGTTTTGTTTTAAATTTTCATGAACAAAGCAATTAGAAATTGATGCTCTTAGGTTTTTTTATTTTTAGTGGTAACTTTTGTTTTTTTGATGATTTTTAAAAGGGTGTTTATTTAAAAAAAATCAAATGATGTTTTTTTTATTTTGTTATAATAATGTTAAAAATATAAAATATTTTAAAAATTTATTTTAATATATTTTCAAACAAAAATACTTTTAAAGTGCATATTGCACTAATATAACAAAACACACCTTAAAATCTAATTAAAACCCATTTAAATTTGATTTAAAATTTTAGCTAGCCTACATGGTGCGTGAAAGTATTAAATACCTTTAAAGTAAGATCATGACTACATGTTTGTTTAAAAATATTGTAAAAATTGTGTTTTATTTAAAAATATATTAAAATAATATATTTTTTAAAATTTATTTTTGATTTTAATTTATTAAAAAATAAAAAAATACCATAAGAAATTTTAAACAAAAAAAAATTCAAACCTTAGACATAATAATTTAACGACACTACAAACACCGCTGGCAACAATTTTCAAACCCGTTCTCACTCTCTCAAAAAATTCAAAATTCCACAGTGGCGCCACCGCAATTACACAAACATGAGAATGGCATTTTTGGAATACCAAGCTATAAATACAAAAATAAAAATCCACTCGACGTCCAGCTCTCTCTCTCCAACACACATTCACTGTATCGTGTCTGGCGGGGTTCACAGTTAAAAGCAGACAAAAGAAAATAAGGTACTGTTTCCCTCTGTCTCTCTCTTTGGATCCTCAAATCTAGGGTTCCTTTTGATCTGCTAACATCTTCATGTAGCTGTTTACTCTTTAATCAAGCTTCCACTCCTTCATTTCAGCTTCTAAACCATTGCTTCTCTGGTCTCTATTTTTTATTTTTAAGGGTAAAAATTGAAGCTTTTGACTTAATCTGTGTTTTTAGTTTTTTCTTTGGGTTCCTTGGTTGGCTTTAAAAGTGGGTTTTAGGTTTGTTAAGTAAAGTTGTTTGCTTTTCGTGTTCTTTTGTTTGGTAATTTAATTGATAATGGTCTTGTTTTAGGGTAAAAATTCAAGCTTTTAGTTAGCTTGTGCTTATTTTTTTTTTCACTTCTTTTGACTGGATTCTTGGATTGAATGTGGGTTTTGGGTTTTGATTTTTGGTTAAAGTTGTTTATTTTTTATTTTTTTTAAAAGGTAATTTAGTTAATGTTTTGGCTAGATTTGGGGCGTGGTATTGGTTATTTATGAGGTAGTTACTGGTTTTAAAGACTTGAATTAAGGGTTTGGCCTGTACTTCTTGTATTTATTTCCTTTTTTGGGCTCAAGTGCTGTTTGGTTTTGAGAAATGTTGCGGAAAAAGGAAACTGTGTTGTATTTGCTTGTTGGTTGTTATGACTTGTTTTTTTTTGTTCTTTTTCTGGGTCAATGTGGTTTTGGTTTTTTTGATGTGCTGTGTTGTTAGAGTTTTTGCCTTGTGAGTTGTGCTGACAGTTGAAAATAATTCATTGAGATTGTCTCAAAATCTAAGCGATTTTTAGTTTGTTCTGTTATAAAGTTGGTTGTCTGCTTTTCCATAACATAGAAGTGATGGGAATTAAATGATTGTGCTTGGTTCTGTTAACAGATACTAGGAATTGAATACCCAGTTGGAATTGTTTAGAATGTTTGTCTGGAATTGCTTTTCTAGAGAAGTGGTTTCTAATCATTTTTCTCAAAAATGACCATTTTACCGGGAATGAAGAAAAGAGGCATGTTCTTTTTTAAGAATTCGTTAACAAAACAATGATTGGAATGAGTTAATTGCAAGTTTTTCACTTAAGTACTGTGGGTTTTGCTTGATAAATACTGCTGGCAACCATTTTTTCTTCATTATTTGGATTAAAAAAGATGAGTTTTTCATTTGGGAGGGGTGGGGGTTTAAAGGATGTGCTTCTTTAGAAGTAATACTGGTGGCAGTTATTACTTCTTTCAATAAATGTTATACATGGTTACCTCATAGACTTCTCTTTAGTGTTGGAATTTATCGTAGTCAACTTTGAAATAGAACATGTGTAGAATCAATGTGGTTGGTTTATCCTGTCACATTGGGCTTGGGCTTTGCAAGTTGATAGGATTGCTTGCTGATGCTCTTCACTTAAATTTAATACTGGTTTGTTTCGTGCGCAATGGCTTTATTTTATACACTTGGACTTTGATCTAATTCTGTTACCTTTTCCTCTGATCCAGCTTTCTCCTCGTATTTCAATATATATTTTCTAACAAGCATCTAGCCTGTGTGACATCTCATCAGGATTTGCAAGATGGAAAGCCTGCACAGCTTCTGGCAACTGGGTGATGAGCTTCGAGGACAATCAAAAGTCTCAGAGGATCATAAGTGGTTGGTGGCTGCGTCTAAATTGGCTGAGCAAACCCAGGCAAAGGGTGAGCGTATGAATAACCAGGACCTTTCAAAGGGCCTTCCAGAAATGCGGCCAAGAGATAAGCTTGGGTTCCAAGAAAATAAATTTGAAAGTTTCAATTTCAACATGATGAACTTGGACTCCAAGATGACAGAAAATGTGAACAAAAGTTCCTTAAGGAACAGTGCTTACAACATGAATGCAGTGTACCGGAAAAGCAACATGAACAGCATTGGAGATCTGACTGGTAGCAAGTACAGTGGCAACAGCCTTATTAGCAAAGAGGCCAGTAACCACAGCAATATTAATATTAACAACGACAACAACAATGCAGTTGACAAAAGGTTTAAGACCTTGCCTGCCACAGAGATGCTCCCAAGGAATGAGGTGCTTGGAGGATACATCTTTGTCTGTAACAATGACACCATGCAGGAAGATTTGAAGCGTCAGCTTTTTGGTAATTTCTTACCTTCAACCCCCCCACCCCTCGTTTTCTTGTTAGTTTTCCCTTGATGCTTTAAGTAACTTAAAATTGTTTGATGGCCACAATTCATGCAATATCTTTTCTTATATTGGGAAGTATGAATGCAAATTTTCCTCTAGGTCAAAACATTGAAATGGGAAACCATTATATATGTCACAAGTCTTCACTAGGAGAGATTTTTTTTTTTTGTTGTTCAAGTTTGACAATGGGATTCCAATCGATGATCATTAAAAAAATGACTGTTTTCAAGCTCTAAAGCTTTCTATTCAACTCTATGAATGCTAGTGCCCATATCATCTTGAGGTATGTCATTTTTAATAATATTAGCAATGTCTTACCTAATGGTTTTTGCACATTGATAGGTTTACCACCAAGATATAGGGATTCTGTCCGGGCAATAACACCTGGCTTACCTCTCTTCCTCTACAATTACACCACTCACCAGCTGCATGGAATTTTTGAGGTATGTTCTCAAACTTTTATTCATTTAATTTGCTATGGTTTTCTCTATGATGCTTTACAGTTTACACTATCAAGAGTGTTCTAGGTCTGATCTGGGTTTTCCTTTTTGCCTTGCCTGTTTGTTTGATAGCCTCTTTGAATCCAGTTTTAGTCATCTCTGCATTTATTGCGGTTAAATGGCCAAAGTGTGCTGTACTGATTATTTGACTAATATCGAGAACTTATGTTTCCCAAATTGGTCGTATACAGGCAGCAAGTTTTGGGGGATCCAACATTGACCCAACTGCGTGGGAAGACAAAAAGTGTAAAGGAGAGTCAAGGTTTCCTGCCCAGGTAAAAATTGGATTCCTAATATGGATTTTGAATAACTTAGTTGATTTATCGGGAATCCTCTGTTTCATTTACTTTTCTTTTATTTAATTTCTTTTTGGGTGATTAATAAATAGGTGAGGACCCGAATTAGAAAACTCTACAAGGCATTAGATGAAGATGCTTTTAGGCCGGTTTTGCATCATTATGACGGTCCCAAATTTCGCCTTGAGCTCTCAGTTCCTGAGGTTTGTCCTCTAACCTCTGCTTGAATGTTTCTTTTGACACAAATTGATTTTCAGTTCTCCAATGCTCATGAATTCTATTATGATGTTTTGCAGACTCTGGATCTATTAGACCTTTGTGAACAAGCAGGCTCTCCGGCTTAAGCAAACTTCCATAATATGGAAATGATGTTAGGCTTTGTGGTGAATGTCAGCTTCTGCTTTTCACAGATTTCCCATAGAGCGCAAGCTTGGGGGTTGAAGTCTGGTTGGGTGAAATCTTCTCGGGAAAGGCATGGATGACATGTGAACCTGCTGAATAAATACATTTGTCTTGTGAAGATGGTTGTTTAGCATGGGCGTTGTGTTTATTATGATACTATAACACTATAGACAGACTTGAAGTTGTAAAAGAGAACGATAGCTTTTATTGTAATGGCAAACAGAAGGAGACAACCTTGATGGGTCTTCATTTTCTGTATGTAAACCGAGTGTATGGCAGTTGCCTTGTGTGTTGTCCAGCATCTATGTGGAGTTCTTATAAACTTTTTAGATGTTCGAATCCACCTCTAGGTCTTTGTTACTCCTTGGCAAATGCAGAATATAACTGAACCACCTTGCATATAAATTTTTCACGCCCTGGTGTGAGATAAAAGTGCAGTCCTAGAGTCTCAAAAGTAAAAACGTAACTTATCTGGCCATCGGCTCTCAGTTGCAGCATGAGGAGGGTGCCTGCTGCAGTTGACCTTCGGAGTTTTAAGCTTTCCTTTTAGATTATCATGGGTATCCGACCTCGCACGAGTCATGAAATAAAATTTTAAACTTTCTTATACGTACGAGTTCTCTCTATCAGAGATGCTGAATGGGTCTGGGTTGGTGACATGATAATAGAAAAACTCAGAATTGAATTAGGCACATATCCAACTCAAGATATTGAATTCCAAATCTTCCTAGCCAAATAGTTTCATTTTGAAAATGGCAGCACAGTATGGCACACAAAAATAACAGAATAGTCGACGTGCAAATATTTATATTGTCAAACATCACAACTACAGAGTAATCTTCGGATCCTATGGTTAAAAGCTATAAGATGATGAGCCTTCATTCAAGCCTGAAGCACAAACTGATATCCCATTCCCTTCGTTTTGCAAAATGCATAGTAAATCTTAGCTGCCTCCACTTTTCAAGAGACCTCGACAAAACGATGATAAACAAAGCTTCCATCCCATTCATCAACTTCAGCTTTCCTACTACTACATAATTTAGGAAATTGGATTGGCGTATCAAACAACGGCCTGAACGAGAAAAGAACGGATTCTTTGCAACAGCTCGGCCTTTACAGAATCAGGAATTGAGACTGCAGGTATAAGGGAACAAAATTTTCAGACTTGATAAAGAAGATATAAACCAAGAGGTAAAAACAAAATCGATAAAGATGATATAAACCAAGAAGTAAAAAAGAAAAATGAACTAAAACTGTGAAATTCCTAACTGAACTGGGAAAAACAATTCATCAGCACAAAATGCAAGGTGCATTGAACCATAATGAACAAGTAGACATGAAAATCAAGTCAAGGCAATCGAATTCCTTTTCAAATTCTAAGCAGTTGCCAAAATTTACATCTGAATTCCAGTAACTATCAGATGAACAAATAAATTATCCAAAGCAGACAACAGAAGATAAACTTCAGAAACAGAAGATCCCACCTCTGCCCTTGGGTGTAATTACATGTACAAGGTCATCCACAGTAACATTGTTCCTTCCTTTCTTCTTTATAAATGCCCTACAACACAATGACATCGAGAGAGATTTAGAATGGAGAAAATGATGCCAAACAATATTGCAAGGAAAATAGGCCAAACTGTCCATAAATAAGGCAAGAAAATGGGCCAGGAAAAAAAATTGCGGCTGCCAAAAAGTCTAAACAGGCCTAAAAAGTAAGGATTCTAATACAATCTCCTACAGCTAAAGAAATCATATCTTTCATAATCCCTTCTCTTGTCATGCACTTCCAAAATTCATGGAGGGAGGCGTGTGAGCACAAATTTCCTGAAAGAGAGCTCCATTCAATCAACCAAAAACTAGCTGCATCACTATCCAAAGCATTTTCTTGAGTAAGTTTCCATAGATCAGGAACATAAATCCTAGCGCTCTAGAAACATCAGAAGTGGCTGGCTCAGCCTTTTACTCTTCCAATTCCAACTTTCATATTAGCAAGCCTCAGACAATTACAACAAACCATAGAACCTTAAAAGGAGATGGGAGAACCTCTAGCACACACTCTGGCTCCATCATAACTTGGTGAACATGATCTTCCATTGCATCTTATGATTCTTCCATATAGAAGCCCTCATAAAACACCAGGACTTGGACCACATTATTCATAGAAATATTACTAACTGGATTGGATGTCATGAATGCAGTATATTCATCTACCCAAGAACACCAGAGTCTGGAGAATAGGATCCTCCTCTACCAAACTGGCAATCAAACTGATGGGTAATGGTGATACCATCTCAGTTTTTTCCATAAAAAAAAAATAAAAGAAAAAAAAAAACTCCTTGTTTCACCATAAGTCATTCTTCAAAATTGATATTCTGTAGCTGACAAGTGATTTGCCAAAAGTCACTCTTCCCTATATGTGGAATCGATCCCCGTACTTGTCATGTCAAATATGAACTCAATCGCAAGCTTTCTTTACAAGTCCTAACAAGAAGGATTGAGTTCTAGATTTGGACACAAGAAGAAGAATAAACGGCTCATCTGTCCCTCAAAGGATTTATTAGAATGAAAAGCAGTGTCATTGCATTCATTTTCATTGTATTTCTCCTAGTTTTTCAAAAACTGATATTGCTGTTTTCCCACAAAAGAAATCCCTACTCCATTCTTCACATGAAATATATATATATTAAAAAAAAAAACGAAAAGGCAGCAATAAAAAAAAAACCCTTATAAAGGCTGCCAAATGTTCTTCACATGAAATACTATAAACCAACAAAAAGAGGAGGAAGAAGACACAGATAATTACAACACAAAAAAAAGCAGTGAAATTAAAAGAAGAGAGAGCAGTGAAAACCTGCAAAGAGCTTTCATTTCATCTTTCCATCCACACTCAATAAGCCTTTCTCTTAAAAGCTCCGTTAATCTTTCCTTCTCTCCACTCTCAATTAACTAACACAACCAATCAAATTAATCAACAAATTAAACCCACGCCATCATCATAAGAAATAAATAAAAAACAAAACCCCATTCAGAAAAAAATAAAAAAAGAACCTTAATATTAATTGTTTCATGAAGGGTCGGTTGTTTCTCCTCCTCCTCCGCTGTATCATCTGGTGTTGGTGGCCGATTCACCGAATTCCTCCTTTAACAACAAAAACTTAAATATTTAGTGAAATTCTTTGTTTTTGTTAAGTACTAATTTAGAGCAGTTTTAGCTTAGATTAAAGACTAAAAGGGAAATAACTAACATTGATTGAGAGCTGATGATAAAATCGAATAATCTTAAAGCAAACTGAGAAACAAGTTCGAGAGTTTTGTCTTGGAGATGAGAGGAAAAAAGGTTTTCAGGTTTATGTAGTCCTAACCCGACGTCGTTCCTATATATCGTTCTTGTAATTGTTTTTTTTTTTTTCCTGATAATTACAAAAACACTCCGAGTCACTCTCTCTCTCTCTTCTTTTTCTTTTTCTTTTTAATTTATAGCTTATAAATTAGATTGCGTGTCTGCGCGCTACCACAAGTTAATGGTATTATAATTATAAAAATATTTTATGGTTGTTTTTTAATATTAATAATAATTTTATAAAAAAATTTATTAATAATAATATTTATAATACAAATAATAATATTTTTAAGAATAGTATTATTAATTAAAATAATAATATTTTTAATATTAAAATTATTAATTAAAATAATAATAATATTTGTTACAAAAATAATACTATTTTTAATATTAATATTTTTAATTATAATAAAAATAACAATATTTATTTATTTTTAATTATAATTAAAATAACAGTATCAATGCATTCCAATAAAAAAACAATCTCAATCTTTCTAGTAGTCTTTGTAACTCCATGTGACAAAAATAGCTTTACCTACACTGTTTCAATCCAATCCAAGGTGTCAAAGATTTAAATTGTTTACAAAACTCTAATTATATTTCAATTAATAATTAAAATAATATTATTTTAAATATTATAATTTCATCATCAAAACAAAAAAGACCAGCAATTTGTTGGAAGTAAGATTCGGCACAAGGATAATGGCTACTGTTATTTTTCATTTTCTTCGGGTTTGAAGATCTGCATCTTTTTTATTTTTTATTTTTATCAGTCTTGAAGATTTGCTTGATTGAAGGTCTTTTCTACACCACGCAATACATTAGAGAATTTCATATAATACCAAGTTTTTATTTAAAAAATTATTATTTCAATAAAAAAAATATTTTCACTGGGAAAAAACTTGAATAAGGAAGAAGGGTTTTGGCTAAAGAAATATATTTTTTTTCTTATTTATGTAAATAATGTTTATTTTGATTGTGTTATATTTTCATTAAAAAATCATTCTACTTACATAAAACAAATGCATCTTTTAGTCAAAACAAAAAATACTTTGATGAAAAAATAAATTTTGACTGAAAAAAAAAAAAATTTTGTCTCTATGATTTAAATTATTTCAATTCTTAAAAATATTTACAATTAAATAAAAATAAGTTTTGAAAATTGCCTCGTGGCAGCACGCGTGTACATGACTAGTTTTCTAACACGCATTTAAAACACTGAAAACATCATCAAATATACTAAACTATTCGGGAAAAGAAACCCTGCATAATGTAAATCGATAGTAAATAAGGTAATCTTCAAAAACTTAAACGGTAGATTAAAAGGGAATATTATCATAATGTGGTGTAAAAATCCATAATAATCAAATTAAATTTTAAATGAAATAAAATAATAAAATCAGTACATTAAAAGGTAATCAGTGATAAATGATATAAATTTATTGATCGAGTAAAATAATAATTTTAAAAGAAGAGTTTTTTATAAATTAAGTTGAAAATGGTTAGAAAATAATAATGATAATAATGGAATGAAATTTTGAATAAAATAATGTATGGTTTTAGACGCAAATAACATTCACTTGTCGATATAAGCCTCGTGTATATTTGTGTTATTTCAACTGAAAATGGTGAAAACTTTAAGGAAATTTTTTTTTATTATAATTATGGATGAGAGTCTCCAATGAATTATTTTAAAAATCATGATGAATCAAATAATGAAACAATAAGTAAATTTGAATATTTCATAAAAAAAATTTATCTACTGTCAAGTTTTATGATATCGAACATAACTCTCAATCAAATTATTGGATTGGGCTAAAATTTTACGAGAAGTCTCTTGATATATTTTTCTAACGTTGGTTAAAATTTCAAATTAATTAAAGTTTGAAAACGCCATACAAAATTATCACTAACCAAAAACAAAATGCAGAAAATAGCATGTGGCCAATAAGTAAAGGTAAAACTATAATTAGCTTGAAAATTCCAGCTCCTTCTCCTCTTAAAAACGCCAGGAGCCATGAACAAAGAGCAAAACTCTCTTTTTTCTTGTTTTCTCCAAATTTTTCATTAATCTTCTCTAGAGTCAGGATTCTTAAAGTGTGTTAAGGGTTGATTAAGAGGAATAAATACATAAACGTAATATTTAGAGGGACTTGTAGTGAGGGAAATGGTGTTTTTGGTTGTGGTAAAAAGTTCTAACCAATTTATTTCATGTGTTAATAGATTTTTTATGCTTGAGTTGAAATTTATTCAATTTTTGAAGTAAGGGTTTGTAATATAATGTTCATTTGAGTTGGTTTTATTGATATTAGATTATAAAAATAACTCGAGGTCCGATTTGATTAATTAACATATAGGATTGAAAAGCTCCAAATCTTAAGCTTTAGGATTTATGAGATTTTTTTGGAATGTTTATTTTGTTGAATTTTTTTATGAAATTATGTGATAATAGTTAGTTTAAATGATAAATTTAAGAGGAAAAAAATGAATGGAAAATAGAGAATTTTAGGGACATGTGGCCGACCAATTAGAGCCTAAACAAATGCCACGCTTGTAGAATTGTAAGTTTTGTATAAAGATACTTGTTATAATGGATATGTTGAAAAACTCGAAGAATGAAGTTTTGTATTAAATGGTTGGCTTAATGCATGCGAATGTGTTTTGGTAGTGAATTTAATGAAATAGAATTTTATTTATAATATTTTTTTAAAAAAAAGGATCAAATTTAACAAAAATCAAGACCCCTTTCGGGTATTGGCATGAAAAATCTGAAAATGTATTTAGAAAGCTGAAACCTCTCTTGCTTTAAAAATTAATTTGAGATTACATGCATTAAAAAATCAATTTACTTAAACATTGTATAGAAGATGCTTGGTATCAGAACATTTAACATCACCTAGGAAAAACTGTCTGAAATGCCATTTTAATGAGTTACTTAAACATTTACTGATTCTACTTATTAAAATAAATAAAAGATAATAGAAACAAAAACATATACAGAACTGAAAATGTTATACAAGGCCAAACATATAAGAAATCTCATTTAAGAATAAATATTTGTTTTTATAAAATAAAGCTCACCTATATAAAATAAAATGAATTATTCACATATTAAAAAAAATCATTTTTTTAAAAAAAAGTCTACAAAACTCACGGCCTAAGTGATTAGTACTTAAAAGTGCATTCTCATTAAGACTTTATATCATCATATTGCACTAAAGTATCATTAAATTCCCTAACTAAAGCATGTTTTATAATAACAAGTCTGATAATATAATATATATATATATATATATATATATATATATATATATATATATATATATATATATATATCTTTAATTTATGGTAAATGCTTGTTTTGAATGCATGTATATCTCACAATTCAAAGGATTGATTGATGTGATTAAATATTGAAATTAAGAAGACAAAGAAAGAGCTAATAGAAGAGATGTTGATTCAAAGTGGAACACCATTCGGTTATTGGATCATAACTGGAGTTGTAGACCTTGGATTTAGGTCTGCTTTATATGTATGGAAAGCTATGACATAGACCTAAAACTTTCATGGGAGTTCAAGACTCAATTCTGTCGTTTTCAAGTTCAAATCTTAGCAACAATAGAGAAGTCAGAATCTGTCCTGCAGCTCAGACACTGTTCGGTTTTTAGCTCATATCTTGAGTTCTAGAAGTTCAAATGAGCTCTATTTTTTTTTTTGTTGAAAAGCTGAGACAATTGCCCACAACTTTCATAGGTACAATGGGCTCTAATTCTGATGTTAGCAATGATGTTTTGGCCAGCCAATAATATCAATAATCAGCCAATAATATCAATAACCAGCAACCAACAATGTTAAAAACCAGCCACCAAATCAATGGTTGGCCACCAACTATTTTCTTAGTCAATCAATCAATAGTTCTGAATTTTAGCCTATAAAAGGAGGCATTTGCCATGTATTTAGTCATCTTATTTTTCAGATCAAAATCATCTTCTTGCTTTCTCTCTTTATATCTTTGTAATGTTCAAGTTTTCATTAATGCTATATTAATCTCTTTTATGCCTTTTCATTTCCTTTCATATACTTAGTTAACTTATATCATAATCATGTTCTTATATTGTTTATTTATGTTCTTCTTCTTCATTATGTTTAGCTAAGTTAGTTATGTCAAGGTGAAAAGGTTTCTTTAATGGTGTTAGAATATGTATAATATAAACTCAACATGGACTTCAATGTTTATATCCAAGAAAGATTGATATTAACATGTTATCTTTTTATTTTACTAATTCTTAATACTTTGCTTGTTAAATGGTTAATCTAGATTTATGTTGTATAACACTTGGTACATCAAATGCTTGATCCTTCATAGTTTTCGGCCGACATCGTTGTTATGATAGGAACTTGATTTGTTGTTAACATAAGTTAGCATCATGAATACCTGAAAATATTTACAATTATGGTGTTATTTAGATAAGATGATTAATATGATCATATTAATAATTTATAATGAGCTAATAACGATAAATCATCCGATTGGAACCTCCTTTGTGTGTGGATTCCAGTTAAGTAATAAAAAGAGTTTATATTATATTTATTTGAAATACCATTAGTGGATCCTCTAACCTTGACATCTATTTTATCATTGTTTAATCATTACATCAATATTACATCTCAAAGTTCTCTTCAACATCAATATCATTTTATTATTTGTAATTTATATAATTCACCTCTCTGTGGTTCGACCCCGGTCTTGCCGGGTTATTTATTACTTTGACACTCCTGCACTTGAGATAAGACATCAACTCTTTGATCGTGTCACTAAGCCACGAGACCATGATAAACTAATAGAGAAGAAATTAAAGATAACCATACAACCAATTTTTTTTAAAAGAAAGTAATGTTGAATGTTAAAATCATAAAAGAAATTAAGAAAAAGAATCTTGAATCGCAACTTGTAAAACTCGTTACTCATGAAAAGTTTTGAATTCATTCCCCATCAAATCAAAGGTTGAAGGATGAAACATGAGAAAAAAACCACACAAAAATTATGATTAAAAAATGAGGTAGAAAATTGAAAGAAAAAATAAATTAGAGGGTATAAAAAAATTTAAATTGGAGGGTTAATTTAAAATGAAACTTTAACAAAAGTGAAAATAAATAAAAAGAATAGGGACAACATTGAAAACAATAAAAAATATAAACTTTGATTGAATGATGAAATTGAAAACCAACAGAATTTTAACAAAAGAGCCAAGGGGAAAAAAATTAGAAATAAAAAATAAGGACTAAATTGAAAAAAATAATATATGACAAATTGTAATTTAAAGACTAAATTAAAAATAACTAAAACTTTTATAAGAGAACCAAGAACGAAAATAAACAATAAAAAGCAAAAGGACTGAAATTGACAATTCTATAGAAAAGAGGATAAAGGTGCACTTTCTCTAGGAGAAAGAGAAAAGAAGAAAGAAAAAAAAGAAACGGTTGCCGGCAAGAAACCAACCATAATACGCTAACACGCGTTGCCTCATAAGAAAGAGGACACACTGGCACATCCAATAACACGACGGAAGGGCAAGTTTGGCCACCAAAATGGCCCGCACGACCCCTCAAACACTGCGGATGACACCTACTCACTAGCGCGTGAACGTGATGCGCCAACACCTTTTTCAAATAATTATTTCTCAATATAGAAATACCAGAATGTCCTTTATGAACTCGAGAATAAAAAAAAAACCATAATGAAAGTACACAAATATGAAATACCCCTAGATGCATGCCTTGCTTTTTGTTTTTTTTCGAAAGGTATAATAGCATTTTTACTGTATTTCAAAGTGCAAAAAACCAAAAACATCCTCGGTCAAAAACTTAATTTTTTTTATTTCAAGGGTAAATAAGTACTTTAACTATTTTTAATGTTTTCGAAAAGAATAAAAAAACCCTTGGGCAACATCTCAAGAAATTGTTAAATCTAGGGACAAAACTGTATTTTTAATGTGCAAAAAAAAATAGTACTCCTAAATAAACTTTTAATAACTATTAGACCAGTTGTAAAGACCAAAAAACCCTTAAAACCATTACATTTTTTTCTCTTTTCAATTTTATAATTTTTTTTTTTGAAGGTGCAAGCATAAATCCAAACCCCCAAGAAAACACATCCAAGCTAATAAGCAACAAGAACAAGAGAACACATATCAATTAAAACTCACCAAAAAATCCAAGGGTAGATATGTAGATCTTCAAGGGGTTGTTTCTTGAAGTTGTTGAATTCTGAATCTAGGAGATGATTTGTAGATCTACAAAACATTTAGCTTGAGTGCTATGCTACTCTCCCATTTTGTAACAATTGTAGGGAAGAAGAATGTTATTTTGGTCTCTTAAAGTTTCAACAGTAAAAAGAAGAAAAAGAAAGTTGGGAAAGCTTTCATGTGAACCTCATGGTATCCTACGCTTGTCGTGAGCCACAAATTTGGAACTTATTTATTAATGGGTCCCATCAACTCCACCACCATATTTAGATATTACTAAAACCGTGGTGCATCTATAATGCCAAAGCTATCACGAAAATAAACATATTTTAAGATGTTGTTCGGTTTTGTGAAAATGTGATTGAGTGTGTTTGGTTTAAAGCATTAAATTGATTTTTTAAAATTTTTTTTTGATGATTTTAATATACTAATATTAAAAATAAAAAAAATAAAAAATTATTTTAATTTATTTTTTACAATTAAAAAATACTCTCCATCACAGTAATTTAGTGCTCTTTGTTACCGACAATAAATGCAAAATGCATTCATGTTCAAAATGGTGCTTTCTAGGCAATGATTTTCAAGAGTTTTGTGAAGAAACCATTTTTATATTGTTTTTATTGTGTATTTGGTATGATGTTAGAAAATACTTTTTTTTTAATGTTTTTTATTTAAAAATATATTAAAATATTTTTTTATTTTTAATATGAATACGTCAAAATCATAAAAAATACTAAAAAAAAATTAATTTAATAGTTTTTTTAATAAAACACAAAAAAATTATTGCACTTAAGTGCATATAAGATGTCGTTGTTGAGTGCAGTGACGTAACTATAGTTATCAGACATGACCCGACCAAACCTGGTATAGTGGTATAGACTATTTTTTTTAAATGTGTTTTTTCTCCTAGTTAGAGATTTCTTTTTTGTTATATAAATTTTTCAGTTGGTTCTTAACTCATTTCAAAGTTCAATATATAAATACTAGAAGAATATTTTATTTTTTTAATATGGAATTTGAAGCCCTTTAGTATATATATTCTATATTTACAAAAAAAAAGTTATTTTTTTTCAATATTGGATAAAAAAAATTAATTTAAATATTTCAACTTAAAATAATAAAATAATATATTTTTAATATGGAATAAAAAATCTTTTAAAATAATTTTTTAAACTTTATTATTTACAATATATATATATATATATATATATATATATATATATATAGTATATATCCAAATAAATTATTTTTTAATTTTTTAATAAAAAATATTAAAATTATAATTTTTTTTAATTTTTTCAGGTTAATTGAAATCAAAACTCAATCTATTAACCAAATTAATCATGGCTGAGTCAACCCTTGTCCGGATATCACAACTTTGGCTCAACCACCCTTCTAGATTAATGTATCTTTTTTCCATAATTTCTCGAAGCTGTGTTTGACTTAAGTTAATGGGAGGCAGCTGCCAATTTGTCGGCATGTCGATGTTCTAGAATCTAGACAAATCTCTACCATCTCGGTTCTTGTGATTTTCGTCAGGTATATTAAAAATAGTTAAAGAACTAGATAAGGATACACGCATTGCTGGGAATATATATATATATATATATATATATATATATATATATATATATATATATATATATATATATATATATATATATATATATATATTAAAAATAATGTTTAAATAATGTGAACAGAAATAAAAGTAATTAATGATTAAAGTTATAATCTGACGGAGATTAATAAGTTGATTGAGATTAATAAATTTATTTTATTTTAATTAAATAATAAAAATACAATGATATGAACCTAATATTTCTATTTTAAAAAGATGTCAATATCTTAAAAAGGAAACAACGAGAGCATGAAATTGGATAAAAAAAATTAGGCCGAGTTAACAAACACTAATGAACATAACGAAAAATAATTATTATATAAAAAATCTAAAATAAAAAATAATAATTAAAATAATGAGAATAAAAATCAAAATAAAAAATAAATTAGAAGGTAACTAATTTTTTTTTCTTGGAGAGTAATTGAAAAAAAAATAATTAAAATAAAAAAATAAAAGAATGAGAAAAAAATTGAAAAACCATAATAGAACATAAATTTGGTTTGAAAGGTGAGATTAAAAATTAAAATAAAAAATAAACTAGAGGGCAACTAAATTTTTTTGATTGGAGGGTAATTGAAAAAAAAAATAACTAAAACAAAAGGAGAAAAAAAAAAGAATGAGGAAAAAAATTGAAAAACCATAACACAACATAAATTTGGTTTGAAATGTGAGATTAAAAACTAATAAATTTTTTATAAAAGAGTTAAGAAAAAAAATAACATCTATACAAAAGGGCAAATTATGAAAAAAAGAAATTTAAAAAAAAGGACACAAATTTTTGTTTGGATGCTTAAATTGAAGAGAAAAATAACACCAACAAAAAAGAAAAAAAAATTAAGGATCAAATTGAAAAAATAACACAAAATAAACTTTGATTAAAGGGTGAAATTGAAAAAAAAACTTATATGAAATGGTCAAGTAAAAAAAAATCAAAAGAATAATGATCAAATTAAAAAACATGATATATTACAAACTGGAATGAAAGACTAAATTGAAAGGAAACAAAACTCTTATTAAAAATTTAAGGATAAAAATAAGAAATTAAAAGAAGAAGGACCAAATAAAAAATACCAAAAAACAAAGAAGACCGATCAACAATTCTTGGGGGAGGAGAGAGAAAAGAAAAGGAAAAAAAAATCAGTTGACGATTAACCACCCACTTGTTGATAACACATGCCATGCCAGATAAAAGAGAACACAACGATATATCTAACTACATGGTGGATGATCAGGTTTAACAATGAGGAGGAGTTGCACGCACCGTTCAAAATACATCGACGTCTCTCACTAATCATGATTCAACTTAAAACAATATTATGTTATTCTGGTAAAATATAATATGTTATTCTGGTATTCTAGTAAAATACAATAATGTCCTTGATAAAACAAAAAAATAACAAAATAACCAATGTAAAAAGATATAAATATCTCTTGACCGATAGCTTTGATTGTTTTGACTTAAAATGATCTTTTTGTAATCTAATTGTAACCTAAAATAAAAAAAAAACCAATAATACCCATTGACTAAAGGCATGAAATATATTTTTTTTTCTCAAAAGGCAATTTAGTTTTTTCACTATTCATATAAAATAAAAAGATCCCAATACCCTTCTAAATAAGACCATTTGTTATTTGAATGAAAGGGAAATTAATAATTTTACTATTGTAGTTTAGGGTGAAATCTACAGTAAAAACAATGATAAAACCTCCACTTTTATTTTAATATATTTGTTTTGGGCAAACAAAATACACCTATATTAATGCCTTGTTTGTTTCAAGGAAACCAGATTCCAGGAATTCATTTTCCTTCTTTTCTGGTGTTTGGCAACCATCCGGAAACTTAGTCAAAGGAAAATGAATTCCGGTCAACAAAAACAATTTACTTTAGCCGCAGGAAAGTGTTTTCCTTTCCTTATCAAAAGGAAAACACTTTCCTATCTTTACTGATAAAACACATCTGCTTTCGAGAATCACTCTTTCCTCTCTGCGCATCTCTGTCCAAAAACAATTGAAAGCAAGAAGATCTGGGAATCACACTCTTCATTTCAGTCTTCATTTCAGGTATTTTCTCCCTCAAATTTTTCTATTATTTCTTTTATATTTTTATCTTCTTCGTATTTTTTAGATTGCAAGAATTATAGAAAATCCTTGATCTTGTTTGTCTGTTGCAAAAATCACGATATATATTTTCTCTGTTTTAGTTATCTTCTGCATGTATTTCTCTATTTATATCTTCTGCCTGTCAATTTAGAACCCATACCCAGTTGTCTTCTTCATCCCCTCGTCACAGTAAAAAATTCTCACAAAAAAACCCAACCAATTGCATCACAATCAAGCCATACAAAACACATTTTTCCTTACAAATTCTGCAGCTTATTGAGAGAAACAAAAATCCCCAAACAAGACCCAACCAGCCCCTACCCTGTTTTCCCTCGTCACAGTCAAAAATGTTCACAGAAAAACCCAACCAATTTCATCACAATCAAGCCATACAAAACACATTTTTCCTTACACATTCGGCAGCTTCTTGAGAGAAACAAAAATCCCCAACCAAGACCCAACCAGCCCTACCTTGTTTCCCCGTAACTGGATCCAGAACAAAGAGAGTGACGCAAACAAGAGGGGAAACTGTCGGGTGAGAGAGAGGGATGAGAACTGGGGATCAGGAGCAGATTAGTGATAGGCGACAGAGAACCGAGAGAGAGAACAGGGGAATGGTGATGGTGTCCTGCCCCTTGAATCTGTGATGGTGTCCTGCTTCTTCAGTGAACAGGGGAATGGTATTGCTGAACCGAGAGAGAGCAGGGGAAGAGAGACAACCGGGAGAGAATGATCAGTGATAGGCGAGAGAGAAACCGATTGAGAGGGAATGAGAAACTGAATGAGATGGGAATGACAGTGGAATGAAACCGATTGAGAGGGAATGAGAAACTGAATGAGATGGGAATGACAGTGGAATGAAACCGAATGAGAGGAGAAACCGAATGAAACCAAATGAGAGTGGGGGAATGAAACCGAATGAGAGGATATGATGTCTTTAATTAGTTATGGGAGAGAGTTAGAGATAGGCGAGAGAGAACAGAGAAAATGATTTGGTTTTTTTTATAAAGCAAAAGGTATAGGCTGCTGTAGTTTGTTAATGTGGTTTTAGTAGAAAATCACATAGATAATGAGAACTAATTATACTATATTTGTAATTTTAGTTATAAATTATGTGTTTAATAGCGTAATGAAATATAATGTAATACAACTCTAAGTAGTTATTGTTCCTCTAAAAATAGAGATTAACAATAATTGATCTTATTTTTAAGAATTAAAATGATTGATCTTATTGATCATTGTGAGCTTATGAATTGTATATTGTGAGCTTCTTTGCGCATAATTTATTGTATTGATTGTGTAAGTATTTTATATGATTTTTTTTAATATTTATTTCCTTAAATTTTTAGGTTTTGTTATCAGAAAACTTCACTTTCATGTTATGGATAGTAAGATAATTAATGCAGCATGCATGGGAGCAGCTGTAACTGTGATAGCTACAGGGGTAGCTATTATTGAAGAAGAAAGAAATAGAATTTATATACCAAGAGAACCACGTATAAATGCAGTTGCTCAACGTGAATTCTATATTGACAGCATTTTGAATCGAGGTGATCGACATTGCGTTGAACAAATTCGTATGAAACCTGTTGTATTATATAGATTGTGTGATGTTCTCACAAGTCGTAACCTATTACGATCAACTCAAAATGTGTCTATTAGGGAGCAAGTAATTGTGTTCTTACAAATTGTAGGCCAAAACCAAAGATTTCGGGTTATTAGTGGTATATACTATAGGTCTGTTGAAACTATCCATCGTTACTTTAGAATTGTTTTAAAAGCAATTCTTAAGTTATACAAACACCTTATTAAAGATCCAGAGGATACAGTTCCAGCAGAGATAATGAATAATAGAAGATTCTATCCTTATTTTAAGGTATGAAAACAAAATCAATATTTTTATGAATTAATTAATTACATTCAGAAGAAAAGGTTATAAATTATTTTTTCATGTTTATATAGGATTGTGTGGGAGCAATTGATGGTACCCATGTTCCTGCAAATGTTCCTGTTGAGATTCAAGGAAAGTTTCGAGGACGAAAAGAAGGAACAACACAAAATGTTTTAGCAGCTATAACTTTTGATTTGAAGTTTATATATGTTTTAGCTGGCTGGGAAGGAAGTGCCCATGATTCACGGGTTTTAGGCGATGCATTATCAAGACCTAGTGGTCTAAAAATTCCAGAAGGTATATAATAAAGTATTTATTATATGCAATAAACATATAAAATGTTTAATTAGCTAAAGATAGTAATAGGTTTTTTTTTTCTAATTTGTAGGGAAATATTATCTTGGTGATGCTGGTTACGGTATTCGAAAAGGAATCATTTCTCCTTTTCGTGGAGTTCGATATCACTTGAACGAGTTTACTGAACATTCACCAGAAAATGAAAAGGAGCTATTTAATCTTCGACACTCTTCTTTGAGAACTGCTATTGAGCGAGGCTTTGGTATTTTGAAGAGTCGTTTTAGATCAATTGATGGAAAGTCTTTTTGGTCTTATGAAACACAAGTAGATGTTGTGCTTGCATGTTGTATTATTCATAATCACATTATGGGAGTTGATCCAAATGACTTTCTTATGGAAGAAATATGTTCGGAAAGTGAACCAATTAGACGAACAATCAACTTAAGTCAACGGGAGGAGAGGGAAGAGAATAAGGAGTGGATAACAAAAAGAGAAATGATTGCATCAACCATGTGGAATGATTATAACATTCAAAGAAACTAGTAATTGAGTGTTAATTATATATGTTTGTTTTTATTATGTCTTGCTTGAGTTTGTATTATCTTTGTTATGTATTTGGATTGTTTGTTGACTTTATTATAATTTCTTATGTATTCTCTTTTAAATATTAATTGTAGTTTTTATATTTAATTTATTAAATCTAAATATTGAATGATTATATTTTGTATAAATTTGTAACCTTTTTTTTTTGTAGAAATGAGTACCACACGGAATGAAAAATGCAAGGGCAAGCACTTTACATGGTCTAAGCCTATGTCTCACATGCTACTTGAGATATTAGCTGAGGAGGCACTTAAAGGAAACAAACCTTCTTCCACCTTTAGAGCAGAATCTTTTGTTAAGGTGGCTACCGAAATTAGTCAAAAGTTCAACGTTCAATGTGAGCCTAAACATGTTGACAATCATCTCAAAACTGTGAAAAAAGAATGGGGAATAATAACCAAGCTTAAAAATAAAAGTGGCTTTGGTTGGGATGATTGTTTGAAGATGATTACAGTTTCGAAAGATGTTTATGATGAAGAAGTGAAGGTATGAAAATATTATACTCTTCGTAATTTTTATATTTATTTTTGTTTCCAAAATGTTATACAAGGAACTAAAAAATTTTGTATTCTAAACTTTATGAACAGGCACATCCCAACCATGACAAGTATCTCAACAAAAAACTTGACATGTACGAGGCAATGACAATTGTTGTTGGAAAAGATATGGCAACCGGAAATTATGCCAAATCATATGCTGATGTCAACTTGGAAGAGAACACTGAAGAGCAATCAATTTCAATTGAAAATGAAGGGGAATATGAAGAAACTTCTAAGGGAAAAGAGACATCTTCCTCTAGTACGCAAAAGAGGCAACATAGGAAGAGAAATCGCATGTATGAAGATGATGGTGTTGAAAAGTTGTCTAAACAGATTGGAGATGTAGCACTTGCAATTCAAAGCCTCAACAAAAATCAACTTGATGTTAATGCGTTGTATGCGGAAGTCATGAAAATTGAAGGCTTTGAGGAGATCACTCTTGGGGAGGCATTTGATCATTTGGTCCAAAATGAAATGTTGGCAAAAGCATTTATGGCAAAAAATGCTAATTTGAGGAAAATTTGGGTTCAGAATTTTGTGAACCAACACTACTACAGGCCTGCTTGCTAAGATGGTTTGACTATGTTTAAAATTTGGGTTCAGACTATGTTTGTTATTTGACAAGTATGTTTACTTGTTTAATTCGGTCTAACATATTTATGTTTGTAATTTGAACTAATATGTATTTATATGACATCGAAACTTAATATTTATGTATGATTTTGTTTGATGTTAGATATTTATATTGATTTCTTGATGCTTATTCGATATATATTAAAGGGATATTAAAGGGATAATTGCCTTTACTCGTTAAAAAAAATATTTATCCAAAAAACCCATCAAAATATTTTTTGAATCTATTTATCTTTTTAAAAAAACTTCATATCAAAAAAAAAATACCCCAAATATATAACTCTTACCATAAACTAATTAATTATACTTTTTAGATTTCATTCTTTTATTGTAAGTGATTAAATATTTATATTAAATATTTTATATATATTAGATAAACTTGAAAAAAAAATTAATTAATTAATAAATTATTTTCCAGTTTCTTTTCCATAACATAACCAAACACTGGAAAGTGTTTTCCAGTTCATTTTCCATAACACTACCAAACATCGGAATTCACTTTCCCGGAATTCACTTTCCAGGAATTCACTTTCCCCGGAATTTACTTTCCAAAAGGAAACAACTTTCCTGCAAACAAACGGAGCCTAACATAACCGTGTTTTCTTATAAACTAAGAAATTAATAAAAAAATTAAAAAAAATCTTATTAGAAAAAAAAAAGTACAATTTCAATTTAAAAAAAACTAAAATCTATTAAATTAAACCGAATCAAACTGGTTCGACAAATATTTAACGTTATTATAATAGGCTAACAAGTATAAAAGAAACACCCTATAATTAAACATAAAAAACCATCAGCCGCCCCCCTCCCTTCCAGAACTCGTTCACGACTCTCTTGTTCTCTTAGAGGGTGTTTTTTCAAGAGAAAAGCATGAAAGTCATGGGAGGTATAAAATTTTCATCTACATTTAATAATACTCCTCTTATACCCTTTCCCTCACGTCTCCTTTCCTTTGAGCAAGTACCGCAATAATTTTTACGACATCATCCGTGACTTAGAAATATTTTAAAAAATATAGTAGTGATTTCAGCTCAAAATATTTTAATATATTAAAAAAGAATATCTTCTAATTAAATTAAACTATATAATTGCCCTTACATGAAATGAAAGTACTAGCAATCATCGAGAAGAAATCATTTTTTTTAATTTCAATATGAATCACTGGTTCCTCATTCTCTTTTCTATCTCCATTTCCATCTCCATCTCTGGTATACTCAAATTCATTGTCAACCGATACTTCATCAACACAAAGCCTACTCTCTACAAACTCCCTCCAAGCCCCAAATCCATTCCAGTAATCAGCAACCTCCTATGGCTCCGCCGCATCTCTCCCTCTAATATCCACTCCATCCTGAACTCACTCCATGCCAAGTTAGGCCCGATTATAACTATCTACCTTGGCTCCCGCCCTCTCATATTTATAGCCGACCGCTTGCTAGCTCACAAGGCCTTGATCCAAAATGGTGCAGCTTTTGCGAACCGCCCACCAGCTTCTGCTACTCAAAAAATTGTCACCAGCAATCAGCGAAATGTTAGTCTTGCTTTCTATGGCCCGATTTGGCGTCTCCTGCGGCGAAACCTTACTGAAAACTTCCTCCACCCTTCCCGCGCGAAATCTTTCGCTCATTCGCGCCGGTGGGCGCTGCAAGTCCTTAAGAATCGCCTGGCATCCCAAGAAAAGTCTGGCCAGCCTATCTGCGTCAGGGAGCACTTTCAATATACCATGTTTTGTCTGTTAGTCGTAATTTGTTTTGGTGATAATGTTGATGAAAACCAGATTAAACAAATCGAGGAAGCTCAGCGACGAGCCTTTTTGAGTTTCAATAAATTTAATATACTCAATTTATGGCCAAGAGTGACCAAGATCGTGTTGCGTAGGCGTTGGGAGGAATTCTATCAGCTTCGTAAATGCCAGCTAGACGTATCAATTCCATTAATAAGAACAAGAAAGAATATGCAAGAGGAAGACAGGAAAAGCATGGAACCTCATCATGATCGTGCTTTATGTTATGTCGATACATTATTATCTCTGGAATTTCCCGATGAAGAAAGAAAGATTAATGAGGAGGAAATTGCTAATTTATGCAGCGAGTTTCTAAATGCGGGCACTGATACTACTACAACTTCCCTGGAATGGATCATGGCAAATTTGGTCAAATACCCAAAAATCCAAGACAGGTTATTCATGGAGATTAAAGAGGTTGTTGGAAATGGAGATCAGGAGGAGGTAAGCGAATCTGATCTGAAAAGGATGCCGTATTTGAAAGCAGTGGTCTTGGAAGGCCTGAGGCGGCATCCTCCTGCACGTCTCTTGATTCCACATGCAGTGATGGAGGATGTTGTTTTGAATAATGAATATTTGATACCAAAGAACGCGGCCATAAATTTCCTAGTTGCTGAGATGGGGTGGGATCCAGAGGCGTGGGAAGATCCACTAACATTCAAGCCGGAAAGGTTTCTGAATCATGATAATGGAATTAGGCAAGAATTTGATATCACAGGGAGCAGAGAGATCAAAATGATGCCATTTGGTGCTGGGAGGAGAATCTGTCCAGGCTACCAATTAGGAATGCTTCATTTGGAGTATTATGTGGCTAATTTAGTTTGTAAATTTGAGTGGAGGGCTGTGGATGGAGATGATGTTGATTTGTCTGAGAAGGCAGAGCGTACAATGGTGATGAAGAATTCATTGCGGGTCCGCATATCGCCGAGGTAATCGAGTGTGCCGTGTGGACATTGGAAATGGCATATCCACTTATTGCGGGTCAACTGATCGCCGAGGTCGATGAAGATGAAATGGCATTTCCACTTGTTGCAGGTCCACCAATAAAGAAATTGCTTTATATTTATTTGATTGATACAAAGAATTTGTGGAGGAAGAATAACATAGAAGAATCAGGGGATTAGGATATAATTTATGCCCTCTATTAAAATTAATGTTGGCATTTATAATCTTATATTGCATAACTAAATTAACAATAGAATTAATAAAACAATAAGAAAGATGCATAACTGAATTAACAACAGAATTAATTAAAGCAATAAGAAAGAATTAAAGCATTGCCCACTACTTAACAGTTAATTAATGACCCACGTTCTTCCAGCATGACCAACTGCCCACTTCCTGCAGCACGTCCCACGTTCATTCATGTAACCTGATCTTTACGTTCATGCAGCATGCATCATGATCCTCTGTAGCATGATCCTCTGTAGCATGATCCCCTGTCCACAATGTGTAATGGATGTATCATTCCCGCCCACTTAAGAATCCTTGTCCACAAGGATGGAAGAAGGATAAGTCTTAATGAAACGCCATTCATTCTCCCACGTTGCATCCTTGACAGAAGCTCCCTTCCACTTAACCAGAATTTCAGATTTAGGCTGATACTGTCCCTTGCAAATTATACGTCGATCTAAGATAGCGTCAGGTTTTGGAAGAATGGTAGATGAATCCGACACCAAGGGAACATGGGTTGATTGCTGTGTAACTTGCCCATGATGCTTCCTTAACAAACTAACATGGAACACATCATGAATTAATAAACTTGGTGGCAACAACAATTTATAAGCAACCAGACCAACCTTGCCCACAATTTGATAAGGACTAAAGAAACGTGAAGAAAGTTTCATAGAAGCTCGAAAGGCCACCGAAGACTGTCTATAAGGCTGCAACTTCAAATACACATGATCTCCCACCTCAAAGGAAATGTCACGTCGGTGCTGATCCGCTTGACATTTCATACAGTTTTGGGCCAGTGAGAGATTATGCTGTAATTCCCTTAAAATTGCATCACGATCACGCAAACTTTCATCCACGGTCTGGATGCGTGAAGTTCCTAGAACATATGTTAGCAAAGTTGGGGGAGGGGTTCCATAAACAGCTTCAAAGGGAGTTGTTTTGGTGGAGAAGTGAAGAGAAGTATTGTAACTAAATTCTGCCCATGGAAGCCATTCAACCCATTTTCTGGGTTGGTCACCAGCAAAATAACACAAATACTGCTCTAAGGTGTGATTCATCACTTCAGTTTGGCCATCAAACTGGGGGTGATAACTAGAACTCATACATAACTGGGTACCCTGTAGCTGGAATAGTGCTTGCTAAAAAGAACTAAGAAATACCCTGTCTCGGTTAGTAACGATGGACTCTGGAATCCCATGCAGACGAACCACATTGGCAATAAAAACCTTAGCCACAGTTGCAGCAGTAAATGGATGTTTTAATGCAACAAATGAGCATATTTTGTCAAACGGTCGACAATGACCATAATGATAATATAACCATTGGAAGGTGGCAGACCTTCGATAAAATACATGGAGACATCAGTCCATATTGTTGTAGGAATTGGCAGAGGTTGCAGTAAGCCGACAGGTTTCATGCAGTCACTTTTGAACCGTTGGCAGACATCACACTCCTTCAAGAACTCATTAACCATCCCACGCATTCTAGACCAAATGAAGTTCTGCTTGATGTGGGCGAAGAGTGACCATAGTCTAAAATTTTAGGAATGAACTGTGAAGTGGGATTTAAGAAAACTTTATTATTCTTAAACCATACCCCATCCCGCTGAAGCAGTGGAGCAGAACCCTTCGTTAGCAGATCACCATAAAAAGAATCCTGTTGTATTTCTTTTTGAAGTTAAAACCACCAATCTGCTGATGGCAACGAAAGAGACATGAACTGAAATTCAACTACACGGGATAAAGAGTCTGCACCTTGGTTTTCCAATCCTCGTTTATACTCAATCTGGTAGTCATATCCCAGCAACTTGGGCAGCCATCGTGCCTGTGCAGGAGTAGTAATGCGTTGCTCCAACAAATACTTAAGGCTTTTCTGGTATGTGCGAACAATAAATGATCTCCCCAGCAAGTAAGGGCGCCACTTCTGGATAACCTTGACAATGGCTAACATCTCTTTTTCATAGGTGGACAATGCTAAAGCTGATCCCTTCAATGCTTCACTGAAATATGCCATTGGACGACTATGCTAGGAAAGAATTGCTCCAAGACTAATACCACTTGCATCGCATTCCACCACAAATTGTTGGGAGAAGTTTGGAAGACATAAAACTGGAGGTGTAGTCAATGTTTCCTTGAGTTTTATGAAAGCTTGCTCCGTAGCCTCTGACCAATGAAAACTATCTTTGGCCAAAAGTTGTGTCAGAGGTGCTGTTATACTGTTAAAATGACAGATAAACTTTTGATAATATCCAGCTAAACCAAGGAAGCCACGCATGCCTTTTACTATTGTAGGCTTCGGCCAATCCAACACAGCTTGGATTTTTATAGGATCCACCGATACACCTTGTTCAGAGATTTGATGTCCCAAGTAATCCATCTGTAAAACGCCGAAATGACATTTTTCTGCCTTTACAAATAAAGAATTAGTGGATAAAATTTGTAGTACAATTTGCAAATGTACAAGGTGATATTCCCATGATTTTGAATACACAAGGATATCATAAAAAAACACCAAGATAAACTTTTGAAGATGAGGACGAAAGAGTTCATTCATGAGACTTTGAAATGTTGATTGATTGTGCATTCGTGAGGCCAAATGACATCACTACAAACTCGTAATGACCTTCATGAGTATGAAAAGTTGTTTTAGAAATGTCTTTTTCTCGTACTCTAATTTGGTGGTAACCTGACCGTAAATCCAATTTGAAGTAAATTTTTGATCCATGAAGCTCGTCTAATAATTCATCAATCACAAGAATAGGATACTTATCTTTGATTGTGATATCATTTAGAGCACGGTAATCGATACAGAATCTCCAAGCTCCATCCGGCTTCTTTACTAACAATACTGGTGAAGAGAAAGGACTGCGACTTGGCCTTATCAGACCCGACTGTAATAACTCCTACACCATTTTTTCAATCTCATTTTTTTTATAATAAGGATATCGGTAAGGTCTCACACTTATTGGCCCGGTTTGTGGTTGTAGGGGAATGTGATGGTTGTGTTCCCGTTGAGGTGGTAAACCAGTAGGGGCTGCGAAAACAGAAGAATATTGCTCCAACAGTGAGCTAATTTCAGACGAGTAAGATGAAAAATGGTTACTGCTTCCAACTGATAGGATTTGGAAGAACAACCCCACACCATGCAAGCCATAGAGTTCTTTATCAGATAAAGCCGTGAGGCTTGTTGGCTTAATTCCATGAAAAATATGTGAAGTATTCCCTTCTTTGAATGACATGGTCAGCTGTTTATAATCCATTTCCATAGGACCAAGAGTTTGCAGCCATAGCACCCCCAATACTAACTGACATGCTGCAACAGGTAGAATGTAGAAATTAGCGATGATTGAACATCCCTCTATGTGGATGGTGAGTGCCCAACATTGTCCCATACAATCGATCTTCTCCCTATTAGCCACCATAACTTGAAACTTCTTTTCTCGGTTAGCTGGTAATGCCAACTTAGAGACAATAGCTTCATTAATAAAATTATGAGTGCTACCACCGTCTATGAACAATATTACCTTCTTGTTTTTTAGTTGGCCTATGACACACATAGTCTGTGGATGCTCAGTTCCTGTCATGGTGTGGAAAGAAATCTTAGGGATGCCATCTTCCTCTACTAGTTCAAGCAAGTCATGCACATTGTCCTCATTGCCCGTGATAGGAGAATCCTAAATCATAAACAACTGTGGTCGCTGGCAACGATGTCCTGGAACAAACCTTTCATCACAACAGTAGCATAAACCTTTCTCTCTTCGCTCGCGTGCTTCCTGATTAGTGATTCTGCGAAAAGATGTATTAGAACTGGCAGGTAACCGAGGCCCCTGTGCCAACCCCAATACTCCAGCTGTAGGGTTGGTTGACGCTTTTGCTAACACTGAAGCTGGTATTTGAGGTGGTACAGATCGTATAGGAAGAGGGGCTCTCTTCTGCAGCTGATTCCTCTCCTCTATTAAATGTGCCACACCTATAGCATCTGCCAAGGAATGGGGCTGTTTGATTTTAACATCCAAAAGAATCTCATCACGGAGTCCTGCAATAAAACAACCTATCAAAATTTTTTTTGGTAGACCATCCACCTAGTGTGAAAGTCTCTCAAAAGCCTCCTGGTAAGCTGTTACTGTAGTGTTTTGTTTGAGGCGAGTTAAGGCTTCTGACGGATCCTCATAGTCGGTTGGGCCGAATCTTTACTGTATAGCCTTGGTAAACTCATCCCATGTTAATGGTCTGCGAAACTTAATTAACCACCTATACCACTGTAAGGCAATACCCTCTAAATGGAAAGAGGCCGGCTGAACCTGCTGGTTTGGCACAATATTTTAAAACTCAAAATATTGTTCTGCTTTGTAGATCCACGCTGTTGGATCATCTCCATTAAATTTTGGAAATGATAACTTGAGACTGTGATGTTGATGGCTATTTATAGGATGACGATGAGGGTCCTGTTGGTGTGAAGACTCTTCATTAGAAAAGGGGTTGATTTCAGGAGAATTGGTGTTTTGGGGACGGGTGGTGCGAAGAGCTTGAAGTTCTGTCAAAACTACTTGTAAGGTAGCATTAACCTGATCAAAGCTTGTTTCGTGTCTAACTAAGATTTCATTGACTTCATTGCGAAATTCTGCATTTGATTTGCCGCGAGTATCTATGGTCATAACCAAGAATAACCTGGCTCTGATACCACTGATACAAAGAATTTATGGAGGAAGAATAACAGAGAAGAATCAGGGGATTAGGATATAATTCATGCCCTCTATTAAAATTAATGTTGGCATTTATAACCTTACATTGCATAACTGAATTAACAACAGAATTAATAAAACAATAAAAAAGATGCATAACTGAATTAATAACAGAATTATATGGTCGTTCTATAGATTTACTCCTAGACTTATAATTTAAAAAATAAATTATTATTCATATTCATAAGCTCATGTTTTACTCTTGTTATTGGGATGATTAATAACTTTGCTTTTGTGTTTATATAAACATGAATCAATGATACATCCACTACACATTGTGGACAGGGGATCACGCTGCATGCTGCATGAACGTGAAGATCAGGTTGCATGAATGAACGTGGGACGTGCTGCAGGAAGTGGGCAGTTGGTCATGCTGGAAGAACATGGGTCATTAGTTAACTGTTAAGTAGTGGGCAATGCTTTAATTCTTTCTTATTGCTTTAATTTGTTTCACATGTTCTCAATCAAGGAAAACATTCCATATGGGTCATAAGTAGATAGTAGAGTAGCTAACAAGGTTGCTTAATGATAAATGAAGATTAAAGCAACCAATATATAAGCAAATTATAAGATTTGTATGGAGGAGATGGATGATAAGTTGATAACCCAAAAAGAATTTTTTTTTATCAAAGGAGAAAAATCAAACACAAAAAAGAAGAAGCAAAAATAATCCATCCAATTAAAAATTACAAAAACATAATAGTTTACAAAAAGTTGATAAACATTAATGAATAAACCAATTTATGTCATAACTTTAAATCTTTTCTTCCTAACAACCAAACAAATAGTACACAATCACAACAATCAAAAGGATAAAAAAATTAATACTTTCAATCAGTAAAACAAACTATAAACTAAAAATTTATCACTTTTTCAGCTTCAATATTGTTAAGATATTCATCAATAGAGTAAAAAAGATTGAAACTTTATGTTTTGTATCTAAAATTCAAGAAACCAGAGACAAATCTTAGTGATATATCTACTTTTAAAAGGATTGATTTTAATTTAGAAAATTTATGGGCTTAACCTAAAAATAAAAACACCTTAAATTATTCGTTCATTGATAAGTAAGTAAAGCAAGTATTGGAATGAAGGGCACTTACCTAATTGAATTTTATTGATTTCTAATAATTTCTAGTGTTTGTTGATAAGATTACAATAAAGAGAGTTAAGTGTCGTCTGAGTGTGTATGTGTGCAGAGAGGGGAGGGGGGAGTTTGTAGATGATAATTAAGAGAGTTTATTTCTTAATTATACAACTGGAATGGAACAAGGGTGAGAAACCAAAACATCTTAGTCAGAATTTGGGTGAGAAATCCAGAATGACTTGAGATACTGAGCGAGATAAAATTTGTTCTACTTTGTTCTATTTTTTAAAATTATACGAGATACACTAGCCATTTTGATCAGAACATAATAAAATTGACAACCTTGCTCATAACGATAAGGTGTGATAAATAACAAGATCTAAAAATGATGAGTGATATTTGCAACAAAAAAAGTCTTTATATATTTATTTATTTTTACAAAAAAGAAAAGTTTCAACTTTACGAGGAAAGAATCCTTTTAAAAATATTACCATTCCCATGTTGATTCTTTAGTAAAAAAATAAAACATAAATATTTTATAAAAAATAAAAAAAACTCCCACTTTTTGTGAGCATGACCTTTTTAAGGATTATACCATCCATGGGTTTTTTTAAAGATTATTTATAGTTTCTGAAAACCATCAAATTTTCAACTTCTCATTAATAAAATTCTTTTAAGAATTATATCATCCACGAGTTAATTCTTTATTTACTTTTAAAAAAAAAAATAAAGACTCAACTTCTCTAGGACATAACCTTTTTAAAAATTATACCATCCTTAAATCAAATTTTCGATCAACAAACATCATACAAAAAGAAACTAAAGACCCATGCAATCACAACATAAGGACACAAAACCTCACATTAATTAAGGAACACATACACACATTAAAATTAGTAATATATTATAAATTAATCAAAATAGATGAATCGATGCATTAGGGTTTGAAATTGACCTTTAGAAAGCTGCTAGAGTTGACTAGAAAGCACTGAAAATTGGTCTCGCAGTGAAAATACATGGGTTACACATGCAGACAAACAAGCTAGATTATAAAGCGTCGTTGCATGTGTCGGCAAAGTGAAAAGGCTTACGGGTTGATAAATTATGAGCTCATTTTCTTCTTCCTTCCTACACCCACCACCATCACTCGTGGTTGAAGATTGGGTAAAGGACTAGTTTGGTCTTTGTTCTTTCTCTCGGTTTTATCTTCCTCGTTGATGATGTTTTTATCATTACTGTTGTGTGATGCTGTGATTCAATTTTTATGGTGGCTCGTGGTAGCATGAGGGCTGTGGATGGAGAATCTGTCCAGGTTACCAATTAGGAATGCTTCATTTGGAGTATCATGTGGCTATTTTATTTTGTAAATTTGAGTGGAGGGCTGTGGATGGAGATGATGTTGATTTGTTGAGAGGGCAGAGCGTACAATGGTGATGAAGAATCCATTGCGTGTCCGCATATCGCCGAGGTAGTCGAGTGTGCCGTGTGGAAATTGGAAATGCCATTTCCACTTATGATCTTCGAGGTCGATGAATGGGACACGTAGAAATGGCATTTCCACTGTTGCAGGTCCACTTGTTGTTTTTATATTTTACTTATTATTAAATGAATACAAAATTTTGATATTTGCTAGTATATTGCTCAAGCTCCGATATGGATGGAACCAATTTTTTTTTAAATATAAAAAAATATCAAAAACATGTAGAATTTTTTAATAGTATTATTAAATTTAATCAAATGAGTTAATTTTAAAACCTCTTGACTTAACTCGTTTTTTAACTTAAGTTTTTAATTAAATCACGTGAGAGTTAACTCGATTTAAATCGATCGGTTTTATAAGTCAAAATACAACCTTTATTATCAATAAAAACATGATTTAACTTTTAAAAAAACTTCAAGATGATAATTTTTTAGAAAATATTAAGACAGTGACAGATTGGATCGATCTCGACCCCCGCGACCTGGGCCATGGACTCTATTAGATTTAACTAACTTTTTCTATTTAATTATATGATAAAAATAAATGCTCATAAAATTGAGCACCAACATAAAAATAGACATTTATCCTTAGAAAGCAAACAAAAATCAATAATGCAGTCATTCTCCAACCAATCTAATATTAAATGGTGAAATAAAAAAAGAATAAATTAAAAACAATTAAAAGACAAAAAAAAATCATATCAGTGGGTAAACTCGTCAAACCTGTAAATCGGGTACGCCGGGCTAGTATGCCAAGCCTGTGAACTGAGTTATGGACTCCACTAAGATTATAATTTGTTTTTTTTTTCAAAATTATTTTTTATTTAATTATATGATAATAAAAATAGATGATTGTGAAATCAAACACCAACCCAATACCAAGATTTGTTTTAGAACGTGATAACCTCATAAAAAGCAAAACGGAACCAATTATGAAACTGAATTCCTAATTAACCTAGTATCTAAGGATGAGAAAAAAAAACTAATTTAACCTTTGAATATGTCCATGGACTTTATAAAGTTTAACAACATATTTTTTTTTCTAAAACTATTTTTTTTAACTATATAAGAAAAAAATAGATAATAAAAAAGTCAAGTTCAATTAAAAAAAAAACACCCTACCAAACTTGTAAATCAGGGTAACTCTGATTACCCTGACAAATTTGCAAACCATATTAACCTTATGAAAAGGTAAAATAAAAAGAAACAAGTTATGAAGCAAAATTCTCAACTATTGTAATATTAAAAGATGAAATTAACAAAAAAAAATTTTGAAAAAAAAATCATAACAAAAATCCAAAAAAAAAAGAAAAAAAAAATAGAAAGCAAAACACTGTAGATTACTATTGTAATCTACAATGCAATGAGTATTGGGTGAATATTGGTTTCCTCTACCTCCTTTAATTTTTGTTACTTCATAAAGTTTAATAACATGGTTTTTCTCTAAAACTATTTTTTTAAACAATATAATAAAAAAATAAAATATAAAAAAGCCAAGTTTAATTAAAAACAATCCACAAAATCCATAAACTAGGGCAATATATTTAAAAGTAACAATATAGTTGTGATTTGACTTGATAAGTTAATCTTAAAAATTCGTGACTTGATCTAATCTAATTCAGACATGTACAATATAAAACTCATATAAAAAAGAGATCAAACAAATTTTTTTTATTAGATTGTCATTTTATACATGGAAAAATTCAATAAAAGTTTTTTTAAAAAAAAAACTTGTCTTGTCAATACTAAAAATTGTTTTTTTAAAATGAAATGTCAATGTTTTAATAAAAATAATTGTCTTAGGTTAAATTTAGGTTAAACCGATAATCCACATCTTAACTGGATGACCTAATAACAAGGCACTTTTCCAAGTCATGTTTGACAAGTATCAGTGCCAGTTGGCTACTCTTTTAGCAGTGATTGGTGACATTCAACCAAACATATTAAACTTAGCTCATTATATGACTTTTTTCCTGGTCGTAGATTAAAGGTAAATTAAAACAATTTTAACTTGAAAATCTTTTTAATTCAAAAAAGGTTTTAACCAAGTTAATACTTGTTGAGTTGACTAGTAAAATTAAGTCAACTTTAAGTTCAATGTTTTTCAAAACCTGGCTTGAGCCAGAACCAGGTGAGCCAGGTTGATGATCGAGCTACCAGGCAGGTTAATAAAATACATGCATTGAACACCATGCATTGCTAGTACTGTAATATATTTTTTTTTATTTGTGTACTTTTTAATTTTAGGAGGAAGGGAGGGAAAGAGAGGTATTACTAGAACCGTTTATCAACTTGATCTTGATGTTGGCTTGTTCCCGTCATCTTTTTCTTCTTCTTTTTTCCTCACTATAACGCAAGCATTTATTTATAAAGTCATACGCTGTTCGTATGAAAAATGTTTTGGACATAAAAAATATATTTAGATTATAAAAAATTATTTAATATTATTATTAAATATAGTTTAGTAAGTCAGTGGATATCAAGAGACACAAAACCGTCTAAAGTGCACGGCATCTCATATATCTACGAGTGTCATACAAGCGCCTAATTTTTTTTCTTATATATATTTAGTCAAATGTTAGATACTTATGAGCGAAAAAAACTTTTATGGAAAACACAAAAAAGTCTCTTGAACTAATTCTAAAATATTAGCTTTTAAGAATATTTTTATCATTTTAACTATATTTTTAATTATTTTATAATTGGCTAAGCACATAATCACCCCTCATTTAACATGTTAATTGGAAAAAAAAATTATTTTAAAAATACCAAATTACTCCTCGATGTCAATGTTAATTTTTATTTTTAAAGGTAATCCCGTCTTTTCATTATACTTTTGAAAGGTGAAAAAACTTGTCCTTAATCAACTTAATAATGAATATATCATGTGAAATTATTATTAATTATTCAATAAATATATATTTTTGAGTATGTATTTATGTGTTTTTCAAGGTGTTATAACTCTTTTTTGTTTTTGTTTTAATATAAGAACCCATTAAATAATTAAAAAAACTATGATGAAATAGAAAAGTAATTTAAATTTAAAATACCTTATCTTGAAAATATAGCATATTATTTATTATATTTACTTTTTAGATTTTTTTTCTCGAGTTTTTATTTTGGCCCTCGTGTTGTTTTTCTTAACTATTATACGTAATCGGAGTCAACTAAAATATGTTAATAATAAACCTTGTTCAATTAATATGAACTATGATTTGCCATTTTATTTCAACGCAGGAAACAACAATTAGCATTGTTTGTTGGAGACACAATAACTTCATTGATACCATTCAAATTATATTTTGGTTTAATTGAGTATATAATAAAAATCTTTTTTTTAAAAAAAATTCTATCCATGTGGGAGCCATTATTTAGTCTCGTTCATAAAAAAAACGTAGATAATTCTGATGGATTAAATTTTTTAATAACGTGTCAGAATTTCAAAATTGAAGTTAAATATGTTCATAATTATATTATATTATATTTTTTTGCTGTTCTTTTCATTCCTTAAAAAAAAAAAAGAATCATTCTGGATTGCAGTTTAACAATTATTTTAAAGTGTTTTAGAATTGAAAATGAATTTATTAAGGTTCATATGATATTTTTAAGTTAAAATAAGTTTGTTTAACCATCTAGGTGGTGGCCAGTGATAAGAGCTTGGGACGAAGAGATTTGCTTCCTTTGTGGTCTCAGGTTCGAGCCTCATGTGGTTGCTCATATGATGGCCACTGAAGGCTTATATGGTCGTTAACTTCAGGGCCTGTGGGATTAGTCAAGGTATGCGCAAGCTAATCCGAATACCCACGTTAAACTAAAAAAAAAAAGAGTTTATTTATATATATATATATGGGGTCATGGAATTACTATGCATGTAACAAGAGGACTATGGTCCGATGATTCGTATCAACAAGCTACATATGGATCATAAAAAGATGAATTTGTCTCGGAGTTGAAGAGGATTTGATGCTCATAAGAAGATTCGAACAAACAAACAAACAAGAGGAACAATATTTTATACGTTTGCTGGCAAATAAATTATGATTGTTATATGTCTCACTCAAGCAGCACTTGCCTAGTGCACAATGGCCTAACGATTCGTATCTACAAGCTTACGTACATATAGAGCTCAGCTCACTAATAAAGATGAATTTGTCTCGGAGTTAAAGAGGACTTGATTGATGCTCTTAGTAAGATTCACATTTACAATCTACAAAAAACAAACAAGAAGAATTATTATATTTTATACGTTTGCTGGCAAATAAATTATGATTGTTACATGCATGTCTCACTCACTCAGCACTTGCCTAGCTAGTGTTGATGCACGCACGCACGACAAGACTCTCATGCCCATCGATCTCTTAACACGTACGAGTGTGTTTCATTGCTGATAAAAAAAAAAAACAAGAAAATAAATTATGAAATAGGAACTAAAATAAATAACAACTTGGGTCTCTCTCCAAAACAATCATGAAATAGAGAGATAGATAGGGAGACAAGGAGATTGAAAAATAAGAAGACATAAGATTAAAAATCAGAATGAGTGAAAGGATATGCAAGGAAAAGCCTATAAATAAACTACATAGTCAAAGCAAAAATATAAAGTGACCAGACCAAAAAAAAAAAAAAAAAATGAAAAAACTAGCCTCGTCTCTTTCCTCTTTTTCCCTTCACCAAAACATCATTGCAGCCAAGGTTGTTAAAATCGCGTTTTGACTCGTAAAATCGTACGATTTTACGAGTCAAAACATGCATTACGAGTTGAATCGCTTGAAAAAATCAAAAATGAGTAAAATCGGGTTGAAATCGAGTGAAATCGCAAAAATCGGATGAAATCGCGCAAAATCACGATTTCAGGACCGATTTTACGATTTTGACAAAATGAGGCCCTGAAACAAAATCTTCCTCTCTTGGACAGCTGTCAGATGCTTTGGTAAGAGCAAACGCTTCAAATAACAGCAGATTCCTGCATCTATGCACCACGTCGGATCATAATATTTTTTTAATGCCATTTTCTATCAATGCTTTGCAGACCAGTCAAACTCAAACTACAATATGTACATCAACAACAACTTATCAAAACATGCATTACGGGTTGAATCGCTTGAAAAAATCAAAAATGAGTAAAATCGGGTTGAAATCGAGTGAAATCGCAAAAATCGGATGAAATCGCGCAAAATCACGATTTCAGGACCGATTTTACGATTTTGACAAAATGAGGCCCTGAAACAAAATCTTCCTCTCTTGGACAGCTGTCAGATGCTTTGGTAAGAGCAAAAGCTTCAAATAACAGCAGATTCCTGCATCTATGCACCACGTCGGATCATAATATTTTTTTAATGCCATTTTCTATCAATGCTTTGCAGACCAGTCAAACTCAAACTACAATATGTACATCAACAGCAACTTATCTTAACTAGCACGTGCACGAGAGGAAACACCCCTCAACATCCCATTTTTATACAAAAACAACTTAAGGCAAACGAGTTTTTTTCCCCAGAAAAATCTAGCGATTTTATTGCTGCTCGAGGCATATAACTTTAGAAAGTACGGTGTTTTTACTGTATACTAGGAGGTATTAAGAGGAGAAACAACAATGTTTTAATATTACTTTTAATATTATGATAGATTGTTGTTTAGAAAATCGTGTTTGTAATTTAAAAAAAAATATTTTCATTAAAATGATTAAGAGATGCATTAATAAGAAAATAAAGTTTAGATTAAAGAAATATATTTTATCTACATATTTCAAATGCCTTGAATTTTAAAAAAAATCTTTATTTTATTTAAAGCATGAATTTTTTTTATGAATTTTAAAATTCCTTACGATTTTACGATCCGTTTTTACGATCCGAGTTTGTAAACGACTTTCCGTGCCGTGTTAAAATCGTGATTTTAACAACCTTGATTGCAGCTACCACTAATCTCTTTCTTCCTCCATGACCAAACTCACAATCCCATTTCTTTCATCGTTTTACTGGATCAACCACCACGACCACAACTCAGCCCTAATACTACCACAAGCCACCATAAAAATTGAATAACAACATCATATCGAGAGAGAAAAACGAGAGAGAAACAACAATGACCAAAATTCTCCTTGAAATCTTCGATCATGAGTGATGGTGGATTACACTATGGGTGTATGATGAAAGAAAAAGAAGAAGAGCTCATACTCTATTAACCCATAAGCCTTCCCACTTTGCCGACACATACAACGATGCTCTATAATCTAGCTTGTTTGTCTGCATGTGCAACTCGTGCGCCTCCACTGCTAGACCAATTTTTAGTGCTTTCTAGTCAACCCTAGCGGCTTTCAAAGGTCAATTTCAAACCCTAATGCATTGATTTATCTATTTTGATTAATTTATAATATATTATTAATCTTAATGTGTGTATGTGTTCCTTAATTAATGTGAGGTTTTGTGCCCTAATGTTATGATTATATGGGTCTTTGGTTTCTCTTTGTGTGATGTTTGTTGATCGAAGAATTGACCTAAGGATGACATAATCCTTAAAAGGGTTCTTTTCTAGAGAAGTTGAGTTTTTTTAAAAAAGGTAAATAAAAAATTAACTTGTGGATGATATAATTCTTAAAAGGGTTTTATTCAAGAGAAGTTGAAAGTTTGGTGGTTTTTAGGAAATATAAATAATTATTTTTAAAGAATCAAACCGTGGATGGTATAATCCTTAAAAAGATCATGCTCATAAAAAGTGAAAGTTTATTATAAAATATAAGGTTTTATTTTTTACTGAAGAATCAACCCACGAATGGTAATATTCTTAAAAGGGTTCTTTCCTTGTAAAGTTGAAACTTTGCTCTTTTGCATAAATAAATAAATATATAATTTTTTTTTGTTGCAAATATCACTAGTCATTTTTAGATCTTGTTATATATCTCACCTTATCGTTATGAGCAAGGTTGTCAATTTCATTATGTTCTGACCAAAATAGCTAATATATATCATACAATTTTAAAAAATAGAACAAAGTAGAACAAATTTTATCTCGCTCAAGATCTCGGGTCATTCTAGATTTCTCGCCCAAATTCTGACCGAGATGTTTTGGTTTCTCACCCTTGTTCCATTCCAGTTGTATAATTAAGAAATAAACTCTCTTATATATCACCTACAAACTTTCCCTCCTCTCTCTACACAAACACACTCAGACGACATTGAACTCTCTCTTTCTATTATAATTCTATCAACAAACACTAGAAATTATTAGAAATCAATAAAATTCAATTAAGTAAGTGTCCTTTATTTCAATACTTGCTTTACGTACTTATCGGTGGATGAATAATTTAAGTAAGTGTCCTTTATTTTAGGCTAACCTTATAGATTTTCTCAAATCAAAATCAATCATTTTAAAACTAGACATATCACTAATATTTCTCTCTGGTTTCTTGAATTTTAGGTAGAAAACATCTAGGGTTTGTTTTGCTGACTGAAAGTACTAATTTTTTTTACCCTTTTAATTGTTGTGATTGTGTACTATTTATTTGGTTGTTAGGAAGAAAAGATTTAAAGTTAGGACATAAATTGGTTTAGTCATTAATGCTTGTCAACAGTTTGTAAATTATTATGTTTTGTAATTTTTAATTTGATTGATTATTTTTGCTGTTTATTTTTTGTGTTTGATTTTTCTCCTTTGATAAAAAAAAACCTCTCGTTGGTTTATTAACTTATCATCCATCTCCTCCATAAAAATCTTACAATTTGCTTATATATTGGTTGCTTTAATCTTGATATGTCATTGTATTGTTTCCCTTGATTACAAAAATGACCTTGTTAGTTACTTTGCTATCTACCTATTTTTGTGACTCATATGGAATGTTTTCCTTGATTGAGAACATGTGAAACAATCTCTTGGCCTTTCTATATATTTGCTCCTAGACTTACAATTTAAGAAATAAGTTGTTATTCATATTCCCGAGCTCATTCCAATCAGTGATTTGAGATTTACATCTCCAATCTAGATAGTCCTTAATACTTTTCCAATAAAGTTAGGCAATATAAATGAATTTTATCTTAGCAAATCTAACTCTTATATTATCAGAAAAGTTAGTCGAATAAAAATAATAATTCATGTTATGAATTCACCTAGTAAAAATCCAACGGTCATAACAATTGTAAAAAATGAGACCCTCTATTTTATTAGGTCTTATGACTCACTTATCAGGATTATGATGACTAGAGTAATCTAAAAGATAGTTATATTGGTGGTGCCCTTGACGAACTTGTCTATGATGGTTATTACTGTAATTTTTAATGATTTTTGGGTACCATGTTCGGAAAATCTCTAAGGGTTCAACTCTCTTAAACAACTTCATTATTTTGTTTAACATAAGATTTGGTTCCTCTTGAATGGATCTAAGGGTATCACTAAGGATCAGGTTCATGGTAATTGTAGACTTGATGTTAGACACTAGATCACCATGATGTAAATGTATTCAACAATAATTTGGAGATGAAATTAAGATCATAAGCAATTTTTGCAAGTGAAATCTTAATACAAAAATAATTCTAATCTTGTTTTTTTTCTTTTTAACGTGAAGATTAATTAAGATCAAAATATACAAGGGAAATTACAAACATGCAATGCTAAACTTATAAATGTAAATGATTAATCAAACACAAAGTCACAATTCCTTGCAAGTCTAGCAAAGACTTACAATTAAAAATAGAACTAAATTCTAGATATTATTGACCAAAGAGGTTGATAAAAAAAAATAGAAATACAAGGTATAATATTTTCTTAGATATTTTTTTTAAGTATAAAAATAATATTAATGACAACTTTAAATGAGAAGTTCAAAAATAAAATATTAAAAACTCAAAAAATCAAAAAATAAAATGATTTACCAACTATATTATTTAACAGGCCACTTGAATCACATAGCTATTGTTGATGTAAATAGTACCACTAATGTGGTATTGTATTGGTGATCCCTTCCATTTTTTTTTAAAAAAAATTGTTTTATTGTCAATTTTCCCTACTTTTATTTAAATATTTTTAAATAAAATTAAAATTAAAATTAAAATAAAGAACGAAAGAAAAAAAAAATATTGATGTAACTTGGCAGTAAACAAAGATGGGATACAACATTATTCTAGACCTTTTTCATGCTTCTCTTTCTCTCAAACTCTGACCTGCAGTGGTGCATCTCTTGCGACTGACCTACAGTGGTGCATCTTCAATGATGTTGGGTGGTGAAATGGTGCTATCTATGTAGATTTGTGGGGTCTAATGTTATTGATCTGACTGCCATGGTTGATGGTGTGGTTATGGTGGTGAATCAGGTTTATTGATATGTTAATCCTCTCTGCCAATTTGCTTTATTGATCTATGCTTGATAACGCTCTCTTGACAATGGTTTTGCCTGATTTCTTTTATGGAGGTTGTCAGGTTTATGATAGGTATTGCTAGCTGTGAGGGAGGATGGTTCTAGCAATTGGTCTTGGTTGATGATAAGTTGGATGGGTAGTGGGTGGGCGTGGCGGTGGAACAAGCTTAATTGGAATTGTTCCTACTGGGATTTCTTCCAAGTATTTTGGTGAACTTTGGGAGCTCACTGTCAAGGCCAGCAATGGCTTGTAGTGGTTAACATCCATAGAAGAAGAAGAAGGAAGAAAAGGGGAGAGATTCTTAGAATTCATTCATTATTTTACCTATGCCCACGGTTCCTGTCATTCTGTGACATAATCCCAAATTCCTTTTAGAAGAGCTGTAAGTCATGCTTTCCTCTTAAGCCACATGTGGCCTACACACAGTATTAAGTAGAGAAAATGACAACTAAATGAAACGTTATGTATTAAAATCCTAACACCTAATCAAGTGAAGCGTAATGATCACCAATAATCTTCCCAAATATTCATTTCCATATGCCAAAATCCTCTCCCCAGATTGAACTTGTAACAATTTTCCCCGTTTAAAGTGCCCTTGTCCTCGAGGGAAAATTCTAATGCGCAAGGTAGGATCATCTCTATGATAGAAGTATTAGTAGAGATCTTAACACAGATGGCATAGTCAAGCTTGACAGTGCCTTTCATCAAGCCAGGGATGGTATTGAATTGCCTGCAAACTTCCTCAACCATCTTAGGTGTTGCACTTCCCACTCTTCATTATCATGACAGAGAACCAGTAAAGAAGCATTGCACCCACAATCAAACCAATGAAAACTTCAGGAGTCAATACATCGATTGTTCAAATTATGCACCAAGGAGGGCCAGAGAGTAATCCCTTCTCAATAGCAGCAGTGGTGTTTGCGGCAGTATCAAGGGCATCAGTTCTGTCTCGGATTCTGTGGATCATGTCTGCCATCTCAGCAGTACGTCCGGCATTGTCACTAATGGGACCATATGCATCAATTACCAACCTAGTGGCAATGGTGCTCGATATTCCAAGGGGAGTTACAGCAATACCATGCATCGTAGCGAAAGAGAAACTAACAAAAATGTTGACTATGATAGCAAAGATAGGAATAATGACAGATTTGTATCTCAATGCAAGCCCAAAAATAACATTAATGGCAGCTCCAGTTTGGCAGGAATCAGCAACATCTTGAACAAGGCTGTGTGCATTGTTATTATAGTACTCAGTTACAAATCCAGTAATAAGATCGGCCCAGAGACCAACAACAACACACAAGAAGAGTTGCCAATTCTTGACAACTTTCTGGAATTTGAAATTGAAGATGGTAAAGGAAGATGGGAGAGCTATCCAACTAACAATGGCAACTCTAACGATCATTAAACAATGAAAGTGATGAGTTGATTCTTTAGTATTGACTTAATTTCCTTCACAGCCTTGATTTCAAGGAAATCAGTTGCAAATAAGATGGTTATCAGACAAACAATGATACCCACAGAACTGACAATGCGTGGTATAGCATTGGAGTCGATTCATGGTTGATTCCAAAAGACGAGATGGAAGCAACAACTAGGGCAGCACAATAAGACTCAGCGTATGAGCTAAAAATATCAAATCCCATGCCAGCTATATCACCTACATTGTCAGCGATCACAACAGGATTTCTTGGGTCATCCTAAAAAATGTTCCTTTCAACCTTGCCAACAAGATTAGTACCAACATCAGCAGCATTGGTGTTATACCTCCACTAACTCTACCAAAAAGAGTCATGGAAGATCCTCAAAGTCTATAACTAATTACAAACTCAAAAAGCCCTTCCCAGTCATCACCATAGTACAGCTTGAAGACGTTGATGTTAATGTAAAGCACCAAGAGTCCATTTGCAGCAAGGAGAAAACCCATGACTGCCCCATATCTAAATGCAATGATAAAAGCCTTCCCACCTCCTGTTCTTGCCTCTAGGGTGGTTCAGGCATTAACATAGGTTGCAATTTTCATCCAAAGAAAGCCATAAACCATTGAAGTGACAGCACCAAGCACGAAGGATATGGTGCTGAAGCCAGCAGTGGCAAGAACAGACTTGCACATCTTCAATGGGTCATATGTGCAAGGCTGAGTTTTCTTTCCCAAGTGAAAATACAATAAAATTTTAATGTTTTATGGAAAAACTTGAAATGGGCAAAAATATATTAATGCGTAACAAATTTTAAATACAAGTATAATACTAGCAACAACTTGTTAATTTTTTTCATATGTTTATTGTATTTTTCTTACATAATTAATTTGAGATATGAAAAGGATAAATAAAAGCTTATTATGTGATTGTTTGTAAAATTAGTAAGCAATATAGAGAATAAAAGGAATAAAATTGCAAAACCATAGTTAGGTAAATCCTAAACCAAAGCCTAGTGTCTAGTGTCATTTATTTTTTGTTTTTTATATTATAATTTGTTTATGTTTTAAGAATATTATTAAAAACAATATTAATATTAATATCAATTTCATATTATTGTAGCTCGATTCATATTTGATCCCTTTAATAAATAAATAAGTTAACATGTTCAAATCATAATTGGACTCGGGCCATAAAATTTATATAACAAATTTCATTTAATTACATCAACTTGTAGATTTAGGTCAAAATCCAACCCATTAACCACCTTAAATAGGGATAAAACTCCAATATTACTATATTATTAACATTTAATCATTACATCTTATCAAATTTTTCTGTGTGATTTTTTCCATGTCATATAAAAGTTTTTAGAGATCCTTATTTTATGACATACACCAACTATATAATATTTAAATTATGTTTTTTTTTAATATTTTAGAATAATTTTAAAAACAATTTTTCAGTAAAAAAATCAATGTGTTTCTTTTACTAAAAGATTATACTAAATCGATCTTACGAATAACAAAAATTGTTTCCATTTATGATGACAATATCTTAATTGTTTAAAATAAAAAGATATATTCTAGAGCATTTGTCAATGTTCTACTTTTTTTTTACTTTAATATCATTATAAAAAAAAACCTAAATCATGGAAAGGACTGTAACTTCTAACACAATTAGTGAGGACACATCTAAAAATAAAAAGGGATAAGGCCAACATGTGTGTCACATGGTTAGTATTTTGTTGAGATTTTTCAGTCCCTATGTGGCAATCTAGTCCCACTAGACTTAGTCTTTCCTTACCCCTTCCACTCATGTTTGCCTACGACTAAGTATCTCCCATACTCAAGAGGTTTTCCCCATTCTCATAAGTTATAAGCAAGCAGAATCATACAAGTAAAGAGGTAGCAAATTAGTACACAACATATACAAGAAAAATTCACAACCTTTATTGATCTCAACAAAAAAGAAAATATACAAATTCATATGTGTGTTATGCACAAAACTAGTATCCTATACATAAAACTAGCATCCTACACGGTCAAGGCTCTCTAGTCTATTTATAGACAAGCATATGAAAAGTTACAAATCATAAAACTACCATCCCTACATTTTAGGAAGTAGTGGGACACTTTCTCCCCCATATTTCTATGAATTTAATGGGTGGTTTTGACCCATGATCCTATGATCTTAATGTCTTGAGGAGTAATTCCATTTATGCTTTCATGTTCAGTAGTCATACCTTCATAATCTGGACATCTATTTCCTCCATGAACACATGATCATAATTGTTAAATAACAACCCATTACACAACCACGTAATTGTTAGTCCATGCTGCTGAATCTATTTTATTTGCTGTTTGTCTTGGACTATCTATCATCGAAGTCCAAAACACTATCGATTTCACCACTGCTGCTGAATTTGAAATTGTCCTACAAACTGCCACTGTGTCTTTTTAGTAGTGTTTTCGTCATCGTATTCATGCTAAATTTTAACTATGTTACAAACCTCCCCAATTAAAAAAAACCAACACCCTCTCCAGATAGACTTAGGATACCTTTGCATTACATCTACCCAATTTCATGAATCTGTGTCTCACACACAAAGCCTCTCAGTTCTGCCTACATTCAAACAGAATTGTTTCCACCAAATCTGTGATGCCTAGGAAACCTTGACAGTCCCGTTATAAACTAGTTTCCGAACCAAGTTTTGACTAAAGTCTTCTATAGGATCCTGCTTGTTTTCCACAAAGTCAAAACACACTTTGAGTCCCAACCCAAAGCATTGAGATCAATCCCATCGATCTCGTCTGGCCAAAGACAAAGTTGCAACACTCCACTGTCATATAACTACCATGACTTCCATAATTCTTATGTGACTTCCCTAAACCACACACAATCTATTCTCATTCATTAGCAATCCCACATGCCACTTCGTTGACCTACAAGCCTATTTTCATAACGTTTAGACATTTCTTAAGCATCCAAGGCTTTCATCCATTTCCTCATGAACAACACTAACAAAACCACTTTGAAGAATCACATGAATCCCTATAAAATCCACCCAACTCCCCAATTGTTCCATATACAACCTATAAGCAAAATGAGACAACCCTTTTCGGTGATAAACATAATTTTATGTCAAAGTTCTTTCGACAAGTTCCAGCCTTGCCCAAACATACACACCTACAAGACTTCATTGACGTCAGTCTTAGTTCAAACCCGGGGTAACTTTCATCTAGCTTCTGAAGGAGTTGATTACCCCTTATAAGGCCTCCCAATAGTACCCATACTATTCCAACCCTTGTTGCATGTTTTGTCCATAAAAAAACTTATAACATGATATCCCAACAAAGGCCAAGTATTTATCTTCGTCACCCTGAATAACGCTCAACATTAAGATGTTCAAGACAGACCCTACTACCTCTCCACTAAGGCAGCATACTAAATCATCCTCGTTAATGATTTTGGCTCCTCAATTGAACCCCCTAACTCAGCTACTGAATCTGTCACCTAAATTGTCCATCGTCAAAGTGTAGACACTCAACATCCTCACTTTCATTATACCTCCCCACCAAGGTAGCACACTAAAACAATTCCCCTTGTTTCAGTTTGGTTCCCCAACCAAATCTTCAGCGACTCGATTGCAGAATTATTCATCCTGCACAATCCATCATCAAGATACATCGAATTCGTTTCCTTCATCCCAGCTCATATGTTTTCCAAAATGCATAGCATATATGTTCAGCTTCTGTCATCCCAATCTGTTTCATCATCAAAGTGCACAGAACAACCCTAAATTCTACCCCACCCAAGGCAATTTAGCCAAGACATGTCATTTTCCTCCAAGCTGGCCTAATCATGATTGAATTCAATCGTTGTTAAGCATATGCATGGGATTTGCGTATGCTGCATCTTCAGCACCATCTTCCACAATGATAACATTAAGATATCCTTTTTTTAGCATTCCCTTGCAAAGTGATTTCTATTGCATATGAAGTAGTGAAAATTTGGTTTTTAACCCCTACCAGTTACCTTCCCATTTGACCTTTCATCATCAGCAATATGTTTAGGCTCTCCCCTATATAAAAACAGTCCAAAACATTGTTGATTTTTGGTAGTGTTTTTGTTAGTGTAGTTATGCTGAATTTTGACTATGTTATACCCTCGTTGGATAGACTTAGGATACCCCTACATCACATCTGTCACAAATCTACCTATATTCAAATAGAATTTTGTCCACCGAATCTGTTGTATCTACTACCTACCTTGGATTTTCCATCGTCCAAGTCCAAAACACTATCGATTTCACCAATATTGTTGAATTTGACACTATCCCACGGACTGTTATTGTCCACTGTGTCTTTCCAGCAGTGTATTCATATTAGTTTTTGACTCTGTTATATGATGCCTTTATTATTAAAAAAAAAAAAAAGCAGAAAGAGATTAGAAATTCATTGTGCACATACTCATAATTTATTGTGGATTTTTATAGTAAAATTACTTTTATGCCCTTCTCATATATAATTATTTAACTTAGTTTGAGGGCTAATACATTATTTTCAACTAGATCAAATTATCATTACCAAATTCATTGAAGGCATAAAGTCATTTCACATTTTATTTGGACAATAAAATTACTAAAGCCCATAAAAGAAAAATTTAGTTAACTTGCCTTAAGAGGCTTTTTTGGAAAATCAGTTTAATTTAAAACATGAAAAGACTAAATTAACCTTAAATTCAATTTTTTTAGGCTTGCTTCATGCAGTTTTTTGTCATTTAATTTAGGTTTTTTTTTTTGCAATTAGTTAGGAGTCTCAGCGGCAATTAGGTATTTTTAAAGATTTTAAATATTATTAAAAAGAAAAGGTTGCTGGAGCTTTGGAATGCACCAACATGTGGGAAGCGTCTGCTCTACTTAAGCGATACACGACAAACAAAAATAGTCAACCACTATGTCTTCTGAAGTATATGGTATTAATACATCCTATAGGGTGGCACATGTAACAGGATTCATGGTAGTTTGATAATGATTGATTTATTTAACTTGCCTTAAGAGGCTTTTTTGGAAAATCAGTTTAATTTAAAACACGAAAAGACTAAATTAACCTTAAATTCAATTTTTTTAGGCTTGCCTCAGGGTTTTTTGTCATTTAATTTAGGTTTTTTTTTTGCAATTAGCTAGGAGCCTCAGCGGCAATTAGGTATTTTTAAAGATTTTAAATATTATTAAAAAGAAAAGGTTGTTGGAGCTTTGGCATGCATCAACAAATGGGAGGCGCCTGCTCTACTCAAGTGGTACGTGACAAACAAAAATAGTCAACCACTATGTCTTCTGAAGTATATGGTATTAATGCATCCTATGGGGTGGCACATGTAACAGGATTCATGGTAGTTTGGTAATGATTGATTTATTTTCCCCCTCTCTTTTCTCTCTTATGACCTAGCCAAATTTTAAAGTTGTCCTCTCTATTTTGTTTTTCAATTATAGCCCATACATATTCTTTTGATTGCCCTTTATTTATCTTGGGTCCTTTTGTTGATTCACTTTTATTTTTAATTTCATCCCTTAATATTTGGTCCTATTTGATTTTTGTATCAAATTTGATTTTTATTCTTTTGATTGCTATTTTTTTTTATCTTTTCTTAATCAATTTTTTTTTTCTAATTTCATCCCTCATCATTTTATTTTTATATTAGATTTAATCCTTATTCTTTTAGTTGCTCTTTCTTTTTTGCTTTGGTTCCTTTGTATAAATTGGTTTTCTTTTTTCAATTTCATCCTTCAACGCTGGAATGGTTATGACTTGGGCTTCGTTATGGTTTTTTTTTTTTTGTGGTGATTCTGATCTTATAATCCCAGTCACGAGTATAAAATATTAACCCAAATTGACATCGATATTTTCCCCCCTCTTTCACTCCAACTTTATTTTTTAATTTTATCTCTCAACATTAAATTTATTGATGATTAAGCTTCTTTATTTATTTTGTTTTTTTCTATGACGATAACTCAGCTTCACGATCTGGGTCATGAGTTCACTATGCTAACTTCGATTGTCAAGGGGCTTTTACATTGTTTTATTTCATTTACTTTTCATGTCAATTTTTTTTCTCATTCTTTTAATTGCCTTGTTTTTTTATTTGGATTTTTTTAAAAAATTGATTTTCTTTTTTTGATTTCATCATTCGCCATTGGATTGATGAGAATTGAATTTCATAATTTTTTTTTTGCAATGATCTTAATCTCATAACCTAGATCATGAGTAAGGAATGTTAACTTCAATCGCCATTGGTCTTTTTTTTAATTTTTTTTTACACCAATTTTTTTGACTTTATCCTTCAACGTTTGGTTTATTGGAGATGGAGCTTCTTCTTTTTTAGTTGCTTTCTATAAGTATAGCCTGGCCACACGACTCGAGACAAGGATTTTCCATGCTAACTCTAATTGTCCTGGGGCTTTTTTATTTTGCTCTTTATCATTGGGTTAACTTGGGATTTGTCTTCGTGATTTTTTTTTTTTTTTGCAAATCAGTGTTATCACTTTTTCTCTATGGATTTAGTGCATTTATTGTCATAACTTTTTTTCATCATATGATTAATGTAAACCATCTTATTGGATCCAGTTAAGTCTATAACTTAAGTCATTAGATTTGTTTTTACTTAAGAAGACACGTACAACACTTCAACATTATTTTTTTTAGTTTTTAAAAAATTTATCTAGCCCACGTCGAAGCGCAGGCCACCTATCTAGTCTAATATACTAAAAGAAGTGTTTTTTTTTTTTATGGTGCTTCACTATGAACATTAAAGCACCTTGCCTTTTTTTTTCATTTTCAAACTTTTTTCTTTGTAGTTGAATCTTTTTATAGCTAGCAAATTAAAAGAAATATGATTGAAATTTAAATACAAAGAATATTATGCACAATCCCAAATTCTTGACAATTTTTATTTTGCTCCAAAAGTTCAATTTGTTCATTTTTAGGCCAAAAATCCTTTATCTTTGATTTGTTTTGCCACCACAGTGGTGGTTGGATTCTCTGCAATAACAAATGATATGTTGTTTGTTTTTTTTTTTTCAAATAACAAAATAAGGGCGAATGACATGTTGTCCATCCTTTAGAAAAGAAAAAAAAACATGGCCTAGGCACGTGGACTTATCCCAGGCTTGTTCCTGTTATGGGTCTGATGGGTTTTCAGACTCATCGTTCCTGGGCTCAATAAAGCACTGAGCCTAATGCCTATGGGTCTAGTGAGTTGCCAGACTTATCGTTCCTAGGCTCAGCCAGACGCTAAGCCCGAATGTTGTTTATGGGCACAACTAAGCACTAAGCCTAGACATCCCATGATGGATCACAAATATTTTATCCTGATGAGATTGTAAATAAGATATATTTTATCCTAATGAGACCATAAATCAGAGATATTTTATCATGATAGGACACACCAACATCTCCCCTACAAGGAAGAGAAGTACCTAAAGGGCTATAAAAAGAGGAAACAAAGATGATCTTGCCAAATTTAGTTTTTCTCTTTAGGTACAAGGATTGATCAATCTTAATCTTAAAAGTATTTTCTAAAAAAGTAGATTTGATCTCTCTTTGAATAAACCAACATTAATTTAATCATTGAAGAGTCCCAAAATAGATAAAAGGAACCTTTTGTAGCTAACGACGATGATCTACTTATGTTTTCACCATGGAAGGGTGGGTCAGATTTCCAGAATTACAAGATTGATGAATTTATCTTGGGCCTAGGCCCGACTTTCAAGCCCATAGGATAAAACCAGACTTCATCATTGGTGTTGTCTATGGGAAATGATAAAAAAAAAAAGACATCAATAGCTCCTCCAAGAGCCAGGTCGTTATCATTCATAATTACCGTCAGATTTAGAGCCTTGAAGTTTTGAAAGATTCTCAATAGATACCAGTAGGATATCGATTCAAACCGTGTAATGTTAAGAGTTATTGTAAACTGATGGCTTTATTATCTTTATCATCCTTAATTACTATCATAGTTGAAACTTCAAGGTTTCAGAAAGCCTTTAACGACTACCAACAGAATATAAGTTCAATCCATGCAACTTCAAAAGCTATTGATAACCAAGGATTCCTACTAAGCTTGTGGACTTGTCAGGGTAGATGATCCCTAGTAGGGAGGTTACCTTCTTTTTCACCAATCATATTTCCATAATAATTGAAGGAACTATGTTTATCTGGGAAGATTCCTTTTTATGACTACCTTACAAACTTTCATAAAAAAAAAATATAATTCCCTTTTTTTTAGGGCCCCAAAAAAGGATAGAAATGTATTATGGTTAATGAATATAAATGTAAGTTTCTTGTATATGAATTATATTGTTCAAAATAACAAATGCTTTCTACTCTTTATGTCTCAAAATCTTCTAAAGATGGTATGAATTTACTCTCTTTAGTGTGATCACGCATATATTTTTAGAACTTGAAAAGACAATAAAGATGACCTTTCAATCATTTCAAGCGCAATTGATTAGAACTGATAAATTTTATCCTTGTCTAGTGTAATGGTTTGAGACTTTTTTATAAGATTATGTTTTTATGAATCGATGACTAGCAGATCCAACTATATACGATTATACACACAACTAAAATATGGCCCAAGAGATATATGATTATGCATACAACTACATGTTTTTATTTTTCATGCCTTGGGTTCAAGTTTGTTTGGTCAACTCAGAGAGTAAGTTGCTAGATTGATCCATCTATTATCTTGTGAACAAAATACCTGAAGCACTATTTTGAACGAACATTGTATTTTTTCCAAAATAAAAAAGTCAATTCAATTTTTAAGGATTATTTTGGAAAAAAAGGTTATTTACAAAATTGAATCAGTCATAATGTTTTGAATAGAGTCATGAGACCAATTATGAGGGTCAAGAGGTTTTAAAAGGATAGGGATTGCCTCTTTATATTTTGCATGGCATACCTTGAACTTTGATCATTTTTCTTTCTCAGTATCTAATTTTTTTCTAAAGTTGTCCCTTTTTTTTTCTTTGAGAAATCTATTATTTCCTTGTCATTACCTATTTTATCTTTAGCTAACCTCTTAAGTTTGGCCAATTCTTTTTCTATTAGCACATATTTGTTGACCAGTTCATCATGCTTGGCTATTCAAACTCCCAACTCATCTTGGATACATTTGCTTATTTTTTAGACTACCTTAACCTTTTTCTACCATTCATTTATTGTCCTCGGATCTTTCATCAAGGTCATTAGTCATTCATCCTTTTCTTTTAACTACTGATTCAGGTAATTTCTCATTTTATCCTTTTCTTCTAATTGCTTTTCCAAGTTCTGTTGCTACTATTTGTTATTGCAAAGGTCAATTTTTCACTTCTCTAATTGTTTTCTTACAATCTTTTTTTTCTTTTCAGTCATTCTTTAATGATTGCGAAGGCTATATTTTTATTTTGAGTTTCTAGGATTCTCGGATTCAATCACCCTAAAAAGTCTCTTGTTTCTCTAAATAGTGTAATTGTTATTGAATAAAGATCCATCCCTACTTTCTTTTTAATATTATATTTTACCATAAAACACCTTCCTGAATCTTGTCTAATAAGGCTAGCTCTTTTAGAGATGACTGATTTCTGAATAATCCAGTTAAATATGTTAAACCCATAGTTTTTAGCACATATTGTATTCCACCAAGCTATCTTATTACTAATATTAATGCATAATCAATGTATCTAATTATTCCAGGGGGCCCATTCTTTACTACAATAAATCATTATGCAAGATATGTCGTTAATCCATAGTGCTTTTCATTTAAAGTTGCTTTATGGTAATGTAGTATATTTCTCCACCTATGATTTCTTATATAAATTATTCCAAGCTTCATCTATAATAATCTTTAATGGTCAAAGATCGAACAACCAAAAGTTATTATTAAAAATATCTCTCAGTGTTTCGATGTGACTAATAACTTATAAATGCAACATTGAAACACATCATCTTATGGCTTCTCTCTTATACGTCCTACAATGGTTGAGTGATAACATGATTTCAATAAGAATTGTAGCAGAAAAGTTAATTTTAAGATGCTCGTACTCTACAAAATGCATTTGCAGCTTTTAGACTAATGACTCTAGTTTCGAATGGGAACGACTCTAGTTTCGAATGGGAACAGCTCTAGCCTAAATATAGCAAAGGCCACTATTTTATACCATTTATTTCCTAGTTTTCCATTCTTTATGTTTTTCTTTATTCTAGCTTCAATGCTTTTCCATTTGAATCCCCTATCAATTATCTTACATTGTCCTACCTTTTCCAAGTACAATAATCTAGTTATCTTAGAAACGGTATCTTTGAACCTCTATTTAAAAGTCTTTATACAATCCTCTCATATTGTTTTTCAAATAGGGTCCCATCCACATATCCCACGATGAATAGCAGTTTCTCTATGTCATTCACAATATGGTTTATCATGGTAATTTGTGTTATTCCTCTAACATCGATTATTGGATAATTTCCATCAATTAATTATGCCAGTTCAGATTATTGCCCAAATTCTTGAAAAGATTGGTATTTTATGGAAGTTATAATTTTAGTCCAAATTCCTGCAATACATGATTTTATATGGTCAGGCTTGTCTTTCAATGTAATATAAGTATTTGGAAACATTTACGTATAGGTAGGTTTTAGTCATGAAGTGAAACTTGGGTAAGTTTTCTATTTAGTCTAAAAAAGGTCTTAGATCTATCCAATGATGGTCATTATAAGGAACAAAATTGGAGCGTTGCAATAAATGGTTAAGACATGTATACTTATCATTACCAAGTAGACACTCAAATTTGATTTGATTGTTTCATGAGCTTGAACCCTTACTGATAGTTATAGGGCAAACCGTTAATCCCTTACCTAACCTAAAAGCTTATGTGTGCTTTAAAAATTTAAAACATGTGATGTGTGAGGCATAATTCCATATACAATATACAAATGCCTGAACAATACGTATAAAAATGCATATTGATGACAAATATACAGACCAACTAAAATAAAACACAACAATCAAACAAAAAATAAAGCGTAGTGGAGTCATTATTTTATCACAAGTGTGTGACATCATGATAATCATCTTCCTAGATTAAGATTTTTGGTGTGGAGCGGAAAAAATAAGAAATAATTATCCTTTATCAGTTAAAAAGGTTTGGAGTCACTTGTAGTATTTTGATCACCATGAATCTTAACTAGTTTTTAGAGTCTCACCCAGGTTCTTTTTTCTTTTTTTAAGATAATATCTTTTTTTTTAATTTCATCATTCAGCATTTGATAGAGATTAGACTCTATTATTTTTTTATTATTTTTCTATAGGATTTTTCACTAATTTTAAAAATGACTTGGGTTATGTCAAGTTTTGTTTTTGTTGCTCTTTGTTAAATTTATCTTCTTTTTATAAGAAATTTTGGTTTTAAATTAAATTAAATCAATTGCTTAAATATAAGCATGTTATGCTTACTTTATGATTTTTTTTCTTAAATATAGCTTTTTTTCCTTTTTTTAATTGAATGTTTTTTTTTTCATTTTCAGCCTTTAATATTTAGTTTATTAGAATTGAGCTCCTTATTGTGTTTCGTTTTGGATTCCATGAGGTCTTTATAGTCTCATGTTCTGAATCACGGATTTCATAGGTTAACTATGGTTAGTCTAAGTTGAGCTAATGTGTCGCTGTCTCAATATCTGTTTTGAAAAAAAATTATTATTTAATATGTTGTCATTTCAATATTTTAAAAGAGTTTTACTCAGTACGCCTTGAATTTCTTATTTCCTAATGTTTTTTAATTTTTTTAAAAATTAAAAATAATAATTTAGCTTATAGCATAGTACACGTCAAGTGTATAGTGCTCTCTAATATATGTATAGCATCTTTTTTACATTTTATTTTGATTATTATAGGATGAAAAAATAGAGTGCTTCTCTAGAAATTATTATATGGACCTATCCATCAACTAAGATTATAAATCAAATTAATAGAATTATTATGAATAATTAAAATTTTCCAAATCATTAAATCATATTTAAAATGTGATTTTTTTAATATAATAAATTATAAAGTGAAATAATTAACAACCCATCGATGTGAAGAAACCTAATTATGTGTTTAAGTATATTATCTTAAATGATAAACTAATTTCAAGTGATCCTCCAACTCAATGAAAGTGTCAACTATTATGGGAAGTTATTGCTGTGAATTATTATTATTATTATTATTATTATTAAGGTTGTGTTTGGTATTGTAGTAATATTTATTTTTTAAAGTAATTTTTATTTAAAAATATATTAAAATAATATATTTTTTAAAATTTATTTATAATATTAACACATCAAAACAATTAAAAAACATTTAAAAAATCAATTTTTTTAAAAAAAAAACACCGAACAATCAGCTAACCTGACCAATTAGAATTGTTTTTGACCTATGCTTTTATATGTGTGCCGAACCTAATCTTTAATCTCTATAAATAAATAAAAAATCATTTTTCAATAACCTTAAAAGGAATCCGGAAAATAATTTAGGATCTGATCCGAGATGAAACTAAAATTGATATCCGTTCACCTATTTTCCCAACCGAATATACATTTTTTTTCGGATAATATTAAAACTGTTGGTAGCATTTAGTTTTTAAAACAAGAAACCTCTGCAATATTGAAAAACTTCAACATTAATAAAATCGTATTACTGAATTTAATGGTTGCATTATTCATTTAGTTTATGAATAGAAGAGGCTTCGGATCAAGAAGACATAAATTTGGAACAACGAAAATGCAAAGCTGCCATTTGGGACTTTAAAATAAGAACATGAAATATATATTTTTAAAAAATAGATAGAACATGAAAATTAAAAGTTGTAATCAAATGCATTATTTTTACAAATTAAAAAAAAAACTTTTTCATTTTTCCATGATAAAGCTTGGGGCTAATCTAAGTACTAAGTAGTGTTTGATTAAGCTTTATTAATGTGTTTTTGAGATATAAAATTACTAATAGAACTGTAGTATATTAATTTTTTTTAATAAATATATTTAATTAATATTAATTGATTTATAAATTTTTTAATTTACATGACATTTGTCCATATTTTTTATAGGAGTAATTCTTAAATTTAAAAAACTAAAAAGGAAAAAAAAATAGAATGATAATATACATGGACAAATCATTTAAATACAATAATAAATAAATAAAAAACTGGATCCAACCAATAACATAATCCCAGCCTCAACCGCAAATCAGTAGCCTCATGTCATTTTCAAACTTCCACTGCGAGGACCCACACAGAGAGTCAATAGAAAGCAGAGTGGCGCCATTGTTAACCATAAAAACGGCTGTGGACACCAAATTACAGACGCATCAAACAACTCAAATATCTTTCTTTGTAGTTAACAACATAAAAAATTACAACTCCAACCCAACAAGAAAGAAAGCAAGCCCTTGGAATTTTGTGTTGTTTCTCTCTTTCTCTTTCTATGGCTTCTGTGTCTCTGTCTTCTCTATCTTTGGCTCATAGAAGGAGACCAGATGCTGCTGCTCTTACTTTCAGTTCAAGTGATTTGAGGTTTCGTTCAGGTTCTGTTGGATTTGGTTTGGCAAAGAAGAATCAAAGAGTCTTTGGTTGGGCAAAGAAGAATCAAAGAGTCAGGGTCTCTGTTTGTAGAGCTTCTTCTCTTTTTATTCGTAATCTTGATGCTGATGATTTTAGACACCCCCTTGATAAACAGGTTTCTTTTTACTGGATTATTTATATTGGAAATCCCCTTCTCTTTTTTCTATTTGCAATCGTCTAATTCTTGGTTTTTTTCCCCTTCAGAATACACTGATTTTGAGGGCAATTCCAGGATTAAATGAACTGGGGAAGGTTCTATTAGGTACTATTAGAATTTCTTTTTGTATGATTAGTGTATTTATTGACTTGTGCTTTTGTTTTTCCCCCTTTAATTTACTATCTACTGTTCATTTGACTTCGATTTTGCATTTAACACTCGCATTTCTGTAAATTTGGGGCTTGTATTTGGTTTTTGTATAGTGGAAAGTTGTGATAAATACAAGCTCTATTTCTCTGAAATGTTCATTTAATGGCTCAGCAGAAATAAAGGGGATTGTGTTATATGCCATGCACAAGTTATTTGTCATCGATTCCATGATATAAACCTAGCCTCTCTTTTTTTCTCTTCTTTAGATATAACCATGGTTTCTCGTGCGTGGAAAGATTTGGCTAATGTTTTCTTTGAGTTATATTCTAAGTTGTTTCTTGGAATGCATAATTGCAGGGTCTGTGACAGAGCAAATCATGCTTCTAGAAAATATTGGGACTTCAGTTCTTGTTTCTAAAAATCAGGTAATTGTATGACTCTAGCAAACATTAGAGTTTATGTAGGCTATCTTGTGTGGCTGTAGTTTCTCATGGTACTCCATTAAAAGTGTCATTTGCTGCAGGTTGATTATTTTCAAAATAGTTGTTGAAAGTCCTTTTTTCTATTTACCAGAGATGATCTTATAATACTTTGCAAACACTAATTAGTAACCAAATATGTAAAGAATATAGAAAACTTAAATGTACAAGGTATTTGGTTACAAAGTGAAAACCTTTCGAAGAACTCTTCAAAAGATAAAAAAAAAAAAAACCTTCTGAGTCAGTCAAACCTAGTATAGACAATTTTTTCACTAGTTTAAATGATTACAAGATGAGTATCTCTAAACACAACCCTTTGTGTCTTTACTACCTTACTTGATGAGACAGCGGTCCATGTTATGTCTCCTACCGCAATAGCTTGATAGTACATCTGATGATCTTTATATAGTTGTCATCCTAACTGGAACCTCCAGTTGCTAACAGTTCACAGAAGAACTCTCTCTAAAAGTCTACAGGCTTTCCAACTCTTTAGGGATTAATTCTCCTCGAGAATTTCCTATACATTTCTCATGTGTCAAAAGTACGTGTTGTGAAACTCTATATAAACTTCTTAGCTGGTTGGCACACTTTCTTCAGTGTAATTGATACTTTTACATTTTGAAACTCTCCTCTAAAACAAACAACGCTCTCTTTTCTTCGGACTTAACCTTCCTTATATACATGTCTTATGTGATAAGGATAAAGATAGTCTTCAAGTTTCCTAGTCTGTTAAAATTGATAACAAACTGCTAACGTGTTTTACAAGAACACTGATAAAGTTATCTTCGAATAACTTTTTCTACTTCATCTGAACTTATCTTTTAAATAATCTAAACTAATCAAAAAATTAGAGAGAAGATAATGCCAACTAATTTTGATAAACTTTTATCTTAGCCAAATTATCTTTTTACCAATCGTAAAAAGATCTTCAATAATCTAAGTCAACAAAATAACATTTACAGTTGTAAAGATTCATCTAAAGGGACATATCTATGATTGTTAGAAATATTCACATTGAACATACGGATAAAGCAGTCTGCTGGTATCTGATACATTTGGCATCTTGTGAACTTACTCTTTTGTCCAAGTTTTGTTCATTTGTAGCTCTTAAAGCATCGTTTCCCTTGTGTGTGTGTGTTTTTTGTATCCTAATTCACATCATTTGGGCGTTGACTGCTGTTTTCTTATTTACAGAAAGAGAATCATAGGTGATTAATACATCAATGCATCTAAGATAATCATTGTAATTCACTTCATAACAATTTTAACATGTTGTCATTGCTGAATTGGCATAAAATATCACTATTTGAAATAGACTCTCTATACGCTGCATTTTCCTGTTATCTGCATATTGTAAAAGGATGTAGGATATATGTAGCAATTTATAGCCTTACATATGCTAATTTCTTTTGTATCAGCTTTCTGAACTTCATCAATTGATGACTGAGGCTGCGCAAATATTGAACATGGAGGCCCCTGATCTATATGTTCGGCAAAGTCCTGTACCAAATGCATATACTTTAGCCATAAGTGGGCAAAAGCCATTTGTTGTTGTGCATACCAGCCTCGTGGAGCTTCTAACAAGAAAGGAGTTGCAGGTCTGGATTTGTACATTTACCTTTAAAAGCATGTTGTGATTATCAGTTGACTTATTTTGAGTCCTTCCCTGTGAACGAATGGTTTTCTTGATTGGCTCTGCAAGGTTCACCAGCATCCATGAATGGCATAGTTTGTGGCTTTAGTTTTAGCTTCTTCTTTTTTTCTCCCTGTCATTTATCTTATAACCTTTTTCTTTTCATTTACATCTGTATGCACAGATATATCTAGATATAAATTTTTTCTTGTATAATAGAACTATCTTTCAAATGATGAGATGCTATTAACTTTAGACTATTTAACTTAAAGTAGGCTGTCTTGGCTCACGAGTTGGGTCATCTGAAATGTGATCACGGAGTATGGCTCACATTCGCAAATTTTCTTACACTTGGAGCCTATACTGTCCCTGGTAGGTGTTTTCTTTCTGTGATGTTTGTTGAGGTAACATCTATAATTTCAATATATATCCTCTTTGATTAGAATCATTTCATGGATACTGAGAAAAATATTTGTGGCCTCTGAATCACAACTTAACCAGTCTTTTTTAAAAACAGATCTTGCAGAAATTCAGGTTAACTGATTATGAATTACAAGACTCCGAGTTGTACAACAAATCAGTATACTGTTTATCGACCTTTTAAAAAATGGCACATATTTGATGAGTTATTTGAGCAAGTTGAGATAATTTCAATGGAGTATGGGGTTGGTCTTTATGATGGCTTCATCTAATTTTTGTTATATGAAAGGGCAACAACTACAGGGTTTTGACTGAAACATTTCTTCCATTTATTTTTGGAGTTTTATTTACTGAAAGTTAAAAGATCCAAAAATTAATATTTAAAATCCTTGTATATTGGTAATGATGGCTTATACCCGTATACCAGTTTCCTTGTTAATTTTACTGTCTGAAAGCAACAACTTTGTTTGGAACCTTCGGTTTATTGGGGTAAATCTTGTCCGTGACTGCACATATTAGCAATCAAGTTGTTTCATTCATGATAGTTCTCAGATTGTCTACTTCCTTAACAATATGCTTCATAGAGTTCTGAAACGCCTATTTTGTTCACAGGAATTGGTTGGTTGATAGCACGGAATTTAGAAGAACAATTATTCCGTTGGCTCCGAGCAGCAGAGCTAACTTGTGACCGTGCAGCCCTTCTTGTTGCCCAAGACCCTAAGGTATATAAAACTGGAACCTTTTAATTGTATAAATTGATTACTGTGGTGTATTTTTATAGATTTGATTATCTTATCCTTTTCTTGTTATCCTACAAGAGGTGGTCATCTCTGTTTTGATGAAATTAGCTGGGGGAAGCCCATCAATTGCTGATCAGCTAAATGTTGATGCATTCTTGGAACAAGCGCGCTCTTATGATAGAGCTTCTTCAAGTTCAGTGGGATTGTACATAAGGTGAGCAGTATCATATATGAACTGAGTACCAAAAATTACGCCTACCAGTTTCCTGGCAGTTGTCTGATTTGCTAGTGCCACAGAAATGCTCAAACAAAACAACTCTCACATCCTCTGCCTGTTCTGCGAGCTCGTGAAATTGATGAATGGTCGAGAAGTCTAGACTACCAGCAGCTTCTGAAACGTGCAATACAGATAACCACTCCACAGAATGTTTAGAAGATGGTCAAAATGTGAACAACTTGATGAGGTAGGATTATATGACCGATGTGCAATGTATTTTTGCTTTAGTCACCTGAACCTCTTACTTGTACGAACTTGGATTTCACATGGGATTCAAATTGAATCCTTTTTAGTTGGTCATGAACTTAAAATTACTTATTGCGAAGCTGTATGATGGGAGAAGTTAATGGAGTAACTAGACAATTAAGTCATTTCTGATAAATGGCACTTCAGGGTGGGATGTTAATGTTGTTGCTGTAATTAGGTCGTTTCTGTTTTATCTTGCCTGACACACTACACTCCATGCACAGTATTCATGCTGCCTTCAGGTTGACTTGTTTTGTTTTGGGTGCTTGTTCAGGTTTCCTCTCTCTCATAGCTAACTCGTAATCTTTGGAAAAAAACGACGGCTAAGCACAAGGGTGCAGGAGATGGAGGATCTGATGAGCATTTGCAATCTTCCTAAGAACCTTGATTTTTCGTGGCACTATAAATCGACAGTAACTAGAATCATATATATATATATATATATATATATATAGCCTTCGTTGTCTGTCAATCTTGTCCATGTATATAAAAGGGCTTTGAGATTTATCCTAGTTTGTTTTCTCATAGAACACACTAAGTAATACGGTCTTGTATTACAGATAATATCAACATGTGAAGTACTCAGATAGCATACACAACGCTTGTATCAATAAATATAATGCATTGCTTTGCTCATGTTTGTGGTATGAGAGCCTGTGCATAGCTTGGCTTCTGTTGCATTGTACAAGAACTCACTGTAAATGGTATGGAAATCAGCACTTAATCTATGTTAGGCTGCTGTTCTTTTGAGAAAACTAATCAACCTATCCTTTCTAGTTTAGGAGTGAGAAAAAGCATCAAACACATAGCTTTGATTTGAATTTTTGAAGGGTTCAAAAGAAATGATCCCAGTCACAAAAGCCTGTCAACTTCTAAATTAGAAAATTGCTTGATCATCATTAAGTAATCCTGGAATGGCTGAAAGGAACACATGAAAATCAAAACATCCACTTCATTTCTAATTTCATCCCATCAGTAGATCATAAAATCACATTGTCAACCACAAGACCACATAAATGTTCACCACATATCCTTCATCGAATTTGTGGTAGACGGAATATATATCAGATAGCAGCTGCATGATAGGGTTCTATGAAAAGGCTTTTTCGAAGAATCAAATGGAGGATGCTGGCCGGAGTATGCAAGTTTTCTACAACTAGGATTTAAAGCTTCAAATATCTCTATTACTGTGAGCAGGACCTTTGTTGCTGGCTACCTGGAACGTTAAAAGAAAAGAGCGCATGCATTGGAATTCAGCAGGAAGCAATAAATCAACTCGTCTCTCAAGTTCCTTGTGTCTTCCTGCATGGAATGTTTTCCAACAAGAAAATATTAAGCACAGTAGGCTGGGCGGACAATCAATTCCAAAATAAGAAGAGTTTTGATTTAATAATTTATGATATAAAAGGTTTTTCTACTATAAAAAATTTCTCTTCAAAAACTTTCAATAGTCCAATTAAGACTTCACCCCTCAAATCAAACTATTAATTTTTTTTAATTTATATCTATCTTAATTACTATCAAATTAAATCAAAATAAGTTTTTAAAATGAAACTACAACAGAATAGGAGATGCAATATATTGCTTGAATGAAAAGGAAAAAAAAATTGAAATTTTCTGAAAAAATTATAGTTCAAAAATTTGATGAAAGAAATACTCACTAACTATTTATATAGAAATAAAAACTAACCTGCCCAAAAGAATTTGTAACCAAGTAGAAAACATAATTAAAATTTAAAATTAACTAGTTTTGTAGAACAATCTAGTAAAATTCAAGTCTAATTCAATGATAAAATATAAAGTTATAGCTGTTTTTATCAGACTATATATTTGATGCATCTATATTTTTTTGGAAGCTTTATTTTGTCTATTTGGTCTATAAAAATATTTGTAATATGTTCCACATCAACAAGCTCTTTTCTAGTTTTATCTAATGTGATGGGTTAGTGAATTTTTTTAATTTTATTTTTTAAAAGGGTCAAATGCAAGATGATAACTCAACATATTTAGACTTCACAGAATGCCAAGCTCGGATGACATGAGTTTGACTTACTTCAAGGCCCAACAATCTTGGGTTTAGCTACACATTAAGCTCAAGTGTATATGAGTTTGGTGAACTGCTATACCCAACATCTTTGGGTTCAGCCACGCGTTGAATCCAAACAGACATTGATCTGACAAGTTACCATACTTATCACCATTGAACTTGACATCATTCTAGGTCAAGTGAGTATAGACCTGACAATCATTACAGATCTCATATTAAGCCACAAGACTTTATTTGTTTATTCTTATAGCTTTTAACATAAAATATTAAAAGTCAAGAATAATTGTTTATCTATATCTCTAAGTGTATAAAAGTTCTCTAAGAGCATATTATATTTCTATCAATATTAATATTGTATAAAGGATATTTATCTATTATTAATATTGTGTAAAAGATATTTATCCTTCGTTAATGCTATCATAATAAAATAACACTTTAACCCCTCCATTCAAGTAACATGACAAGGTTTAGGAGCTATATATACTTATCGAACCACTCAAGTAAAGGGTTTATAATTTCTATTCTCTAAGTATTTATATTTTAATTCTCAGAGCATTTATTATACAAAAACAAGAACAAACACTCTTATTCTTACAATTTAAAGCTCACTCTCTTATATATTTAATACAATTTCTTATTAAAAGTCATTGATTTTATCATTGAAGAGTCATTAAACTCTATCAAAAGGGATTGCTTTGTAGGTCTTAGGTTTTCCCCTACCAACCATTTACTTTGTGTGCTCTAGAGAAGAGAATTCATGCGTAAACGTGTGATTACTTGTTCAAACATTAAAAAACATCATTCCTGAATATATTGAACTTTAGAACATCATCAAAAGGCTATTAGAGTTTAATGTACATGTAAAATAAATTTATGAATAATTTTAATAGAATTAGATGATTATGAATTAGAATTAAGAAAAAAGATTAATAATATAAGTATTATTGATAATTTTAGAAGATTAGAAAGATGGAGAGAGCTAGTTGATGGATAGAAGATGATTTTAATGTTAAATAAATAAGGATATTGAAATGAATATATCAAAATGTAAAGGACAATAATCTTAGAAAAAAGAAAAATATTAAGGAGAACAATATCATGCAGGAAAGGCTCCACAAACTTTGTTATATATTCAATAAATTTCTTATCAGAGAGGACTAAAGAATATCAACTAGGCAAAGGTCTCTTAATTTGTTTGCGTGATGATGGCATCCATGTATTGTTGATGCAAACCTTCTTGTCTTTATATAGTTTTGCCAAACACAAGCCTTGGTGAAGTGGGCCCACAATTTTTCGTTATCTTTTAAATTGGTGGCCCCGCCGTGCTCCACTTGTCTCTCTCGTAATCTAGTGGCGGAATCCACAGTTTCTGGCGAGACCCACCATTTTCCAACAAGAACCTCACAAACCACCAATGCTAAAAGACATAAAGGAAAAAACAAAACAAAAATCGCTTCCTGTTTTTTAAATTATTTTTTATTTAAAAATATATTAAAATAATATTTTTTATTTTAAAAAATTATTTTTAATATTAATATATCAAAAGAATTTAAAAATACTAAAACAATATTAATTTAAAATAAAAAAAATAAAAAATTATTTAAATATTTTTAAAATACAAAAACAAATAATTATTAATCACCAACAAAACTGAAATTTTTTTATTTATTTACTTACTCGTTAAAACTAGATTTCAAGTACTGAGATTAATGTTTTCTGTTCTAAGCGTGTCATTGAAATTTTATTGTTTGGTAAACATTTTTCTAGCTCATTTAAAGCATAGTTTTCAGATTCAATTTGAATTAAAAAAAGGTTATTACGTTATTAAATTAATATGCGGGTCACTATGCCAACCAAGTTATGTCCATGATTTAAAAAGTTTTGATTTTAATATAATTTTAACTTTAATTTCAACATAATTTTTAATTAATTCAAAAATTAAATAACAATTTAAAAACTTATAAGTTTGAATTAACAAAAATAATTCAAATATTCGAAATAGAAACTAAACACAAAACCACAATTCATGACTAAAAAATAATACAATTTCCTCACATTTGAAGTATAGAATTTGCTTGAATGTGTATATTAAGTTCTTAGTATCTAAATGAGTTTTTTGTATATCTTAAAATTTTCAGATAAACCTATATTAACTTATTAATTAAGTTTTACAACTAATTAAAAGATTTATTGAATTGGTAATCATATCTCATTATATATAATAATCAAAATAAATTGAAATTGATAAGATTTAAATTTGCTTCACCAAAAAAATTTATTGCTAAACGACGTTAAATATTATATATTTAAAAATAAAAATTTAAAATTTAAATAGAAAATAATTATATTAATTATATATTTTAAATAAATATTATTTTATATAGTAATATTTTATCTGTTCATAATAAATTTTAAAACAAGAATAGAAAATATTTAAATGAAAGTTAATAATATTAATTATAAAATTGAATATTTAATATAAATATATGATAATATTTTTATTTTAAAAAAAAATATTAACAATAAATTTTATTAAAAAAAATGGAAATTGATGTGGAATATTAAAGTAGAAGAGATCGATTTGGAATATAAATGGTATAAGCGGGTGGGATTGAGTAGTAACCATTTTGCCACCAAGGTTTAATAACTCAATGGAAAGTGTCAAGACCCTCCCTTCATAGCATCACCATCACCATCAGTGAGAAGGTATTATCACCGTCAGATAACTTGACTCACTTTAGTTCTATTATTCTATTCTATGGTGTCTTTTTATTTACCATTACCATATAAATATATATTGGTGGAACAGGGGTGGGTGTGTCTGTCTCTGTAACATTGTGATTGTGAATCGAAGAGAAGAATGCCAGGAGTGAAAGGACCTTCAGATTACTTACACGAACCACCTCGTCACCCTTCTCTCCAAATCAATTCCAAGGCCTGCTATTTCTCTCCTTTTCACTGCTCAAACAATCATGCATAGTTTATTGTTTTTCTTTGCTTATTTCTATCTCTTGTTCTTTTTAATTCAATAATTTTGGATTCTATTTGTCTGCTTTGTGCTTCTACTCCATTTCCTGATGTGGGTTTTTAAAATTTTCACATTTGAGACATTCTATGGAACTTTTGAGCTTAAACTTGTAGTAACTTAGAGGAAAATTTTGTGTTTATGTGTGACGATATGGGTGGTACAGTAATATAGAGCTTTTGAAATCTTAAGTGATTGAAAGTTTGCTTCTTTCAATTGGGTTTACCTTCAAGATTTCTGGGGATTAGCTATTTTGCTTCAGGACGGCTTATTAGAAGAAATTTTCTTTTTATTTCTTTTGATCTTAATTGTAAAATTAAGCGAAATTTGAATGCTTTCTTGGGAATTTTCTTTACAATCTCATTGCATTACGTTTGTTATTATGTTGTGGGCATGCTGTTACTGTATCGGCGAGTTTCTATTGCATCCAGTGATGGTATTTTTATATTTTACACTGTTGCAGTATCCTTTCAATGCCGAACCACCTCGTTCGGCCTTGATTTCTTCTTATGTGACGCCTGTGGATTTGTTCTACAAGAGAAATCATGGTCCCATTCCAGTTGTTGATGACATAGAAAGGTTGTACTCGCTCATTTTAGTCTTCCTTGTTAACACTTTGATATAGTTCACTGTCGGAATAATTTATCTGATTCTTCCACGTACGTGGCTGAGCAGATACTCTGTTTTGATTCGTGGTTTGATCGACAACCCTAGAGAACTGTTCATGAGAGATATCAAGTGAGTTCTGGGTACACTCGTTTACGAGCTATTTATGCTATACATGCTTTAGATGTTCTTGGACTAGGAGTTAATGTCATTATTACATAACAGGATGCTTCCAAAATATAATGTCACTGCCACCTTACAGGTATGTTTGGTAATGCGTTTTCAGTTAGCTTGTTTGTTGTTCCAATCTCATGTGATTTGTTGCCTAAATCTGTTTGTTGTCATAGAAGTCATCATTGGCTCTGTTGTTTGTGTGAGCTGAACAGTGTGCTGGAAACAGAAGGACTGCCATGAGCAAAGTCAAAACAGTGAAAGGGGTGGGCTGGGATGTTTCTGCTATTGGAAATGGTTTGTTCTCATTTATAACCCTATTAGCTTTGGAATGTCATTGGATATATAGTGCATGTTGGGGGGTTGGGGTAAGTTTGCCGGATTGTTAGATGGTGCTTTGAACATGCAATTATAGAATCTGAAAGATTTAGCATCTTTCAAGTAGATATGCTGGCACATTATGCGATGAATAGAAGTTTATTCAGAACTGTTTGAGATCCTTTAGTGATGGTTCAATCTGTGTATTATCAATGTGCAGATAGATGAGTTGTATTAAATGAAACAAGATATTTTTGCTCATCAGAGGGATCTCAGGGAGGGCCATCATTTTGTGCAAATTAGTTTATACTGCTATTGTTTCTCTAAATTCTTTGGATTTCCTTTCAGGTGTCTGGGGTGGTGCCAAATTGGCTGATGTTCTTGAACTTGTTGGGATATCTAAGTTGACAAGTACCACTAAATCAGGTGGAAAACATGTTGAATTTGTAAGCATTGATAAGTGTAAGGTAACCTGCCATTCTGAATAGTAGTTGTGCAACTTTCCAATTGTTTAGTGCACATTTGTGACTCTGCGGAACCCCTTGATATAATCCTGATTATAACAATATTAAAAAAGTGCAGGAGGAGAATGGAGGCCCATACAAGGCATCAATTCCGCTCAGTCAGGCTACAAACCCTGAAGCTGATGTTTTGGTTGCTTATGAGATGAATGGAGAGGTTAGTGGACTTGATAAAAGGCTTTGACCTGTTTAATTAACTTTATTGTCATCAAAAAGTGTGTTTCCACCACACCTTGTCAAAATCAGACTCTTGATGATGGTGATAATGTTGTTTCTTATGCTACATGAAGTGATTGCTTTCCAGTTTGCTTTCTGACATCGTTTTATTGATGAAACTAATATTTCATTTCAGTTATGCATGTCAATTCTATGGTAATCCCAGGATCCTACATCTGCATTTAGTGCCTTAGTGGTTGTTTAGTATAAACTCGTCAGCTAACCAATCTATAGTAATCAGCTTATTACTTGTTATGTGAATAATTACTGTCTAAAGCTCACAGTCAGCAAATTGTGTCATTCCACTTGTTCTGTGTATCAATACAGATTTCGAGGGTGAATTTTCATCTTTAGGTCCAATTTGGTCACATTTTGTTTTTCCATTGAAAGGCTTGATAATTGTGCACTTAATAAGCGCACAAACAAGTGTCATTTGAACACCAATGTGCTACAACGGTGATGAAAAGGTCCATTTAGGCAAAAGATACTTGCTTTAGGATAGCTTTCTTTTTTTAAACTGATCCATGTAATTTGATAGAGCAATGAGTTGCATGCTGGCTGTATGCATCATTACATGATTTCAATGAACTTGATCTTGTGTTACTGTATAGATATGCACTTAGTTGTGGACTCTTCACTATTCCTTCAGCAATTTTGCCTTGCTTTCTATCATTTACTTTTCTCCTGCCATCATAATTTCTCAATTATACTGTTTTTGATATTAATATACAATATTATTGTCATTCTAAAGCCTCTAAACAGGGATCATGGTTATCCATTGCGAGTGGTTGTACCAGGTGTTATAGGTGCCCGATCTGTCAAATGGTTGGATTGTATCAACATCATTGCAGAAGAATCCCAGGTCACAAAAGTGTTATGTATGTTTTAACAAACTTAGTTCCTCTTTTATTCCAGTTGTCATATGACTGAACATACATTGCCACCTTACAGGGATTCTTTATGCAAAAGGACTATAAAATGTTTCCTCCTTCAGTGAATTGGGACAACATCAATTGGTCTACAAGGAGGCCACAAATGGATTTTCCTGTTCAGGTTTTTACTTGAAATCTGTTTTTCTGTTTTTTGGGCAGATATTTGATGATGTTTATGCCTGACTATTGTTTCCACAATATAGAAGCTTCTTTAATGGCTTAATCAATTTGAATCATCATTTGAGTTGTCTTATTGATTGGACTGTGGTGTGGAAATGAATTGGGAAAGGTTTATGATTGTCATTTGCATCTAATTTTCCTTCTATAGGGAACATACAATTGAAACCCAACTTATCCTTTTAGCAGAATAATTGTTTGACTAAAACTTGCAAATTTTCTGATTGACAGAGTGCAATATGTTCATTAGAAGATGTCACTGCAATAAAGCCTGGGAAGGTTAGTTTCTTGATGGTATTACATTTCATTGTGCTCAAGTGTGTACATATGAATATGTTTTTCTTTACCTGTCAATCGTGCCAAAGCACATTGCCTATAACAGAATTTCCTCCTGTTTCTTAATCTCTTCGATGTGCCATGCATAGATTAGAATTCTTTCTGAGTTTTCCATCTAGCAGTGTTACTGAGAAATTGTGGCTCCACAGTTTTGAAATTATTATGCTTTTAAAATCGTTCCCTTTGAATTTTAGTATGTTACTTCAAGAATTTTTATTTAAATTAAAACTTTGAGGTTTTCTGGTCATAATATTTTTCACAGCTTCATTAATTCATTGCTTTTTTGTGTCAAGAAATAGTTCTGACTTTCTAGATTTCTTTTCACATGGGTTACCTATTGAAGCAGGAGCTGCTCCAAGGCTCCTCGACAAGTTAAGTCATATTCAGGTGATCTTGATCTTTGTGTACCATTATATCTTTACAGGTTAAAGTCAGTGGATATGCAGCATCTGGAGGTGGCCGTGGAATTGATAGAGTAGATGTGTCTGTTGATGGTGGCAAAACCTGGGTGGAAGCCTCCAGGTACCAGAAGCCTGGCGTCCAATACATCTCAGATGATATGAACAGTGACAAATGGGCCTGGGTTCTTTTTGATGTGACAGTTGATGCTCCACAGAGCACAGAGATAGTTGTTAAAGCAGTATGTTTTCCTCTCTTATAGCAAAGTATATTGTGATTCAGTGTTTTTTTTAACTTATACACTTAAATATGCCAAATGTTTGGACTCATTCTCATAAATCTGCATTCTTATCCATCAATTACATATTCTGTGAAATACACTGAACATTCAATAGATGAGTTCTGTATATTAAATTATTTTACAATCTTTTTATTCTTCTTATGTTCATCATGGGCAGGTGGATTCAGCAGCAAATGTCCAGCCTGAAAATGTGCAGGAGATTTGGAATTTGAGAGGGATACTCAACACTTCATGGCACCGGGTTCAGGTCCGAGTTGGTCACTCAAATATGTAAAAACCAAAATGAATTGGTTTTGTTTCCTGGATGGTACGTGAAAGAATAATGCCCCCAAGCTTAATGGCACTATTTACTGTTTAAAACTTTCCATCAAGCAAGTCCTGTACAACATGTATGGTATTTCCTAAGTTCCTTGTAGTTAAGCTCCGTTTGGCTTTGTAGGGGCAATGAAACTGATTTCTGAGACGGGTTTCATTAGATTTTAAAATGTCAAACTAAATAAGATTTTGCACCCCTCCCTCCTCCGCTCACTCAAGTTCATGTTTTTCTCTAGTGAGCTAGCTAGTTTTGCTGGTTTGGAATCGGATTGAGGCGTGTCCAAAAATTTTCGTACCTGTTGAAAGATGGAACAAATATCCGTACTTGATTACATTTGATCTACTTGATTATCTATAATTGTTTTTACATAGTTGTAAAACTCAATCCTGTTGACTTGGGTGAGAACTTGGGATGAGGTTGATAGTTGGGTTTTGACCGGGTTAAGTTTGGATCAATCAAGTTAGTAGTTTAATCTGAGTTTTTGATGAAGTTAATTAAACTTTTTTTTTCTTAAAATTTTTCTTCAATTCGGCGGGTCGCGAAGTCAATCTAGGTTAGGTTTTATAACTTTGTTTTTTGAAATCTCGTTGCATATATATATATATATATATATATATATATATATATATATATATAAAAGCAATTTAGCAACATATGCTTAGCTTATTTTTTATATCATTAACTAAAATGCACTGTGGATCCCCTCAAATGGTATTGTGAAGAGATTGCTCAGTGTTTTTTTGACATCTTTTTTGTAATTTGGCTCTTATTTAACCAAATTATAAGTCAATTTATTGGGAGAGGATGAGACTAAAAGACAGGGGCAAAGTAAAAAACATGCAGGGAAGGAGTGGCTTTAAAATTTTTAGATAAAATGTTTAGTGTAGTCCCTATACTTTATAAATTATAGATATTGGGTCCTTTTAGTTTCTAAAATTAAAGAGAAAAAACAATTTTATTCCCAACTTTATTTATTTTTATTTTTTGACTCTTGGTGTGAGAGATGTAAGAGAAAGTCGCTAAAATCTAGTATTAAAAAGAGAGAATCTCTTGACATCGATTTCAGCTACCAAAACAGTTGAGATTGGTTTCAAATTATTTATTTTGATGAGGGGAGCTCACATAGATGGTTTTTTTCCTTTTAAATTGCCAAGAAAAATGTATCTAATCTTTGTAAGATTTTTAGTTTCGGGTTTTATGATGGTTTTTTAAAATCATGAATGAGTTTATAAAGTTGCTTATAATGTTTTGTGGGTGTTTTTGAAAAACAAAATGGGTTAAAATTTTGGTTTTTGGATTGAAAAAACCATTAACCATGTTTTTTCAGCCATCATAGTGGCCGGAAATTGAGCAATACATATGACGCGTCATCTGAATCTTTTTTTTTAAAGAAATATTGAGGAGAATGTTTGCCCCAACTGCAGAAACAAAAAAAAAAACTTTGTCGTGCTGGCCCTACCAAAATGGGCCAGACCTAGCAGCACCTAGCCTTTACTTTTCTTTTTTTTAAGAAAATAATGCTTTTTATATTTATTTTTTTAGAATTACTTTTTAATTTCTATTTAGATTAATACCCCCTTCTCATTTTTATTTTATTTAGAGAGCCTCTTTTAAATTATGATTATTATTTTTTTATTTTACATGCATTTAATTTTTAAAGAGGTTTTTCTTATTCATTTATAACTATTTTTTAATCTTTTTTTTTATAGGTGAACTTTATTTTTAAAATAAGACATTTATTTTCACATAATATTTCCAATATATGCGGACTTGCATAGTATTTTTTATTTTTTTTAATTAATTTAATGTGTATGTCTATTTTTATTATTGTTTGATTGAATATAAAATATTTTAATAAACAAATTTAGCAAACAAAAGCGGGTAAATATCCTTTCTTGCGGATTTGAGCCCTCGTTTGGTATTGCGTTCATAACGGAGGTTGGGCAAATTTTGAATTTGTTTTGCTTAAAATTAATTTCTTTTATGTTTTTGAATCGTTTTGATGTGCTGATATTAAAAATATTTTTTAAAAAAATATATTATTTTGATGTATTTTCGAGCGAAAAGCATTTTAAAAAGCAACTGCTACTACACTCCCAAACACTTCCTTAAATATCTTAATCTACACTTGTCTCTTGATTTTTGCAATTTTATTTTTAGTTATCGTTTATGATTTTTTTTATTTATTAATACACATAGTTATCGATTTATTTAATTACATGCATGCATGAAATTTTTTTTTTCACTTTGAATTTTTAACTACAAAAACAAAGAATGGGCTAACCTATTAGCAGGAGTAGAAACTGCGGCGATTAAGAAGTTGCAACCTTCCAAATAGAAACTAGCCAATCCATGGGTATACCATGAGGTTATAAAGGTTATACCTGTGAACCAACCCTCTAAGGCAAAATAGGCATAAGGAAAGAGCAATAGACCGGACCAACCCACAAAAATAAAACGGTCCTTCCATAACCAGTCATCCATAATATCAAATAAATCATTATCATCTTTGGTAAATTTCATGTTGAAAAAGCATGTGTCAAAATCCTTTTTTGAAAGTGGAAAGTCTTGATATGGTATTGATTATTTTGATTTGAAGTTAGGTGAGATTTATTTATAACCTTTCAAGTTTACATGCTATTGCTCTTAGATATAAAACCCGGCCTGGCTTGTCCCGACAGGTTGACCCAGAATCCGGGGCTTTGGCTGGATTTTAAATGGTCTAAACTCGGGCTTGCAATTTGCCTAGTAAAATCTAGTTGACCAGCCGGGTCAACTTAAAACTCGGGTGATTCGACATAACCCAAGTGAGACCCAACCTTTTTATATATATATTTCTTAGTGAACCCAAAAAATATAAAGGTAATTTATAAATACTTCACATAAATTTTATATAGCCTATATTTTCATGAAATGTTTTTTTAACTTTTCCTTGTGGGATAACTATATTTATAACCTACATTCCTATGAAATGTTTCTTAACCTTTCCATGTGTGATAGCTATATTTATAACATATATCTATATAAAATGTTTCTTAACATTTTCATGTGAGATAGCTATATATATAGTCTCAATTCACATGAAATATTTTTTAATTTTTTTATATGGGATAACTATATATATATAGTCTTCATCCACATGAATTATTTTTATTTTTTTATGATATATATATATATGATATATATATGTATGTATGTATATATGATATATATATGTATGTATGTATGTATGTATGTATTGACTACATACACGTGAAATGTTTTTTAATCTTTACACATTAAATAGCTATATATATAGTTTATATTCATATTAAATATTTATTAATTTTTTATGTATAATATTAAAATTTTAAATATATTTTTTAAAAAAAAATTAGATTAATTTGAGTTATCCCGAATGAATGAAACTGATGTAATAAGCATGCTATCACTTCACTGGATGCACGGCATTTAGCGGATATTGCGAGCTATGTCCATATATTGTGAGACATATAGCTGGGGAGGGGGCGGTGATTTTTGGAAGTTTTTTCGTAGTCTAGCTGGAACAGCAAGGATTGACTTGAAAACTCCGGGATCCAAAACGTGACTTGTACAGAGTTAAACTGCAGAAAACATTAATATAGTAAAATCTGATTAGGTTTCCAGTAATCTAGAGGAGGGTTGCGAACCCAATCTGCAGGGCCTCTCCATTGCCAAGCAACTGCGATATTGTCTGCAAACTCCAGGCGCGAAAGCAACGCTATATTGCTACGAACGCAACCCTAAACATGTTGTCTTTGTTTATTCATGTCAAGAAAGATGGAAAGAGAAAGAACAGAAAAAGCAGATGTACGAATGATGCCTGCCCGCATCGAAGCACGTCTATCACATAAAAAAACCAAGCTTGCGAGTGGCTGTTTATGGCTGTACGTAAACATCAATCGGTTTCTTTCTTTCAAGATAAAAGTGACATGGGATGAAAGCACTTTTGTGTCATCTGCAGAGGGATTGATTGATGTTTTCATAGCCATATCTTCTGTTAATAGTTCTTGAAGGTCTTTCTTTAATGGCTAAACCCATCACTTTCACCTCTTCTTCTCACCAACTCATCATCAAAGTCCTCTCTTCTGTAGAAAATTTCATCAATGAGACACCCTTTTTTGGATTTCACTTCATTTAATATATTTTTTTAAATCAAGAATTTGTTTACTCTTTCTCATTACATAATTCATTATTATATAAAAAAAAACAAATTAATGCAAAAACAGGATATATTAAGTAATACTTTAGAACACACGAGGAGAAATCACCGTAGCTTTCTCATGTATTCTATGCATCAGTGATTGAAAGTTTTTTTTTTCACGCCTTTCACTTTACTTATTATTAATATATTATATTATTAATATATTATATAATAATAATAATAATAATTATTATTATTATTATTATTATTATTTAACTGTCTTCTTCTTTTTTTCGTTTTTAATTTTTTTTTGTTTTTTTAATGAATTTTTTTGTTTGATTTAGTTTGTTAATATTAATTTTTTTATTTAGTTATTAGACTTTCATGATACAGATCCCGGGTTTGATGGGTTAACCTAGTTTAACGAGTTAACCCAAATTTTTTTAATTAATTTTTTTCATTTGGTTTAGTTTGTTGATGTTAAATTTCTTTCTATTTAATTATCAGACTTTCATGACACGTATCCCGGGCTTGACGGGTTATCTTAGTTTGATGGGTTACCCCAGTTAATTCAAAGTAAACCCGTCAATTTTTTTTTCTATTTAGTTATCAAACGTTCATGACACGAATCTCAGGTTTGATGGGTTAACCTGGTTTGAAGGGTTAACCCAGTTAATTTAGATTTTTTTTCTTTTTCTTCATTAGTTTTTTTATTATTATTTTTGTTGGTTTTTTTTCTTTGTTTTTTCTTTTTAATTAATCTATTTAATTATCACACTTTTATAACACGACCTTACAGCTAGACCTACATCCAAGGCTATTGGATCTGGTATTGCAGTCAAACCCACTTAAACTTGGGTCATGCAAGTTTAATGTTATTATTAATATTATAAATATTACTCTTAGGTCAGACGTTATAGCTGAACCCAAGACTGTTAGATATAGGTTTGCAGAAAGACCTAATATTTTTAAATTTTATTTTTGTTTTATATTTTTTATACAAAATAATATATGACTCGTGGCATCACGTGGTTCATGTAACTAGTATATATATATATAATGGGTCGAGTCTACTTTTATATTAAAAAGGGTATCTTACTCACAGTTTTTTTTAAAAAAAAAAAACAGCAGAAGAAATGGAATCATGCTTTACCAAAAAAGGGAAGGAAAAAAAAACAAGGAGGAAATTATATCATTTAGGCTTTCAAAAAACAAAAACAGTGACGTTGCAACCGAGAAGAGTTTATATAAATTAAGCTGATCCTCTGCCTTTAGGGTTAGAAGGAAGTTTCTGGTGAGTGTGAGGTGGTTGAAAGATTGTATGTTAATTTTTATTAATTATCTATATCCAAAATCCTTAACGAGACTTGTATTGATCAAACAACTCTTGTCGCCATTACAGCACGCCTCTATGCTTGTCTTGTCTGCTTTTGCCTTGGCGTTAGTCATTTTAGTGGAATACTATGGTAATCATTATTTTTTAAAATAGTTTTATTTAAAAATATATTAAAATAATATAATTTTTTATTTTTAAAAATTATTTTTAATATCAGCACATTAAAAAAATATAAAAATATTAAAAATAAATTAATTTAAAGTAAAGAAAAATATAATTAATTTAATTTTTTTAAATATTTTTTAAAATACAAAAACAAACACACTCTTAAAAAATAACATCTTTATCTTAGTTTAGTTAGTGTCTTCAAATAAAATAAAACAGGTTAAAAAAATATCATTTTGTTGTTTGTATTGTAAGATTATAAAGATTTATTTCAATTTTATATTTTTATTTGTCTCTATATTTTATAATTAAATATATTTCTTTTTCTATTCTAAGACATAGACGAACGTAATGTAAACAATTCAAGCCATGCTTAAAAAACGAAGAAGATATTAAATGGTTATGGATTTTAATTTAATATTTATCTTGTTATCTCCAACAACCGCAAGAGGGAAAAAGAAAAATCTTCAAGAGGGGTTTGTCTGCCTCAAATGTTCTGTTCTATTTTATTTATTTATTTATTTATTTATTTATTACTCTCTCTCTCTCTCTGTTTTTTTTTTTTTTTTTTGTCTTGGAGGTGATTATTTATTTATTTATTTATTAATGAACCAAAACTCATTCAACTACTAGCAGTACTCAATAATTCATGCTTGAAGACAAAAACATATTTTTAATTGAATTATTAGTCTAGCGACCCATACATTTAATACACGCAGAGGGACGAGTTCGTTGGATTCTATGGCACTGGATGTAATTTTAGGCACGTTTGTATACGTGCAGAGCCCATTTTCTGTCGGTGACTCCTCTCAGCTTGTTTTGTTCTGTACTGAAAAAATTAATATTTTTTATTTAAAAATATATATAAAATTATTTTTTATATTAAAATAATTTAAAGATATAAAAAAATAATCTCAAACAAAAACAATTTAAATTTTTGACAAACCACTTATTTACTCGACAACGCTATAAAAAAGAAATAATTTTATTTGAATTAAAGTTGATTTTAAAAAGAAAATAATAAAAAAATTGTATTACAATTTCCACTTGAAATTAGTATCATATCATATTAGGTTTTCCAATGTTTTTTATTTTTCTAAAGTACTCAAATTTGTTTGAATTTTTAAAAATTACTTTTTTATAAGAGAAAATTACTTTTTAGAGTCTTCAAGTTTCTTTGAATTGTATCTGAAGGCTATTTTCACTCAAAAATTGGTAAAACAATATATGAAGTAAAAGAAGTCTTGAGAAACATAAAATAAATATATGAATATATAAAGGTACATAAGTTAATTAATTTTTTATTCTTCATCTGTAACCTTTGTCTCTTTTGTTGGCTCATATCGTAAAATCACAGCCCCACTGGTTTTCCTGTAACCCCAGCCATTGGATTGGTTGATCAAAAACTGATGGGACACGTTGTTTTCCCATTATGGATTTGCAGCCCTTTTTTAGTATGCATTTATTTTATATTTTTATGGACGTGGAAGGGAACGGAGAAGCACGTATGGCCACAGAAGATAGAGAAACTTAATGATTTTTGGAAGATACCCAAAAAGCCTGTTCGGAGGAGAAAGACTGGCCCCCTCATTTCTTCATCCTCTTGCCGTTATAAATTGCCCCAAAAAGCCTGTTCGGAGGAGAAAGACTGGCCCCCTCATTTCTTCATCCTCTTGCCGGTATAAATTGCAGGGAGGTGTCGCGGTTCGATCCTCCGGTAGTTCTATGGGCAGTAGACACAGTAAAAAACACTGAGTGATGGGAAAAATCAGTAGTTCTATGGGCATAATAGGCAATCTTCTTCTGAACTATGTTAAACTGTGCTCTTAGTTTTGGGCATTGATCATATTCAAAATGTGAGGAAAACAATGTGTTCTTAAGATTCTACTGTGAAGAAGACATGACGACAAGTATAAACAGTGAAAACCATATTCAAAAATGAGATTAGGGCATTTAGTGGTCCAGTCAGCTTTCACATGTCTGCCATATCATCTCTACTTTGGGTGATATTCCAGTGCACTCAGGTGTACATGTAACCTATAATGTTATTGCTTAATACGAACATTAATCAAGTTAGATTTCTTTTGACCAGATCTAAGCTATCTGAAGTCTGATCTGGAAGATTTCAGACTTGTTTTCAACTAATTCTTCATTTTGGATACAAATCACGGAGTTCGATTATCTAGATTCATGCTCGAAGTTAGTGCGAAATGAAGCAATATTGTTTAGAGAGAAATAAAGCTCGATGGAATTGAGAAATTTCATGGTATAGATTTTGTCTATTGAAGAATTCATATTGAAGACTATCTTTATGAAAATAAACTCCATCTCCCTCTTATGGGGAAAAGGCCAGAAAAGATGGAGGAGGAAGAATGAACCCTTTTTTATAGATATATTTTAGGTATGATCAGATTAACCCTAATAGAAAATTAAGGAAGACTTTAATGTCATCTAAGAAAAGACTATATATTATGAATCTAATGACAGCCAGATAATGTATGAAAAGACTTCAGCAAACAAAAAGGTGTATTTAATTAAAAAATTGTTCAATATAAAGATGACAAAAGGAATGCTCATCACCCAACACCTTAATAATTTCAGCATCATTATAAATCAATTACCATCCATTAAAATTAAGTTTTATAGTTGATTGGTAAACATTTGAACGCAGATTTTGGAGATAGATCCCACTAAAAATTGAGTTGGTACCGCCGGTTTTGGTGAAATGAAAAATTGCTGCTTTTCACTTTTCATTGCCCGCTTGTTGCCATATGTGCAGAGTGGATTAATTCACTTGGCACTGTTCACGTGAACAGTGCCAGGTGAATTAATTCATGGGTCACTGTTCACATGAACAGTGACTCCACTGTTCATTGAACGACGTCTGACCAGGAAAAAAAATTCAAATTTTTTTAATTGTGTTTAACTCAAAAGCTAGTATTTAATATTATTCAATAACACTGCATAAATCAAAAGAAAATCGTAAAATGACGTAGCATTTGCAGAATTTGATCGCAATTCCAATTTTATTTCTGATGATATTTTTTTTTAGTTTAACGTGGGTGTCCGGGCCAGCTTGCGCGCACCTCAACTAATCCCACGAGCCCTGAAGTTAACGACCATGTAAGCCTCTAGTGGCCATCATATGAACAACCACAAGGCTCGAACCTGAGACCACAGAGGGAGCAAACCTCTTGGTCCCAAGCTTTTACCACTGGGCCACCACCTAGATGGTTATTTCTGATGATATTTTATCTGATTTTGTTGCACACTCAAAAAACCATGAAAACTGTAGTCCTTATCGGATGAATTTCATATGTGATGAAATTATATATAAGTTAATGGAACAATAAAAAAATATTTGATATAAAATATTATTTATTTAATGATGTAATAGTGGTAGTTAACTCTATAATATTTAAATTAAAAACCATCAATATTAATATATATCTTTTTTAGTTATTTTATAACCTCAATTTGAAAAGCATGTTTAACCAAACACATTAAACTACATTTTATTCAACTTCAATTTCAACAACAGTTTTAACCAAACATATATAAATATCAAACCAACCTCAACCAAAAGTACTTTTTATAAAACAACTTTTTTCAAACCACAACCACAAAAGCTACCACAAGTTTTATAAAACAGTTAAGAGGCCATGAGAACAGTTATAAGCAACTCTACTATGAAATCCAAGTTGAAATATGACGACATCTAAGCCTTGATTCTTGAAAAAGAAAGTCCATAAATAAAGGATGTATATAAAAATTCAACTTTTAGTGTTGTCATAAACCTTGATATAAAAAAATAAAAGATCTTATAGAAACTCAAATAAGGGTAGGTCAAAATCCAGATTTAAGGAGTAGAAGAAAGTTAAAACCTAGGAAGCAAGGTGTTTGTTCGAATTATAAAAAATATGGTCATCTAATGAGGAATTGGACAAATCCAAGAAAAACCAAGGCTAATTCTGTAAAATCTACTATTGAAAAGGTATACAAAGCTTTGATTCTGTTTGCTCATAGTCCACTAGATAATTGGGTTCTTGACCTAGGCATTTCATTTCATACTATTTCACACCAAGAAATTTTATAGAATTATGTTGTCGGTGATTATGGTATGGTGTACTTGGCTAATAGAGAAATATTAAATGTTGTGGGCATAAGAGATGTGAAATCAAATTATTAATTGATTTTATATGAAATTTAAAGCAGGTGAGGCATGTTAAACTAAAAAATAACCTGATCTTTATAAGACAACTTGATAACCATTAATTATTCAAGAAAAAAGGCATGGGTTTATTTTCTGAAAAATAAATCCAATGTATTTAATACTTTTAAGAAATAGGATTAAATCTAAAATGTATGTGGTCAGACAATGAATGTAAATATATTGGTGAAGACTATAAGGAGAACTATTCTACTAAATGATATCTGAATGGAGAAGAACATTTTAAGCACACCATAATAGAACCATCAATGAATGACATAGAAGCACGAGATTGCATTATAGGTTATCTCCAACATTCTAGTCTAAAGTAGTCAACATCATAATGTATTTAATGAACTAAGGACCTTCTATTCTTTGAATTTAAAAAGAGATCTAAACAGGAAAGGAGGTAAATCTTTTATAATTAAAAGTACTTGATTGTGTTGCTTATGTTTATGTAGACTCTAAAGCTAGAAGCAAGCTTAATCTGAAGTCTATAAAATGTACCTATATTGGATATAACACCAATGAGTTTAGATATTGATTTTGGGATAAGAAAGATAAAAATGTCATATTCGATGAGAAAGTGATATACAAGGACAATGATACAGTAGATTATAGTATATTTGTATAAAAAACAAAAACAATCAACGTAGTTAATGTGGATGGTATTGCAGAAAGCATTGTGCATAAAAATAATCATGATAAAAAGAAAATATGTATCCATAAGTAAAGCCAAATATACCAGCAATAACTATTAGAAGATCTTACAAGATTATCAGACCTCGATAACATTTCTCACCATTACTGAATTATATTTTGCTGATATTCAATAGTGAGCCAAAAAATTTTGATAAAGCCTTGCAAAATAAAGAATCAGGTAAATGGGAGTTGGTTATGAAAGATGAGATTGATTTCTTAATAAGAAATCAGACATAAGAGCCAACTAAATTACATGCAGGAAAAAAGGCTTTGCGTAACAAATGGTTCTATGGGGTAAAGATTAAACATGATAACAATAAAAGATTTAATGCAAGACTTGTTATGAAAGGATTTCGACAAAAAAAAAAGGTATTGATACGTATAGTAAAGTTCCTTATGCATCAGCAATTGAAAGGCTCATGTATGTCATGGTTTGTACAAAATCATACATTATATATGTAGTGGAGTTGTGAGTAGATACATAAGTAATCTAACAAAAAAAAAACATTGGAAAGTGGTCAAGTGGATTTTGAGATATTTAAATGGTTATTCAGATATGTCACTTTGTTTTAGAAGTTTGGACTTAAAGATTCAAAGTATTTAGATGCTGATTTAGTTGGTGAGGTTGGTAACAGTAAAAATACTATTATGTTCATATATACTTTAGGCAATACAAATGTGTGTTGGCTTTAAAACTATAAAATATTATTGTTCAATCTATCTCAGAAGTTGAATATGTAACTGTAACTAAAACTACAAAGAAGATGGTATGGTTATAGAGTTTCTTGAAGAAGTAGGCAAAAAGAATAAAAATGGTACTTTTATAGCAATACTTAGAGTGTAATCTTTCTTGCTAAAAATCCAGCATTTCATTCCATGATTAAGCATACTTAGATTGGATATCACTTTATCCGATGTATGTTTGATGCTGATCGATTAATACTAGAAAAGATTTGTGAAAGTAATAACCCAACATACATGTTAACTAAGATTGTTACACTGGGCAAATTGAAGTTGTGCAAAACTTTAATAGTTCATCAAGGATACAAGATAAATTTGGAGTTATTTTTCTCTAAATGAGACATTTTTATGAACGGAGACAAATCAGGCTTAATAGTAGTTGCAAATCAAGCTGAAAAGGAATTGATGATTTTCAATGAAGAAAATTGATGAATTTTAAAAAAGAGATTTTTGGTTTATCCACCAAATCAAAAGAAAAGTGTGTTTCCTTATTTCAAGTATTAATAGAATGGTTTGTAAGAGCACTAGACACACAATAAGATATATTGAGTGATAGAAAGAATTGAGGTGAAAGTTACATAAGATTTGTGGATTAAGTTTAGAATCTCTGCTCTATAGGTATAATTTTATGTATTCTTTTATAAACAAAATCAATAATGGTGTAGGTAATTTGTCAAGTCACGTTAAATTAGATTGTACGTAACTAGGCATTGATCACAAATCCTAATAATAACTATAATAAAAAAATGATATTGTTTTGATTGTTTGAGTAGGAGAGGATTTAAGGAAATTTTTATCACGATGGGAAAGTAGTGTTCAATATTGGGTAAGAAAGAATTGTATATTTGGACTCTCATTTGTTAATTATTAAATGTTTAATAAATTGATTGACATGGAAGACAAAGCTTCAATTGCAAAGGAGTATTAACAAAACAAAAAAAACCAAAAAACTAAATATCATAAGGAAATTATTGTTTACTAAGACTCAGAGCATTATTTATTGTAATAGTATAATGACAATATTTCCCTTGAACCATAAAACCTTTGATCTAGGTATTGGGGGCAAGGTAATATATTCATCATGATACAGTTGTCTTTAACAATTTATATAGGGTTAAGTTGGTAATTTTATTTTCTGGACAAATCAAAACTATTGATATACCATTATAATAATTAAAAAAAAATATGATGTCTTTCAGTTAGGGGTGTTATGATATTTTCATTTTGTTTTTGAGATAGTTAAATTACTTTGATAACCTTAAAGATAAAATCAACATAACTCTCTCAAGGGTTTTATTGTTAATCTGAAGATTATTTAGGACTATTATTGTAATTGACCATATATAAAATATCATTAGAAAAACATATTGGCACATATGTACCACACGTCAACGAGTGAATAACTTCCATGTCTTTTAGGCGGCACTTGAAAGGTCATCCAATCACTAAACCCCGCTTTCTAGGTGGGTGTTTGGAAGATCTCAACACCTCCTACGCAATGAGGTAACACGTGCTCCAAGTGTATCATTGTTTTGGCACCAGCGATCAATTTTTTTCTTCTTCTTCTCTCTCTTTTCTCCTCAAATTCAGCACCAACCCCTTTAAAATTTCAAACCAACCCCTTCAATTTCTTTTTCTTTCATATTTGGTCCATGTTATTTTTATTAGTATTTTGTTTTGTTTTGAATAATCTATAAAATTACAAATGTTTTTCAATTTCATCCCCTTTCATTTTTTTAATCTTTCAAATATAGTCCATATTCTTTTGATTGTCATTTATTTTGTTTGGGATCATTTTTTAGATTGTTTTTTTTTCACAATTTCATCCTTCATGAGTTTTTTTTATCAAATTTGATCATCATTTTTTTTTATTGCCATATTTTTTTTCAGCTGACAAGTTTTTTAAATTGATTTTTTTTTTTTACAATTTCATCATTTAAAACTAAATTAGTTGGGAATTAAGCTTTTTTATTGAACCTGGGTCTAAGATTTCACTGGTTGCAAGTTTTAGAGATTAGATCATTTTTAGGAGATTTGCCTGGATTTGCTTTTTTTTTTTCCTTTCTTAAAGGTAATTTCTTTTTTTCATCTTTTTTTTTAAAGTTTCAAATGTTAACACAAGTGGTATTTTGTTATTTTAGATTCTTTTATTAATTTTTTTATTTCAATTTTATCATTCAAAATTTAATGTATTGGAGAATGATCCTTGTGCTTGTTTTTTCCTTTCCTTTCTATTTGATTATCTCAATATTGTGCTCATAATCATGAGATTAGTGGTTTAATCCGGGTTGACACTTTTTTTTTAGCTTTTTGTAATTAATTTTTTTTTATTTGCATCCTTCTACATTAAATTGTTCAATGATTGAGTTTCATAAAATCATTTTGCTTTTAAACATGGTTATTCTGATATCACGATTGGATAAGATATTTTACATCTTTATTGAGGTAGTCTCAGATCAAATTTTTTTAACTTTTTTTTTATTATTTTTTTTTAATTATCATCCTTCAATATTTTATTTGCTAGAAATTAAATTTTTAGCTTTTTTTATTTTATTTTATTTTTTATAAAGTTATCATATTCTCATTTGATTTATTAGAAATTACTTTTTAAACTTTTTTTCATGCTTTCATTTCATGGGTTCAGATTAATTAATTTTTTTTTAATGTTAAACAAACATATAAAAAATTTCAAAAGTAATTTTGAAGGAAAAAAAAAAAAAAGGTTATACAACTTTTTCTCGGCAAAAGAAGTATCTTAATGGGGTAAACGTAGACTTTGAAAGGGAACCCCTTGGGACAAACAAGGAATCAAGTGCCCTTCTAGTTGTCCGTCGTATAGTGCTTTAAACAACGAGGAGTCGTGATTCTTGAAACGTGTGCGTTTTTTTAATCAACTGCAAGTTCACTAATTAAATAATTAATTAATTCAATAAGAACCAAGGCACAGATATTACCGCAACATGTTCCTACATGATTGATGAGGAATAACACCGACTACTATCTACTGCTCCATAACCTGACCAAGAAAATAATAATAATAATAATAATATATTAATTATAATGGTAGGGAAGCGTATCGATGCAAATATATGGCCATGTGGGCTTATATAACACGTTTGCAAAAAATTATCTCCAAACAAGGTTATATAGTCATCATCCACCATTTTCATTTTCCCTGCATGCTCGGATGGCAAACCCCATGTCTCTCTTCGTCCTGCAGGTCCTATCATTCTTGTTGTTGTATATATTGCTTCTCTACCTTTTCATCGTAATTCTGAGCAGATTTCGGCGTGTTCAAGAGTTCTCCGGCCACAAGCCTCCGACGTATCCTATAATAGGATGTTTGATCTCATTCTACAAGAACCGGGGTCGTTTGTTGGATTGGTATACTGAACTGCTTGCAGAATCAGCTACCAACACAATTGTAGTGCACCGCCTTGGTGCACGAAGAACCATCGTGACAGCTAACCCCAAAAATGTCGAATATATGCTCAAAACCAACTTTAACAACTTTCCCAAAGGGCAGCCCTTCACTGAAATTCTCGGGGACTTTCTTGGTTATGGTATATTCAACGTGGACGGGGAGCTTTGGCGCGCACAACGCAAGTTCGCCAGCCATGAGTTTTCCGCGAAATCCTTACGAGAGTTCTTCATGATCACATTGGAGGAAGAAGTAGAGAAGGGGCTGCTACCAATTTTGGAATCATTGGCGGTGACAGCAGAGGTGGTGGATTTGCAGGAGTTGCTAAGACGATTTGCGTTCAACATGGTCCTTAAGGTTTCACTAGGGATTGATCGATGCTGTTTAGATCCTTCTCAACCAGTTCCACCTCTTACAAGAGCTTTCGACGAGGCATCGGAGATATGCGCAAAACGAGGAGCTGCTCCCCTCTTCATAGTTTGGAAGATGAAGAAATGGCTCGGGATTGGATCTGAGCGACAGCTTAAGAGCGCGGTTGAAGAGGTTCATCGATATGTTTCTGAGATAATCATCAACAAGAAAAGGATGATTGAAGAGGGAGAGAGTCGCAGTGAAGACCTCCTCTCTCGGCTTATATTGGCCGGCCATGAAGAGGAGGTCATAAGAGACATGGTGATAAGCTTCATCATGGCAGGCAGGGATACAACCTCAGCTGCAATGACATGGCTATTCTGGTTGCTCTCTTGTCATCCAGATATAGAGAAGGAAGTGGTGAAAGAGACAAGACTTCTAATGGAAAGAATGTTAGATTATGACTCATTGAAGGAGTTAAATCTGTTGAAGGCATGCCTATGCGAGTCAATGAGGCTCTACCCACCCATAGCCTGGGACTCGAAGCATGCCGTAGTCAGTGACTTGTTGCCAGACAACACTCCCGTCCGGGCAGGAGACAGGGTGACCTACTTCCCCTACGGGATGGGAAGAATGGAAGCGCTATGGGGCGAGGACTGTTTCAAGTTCAAACCAGACCGGTGGTTTGATGAGGCAAATGACAGGAGAGAACTCCAGGAGGTATGTCCTTGCAAATTCCCAATCTTTCAAGCTGGTCCCAGGGTGTGTCTTGGGAAAGAAATGGCCTTCATTCAGATGAAGTACGTGATGGCTTCAATTCTTGACCGGTTCAAGATTAAACCCCTAAGTTCAGCTAGCCCAGTCTTTGTCCCCCTCTTGACCGCTCACATGGCCGGCGGACTAGAAGTTTTGGTCCAAAAGAGGACTCAGACGACGAGCATAAACAAGCAATTAAATTAGAGTCATAATTTCGAGCTTTTTTTTTTCCCTCTCAATTGTTAATCTGTATATATAAATACTACATGATTATATGTACAGATAACATGTGCACATACACTGATCTGTACCCCTAATTATAAGAATCAACGTCATCAATCATGGATGTTAGATCAAGTTATAAATTTAGCTATGTGCCCGACAAATAAGACACAAGCACGCCTCATCTTTAAGTTCTGGTCAGAAAGTACATGCGTGATTAGAACGATTATTTCACATGGAATAGATATTCTAATTAGAAATAGGTGCACGATTAGTTAATGAATAGGTGTCATTATTGCGGAGACCGCGGAGGGGTCGATCAACTTACCAGGTTCCACGTCATCAAACGGGCCCCAATACACAATTCTCAGCAAATAAGAAACTGCCACCTCTACGGTGTCTCTCCCTATCCTTTTCGTTAGTTAATTGTACTTTTAGTCAACTTAGAGCACTTGGCCTTTCCCAGTAACTACCATACTATAAATTTACAAAAAGAAAAGAAAAGGGGAAACATCAAGCAACCTACCAACCACCGCTTACCCGTCGTCGTGCAAAAAGATAGATAAAACAGATAATTACTAATTGTAATGGGAAATTATTTGCTGGAAATTTTATGTGACATGACTCAAGAACACGTTAGCGGATGGAGGTGTTGATTATATTGGTCGTTAAAGTTGTGTGCTATCATCCATAGCGCCATCACATCAAAATTCCATTCACATTTAGGATGTGAAGGATTGCACACGGCAAATAACGCACGTCTTCAGCTACAAGTGATTTACTTTCCGTTTTTTTCTTCCTATGTTGATCAAATTGATCCCTAGAGAGATAAACTTCCAAATTGTTTGTTCCATTCATCATACGTACCGAGTTCATTCGAAGAAACGGAGGGCCTCACTTCTTGCAATGCATCTTCAAAATCCTTTTTGCCAAAAAAGATATATTCAATTCAACGTAAACAACTGATAAAAACCACCAAATTTACTAGGAGAGCATGTAATTTTATGAATGTACGCTTTTTTACCTGAAGAGTAACTGATCGCATATCCTCCTTTTTCAGCTTGGTAATTTCTATGCCCTGTTTGAGAGCTTCTCTTAGCGGACCCATGGATGCATCCTTCACTAAGTTTTTCATGTCTGATCCTGAATATCCTGAGAGAGAAAAAAACACGCAAGGCAGGAAAAATTTCAGACACTAACCCCCTTCAGATCACCAATCAAAACATAACAGAGGAAGTGTAGGAGTTTTGAATCCAAAATGCTTGAACTAAGTACCTTCAGTCAAACTACATATGGTATCAATTTCATCCTTGGAAAGCTTGAATAGTCCATCCTTCTCTAAGAGATTACGTACAATCCAGGCTCTTGCTTCTTGATTCCCAATAAGCAATAGGTTAGTCACTTCATTTATTTATTCATTCACAAACTTGAAGGACATACAAGAATTTGGATTGCACCTAACGAGGGTAAGGGGATGTAAAGCCTTTTAGTAAGGCGTCTACGTGCTGCTTCATCCAGTTCTTGGGGTCGATTTGTCGCTCCTGAAAAACACATATATTTACCAAATACTAATCGTGTTGGTGAAGAAGTTTGACTAGCAAAGAAGTAAGGCTAATGTTGGATTTTGAGGAGCAAATCCCTTCGTAAAAGGGAAAAATGTTTGTTTCAATGAGTAAGAGTAAGACTATTGTTATGTTGTTGCCGTGGCATGCTGACCAGGAAGTACACTTACCCGGCACATGGTATGGACAGGCATAAGGATTGCTTGGTTGAAAATAAGATGTGGTGGAATAGGAAGTTGTGGGTGCAAAAGGGGCTTGCTTTTCCATTATATGGAACATGACAAGGATTTGCACTGCACAGATTCTCTATTCACTACTAGGAAAATCCTAACGCAGAACTAGTGTCAAAGCATGAGAATCTTGTTTCCTCAATCAGTTTCTTTCCTAAGGAGCTCAAAACTTTAGGGGAGAAAAAGGCATGAGGGGGGGAAAGAGAATGCAGGCAGACCTGAATGTCTCAAAACTTTGGGCATACATTGCAATAGAATCTGATATTCAGCTCTAAAAATTTACCTATAAGTAGAATTTGCTCGCTGCCACTGTCAAAGCCTTCCATTTCAATGAGGAACTGTGTTTTCAGTCGTCTACTTGATTCATGTTCACCTTCTGACTTTCGCTGCAATCGATGTGAAAGTTTTAAGTGCAACATCTTATTTGAAATGAGTACCATCTAATTGATATAAAGAGATATTAAAGGGGGTTATTGCATGTTTGCACGAAGTAACCCTGCATGTAGATGGGAAGCACTCTGTGAAGGATCAAGAAAAAGGTATTTCATAGTAAAAAAAATGCAAACAATCAGTGTCATTTACCTGCTTGATAGGTAATAAATAGTCAGGAACCAAGTGTAGCAGCGAGGGTCAGAAAATACTATACCTGAGACAGAAGGGAGTCTATTTCATCAACAAAAATTACAGCAGGCTGACGACAACTGGCAACACCAAATAACGCCCTCACTAACTTTTCACCCTCCCCAATCTACAGTCACGAGTCAATTTTCAAAAGTTAAACAGTATGTCCAACAATGTCTAGGCATCAATTCAATTGTAAGAAAGTAAAAAGTTCCTCTCTTTTGTTTTCTTTAGCACATTAATGAATAGTTCAGAAAAAATAGCAAGATGTTCAGGAGTATAATCTAATATATAGCCCTTGCAACCTATCCCAATTGTTTTAAATGTGACCAATCATCAGAAATTTTCTTGTATGAACAGAAGATTCAGTTAGGGAAACACTGAAGAAGTAAGATGAACACATACCCACTTGCTAGTTAATGAACTGGCAGAAATGTAGAAAAAGGTTGCTTTAGCCTCCCCAGCTATTGCTTTCCCTATCATTGTTTTTCCTGTTCCCTGAAACATGAAAAACATTAAATTTATAAAGTAGAGAGTATCTCCCTTGATATTACTTGGATTCAGTACCTACCGGTGGACCAAAGAGAAGCAGACCTCTTCCAGGAGAACGACACCCTTTAAATATATCAGGACGTAACAAAGGCCATATAACCATCTCAGTCACACATTTTTTTGCATGATCCAGGCCAGCTACAACGTTTCCAGGAATGCAGTTGAAATCAAATTGGAATAGATGGGAACTAAAACAGGTTGTTGACTGAGGTAAGAAGTGTGAGGTAGTATATTGTACCTATATCATCCCATCGAACATTAGGATCTCGATCCATAATCTCATTACTAATATGCTCAATGAGACGAGGTTCCAAATTCCTCAACTTTTCAGGAAGTTCACCATCAGGACCGCATAGCATTTCCAAACTAAAACAAAACAGCAACTTTAAACTTAGTGCATGTATGCCACTCTGATTACCAGTCAACATCTATACTGAAAAAAGGGGGACAGACTAGAGACACAGGCTGGCGTTATAAACCAGACCATACAATATCAAACATTACTTCTGCCCACTGAGCAGAGAAAAGCGAAATTGTTCTGTTAAATCAAAATGAGAGTGCATTATAAGTTTATGACAGGTGAAAGGATATCACATACAATTAGTTTGAAAAGGCATTATTAGATTGTCCTGTGACTTCCAAATGAGGTTCAGTAAGAGTATTTTTTGCAATAGAAACCTCCAAGTTTTAACTACTCCAGAGGACACATTCAGATGGTTAAACCATCTTATAAAGACTTTAATAAATTAGCAATTGTCAATTTACAGCGTTAAGAACTGATGAGTAATTTTAACTCACTTCTGATGCCATGAAATTATAACCACATAACTCACCATCTCTTTGCCGAGTCATCCGATGCATCATCGCTCTTTCCAGCAACTCTTGTAGTCACATTTCCAGTATTGCCCCCATTAGATTTTATGGGTGGAATAAAATTACCTCGAACACCACGGCGTGAAAACCCATATGATCTCACACCATATCCTCTGTTTGTGCTATCACTTTGTGGGGAGACAGATGTACTTGGTGATCCTGCCAGGCCATGTTTTTGCTTTGCATCCATTTCCTATACAAGAGCAGAGACGGTGATTACAATTGGCCCACACGTCATGATAAGAAAGGAAAACGATGCTAAACTTTTAAAGCACTGGACCGAATATATTTCCAGCACAAGATCATTTTTTTCAAGTACTCCCAACTCTAACTGACATTTGAGTTCTCTTTAAACAAACCTTGCGACAGGTATGAAATTTAGTTGGCATATTGAGACGTTTCTACTTTAGCAAGTAGTTCTCTAAATTAAGAATTCTAACTTACAGAATCTATGGCAGAAAAGATGCTTACCTATATTTTAGGTTGATTTTTCTTTTTCAGATTTCATAACCCATCGTGTGGTGTCAAACAAATTTTTCTACATGTTTAATGTAGGAGTTTGAGACAAAGAGATATTAAAGGCAAAATGATAAGAATTGCGTTTTTTCTTCATACAAATAATATAAATTCCATTATGATCATGTTGATTGCTTAAAGATGTGGTACGTTGAAGTCAATGATTTATACACGATGCTGGACCAGAAAATACTGCTACACAGGAAAGAAGACAGAAAATAATAAGACAGCAATAAGGGTTATGATTCAAAGCATAATACTTGTAATGGTAAATGGATGAGCCACCTAATTGTGCCAGTGATTCTGACTTGGTATTTTCTGGATAGGTTTCAGTATATAGATGTTAGATCATGTGTATGTTGCAGGCATAAAATGAATGCATCCAAGAATTCTAGTTCAAGTATTAGTATGGAAATGACAGAAAAGGTGAGGACGGGTAGTTAGAACTTAGAAGTGAATGGATACCAGTTTAGCTCTTGCAGTAACAAATCCATTGCCAGAACCATCAGTGTTATTTTCTTCATTGTTTGTTGGTGAATTTGCGCTGTCATTTCTAGGGCTGCTGATTTCCACATGTGAACGTTTTGACCCCACAGCATTTCCATAACCTCTTTCTTCCTCTTGAAGTTTTATAAAACTAGAAAGACCGTATCCTTTAGGATGGTTGTTATGTGAGTGGGGCTTTTCTATAATCATGTGATCCTCAGAGATATTACTTTTGGGGTTCAACATACTCTTATGGAAGCCATTATTCGCTTTTGAGGTGTTGTTTCCATACAGGGATGCCAAATTTGCTTGTGGCATAACCTTTGATGTACTGCAGCTCAATTTTTCCTGCCTATCCTTTCTGTCATCCTGAAAAGAACATAGTAATTTTGGTCAAGGACCCAACAATTTGACAGTTTCACACCTTATTTGAATTTTAGAACAGGATATAAAGAGCTTAATTAGAAGAGGACTGCGGATCACAGTCTTGGACATTATGATTTAAAAAAAAAACAGTTAACCATATGAAGAAAAATGAGAAAACTAGAAGGAAAATTTTAAAAAAAAAAATAACAAGTCCAGCTCTTTGAAGTTATAACTGCCTCTTGGCAGTTGGAAAGATAGGAATTGAAGTCATGAAAGCCAATTTATGGATTTATATTACATACCAATTTATTTGAAAGCTTTATATTATACTTCTGAAGAAGAGCACGAAAGTACTTTGACTGCTTGATCTTCTCAATGTCAATTTCTCCTTTTCTGCTAAAAATCTGGCCAAGACCTCTACCTGCTTGCTCAAATGCTCGACTGACCATGCAAGGATCACAAGTCATTACAATCATAGAACCACAAAATATTTATGATGTTAAAAAAAAACATCCAAGACATGAATTTTAGCTCCTAGCAAATATACTGAAGTTCATGTATATAGTTAAAATCCAATTGCCTCGTTTTGTGCCGAAACTTGAGTCCGGAGATAAACAGTGAACATTCCTCTTCAAAAGTATCTTTTTCAGAATTCAATTGCATTATCGCACTCCGTCAGTCCTATCACTTCTTGGTTTCTAATTTTAGTTTTATAATTAAATTAGCTTTCAATTAATTTAAATCAAAACTTCAACAATTAAATCCATACCTTCACTTTAGGTTCCCAGTTACCAATTTTCAAGTACAAATCAGCATTCAATTCATCTTAATTGAAAATTGAACAATTCAAACAAATCAATAAAAAAGAAGAAAAAACTAGAAACCTAGAAAATTCGGTTTATAACCATCTTCATTTCTATTTTCCTGAAAAAAATAATCATGTTTACCTATACTAATCACCATGATTAAATCCGTATTCAATATATCCAAAATAAGCTTAAAGATAAACCATGCCACATCTAAATACAGCTAATTTAAAACCAGGAAACCCTAACAATCACATACAAGCAATCAATCAAGAGCAAAAACATGGAGACTAAATTTAACTAAATACACTACCGATCAGATTCAAGAGCGAGGGATCGGCGAGCCGAGTCGAGCTTGGAGACGGCATCACGGCGTATAGTCCAAGTGAGAGCCTCATCGGCATCAGAAAGAGAATGTGAGTCGAGGAAGCCGAGAAGGCGAAGAGAGAGCAAATGAGCCGCCGAGAAATCGCGCTTCTCGAGAGCTAAATCGGCGCCGAATTGGAGCGAGTGGAGCCTCTTCAGGTTCTCGTCGACTTGTTTTCTCCAACAAATCTGAGAGTCTGGAGGATCTTCCATTTTCGGTTTCAGAAGAGGAGAAGAAAATGGAACTGGCTCTTCTTTTCCCGCCATTTGTTTGGGGTTTAAATTGAGAAATGCTGTTGATTGTTTGGCTCGCAAAATGAAATATTTCGAGTGAGGGTGTTTATAGTGTAAGTAGTGCCAAATGGGACTGTTTTTTAGAGTAAACTACGAAATGGCCACCACCTCCCCACACAAAGTCAAAATTTTGGGGTGAAAACTTCATTTTTGCCCCTAGAGATTCATTAATGTTCCATCTATACCCTTATAGTTTAAGATTTCCAAGTTTTACACTTCTAGATTTCAAAACGTTTCGATGATACCCTAGACATTAAATGCTACTTTCATGCAATTAATTAATTTAATCAAAAATAAAATTCCTTTTAAAGAAGCTAGATTCAACAATGGTAGAAACAAAAAACTAGTTAACCTATGTCGCCTTCAAAACCACAGAAAAATCCCATAGAAAACAAATAAAGAAATAATAAAATGTTGGTGGATGAAATTGAAAAAAAAACTTAAAAAAGAAGAAAAAACCAAGCAAGCTTGGATGAATTTGTAAACTCAAGTTAATCTCTCAAACTCGCAACCCATTAAATTATAGATATTGGCTAAACTAAATAGCTTTACACGTGTCAAATTAAATGCTAGATGATGAAATCAATAAATTTAATTTAATTAAAAAGCAAAATTTCTTTTATAGAAGCTAAATTTAACAAAGACTAGAAAAAAAAACTGAGGCAACCTTTGTTATTTAAAAAATAAAGATAAATCTCATAGAAAGAGAATAAAAAATATATTAGAGGATGAAATCTAAAGAAAAAAATAGATCTTAAAAAAAAACCAAGTAAACCCAAGTGAACTTTGTAAACCCAGGATCAACACCTAAAAAATTAAATATTAGAGGATGAAATTAATTAATTTAATTCAATTTAAAAATAAAATTCCTTTAGAAAAGCTAAAATTAACAAAGACAAAAAAAAAATTCAAGGCAACCCGTGTTATTTCAAAATAACTAAAAATACCATAGAGAGTGAATTAAAAATAATAAAATGCTAGAGGATGGGGAAAAAAAAAACAAGAGCTTAAAAAAAGAAAAAAAAACAAGAAAACCCATATCAATTTCGTAAATCAGAGTTAATCTATTAAACTCGTAAATTGTTAAATTCTAGGCACGAACTCAACTAAAAATCTAAACACTCAGTTAATTAAATGTTGGAGGATATAATAATAAAAAATCAATCTAAAAAATCTTTCAAGGTAACAAAATACAATTATAAAAAAAAATAGATTTGAAAGGAAAAAAAATAAAAGAAAGATGAAATTTCAAAACGAAAAAAATAAATTGCAAAAACCATCTAAAATAAAAAATATATATAATCAAAAGAATATAAACCAAATCTGATATATGAAAATATCCATTAGGGATGGAATTCAAAAAAATTCTTAATTTAATAAATTATTCTAAATAAAACAATTGTAATTGAGAGAACAAAGATGAAATTGAAAAAAACCCTTAATTTCATAAATTATTCTAAATTTTTAAAATCATACTAAAAAGAATAGGAAAAAAATCTTAGTACAACAAACCTTATGGTTAGATTTGATTATTTTTTTAAGGTCAACTTAAAAATCAAGCAGGAGATAAGAAAAAAAAAATTAAAAAATAAAAATGAAAAGTCACACGCGCCACCTCGACCATTGTTATGAAGGGGACACAAAGCAGCATTGGGTGCTGGACAACGTTATATGTGTCGTCCAAAAGTGACAGACATTGTTCACATGTTTATGATTTTTTAATTATTTTTTATTTATTTTTCAAATTATTTTATTGCCTTTAATGACACTCAATAAATGTCAAATCACAACATTTAAATGACAAAAAAATCCTAAATCGAAGATAATTTTTTTAATTTTCAAGGGCAATGAAATAACCTACTTATTTAAAAATTAAGTCAAAAACTAAAAAGCATGTAGAACAAGTTATTTGTTTTTCTTTCTAGTAATTAGGTAATCATATTATGCAAAGAAAATGTAAAAATATCGTCTAACTCCTCCCATTCTAATGATGATTAATGTGTCCCTTAAAAAAGACTTTTCTTCTATCTCTAAACACCGTCTAACCGTGCTTGATTAATTTGCCCATCAAAAGATAAAATTAACATTTCATAGCAAAAATTCACAATAAAATAATGATCTATTTTTAATATAGGGTATAATAATTATAGCCTCCATATGGTTTTTTGACCTAGCAGCAGGCAATCTTCACCATCAAGAGCTTACCACACATGATCTCGTTGCCATAGAATTTAGCAAGTGGGCCAAGAACCGGTGGTCTCGTTGCCATAAAATCTAGCAAGTGGGCCAAGAACCGGTGGTCTCATCATAGATAAATCCTTTCACCATTGAAAACTAATTTATGCAACCGAGTTTGTGAAAACTAAAGTTTTTAAGCATATGCATGATAATTTGTTATAGATAGATGAGAATATGCCATAAATAAATTACATGGATTATAATTTTTTATAAACTATTGAGATATATCTATACATGAGAAAATATTTAGTTACATCATACTAGAATAATAAATTAAAAAAATGATAATAGAAAATTTGATTTTTAAAGGAACTCAAATTTTTCTAGGTAATTTCACAAGAAGTTTTTTTTATGAGGAATCGTTTTATTATTTATTCGGCTGTTAGATCTCCTAAAATCAGACCTAGAAGTTTCTGTTTAGGCTAATTTTATTATTTTATTTTGGATTATGTTAATTTCTTTATGTTTTCATATGTTTATTTGTTTCTCAGTAAAAATAAGATTTCTAATTTATTTAAAAAATTTATAAAGATGTAGACATTGTTAATCTTATTTTTATAGAATAAAATTATAAATTTAGGTTTCATAACTGAAATTTTTTTTAATCATCAAATCTTCTATGTTTTATATATTATTGTCCTAATAGCTTCCGCCTCCATCACTAATTAATATTGGAAATGTGGGTACGGTTGTTTTTCAAAGTGTATTTCACTCAGAAATGTATCAAAATAATATTTTTTATTTTTTAAAAATTATTTTTGACATCAGCACATTAAAATGATTTGAAAACAATAAAAAATATTAATTTGAAGTAAAGAAAAAAAATAAAAAAAATTTAATTTTTTTTTAAAACACTTTTAAAATACAAAAATAAACAGGATCGACGTTAAACGTATCATCCCAAACCCAACGTTCTTGACTTTTAAAACCTTCCTTACCCGATTCCATAAACAGCCACTTGGATCAGAAATGACCTTAGAGAGCTGCTTCATAGACAATGGCAAGCCAAAGTATTTAGTTTCACATGAACATAGTTTAGACCTAGCATGCCCATGCATTTTAGCTATTCTACTTGATAGTAGCACATGAGAGGATTGCACATTATAAACCAGCTCTCCTCTATGTTTTTTTTGCACAAAATAAAATTTCTCTAAATAGGAGGTTCAAAATTCAACTGAACATTATCAACAAAACAAGATCTGTAAACATGTTTGTATCAAGATAAGCTTCACCAAATCATTAACTACCATGCTGACAATGTTTCCAGTCATCGATACACATTTATCATCCAATTAAACAGTTTACTTGAAGAAAAATTAAACAGATACATGTTTTTTCGCCCATTTCTACAGTGACATGCTGCCAAACTGCAGGTTCCAATGAGCATGTGCACCAGTTTCATTTGGTGAAACTGAAGGCCTTACTGCTTGCATTGAAGTCCAGAAGTCCTGAATAAAATGACCAAAACCAGCCTTTAGGTTCGTCTTGCGATTAAAATGAATTTAAGGAAATTAACCAGTGAGTAATTAGCATACACACAAAACGCAATTGGTTCTTACCTCAAGGGTCACTGCTCTCAGCTTCTCTGCTTCCAAGTTTTCTATATCCTTAAGACCCTCTTTCATAGCATCTCTTAGCGGACCCATGGCAGCGGTTTTCACTAAGATTGCCATATCAGAACCTGAATACCCTGAATAAATAAATAAATAAATTCATAGTTTTAGACAAATGTCAGGGGATATATCATAGTCTTGAAGAGTAAATACCTTCAGTGAAGCAGCAAATAGTGTTCAAGTCTTTTTCAGATAAGGAAAATAATCCATCCTTCTTCAATAGATTGCTAATGATATATGATCTTGCTTCTACATATAGAGTAAACACCACAAGGTAATTAGTCCACATACTTCCAGCGTTAAAACTGCTGGTTCAGAAATTATATGACAGCTTAAGCTGCACCTGGTGAAGGCAAGGGCATATGCAGTCTTCTGGTTAGGTGTTTTAGGGCAACCTCATCGAGATCATGAGGTCTACTTGTTGCACCTGCATGATGTATTGATGTATCAAATCCAATTCTGATGGTGCAGCCCAAGTTATGTTTGATAGTAGGAATATGAAAGCATATGAATGGTTCAGAAAGAGAATAGAAACAAGATAATCTTGAATGCGAAGAGTGAGTTGGTGCAAAGTAAGAATTAACCAGGCTTTTGATACAAAATACTGTTAGTCAAAGACTTTCGTTCTTTATCCTCCCTGTATGCATGGACATTGAAAACTATTAAGTACCTATAAGCAAAATCCGAGCAGTCTTGTCCATGCTTCCCATCTCAGTTAGGAACTGCATCTTGAGACGCCTGCTGTATTGGTGTGCATACGTTGTACTCTGCATTAGCCATATAAAAATTCAAAAGAAAGCATCTTCTTCGCAGTATTATTTAGAGATACAGATTTGTAAGATGCCATTGGACTTGATGATAACAGGCACCAGGCATGGATTCAAGAGTAGAGTTACCTTATTTAGTATTAAATCAATCTCATCACAGAAAATGACTGCTGGCTGCATACAATGGGCTATTCCAAAAAGTGTCCTCACCACCTTTTCAGAATCGACAACCTACAGCCACCGATTAAACCAGAAGAATGAATAGCTTGAAAAAAGAAGCACACCTCAAATTCAACATCAGTTTTCCTAAATAATTTGAAAGAGCAGCACTCAAGTACAATTGAAGTTGCCTCAAGTTTAATACTTTAATAACGGATGCCGTGTAACGAAATATTTGCCAATCATTCTAGATATCCATTAAGTAAATGAGAAAATATAAAAAATCTTACCCATTTGGTAGCTAATGTTCTGGCAGATAAATGGAAAAAGGCTGCTTTCATCTCTCCAGCTATAGTTTTCGCCATCATAGTTTTACATGTTCCCTAAAACACCAGAAGCACTAAATATGCTATGTAAATCAGTAAAATCTACGCCTATGATCAGAAACTACGTAGCTCAGTACTCACCGGTGGACCAAATAGAAGAAGGCCACTCCCAAGATCACGACAACCCTTAAATATGTCAGGACGCATTAAAGGCCATACCACCATCTGAGTGACACTTTTTTTGGCATGCTCAAGACCAGCTACAACAATGTCAAGGTAAAAAGAATGGTTAATTAGAAATAAGTCTACCAATGAAGAATAGACTAGTTTTTTATACATCTAATTATGTTACCAATATCATCCCAGCAAACATTAAGATCCGTATCCATGATCTCATATATAATTCGTTCAAGCAGATGAGGTTCCAAATGTCGTATTTTTTCAGGTAGCTGGTCATCAGGACCTCTCAACATCTCCAAACTAGAATCAGAAAAGTACACGATTGAATTAGATGGCCAAGTGACAATCTTTCTTCAAGGACTAAAACTGGCCATTGATTATATTTCTCAACATTTAATTCAGACTCTACAACTTAAGTGAAAACCAACCTTTTCCTTCTGGTCCCATCTGTTGAGCTACTGCCCATTTCTGTGAAATGAGGTGTCTGCAAACTTAGGGGATTGTTTTGACCTAGAGGAGAGGCCGAAGCTGAAGATTCGGCCGGTGCTTTGAGTCGCAATTGAGCATTTAGGGCCTGTGACAGTAGAGAATCAATTATCAAAAAAGAAAAGGAAAAAAAACCAAAATGAGGTCATTATTTTAAACAATAAGAAGATATATTCAAAACAAATTGAAAAAAAAAAGAAGACTACCAACAAATTATCAAGCTATCAACTGATCATAAAAGGCAAAGAGTGAGATTTTGAATACCGATCCATTTACTGGCGACAATATGTATGGATTCGGAGGAAAGTTTGGTCGTGCAAGATACTTGTAGAACTGGGCTACCGATGGATGCATGGGAGTTTCTTGCCACCTATTGTTCAATTGAGTACCCTGCGGCTCTTTGTGGTTAGGAAACAGCCATCCATTTGTTTCTGGCAATGCGAGTGCGTTCGCGACCTCTTTGGACGAGAAACTGCTTCCTGGTCGCGGCAGGTGTGTAATGCTTTGTTGTTGAGATCCAGAACTTCCAGGTACTCGTGGTTGTCGAGGGAAACTACTTCCTGAAGGCTGCTGCTGCTGATGATGATGATGAGGAACACCCGGAAATAGAGGAATGCTCGGAAGAAGAGGAATCCGTCCTGTATTCTGCTGCTTCTGTAGATGTGCATTCTGTTCGTGCAAGCAGCTGATTATTGAAAGAAGCTGCTTGCAAAAATTTTGATAAGCGTTCAAAAGACTGCTTGCTTCATTCTGTATAGCTTCCAGTGCCTGCTGATTAGACTCTTGCCTGAAGACAGATTAGAAACCAAAAACCACCATTGTGACATGACGACGACAACATAACATAGTTATAAGAGTAGTCCGAGGCACGGCTAGCGAGTTAGATGGGTTAACGAGGATTAACTTAAATTTGTTAACTTTTGAATGAAAAGTAATTGGATAAAAAAAATCTAAAGAAAAACTTAAACAACATTGTTGTAAAATAAAAAACATTGATCGAGTCTCATTCAGATCTTGACGGAATCAAGATGACAGCGGGTAAACTTGTTGGATCACCATGCAAATGGAATGACCGATCAGTTGACTTAGGTTTAACTTAGTCAATTCTTCAAATTATTTAAAGTCAAACTTTAATCAGGTCAGGCACAATAAGTCTAAAAGTCATCAAGATAATTGGGCGGAATGCAAAAAAGGGTGAATGTTTGACTTGTTAAGCATCAATAAAGATTTGAGGAAAAAAGTATTTATCCTGTTTGAGCCTTGAGGTTTCGGGTCGTTCCAACTAACATCCTGAAGTTTCAAAAATGTTCAATTTGAGGCAAAAAAATAAACGAAAAACAATTTGATAATTCTTCTGTCGCCGCTATTTGTAGTATGCCACAGTATATAATCAATTACCAATCTCCATCAGCTGTAAGAATCTTTAATTCCTAAAGGAAGTTAATAGGAATTACTACGTTAACCGGTAAATGAGCAATTGTAGTTCACCAGTAATAACGTGCGATGATGATGAAAGACATAATAAGAAGTTATCGATAATTATAATAATAATTTTAGATTTTTTTTTTAGTTAAGGTTTAGTAGATATAGATAATTAATATTTATCTGTGGATGAACATATTCTGTGACCGGTTATCACTCGTTGATAATAATAGACGATGACAGTACAAGAAGTTTACAATAATAATAATAATAATAATAATAATAATAATAATTTTAGATTTTTATAAAAAAAATAAAGGCTTATTAGATACAATTAATTAATATTTGCTCATGGATAGATTCTGTAACTGTTTACTCGCCGATAATAATGGACGATGATGGTTTCAGGCAAAACAAGAAGTCTACAAAAACAAAAATAATAATAATTCTAGATTTTTATAAATAAAAAAAAGGGTTAAGGTTTAGTAGATACATATAATTAATATTTGTTCATGCATCAACATGTTTTTTCATGAATCAATTATGTGACCGGTAATAACTCGCCGTTAACAATGGATGATGATGGTTTAAGGCAAGACAAGAAGTCTACAAAAATAAAAATAATAATAATTCTAGATTTTTATAAATAAAAAAGGGTTAAGGTTTAGTAGATACATATAATTAATATTTGTTCATGCATCAACATGTGTTTTCATGAATCAATTAGGTGACCGGTAATAACTCGCCGTTAACAATGGATGATGATGGTTTCCGGCAAAACAAGAAGTCAAAAACGTAAAGTTATAAATAATAGTAGCAATATTACTAGTAGATCTATAAAAAAAATAGAATAAATTTTATGCTCCTTTAATATTACCAAAACTAAAAGGAAATGTAACTAATATTAAACAATAATCATCTAGAATTAATTTATTCATAAAAAACTAATTAAATCATAAAAACCATCTAGAATTTAAACCATATAAAAAAAAAACTATTCTCCAAATCTTCAAATCACAGCGAAAACATGCACGCTACATTTCAAGCAAACAAATTGAAACTTGAAACAAAAAACAAAGCATGTACGTACTAACCTTCTTCGCTTATTCGAGCTCTGACTTTTATTCTGAGCAGGGGAGAGGTTTTTACTCCCACCCTCATGTTGAATATTTTTATCACCCATCCAAATACTGCACTAGAACACTCTCTTTTTCTTTTCCTTTCTCAGGGCGAGGGGGGGATTGCCAGAACCTTTTGCTAAGTGAATGTGGTATAGTTCTGCTCGAGGGCTTTTATAGAAAAAAATTTATGTTCATATTACTGCCATTTGTCCATTTCCCCCCCTGTAACAAAAGTTGTTTAGATGATACTAGCCAGTTTGCCTGCGCGTTATCGTTATGTGATGTTTTTTTATTTTTTAATATTGAATTATTTAACAATTAAAATAAAATGAATTCAACGTTATAAACTTTTAAGGAAAAAAATGTATTTTTTTTATCAAATCTTCCTCTTTCTTATTCATATATTTCCTTTTCTTTTTAGAGAAAATGTTTTTTTATTAGCAATATGGTCTTTTGAATTATAATTTAAGACCATTAAAATAAATATTCATAAGAATTTGAATGGTTTAAATTAGGAAGAAAAAATATAATTCTTTAACCAAATTAAACTCCCAATTCTTATTCATGTATTTCTTTTTTTTTTTTATGAATTAAATGTGTCTTTATTTTTAGAAATCTAGTTTTTAAATAAAAGATTATTATAATTTAAAAAGCAATAAGTTTCATTTAAAAAAACTTGCATTTATAATTTTGATGTGAATGTGTAATAAAATAAAAAGAATATAGTAAAGGCACATTAGAAAAAGCTCAAGAATAGAAATCTTATGAGAATATATAAATTATTTTCATAAAAAAAGTATCTAACATGAAATTATTTTTCCTTCAAAAAATTATAAATAAACTATTTCTCCATAACCCTATTTCTAATCTCAAAACACCCTCTAATTAATCTAGAATTTCAAAATTAAATCAAATGTAAATAAACTTGGTAGGCTTTATCTACTTTCCCGGCATGTTAAATATTTAAACAACCCTCATCCAACTCTATTCTATAAAACAAATCAATTAGCACCAAAGTATGTTTGTTTGTTTTTTTTTGGTTAGTCGAGATATTTTTCTCCTTTTCTTTTTTTGACAACTCTCTCACTTTTCTCTTGATATTTAGGGACTGAAAAGTAAGAAAAATGAAGTTCTAGAATCCAAATATAAAAACTAAAAACCACGAGGACGAAATAAAGAATTACTAGCCCAGACAAAAGACGTTTTCACCTAAAACTGTGTGTCACAGATGTAAAATTACTGAGCATTTATATCCATGCATCAAGCATTTATATTGGACAGACAAATCGTTTTTACGAGCTACATATGGAGCTCACTAATAAAGAGGAGTTTGTCTTGGAGCTAAAATGAATCTGATGCTCATAACTGTACCATCTGATGCTCATAACTGTACCAATCAAACATAAGATTCCCATTTATAACTAGGAAAAAATTAAACAAGAGGAACGAGCGTTAGTTTACACTTTTGCTGACAGATAAATTAACGTTAGTTTACACTACAGGTCTCTCGTACCCTCCCCTTAATATGTATGTGCGTTTAATTGTAGATAGAAGAAGAAAAAGAAGAAGAAGAAGAAGAAAAAAGTTTGAGGGATATATCTTAACTAGTCAGGTCTTAGACTTGTTTTTTAGAGGTCATCAATTTGAGTTTCACAAACCTTCTTAAAACTTATAATAATTGAAGATCATATATACATGTAGAGCTCCCTAATAAAAGTTGCGTTTCTTTAAGGAGATATAAGTTCGCGCTTAGAACGGTTAGCATGCATAACATATAGAATTATTACGGGATATAAGTTATGTTACGCTGCAAGTCAGATTATATGTTTTTTTATAAGAAAAAAAATTATAATTCGAGTTATAGATGTAACTAGGTTAAAGAAAATGATTTTATTTTAATTAAATAATAAAAAATAGACAACAACAACAAATTAATTAAATAAATATTTTAGAAAAATAATCACGATAAACCAGGAAAAAACTTTTTTTTTGAAAGGAGAAAAACGATGCAGTTAAATTCTCAGACAATTAAACATGGAAAGACGAAATAAAACGCGACTCAGGTAATGAGATATGGATAACCCGATAGAAAAAAAAAACCCACAAAGCCAATATCTTTTAAAAAATCAATGTCAAATGATAAAATCAGAAGAAGAAAAAAAGGATGTCAACTTGCTTTAACTTTTCAAACTCGTGACCCATGTCATTAAACTAGAAGCATCCTATTTGGAAAAAGCACAAAGCCTAAGTCCGAATGAATCAAATGATGAAGGATATAAAATTGGAAAAAAATTAATTCAATGTTGAAGGATTAAACTGAAAGAAATAATTAAATGCAAAAACCTTGCCAATATAAAACAAATAGTAATCAAAATAATAAGGACAAAATTTGATATAAGAATAAAATAAAATAAAATATCGAGGGATAAAATTGAAAAACAAATTTAATTAAGAAAAAGATTAAAAAGATAAATAACAATTAAAAGAATGAGATCAGATCTCAGATATGAAAAAATAAAAGGAGAATGAAATTGAAAAAAGAAATTCCAATTTTATAAACCATTTCAAATAAAAAAAAAACAGGGATTAAATTTGAAAGAAAAAAAATTGAAGAGCTAATTTGAATTTTTTAAGTACTATAGGTGGAAACTAAGGTTAAGAGAGAAAAGAAAAGGGGGAGAAAAGAGAAAAGGTTGTTGGAGTCAAACTAAAGGTTATAACGCCATACGTGTCGTCTTGGAAGGAAAAGGATGTCGAGACAAATCTAACGATATCAAAGAAGCCCGTCGTTTACCGCTGGAAGCCATCACATGCATAACTAGAAGTCAGTGGAGCACTTGATGCATTGACACTTGCTAAACACGTGTCAACTACTTTTTTTATTAACATTTTATATTTATTAAAAGACTAAATTGTCTCTTAGTTAACATGAATATAAGACAAAACCCAATGTGAAAAGATGAAATAGCTCTTACCTGATAGACAACAACAACAAATTGATTAAATAAATATTTTAGAAAAATAATCACAATAAACTAGGAAAAAACTTTTTTTTTAAAGGAGAAAAACGATGCAGTTAAATTCTCAAACAATTAAACATGGAAAGACGAAATAAAACGCGACTCAGGTACTGAGATATGGATAACCTGATAGAAAAAAAAAACCCACAAAGCCAATATCTTTTAAAAAATCAATGTCAAATGATAAAATCAAGAAAAAAAAAGATTTCAACTTGCTTTAACTTTTCCAACTCGTGATCCATGTCATTAAACTAGAAGCACTCTATTTGAAAAAAGCACAAAGCCCAAGTCTGAATCAATCAAATGATGAAGGATATAAAATTGGAAAAAAAAAATTCAGTATTGAAGGATTAAATTGAAAGAAACAATTAAATGTAAAAACCTTGCCAAGATAAAATAAATAGTAATCAAAATAATAAGGACAAAATTTGATATAAGAATAAAATGAAATAAAATATCGAGGGATAAAATTGAAAAATAAATTTAATTAAGAAGAAGATTAAAAAGATAAATAACAATTAAAAGAATAAGATCGAATCTCAGATATGAAAAAATAAAAGGAGAATGAAATTGAAAAAAAAAATTCCAATTTTATAAACCATTTCAAATTAAAAAAAAGGGATCAAATTTGAAAGAAAAAAATTGAAGGGCTGATTTGAATGTTTTAAGCCTTTTAGATATGATAGTCATGTCAGACCCAAGCGAGACCTAAGATCCTTGGATCTGGCGGCCATGCCATACGCAATAGATCAACCTTTTGTTTTATCAAATAACAATTGATTTATTTAATTTTTGAAACACATAATATAATTTTAATTGCTTTTTATTAAGAATTAGGGACAAAATTGAATTATATACCACATGATTATAAATTAATAATAATAAATAAATAAATAAACTAACAACAACAACAACAATAATCATGCTAACAATACTAAAAACAACAACAACAACAATAATAACAATGTTAAACTCAATGGCCTTGGGTCTGGCATGAACATCAGACCCTAGAGACTTGGTTCAGGCGGCAATGCTAGACTCAAGAGTCTTGGGTCTGGCAATTTTTAACTTACCCAAGCAAACAACAAACAAACAGAAGATAATTGTGCACTTTAGTTGTTAGGAGAGAGAAAATAAAGAAAAGACGCAAACAACCAAAGAAACATCTCGCGAAAAGATAAGATGAGAAAGTGAAAATGAAACTACTATTATAATCCATAATGAAATATTTCTTAATCTACAATGATTTCCTCACGCCATTTAGCTTTTCTTATAATAAACCAAATAATTAATTCATGTAATTCATATAGCTTATTATTTTTATTAAGTTCAACAATACATTTTCAACAACTAAACACGATTATAAATTATTCTTTCAAACCAATCTTATGGCTCCTCTAAAACATTTCACCAAATTAGGTATCCTCATCATCAGTCATACTAAAGCCACTGACACCACCTAGGGTAACCAATCAATTGAATTCCTGATCGTCAGACATACTGATGTCACTAGTCCTATTTAGGGTAACTATTCAAATACCAATCTCGTTCGTTAGACAATCTAACACCACTAGTTCTATTTAGGATGACTAGTCAAATACCAACCTCAGTTGTCACAAAAGTTGACATTACTAGTTCCATCCAGGGTAACTAGTCAAATACCAATTTTGATAATTGAACAAGTTGATGCCACTAGTTCCATTCAGGATAACTAGTTAAATATCAATCTTGGTCGCCAGACAAGCTGACGCCTCTAGTCTTATTCAGGGTAATTAGTAAATTGTCATCTTTTCAATGCTCATGTCACAATTAATATAATTGCATAACATATTTAAAGAAATTATAGTTATTCAACATTAATAAATTTAAGCGTAATAAACGATTGTGGTACAAAACACCTTCTTGAAGCTTATGCACGCACTATAACCCCCTATTGCTATACAGGTCCTGCAGCCTCTCTTGTATTCAGCAGGTACATTATATCACACTCCATTCAATTATCCTCAAAACTTCATTCCAAAACTTACACCAATTTCAAGTTTTAATTCAATAACAAAAGGAAATCTCGAAATCTCTCATTCTTCTTCTTCTTTTCATGCAATTGAATTCTCATCTATACATTAAAACCCATTTATTGATACACTTCCCAATTATCACACATAGTCATTCCTTTATAATCTTTAGTTTAGGCCAAATCTTAAGATAACTATTATCTTGCCATATTTTTATTTATTTATTTTTTTTTATCAATTCAACCTTCACATTCAAGGCTAATAACACTTCATCAACACATTTGCTCATCTAATGAAGCCAATTTCATTTTCCTTTATCAAAAATTTTTTTGGCCAAATAGCCTTATCATGTTACCCATGATGAATTCTTTCATTTCTTCTTCACAAGTCTACCCCAAATAATCATAAATAGATACAATAATACATTTCTAACACAATTCCACACACAAATTAAATTAACCCCCCCTAAAAAATTATTTTGGTCGAACCTAATAATTCGAAGGGGAATGGAAATTTCTTTCAGTATTCTTCATTAACCATTCTTATCACACCCAATTTTACTCAATTTTACTCGTAATTCAAGACAATTAAATGAAATGAACTCGATTTCCCTTTCTACTCTCTTTGCCAAATGTTCTATAATATAAAAGGATCTATTTTCTGTTAAAAAACATATCATTTTTACATCACCCATCCCTTTTTCACATGTATTAACATACCACAACATCAATTAATCAATTCCATTCATTCCCCAAAAATAGTCTTAAGGCTGAATCCCTCTCTTCAATTGAATAAATTTACAATCAACTTACTCATTTAATACACAACACTTCACTATTTTACATAACTTACATGATAATTGAATCAATCAATCTCAATTCTAATTTCTTACACCTATGTCGAAGCCCTAACAATGGTGGGGATTAATTTTCTTTTCAATTCTTCCAATTGAATCATTACTCAATCATATTTCATGCTTATAAATATCGTTCAAACACAATATCATCAATTTAAACAATTATTCAATCAAACCTAAATTTCATAATGCATATTTCAATCAAAATGTATTATTTCACAAGATACTAAACCAAACTTGAATCAAAGTTTCTCACCATTTAAAAACAAGTAATTTGAAGGAAAAAAGATGTTGAAAACAAGTTTTCTTCTCCTTCTAATTCTTTCCTCCCAACCAGCCACTTTAGGCTCACTAAAACCCCAAGAAATCTCAATTCTCCTAGCTTGAATCCCTCGCTAACCTCCTTTTAATCTCTTTAGCAACTCCTTTTTATGTTTTAAATGGAAGAATTTCTAATAGAAAAGATGAAACCTCCGTCCTCTCTTGCTTATGAAACTCACGACAATGCTTAGCTTTCTTTGGAAGCCAAACTTATATTTATATGGCTATTTTCTTACAAATCGACCCCTAGTTTCTCTTAAATACTACATTAGCCTAATATTTTCTTCTAATTATTCCATCTTGACTTGTTTTAAAATTCCAGTCATACCTAGAAATTTCAGCATTTGGAATTTATTTTAGATTATTCCATTTTCCTTATTTTAATTTTCCTTATTAATCCATTTTACAAGTGGATTAAATTTATTAGTGTTTTTTTTTCTAAAGGTCTTTAACCGGGCTTTACATCTAATACTTTGTAATTTGTTTCATATATTCCGTGCTTCAAATAATAGAACTAGCTAATAAAAATGTGTCGGAATTGGAGTTAAAATGGATTAAATATGTAATAGTTAAAATAAAATCAATATGAAGAAATTATTCGATAATGAGATCGCTTATAAAAAAAGTTCTTTGATTTTTAATTGATGACGAGAAATGTAAAGGAAATATTAATTCCTCATAAAAGGGATTAAATAGGTTAGAATCATACTAGATCATTTTTCGAGCTACTTTGTGGGCTAAATCAATTTTTTTGACATAAATAAAATATTCAGGTGTTGTTAACATGTTTTTTTTAGCAAAATAGTTTTTTAAACTATATGGGGATTGATCTCATGTGACCTAGTTGACTTGGTAGGTTTAAAGACAATCTAGATGACCGATAAAAATATAATTTGACTAAAAAAATCAAGATGACATCTTTTTTAAAAATTAAAACAACAATATATTAGGTTAATTAGGATCAACTCGGGTTAATCTGCTAAATTTGCTATCCAAGTCATGAGATTCTGATAACCCTATAGAAAGTAAATTGAATTACCAAACTCAATTCTCAATCAACCCTATATTGAAGGATAAAATTAAAAATAAAACTCAATTAAAAAGATGAGCCAGTAAACTCGGGTTCACCTATCAAACCTAGATTATGAGATTAGGATAACCTCATAAAAATCAAATTTAAATAAATTATGAAGTTCGATTCTCAATCAATCAAATGTTGAGGGATAATAAAAAAATCAATTAGAAAACAACATAAAAGCCACCTGAGTCAACTGATTAAACATGTGACTCGAGGCATGAGACTAATATAACCCAAAAGAACCCAAACCAAAATAAATTATGAAGCCCAAATCCCATTCAACCCAATATTGAAGGATGAAATTAAAAAAAAAACTAGAAAGGAAAAAAAACTGAGTCAACTAGCCTAACCCACAATCTGGATCATAAGATCATGATAAAATCATAGAAAGCAAATAAAAAAATATATTATGAAGCCCAATCAACTCAATGTTGAAGGATTAAATTGAAAAAATAAAAAAAAAAGGAGTCAACTCAGAGTAACCTGCCAAAACTAGGTCAGGAGACCAAGATAACTTTATAGAAAAAAATTGAAAAAATTATAAAATACAATTCTCAATCAACCCAATATTGAAGGATGAAACTGAGAAAAAAATCAATTAAAAAAAGGACAAAAAAATATGAGTCAACCTAACTAACTCATAAAACTCACAACTCGGGTAATGAGATTATGATAACCCTGTAGAAAACAAATCTAGAAACAATTATGAAACTCAACTCCCAATCAACTCGATGTTGAAAAATGAAGTTGAGAAAAATAATAATTAAATAAAGACAAAAAATAACCCGAGTCAATGCGGCTAATTTGCAAAACTCATGACCCGAAATATAAGACCGGGATAACTCTATAGAAAAAAATTTGAAATAAATTATAAAGTTCAATACCTAGTAAACCCAATGTAAAAGGATGAAATTAAAAAATAAACTAAGTTTAAAATTAAAACAAAAAAGTCCTCGAAATTTTAAGGATGGAGATACCTCCATATAAAAAAATTTGAAATAAACTATAATTCCAAAACCCGGTAAATCTAGTGTTGAATAATAATTTTTTTTAAAAAAATAAGTTTGGAATTTAAAAAAATCCTTAAGAATTTTGAGGATCAAAATGAAAAAAACCTTAATATTTCATTGTTACAGTGGAATGCAAGTCATTTCCCAATATGTTAATGTTCCAAGCAACTTTTTAGCTACATGCTCCTGTAAATCAGTATTTGTTCCCATCTTGGTGTGGATGGTTTGCAGGAGTGGATAGGGTGTGGGGAGCTAATATGAAAGTAAAGATGCCATTAAATATTTCTAAGTGAAATGTAAGAAACTCAAGTAAAAAAAAATATTTTTTTTTCAAGTGTAATCAAAATACTTCTTTACAAAACAAACCCTTAAGTTAGCATTTCTATAACTTTACCCCCTCCTCCCAAATATCCAAATATACTTGTGATGTTTCCTTGTAGATTGGGTCATCAAGAACAAAAGCTTGTGATTTCCTGTTATGGGGGGGGCTATTCATGTCTCTAGTTGAACTTTGGCGTCACAACAATGCTTGCAAAAAGGCCAATCGAACATGAACCTGAAAGGAACTGAGAAAAAGGAACAAAAGCTCTGATATGTGCTAACTCCACACGTGGAGAATAAAAGGCATCTCATTCACCAAGCTACGGATTGTACTAGTTGTGTACCCGGCATAAGAAATGCCCATGATACGAGAATGAGAGGCGCGAAATGATATATGCCCAATCACAAGTCAACTGTCTATCTCGGTTACGTGCGCCGCACACGCCATAATATCATAAAAAAAAAACTCTCCAGGTGAATATGCAATCTATAGTAGTCTTATGTCATGTCCTTTCTACAGTGAGCAAATATCCCACAAGACCACAACAATCCCTATCATAGATTCTCAGTGGCTTGTCGTTATCCATTATAACTAGCAAAAGCTAAAAGGAGAATCAAGTCATTGAGCCTACCAATCAAGGCGCAGCATTCACAGCATGATGCAAACCAACACAAAGTTTAAAGCAGCTGTAAATGCATCATTCACAAAACTGACAAAACATAAGCTCTATGATAAGGTGGCTTTTTTTTCACTAGCATAATAATTCAAGCAAGTATGAGGATAATTAAAGCCTAAACGATGTTCAAAAAAGAAAAAGAAAAAACAACAAAAAGCTACCGAACCTATTTTGTTTTAATACAAGCATGAAGCATTCCTCCCAGGGCCATTAGCAATAGGGCGATGATAGGCTGTACTATTTTCACAAAACAAAGGTGAAAATCTACAAATGCTAAGTGAAAGAATAAATGACAGGGTTACAGATCAGCAGCTCTTCAAACTCCCAACTCACATGCTCCGAGGAGCATCGCTTCCAGCAGCGGGCTTGCGATTCAAATATCGAATTACAGCATCTTCAACCCTGTTCAATGACCAAATAAGTACAGATGAGTGGATGTTTCTTTTTAATTTTGTCATGTGCAGGCTTTCATAAATTGAATTAGATGCCCAAATTTGTCTCTTTTTGACTAAGCATTAGAATCCTCAAAACATTTCCCTTTGTTAATCTTCATAATTTTGTCTAGGCATCCTCATGATGATATTGCAAATTCTGTGACTAAATAACAAAAACAAGCCCGATCATGTGATCAATTAACAGTTCTTGACATCAGAACTAAAAAGAAAAAAGTGAATAACAATTTGGCAAGTTGCAGGTTAAGCAATTGCATAATAGAACCCATATTTATCATCTTTCAAGTGACATTGTTTTGAGCAGGCAACAACATATTTGATATACATCTACAAGTCAAATTCTAAGATTATTCATCAAGTCAACCGTGGCATTCATATAATGTGTACATGGACAGTAGACCTAAAATAGAATCTACGGATCAAATAGATGAAATGAAAGAGGTTCAAACAAGGAGAAATAGAAAATTAAACTCACCATGGCTGGTTAAAGAAATCTGAGCGGCGCTCTTTCTCGGCATTTCTACTAGCTTCTCCAGCTACCAGCTTCAAATCCTTGCTTTGAGATTCAATGAGAGCATTGACAAATTCGACAGGTGATTGACTAAATCCAAGGAAGAATGCGCGTCTCCGACGATGTTCATGAATTTTCCTTATAGCAGTACATATCGCCTCATCACAAGTATCAATCTCTTTATTCTTCTCAGCATTTGCCAACAAAGCAGACAACTCCCTCTGTATTGGGAATGGCACGTCAACCACCACATCATAGCAGACAGTTCCAGCTGGACTATTCCCCGATAGCTTAATTTTATGCTCCAAATGTATCGGCTGTGGAGGAGATAAATGCGGAGATATCCTCTGTGAAACCATCGTGAATTTCATCTTTGATTCCCCAAATACTTTCTGAAGAGGTGCATCGCAAATGAAAAATGAAGGGTCATCAGGGTTCTGCAGTTTCCTAGCCTTCACATAATGCCAAATTGCAGCTATTATTCTAGGACGGGTTTCAACCTCTATACCAAGAACTTCCATCAAAGCTGGAGAGAGCTTAAATTTCTCAGGCACATAATTCATTTCCAATCGTATATTCACAGAGAACTCTTTGTCCCCTTTTCTCTTGACTTCAAAACCCTCGTGAGGTGCAGGTGATCGAGCATGCTCCCATATAATGATATGATTATCAGGATATAGTCTCTGATCCAGCTGAATTGACACTCTCTTGAAAAAAGATGAGAACTTTGGGTACAATGGGTTCGATTTCTGGACTGCTCCAGGCTGGTCAGGGTCTACCCCATCTTCCAAGATTCTCCCGATAACTTTAAGAGTCCAAGTCGGAGGGTCAGCATTTGGCTTCTTGGGGATTGTTCTTATCTGATTGGCAAATGTATTGAAGACATATATTCGAAGGGTTTTCTGAACACAAGGAGGGCTTTTAAGCGCCTCCTGGATGTCGACCTTCTTTCTAGCTAAAGCAGCATCAACACGGGTTTCAAACTCAAGAAGCTGGGTGTACAGAGCAGACTCTGGCAGAATTGCTGCTACTCTATCTTGTAGCTGCTTCTCTGGTAGCTTCTGCTTCTTCCTACGTGCAGCAGAAGAAAGATCCATGGGTTTCAATGGTGAAACCATGCTCGACATGGGAACACCAGGAGGTCTACCCAGAGGTTTCTGAGGGAGCCGTTTTGCACTAGCATTGCCAGGAGTCGAGAACGACGGTGAAGATGAACCCAAATTGCCTATTCCAGCACTCTGATTTTGGTTAAGAGAAACCCCTTGCGCTTGTAATTGCGCTTGGAATTGTGCATGAGCTGCTTGAACTTGAGCAGCGTGAGCTGCTTGTGCTTGAGCATGAGCCTGCTGCGCTTTCAAATGGGCTTGCAAAGTAGCCTGTGCTTGGGACAGCTGGAACTGACCACCCTGAAAGCCAGCACCCATCTGCGTTTGCGCTTGTGGGAATGTTGGGTTCGCGCCCATCGATGGATTGACCATCCCTGAATTACCAAATGGTGACGAAGATTGTCCCAAACTCTTTGTCGGGTTATTGTTGTTGTTGTTGTTGTTGTTCATAGACATAGCTAATCACTATATAAATTACCCACTAAATTAGCCTAAAAACAAGCTAAAACTACCAATCCCCAATTAGCTTCGAACACCCAAAGCATCTAAAACTCTGCCATAATTAAAACCTTAAAGAAACAAAAACCCACCAAAAATATGCAAATCTAAACAAATTTCCCCCCTTGGAAATAAAGAATCAAACTTGAATGGAAATAAAGAGCTATAAGCCCTAGAGAAGCCCCAATATTTAGCAGGAACGAACAGCGACTGAGCTTCAAGAGGCAGGAATGAAAAACCCTAATTTCACAAAAGATGTTAATTCAACCCCACTTTAACACAAATCATTTTGTTCTAGATAAGGAAGATAAAGACAGGAAATAAAAATCATGGGTATCTATCTAAAAGGGAACCTTAAAAAAAAACATGAAGAAAAGGTTTTGAGTTTGGATTTGTCAAAAAGGAATTCAAATGAAAAAACCAGATGAGATGAAATCTTACAGAAGTGCCGTTAAGGTAAAAGTCTACTGCTTCTGGTTTTTTTTTGTAGTTGTTCTCTTCTGCTTCTTAGTGAGCTAAGGCTAAAGAGTTTGCAAATAGAGGAGAGAGAAGACTGGCTTTCCTTTCCTTTGCTTCGCTTTGTTTCTCTCTCTCTCTCTCTGTATGCCTTTGTTTTCTTTTCCGTACGGAAAAGAAAGTGAGAGATAAGAGTTTAACGTAGAGGACGACTTGTAGTTTAGGGGTGAATGACGTGTCGTTCGTAAAGAGAGTTGTTTTAGAGAAGGTTTGTGTGGAGGGATAATGGGCTGAACCCCATGAGTATAGAAAGGCCTAAGACTTCCAAGCAAGCTTAGATTACAAGTCCGAAAACCTAAATCCAGCCTACCAATCAGAAAAATTCTAGATGAGAAATGAGGGATTTAAGTTTACATGAAATAAATGGTGAAAATCTTACATTCATTTATGGATTATGGTCATGACGTTGTGTTTTTTATCCAAAAAAAAAAAAAAAAGTTGAAAAGGTCACTAAAGAGAAAACTATAATATGTAAAATCAGTTGTGAAATAAAAACCAAGATTTGAAAAGACAATACATTTGGTTCGTCTCGTAGTAGGATTTCATTACTATATTTAACACAATAAAGCCAAATCTTGTAATGGAACGGACAAGCTACAACAACTAGCTTTCAAAATCTTTTTACGGGTTTATTAGTTGTTAATAAATTTTAATTACTCATTGAAACGATTAAAATATTTGTAGAAGCAAAAGGATTTAAAACTAATATCAAAAAACATTTTTATATCTTTACAATGATTTTTTCATTATTATAATGTCATTTAAAAGGCAATTTGATTAATCTATTAAATTTATAATCCAAAATTATAAGATCAAGATAAACTAATTCTTAATTAACATAGATGAAGTAGTTTTACATTATTTTTTTCCCACGCAACATCTAGAGAAGGTGAGGGTTCAAGGCAGAGGAACATGGAAGATATTGGAGGTAATTAAGGAATCTACAATTATAATTAGTTGTGAGATATCGTTTAAGTAATGTATTGGAGGGATTCCGAAGCTTCCGAGAGAAGATTAATGGTTAATGATGCTTTGATAAATTTATCAGGACGCGTCATCATGCTCGAGCAACACAAGGCAACCATTGCAACCAATGGGTTATGGATATCTTTTTGAATATCCGTGATGACAAGAAATAATTACAGGTAAATACATCTCTTCGTGGAGACATTTCAACCAGTTATTTGCGTGAAAGATGACAAACTTTGCCCTAGCTTTAGTTTACTGTGTCGATTTATGAATTTTTATAGACCTTTTCATTATAATTAGTTCTGAGATATAGTATGAGTAATGTTTCAAATCATTTTGAATATCAAGACAAGAAAAAAAATTAATGTTAAAATTAACTTTTTAAAATGCTCATTTACCCCCTTTTTTTTAGAAACCTTTGATGGAATAAGATGAAAGTAATGAGAGTGATATAAAAGATAAAATAAATTGAATTCTATGTTTTTTTATGTTTGTGTATATATTTTGTAGTTCATCGGTTGGTTACACGAGACATTGACTTTATTCATGTATATATATTTAATTTATTAATAAAGATTTATTTATCTTTAATATTCATCAAATATTTTTTCAATGAATCTAAAGTAAAGATAAAGTTATAGGAACAAAAATGTTCTGTAGAGAAAATTATAAAGTTGTTATAATTATGGAATTCCTATTACATCAAAGTATTTCTAAATTTCATGCTCAATACTTTATTAAGACTGAACATTATTTAAAGTTGTTGACACTGATATATATTATATTTTTTTATTTATGAAAAGAAGTAGTTGTTCTTATAAATTGAGATATGAAGGACACTTAGAACTAATATATAGGTGCTTGTCATATGACACATGACAGTTGTGTAAGTGATCTTTAGACTTGAGATCACTAAGTTATCTTATATAGAGAGTGCCATGTTTTTATCCTGCAACACGTTGTCCTGATCAAGGATAACAAATGGACAAATATTGGGTATAATATGAATTATATAAAGATATTTAAGTAATTAAGAGATGATTCATCACCCTAAGTAAATTAAGATAAATGTTTTATCTGTTCTCAAATAATATTAATTGTGAATCTCTGCGTAAGGTTGAATGAGATTTGAAAAGAGTTTCAAGTCTTATTCAAATAATCAATGACCATGGTATTAAAAACAAACATGATTTAACATAATATACACACTCTATGCTATAATATCTAAATGGAACATTGTTGATGAAGGAATAATAATTACATTAATATACTAGTCACAAAAAGATTAAGTCAAATCATTTATAACTTTCCTAATATTTAAGGGATTATGACAGGTCGCTAGACATTGCACTTGATCTTCAAATATAAATTAATCAATTGTTGAATTGATAATAAATTAATTTATTTAAATTTAATCCTATTCATTTAGGATTGTGATTTATATTTGAGACAACTTATTAGGGAACCTAATGGGTCAAATACATAAGAACCATTAATCAGAAATTAAAATGGGATGATTAATCAATTATGACTTGATTGTAAATAAATTTTATAAATTGAGGACTAAAATGTAATTAATAGATGGATTACAATTCTAAACTTCGAAACAATTAAGGGAGGACTTGATTGAAAAACTTCTAAAATTAGTCTAAAATAATATATATGATGTTATTTAAAAGGAAAATTGATATTTTGCTATTTATAGGGTTTTTATGTTTCTGTGTAAATAGAATGTAATGCTTCTTAATGTGAGTAGAGTACAATACTTCAAAATCTAAAACACAAAAAAAAAAAGCTAGCGCTCTATGGTATAACAATCTTTTTTTCTTAAAAGGGTTTATAAGATTTCTCACTAATAGTTCATGTGATTTACCATTAGAGATCGAACAATTAAACAGTTTGTGGTTTGCGACAACTCAACCTTGAAGCAAATATTCAAAATCAGAACGAAAATATGATCTTCAAATTTTTAAATTTATCATTTCTGATGTGTCTGTGTTTCAGGAAACCCAACATCTTAAACATGTAAACTTAACTTATTTATTAATTAAATTCAAATTAAATAATATAATTAAATTCAATTATAGTAAACAATTGATTCCAATAAGCATGTTAAAGTTTACACCTTGGAAATCAAAGAAGTGAGCAAAATCTCTTTAATCACTAGGTAAATCCTTTGGATTTATAGCTAATCTTCAATGCTATATAATAAATCCACTTTTATTGGACAATGGTTATAAGAGTAGAATTTCTTATCATTTTGAGAAAATAGAGAGTTTTTATATATTAGTTCAAGGTATTTTAAAATTCTTCAACAATGTATTTTTTTTCAAGAAAATCATTTTATTTGTTTTGATACACTTAAAAAAAATCCTTAACAAAGTTATATTTATGTCAAAAAATAAACATAAAATAAACATTTCCAATAAAATAAATTAACCATTTTTTCCATTATATTACGATATTTAAGGGTTGAAATAAAAATTATTAATAATGTAAGGGTGTCAATCAAAATATTCTATAATTTCAGACAGTGTTTGTAGCATGACTGTTGCATGTGTTTAATATGCTCAACAGGACATGATTAATAAGCCAAACAAGTTGTTTAATGTTTGATGCACCACATTAGATAAAACAAAGACAAGGATCTGTTCTATCTGAAATGGTTACAAAAAATATTATTTTTCAAGATTATTCATTATCTACTTATCACTCATTTATTTTTTTAATTTGGTGGGACTAAAGCTTGACCAAGTTTACTTATATTTTACTAAAATGAAATTTGGCAAAAGTGGGCAGTGGCACTGAAAACCTCTGATCCTGGTTGATGCGTTTTGCATTTATAAACTCACTTGATGCATTTTGAATTTACAAAGTTGAAGTTTGCCTGCTGTCAAGTAATGGGGTGCTTGATTTTGTCTTGTTTTGAAACCTGATGAAAAAAAGCAGGGGCTTGTTGCCTTGTGAACAAGTCTCGTAAACTTCAGGGAATAGGATACATAAAAATTTAACGAACACAAAATGTAGATGAAAAGAAATATCCCTTTTCATTTTATGCTATTTAGCAGTTTTTAATGTTGTATTTGTATGTACCATGTAAGATGGATCTATTTTGAGGGTAAATGTATGGTTGAATTGGTGTGATTGTTTGGATATCTTGTTGGAAGTTGATTCTATTTGCCCCCGAAAGTCATGGGAAAGTCACTTCAGTTGTCTTAGGGTTGCCTTGACAGGAAATAGCAATAAGATGACTACTATAAACGGATCCTGATATTACAAAGATTTTTATCATTGTATAAAGTTGAAGTTTGAATGTTATGAAGTAATGGGGTGCTTAATTTTGTGTTCCATTGATGTTAAAACCTGATAAAAATGCAGGGGCTTGTTGCCTATGTGAACAAGTCTCCCGTGAATTCCAGGGGAACTAATTACATTGTTCTTGGGTGAGTCTTTAAAGGCAGTGCCAATGACTAAAGGTTCAGTGAATGATGCTACATGGCAATCTTGCTATTGTTTTGTTTGCACATGCTATGTGAGAGGGACTTGCTTTTTGTAGGAATTTATATGGTTGGATCTGTGTAACTATAGATTGCAAAAGGTTGGATATCCTATTCTTAGTGATTCTATGTATATACTTGAAAGTACTGTGGAAAATCACATTTGTTTCTGTTTTTTTTTTTAAGATTAATTGTGTGGTTTACTATGATATGTCGATGGGATGGCACTTGACTTGAATTTTTTCAATGGGTTATTTACAGTTGCATTTGTCTTGGTGATTCTCAGAACAAGAGAGACTGCCTGTGCATTCAGGAAATCTAAGACTAAAAGGTATTTGGAAGATGTCCTGGCCTACATACAAGCCCCTCCCTTCATGCAAATCTGTGGTGGTGTTGGCCGAACTGCTCAAGCAAAGAATCAGCATTCAAATGGCCTCTTAAATCTGCCAGATTTATCCTTGATTTGCCTTTACTTGGTTACTCTTAAGTATGATCTTCAATTCATAACGATGTGCAGTCCTTGTTGATCGACCTACGTGCCGTGAAGGGTCTGGATATGGATTCTCTGTGCATATCTCATATTTGAGCATAGAAACAGAGGCAACTAGCCCACAGTGCTTTTGGCAGAATTAACTGTAAGTTTGATCTTTCTTTTCCTTTTCCTTTCTCCTCTCCAAGCTACAGCCTAGTGCATTTTCCTAACAGCATGTTATTGTTCCTTCTGCAGCATATTTGTCATAGCAAGTCCGTATTGAGTTCGATTTTGTCCAAAAAGGGAGGACCAATCAAGGAGGAGGTAACTTGCTAAACCATTGTTGGCATCTTAAAGCAGTGATCAATCAAGTTTCAGATGATTGCAAGCACAACATTTATTCAATGGATACACAACAAGAAGGAGATTCTTTGTAATTTAGAATAGCATTTTGAATTTATATAGCAAAGAGGCTTCAAGAGAAATCAAGTCAAGTTTCTACACTGCATTTGAACTCAGATGTGGATTTTGTATGATCCACAATATATGGTAATGGATTTTTTTGCGTAATTAAACTCTATGGGAATATTGAACCACAATCTAAGTGTGCAACATAAAAGACTGCTTGAAGTTCTTGTTGACATCTGGGTGCCTTTGAAACATTACACTGGAAAAAGAACAGAAGATGCAAAGGATGGTCTAAATTTTACTTCACGTGCTATGTGGACCTCAGAAACGCAACGACTTGCTTCACGGTGACGGATCCTGTTAATGCAGCTGAAGGTTTTACTACCAGATTATGCTAAACGACTGCAATTTGCTTTATAAGATCCCTTTTATGATTTTTCCCTCAACATCTTTGTTTATGGAAATTACAAATTGGGGGAGAGATATTGTAGTATAATTTGTTGGATTTGCAGCCTGAAACTCAGCTGGGGTCGAGAAAAATCAAGATAGCACAAGCTATATGCAGTGTACTACTTCCAGGGATGCAATGCCCTTGGTAGCCGGGGATGAAAATTTAATCTGAAATTAATAAATATCATCCTTATTCTTTGAATAAATAAGTATTTTTTTAGATTAATTACCTTATCTAATATATAATATAATGAATAGAATATGTATATTATCAAACCTGAAACTCGCCTGAAGCTAACCTGAAATATATATTAATATTATATAGATATATTTGTAAAACATTTAATTTTTTTTAATATAATATGATATAATACATCTCAATATTAACATAAAATATATGTATATATATAATATTTATTATTTTATCATTTAATTTGTGTATATATACTTCAAATATATATATTGACTATTTTATTTTTTATTGAATAATAAATAATAGTAAATAATTGATACCAAAACCTATAAATAATTTATAAGTATCTAAATTTTTTACTCCATAAACAATGAATGAATAGAGTAGAGGTACAGATATAAAAAAATCCAAGCCGTGCCATTTCCATCCCTACCTGGAAGCAAATTTGTCTTGATTTCATTTTGTTCATCTCACTTCTCAGAAGCTTTTCTTCCTGCAAGACATGTATTTGCATCAAGAACCCTATTGTGGGGGGATGCGTTTACGAAACTTGAAATGCATATCATCTCATGGTGGTAGATCATCTGTCAGTATCTTCTATCACGTAAAATCTAATGCAGAAAAAGTCGAAAAGACAAAACAATATAGTTGCTCTTAGAAAATGATGGTTGACTGTATCTAGGGTTATATCAGCAGTCAGCAACTACGAAGCAATCTTTATTGCTGATTTTGAAGAATTTATGTTCACTTTGCATTCCTGCAGCAACTTTGCAAGAACCTTCAAACCTATCCAGGCTACATTCTCGTGGTTAGTGAAAATTCATTTTCACGAATTAACTGTGGAGCCGAACCAGCAAAGTGCTCCAAATTAAGAATCAGTGACGGCAGTGGAATATGACAATTCTCCATGGGATTTGCTTGGGCAACAACTCAGCTTATTTGGGTGTGGCATTGCTTTATACGCTCCCCACTTCTTTTCTTCTTTTCTGGACAATTTTGGTGACAATACCCTATTGGAACGTGATAAACTGCACTTCATGATGGTAATAGAAATCAAGTAGATGGAACAGGAAAAAAGGAATAATAAAAATGTTTTGACAAACAGAGTTAAGAGTATCAAATATCCCAATTCAGTAACAGGCAATGTTCCTTTGCTGTACCGATCTTTCAAGAGTTCCAACAAATCTAACCTAGACTCGTTGGTATCAAGGTCATAATTATTGCCATATGTTCCTTGATCTGAATATGACATCAAACAAAATGACAAGCTGTGTTATCAGAAGATAACATCAATGCCAGAACACAGTTCAACATGCCAAGATCCGAAGTCATTGAGAATAAAAGTACATACAAGACACTCGACCGCTATAATTCAGCTAGGTTTCTTAAATACCCACATCCACCACACAATCTGGAGAGACACCTAACGAAATACCTGAGGATGTATTGAAAATATATATTGAAGCATCTAGTGTGCCAAATCCTAATTTCAAATGTAGCTATTATTCGATACTCATATAACAACTCTATAGAGTTACTGCCTAGGAGTGTCAAAATTCAAGCTACCATAACAGAGCAGTTCAATATAAAGTTACTCAGCCTGTTTTTGCCACACTCAAGAGGCCTCCATTGCAATTCTTCAGCTTCAGAATCAGGTCTGCAGGTGTATATAGCCATGCCATCCCCGGAATAAGAAACTGTGGATGTAGATGCACCTATTACAAGTAGTTCATTGCCCAGAGACTTGAAGGCTACACCCCATCCTTTGTTAGAATCTGCTCTTACCGGCACTGCTCCTAATTTCTTCCATGTTCTGCTCTTTTTCAAGTATACCTTCAACTGGTTTGATGAAGGCTCAAGGGAGTAAAGCTCATTGTTCACAACAGCAATGAGGGGTGGAGATTGGAAAGTAGCGATCGGTGTATCCTCCAGCATGTCTGGGATCAGGTCCCATGCCTTTTTATCCTCATCATAGGCTTCAGCACAAGTCAGAACATTTCCCTCCTCGTTCCGCCCTCCAATCACATAAAACTTGTTATCCATGAAACAACCAGAGCAAAGCTTTCTTCTTTGCCGCATCCTTGGAAGGTCTTCCCATGATTTTGTATCTGGATTATATTTCTCTGCAGAATTTAGAACATCAACACCAGTGCCGGTCACTCCACCAGCTACAAAAGCAAAGGCACCACAGGATGCAGACGCAAACAAACACCTAGGATTGATCATGGAAGGACCCTTATTCCAGCTGTTTGTTTCCAATTCATATCTCCAAACAACGACACCCTCTATCTCCCTGCCTGAAATAATCAGATGGGTCCCTGCACAAAGGGATTCCTTATCTCCAAAAGAGAAACAACAGTCTGCTGGTAGATCTGGAAGTTTCCTGCGACAACAGAATTGTCTATCAAATGCCCACCAACTTTTGTCCCCGGTTGCAAAAATAAAAACAGATGATTCTCTAACACCAATTTCCCTCCTAATCTTAAAGAGCTCACCACTCTTTACAAGAGAGAGTATCCGCTTGTTCACGTTTGGAAACTTCCAGTACTCTGATCTTGGAACTCTTGCCAAAATCAGATTCTCTAACTCATCACTTAGTTGGGGAGCATAGGAGTAATCTGCATCCTGAGGTTTTACATTTGACGAATCACCAACTCTACCATTGCTGCAAGAGAAATTATAACACCCCGATCCTCCTCTACTAGTTTCACAAACACCAATCTTTTTCATCGGGGGGCTATTAGAAGCAATCCAAGAGCTATTGCCAGAGTCCTCTGCCAGCATCCTTTTCTTACTAAGATCAGGATCATTTCTGCTCACATCCCCTCTTCCATCTTCACTCCCCGACTCTTTTCCTTTGGACATGGATTAAAGACCTTTTCAAAGCCTGAAATTCTCTGTCATCGAAAGAACAGAACAAATAAAAAAATGCCAGATTATCATCAACAATCAAAATACCAATGTGCAGAATTCATAGTATTTGAAAAACATAAAGCAAACAATTTTGTTTTCAACAGCTAAACAGATGAGTGAATATGGATACACCTTGCTAAAAAACTAATCCCCTGAGAGTCAGAACCCAGCAACAAATATTTTCATACTATAGGAAATGATTAGATATACGTTAAAGATCTAGAAGCAGCAGTTTCTACCCAGATGATAAATTAAATCAATTAACCATTTCGGAGACACGAAACTAATAAAAAACTAACAAAAAGAAAATCTCCGGACCCAAGAGATTAAAGAGGATATGAACCCAGAAACATGGCTTGGATTTAGATTCCAAAAATGGGTTAACGAGAAAACCAACTACATAGACAAAGCAAACCCAGATGAAAACTTAGCAGCTCTATGCCATGAATCAAACTTTATCAAGATTCCATTAATGAATTCATAAGAACACGATTCAAATCCAAGCAAGAAACAGTGTACATATCCACCAACCTCAAACGATATATTGAAGTTCGAAATCAAAGAACACTTCTGTATCACCAGTTTGATCAAAACAACATAGTGAATCAACCCCAACAACAAAAAAACAATTTAACAAGATGAGAGCTTTAACCAAATTAGCCAAAAGGAAGGAGAAAGTACAGTGACATGGATTAGATTTGTAAGTAATCCAAAAGTCAAAAGAACACAAAATGGATACACACCCAACAAAGCAAGGCCGAAAAAGTACCAAGAAATGTTCTTCAGACAAAACATATATACACACAAACAGAGAGAGGGAGGCGTACCAGTTAAGGTAATTCCCAGTCAAGTCAAGTCAAAGGAAGTGAAGTAAATGAAGGGACGGTTATAAAGAGAGATAGAGAAAAGAAATCATCAAAGAAACGAGGGTTTTAAGGGTTAGAATTAAGAGAAAAAGATGAGAGAAAATATTTAAAAATCAAGAAGGGAAGAGAGAGGAAGAGCAGAAGGAGGAGATAGAGAGAGGTTTATAATAAGTGTATGGATGATGGTGAAAGAGTTCAATTTGAAGACAACCCGTTTGTTAGAGAGGATTTCTTTTCTTTTCTTTTCTGAAAAACATGCTTAATTAATTTAGCTTGAGCTATTGTTTGTGGGATCATAATACAATTAATTTAATTATTCATTTTCAGTTGTTGTTGTTGTTCTTGGCTGTTACTGCCATCATCACCTCCAACAACACAACAAAGCATTAACTATCTATCTTTTTCTTTTTCTTTTTCCTTTTCTTTTTGTATGGTAATTTATAATTTCCTTATCAAGAATAGAGGATTCATTATACAATATTGTTTTTCTTTTTTTATTTGATTTGATAGATTCAAATTAAATTTATTTCTCCAATCGATAAAATTTTTAAAATTCATTTAAGAATTTGTTTTCCAACAATCAATAATTTGAAAAATGATTCATAGAGTTTAAATCCAAAACCGAAAATTCATGGATGAATTATTCTTAAACAAGTTATTCATGAAATAAGAGTTGATTATAAATATTCACCAATGAAGTGTAGGCTTACAATATTTATAAAAACAAGAAAAAAAAATCAAACATTTTTAATTATTCTAAAAATAATATTTTACACGCGAGGAAAAAGAATTAAGGAAAGCTTGATCTAATATATGAATGATCTCGGAAACAATTGATTATGTTAAGAAAGTATATCCTTTCATGGTTTGATCAATTGATTATGTTAAGAAAGTATATCCTTTCATGGTTTGATCAATCAACTTCCTTGCATGTTTGAGATTCCATCCAATGGTTTGAAGCATGTGGGTCAAAACGATGAACATGTCTTAATCCCTTAATCCTAGTCCTTAAAATTTTGATTTTTGGTTATTAAATGAATTTAATATGTATATGTATGTATATATATTGGTTTTAAGGCCAAGAACATTAAAAGATTCGGTAAAACATGGTTTTAATTTCTCATCTCTTTCTTGTGTTGTGTAAAGCAAGAAAAAAAACGAGATGTTGAGGAGAACCATAATGAGATGTTTTTTGTTTGATTAGGAAGGTGTCAAAAGTCCATTTTGATGGGTGAGCTTATAGCTAGCGTGGAAGAAATCAAGGCTTTTGAAAACGATTTTATGCTGCTTTGTTGAGCCCGGTGTCATGGGCATAATTATCACATCCCATCTAAGATTTGGTTAGGGATTGGATATGAGTAAACGTAAATCTATTTTAATAAAACACATTTTGAAAAATAAAAATAATAAAAAATATATTTGAATTCGATCTAATTGCAACTTATCCAAGTTTAATCAAGCCAATTAAATAACATGGAATTGAATCAACTGACACCGTTTGGGAACACGGTGCAAACCGTGTTTTACAAAAATTCAATTTTTTTTGTTAAAAGTTATTTTGTATATTTTAAATCGTTTTGATGTGCTGATCTCAAAAATAATTTTTAAAATATAAAAAAACATCATTTTAATGCATTTCGGCACGAAAAGTACTTTAAAAAATAATCACAACCACACTCCCATACAAAATCTTAAACAAGTCAAAAGCAAATCTAATCCAATTTAAACTTCAACTTCAAATCAAGGGATCACAAAATTTATCCATAGAGCTAGAACAAATTTGATAACTATGATGGTGAGTAGTTACTAATTTGGATTCTAATTTTTAATTTTTCAATATTATTAATATAGGTAAATATTTTTATATATTTACAAAAAAATAAATTAAGAATTTTGAAATCAACTTAATTTATGTAATTTTCTTCTAATGAGAATTAGCTTGTCTTTTTGTAAGCAATATAGGGTATGAATTCATATTTTCTTTTGTCGGTAAAGTAAATTCGTTTATGCAGCTTACCTTAATTTCTGTAATTTTCTTTCAATGAGAATTAACTTGTCTTTTTGTAAGCAATAAAGGGTGTGAATTTACATTTATTTTTTTGTAGTTTTTTTTGTCCACATAGTGAATTCGTTTATGCAGTTCAAACCCTTTTTAAAAATACATCAAATTAAAACATGATGAACTGTTTTTCATATTTTTATTTTTTAAATTGAAAGTTTTAGGTATTTTTAATAGTTTTGATGTGCTAATATTAAAATAAAAAAATTTAGAAAAAATATTTAAATATATTTTTAATTAAAAAAATATTATAGAAAGAGCACCCTACACGATTACACTAATTTAGACCGTATTTTGGGATGCAGAGAGGAACAAAACTATTGTTTCTGAAAGAAAAGGTTGTGTCGACTAATTTGAACCTCTTCTTTTATCAGATCTTGTTAGATGAGCTTTGCGGAAGCAATTCGAATCACGTTGTTGTATAATTTTGACCTAAACAAATCCTTTGATTTTGTAGTGGAAACGATGCTAGAAACTAAAAACTTTTTCATGTAGCACTTGTACTTAGTTTTAGTTAATCAAATTATTTATTTGTCAGTGTTTCAAGAAGACTGGTAATCATAATTAAAGAGATAGCGTAATCATAATTAAGAGATAGCGTGTGGTCACAGTTAGTTTTTAAAGTGTTTTTTTAATTTATAAATATATCAAAATAATATATATTTTTTAATTTTAAAAAATTATTTTTAACATCAGTGCATCAAAATGATCTGAAAACACTAAAAAAATATTAATTTAAAACAAAAATGCCACACATATAAAGAAAACATTAAAAAAAAAGAAAACGAGATCATTTTAATGAAAAAAAATAAAAAAAACAAGCTGAAAATAGGGTTTTATTCTAGATAAACTTGAAAACAAGTTATGTTTTGTATTGTAATGATGAAGTTGGGATGAGCCTCGTGAAGAGTAATTTTTTTAGCTAATTTTTTATTCAGATATTGTTATATTTTTATTTTTATCTATTTAAGTTAATAGTTTTTTATTTAATTATATATTGTCAATTCAATATATTAAGTGTATATATGTGTTGGGTGTCTCTTGGTACATATATGATAGAAAGTGAGTTACAATGAAGAAAATATGAAAACAAATTATATTTAGTGTCCAACTTTTTATTATTTTTATGTTTTATGCTATAAATAAAATGATAATTCTCTTACCAATTAGAATCTGAGTTTAATTTTATCAAGACACTTCATATTCAAACTCTAAATAAATAAAAAATTATATTTGAAAAAAAAAAAAAAAACTATCCTCCCATTATACCCGAAAGCTAGTTGAGCTTTAACCTCTCGTTGAAAACCCAAAAGAAGAAAGAAAAGGAAAGAATCCAAGCAGCTCAATCATGGTTATCAAGACACAAGTACTTTTATAAATGTTGATTGGTACCGACTAATATAATCCGATTAGGCCAATTACTGCCTACCTTTTTTGTTTGGATTTTTAGCTGTAACGCTAAGGTAATTAGTTCAAACTCTCGCAGAAATTACGTGTTAGTGACGTTTGATCATGCCTTGAGTTCTGTAGAAATTTTACATCAAAATTATTCAGCAGAATTCCCTCTTAATTAATATATATCGTGTAATTAAAGCAATTAGGAAAGAGGATTATTGAGCTTGTAGCCCTTAATTAAAATAAATAAATAGTGAGATCTCTTGTTTGAATATATATCACCTTTTATATATATATATATATGGCTCTTGTTTCTCAGAGAAAAAGAAATAAGAAAAAAAGGTTAGATGGCTCTTCAGTGGAAAGAACATTTATTATAATCATCATATATAGCTACTAAAATCATTAATTTAATAATTAAGGGAATTCTTAAGCAAAAAACATAATGATAATAATTCACGATTACTTTCAAAATTGACCCCATTTATTCAAAGAAAAAAGAAGAAAAATTAATCAGGGTCAAGTTTACATTTATCTAAAATAATGGATAGCTATAATTAATTTGTTTCCAGCACGAAATTTAGTGATTTAATTCATTTTTAGATCGTTTATAAGAAAAGTATAATTTTGTATTTGCGACTATTTAAAAACTAATATAATATACCTGTGATTTGTTTCTTGTGCTGTAACAATTAAATGGAATAATTAACTATGCCTTCTTAAACTTTAAATATATATAAAAAACTTGGTTAGATAAAATTAAAATATGATATATTTTTTTTAAATTAAGAGAATACTTTTGATAATTGATTAATACATGGGCTACTAACTTAATATATATATATATATATATATATATATATATATATATATATATATATATATATATATATATATATATATATATATATATATGGTAAAAACAAAGACAATATGGAAGGGATATATTATCTCTTAACTATCATTCAAAACTAAATTGAAAGCCAAAAAATAAATAAAATAAAATTCCAATTGAGTCCCACATATCCATTGAACATTATCCAATTAAATCTCATCTTAAAATTCTTACTTTAAAAAAAAAGGTGAAAAGGTCTTATTTTCTTAAGATAATGCACCACCTCTAGACTGGTGATGATAGATGGAGGATTCAATTGCTAATTGCGACAAATGTGTCCTTTTCTTGTAAGAAATAATAATAATAATTAACAACAACAACATTTTCTTGTAAGAAATAATAATAATCATAATAATAAAAGTCCTCCTGCGTGTTGTGACCAGGATTTTCCCTTCACGATCACTTGGCTTTAGATGTTTCTTGTTAGCAGCACTTAGCACTAAAAATAGAAAGAAAAAAAAAAGCGCTTGGGAGGAGTTAATCCACGAGGACTTCAGAGGGTTCATCCTTAATTAATCAAAGTTTCTGAGTGAACAATTTGGAATTTGAGAGAATTGGCAAAGCTGACTCTTTTGTCGTTTGCCTTTACGAATTTGGAATTTTCTTCTTTCATTTATCCTTTCCCTCTTTGAACAACCAGACAACGAGCAAACCAGAGACCTGACAGCAATTATCACTTATTCAATTATGCACGCTCGATGTAAGTTAATTATGCTTTTTTTTTTCCTTTTAAAAAAAACATTTTAAGATGATTTTATGGATGTATTTTCCTCATCGATTTAGTGTATTTAGAAAAAATAAAACCCTTCTAAAAATTAATGGGAGATTTAGGTTGAATAACTGAATTAATTTAATAAAAGAATAAAAAGAGAGACCATAAGATTATTTATATCCAAAAAACATAATATAAAAAAGATCATTACCATCTTTTTCTTTGCGGCAAAGCTAATATTCTTTCTTCCAAAAAAAAAATATAATATTTTTGTCAGACAATTGGATGCTTTAAGAATCCTGGAGCTTACCTATTCAATTTGAAGTCTAATTAAGTGTTCATCTTTCTTTCTTTTCTGCTGTATGGTGAAGATATTCTTCGACCAGTTGATTGAAACTAAATTTATTATTGGATGATCATAAGAACATGCCTCTCGCATTGATTTAATTCATTGAAATAAATAAATCATTTATAATACATGGTCCTGGATAGTGGCAATAGGGTTTGAATCTATAAAGTCAAAGAATAAAGCAAACACCCTCAGCCACCATACCAACCTCCTCTTTAGAGTCAATAAGAATAAATATAACAAGTGAGTTTTAACGAGGATGATCTAGTTAACATCACAACTGATGATCCTTAGCCATTATATCTTTTAATTTGTTGTAAGATTTGATAGTTTTATCCCATGAAATCAACTAGATCACCCGCTTGCAAAAATACTTTAAACTCTAAAATATGGAAGGAGGCCCCCTGATTTGATCAGAAGCTTACATGCAGCAGTCTCATGAAGTGGCCAAGGGGATCACTGGAGGCCTCCTGAGGCATTGCTATCTCACAAGAATCTAAGCATAAAGCGTGGACAATCACGTTTGATGGGATTCTTGAATAAACAAGGAGGAGAGAAGAAACAAAAAAGGAACCGAGAACTTGAAATCTGCCTTGGAAATTAATTCAATGAGCAAGCTTTTAACATAAGGTAATTAATCTGGTCCGTGAGACATCCCATGAGCTGTCCATAATCAACTTTTTCAGGGAAAAAAGAGAGAGGTTGTTTAATAAGCATATGCAGATATGATATAGGGGAAACTTTTGAAGAAAGCAAAGCGCAACAAGTGGCAGCTGGTCTAGAAGCATGAGCTTGCTATGGTAACATTTGCAAATTAATAAACAATGGACTAGTTATAAGGCATCACGTCTGTCCTATTCAGATTGTTCTAATCAAGATTATAATAGAGATAATTAACAATGCGGGATTCATTAGTTTAATGCAGCCAATTGCATAGAAAGTGGATGTCCATTGGATGAGGCTTTCTTTTATTAACATTAAGCATATTTTAAGGAAAGTTTATGTGTTGGCTCTCCACTGATTAGTGTGGTGGATTTACCTTTGCTCTTTATATATTTATAATCAAAAGCTGATCAAGGCTTCACTGTCATTGCATAGGTTTAGCATTTTTGCCAACACAGGTGCATGTAATCTCTTTAGCTGAGGGTGGGATTGGCTAGAGGACAAAGGCCTAATCAGCCTCAAGGACACAGATTTGGAAAAGGGCCAAGGCATTAAAAAAAAAACCCTAGAACATAAAGAAAGAAAGAAAGAATGAAACCCACTATTCTTGTTTTAGATGGCAAGAGATCGAAGCAGCACTTGTATAAATCCTTTTTCATGGAGATAAACAATCCTTAAAAAGGACTCGTTTACCTAAACCAGTCACTTTTTGGGATGCTCACGAGCCATGTGATGCTTCAAAAATGGGGTATAAGAGGACAAGTGACTTGCTTTTAAAAGGAGTTTAAGCCTATAATAGATTAACGATCGATCATTCCTAATGCTAATGCAATGGCCCTCAAGCCTCGCACATACTTAAGTACCTTCTTGAATGTTTCTTTGTAATGCGACCATTTCACAGATGCCCACCTTCGTTTGTTTTTCCCAACTACTGTACTGACAAGTCACTAGCTAGCTAGGCTAATAACGAGAGAGAAGGCAACCATCAACATCAAATAGTTGAGCAAATGTCATTTCAGACGTGGAACATATTCATTTAGCTGTTGCTGTGCTTAGAGCATATGCCATTCGTTGATGCAAGCCATTTCAGGGCTATGAGCTCTCGTCAAATCAAGCATCTAGGTAAACTGTTTGGACAGTAAAAATTAAGCACAAGACGCTTTCCTTCACACCTCTATCATTGTTGACACGACTGCTCATGGACTTGGATTTGAGCAGATATTTAGTAAAGTTATTACAACTCAAAATGAACCTTTCCGAACCCATCTAACGTTGCCTGATTGCTAGGTTATACACAGCTAATTAAGTTATATAATTAATTTGGATTTTATAGATTAAAACTATATATAAGAGGTGTTGTTTTCGCGTATTCCCACTATTATTTCTTAACTGAACAAATTGTTCAATTTCTTAATGAAAATAGAATATTCAATATGCATGATCGACATAGAACTGGACCTATATTTTTGTTCTTGTTTACCGATTCCTACCGTCTTATGGCCTAATTTACGATGTATATTATGCTTGACTACTGCTATACTCGTTTTTACTACTGAAATAGCTAGTAACTAGCTAGATAAACAACTGACAGTTACCAAATCGCCTACCTGCTGAATTAAATAAAAAAATTGCTCAAAGCCAATATAATGATTGTAGATGTTAACCAGCTTATTTAGTAAAGTTTATTTCATTTTCACCAAATAACATGGAATCAAATCTAACTTAAAGCAACGATCGATAGTGATATTTTTTTATGATGGACTTTTCGTAATTTGGTTGATAAATAAATACATTCTTAATATTATGTTCTGGAGTTTCTTTTTTAAATCTTATGGGTGAATGCATTAATCAATTTGAATATGAAAAGTCCATTATTTTCTACGATGTTATAATGATTCATGATTGGATATTTAATCTTAAAATTTGATAACAACCATTTTTTTTGGATCTGATATATTTGTTAGATCCATGTTATTTTAGAATTAGTTGAATATCAAGTCAAATATTTTAACATATTAACTAAATCTATTTTATTTAATATTATTTTTATTTATAAAAATATTAATAAAAAAGTAAAGTCATCACCTTCTATCTTCGTTTTAGACGGTTCAGAGTTTAACGTGGACGGGGGAGAGTCCTAAGGAGAGACTTTATGACTTATCTGTGTGCAAGTGAACGTGTTTTAATGTCCTCTAATCGGGAATTAATAAAATTTATTAAGAGAAAAGTGTCCCAATGGCATGATGGTGGCGGTGCATGCGGCAATACACATACATGCATATGCACAGCAGAGCCAAGTGTCGACATCTATGGTGGAAAATTCATCTTCAAAGGGGTCAACCGTCCTATCCTAATCATATACAAAGATTCCGATGACCAAGTGCCCAAAACAAGATAATACTTGACGCACACATTTGGCAGATGATTTAGAAAAAGTCCATTCAATTTTGTGAAACTCTGGAACCGTGTAAAACTAAAATTAGGGCTCCTGATTGCGGCCAACGAGGAACATGACATTTCCATTTTCACAGCAAATGATGTGACAGACATGGCTTATTGATGACAGCACAGCTACAGCTGCCTGAAAGAGAGAAAACCATTTGATGCAATGCAGTGTTGCCATGATTAAGTTCTTCTTAAAAATATATTTTTAAAATGTAAAAACACACACAGCCAGTATTTCTTTCTTTTTCAACCGCAATGAGGCATCAAACTTCAGTCTTGCATTGCTGCTGGCACTTGAATTCGAGCACACACATTAATGGGGCTGCTACTGTTTAATCATTTGACTAAATAAATTTCATCATGAATTATCACGGGGCTGCTACTGCTATTGTAATTAAAGCAACTAGTTTTCCTCACCACAGTATATCTATGATTGGAAACTTTAAAGCAATTTCCCCCCCATCTTTTGTGGTATTGTTTAGTAAAACAGTGCAAAGTTAAGCCCACCATACCAATACTGTTGATCAGGCCTCACGACAATTCTGTTAGTTGGGCTCATACTTTGAAGGATAATGCTTGGAATCATGGCCCAATTTACCACTAAAGGCTATAAGAACAGGGAAGCCCAATTCAAACTTGTCAGCCCAACACCCTGATCCAAAAGAGAGCCACCCAAACCAGAAAGAGAACCAACAAAACTCAACCACACCACAACCGAAGGACTCCCTCACTCATTCACTGTCCTTTTATCCATGGCTACCTCTTTGTCTCTCCCAAACTTCCTCTCCTTCTTCTCACCTTCAAACCCACCTCCCAAAACCCCGGTGCCACCACCCCAACTCTCCTTTTCCACCCCGCAAGCTCAAAAGTACAAGTCTTTATTGTTTTCCCAAGAGAGTGATGGTGGTCACTGTGGTTCTTTATCGACTGAATTGTCATCAGTTGTGTGCCCTTCACTTGCTTATTCAAATACCCTTTTCTTTAAATCAGCATATAATGTGCAGGTCGTTGTGGAAGATAATGAGCCTGAAGAGAGGTTGCTGAATAGGTTCAGGAGAGAAGTCATGAGAGCTGGTGTTATTCAAGAGTGTAAGAGAAGGAGGTTTCATGAGAACAAACAAGAAGAGAAGAAACGTAAGACCCGTGAAGCTCATAAGCGTAATCGAAGAAGGTCTGTTTTGTTGTTGTTCTTTACTAATTTGATTCTTTTGTTTTTTATTGCATCTTTTGTTTGGTTGATGAGAAAATTTGAAAAGGAGGGATGTTGATGGAAGGATTTATTTAACTTGAGAGGATTAGTTGTGATTGGTCTCATTGTAGTGTGAATTTTTCTTTTTTATGTTTGTTTAGTTGATTGGCGAGTGGATTTAGGGTTGGATGAGATTTTTTTTTTAATTAACATAATTTTGTAGTTCATAAGGTTCAGTGAAGAGTAAATTGTCCAGTCTTTAGAGTTTGGATGATGACAGATTGAGGAATTCAAAACATAGAGATGGGAGTTTCGAGAGTTACTGTGTTTCTTATGATGCATTGGTATTCATGTGAATTCATCTTAATTAAGATAAATATTTATGAGTGCTAGGTGAAGCTGAGGAAAGAAATGCAGAACTTTGAATGCTTTGTTTCATGTTGTTTTGGTGGCCAGCCCAAATTTGAGGGTTAGAGTTTTACTTTACCTAAGCAATATAAAGTTTAATCACTGCTGATGGGCTTATTTTGTTTCTAAGCAATCTAGCTTCACGCTCTGATTTCAATGGGGTTTCTCAGTGTGTCACCTCCTTGTGCTTGATTTTTTTGATTCTTTTCCCACTGCAATTATATTGGATTACTTTATAAGTTCCTTTTCATCTTCTAAATGAATGGGAATTCAGATTTTCATCATTTTGTGTGTTGTGGCGCCATTTTCTGTTCTCACTGCTTACCCTCCGTGACAAAACACAACTGCTTATTTTACACACAGGGGCACTTCAGTTTTTCTCAGTGATCTATTTATTGTCTGAATTCCTTTTATAACTATTTTGCTATTGAAGCGCATAACTCCACAAGCTTCTATATCTGATGAACTAGAGATAGGTTTGGTAGTTCTTGATTCTCAAGGAGGTGATGTTTAGTTTCATCCTTCATATTATAGATTCTCTATCATGTCGTTTGTTGTATTGCAATTTTTGTGAGTTGTCTAGTCCCTTTTACTGGAAACTGTGTTGTTTGAATCAGCGCCTATTTGAATGGCAGGAATGAACAATGTTTTTTGTTGGATCTTTCATGACAATTGGTATTTACTGCTAAAATTGTCTCACCTCCATGACAGGCGCCCCCAGATGAGAGGCCCATTCCAAAACAAGCCAGAAGCATCTCCAAGCAAGAAGAATGATGATGATGATGATAACTGGGAAATGCCTGAAGGAGACGCTTCTTTTTGAAGCATTCACCCTGCCTTCTGACTGTATAATTTCTTTGAGATGTGAATGTAAGAGGCTATTTTTCCAATTAAGGTTTCTCAAGTAAACCATGTTATTTGTTTGACTCCATACGTTTCCTTTTTGTTGCTTTTTGTATCCAATGTAATGATATTCCAGCGTTGAATCAATTGAAGGACCCTTAATCTTGTGTGACCTGAATTATTTCTCAGATGACATAATATTTTAATTATGAAATAGGTAAACAGACGTTTATTATTCATGCATTTCATTCAGTCGAGAGGTTCACACTTTAGTAAGAACATGCTTGTGTAATCAGATTAATGGTCAACACTTTGGTTGATGTTTTTTTAATCAAACACTTTTGTTGATTGGATGAGTAATAAATTCTAACTTGTCGAGCACTTCATTTGAGCTCTTCCTGAAGAAATCTGCGAGGCCAAACTATTGTCCTTCACCAACAGAGCATTGAACATTTCTTGACTCTTCATGAACAAGGTTATCAAGAACAAGGTTCAGGCCATGAGCTGTCCAGATCACTAACAGCAGGTAGCATGTAAGGCATATATCTCGCTCATATCTTTGCCTGGCTCACATAATCCACCGCAATAACTCGGTTCTATATGCGTAGTGCGCAATCCAACCATTTCAACAAACCCCTCGTCCATTATTCGCTGGCACACGGATGCAGTTGCCATGCTGGGATAAAGTAACCTACCCAGATTCCACACTTCGAGGAACTCGAGGGATGCGAAGTCTGATTTTATGAAAAAGAACCCCCCACGTGAGTATTTGTTAATGCTGCTTTGGTTGCTTGATTTTGAATCACATCCGATTGTTATTTCAGACTCAGCAACCAAAATTGGAAACGGATTCCTGAGTTGTCTCAATTGTTTAGGAAGTTAGCATATGATCTGAGCCCAGTGGCTTTCTGATGGAAGCAATGGGGATGAACGAACTGGCAGTAATGAAAAGCTTGGAAACCTAAGCCAACAATAACCAAGTGGTTCAAGAGGTGTTCAGTCCCCTCTCCGATTTGAAAACTCTCTAGGAAGAGATCAAGAACAGAACCAGGCCTTGCCCATGACTTGTCAAGGACAGTCAATATGACTATTCTACCTGGCGTTGATGCTGCTCTTGGCAACTTCTGCAACTTTCTCCTATCTGTATTCTAGTAACAAAATCACCAAAAAGAAAACAAGGAAATAGAACACTCAATGCCTTGAGCATTACGTTTGAAAGTAAGGTACAGTAAATTCTGAAAACATATCAGGATGCGCGCCTCCGGGTTAAAAGACCATTCATATGTCCCATAACTTGTAAAGTTATCTTCAAATACTCAAAATTTCTTACTTCGGCGAACTCCAAAAGCCTAAACCTTATTACCTAACCATGTAGAATGAGAGGGGTTGAGAGGGGGGGAGATTTATTTCAAATTGCAAAATACTTTTCTTCCTCTCATCATATATATAGAAAACATGGCAGTCCACAAGGCAAAAACATATAAACATATATTAAAAATGTCTAAACTGGCACCTGTGCCACCCTCCCCACAAGTGGTCTCTATGTGTCTAAACAATAAATGTACAAAACAAAATTAGATGAATTATTGGAGGAAAATATATCTTTCAGATTGCTATGTGAACTTTCTTGTTCTTGTTCCGTAACCCCCAGCTGTTGGATAAAAAAGGAGAACGAAAATCAAACATAAAAGGACCATTATCAAGGGAAGTATAAAAGTTGGTGACTAGACTAGATAGATGGCTCACGCTACGTCGCAAAATTTTTTTTTTCAATGTAAAAAAGATACCAAGACAATATAAACATTCTAAAAATAAAAGAAAAAAAAGATTCTAGTCATTGACTTGAATTGGTCCAATAAGATCATCTAATTTAATAATATAATTAGAAAATAAGATATCGATAACTAATAAAACAAACAAAAAAAAATGATTTAATAAAAAAGATAACACTTGCCAATATTATGGAAATATATCTTTACAATACTAATAACATATCTCAATGATATTATTTGTTAACAAATTAAAAATTAAATGAGAATGAGATAATTGCATTGAAAAAAATAAAAAAAAAATGAATCTCGACTCCTAGCAAATAAAATGAAACATGACGAAATTGAAAAGAAAACAATTTTAAAAAATCAAAAAAGAAATTGACTCGAGTCTGTCTAAGCTAGCACATAGATAAATTCTTAAAAATACATCTTCTGAAGGAACTGAACATGATAATTTTTTATCATCCGGCTTGAGCAAAAATCACCAAATCTATAACCTAGTCGTGAGACCTGGATAACCCTGTTAAAAACAGATTGAATAAAATCACAAAGCTCAATTCTAAAACTAATATAATATTGAAAGGAAAAATTAAAAAACAAAATAAAAAATAATGAAATAAAGGCTCGCGTCAACTTTGGTGAACTTACTGAATCCATGACCTGGGACATAATATTGGAATAACTTCATAGAAAGAAAACTAAAAAAATTTAACGAATACCAATTTCCAATGAACCCAATGATGAGGGATGAAATTTAATTTTTTAAAAAGATATAAAAACTACTGAAGCCAACCTGGTCTAATCTTCAAAACTTATAACACCGATCACGAGGTCAAATTACAGCATAAAAAGCAAACCTAAAAAAATAATAATGTCAAATTCCCAACCAACCAAAATAATTAGGGATAATTTTTTTTAAAAAGGATTAAAACATAGACTTCAAAAGAATGAGAACAAAACTTAACATAAAAATCAAGTCAAATCAAATCATAAGGGATGGAATTGAAAAATAATTTCAATTAAAAAAAGGATAAAAAAAAACAATCAAAAGAAGAAGAACCAGATTTGATATAAAAATCAAATGTTAAGATATGAAATTGAAAAAAAAATTAATTTAATAAAAGATTTAATATCAAATATATTGCAATCAAAAGAATAAGGATCTAATTTGATTCAATAAACAAATAACTAGACTTTTTTTTTTTTTTTTGCAATGGGCATGATGTTTTTCTAGGGGGAAGACAAGAAAGAGAGAGGGAAGAAAAAACACGTGGGCGGAGCTCAACCGCCAATCTTCTAGTGGCATGAACAACATTGCCGTTATAGGGGCAATGCAGCATATCAAACGCTGCTTCGGAAGGTGTCGTTTAGAATTTTTACGGTGCCACACACGTCACTTATAAGGCACGAGTGACATCCACTTGTTAGCACGTGTCCCTACATGAGAATAACAAAAAAAAACATAATAAAATGATGAAAATACCCTTTTTATTTTAATTTTGAAGGACATTAAAGTCATTATAGTATAAAAATTCAATGGTTTTTCCCCGTGATTAAACCACGTGTAAGAAAATTTTGGGAGAAGTCATATAAAATCTCCAGCAATTCAAGAGAAAAGGAAGGAGAAAAAGGTGAGGGTGGTGGGGGAGGGTTTTTTTTTTTTTTTACAAAAAAAAATTAATGGAAAAATATAATACTTAATAAAAAGGCTTTTAGTTATTAATTAAAATATAAATGAACCATGTAAATAATATGACCTTTTACTTTGATTTTTTTTATGTGTCAGAATGAAAATATAAAATGTCATGAACTTATAAACTCCATGATGTAAAATGTAATTTTTAAAAGAATAAAGAAAAAATTATAAAACAATTAATAAACTACATGAGGCTTTTTTATAATTATTCTTTTTATTTAGTTTAGGAATCCTTAGAATAAATCGATAATTATTTATTTATTTATTTTTTGCTTCAAGATACATCTAGAACTAGTATAAATAAGGTTGTCTAACTTGTATTTTAGTAAAGAATTGGATGAAATAAAAAAAAATATTTTGTGTGTAGACTCTTAATTCAATAATAAAATTTAAATTAGAATTTTTATATGGTGATTCTATTCAATAAAATTCTAAATTGCTTGTACTTCTTGTTTTTTAATGTTATTTTTATCTACATCAATTGATATTATACCTGCAATAGTTAGTATCATAGTTAATACTCTTTTAAATTTTTTTTTTATTTATATATCTTACATGAGAGCACCAAAATCAAGACAAATCCTATAAGCTTTCGAAAAGCATATGAATCTCTAAAGTTTATCAAAATTTTATTAGCTTTGTTAAGTGAATATGTGTATGAGAATAATACTTGTAAAATTAATTTGATTTTTTAGCCAAATACTAATTTATATACATTAAGTAAAATCACTAATATATTCTACATTATAGCACCAGTGTCGCGATAAATTCTAAAAGCTTTAGAAAAACAAATAAATATATAAATTTTATGAAAAAAACTTGAGATTTAATTTATACTCGCATCATGAAGATATTGTCCACATATGTCTCAAAACCATAGTTTTGAAATTCAACCCGGTCTAATGAATAGATCACGGGTCACATGAGTTGAGTCAGGTCAACCCAAAAAATTAATAATTTTTTTTTTATTAATCACAGGTAAGGGCTGGTTGAGGAGGAGCTTATGTGGGCTCCATTGCAAAATTGACCTAATAAGGTGAAATTTATCTTCCCCTCCGATTTGAAATTTCCTCTTCTTTACCCCAAAAGATCAAATCTTTCACTGATGGAAAAGAATCAATTGATGAGGTTTTTCAAGCTGATGCAAGGGCACTTGGTTGCCATAGTAGGGGCAGGTACTTCTGGTAATGAGATCCTGACATCCAAACCTTTTCTTTACCAGTAGCATGAATAAGAATAGAGAGAGAGAAGATATCGCAGATCAGCTGTTAGGAAGAAGAGTTTTGAATAAGAGGTAGTCGATTACAAACCTTCTTCTAATGAGGCTACAGTTGAGCCAGAAAGCACTCCATCAATTCCAACAAAAACATGTTTAACATGCCCCTTTCAAGCGGAATGTGGGAATGAAAATGGTAATGATTAAGAGGAAGGGAAGACAGAAGATTTTAGATGAGGATTTGGAGAGGCCATTTGTTGAGTATTTGTCAAAAATGCGGTTGCCTCTAAAGATTAGATTGTACAGATTGCTATTGCCTTTCTCTATTAGGAAGGGAGCCGGGTCTTAGCTGGGTTTACCCGGGTCCACCGGCTTTCGGGTTGACCCGTCGGGTCGACTGGGTTTCGCCGGCCCAATTCCCAGGCGGGTTTTTACTTAGACCCGGACCGGTTAGAGGCCCGGGCTGGCCGGGTCCCGGGTCGACGAGTCAGGCAGGTCCGAATTTCAAAACTATGCTCAAAACGGTTGTCCATAAAGTTAATTATTTGATTATTTTTTTTGTTATACTCCTAATTACCATTTTTTGAAGTCTTTTAGTCTAACCGCACTTTTGTTTATTTATAACATTAGATACTCTAAATTTTATTTTAAAATAAAATAAAATAAAAAAATTATTTACTAGAAGTTATTAATGAAATATTGTTTTAGGTCTATTTTTTTTTTTTATTTCCATAACTTGGTAAAGTTATTGTTTATTTGATTTTTTAATTGAGGTCCATTGATAAAATAACTAATGAAATTTTTATCAATGCACCTCAATACATTGTTTTTACATGTGATGTTTGGGAAAAAAAATAATAGAGAATAACTTATGAGTTGGGATTGTTGATATTGTTGTTCAATTGTATGTTTAAATTTTTTTAGTTTTAAATTATTAATTTTTATATTTTTGAATTGTTTTGATATGCTAATATAAAAATAAATATTAAAAAATAAAATAAATATTATTTTAATATATTTTTAAGTGAAAAGCTCTACCGTTCTTTTAAACATATATTTGCATAGTTTAATTACTAAAACATCATTAGTCTATAATGTATCAGACTGTAAAAGTTCAAGTGATTTTAAGTAATGAGGATTGATTTTTATTATTATTATTAATTTAAAGATTAAATGAAAACCAGCCTTTTACTTAAAAAAGAAAGAAACAAATACAAGAAAACGACATCAAAACAATGTACAGAGATGACCCAAGGGACCCATACCATGCATTATTTCATCTCATGAACCATGACCAAAATGCTTTTCAGATACATTATATAATTTCACGTGTTTACAAGGATGAACTCTTGGGTTAAGTGAAAAGGTCAAGACATGCCATGCAAATCGGACCTCCGCAGCTATTGGGTCCTCCAAATTTGGTTGTTGCAGCCTTGAGTACCCTCGCCTCCTGTCTATACGGACCTCCAACTTGCAGGCTCCGAGTGGCCAAACCTTTCAACACCAATCCAATCAACTGCAAGTTGCGCAGAAACCAGCGGATTTGCATATTTGTTACGGTAATCATTTGCATAATTGACATTAAACAATGTTAATTTGCTCTCCTGGGCTAAATGAAAAGGCAAGCAACATGCAATTTGCTAGCTATAGCATCCTTGAACATTAACAAACCAATCGATTAAAATGATTAAACACTAATTTAATTTCCTGGATAAAACCCTTCAATCAAACGTTGAAGATGATCCAAACTCTATGGTATGTGGGGATTGAATTGTCTTACAGTAGATCTCTGTCAAGTGCTTTAAAATGATTTGCACATGGGACCCAAATCCCATGTTGATCCTCTTCAAATCGCATAAAACCAGATATATATATATCATTTTACTTGTAATAAAAATAATTATGGATAAGACTGGCCTTTCAATACCTCAAGGGCCGGTTACTTTACACCGTTGATTTGTTCGATTCTTACTCCACTTGGAATATGACGGCGCTTATCTGTCAACAAGGGACCGGACTTGGATTTTGTAGATGCAAACCACAATGACCCCCCACAAGCAATATTTCATTGTTTATGACTTAGTGGGCACCTAGATTGGATCGATCAACCAACAATCATGTGTTCATGGGGATGACCGGAGATCTTAGGTGGTGATTTCGGTGGCAGCATGTGTAACATGCACAGCCAGGAAAAATCTTTTTTTTTTAAAAAAAATAATAAGAAAAAAATGGAGAAAAATACTAGGTATGAAAAGAAAGCTGGGATTAGTATTATCTTGATGAAAAAGGAAGGTGGAACATGATCATATGACTGGCATGATTAATTAATAATTATTTATATTGTTGCTTTTCCTTTCAAGCAATTGCTTTTTATTTCATTTAAAGTCAATGGCAATAACAATTTGCAGGCTTATCTCCAAGAACGCAGGACAATTTTGAAGAAAATTAATAATACAGTTTTGATTATGCAAATCCATCATCCTATAGTTTTCGTTAAGAAAATCTGGAGGTCACTGGGACTTATTTTTACTAAAAATCTTCTTGAATATTGGGCTTGGAGGGTGACATATTCACATATAAAATGAAGAAGAAAGGGACATGAGACAATAATTTTGCTGTAGGACTTCCCGTCTCTCTGTCATTCTTGATCAAACCAACTTGTCAAGTTACATTCAAGAAGACTATTGGATGTTATTTATAAGCAAAAGTCCAAAGCCTAGTTTACCTCCTTATCTCAAAATCTCCCACCCCTCTAGCTTTCAAAAAGACATCACATTCTGATAATTGCCATGATTATCATTATATATAGAAATACTCATGAAGTGTGTTCTAAGACTAGTATAGGTAAAGGTACTCTAGTAATGACGAAATGGACTAGAGTTGTATTGGCTGGTGCAAGTATCTAACAGCAAATCCAAATTTAAATCCCAAGAATATAGTATTCATACTATATTAATATATCAAGCACAAAGAAACACCAACATCCAAGAACTTCTGAGCTTCTGTCTCTGCAAATTCTGTTATCACAATGGAGGCAGATTCAAGCCAATTGGCAGAAGCAACAGCAGGTCATAACTTGGAAGTTGGTGAAGAAGGAAGAGACCCAGAAAGCAATACACTTCACCAGCCACTCCTCAAGAGAAATAGGACACTATCTTCTAATCCACTAGCCTTGGTTGGAGCCAAGGTCTCACATATAGAGAGTTTGGATTACGAGTAAATGACTTAATGACCCTTCTTTCTCTTACATTTCTTGTTTTGCTTTTTTCCTCGAAGAACATTTTGTCTGAATTGGTATGGCTTTGATGCAGGATCAATGAGAATGATCTTTTCAAGCACGATTGGAGAAGCAGATCCAAAGTTCAAGTCTTGCAGTATATATTCTGGAAATGGACATTGGCCTTTCTTGTTGGACTTTTAACTGGATTAATTGCAACCTTCATCAATCTTGCAGTTGAGAACATTGCTGGTTACAAGATTCTTGCTGTGGTTCACTTTATAGAGAATAAAAGGTGAGTTTTCCGTTCTCTTTTCATTTTCTTTTCCCAATCTTGATCAAGGCTGGTTGTGATCATTAGAATGTTTTCCTTTTTTCATGATGTATGTGGTGCAGGTATTTGACAGGGCTAGTCTACTTCACAGGGGCTAATCTTCTCTTAACCTTATTTGCTTCCGTCCTGTGCGTGTGTTTTGCACCAACTGCAGCAGGGCCTGGTATACCTGAAATCAAAGCTTATCTCAATGGAGTTGATACTCCTAACATGTTTGGGGTTACAACATTGATCGTTAAGGTGTGCTAGCTTTCAAATGGAATTTTCTATAATTGAATTCAAACTTAATGGTATACAAACTTAGAGCCAATAGATGTTGAATTTTAATGCTGTTGAAAACTAAAACACACGAAGTATAAATGGATTCGTGTTTAGAATCGTTGTTGAACTAGTATTTATAATCTTTGTTGGAATAAGATAGTTTGAGCTTAAATATACGAATTAAAGAAAGGAGGCTCAAATACTCTGTGTGTTTTACCATTGGCATCAGAGCTTTTTCAACAAATGCAAGCAATATAACAGAGCAAGTTTCAGCTACCTGAAAGAAAAGATCACATGTTTCTTCCATTGGTTTCTGAAGGCTAAGTTTTAAGATTTGATTAAGTTTTTGGAAGTAAAACGTTAATCACAAACCTTCTAGTTTTAGTATGCTTGTTTAGATCCCGCAATGGGACAGGAATTTACCGATTTTGTTTAGTGTAAGAATCAAGTTACTGATCAGAAATGCATTTTATGAGCTCTGTTGCATAGGCATTCAGTAATTGACGTTCCCACTAAAAACAACATGAAAGTCCACATCCGGTCAAGGACGGATCTTGGATATTAGCATCGAGTTATTTCAATTCCTAGGAATCCTGAAGTCTTTTCCTTGCTATTGTTAGATATTTGGAAGCATAGGAGCTGTCTCTGCTGGACTTGATTTAGGGAAAGAAGGGCCTCTGGTGCACATTGGCAGCTGCATTGCTTCCTTGTTAGGCCAAGGGGGACCTGATAATTACCGACTCAAGTGGCGCTGGCTTCGTTATTTCAACAATGACAGAGACCGCCGAGATATCATCACCTGCGGTGCTTCCTCGGGTGTTTGTGCAGCTTTCCGTTCCCCAGTGGGTGGTGTCCTCTTTGCTCTTGAAGAGGTAGCAACATGGTGGAGGAGTGCACTCCTCTGGAGAACTTTCTTCAGCACAGCAGTAGTTGTGGTAATCCTCAGGACTTTCATTGAAATATGCAATTCAGGGAAGTGTGGACTGTTTGGAAAAGGAGGGCTGATAATGTTCGATGTGAGCGATGTTGTGGTGACATACCATGTGATGGATGTCATCCCTATCACCATAATTGGCATACTTGGAGGAATTCTGGGAAGCCTCTACAATTACCTTCTCCACAAGGTCCTTGTAGTCTACAATCTCATCAACCAGTAAGCAGACTAATCCGACTCTCTTTAATTGCATTACAAAAATAGAGTTGACGCATTACAATCTTTGAATTTCTAAAATGCTGCTAAACAATGCAACACTCACAGCCACAGGAATCCTCGACTGAACTGATTCAATTGTTTATCGCATGAATGAAACAATCCTCGGTTTAAAACCTATGCCAAATATGAAATGGGTGCTCAATTTCACCATCAAGAATCACTTCATTGTCCACATAGTTGAATGAATTTGACAGAAAGGTTTATATTAGGTGAGACTGCCTGTTAAATCACCTGTTGTTTTTGTGCAGGAAGGGAAGAATACATAAGCTCCTTCTCGCCCTAACTGTTTCAATCTTTACCTCAGTGTGTCTATATGGCTTACCTTTCCTTGCCAAGTGCCAACCTTGTGATCCCTCTGTACAAGAGATCTGCCCTACTAATTCCCGGTCAGGCAACTTCAAGCAATTCAACTGTCCAGATGGCCACTATAATGACCTTGCTACTCTCCTTTTCACAACAAATGATGATGCCGTTCGAAACATCTTCTCTTCCAACGCTCTTAAGGAGTTTCAGCCTGCATCCCTCCTAATTTTCTTTGTACTCTATTGCATCCTAGGACTATTTACCTTCGGCATTGCTGTGCCTTCAGGACTTTTCCTCCCCATCATCCTTATGGGCTCAGCTTATGGCCGTCTGCTTGGTATTGCCATGGGGTCCTATACCAAAATTGATCAAGGGCTTTATGCTGTTCTTGGTGCAGCCTCCCTCATGGCTGGATCGATGAGGATGACTGTTTCACTCTGTGTGATTTTCCTTGAACTCACCAACAACCTCCTATTACTTCCCATAACAATGATAGTTCTCCTTATATCCAAAACTGTTGGAGACAGCTTTAATCCAAGCATCTATGAAATTATTCTGGATCTAAAAGGCCTGCCTTTCTTGGACGCAAACCCTGAGCCATGGATGAGAAATCTCACTGTTGCTGAGCTTGCTGATGCCAAACCACCAGTAGTCACTCTTTGTGGAGTTGAAAAGGTATCCCGGATTGTTGAAGTCCTCGAAAACACCACGCATAATGGATTCCCAATTGTAGACGAAGGAGTGGTGCCACTTATGGGGCTGGCCACTGGGGCAACAGAACTACATGGCCTGATCCTGAGAGCTCACCTAGTTCAAGTGCTGAAGAAAAAGTGGTTCTTGCCAGAGAAAAGAAGAACAGAGGAATGGGAAGTAAGAGAGAAATTTGACTGGGTTGAGCTAGCTGAGAGGGATGGAACAATTGAAGAGGTGGCTGTGACAAGGAATGAGATGGAAATGTATGTTGACTTGCATCCTCTCACCAACACAACCCCTTACACAGTCGTGGAGAGCATGTCAGTAGCAAAAGCCATGGTGCTCTTCAGGCAGGTGGGACTTCGCCATATGCTCATTCTACCCAAGTATCAAGCAGCTGGGGTAAGTTTTTGTTCAGAGTGACATACCAACTGCATAATTCTTTCTAGTACTTGATTTCATCGAACAAAATCAATTCAAGATGGTCAATCAACTTAGAACTTGTGAGTTTTGAAGGGTTAAACCATCACTAACCCAATGGTGATGTTCCGTTTGCAGGTCCCTCCAGTGGTTGGGATACTGACCAGGCAGGATTTAAGAGCACATAACATCTTGCTTGCCTTTCCTCATTTGCAAGGATCCAAAAGCAGAGAAAAGAAGCACTAGATATCTCCTCCCAGTTCAGCAAATGAGAAGTTGAGTGATTACAGCGGCTGGAACAAACACATTTCTGTCTTTGTCGATTTCATATTTTTTCCCTGAGTTCTACATTCTTTCATCAAATTCTACAGGAAATTGGATGATGAAATTTCTCTCCATTCTTTCTTTGGACTTCACAACATCATTTTTCATTCCTTTTCACAGAAGAAGATAAGAGGCGTATAATGATTTGCTGTTAGAGCCTTGTCTCATTACATGTAACATGTGTTAGAAATATTTGAAAGAGAAAAGGGAAACATGGTGGAAGACAATATCATTTCTTCTGGGAGAGAAAATCAAGAGAAAAAATCCTAATGAACTTGAATTTAAATTACAATACTAAAAATAAAACCGATGCACAGAACAATTTAAAATTTTATTTGAATGGACTTCAGCACTTCTCTTTAATTTTAAAAGTCTAATTTTTTTTGAAATCTGAATTCTGATGATTGTTGCATCATTCTCATCTCTTGTTGATGACAAAAAATCTCAATGTCTTATTCCCAGCCTTCAATTTGTGGATGCTTTCCCCTAAAACTCTATTAAATTATTGAGTTGCTGTAGAACTCACACAATAAAAATTTGTTGCTACGCAACTTATCTTCTTATTTTAGCAATTATGTTTGCTTAAACATACTTATCTAAGCTCTATTTTGGTTTGGTGGCAGCTGATGAGAGCAGAGGAGAGGTCATAGGCTGTTCGAGAGGAGGCACGAAGGCACAGTGAAGTGAAGCTTTATATATATATATATATATATATATATATATTACTCAAATGAATTGAGACATTCCCCATATTTTTTTATATATAAGAAAATATATTCATAAAATTTGAATTATTCAATTCAAATCAATAACATTAAACTATTTGGTTCTCTATTACTAGCTATTTTAACTGCGCTCTTTCGTGGATCGTAAATTATTTTCAACAAAAATTTTTTTTGGATATACAAGCTTTTTGACGCATTGTTTTACATAAAAAAAAATTATAAGTATAAATCAAAACATTTATACAAGTATCTAATTAAATAAATTGATAATTATTGGTGTACATAAATGAAAAGAAAATCATTAATGATAACTCAAAATAAAATTAAAAAAATTAAGAGATAAATATGAATCAAGATATTTAATTTCGCAACATTGAACATTTACTCAGTTGTGTTTACCGAATTTATTTATTAAAATCAAAACTTTATTCAACCAAACAATAAAAAAAAAAAACACATACATGAAATTAATTTAATAAAAAAACAAAAAAATATCATGCAAGATTACACATATTAGAAATATTTTTTAAAAATAAAATTCACCTATGTAAAGACAAGTTAATAATCATAGAGGAAGGATATTAATTGAAATATCAATTAAAATAAAATCAAAATCAAAATCATAATTATAATTTTTTTTTAAAAAGCAACGATAGTCTAGAAGTCGTAAACGCATTCAAAAGAAATAGAAAAAACAAACTACTCGGGTAACAACCTTGATTGAGTTTAGTAAGTTAGTTTTATTTTAATTAAACAATAAAAAAATAGACAATGATATTAAAAGGAATTTTTTTATATAAAAATAAAAGACTGATAACTTGAAATTAAAAAAAAAAACTTTGTATGAAATTGGATTAAAAAAAATGACTTAGGTCAACTCGAGTTAGTGTGAAAGACATGTGACTTGGATAATAAAAGGCGAGCCAACCCAGGTTAACCCACAAAACCTCGTGACCCAAGTCATGAGACTAGGATAACTCGATAGAAAATAAATTGAAGAAAACCACAAAACCAATCTTTTTTAAGAAAAAAAAAATAATATCGAATGATGAAACCAGAAAAGAAAATAAGCAAAAAAAAAAAAGGATATCAACCGCGTTAACTCTTCAAACCCTTGATCCAAGTCATTAGACCATAAGCACCGTAGATGAAAAAACCATGAAGCACAATCCCTAACAAATCAAACGGTAAAGGATAAAACCAGAAAAAAAAAACAAATTACACGAAATGATCCATAGAAAAAAAAAATTGTCATTAAAACAATGAGGGTTAAAATTGAAATAAAATATAAATTAGAGGGCAACCCATTGAAGAGTTAACAAAAATAACTTTAACAAAAGAAAAAAATCAAAAGAATGAGGACCAAATTGAAAAAAATAATACTTCATAAACTTGGATTAAATGATTAAATTGAAAAATAATAAAACTTTTACAGAAGATCTAAGGAAAAAAAAATAAAAAAACCAAAAGAATAAGGACTAAATTGAAAAAAAATAATATATGATGAATTGCAATTAAAGGACAAAATTGAAAATCAATAAAACTTTTATAAAAGGATCAATAACAAAAAATCAAAATCAAAAGAATAGGGAACTGAAACCGAAATACCAAAAACAACGACCAAGTAATACTTTTTTTTTAGGGGGGGGACAAATGCCCACCGATAACAAACAACTTTATCTTCTCCAAAATGCAGCTCACCAGGAGAAAGAAAACGTGGTGATGTTTTTAATGACACTGTAGAAAGGTATGTTTTGCCACTAGAAGGTGTTGCACACGGCGTTCAAAAGGCGTGGGCGCATCCCACGCACCAAGAACTTTTTGAGTATCTATGTTAATTATTCAAAATAAAAAGACTAAAATGCCCTTCATTAGTCTGGAATTAATAAAAAGAACCATTATGAAAGGAAAAAAAAAAAAGCCCTTGGACGTATGACTTGTTTTTTCCCCTTAAATTTAAGGACAAAAATGTAATTTTACTATTTTTTAAAAAATAAATAAAATGAAATACAGTTGGTCAACAATTTTATATTTTTTTATTTGGGGGACAATTTAATTATTACTGTTTCAAAAAGTAAAAATGACGCATATACCCTAAACAATTCTTTAATGACCAATGGATCACGAGAGAAAAAAAAACATAATTTCATTGTAGTAATTAATAGTTTTTTGTGTCTATATGTATAGTGATTTCTCTACGCGTTTTAAAGTTTTGGTAATAATTAGTGATAATAATGGTGATAATGACCGTGAATATCGTCGTCGAGGGCGATGTCAAGGCTGACATGCTTTGAAATGTGTGCCTCCTAAAAGGCATGTTGTTGGGAAGGAAAGTGTTTTTGGTTTAATCATAAAATTATGATTAAGATTCAGAATTCACCACCTAGTATTAAGGTTACTAGGAAACGTAATGGTCTGTGAGAGTCGGAGTAAGAGACTGATTGTGCAAATGAAAGATACATCATCCTCAGTGCACCCTACCTAAGGTAAGTTGCATTGTTGTTTGATTATTTTTCTAAGTCAAGTTCCTATCCGTTGGTTTTCTTCTAAAGTTTAAAACAGATCTCCTTTCACGAGAGAGTCTCTACCTTATTGGGTTCAATTCTAACTGTTTTAAAGTCTAAGTTTTGGCATCGCATTTATTTTGTATTTTATAAATTTAATACCTAAAGGTGTAATCTATTATATAGTTTTACACCTCCAAATATTAAAGTCTACATTTAAACTCAATATAAAATGAAAAAAATAATTGGTGAAGGATTTTTGATATTTTAGCCAAATTCTAATGGATAATCATAAACTGGTTACGATATTATTTTTTTTTGCATTTTAAAACATGAGAGAGATGCTCTTTTTTTTTTTAAATATGCTTTTTAGGATCTAACTATATGCATGAAAGTAAATTTGTTTTTTTGTTTTTTTGAAAGGGAAAATTAATTTAAAAGTTTTGAGATTTTTTTTGAATTTTTAAATTTTTAAGAAATGTTTAGAAGAAAACCGTATATTTTAATATAAGATTTGTATTTTACAATGTAAATATATAGCTTGATATTATGTAAAATTGATAGAAAAACATGCAAAAAAATAAAAAAATCTAAAAAAACTTTTATTATCATTAGCATTATTATTATTATTATTGAGCTGGGCGGACCCAACCAAAAAAAAAAAACTTTGATGATAATAGTAATATTGACCATTAGTTTTTCGAGTAGCATCTCATTTTTACCAATTCCAATGGTTTCTCTAAACTCGTCCTTTTGGATAGCTCACAACAAAATTTTTTTATATATACTTTGAGCCGAGGATTCATATGTTAATAGGAATGAGCCTCCATCATTAAAAATAAATAAATAAATAAAACCATCAGGCATTTACTATAGACATAGATTTAAACACTGAAAATTGAAACAATGCTTTTATGTCTTCGTTCCTTTTGACAAAATTGATAATGATTGTTTTCAGAGGTTTTTTTGTCTTCTTCAAGAGTTCACTAAACATTGGTGAATTAATTAAAGATAAATTGGTCTATGCATAATTATGCACGGTGTAATGATTTTCTTACCTTTAAAAGCAAAATAGCATATCATCACTTGAGAGTATTTTTGACATTTCAAATTTATTGCACAATGAATTATTTAACTTACCCTTGGAAGCCAAAAAAAGAAAAAAAAATTGAGTGTGCAAGGGCATTTGTGTATTTTTTTCCTAGTTTTTGAGTAATTATCAAATTAAGAGAGAGGCTAATGTGTCTTTTACAAGATATTTAAAAATAACTAAAAGTCATAAGGCTTTTATTGTGTACATGGACTCAAAATACTGTGAATTAAAATGGTATTTTTTCTTTTAGTTTTTTTTTTCAGATTTGGTCCTTGGTTTGGTTTTTTTATTAGTATTTGTGTTATTTAAAATAATTTATAAAATTCAAATTTGTTTTTAATTTCACCCTCATTTGATTTTTTTTATTTGTTAAATTTGATCCTTGAAAAATTCAATGCAACCTTTGAGTTAGTTTTTTGTCTAGATTTGGTCTATGATCTTTAGATTAATATTTGCTTTATTTAAAATAATTTATAAAATTAGAATTTGTATTCAATTTCATGCCCCTTGATTTTTTCATCTGTTAAATTTGATCTTTGTTCTTTTAATTTCTATTTATTTTATTTAAAATGATTTGTAGAATTTATTTTTTCAATTTCATCCCCCTTGATTCTTTTTATCAAATTTGATTCTCAATTCTTTTATTGCTATCCTTTTACCTTTAAAATGTTTTTAGTTTGATTTTTTTTCTTGATCAATATTAAATTTGTTGGGGGTTGAGTTTCTTACTTGGGCTTGAGTCTATAGCTTAATAAGTTGCGAGTTTGAGATATTATTTCAGAATTAGAAGGTTGTTTGCTTGGTTTTTTTTTCTTTTTTTTAATATTATTTTTTTGGTATATCATCCGGTATTTTTTTCCTGCTTTGTATAGGATTTTTCAATGTTTTGATAGTAACAGGGTTTCCTTGGTTTTTTTTTCATTGCTAGATCCATCTCTTTTAAAATGAATCTTTTTTTAGTTTGATTAAATTAATTTATTTAATCCTTCAATATTAAATTGGTTTGGTATTTCCACAATATTTTTTGTATTCTTTTTTATATCTTGCTTTTTTAAAAGAAATCAACCTAAATGTCATGAATCAACCTATATTTCATATAAAAAATTATTTATGGTGTTTTTAATATTTGAAGATTTTAACATAAAACAAATCTCTTCATTATTTGCTTCCTTTTATATTAATGAATTTTTCTAAAAAAGAAAAACATTACACCTTGTAGTATATTAACTCGATACCTTCATCTTAATAATTATACACATATCACTCTATCATTTTTAGTTTCGTGTTTCTTATATAAAAAATATATTTTTATTATAATACAATTGATAGGGTTTGATCAATAACTCAATATTGCATATTTTAGGTTGATTTCTAATAATATTGCACACAAACGATTAATAATTCTAATTATATTTTTAAATTTTGATTTAAAAATTACTAAACATACCACTCGCAATTTTTATTTTTTTCAATATTTACTTTATTTCGAAGGATAATATTGCTTAATAAGTAGTAACCTTGTTGAAGAAAATCATAAATAGTTGCTCTCTCTTTATTTAGTTAAAGTGAAAATAATAAAAGAAATAAAAGGGAAAAATACACGAGTCCATGTTATGTCGGCAGGACAGATGGACAGGGGAAGCTGCTCAGTGGGCCAATGGGTCCCACCAAATAATCGTCCACCTCCCTCCCTCCCTCCCTCCTGTAACTCAATATAATTAATAAAAATAAAAAATAAAAATAAAAACAATAGAAGAGATCGTTTTGGCAGCAAAGAGAGAGAACTGTTGTTTGCCATCATCATTCATCAATTAACCATTCCGGTTGATTTCTTTGAAGAACAAACTTCCGACCGCCGTGCAGCTCCGGTCTAGCGATCCACTGCGTTTCTATTTTCCGGTGATCTCTGATCTCTCCTTTTCAAATTCCTCAAATGTTTTTGTGTATTTATTATTTTCTGACTGTAAAATAATCATGAAAAGTAATCAATTTGTGGGGTTAAATTTTATCCCTCTTGTTTAGTTTAATGAATATTTGGGTTGGTCAATCTTGCTTTTAGTTTTGGAGAGATTTGGTGGAAAATAAGAGAATATTGGTGCTTGGTTGCTGAGAAAATCGTGGTTTTTGATTTGGATCTTTAAGTCTATTAATGAGGTTGCCTGAATTTAATCTGTTAGCTATTGTGTGTTAGGGGATTGTTAATACTATTTTGCTTAATGGCCTCTCGTTAACATGACTATATTCATGCCCATCTTGAATCTTGTCAGTTTTTCCATTGCTTTTGTACAAGCATCAAAGTGATAATTTCTTTTCAGCTTAATGAAAAAAAGTTGATGCTGCAGATACAAATCGTAGTTTTGATATGATGCTGGTTTATTTGGATTTTGTTTTTGGTAATTGTGATCTGAAATGAACAAAAAATGGGAGGATATTTAAGGTCTTAAAAAGTGGATTAGCTGTTATGGATGGCATATAAAATTGGGGTGTATTTGGTATCCATGTTTGGATTTAATTTAGAGATGTTGCTAAGGTTTATTTTTATAGAGCTTAGCATGCCTCCATAAATTTGTAAACTGGTTTGTGATCTGGTGAGTTATCAGTTTGGTGAAACTGTGTAAGGTAGTACTTACAATCCTTTCTTGTCATTCATTCAGTTATTTGTTTTGTGGAAAAAAGATAAATGGATTATGGGAAATAATATCATCACTTATTCTCTTCTTGTACTGGTATGTATTTATGTGTTTGTTAAGAATGTGGATTATCAGAAGAAATGAAATATCTGTGAAAGTGATGATCTAAGAAACTTTAGCATTGCTTCATCATTGTATTGATGTTATATTTCCTATAAAGAGAAACACTTATGTATCAATCAATTCAAGAGAAAATGATTATTAATGTTGTCTCTTTTTTACTTTTGGTTCAGATTCTCTTAAAGATGTCAGGTTCAGGTCAGCGCTTGAATGTGGTTCCTACTGTTACAGTGCTTGGAGTTGTGAAAGCTCGCCTTGTTGGTGCTACAAGAGGTCATGCTCTTCTCAAGAAGAAGAGTGATGCTTTAACTGTGCAGTTCCGGCAGATTCTCAAGAAGATTGTCTCTACAAAAGAATCAATGGGAGATAAAATGAAAGCCTCCTCGTTTGCTTTAACTGAAGCAAAGTATGTCGCTGGTGAGAACATCAAGCATACCGTCCTTGAGAATGTCCAAACTGCAACTCTTAAAGTCCGATCTCGGCAAGAGAATGTTGCTGGTGTTAAGCTTCCTAAGTTCGACTATTTCCATGAAGGTGAGACTAAGAATGACCTCACTGGATTGGCAAGAGGTGGCCAACAGGTTCAGGCCTGTCGTGCTGCCTATGTGAAAGCTATTGAGGTTCTTGTTGAGCTTGCTTCACTTCAGACATCATTTATGACGCTTGATACGGCTATCAAGACCACAAATCGTAGGGTCAATGCACTGGAGAATGTTGTGAAGCCAAGATTGGAGAATACTATAACCTACATCAAGGGGGAGTTGGATGAGCTTGAAAGAGAAGATTTCTTCAGATTGAAGAAGATACAGGGTTTCAAGAAGAGGGAAATTGAGAGACAGCTTGCTGCTGCCAAGCAGTTTGCCGAGGGACAGGTTGCTGAGAAAGTTTCCTTGCAGAAAGGGATTTCATTAAATTCAGCTCAAAACATGTTGTCTGCTTCAGAGAAGGATGAGGATATAATTTTCTGATGCTGAGGTTAGTTTATATGTTTTTCCTTAGGATGTGTGGCTTTGGTTGCTGTTGCTTTGTCTAAGGAGGATTCCTATTACTATTTAGATGGAGAATCTCATTTCGGAATAAGAGTCTCATGTATGTTTCTATTTATTGTGTATTAAATTTCTGACCATCAGTGAAACTCTGCAAAAATATTTGTTTGTTAGTCTTTGGTTGGTAACTTCGGCATATGTATTGGATCACTTCTTATTTTCACATAAATGCAACAACAGGCATTGGAACCTTTGAGAACTTAGATCTTCATTGATCTTTCTTTTGCTGGTGATGTGAGATGGTTTTGCTCACAGCTGTTCCTTCTTCCTTGAATCCTGGATTCGTTTTACGAGTACTCCTAAATCCTCCACCTGCTTGATACTTGAGCAAAGGATCTTGCTGAAAAGGATTTGCAAGTTATTGTCGTATCTTGTAAGTCTGCCAATTTATGACTTAACAATTATTCATCTACTGAAAGGTGCTTTATGCATGTCTGTTACTAGTGGAGAGGAAGTAGGCATATCTGCTTGCTCTCTTCACTCAATTCTTTTGTCCTGGTTTTGATTTTAATGTTGTTATTCGCAAAAACTTTCTTGACAATGGATTGTCAAATCTTTAAGCGTGCATTTCTGCTGTCAAAATGGTGGTTGTTGATATTCTATGACGATGGATTTTCAAATCTCTCATGGGTGCAGTTTTTGTCTATCAAGAGCATAAATCCTACAAAGATTCTACCATTGCCCTGAATGGATTTTCAGTCACCTATAACAGAACCATGAATCACCTTGACCAAATCGTCTAGGAGAGGATGCTGAGGTGGCTTTTCATGGCCCATAACACCATTGTTTCTTTGGCATGATCAAGGCGCAATTAAGCTGTTTGATTTTAGTGAATCGAGTATAATTTATCAAATAAAAAAAGATACTCCTCAATAAAAAAAAAAAGAAGGGAAAATGGGAAATGTGGGAACGAAAGTTGAGATAAATTTTATGTTTTGAGTTTTTTGACAAATTATACTCGACCGAAATAAAATAAAAAAAAATAAAATACAGAAACGTTTCTGACCAAATCCATAATAGAAAAGCTCTTAATGAATTGGTTATTTTGAGTTGCAATTCTTGTAGACCTTGTGTTGAAAATTGAGGAGCTGCAAGGGAATCCACATATCCAAGCTAGATATAAACTTTCGTTTTAACTTTACTCATGATTTCACAGTCACATTAATATGCCAACATTAAGAGAACTCTTTGTTTCACTGTAGTTTTATTATTGTGCACATATACTTCCTATCATTGTGAATTATAACAATAAAATGATGATTTTACCTTCGTAAACATAACACATAATGATTTTACCTTCATAAACATAACACAAGTGACCTTCGAAGCAGAGATATAATAGCTTTTTTATTGTTATTTGCACAGTAAAATTATTGATATGCTCTTAGAGACAAAAATTAAAACACTGGTAGGCAAGGGCGATTTCAATTTTTATTTTATTTTTGTTGCATAGTAAAATGATCAAAATACTCTTTAATCAGAATTTTCTTTGCCTTTGATCAATAAGTTTTTCATCTTTGTATATATATATATCAATAATTGAGTTTAGCATTAGCAGTTTAGTATTTTGATATAAATAAAATATTATTTAATCTGAAAAGAAAGGTTGTGCATGAACCTAACACGGACTTGCATGGGTGCTCTTGCACTTTTCAGACGACGCCTACAACGTCGTCCAACGACCAAACTTCAGCTTTCACAACAACATTTTAATCCTCATGATGTCGCCTCCATTCCTCGGTAGCGTGTTTGACAAAAATATATCAGGTTTTATGTTGGTAGCCTTTTTTTCTTTCTTCTTTCCTCTCTTCTTCTCGGTTCTAGAGCTCACCCTTGCACATTTTAAAAGTACTTGTTGTTGTATGATGAGATTACCTAACTCTAGCTTCCACAGTGAAATTTTAATTCTTATAGCATTGCCTCAATTCTTGGGCTGTGTGTGTGGCAAAATATATTGGGTTTTGCATCGGTGACCGTTTCTTTTTTTCCCTCCTTTTTTTCTTCTCTCCTTCTTGGTTCTAAAGCCCACCCCTACACATTTTTAAAAGCAGCCTTTCAATTTATTTTTCTTTCAGATTTAGTTCATGCTTTTTTTGTTGCTATTTGTTTTATTTTAAATTATCCATAGAATTGCAATTTTCTTTCAATTTAATCCTTCTTTGGTTTTTTCACGTTCATTTTATTCTATGTTAGATTGATACTTATTCTTTTTATTACTATTTGTCTTATTTTTACTTCTTTTTTATTTGAACTCTCTTTTGTGATTTTATCCCCCAATATTTTATTAATTGGGTTTTTGTTTAACTTTTGGGTCACAAATTTGAAAATTTTGATCAGGTTGGCTTAGATCTCTCTCTCTTTTTTTTTTTCAGGTCCTTTTTTATAATTATTTTTGTTGATACCGTCCTTCTATATAATTATCTTGATCTCATGTGTCAGGTCATAAGTTTCACGTGTTAACCCAACTTTGCCTAGAAATATATTTTTTAAAATTTTTTATTTGTTCTTGCTGTTGCTTATTTTTTATTTATCATATTATCAAATTAATCAAGGTTTAACCTGATTATCTGATATCTCTTATTTCTTTAAAAACACAACCATCTCTTGAACTTTTCTTTTTCGAGTTGAAAAAATAGTTTGGCCTTGGCCACGGGCCACCAATTTAGTTAACAAAAAACGAAAAGAGAAGAGGATTTTAATATACCCCTCCTCACAAAACATTATTCAATAGAATAATGTTTTTTTTTCTTTCTTGTTTTTTAATCTACATTTTTTTTTAATTTCAATTACATCTTTCAACATGAAATTTAGTGAAGATTGAGTTTCATAATTTTTTTTTGATTTACTTTCTATGAAGTTGTTATGGTCTCATGACCTGATATGCGAATTAGCAGATTAACACATGTTTATCCGAATCGATCCAATATGTTTTCATCTCAATATTTATAAAAATAATCTCATCTTGAATAATTATTTTAAGTCAAACTATATTTTTACCTGTCATTTAGGTTTTTTTTGGGCATATCAAGTCGAACAAGTTATATCGGGTTAATCATCACATAATTTAATTTTTTTACTAGAAAAAATATTGACTACCCATAAACATTTCTTTCTTATGTTTTTTTTTTTAAAAAAAAATCTAATCCACAATGTAGCACTGACCAAAGATATAGTAATAAATAAGAGAACTAGGGTTTTAAATTTATTTTCTAAAACAATGCCAAGAGAATGATCACTCTTCTCAAGCATTGGTTTTATTTTACTTTTTTCTATCCCGCCCAATATCTTTTTTTCGCACATTGCCAGCGACCTGTTCTAATACTACAGAATCCAAAATCTCTTTGGTCATCAGGAGCCTCAGTCGCGTCATTGGGCTCAGCAGCAGCAGGAGGTTCAGCAGTTTGTGATTCCTGCTTCTTCCCTGCAAAAAAAATCTAGGCGACAAAAATAAAGTGAAAGTATAAACAACCAAAAAAATGGAAAAAGTAAAAATAAAATAAAAAATGGAACAAAGTTTCATGGGAATTCATACCAAAGCATGACAACAAGCGAATCATCTTCTTACAGGAGAAAACTGATTTAGCAGAATTGGCGGTATACAGGAAAACTTAACCAAAAACAATATAGAAAATTAAAAAAAAAAAAAATCTAAAGAAGAAGGAGAAGTTAATGAATTTCATGAGAAATTTCACTATTTATTTGAATAATAAAATGACACAATTGCTCTTATTCCCAAAAAAAAAAAACTTTGAATTTTTGATTGTGGGTTTTTTTTTTTCATCGTCACACAAATATCTTTACAAATTATATGAGGTTTAATTATTTTATTTTACATTGCACAGTAAAATTACTAATTTAATCCTAGAATAAAAAAATATAATGCCTATTATTTAGAGTTGTTTTGGTCTTTTATTTTTTTTTTTAAAAATAGTATAATTACTTTGATATCCTTAAATAAAAAAAAATCAACATAACTGTCTCACAATTTTATTTTTTTTGTCATTTTACATTGGTTTTACTATAGATTTGAAGGTTACTCGAGGATACTTTTATAGTTGGCATTTATTAAATATTATTAAAAAAATCTGTCAGACATGCATAACACACGTCAGCATGTGGATTGCCCCCGCTTTGTTTAGGCGGCAAATATAAGGCGGTTCAGCTACCTAACATTGCCTTCCATTACGGTATTTTAAAGGTCTTGACACCTCTGACAAGTGGCATGACACGTGGACCAATTACGCCTCGGGTTTGATGCCAACTGCCATTTTTTTTTCTCTCTCTCCACCTTGAATGCAGTGTCAATCCCTTCAAAAATTCAGACCTACCCTTGCAATTTATCTTTCCTTCACATTTGGTCATTGTCCTTTTTATTATTATTTTTTTAATTTTGAATAATCTATACAATTACAAATATTTTTTAACCCTACTATTTTTTTAATATATAAATAATATGTCAAATTACAAATGTTTTTTAATTTTACCCCTATGATTTTTAATCTTTTAAATTTGATTCTCATTCTTTTACAAATATTTGTTTTATTTGAAATCATTTTTTAAATTGTTTTGTTTTACAATTTCATTCTCCTTAAGTTTTTTTTTCCTATAAAATTTTATTCTTATTCTTTTTGTTGCTATGTTTTTTGCCTTTACAAGTTTTTTTATTAATTTTTTTTTTTGTAATTTCATCTTTTAAAATTAAATTGGTTGGGAATTAAGCTTTATAATTGAATTCGGATCTAGAATTTCACGAGTTACAAGTTTTAAAGATTAAATTAAGTTTAAAAAATTCACTCGAGTTTACTTATTTTATTTTTTAAGTTGATTTTTTTTTTATTATTTTGTTTTATTACTTTTTATGGTGTTTTGTTTTGCTTTATTACTTTTTATAATTTTATTTCTATGGAATTAGCTCTAGCTCTGAAATCATAACTAAAATCACCGGTTAATTTTTTTTTCGATAAAATTATTTTAATCCTATACCATCATGAAATTTACAAGTTCACTCTTAAATTGAACTTTTTTTTTTTCTTTTTTAACTGTCATTTTTTATTAATTAATTTATTGTTATTGTATATTTTTTTTCATTATTGAAATTATCAATTCAACGAATGTCTTAAATTGTTTTACCCTACCATTGCTTTTTTATGTCAAAATTTTTGTCTAGACAACAAATCCAGTATATTACTACCACGTAACAAAAAAATTTCTGCCTGTTTCATATTTTTGCTCTGAGTTTTACATTCTCTAATAAAATTCTAGAGGAGATACAAAAGTGATGCAATTTCTCATCATTCATTGGACTTCTCGTCCTTTTTTTACACCTCATTCCTTTTCCACTCGAGCAGAAAATAAAGCTGAGGCCTCTGATAAATTTCCTCTTAGCCATCTCTTACATGTTCTAATTACCTGTAGTTTGCACCTCGAGGTTTCTCTTCACCTTCACAAGCATACATTCTGTGGGTAAATTCATTTTAAATTAATGGATGTTTCCCTCATAAGCGTTTTTTCTTCTTCCCGGATTTCTTTTTCTTGAGACCTGCTCGTTGGCCCCTCTTGAACACAGCTAAAACTTCGATGCTGCAACCATTGCTCAAAATCAATTGTAATCCAACGTCATGAAACAAATAAAAACAAACATTTTTAGTGCACATATGATGGCATCGAGTTCACGTGGATACTAAATTCACTGTCATTAGGCAACTCAACAGATTCTTCATGATAACTGCTTATGAACCTTTGTTTAGATTTTACGACCACAGTAATGACAATTTGGACGGAAGACACTCTGAAAATACTACAAATTTCATCCAGAGCTCCAATGTTGCTAAATTTCTACCTCGTTAAATGAGGCAAGATTTTGTATCTTTTTCAACAAGTTGAAAGATTAAAGCAACTACTATATATTAGTAGGAGCAAAGACACCAAAGGCAAGTGCTAAAATTTTGTTCAGGAATTCTATGGTGGGAAGAAGGATTTGGACCAAGTCAGGAAATGCTGTGCCAGTTGCATCAAAAACAGAAAGGTGAATCGTACTGCATTTAAGATAATGCACCCAGGCTTATAGACACAGCAGATTTGGACAGGGAAATACATGAAAATAGAAAGGAGCAGTACCTTTGGGTGCCAGGAAAGAAGTTAAAACCATGAGCCTTTTCCAGACGCCATTTCTTACTAGATAACAATGACTTGCAATCCTGTGAAAATTTTAGAAGTAGCTTGAACTTGAGAATGCCTAAGTCAGAGTTTTATCTATTCTCTTGGAACTTAAAGGTCATGCAGCCACTATAATTCCATAAGTACCTCTTTGAAGCTTTCCCATCCACAGCTTATATAAATAAGTGTTTGAGGCAGTGATTCCGAGTCCTCAAGAGCTGGCTTGCTTCCAATTTGAACTGAATCTTTCATTGCACGTAACACCCATGGTCTTTTCTCATCTTTGACTTTTGAATAAGAGCTGGAATTGACAAGAACAGAAACTATTAAATTGCAAGCATCGAGTCCTGCAATACTGCAGCCAGGATTAAACACCTTTTCTTACAAGTTATATCATTAGGTGGCACATTCAACTTCATTGACCAAAGGTCTATGAACTTGGTCCTACCTCTCAGGTGCTGATTTAGCTTTGCGCTCCAGTGACGATATTGTCTGTAATACATCAAGAAGAGATGCATCGAGTCCTTTTCTAGGAGGATCTACAACGACTACTTCTGACCCCATGAGCCAAGAAAGAGGTTCCTATTCAGCATAGAACAAAAGCACATAATTAGCTCGAATCATTTGATAATGATATTAGTTTGAAATAATTTGACCGTGACATCGAAGTTAAAAGTCTGAGAGAAGACAGAAGTTGCTTTTTTGTCTCTCCAATTCACAAATTGCAAACAAGTTGTTCAAAACTACCACTGTTACTAGAGGTAAACTTGTGAAAAGAATGCAACACATAACAGTATCTGATATTATAAATTGAAGTTTCTCACAAAAGTAACTGTAACCTTAAATCAGAAAAGTTAAATACTAACAACTGAAGTGTCTGCATGATGCCAACTAATGCTGCTATCAACATAGTTTGGAAGGCGTTCAACAGTCTTCTCAAAAGACAGCTTTGACTCTTTGTTAACCTCAACACATTTAACAGATCTGAGAAGCAATAATCACAACACTGCAATTAAAATCTTATTAATTTTAATTTAAAAATGAACCTTAAGTTTTTTTGGACGCGTGGATCTTGCCTGCATTTCCTAGTGGCTGCCAATGATAATCCAATTGCACCAGCTCCTGCATACAAATCAGTGACAGATGCTCCATACGGAACATATTTTTGTAACTTCCGCAGCAGGTTATCAAAAGCCTGAAGTGAAATTAGTAAAGGAATAAATCAAAGTCAGGCATGCAACATGATAACATAGAACAAGCCAGTTGAGAAGGGAGAAGAGAAGACAGTATGTGTGAAGATGCTTGAATCTACATTTTTTTGCACTAACAATTTTATCTGCTAGATGGACTATAAGGAATCCACTAAAAACAGAAAGGAGTTTTCAGATTAGAAGATTGTTCTACCCGAGTGTTTGCTTGTCCAAAACTGGACGGAGACAAGGAAATATCAATTCCTCCTACGTGTTCCCAAAAGCCACTTTCTCCTAAAAGATGCCTCCATCTATTGCCAAAAATAATCTGCATCACCAGCGACATGTTTTAGTCTCACATAATAAGAGGTTTCTTTCTTTTCTTCTTTTTAAGCAATGGTTTTACATCACTTCTTCAACATGTCACACCATCATTTCTGTGAATTTGCTAACCCCGTCATGATATCCATCCTAACCAAAATTTACAGTTTTCTGTCTCCAATCAACACTTTATATCAGAGAATCTTAAAACAAGTAGAAACATTTGTTTATTAAATCAAGAACACGCTGTTTAAATTTTCTTTTTTGCAGACATATTCTTTAGTTTTTTGTAAATCATGAAAATACAAACACTAGCCAAACACACACTCATCAGATAAATACTTTGACTCTTCGGGTGTTCATCAATTATTCACATTAAACACTTCACATAATGAACACAGAGCTTAAGTCATTATTTCCTTTCAGCAACGAAGCAACTCCCTACTCACATTGTTTGTTGATGTCTGAAAGTTAGCCCATACAGAGTGAATAAACCTGACGTCACTCTTTGGTCCACCATTCCTCCATAAAAACTGCAAAACACAACATGCAATTCAACATTTATACATACATGCATGAGTACAAGAATTGGCAACAAAAACATTAATCAAGGGGGTGCAAAACTCACATTAGCCAAGGCATTTAATTTTTCAAAATTATGAGAATTCTCATTTCTCGAATTCCAAACTAAGGAGACCTGCACCTTACCTGGAACATACATATAAGCAATTAACTCAAAAATCTCAATTATCTTATAACTTAAAACAGTTTGAAAAAAAATCCAATCCCTAAAACAGAATATCCCAACCATTTTTATATCTCTCTGGGGCAGGAAGAGACGTATTGTAAGTCGTCACGGCCATCTGCAAAGTTCAACAAACAACATCATTTCTCAATTGGAAATCACCTATCATTTTAACTTTTGTTTGTTAATTTCATTAAGAACCTGAACATATCGCAATTCGCCTGTCCCCTCATCTTCATCGTATGGCTCGATATTCAACTTAGTAACACCTAAAACAATCATATCCAAACAATTAAACACCAAATCCAAATCATTTTCAACAAAAATGAATAAATTAGACCTTGTCTCAGCAGTTCAACGGCCGCATTAATATTCGGATGATGAGCTGCAACAAATTAAAATAAACAAATATTAATGAATTAACCTCAAACGGAGTATTTTCTTTTTGCCTATTTAATATAATATATACCTTTACAATGGGGGATGTCTACTACGTTATGAGTGCCTTCTTCATAAAGCCCAATCAGCGGCTTCATCGAGGAACCACGAACGGCCAGTTTTGCCCGACTCCTCCATCCCCACTGTACATGCGAGTCAGAGAATCAAAACCATAATTAGTTTTTTTATTTAAAGAAAAGAAACAGTAATTAATATTCCAAAATTATAATAAAAAAGAGGAAAAATACCAGTCTACTGCTATCAAAATCGAAATCTGAGACTCCTAGACTCTTAAAAAATTGATCAGCCTCGTCGACGATAATCGGACGGTGGAGATTGAGTTCATGCGTGCAACCAGAGCAGCTTAAAACAAACACAAAATAAATACTTAAATAAATAAATGACTTTACAGTAGGTGTATAAAAGAGATTGAAAATGAATCTATGGGAAGGGTGCGTACGATTGGAAGTGAGGACACTGGAGGGCGCAGGATAGGGAGGGGACGGGGGTTGTGTTGTTGAGGAGGTTAGAGAGTGTTGGTGGTGGCGAGGAGGGAGAGGAACGGAGTGCCGCTGGGGACGCGTGGCAGGTGATGAGAGGACAGCAAGGTAAAGGTAACAGGCGGTTAGGGAGGAGGCACAGAGGCATTTGTGAAATCGACGGTGAGTGAAGTGAAGGTATTCCGGATGGCGGGAATGGATAACGTATTGGAAAATGTTGCTGAAAATATCTGTTTGTTTTAACGGGTTGAACGGGTTGGTGATGGACCTGACCCGAGCCCGGGTCTTTTGAGTAATACATATAAAATTAATTCATGATTGTTTTCTATGTAATATTTCGTTAATCAATATTTATCTATATAGTCATAACTACATGAGCATCAAAATATTTAATTTAATAAAAGAATTAAAATTTAAAAATTATCACATGTATTAAGAGAACTTTATTGATAAATATCAAATATATTATCTTACCTGTCAAAAATAAAAATATTTCATGCATAAAAAAATATTTACTATTTTTTATATTAGAATTTTTATTCAATTAAAAGTCTTTCATATTTTTATCACATATCAAAAAGGATGTTTTAAACTAAAATGATGTAAAAGTTATAATGCTAATGTAATTGTATTAAAATTAAATGAAATCTTTATTCAAATTGTAAATATTTGTAAGCGTGGGCAAAAAAATCAAAAAACCGATAAAACCGGAAAAAAATAATCGAAAAAACTGAACCGTAAAAAAAACCGATTAAAATTTTGAAAAAACCGACCGGTTCGGTTTAGGTTTTATAAGCTTGAAACCGAAAAAACCGAACCGAACCCAAACCGAAAAAACCAGAAAAAAATAGAGCCAAACCGGAAAAAAACCAAGCCAAACCGAAAAAACAGAGCCAAACCGGTTTGAACCCATTTTTGTTCTAAAAACCGAACCGAACCAAAACCGATCGGTTTGAACCAGTTTCGGTTTTTTTAAAAAAAATCAGTTTGATTACTTTTGTTTTTGATAAAAACCAAACCGAACCGAAAATAATCATCCATGCATATTTGTATTACATATAAATGGTTTTATTCTTACATATTATTTTACTGTTTTTTTATTATCATAACTATTTTTTATTTCTGATTTTTTCTTTGTATTCAAAAATATACAATAATTGAAAACAAGTATCATGTCATTGTTATTCAGTCAATTCCTATCATTTTCATTAATTTAGCACTTGGGCTCACTTTATTTTATTTTCAATGCAAAAAAATAAAATAAAATAAAAAATCTTAGGAAATGGGATGATCACGATGACCAAGAACCAAATAATATAATAAGAGACTAGATGAGGAAAAAAGAATATTGAGTTAAGATTGAAAAATAAATAGAAAATCAAGATGAATTTGGAAAATTTAAAAAGATCATAATTCAATTAGGAGACAAAATAAATTCTCAATTATTATTTGTCTCTCTTTATTATTTTTCTGTTTTGCTAGGTCCTGATGTGTATAAATAGAATAGCAAATATAAAGATTGGATGAAAAGCACACCCAAGAAAATTTCAGCTTTTAAAATATGTAATTTCTGCTTACTCTTGACTTTAAGAGGTATCAACAGAATTAGTTACTACTACAAAGTTTTGTATTCTCCTATATTATTAAAAGGCTCGAGCTCATCATTTTATAAAATAATTAATTTTTCAAAATTATTTCAAGTTGGTCACTTTATAAAATAATTATATTTTCAAAACCTTTTCAAGCTGGTCACTTTATAAACCAATTATGTTTTAATTGTTTTTTAGTTATATCAAAAAGATAATAAAATGTGTAAAATACAAGTCAAGTTATAAAATTATAACATCTTTGATAAAATCTTATTGCCATGCAAGTCAAACTAAACTCTGCAATCATAGTAGCATTTGGATTTCATATCAAGGTAGGTCACTTAATAATTTTGATTCATTTATATTTCATTTTAAAGCTGATCACTTGATAGCATTTCACTTCAAGATTGATCACTTAATAATTTTAATTTATTTTTATTTCATTTCAAGGTTGATCACCTGAAAGTTTTGACCTATTCATATTCAATTGCAAGGTTGGTCACCTAAATTTTTTGACCTATTTATGTTTCACTTCAATGTTAGTCACCTAACAATTTGGTTTTATTTTTTAATTTTCACTTTCAGGTTAGTCGTGTAATAATTTTGACTCATTCATGTGTTATCTTTACATACTTACTCTATAAAGACAATGAAAAATGAATTCTCCAACATCTTTATATCATAAATATTATAAAAAAAGGGCAATTGTTATAACTCATATTTTACCCTTGACTTTACCTCATGTTTTAAAAAATATAAAAAAATTAAAAAAAATCCTTTCATTGCTATTCAGCCGATTCCCATTTTTTTTCTATTTTTTCTTAGCATTTATACTCACTTTATTTTACTTTTATTTGAAAAAAACAAAACAAAATAAATAATAAAAATAAAAATTTAGAAAGTGAAATAGGAAGACTACGATGAATGAGGACACATTAATATAATGAGAGATCAGATGCGGAAAAAATATAGAAGATGGAGTTAAGATTGAAGAATAACTAGAAAATCAAGATGGATTTGGAAAATTAAAAAGGATACTAATTTGATTAGGAGACAAAATAAAATCTTGATTTAATAAGGAGACAAAATCCTAATTTAATAAGACAAAATAAAATCTCATCATATATTATTTATCTCTTTTTATTATTTTCGTGTCTTGCTAGGGGTCTTAGTGAGTATATATAGAAGAGAAAATACAAAGACTGAAAAGAGAGCACATCCAATAATAATAAAAAAAAACAATATTAACCTTAACTCAAAATTCTCCCTAAAAAAATATACCCTAATTGACAAAAGAAAAAGGTAAAAAAAAAATACCAAGCCTAAAAAAAAAAAGGGAGACCAACCGCTCCTCCTCTTTAACACTAGGCTCCGACTGTAAAAAATAACACATGAACTCTTTATCTTCTGTCCTCCAACTCTTTATAACAAGATATTCATACCAAACATCCCTGAGTATGGTGTTTCTTCAAAGTAAAGCTCACATTCAAATTCAGCTTTTTTAGCTGAGGGATTTGAGGATTGAAGGTCGAGGTATTGGGTTTGATGAGTACATGAATTTAGTTTTGTATGATGCTGAAAAAGTCAATATCAAGAAAAAGAGCATAAAGTCTTTGAGAAGGATTCTTGTGTTGTTTAACGCAAAGCTTAGATGGCTTTGATTTCTTATTTGTGATCTTATGTTGTTTTTCTGTAACCTTCAGCTGTTTGTTTGGGAACTTGATTATCGGTTGCTATCTGTTGTGTTTTTTAAGTGCCGTTCTTTTTCTACAGATTCGGTTTAGATCTTGTTTCTTTTCCTAGGACTTTTTTATAGTGTTAGTAGTACCTTTGCTATGCGACTCATTGGAGTTCTTTAGAACTTTTTATTCTAGTGTTTAATCTGTCTTTCACTTTAAACTGTGCTTTTTCCCTCCTTTTGGCCCTTCGTTACGTGTTCTCTTGCTGCAATCTTTCATTTGCCAACCTTTTTTACTTTCTCGACTGGTTCCTAATTTTTCATCTGTTATGGTGACATCAAGTGCCACTTCAGACTGCTCAGCTATCAAATATCAAAGGCTGATAACAGAACATATTGACTCATGTAATGAACCACAGAGTAGTGTTCGACACATCAAGAATATAAAAGAAAGGAGTCTGGTTCCAGACAGGTTAAAATATGACATAAATAAGATACCCAACTCTCTGCATTAACCAGCCTTTCAGAATATTTAGGGGAGGCGATCTTATCAATCAGCGCAAATCATGTGATTAATATTCATTTTAACATAACTACTTTGTCCAAGATAACTCATAATGTGAGAAATTCGAGACTAGCCAGTCTCGTAATACATCTTGATATGAGTCCCGACTCGAAAGGAACATTCAATTGTGCCTCCTCATATGTCATACCTCTGCTTGTTTGTAACTCTGTTATTAATCATCAGTGCCAAAGTACCGGTCGCCAAACTCACCCATGCCTGGTATGACACGAAACTCCTCATTCAACGCAACATCAATCTCCGAAGTGACGATTTTCAAGGATGGGAACCTTTTGCAAACACAATGGATACCCTCAGGAGCCTAAATTCCAGAGTGAACATATCAGTAAACTTTGGCAATCTAAGCTAGAACAAGATATTGCAACCACTATAGATATGCCTTCGAGAAAGTTATCAAAGATAGTAACTTACAGAGATTAGGTTTAGGAATATAATGTGGGATTCTGGAACTCCTTTCTGTATGAGAAGTTCTATCGCTTGGTTTGCAGAGTTACCTTCAAGAAAGTCATAGAAGGTAGCAATCAATCATCTACAAGGTAGCGAAGAATAATTTCCAAGGATAAACAACAAATTCATCTAATCATAATTTGTCAGAACTTTGACATATCACATATGAATGCAAGCAAAGATCCTAATAGTGCTACCACTAAATAACAAAAAATAAAGATTGCTCCTAAATGAATGTGAGAATCTCTCAATCATTTCAGTAGGAAGGGATCCTTCCAAATATTGTTCAGCAGGAAAATGGCCAAATTTGGCGTAGCTATACTAACAGTAAGCAAATGTATGGCTACAGGTTAGTACACAAGGAGCTTGTTATAGTAAAATCTTTCTGTGGACAGGAAATAAGATTCCAATGAAGTGAATAATTTCCAACAGGATCTACGTTATTCATTTGAGAAGTCAGAATAATGAGGGGCCAAGAAAAAGCTCATGAAATAGGAAATTGCAGTTAGAAGATAACTACCAAGTGCACGAACTAAAGTAAGACAAGGGTAAGAATGCTAAAAGAACAGACATACTTGAGACTTTACTACAGAACAGAGAATGGCAAAATTATGGGATCATAATCAGGAGTGGAATGGCACCGCTCCAACGTTCAAGTGAATAGAAAAGTATTACCTGTAGCAAGAACAGGATCTAGAAGCAGGACATGCCGTTCTGAAATATCCTTGGGGAGCTTCTCATATATAAGCTGCATAAGTTGGAAACAGCTAATTGAATGTTAAAAGATAACTAAAATGTGAACCTCAAGTACTAGGTGGAATCTCTTATTGGGTAAACAGAATATTTACCTGTTTTCCATTGTCTCCATCACGGTGGATGAGAATTTTTCCGATTTTTATTCCTTTGCAACATGCTCGCAGTGCATTTTCCATGCTTTCTCCACTGTAAATGACAGACAAGAAATACTGGTTAGCAGAAATATTCCTGTATTGAGACAACATGACCCTAGCATCAGGGCCGTGAAGCTGAAGAGTGTGTATCTAGACTAATTACTGCATCCCACTGCAAGATAACAACTTGTCTGTCAACACATTCCTGGAGCAAGATGCCAAAGCCAGATGACTAGAACTACCAAAGTCAATAACTGATTTAAACCTCACCTTCGGACAATAGAGACCCCACATAATTTCTTGCAAAAGTCAACCCCAGTGTAAACAGATCCTGGAGTGGAATAAAAGCAGATTTTCAATGTTGTGGAGAAGAATTGTGCCAGTAAATTCATATAATCTTAACATCCGGCTATTCAAACACAGAACACACTCTCAACACCTTCAGCCTTAAAAAACTATTCCAAGAATGTCACTATAATCCGGCCTCCCCACTAAAGCACATCACTCACACACCAACAGACCAAAACCAGTATATATGAAGACAGAAAACTGAAAAGGAAAGAGATTAATGACAGTAACAAATGAATTGCAAGAAAAGAAAAAAAAACACACAAGAAAGAAACGTATTATGGAGTATGGACCCACGCTTCTTTAGTTATTCTAGCCCAACACACCTGTTGGCGTCACTACTTGCTTCTCGGTGAATGGCAGATGGCCCAAACCATGTTCCACAACCTTGAAAACTCAGCAGAAACAGTCATTACACTCTATCACAAGAACAAGGGTACAAGAGGAATTTTGGAGAAACAGATAAAATTTTACCAGACGGATAAGTCGGTCTGAATAAAATACAAAATCATGCTTCGATATCTCCTTGTCTCGAATCAGTGTATGCATACCTCTTATCTGCCACATGACTCATTAACATAAGCAAATTGAAACAAAGGATGAATCAAAGCTGGACAATATTCAAATTCAACCAAATTGCATATGCAACAGCAGAGGTTAAGGAAGATCTTTATGCACAGTAGTGCTATCCATTGACATCATATTCCTATCCAATGACATCATACTGCAAATAGAACCATTCCCACATTGGTGCTGACAGACAAAAAGACAAGATCTATTTGGTTTCTTCTTCTTTCTTTCAGTACTTGATTAGATACATGTACAAATGAAAGGAGAAGACAAACTTCAAGCCTTACTCATCTTTCCAAAGGGGTATTCAGATTTTGCTCATTAAACACTTTAATGTGTGATTTTTGTTTATATCTTTTCCGTATACTCTCTGCTGATGTCTAATACCCAAAACCAAAAGCCATGCTAACATGACATTCTAGTTCACATGGACTTTTGCATAATTCCAACTATTATGCTCCAACTCCAATACCATACGGTGCCTCTTTCTACATTTACCTATATACTTGATTTTTATGGTAAAATTGAACGATTATTATAGTTCACTGAATATGATCAGTTTGTTTTGGAGATATAAACCACAAAATATTATCACTAATACAGTACACACAGCAAGTTTTACTCTCTCTTGCAAATACTGTATATACTACAAAAATTAATTTCACAAAATAAAATTATATCAACACATGGAGCATAATAACAAAAGACATACCTGAAAAGTTGACTGAATAACATGCACATTTGGATATATTTTGCACAGATCATGTTGACCTAGCTTTGTGTGGATATGTTGCACAATTAAATCAATGGCAACATGATTGTCGCCCCCCCGTGGGATGATCACATCAGCATACTTCTTTGATGGCAACACAAAATCATCAAAAGCAGGCTTCACAAATTTAGCATACTGCAAAGTCAAACAATATGCTTCAGTGTGTGACATGAAAATCAATGTCACAAGGAGTTTAAAGAGATTAAATCTCTGAGAGTTGCACCCTCAAAGTTCTGCAAAATTCAGAGCATGAGAACCTTGAAAATCAAGAGCAATATTGGAATGGACTTTATTCTCGCTTCAATTTGAATGAACTGATTACTAATCCTGGCTTTTGAAGCTATAATTCATGATTCATGTAATTTTAGCGGTACAGCAGAAGAGTTTTCTACCTCCAGCCAATAGTGAATTGATATGGAAGTCCAGATCCACTTTTGTTGATATATGGGCTCAACATGGGGGTTTTCTTCCAAAGACATATATGCAGCAGCACCAGTTGAGTGCTTGCATTTAAGTTACTAATTGATGGGATAAAACAATTTCCATGATACCATTTGCTGAAATACATTTTGATTAAGACACATCTTAGAAGTCAAAGTCCTACACCAATTTATAAGATGTGCATATCTATATTTTCCAGTCATTTCATTCTTAACAGGCAATATAGTGTAGAACCAAGAAGAATGAATGAAATGAGTCCTATACTTTGGCATCTAGAGACTTTAATCTGAGTCCTCCTGTTGCATGTTCATGTTAGTTGAAATTAAACCACCAGCAGGCATTAGTCACAGTACATAAAAACTTGTGTTGCAAGTTTGAAACATGTCCTTAAGAACAGGGAAAGGTTCAAGTTCAAGAAAATGGATACTTAACAAATCCTTGTATCCATTTGAGTGCATGCCACTTTCTTCTATATTAGGTCTTTGCACAATCAGGAAATAGGCTCCACTAATGCATGCAATCACATACACAGATACATAATAATAATAATAATAATAATAATAAATCAATAAATAAATAAAATAAAACAATTGATGCTATGAATAGCAGGAACAATTTGAGTTATGCTTTTATCAACAGATATTCAGCAATGTACTCTAATGCAAATATACTTAGCAATGAAATGCCATAATTTAATATTAGATTAGGAATAAAACATGATTTATGTGAAAAATCACTCTCAAACCATGGCTGACCGTTTTTATATTTCATTAATTGATGAAAAAATATAAGCATAAAGTGCTAACCTGTTCAAGAACAGAGTTTATGTCCCTCCCCCTCTCAACCGTGTCACGCCTTATTCTACGAGCAAGCCTGACATCAGCATCTAGAAGCAATACATCACCAATATTAATAAAGGGAAGAGAGGAAAAGCAAGAAAAATATAGTAGTAACAGATAAACATTTTTAACTGCATCTTTCTTAATTTGATAGTCAAATAACTCTAAGTTAGATTATCATGCAACATGTCCAACTAGACTTCCATGGTTTGATTACAATATTAAGTCACTAAAGGCAGCTTTATTGATTAAAATAACACAAACATATGGCATTCTGACCCCAAACTTGTTTCCATTTTAAGTTGAACTAAAAGCTAAATGTACAAGTAGAACCAATATGCAGATTTCTAATTATTACAGTGCTTATTCTTCTCAAGAGTGCTGCACTTTTAATCATCCAAAGGCAAAAAATTTCCAATTTATTAATTGGCTATCAGTTTACCAGTTAGCACTTTAATGTGCTTATGTAGGGCATGAACTTTCTGATCATGCACAAACACGCACCACACAATCTCCAATACAACTAGGTAAGGACTCAAACCTGTATCAACAAAAATTTTCATGTTCATCAGGTTGCGGACGCGCTGGTCATGGAAAACCAGAATCCCCTCTAGGATAATCACATCAGAAGCATTTACCTGACAAATAATGTTTCAAGAACTAGAAAGAATTCGCATGTGCAAATGACCCCCTCTAGAAGAATAAAGGCAAAGAGATTGAAACATAATCAGGAAAAAGGAGTAAATAGTGGCAAGAACAATTCAAACGCTCAAGTATTAAATTTCAACTTCTTACTTTCCATGACAGACTAGAGCTCTGCCACTGTTTATAGGGTCTTAATATCATTGAATTCAATGTATGGAAAAAATTGCACCAACTGCACTGGGTTGACTTTTAGATATTGTCAAAATTTACAAACTCTCCCAATATTATCACTGCATCATTCACCCTCTTTGTTGGTAATTTCCTACATAGAGTTGTGGCAAGAAGAAAATAATTGTGATACCACATTTCCTTTCAATCAAAGCCAATGGTGACAGCTATACAAAGGCAGCAATCTCCAACTTTTCTAAAAGGAAGAGATTCCAACTTGGGTACTAGGATAAAAATCCCTATATGATTAGCCTAAAATTTCACCATTTACCATGCCATATCCAAAATGTGTACACTGGTCACGAAAACACAAAGTCACTTTTGCAGAAAATGCAGTAAAGGAAGTACCTGCCTGAAGCTCTCCGAACTTCGGCGATGATTCTTAAAATCATAGATAGGAACTTGATAAGATTGTCCACCTCTCAGCTTTTGAATACAGTCTAAAAGTTGCTCGGTATCAAAAGCATCTACAACAACAACAACGGCATACTTTACTAACAATCCTAAGTCCTAACCACCACAAAAATAATTATTTAACAAAGAGCTAACAAAATTTCATAAATCAGTCAATTTTACCAGGATGATCAAAATTATACTCATGCACTCGTTTCGATTCTTCAGGCGTCAAACCACGATAAAATGAATCCTAACATTCAAAAACAAAAAATCATAATAATAAAATAAAATTAAAATGACAATTGAATTTGAGACTTAACAAAATCAAATCCAAAATGAATAAAAAAAGAGAGAGAAGAAAACCTGATTGACAAGAACAACACGATGATCATGAAGCTGTTGAATGATCATATCACATACTGTAGTCTTGCCCGATGCCGTACCACCAGAAACTCCTACAAATTAATAAAATATCCAAAAATGAAAAATATTATTATCTGATTAATGGCTAAATAATTAAAAAAATTACGAGTAAGTGAAATTTACCAATGACAAAAGGTTGTTTGGGAGCGTTGGAGTCGGACAAGGCTGAAGAGCTGGCGGAGGCGGAGCAGTGAGAGGGAGAAGCAGTGGAGGAAGGAGGAGAAGAGAGAAGACCGTCGAGACGGAGGCCAGAGAAGTGAGGACCTGAGGCCTTCTCCATTACGTAGTCGATGGAATTGGTCTCTTCCGGCATCGTTTTATAGTCTTTACTTTTCTACAGGAATGCCTATAGAGCTTGTTTCGAACAGAAGAAATGTGCTCTTTGTTTGGTGTGCAAGTGCTGTAACTGATTCTTTGTTAGTTTTTTCTTTCAGAAAAATGTGAAGCTGTGTTGCGAGAAGAGGAAGATGCTGTCGCGTAGCGGGCCAGAACATTTTGGGTTCCATATTCCATTTTTTTAAGGAAATAAAAAAATAATCATAAAAAAGTTGTTATAATCAGTTACATGAAATAATGTATAATTCTTGTGAAAGTACAAGTAAAATTAGTATAAAATTTGTTATAATCTCATTTTTTATCTCTATTTTTGTATATTTTAAAAAAAATTAAAATTCAAAAAAATATATTTTTTCAATAAATTTAGTTAATTTTAATTATTTTATCATTTTTATTTATTTTTAACAAATCATAAAAAACACAAAAACCTAGAAGATAAAAAAATATATATATTTAGAGTTGAAATTTGACCAATAATTGAGTATCAGATGCAAAAATAAATTTGGAGAGTGCAAGTGCTGTAATTGATTCTTTTTAAGTTTTTTCTTTCAAAAAAAGAGAAAAATGTGAAGTTGCATCGCGAGAAAAGGAATATACTGTTGCGAGGTGGGCTTGAACATTTTTTGGGTTTCATATTCCATTTTTTTAAGCAATAAAGAAATTTTTAATTTTTAATGTCATTACTTATTCATAAACAAAATTCAGTTACATGAAATAATATATAATTCTTGTGAAAGTATAAGTAAAATTACTATAAAAGTTGTTTAACCTTATTTTTTTACCTTTATTTTTGTATATTTAAAAAAATTCAAAAAATATATTTTTTTTCAATAAATTTAGTTAATTTTAATCATTTTATCAATTTTTATTTATTTTTAATAAATCATAAAAACACAAAAATATAGAAGATAAAAAAAAAAATACATATTTGGAGTTGAAATTTGACCAATAATTGAGTATCGCATAAAAAAATAAAATTTGAGAATTTTTGGGTTATGATTGAGATTTCAGTTGAAGAGAAAATTGAGAAAATAACTTAATTTAATTTAATTTGAATAAGATTAAAAGAAATTTGAAAGTTCAATGATGAGTTCAACATAAATAACCAAGTTAAAAATCATTTGAGGGCTTAATTAAAGAAGAAAATCAAAATTGCGAGCTAGATTAGTTAAAATTGCATGATTTTAGAAACTAACGACGAATTTGCAGCAAATGAATAAATCTAAAGGTCTAAATTGATTCAATTAAGAATGCAATTAAAAAAAAAGATTTAGAACAAATTCAGTTGAAATTCTAATAATCTAGAATTCAAGGACTAAATTAAAAGTGGCTAAATTAGAAAAACCAATTAAGGAACTGAATTGAAAGAAAATCCAGGATTGAAAACCCTAATTGAATGAAATTAAAAATTTCAAAAGCTAAAGACCGTGATGAAAAGAAGAAAATATTACAAGGGCTAATTAACTTTTTATGTAAATTTGTTTGAGTCACATTCTTTTCAGTCAAGTCCAATTAAGTCCACATGAATTAAATTAATTTGATTGAGCCCATTTATTTCATATTTTAAGTCTAATTATTTTCAATTGATTCAATTAAGTCCAAACTGGTCAAGTAATTAAACCTCAAATTCCAATAATTTAACCAAATCTTTCAGCTCCTCAATCCCAATAGTAAAACCAGATTTTCAGCTCCTCAAGGCCTAAATTCTAGCAATCGCAATCAAAATCAAAATCATAGATTTCCAGCATTCAAATTCCAAAACTTCAGCTCCCTCTTCATTTTAAAAACCAAGAGCATGGAGGAACTGAGGGCAGCCAGGGAGGCCTAAAAAACAAGACTGAGGGAACTATCACAAGCTCTCTCACAAGAACAACAAAAATGTAAACCTCTTGTAAATGTAGGATTGCAAATAGTAAGACTTTAATGGGTAACAAAAACTCGAGAAGAAAATGAATGGATAAATAATGAAAATAATAATAAGGATGATGTATAATAGAAGGGATGATCTCTATAAATAAATAAAGAAGTGTTGTTAAGGTTAAAAATAAAAATTTTAAATTTAGCTTAAAATTCATAATACCAGCGAAACCTGAAGCAAATTTTAGTGGGTAAACAAATAAGGGAAATGATGAAATAATCCCAAGAAATTAATGTGGTAATAAATAGTAAGCTATAAGAAAAGATAATACCAAGAAAAAGGGCAAGAGTGATAGTATAAATATCGGTTAAAAAAATGGTAATATTACCAAGAAATGGTAATTAGCCTGGTAAAGAAATATAAAATATAAAATAATTACATTTTTTAAAATGATAAAGTGGCCCAGAGATTTCAGAGGAATAATTGATATGATTTATTTAAGGATTAAACAACAAAATTTATATTTTTGCATAAAATCACCTACTGAACAGGTTTACAGTATCGAGCATAACTCTTGATTTAACCGTTGGATCGGGATGCAATTTTATGATCTACCAGTTCATACAGAATTTTATTTTTGATAGATCAACCTAGGTAAATTCTTAAAATCATCTATATCAGTTTACATATTAATCATTTTAAAAATATACATAATGAAGTGTGTGAGTTCATTTTAGCATTAAAAGAATATTAAACCAGGTCTTCACTTGCTTCTTCTTGGACCCATTGATTGATTTCTTTATGAAATCCTTCATGCTTGTTGATATGATATTTATATAAAACTTGTTTAAAACTTATTCTCAACCAAACATGTTATTAGTCTGATTTTTATATTATTGTTATAATCTAAATAGATAAAAACATAAATATGTGGCCTATAAATCAGCAAATAATTGTGAGAAGGAATTTTGGAAAACCAAGAGAGAGTATTTATTTTTATAGTTCAACTTACTATATACAAAATCAAGTGAATAGTTTATGAATATTTTAATTTTTTACTGATAAATAATAAATAAAATATATATCAAGAAATTCAACCTATTAGTCCCATTACCATATTCCCTAGTTTTATTTTTTAAAGTTACCAAAAATGGCTTAATTTAAGCATAGAAGGACCAAACGAAGCTCTAGTAAATTACGTTTGGAGACTTCATCGGTCAACCATGGACAATGACAAATCTGGCGTAATTTGATTTGAATTTTTTAAAAATTGTATGGGACATTATCATATTTTTTATTTTTTCTATTTATAAAATAAGTTGCCGTTAAGAAATCTTTCAATTATGATGGTTGTTGATACTATATATATATATATATATATATATATATATATATATATATATATATATATATATATATGTTTTGTTTTTTATTCATTTCAAGCTTTCTTTAATATTCTTGCAAAAGTTTAGTTAAAAAAAAACCCCTGGCAAAGCATGGGTATCATGATAGTTTTTAACTAGTTTAAAAAAAATATTTATTTTTCTCAAACAAATAAGAGGAATTAGATAAGATCATTCTCATTTTATTTATTTTATATATAGAGACTGTTTGGAAATGTAATGTAAATCGTATTTTTAAAAAAATTATTTTTTTAATTAAAAATTAATTTTTTTTATGTTTTGAATCATTTTAATTTGCTGATTTTAAAAATAATTTTTAAAAAATAAAAATAATATCATTTTAATATATTTTTTACCATAAAAAATATTTTAAAAAATAATCACAACTTATCCAGTATAACCAGAAAAGCTAGCAATTTGAGTAAGCAGTAACAGTAACCAATATAATTGCCGAAATTGCATTTCCACCTACGAAACTCTTAATGAAAACCCCGCAGATGAATACCAAATTAATCGCTTTATTTTTAAAAGTAAAAATACATTCCTCTCAAAAAAAAAAAAAAAAAAAAAAGGGAACAATTTTCACACCATACATATTTAACCCCACAAAAAATAAGCATACAAAATCATATGACAAAGATAGGAACTGTTGAATACTTGAGTCTCTCACATCACATATACATGTTCAAAACACATATAGCAAACTGGTAGCCACCAACGCCGTGAGAAGAACAAATGCAGCAAAATAACTGTGCATGGCGGATGCAGAGGAAGCTGCGGGAGATGAAGATGAAGATGAAGATGAAGATGAAGACGGTGATTCTGGGGTAGACGGAGCAGTCCCGGATTCTACCGTAATCTTCACTTTCATGCCTTGGCCACAGTGGCCTAAAGTACCACAGGCGAAGTAACGTGTTCCAGGTTTGTTCAGTTTCACAACATCATTGCCAGTATTCATCGAGTTTAACGCAGTACCAAGGCCACAACTCTTGTAGGCACTCTCGCCACCAAGTTCAACCACGCTGTGCAGCCCTGATGTGTACTTGAAAACTATCCAAAGAAAAATAGTAACCATGTAATGATGGAATTATACATGTATAGTTTGTTCATAGAAAAAGAGACATACCTAGTTGATCTCCAACCTTGAATTTTTGACCTGAAGCCCATGAGCTGAAGTCTGTAGATTCTTCCCAACCTTGGCTCCCCCCAACAACATGTTGAGCTGCCATTGCTTCTTTGGTGATTAAAGCAACAAAAACCAACACCAGACAAACTCTGTGCTCCATTGTTACTCTCTTCAATCTCTTGGGCTTTCTGGAATAACATTCATGTATTCATAGTGCACATATATAGTGGGAGAGACCTACCGAAATCCCAACTGTCCCTACCATTGCTTTTCAATTCCTGATCCCTCCTATGTTACGATAACATTTAATCTGTAATTTTCACTATATGAATACAAGAATTCAAAGCTACAATGTACTGTATTGTCCCTATAGATGCAAGCAAATGAGACTAGGCGACTGGTGCTATACAAAACATCTAGCATAGGCATATGTGTAATTGTGAAACATAACAGGGACAAATTTAATGTTTATGAAGATCAAAGTATTATGTTTCAGTATTTGGATTACCCTTAAAGCAAAATCTAGTTGGTTAAAGGTCACAAAAGCTTTACGTTGAAACTAAGCTATAACTGTAGTCATCATATTCAGTGATGGGGGCTTGTCTAGAAGCTCACATGCATGTAATTACAGAATAATTATATATAATATATAAAGTCTCCTACACAAGGAAGGACGTAATTGGTAGGCTGTATGTCATCATTACCACAAGTATATAGCTAATTTGTGACTATAGATTTCTGGGATAATTAAAGAGTATGGCAAATTAGGGAATTACTTTCAGGATCTACATTGACAGTTTACCAGTACTCAACAGCTAAATCAAGGCAGTTTGCTAATTGATTATCTCCTTTTCGATTGGAGATTAGCCATTACATAGTTGAATTATGAAAGATGATTAAAAACTATGTATCATATAATCAAATTAAGTTTTTGGTTTAATCAGTTTCATTGAACAGACAGCTTACATTGCTCCTAGCCCTAATGGGCTCGTGTGCATATATTTATAACATGACACCCTGCAGATAATTACTGCTTTAGAATTATGGTAAGATTTATCACCAAGTAATTAATATAAGATTATAAGGACCTCTTTGAAAAATAATTAGTGTTGATGGTTGAAAAATGAAACAACTTGATTATACACAATGTCCTTGGCATTTACTCCCATGATGAAATCGGCATGAGCGTAATCCTTGATGTATTGAATTGTGAGCTTGTCGACATCATGGAACTTAAGGCTGTCAAGTAAGAGCTCAACGTCGCGAACATCGGATAGTGCATCTTGCCCTCCGTAGCTGATGAAGATAGGCAGGTCATGGGGGATGTTGGAGAGGTTATAAATCGGTGGTTTGGCTTCTCCATAGTGCATCATATTGAAATCAGGATTTCCATAGTTGTATTTTGCTAGAACGCCATCACGAACAGCTGCAAGTTCATTTCATCAAAACAATTTCGTAGATTACTTTAGCAGTTTTCATTGAAACAAAATAAACGATAATTAACTCCATATTAGTTACAGTTAGTAATCAGGTAGGTAGGGGTGACTAACTTACTTTGAGCCAGGTGCACCATGTTCTTGGTCGATGTGGATTGAGGCTCGTTCTTCAAGAAGAGATCAACCGTGGAGGCATTGAGGCAACAGTTCTTGCCTTGAATTCACAGAAATGAAGCATGCATATAGTTTAATATGATTGAAAAAGGAAATGCATGCTATCTTTCAACATGAGATTATGGTAGGGTAGTTATTTTGCAGAAGGAAATATAAACAACATGTATCTATTTGGCTGTGGCAATAATTAACACACAAAACTATACCACTAATTGAGGTCAATAGATCATAGCAATCAACTCCTGGATAATCACAAAGAGCTCTGAGAAAGTTAGTCACCGGCTCCCTGTAAAGAAAAAAACCAAACGAAGGATTTTAGATCTTTTTAAGTTGGACAAAATTGCTTCCTGATAATGAATTCTAAGTCTTTTTTCTTACCCTTTAGGATTGAACTCAGCCATACCGAATAGGGTAGTGATCTGTTGGTAGCAGAGACATAAATTTGTTCAGACTATATGGTATGTGTATTCATGTTAAATATTAGAAAGAGGAGTGCTCCATGAATTGTGTGTGTGTATAGCTACTGCAACCTTAGTTATTACATACCTCAACGAAGGCTTTAGCAGCAGCAACATCAAGTGCAGAGTTCATATGGCCCAAGTAAGCAATGGGGCTCAACAACACTGCTGATTTCAGTTTATCAACTAGTAAACCTTCTGAGAAGGATGCTAAAGCTATCAAGGTTCCCTGTCAAGAAGAACTGTTAATTTCAGATCATTGGGACAATATACCAGAAACGGGAATCAGTTTTGGGATACATTAATCAACAATTGTTCGTGTACGTACTGGTTTTTTTCAGACAAATATTATCATACGAAAAACTTGCTATTGCAGGAACTAATAATTTCTTTCTCTGGTTTGAACATTGCACAATGTGTTAAAAGATAATTGATAATCTATGTATTGAGTGCTGCATGACATAATTCATACCAGGGAATGACCCACGTAATGTGCCTTCTGCCCAGTTTGGCTGTACACATAGTCAAAAACAGCTGGAAGATCAAAGACCACCAATTCATCCCATGACCAATTCCAGAAACCCTGCCATAATTGATTAGATCCAGAAAATAAAACTTATTAATAATAAACAAAAACTCTTAACAGTGCTGTTAACAAAACATTAGGCCATTTATATTGATCAAGATGTGGTCGCAAAAGGTAGGAAGCTGCCTTCCATATATATATATACACCTATTTAAGCTGCAACAAGATGACCAAACAATAGTGGATGGATCATGCAATTACAACACAAAAGTACAAGTACTTCCATTATAGTACTGTTTTTCGTTTGTCATAAGGCTTTGGTAGTGTTACCAACTTGTATTATGACTTTTGTGATGTAAATAGTAGAGATTATTCTAAGAAGAAAGAGAGAGAACCGGTTCATATGGTTGAAGGGAGGTATGTCGACAGCTATATCTGGTGCCTCTAGCATTAGCAATCCATACATCAAATCCTTTATCAGCTAAAATCAACGGCAAATTTTGTTCCGGTGGGTTCAGAAGCCATGTCATTCCATCCTGCACCATAAATTGAAAACAAGCACTAAATATCATTATAATGTCGCATAAATTAGAACTATAGCATAAAATATTGTATCATGACTTGTCTTTACAAGTGCTAATTATGAGTTTGGCATGAAAAGTAAAGCTGAAGTAAGACAAGCGACATGTTTAGCATCGTTATATTCCCTAGCCCACAGGCAGACAAAATTAGAGCTCATATCGGAGCCTGTCTCAGTGTTTTCTGGGAAAATGCCTCGCCCACGTTAGGATCTAGACAAAAGGAGTCATGCATGAACTGCAGGTGGCCCTCACAGGAGGGGGGGGAGATGGAGACCTAGAATTCTGAGCCTGAAACGATGCATGGTTTTGTGGGCTCGTGAGACCTTCCATCATGTTTCGGTAAGAATACCAAGGATAAGGACAACATTAAATCTGAATGCCTAGGAAAATTAAATGTCACTTTGTGATCAACGAGTCAGTCCCATAAACGATAGAATAAACTAGAAAAAGAGAAGCTCATTACCTGGAGTATTAACCAGAGGTAAAACACACACACACACGCATAGTTTAGTTTAGTCATGTATTCTTTGGATATTTTTTTTAAGTAAAGTAGATTTGAATTTCAATTTATTTATTATCATATAATAGAAGAGGCCGGCTATACCATTGTACTATCCTATTATATTATATATATATATATACATACACACACATTGATTTACTTGACCTGATCCAAAATAAATAAATAACTTTAAAATTTTAAAAAATTACATATATAACAAACTAATTATATACTAAATAGTTGTAATTTATAATATTTGAGTTCATTTTTTAAGTTTGGGTTAGATTTGAGTCATGAATGCTAAATAAAAACCCAAAATTCTATCAGTTCGAGTTGTAAAATATTCATAGTAATCAGGTTTGAACCGGGATTAAATAGTTATTTTGAATTTAGGTATGGATAGTATAAAAGTTGATTAATGAATATTCATTTCTATGTTATACACTGGAATATCCAATAGAATTTCCAACAAATAAATAAAACTTGTAATAAAAACAGACACATAATTTGCATCTCCTGTGAAACATTTTCGTGTTCCAGCCCCCATACACAGAACGAAGAGAAGATGGGAGTTATAATTAATGCTTGCGAGCGTGCACATGTCATCTTTTACATAACCATTCACGAAGTTATGGCCACCTTTTGACTTATATTTTGCACATTACTTTCTTTTAGCTCGAACATGAAATTTTGTCTGGGAAGAGGACCCTACTCTCAGCTAGCTACTTATATTCTGCACATGACTTGAAAGAGAGGGAACATCACAAAAAAAAGAAGAAAAAGAAGGAAAAGGCTAAGCCTATTGATAGTGATTTCTAGAGGATATGCCATCTAAACAACAGCAACAAAATGATTAGTAATTTGACTTAAAATCTGATTTCACGGAAATCATGCTTAATTATTGACCATGTTCTCATGGGAATATTTTTTTGAAATGGATACAAGGTGATAGATAGGTAGGTGATGGGTTATAAATGCATGTGCCCTTTGAAACATAATTATTAAATCCATTCCAAAAATCAACCCAGCACAAAGGTGAGGTGCTTAATCAAACTTTTTTAAAAAAAAAGTTAAAATATTATCATTTTAACTTGAAGTTCAAGCTACCATCTCATATTTGAAATTCGAGTGAGGGTAAAAATCGAAAGAACATGAGGAGTGCCACTTTCCACCATTTAACAGGAAAAAGAAAAGGAGGAAAAAGTTACTCAGTGATTTATGGTTCGTAAACATAGCTTATTCTTTGCAGATGATTCTTTCCTTGTTGGCTTTTTATAATTTAGCTTTATTTCAACTTGACGATGCTCGTGAACCATGAGATAGCTCAGACATCACCACTTTCGGAAGTATATCGCAGACAAAATGAGCGCATGACACTCATTTGGAATGATCGAAAACAACTTAATTTTCTAGCATCTAGCTAGCTACCGCACACTGTGGCACTGACTGGTACTACTGATGAACTCTTTTTGTCAGCTTTTTAAAGTTAGCTAAGCTAGCTTTAGTGATGTTCACATTCAAACTCTTTTCATTTCCGCTATAATATATTTTTTCGTCTTTTCATCTTTTTCGTCTTTTTATGCTGTTCATCTTCATCTTCTTCTTCCTTTCCTTTTGACATAACTAGAAAAAAGACCAATCTATGTTGCAGGGACACACTTTCATACTGAAATAAATTTGTGACTGGTATAAAGGCACTTACTACAAGGACACCATGCTGTATCAAGACTGGCTGTCTCTTGGTGTCACCGCCACCAGCACGGCCTTCTGGTATTCTCTGCATGTTAAGTATAAATCCATCTTGAGTTTTGACCTGAAAACACCCACATGATTCCCATATTAGCACACTTTTATTTGCATAACATATTAACACGCTTGACCAAATAAATAGTTAAACTAAAGTTTGAGCTCTTACATCAATCTCCTGGCATTTGTACCCATGAATTATCACCGAAGTAGAGCATATACCAACTATTGGTGGATCTATGAAACCACTGACGAGGCCCACAGAACCACGGCCGGAGCCATATGCTTGATGGGCTATAGCCATGATCATGGTTACTAGGACACAAAAGGCTTGGAGAGCCATAACTTAGATGCCTTTGATTGGTGGCTATGTGATGCGTGAGAGTGGAGAGTTAGAAGGAAACTTGGCTATATATATAAGAGAAGAAAAGGAGGCACTCCAAAATGGGAAAAGGGGTTTCATTTCATGGGCCTAACTGACTGGTGAGATTTTTGGCATAAAGTTCGGTCTTTTTTCACGTTATATATATCCCATGACGAGGGAGTAGATGTTGTGGGACACTTCAAGGTTTTTTTTCTCCTTCTTATCATGAACAAGCTTTGATATCCTGATTCATCGACTATTTATATGCAATAAAACACAAAATTAATCCTAAAGATCATATCTCCACCGCCCTGTGAAAGCAAAAGAGGTTTGAGGGCATTTTGTTTTACTTTACGTATATAACCAAAAAAATTATAGGGTCCCACATACAGATTTGTGACACCTCATGGGATTTTCTGCATTCTGAAAAAGCCAAATCGTAAATTTAGAAGTTGTTTTGATGTAGTGTGGAAGGCGGGAATTTCATAAGCTTTGATCATGATCAAAAGTGAAGAGTGCATAGCATACATGTGAACTACTCCATATCATTTTCAGTTGTGTGTTTGGCTCTCTGCTCATGTATTAAAATTGTTAGTTGAGATATATATAAGCTGGTCTGGATATTTATATTAATCTAAAAAAAATAAATTTGTTGTTCTTATGAGCTGACAAGTAAAAATTTTTTTTGGTATAAATTTGTATAAATAGAAATAATTTTAAAAGCAAAATGAAAGAATTTAAGCTTAACAATCAGTTAAATTCAAGTTAGTTTGTATATGATACATAATCAGTTAAATTCAAGAATTTGATCTAGATACTCCAAAGCTAAAATCTATACTGCACACATGTATGCTTCCCCGATCTATCCTCAGTGGTTAGGAGCGTATAGCAGGAAATGGATAGGGATGCAAGATACAGAAATTGATATTGATGCCATTTCAAGCACCCAAATGCATATAATACATCAGTAACAGGGCTTCTTCTCCATGGTGTCAATGTCATGTGCCGTGACATTTCTGCAAATTAGAAGTACATTGGAAAACTAACCAACACAGTACCACACCACCTCGAGATAGAAGAAGAAATAATGGCGGTGTCCAGTAAGGGAAAAGGGGGGTCTGAGGGAAAGATGGAAACAGATCATGTGCAAAAGACGAGCCCCTGCTGTCTATGCTATCATTTCACTTGGAAAGTTGGGCTCACCAGGCTATCGATATTATTCCATTCTGAAAGTTGGGCTTTGACTATATGTGTGTTTCCCACTGCCGTCCAATACATTGTGACTTTACGGTGGTCCTCTATTGTTTCCAGGTTAATGTCTAGGAGATCCAGATATTAACAAGATATGGATGCGGTAATACTCAATTCATAGAGTAGTTTATAATTTACTCCTATTTTTTATGATTTTGTAAATTGGTCCCTCAATTTCTGAAAAGCATAAGTTAGGCCATTGACCAAAGTTGAATGTTAATTTCTTTTTAAAATTCTAAGCTATTATTTTTAAATGCACTTTTAATTTAGATGTAGTATTTAAGATTGGAAAATTGGTTGTCAAAGGGATAGTTAAAAAACAAAAATACCATTTTATTGTGATGGAAAATCAACACAAGGACCATGTTACAGTGAAATATAAAAATATAGAGACTTGATATCAGTTTTTTTTAATATGAGGATTAAATAATTATTTTATTAGAAATATAGGAATAAAATAATAATATACTCTTATAGATACACTAGTAAAATATAATTTAAGTATTGTACATTCTATTATTTTCAAAAATAGATTTATAATAAGTGTTAAATAAACATTAAAAAGGGTTAATTGATGCTACTTGATTTAATAAAGAAACATTAAAAAGGGTTAATAGATACAATAGAAAAAAAATTATTTAAGTATTGTATTTAGGGATGACAATTTAATTTGATCCTGATTGATACTGATTCAACCCGACCTAAATGAGTGTGTATTTTTTGAACTCAATTGATAATGGATAGGGTATGAATATTGTCATACTCGACCTGAAACTCACCTGAACCAAACCCAAAATATATATTTAAATAATATAAATATATTTATAGAATATTTAGATTTTTTTTAATGCAATATGATATATACATACATTAATATTGATATAAAACACACACATATAAATAATATTTATCATTTAATATACATATACATACTTCAAATATATATATATATATATATATATATATATATATAGCTATTTTGTTTTTTATTGATTAATAAATAATAGTGGATAATGGATAACTATTGGATACTCTAAGCCAGATGCATAGTTTATGGATAACTAAATTTTTCACTCGATAAATTATGGATAAAATATAGATATTAAGAAATCCGACTTGCAGGTATTCATTGTCATCCGTAATTGTATTATTGATGTTACTTAACTAAATAAATTAATATCTAAGAAATTAGAAAAAAATTACCTTTATTTCAATTTCAAATCATAATAGAGGTAAACATAATCATTAAACATTTTATGCTCCAACCAATTTCTCTTTTTAGAGTGGATATGCTCAAAGATACTCTAATTCATCTCACAACATGAAAAAGTACAAGTTTAACTTAAAACTCGTATAACCAATTTTATAGATTTGGAGCACAACTTCCATATGCCATCCATCATTCGCATATATAAAAAATTAACAAGTAGGATTATGTCAATGATAATATTTGGTTTATTTTTAAAATACTTTGAATATAAAAAGATAATAATATACTTGAAGGCAAAAGAGTGTGATCATTTATCATGGACTTTTAATCAAAATCATGTTTCGCATTCCTAAACAATTTCATTTCACTTGTAACCTTATTTTGCAATGTTAGATTTCTATATGCATGTTTCTTAATCATATCCAGAAGCCCACATATAGCATTCTCATATGTTTTCATTGGGTTTGCATCATATTCAAAGCGAGGATTTAGTCAAAATTTAGCCTTAGAAAGTTTTCTATATAGTTTTTCATTATATCAATTATTATGAAAGGTTGCACATTAATCTTTATATTTTGATACCTCCTCCATATTTCTTCCATAACATAATATTGAAAGTTTATTATCACTATCAATAATTCTTAGTATTTGAACTAAAGCTTTGGTCTTTCGTACAATTATTGTACTTTATTGTTAAAAAACAAAGATAAGGACATTCTCCACAAATTATTAGGCTTTGATATCTTTAGCATAAGTATAGGAGGTCCATTCTCTAGGTGTCACAATAGCTCTCAAATGATCTTTGTGGGCTAATATGCTTTGAAAGACAATGAAATTGGTAGCAAAGCGAGTAGAAGTTGGACGAAGTATTTCTTTGCCTCTAGTAAACTTCCTTATAAAAAAAAGGATAAAATGATTATATATGTCTTAACCCATTTTTAGGTTATTCCCTGAATTCATCTTTTTTTGTTTCCAAAGTAAAATAATAATAATAATAATATACTAGCAAAAAGACTGGTATTTTGGCAAAAGCAAGAAGTTTTTTTTGATGAAATCGGGAATCTAATTGAACCCCATTTTAGGCTTGGCGATATGTACCTCATCATTAACTAACTCAGTATTCTGACGATCACAAAAGAAAAAAGCTATATCCATTCTAGCTTTTATATTATCCTTTGGTTTCTTTTTAACGTTCATGATTATGTTAAAAATATTTTCAAGCACATTCTTCTTGATATGCATAACATCCAAAGTATAGTGAAGGACATTAGTCTTATAATAAGGAAATTCCTAAGAAATTCTTTTTTTTTACCTAATCACTTCCCATACTATGATAATACATCATACAATACTTCACCTAATAGTATTGACAGTGCATCATCCCTTTCAGTTTTACCTTTCAAAAAGTCCTTTTGATTTATTTTTGTATCGATGATAACTTAGCAAGAATCTTAGAAGGAAAAAAAAACCTTTACGACCATTCATTAAGGTGAAGGCCTTATTATTTTTCATATAATATAGAGAAACTAGTTTTTCATGTGTGGTCCATCCTAAAATCATTACATATGCAGAAAAATCATTTATAGTTTACATTAAAGCTTTCTTTAATTGAAAATTATGTTTCTTTGAGACTTTGAGACATCATATGTTAAAGCCTTGAATGATCATAACTGCTTCAACTCATCAATCAATGATTGAAGACAAACATTTATATTTTTACCTGGATTGTAAGGATTGGATATTGTTGTAGATAAGAACATTAATTTCAGTCTCATACACATCCTCGAGAGCAAGTTGTAAATTGTTAGTATAACCGGCCAATAAGAATAGGGTCAAGAAAGGACACAAATGGATTAAACTCGTCTATTCATAAACCAAGACACATGTTGCATGGTTTCATTAAAAACTAAGGATGCACTTTATTAAACCGCTTCCAAGTTCAAACATTCAGAAGGATGAACCATTACTCCATTCTTCGTATCATGAAAATGATGTCATGTTATGTGCTTGGTTGTCTTCGAAGACATAAATAATCTTTATAGCCTATGAATAATTGGAAATGATCTCAGCTTTTTGTATGCTACAAGTGTCTTTCCCCTACCCATATTAGGTTTAAACTGATCATACCTATAGGTTTTGCACTCGGGTAAATTTACATCTTCACCATAGTACAATATGCAAAAATTTAGGCACATATAAATTTTTTGGTATCCTAAGCCAAGGGGTTTCATCATAGATTTTGCAGTATAGAAGTTTTCTTTTAACTTATTCCCTTCAGATAAAATACTTTTTGCCTATTTGATAATGCTATCATAATTGGCTTCATTCATACCATAATCTGACTTTATGGTAAACACTCATGCAATGACCAATAATTTACTGTTATTTATGCACCTATTCTATAATAGTTCATCATAATGTTTTTAAAAAAATAAAAAAAACCTATTTGTATCTACATTTGGTTCTTCATCTATATGTAAACCTTCACCTAAATAACCATGATTTATTCTCATTGCATCCATCACCATACTCCTATAACAATTATTATTATTATCAATAACTTTATGTATGTTGTTAGAAATAGATGTGGAGCCAACAATCCTTTATAACGTAGAGTTTTCCGTGTGCAAACCAACACAAGTATTTCTCAACGAATTCTTTTTTTAGAAAATGCATCGTCATAACATTTGGTTGGAAGGACTTTTTTATATATACTTCAGACATGAACATTTAATTCCATTTTCACTAATATTCTTCGAATTTGAAAGTACAAAATTAATAAAATCCTCAACAATAATCTTTCTTATACAACCCCTAAGGTGAATTTAGATACATCCATGAACGATCATTTATTACTTAGAAAACCTATATGGATTAATGATGACAATATTTATTAACAATGCAACAATCAGTTCAAAATTAACTTTGATAATTAAAAATTAATTTATAATCTAACCAATTATTATTTTTGTATAAAAAATGTAATGATGTATAAGAATATCAACTAAATAAATCCAATTAATGGCTAGTAATCGATAACCCAACTAATAATCTATCATCTTTTCAATTCAAACTTATTCAATCTAAATTAATATCATTTAATTGTTATCAATTACATAAAAAATTAATTACTCCAAGATTTCTAGCTTAATAATAAAATTGATAAAATATTATTGTTACCTATTAAATAACCCATAATTTCTTTCATTATAACACCTAATTTATAAAATAAAAATAAATTGCATCAAATTACAACCAGCTTCAAATTTGCTCAATCACAAACAAACCCTAAAATAGAAGTCAAACTTTAATCTCAATGAAAAGATTGTAAAACACTAAAATATACAAGCAAACTAAACTACTACATTAACTTAAAACATAAATAAGTAGGTATGATCATTTGGTGTAATGAATATTTGGCGTATATCAAGACAACAATGTTGAACTATAAAATGTTGGGTGGCCAAAATTTGTAATGAAGGGACTTAGATTTGTGCCAAAATAGAAAGGAGAAGCTGCTATTTTTATTTGCAGATGTTGAAACTATAAAATGTTGGGTGGCCAAAATTTGTAATGAAAGGACTTAGATTTGTGCCAAAATAGAAGGGAGAGGTTGATATTTTTATTTGGAGAGAGAGAGAGAGAGAGAGAGAGAGGAGAAGGAGGAAGGAGATTTGAAAGGTTAAAATAGATTTGTCGATGAAATATATTCTTGGTAATTCTGTTGATTATTGATGACATATAGTTTTGGGGACAGAGTCATAAAAAAAAAAAATTCTTTTATTTTTTAATTATTTTATTATGTTGGTATTTATCGAAGAAAATAATTTCATTACTATTATAATAGGGAATTTCCAACTGAAATATTCTGCTGGTATAATGATTGAAACTACCAATGGAAAATATTCCTTCAGTAATCTATTGGTATGAGACAATTTTTGTGGTAGTGTATAATGCAAATAAATTTGAATATCGTATTTCTTTTCTATAGAACCATTAAATATAAGACTAAGCTTGTCTTTTTCACTTCTCCTTTGTTTCCTCGTATAAATTCTTAAAGATGGTACGTAGACAAGTTTTTCTCGGTTCGGATTCGGACGGCTCTTGGGCGATTCTTGTTGAGGGCATCCTTCCAAATTTTTTATTTAAGGTTCAAATGATTTATTTATAAATAATATTTGTTGTAAAGGAACCACAATTCCACGTGATTGAGAGGGAGATGGAGGAGTTTTCTTTGGCTTCAATGGTGCAGGTTCGGTTAGGTTTTTTTCCTTCTTTTTTTTTTCTTCATGGTTCATTCATTTTTTTTGTTTTTTATAAACTTTATGTTTTTTATATTTTTTTATGGTTAATTCTTTTTTAGGAAGCTAACGTGTACCCTATCTTTTTTTTGTGCTTTTAATGAGATTGAAACGTAGTTACCAAAGCAAGTTTACGAAATCGTTTGGGATGTTTTTAAAAATTTTAATTTTTTTTGTTAAAATTTAATATATTTTGTATGTTTTGGATTGTTTTGATGTGCTAATGTCAAAAATAATTTTTAAAAAATAAAAAACATCATTAACATGTATTTCAGTACGAAAAGTTATTTAAAAAAGTAACCATAACTACACTGTCCAAATATATTTAAGGCAAGAGTGCAAAAGGTTTTATATAATTTCAAATTCATTAAATAATACAACAGCTCACTTTTTTTCTAGTCATTATTATTATTATTATTTTTAAAATTTGATCCATTTAATATTATTATTATTTTATTATATAATTAAATAAGATTATTTTATTAGATCTAGTAATATCTATTATTCGAGTTATTGATTTTTTTTAAAACCAAAATACAACAGTAATATATAAATATTGTTTTTTAAAATATTAAAAAAATTAATCAGCTCGAGACTAAATGGGTGCCACCTTTCTAATCCTAGACTATCAAGAATTCTTTCATACTTTTAGTTTCGATAATAATCCCAAGTCCTAAGCAAAACCGTATTTGTAAATGTCATTCTACTACTTGCTCTCATCTATTTTAGCTCGTTCTTATCCGAAACAAGTCATGGCATTGGTCCACGTCACAACAAAACCGTATTTGTTCAACATATCAAATTATTAAGGTTAGGTATAAACAATGGTTCAAATTAATTAATAGTGTTTAATTATATATATATATATATATATATATATATATATATATATATATATTGTTGTTGTTATTTTTGTTTTAAGAAGATAAAAATTCATTTATAATTATCTAAAAATATAATTTTATCTTCATCTCTCCATCAAATATATTAAATTTGTTTAAATCTTAATTTCATTTATAATAAAATATTAATCAAATACAACCCACAAAATAAGTGGTAAAGAAATCACACCAAAACCTTTGACTACTGGAATAAAAAACACATGCCCTCGTTATAATTGAGGCAATTCGGTCTTTCAAATGGAAGGAGATCTGTACGCGTACCATAATGAGCCAAAATGACGAAGGAGACACATTACAGCAAGGTGGCTATCAATCCTTTATGCAACTTGATCCCAAACCAATCACCATTCCCTTATATGCCTTCACAGGATTGAAATTTCTGGTCTTCCACTACCTAATAGCTGAAGAACAATTTCCTTTTTGTGCTCAATCATCGCATCCCCTTGCCTAACTTTGACTTCATCTCTTGAGCGTTCATCTACCCAACTGCATTCTTATGATCTCTTTGACCGAATAAAATCACATCAAATTTCATTACGCTATAAGAAAATTAAGAACCCCCGAGAAAGAAAGCAAATCCTATTCTCTTGTAGCATATTGTGTATTCCACATGTCTCCTGTCACCTACGGTTTACATTTTGAACTTGTTCATGCATGGATGCATGCGTTGTTCATGGTTATTATTTGGAATACAGTTTCTTGTGCACCATTGATTGTGCCAGACAATTCAGCGTTTTTTGAAAAGTAGAAGAAAAACTAATCATTTTTGGAGAGTCAAAGCTTGGATTGATCGGGTCAAGCATGTCCTTTGATCTTGGTTCTTGGACGGTTCTGAATCTCGACAGCACAGGCAACTTCACTCTTCCGTATGCGTATGGGACGGGAGAAAGGATCCCATCTGCTCCTAAACACACCCTTACTCCAGGAGAATCTTCATGGAGGCATCCCTCGAAGCATGCGAGAAAGAAGAAAATGTGAACGATCAAAATGTGCAACTGCTTATGGAAATGAGCATGCAGATCACAGATGATACAGTGGCAAAGCGAGGATAATTAGAGATAATATCTACCCACCACTAGATTCCCTATGGAGATACATCAGATTCTTAAGAACTTGAAGACTAACTTCATATTATTGTTGATTGAGAGTAAAATAAAAGAGTCTCAGATAATACACAATCTCTGCTGTTGCTTTATACATGTCCTTGGTCGATGAAACAAAGCTGCCCTCTAAGCAATACAATAATATTGAAGTTGGGCAGTTATAGCTTATGGCCCCTTTTTCTTTTTTAACCACAAAACTTCTGACCTCAGGATATTTCAGATACTGGCTTTCCCCATATACAACATAATAGGCACGCTGGAAACTAAGTTTTATCATACAGCTATGGCTTGGCTTTTCTTCTTTCTTTCACTAAAACTACGGCAAAAAATCAAGCTCGGGATGCAACATGGACTAGATTTAAATGATTTCTCCTTCTCAATTAGGGCATCTCCATTAGCAGTCCTTTCACTACTACAGACAGAATTAGTTCCAGAGAGATAAGGGGTAGCATTGGCAGATTTGGGAAGGACGTCGAGTATGGTTTGCTTGACTTCCATCTTCCCATTGGCAGCCATCTTCCCATTGGCAATGTTTTGGTCGCCTGAGCCTGAAGTTTGTAGATCATCTACATCTCGGTCTTCTCTAATCCTATCTTTGAAAAGTTCAGATAATCTCTTCTTCCCAGTTGGAGATGGTTCGAGTTCAGAACCAGGAGGCCTGCCCTCCAAAGGGTTTTTGTTGGCTTGAGGGGTCCCAACAGAGAAATTATGGTGGACTGGGGTATTGCCACGGGAAGGAGTAAAATCTGCAATAACAAAAAATCAGAGTTAACACCAGCAACCATTTCTGCACATCTAACATAGATACCATCAAGAATTGGTAGCGTTTCAAAGTAAATGAAATTAAAGAGTGGAGCAGAATTGCCTACTTAACAAGAGAACATTAAAAATCCTGATTGGTGGTGTTTCATATCTATGCAATCAGTTACAGAGCCTACGAACCAACTACTTGGCAGTAAAGCTACTCGGATAGTTCAAATTGCAATATAAGGCCGTAATGTCTCTATAAGACATGCAAGAAAACCCAAAGAAAATTAAGTCTTACCTCCATTTACACTGTAGAAATCATCTTCACAGTCCGAGTCTAACCAGGCTCGAGAATCAAAAAATGTTTCTTCTTTACTACCTGCATGCGAAGTACAATGAACATGCATCAACTTCAACTGTCAGGAAGGCACTGGAACTTGCAATTAAATTAGAATAACATAATTGTATCATTACAATGAACATGCATCACTGGAACTTGTAGACCCATAAATAACCAACATAGGACAGACAGTTTTACCAAAACATTACCAGGCCTCCAGCTGGGGAAGACAAAACACAGAGAGCTCAACTAATCAGCAACACAACCACTATTGAAGAGCACTTGAACCAAATCAAATTATATGATTATCTCAATTTACATCTTTCTTGGTGTTCCTGTACAATTCCCTACCAGCCTCAGTTTCCCTAAAATTATTTTATCTGATTTTAAGATATCAGCAGTTGGCATTTATAACAAAACTAACACCTCGAACCGATTGTGACATCCATTCACACGCCAAACCTTTCAGAAAATTCTTTACCATCTTCCACACGACACAAAGATTTCAATGTAGTGATAAAAAATGGTCCCACTAAACTGCATAGTTTCGAGATGCCATGGCAATACTAAAAAATAAGTCAAATATATTAAATATGTTATTGAAAAAAACTCATCTACCTAAAAATGATTTCTCACTGGGATAACTTACCTCAAAGGGCACTAATAATTAAAACATTAATATATCACCAGATTTAAGCGAGGAAATTAATCTTACTCGTACTCCGCCGCTCCTCTTGTTATAACCAATAAGGAATAAAAAAATCTCCTCATGGAGAACCTCAGCTTTTATCCTCCAGACTGAACAAATATCACTAATAATATAAATTCCTTGCATAAAACACACCATTTCCATTCTTGCAGGCTACCAGCTAATGCACTTCATTTTGAAAATTCAACAGAATGGAACTTCTATTTTAATAAAAAAAACTTAATTTGGCCATAACACCCTGCAGTCATATAAACTTCAATTTTTATGCAATCCAATCTAGTAACCATAGCTTCATTCATTTCTATGATCATCTTAGATTAGTCCCAAAGCACCTATCTTGTTTTACATGAGAAAATAAAACCCATCAAGATAAATCACCAGAACCAATACAGCAACAGAGAACACAATACACCTCCCTTTAAATAATAAACCAAATCTTCAACCATATAATGAAACACACATACAATCCTACGCATACTACAAACAGAAAAACCACCAAAAAAAAGGCACAATCTTGAAAGATGTCACCGAACAATTACAGCTAGGAAAAAAAAAAAACATAAAACTTTTTTGTACTTTCTGACATCTTCAAAGTCTATGGTCATATATCTAGATTAACTCTACAAGCCCCACCACCACTCATTTCAGATCGCACTATCACCAAAAAAAAAAGAGCTTAAAAAAACAGTACTTTTATCATCAAGACGTTACCAAAAAAAAAAAAAACAGCAACCCAGTTCACAACTGATACAGATAAACCAAAGATTTGGGAAAAATTATAGAAAAGAAGCATACCAAAATCTCCAAAAGTCTTGATTAGAGGGTTTGCAGTGGACTGTTTATTATCATTGATTGGTGACTTTGGAATCACAAGCTTGTCTTTTTTAGAGCTAAATGACACTCCTAGTTTCATGGCTGACTCCGGTGCAGTAGCGTTATGAACTGAAGCACAAGAACCCATATTTTCTCCTTCTCTAAAACACCACCTTCATCCCTTTATTAATTCCTTCAGGGGGGGAGAGAGAAAGAGAGAGAGAAAAGGATTTTGGAGTTATTGTAAAGGAGAGGCTACTGGAAATATGGCTTCAAAAGAAAGAAAAGAAATCAGAGAGAGAGAGAGAGAGGGAGAGGCCTCCAGAGGGAAGTATAGCTGGGGAGGGATTTGTACGCATGTAGTAAGTGTATAGGAGTAAAAATAAATAAATAAATAAATAAAAGTATGTGGTGTGGGTCCACGTAAATAGGTTTTAAACTCTGAAATCAATGAACCAGGAGAGGAGGTGCCGGAGTGATGAGAAGTGGGTTTTTTTTTCTTTATCGATGACTATTAAATATTTAATAAATAATAATGGATAGATTTGGATTTTGATTGGTTCCTTGTATTTCCATGTGCCATCCCATTTTCACTGGCGTTTTCTGTATGGTTATTTAAGGATATTTACGTAACTGGAAAATGGAGGAAAGAATAAAAAAAAAACTCTTTTTTTTTTTTTTGGAAATGGGGAATATCTTTGAATGTGTGAGGACTTATGCCTCGAGGAGGAAGAGATGGAGTCCCTCAAATGATTCGAAAGGATCCAGTGTATTTGTGTGGATGCATGGACGGGTGAATTTCATTGAAGAAATTATTATGTGTGGGTGTTTTTTTTTTTTTTTTTGTTATATAAGATCTTCTTTGATTCCTGAAATATTTGCAAAATAATAAAAATATTGTTAAAGATATGGAGTATTTTCATAATTAAAAAAATGATATGGATATATTTTCGTAGTTTTATTCTTTTATAGATATCGTAACTCTTTGATATGGATGCCTTAATTAAGATTGTAGCTCTTAATATAGAATATTCCAAAACTAAAATAAAATTGCAAATTAAAGATATGAAGTATTTTGATAAATTAATTAATTAATTAATTAATTAATGAGATGGATATGTTTTCTTTTTCACGTTGGATCATGATTCTATGAGTGAAGTTTGAGGTACAATTGGAACTTGGAAAGCCAAGAATCAAGAAGTAATTAATGTAATCCTTTCATTTATCGATGATATATATTTTTAGTTTAATATGAATATCCGGTATATTTTTTACTTCTTCAAGAACTATCACAGGTAGCTCAGTGTGAATTATTAGAGCCTAGACAGTCCATTAAAGTGGCCCGCATCTTTCTCAAATTAATCAACAATATAAATTAATCATATTTTTAATGATGATCATATCATTCAATCATTCATTCATTTTGTCAACATTCCATGTTTATATATATATACACACACTTCGTTACTCAAATTATTCTTTTTTTAAATTTAAAAAAATATATTAAGAATGTAGAGTTTTTTTTATATATAGTATTATTAAATTCAATCAAGTGGTTTGATCTTGAAACTTGTTAACTTGACTCTTTGCTTAACTTGAATTTCGAATTAAACCGTGTGTGAGCTGATCCAAAATGAATCATTCAATTTAATGTGACTAAAGATATCAAACCCTCAAACCGAGTAATGAACTGCATTGGGATTACAAACTTTTTTTTTCTAAACTATTATTTATTTAATTATATGATAACAAAAATAGATGATCACAAAATCGAGCGTCAAACTAATATTGAGATTTTTTTAAGATTATAATAACCTTATAAAAAGCAAAATAAAATAAATTATAAAATTTTCTCAATCAACTCAATATCGAACGATGAAATAAAAAAAAAGAAGTGAAATTCACCATACTTGTCAATAGGCCCATGAACTTTCTAAAATTTATTAAAATGTATTTTTTTCTAAACTATTTTCTTAACTATATGATAAAAAGAAAAATAAATGATCACATAATTGAGTTCAATTAAAAAAAATATTTTGCTAAACCCGTGAATTGGGACAACCGGAGTTACCTCGTCAAATTCGCAAATTTAGTCATTAACTCCATAAAATTTAATAACTTAATTTTTTTAAAAATATTTTTTTAATTAACTAAAATTAAAAATATAGATCATACCTCGATACTGGAATATTTTTATGATATCAACCTGATGTTGTGATATTTTTTTGATACTACGATAACCATATAAAATATAAATTAAAATAAATTATCAACTCTAAACCCATATAAACACATCATATAAGAACAAAATTAAAAAAAAAATCAATAACTAAATGAAAAAATGAGTAAAAAAAAAACTTTGGATTTCTATTGTAATAAAAAATGTTAATAGGTGCGGGGAAAATGTTTTCTCCACATGTTTTAACTTAATACTTAATTAATTAATTAATATATTAAAAATTTTGTGGTTGTCGAGTAGTGGTTTGGTTAGTAATCAATCACTAGCAGCCATTCGTTCTGGCCTGGCCTGGCCTCAGAAGCTTTGACCCTGAAACTGGCATTTTATAAATCGTGCAGTGATCCATGAGAGAATCATGCCATGTCTTGTACATCACATAGAGGAAAAAATAATTCCCATTAATGGCGGATTCATTGCTTTGAATTCATTCCATACCTTTGAATCTAATGCTTCTGTCCACTTTAGAAAAATGTCATATTAATTTGTTGATATAAGAATTAATTAGTAATTAGAGTGTGAAAAAGAAAAGAAGGGTTTTTTTGAATTGTAAGCAAGAAATAGAATTTTACTTGGATTTTATTTGTTGGCTCTTCTACCTTTTTCCTTTTCTAACAAGATAAAATTTCTGTGTATTAATTTCCTATTTTGAATATCTCTTTTATGCATGTTTAACATTGGGCTATTTTTATTTTTTTAAAAATTATTTTTACCTGAAAAAAAACCCAAATATATAGTTATAAAGACAGAAAGTGATGATAAGAAGAAAAGAGCATCAAGCGAACACTATGTGTGATAAAGTAATGACAAAGTCTTAATCACGTTGATCATCCAGATTTTGAAGGGGAAAAATGACAATTTGGGAAATATTGTCGTTGTAAAGCTGAAAACGATGTGATGAAGCATTTGTGATCGTTTTTCATTTATTAATTAATACAGAAGATCGAACCATATCTCCATGCACTATCAATTGTTTTTATATTTTAAAATCAACTAATAATTATGTTATATTAGTCATACTATTTTTTTATTATTATTAACATGAGTGTTCGAGCCAGTTTGTACGCACCTCGACTAATCCTACGGCCCTGAAATTAATGACTATGTAAACCTCCAGTGACCATAACATTAGCAACCACATGGCTTGAACTTGAGATCACAGGAGAAGCAAATCCTTTAATTCCAAACTCTTATCACTGGACCACCTATTAGATGATTAGTCATATTAGTTTATTCATCGTGGATGATCTTAACTTACATGGTAAGGCTAAGAAAGATGTGAGAATATAAGCAAGGATATATATATAAGATATGTTGATTAATTGTCTTTGAGTATTTTGAACATTAATTCAAATAAAAAAGAAAAAAAATGAACTTCAGAAAATAAATTTGTGAAATCCTTTTATTGAGATAACTACAAAGTAAAATATCTCCAGGCATATTTTTTTTAACAACTTGCCCTAACCCTATTAATTTAACCAAACAATAGTTGCATGTTTAACAGTAATCACCTAATAAGCCATTGCTAAACACCACCTAACAATCATTACTAACATTGAATTATTATTATTTCTTTTTGGCTTGTGAATTAGCAGTTTTTCTCGTCTGTGGGATGGTTGTCTTATTACCTATTCTTGAGATAGGGAACCTTTAAAACTATAAAACTAATTCACACACCCACACACACAGATGTGTGGGTGCGCGCGTGGCATATGAAATTACTATAAAAAAAAATACAAATATATATATATATATATATATATATATATATATATATATATATATATATCAAGAGAGTAGACTTGGTTGTTAGACTATCTACCTCCCAAAGCAAGAATGTTGGAGAACAGTCGTGATTCGAGGAAGTGAGGTTATATCCATGTGAATGAGCTTGCAAGATCATTACATTTAATCTGTAGAAAAAGATGGCGAACATGGTTCTCTTATATGATGACTTCAATTCGTTGATCCTGCAAAACAAATTTCTTGTGTAATAAGGTGCCATCGGATAATTAAATGATTTTTTAAATTTGTTTGATCAAGTAATATATAATCATGCAAAAAATCTAGAGAATAAAATATGATTTATTTATTTTATTTATTTTTGTAGAGAAGAGATGCTAAGTTTAGTATTTCATATTAATCTCTCTTTTTCTCTCTCTCACAAAACCTAATAATATACAATCTTGAAAAATATACGAAGAATATCTTATGTAGCTCACCATGAAAGGTGGCAGATTTCTTTCATGGTAATTTCCATTGGGTATCTATATTTGAAGTCGTAGCTTGTAGATGTGTAAACTAAAAAAAAAAAAAAGACAGAAAAATCACTCGGTTGGGCAATATATGACCTAACCAAGCTTGAGCTAAAGCTCGGTTAAGCTACCCAGCAGAGATTCATTATATATTTTTTTTAATATTATCATTTTCCTTTCAATTCTTGTAAACATATATGTTTGGAAGACTTTACCCAACTAAAAATCAGAGAAAATACTTATAGTATAAAAGTTTATCTCTATCATACTTGTACAAAAGTGTTGTATGTCTTAAAATGTTTGCCATTTTTGATAAATTCATTAGAGGTTTTTGTCAATATTTAATGGAGAAAGATCCATAATCTTTTTAGACAAGTGATTATGGGACCTGGAGATAGCTTGGTCATAGGGATCTCGAGATTAATGGAGACTTTTCCATGAAAAATTCATAGAAGCCCTTCATGTTTGCAGCATAGATATGCACTATGTATGTGTGTATTGAAAATTCAAAAGATGACGGAGATACAATTTCTGATATTTATCTTATCCGAGGTACTACATCATAAGGATTGTTTCATGTTTGTTCATGTTTTATCTCCTCCTTCATAAATTCTTGAAGGTACCATTTGAAGAACAATATTTCTATTGTTTTTGTGAGTGCATAACACTTTTCTGTATCGTGTCCATGATCATGGTGAAAAAAAAAAAACTTATTAACATTCCTAATGTTTAAACCATTTTTCAGTGGACATGGATATTATAGGAAGTCTTTTTCCCAAAACATTGATATATGTTTTTATGAGAGGTGTGGTCATGAACTCGAAGAATGCCAAATGATCATGCACGTGCCTCTTATTGCTTCTTCTGGATGTTTTAATTGGAGATTAATGGCTTGGTGGAGGTCCTAGCTTATGAGTTCTAGGCCTATGTTAATCTTGCAAAACAAGTCTCTCAAGGAATAAGGTATACTCCGATGCTTAAGTTAGTGTTTAAGTTTATTTAATCAAGTGATAGGTATGCGGAAAATCAAGAGGATAAAATGTGTTTTTTTTTTTGTGTAGAAAAAAGATGATAAGTATACTCTTGTTCAAATTAACCCCTCATTCTCCCTCTCAAAACTTAAGAATATATAATTTTGGAAAATATCTATAAAATATTTGGAGAATAACTAGTGTAATTTTTTGTCGTGGTAATCTCCATTGGATACTTATATCTGAAACCATAACCTAAACACATGTAAAATAAAGGAGAGAAATAGAAGAAAGAGAAAGGTAGCTCAACTAGGTCATGAATCAATGATAAAACAAACATGACATATCTTCTTATATGTTTTGTTTTAAAAATGTAAAAATTTATTTAAAAAATATTTTAATTAAGATAAATTTATTTAATATTTATATTTCTTCAACTAAATATATTTTTATTTAATTGACATCTATTTATTTCATCATAGAATATTAACCAAATACAGCCTAAAAGTAAACCCTCGGTGTTGCAAAAGAAGGTACATTTAACAAAACTTCACAGTGAATCAGGGACTCGAGAGGCTGCAAATTCGTTGGTTAAGTACTGAATAACTGATAATGGATTATTATCCTTGTAAATTATTAAATTGAAGATAAAGCAGATATTCCATTAAAGCCTTGAGAACTTTCTCCAAGTTAAAGGGTTTGGTATATGTTCTTTGTTCGAGCTTTATGTTTATTGGTTCTTTAAATTCTTTGTCATCTCCTAAATGTACTGAGGCCACATTAATGTATGCCAATCTTGCCCTTTTTATTTCTTTTATTTAATTCTATAACGAGCGTAGCAGGTTAATTAGCAATTTTATTTTTATTTTCTCACTAAAATTACCGTTTTCTTGCCCAAAAAAAAAGCATAGATAAAGATGTTAGCATTTAAAATTTAAATTGATGGGTGAGGTCTTTAAGGAAACGCCTCGAGATTTAATATTTTGGAATTTTCAATGAAAGTTGACGGTAGTTTGATCTTTATATATATATATATATATAAAACAATTTTCTGATATTAATTATCCATAAATTATTTTATATTCCAACTGGGATTGATAATCCCACCTTGTTGTAGGACGGTAGAGAGAGAACAGACCATCATTTATCTTTAACCATTGTACCAATTAGTCTTGATTGTAAATCAATAAAATAAAAATAGCTGAGGATTTATATTGTAAAATTTAAAGGATGTTTAATAGCGTATTAATGATTATTTTTAAAATATTTTTTATTTAGAATTATATTAAAATAATATATATATTTAGTTTTTAAAATTTATTTTTTGATATCAATACATCCAAATAATAAAAAAAATATAAAATATAATTTAATTTTTTTTAAAATTAAAATTTGACTACTCTTCAGTCTTCACTTGGGCCACCAAAGTGAAGCAGTTGACCTTTTGGAGTCACAGTTGAAAGTTGACATTCCAATATCTACACTAAAAAAGAATTATAATTATATTTTTTAACAGTAGAAAATGGTTGTATTCCGTTAATGAAGTTTTCTAGTGATTTCTGGGGGGGAAAAACAAAAAACACAAAAATACCATCAATCGATTTGTAAGAAAATGTAGCGAATGCCCTTCCCTCGAAGAAAAAAGAAAAATAAAAGGAAAAAGGAAGAAAATTAAATCAAATCAAATCATGTGAAATATATCTAATAAGATGTCGACGCCTATGTCACCCTCATTTTTTGTCTTTTAGTGGAAGAAAAATCTGTCTCTCTTTTCGCATTTGTTTTGGTGGGTAGGACACGGTATATGGTACGTGTTCAAACCTGAGCAGCTGGGCATCAATAATAATTCTAACAAATAAAAAAAAGCCCCAATCCAATTCTCCGAAAGCTCCTAGCTAGGTTTATAATTAGAAAACCTTCGTATTTAATTTGAAGAACTGAAAATAAAAATATAAAAAAAATGTTATGATCAACCAGGTTTAGGTTTCAAAGTTTTTTCCGAACGTTATGTTGCCTGTGGGGGTAGTCTCAAGAATCTTTTTTTATTTAATTATTTTGCAATTAAAGTAGTTATGTGTATGAAAGACAACTACTTAAATTACAAAAAAAAAAAATATCAGGTAATTTCTTTTTCATATTTATGTATTTTTTTTTTACAAAAGAGTTTTTTTAGTAACATGTTTTTTGAATAAAATATAAACTAGAGGGAGTTAAAATAAATATACAAAAAAGTTTTAATGATTAATGAGGAATATATATATATATATATATATATATATATATATATATATATATAAACATGTTTTTTTAATGAAAACTATTGTTTTTTAAATACAAACTTATCATAAAGTTAATTTCAATAAAAAAAATAAAAATCATGATTCAATAATTCATTTATGATAAAAGGAAAAAAAAATTTAATCATGAATCATAATCATCCTCGTGGAAATCCTCTTTGCATGATAAATTTATTAATATTAAGATTAGTTTTTTTCGAGTTTAAAAAATATCTGATCGATCCCTTTTTGTTTGCTTTTATTTTCAACTATTTTCTCTTTTATTTTTTAACATTTAGACAGTAAAACTTGAAATTTTTTTGGAATGAATCATAAAATCTTAAAATTAAACAGATCAAATATGTTTATATTAAGGCTTTTAGAGAACAATCTAAAGTTTACCTCATCTTTTGAAAAGTGTGCTCTACCTTTTCTTATAATTTTTTTCCTTGTTTTTTTTTTTTTAATTTTCTTAAACATTGTTTTGGGAAAAAAACAAGAAACAATATAAAAGAATTTGGGGAAAATGGGCAACCTTAATGACAAAATGGCTTGAAATTATTTTAAAAAAATAATTAATGGAGATATATATATATATATATATATATATATATATATATATATATATATCAGGCTTTAAAGTGGGAGAAAACCCAATAAACTTTGTTTTTATGATAAAAGCTATGGAATACACAGCCTCTAAATTATATTTATTTAAATGGCTATGGAAAACATTAGAAGTAGATCTTTAAAATGTCTCTCGTGACTTCATAGTCAAATCTCATCCTGCTGAATATTGGTGTGGATCTTAGAAAGGTATCCTCCTCTACTTTTTAAAAGTATTAGCAATTTGATGTTTGTACCTACTTGACTTTATGAGCCAAATCCATAAACTAACTTGTCGACTAGATTTTTCACATCATTTATCTGCTATATATTTTAACACATAATGACGCAAATAATAACTGAGAAATGGTGTGCTAGTATTTCTCCACTGTAATCTCATTGATAAATAAACAGAGAATAATTAGATTATTGTGTCCTTATATTTTAGTTCATTCTTCAATTTATCATTTTAATATATATATATATATATGTGTGTTCATGTAAACTCGTAAAAACAATCTTATATATAAAAACAATCTAAATGCAAAGTCTTTAGATGGATGGATCACCTAACAAATCAGATATACATTTTTTCCTTACAAGCTCACTATGTAAAATCTTGATGAGATTTTGCTTTGTAAGCATTGTAAAGATGGAACATGTGTTGTTATCTATTTTTTATCCCAAAAAAAAAATCAAGAAAAAATAAAGAAACACCGTGTTTTATGACTAGAGTGACCAGTTTCACAAGTATCATTGATTGAGTTTTTTGGGTCTTTTTTTTTAAAACTGAATTATTTCAATATCATCTTATAATATCTGACTTATTGGGAATTAGTCTTTGTATTTTTTTTTTCATTTCTCTTTTATTGGGTTATTCTGATCATATTTTAGGTTGTATTGTTTACATTTTCATCATCCATGGATTTTTTTTTCGATCAAATTTGATCCTCATTCTTTTTATAGCTATCTTTTTTCCCTTTGCAAGTTATTTAAACCAATTTTTTTTTATGTTCTCATCTTCAAAATTAAATTAGTTGTGAATTAAACTTCTTGATTGAACCCAGTTCAAGAATTCATGATTTCCATGGTCGCGAGGTTTTTTCTTTTGAACGCGTCCACTCTAGTATCACGATTGGGTCAAATATTTTGCATCTTAACCTAAGTTGACTCATATTGAGATTTTTTTACCTTTTTTTTTAAATTTATGTATATATATAAAATTAATTTTTGTCTTTTAACATTTTATTTGCTAAAGATGAGCTTCACCTTTCTTTTTATTTTCTTTTATGTAATTATCATGTTTTTATTTGATTTATTAGAAATTGGTATTCATATTTTTTTTACCACATTTTTTTATGTGATCATCCCAATTTATATTCATAGTCGTGAAGTTTGTGATTTAACCTGATTTAATTGGGGTTTTTTATTGTCTTTTTTTTCCCTTTAGCATTAAGTTGTTCTATAATATAGGTTGGCTCAGATTGAATTCTTTTTATTTTTTGTTATTTTTTATAGTTTATTTATTTTTGTTGTATTTTTAATCATATTATTTAAATTACCAATAAAAAAAGACTTGGGTCTTGGGTTTTTTTTCCTTGGCAATTTTTGTTATGTTGATAAAATTTTTATTACAAATTTAATTAATGTAATTCTCCTAAATAAAATCCCAGTTATGTCAATATTTTCCCCCAATTAATGTAAACATTTTGGAGATAAAAATAACAGCTAATAAATTAGAATTGGGAACATTATTATTTTTCGTATGAGTAACATTTAGGTAAAATTAAAAATTAGAAAATTAGAATTTTTTAATTAATTTTAACAGACCGAATATTTTATTATCATTGTCATCCATTTTGAGGAAAAAATTCAATTTTAGGTTTTATAAGGCTAATGATATTCTCAAATTAACTTTTAACTATTGTTAATTATGGATTCATCTTTTATTTTTAATCCCATCAAATATTCGGTCCGAGTCAACTGCATTGGAAAATGGGCCTTCATATGGCTTATTAAAGCTTGATGACTTGAACTCCTCACTTCCCATTGGGCCCAAACTCTTAGAATCAATATCCAGCCCATTCTCAATATGATCCCTAATATTCAGCATGGGTTCCTTTTCTTCAGTTAGCGTATCAAATTTATTACGCTTTGGAATGATATTATTACCCTTTAATTTCGCTCCTTTAATTCAATTTCCATCCACCTTCCTGTTCCGTTTTACAACAAGCCATTCTCCATGCATTTCAAATTGTACAGTTTATGGGGCTTGATTTTCAGGATTAACATTAATACTTGGGATGTTCTGGATTGTGCTGTTACCGGCCAAAGGAGTGCCGTCGCCGGAGAAGATCCACCATTAACTAGGACCTGAGGCTGCTAGCTCGATGAATTTTTTATGCATACAATTTCTACTAACATGACCGTAGCACCCACATGAACTGCAAATATATAGTGTGAAGGCCCTCGTACTCAACTTCGTGCCAATGATCTTGAATCCAAACTTTCCCTACCACCGGTTTATCAAGGTCTACTTCAATAAAGATCCTTGTAAATTCCCCCCTCTACTTCAAGGACCCCATTAACAATCTTGAGTCTATCTATCTCATGATCGAATTTCACCATGAAGAAACCGTGCCCAACATCCATTAAATCAAATCCAACGGATAGCCTCCATGATTGTTTTAGCCTAAGATCATTCATCTGTGTGAATCCAATACTTTTTCCAAGTAAACTCACTGTCAATGCATCACTCCAAGGGTAACACAGATCATTAAACACCCTATCCTCCAACAACACCCTCTGTAATAAACGATTGCCATCTTCACATTCAATACGTACCATTTTCTCTTGCAGGAAATCCACCTTCTCCCGTGATGGTGGAGGTGGCTTAGAACCCAAGACTATGTCTCTAAACTATACCTTGCTACCATGTCCATCTGGTGGTTTGCCAGGTATGGGGACATGGGGGCTATGGCTTCCAGAGAATTCCACTTCCATTGCTGTGATTTCACAAACCCGGAAAAGTAAAACCAGGAAAAGTGAAAGCACTCAGTTGTGAGAAGAAGAGAAAAATGCCTGTTCTTTTTACTACCAAAATAGTTATCCTTGTTCATGCTAAGTTTGTGATATATATCAAATCCCATGTCAACTCCATACAACATTATTAAACTAATCGATCAATTTCTTTAACACCGTTGCATGATTACATTTGATAAAGAGAAAAGGTATACCAAAGTTAGAGACGTATTGCAACTAGATAAGCATAATTAAATGGTGGCAGTATTGGAAATACACGGGCCATGAGAGCTCCAGTTGTCCTAGAAAATCCAAATGGAAAAGGTGGAAGATGTGAAACCACTAGAACTAACCGGAAAAATCAAGAAAAAGCATCAATGATCATAACAAGTGGATGGATTCATGATTCTCATCAAAGAATGAATATGTTGTCTCTATATATGCTTTATTAGGTAGGCCACCGCCAGACACACCTAATTCTTCTCATGTCTCCATCCGGTGGTTTCAGCCATGAGAACTTAAAAGTGAAAATACATCTTTGTGATGTGTCGCCTGCGGGCTACAGTTAAAGATATTTAGTTTTAGTTTATACTAGTGGGGCGGCACGTCGGCTAATTTTTTTGGGATAAAAAATAAAATTAAACAACACAAACATCCAAGAGTGTTAATCTATTTGCCAAGCAGATTCTAAGGGCGTTCAGATTGCCTGTAATGCCTAACCTAAAAATAATATTAATAATATTATTTATAATATAAATATAAATATTTATAATATTATTAAACATGATGACTAAGTTCTTATAATTTTTAATTTTACTTTTTAAATCAACTATGTGGACGTTATTTTTAATATTAATAATATTTTTTTAAAAATTTATTAATTATTATATTAGCAATACTCATTATAATAAAAATAATAATATTTTTAATATAAATAATAATAATTTTAATATTATTAAACTTGCATGACCCAAATTTAAGTAGATTTGACTGCAACACCAAACCCGAGAGCCTTGAGCCTGGTTGCAACACGAAATCTAAAAGCCTTTGATGTGAGTTTGGTTATAAGACCGTGTCATGAAAGTATGATAACTAAATAGAAAAAAAATTAATATTAAAGAATGAAATTAAAAAAAATTAATTGAAAAGGAAAAAACAAAGAAACAAAACCAAAGCAAAGCACTATTCCAATGAATAGTGCTTTGCGAGGAGAGGTACAATAAAATCCCCTCATGATATCACGATAATTTAATGAAAAGTAAACAAAATAAATCATGAAGTTTTAATTTTCAATCAAATCGATATTAAAAAAACCTATCGGAAGAAAAAAAAAACGAATTAAGAAAAAGAAAAAATCTAAATCAACTGGGTTAACTCGTCAACATAGGATCCGTGTCATAAGAGTGTGATAACCAAATAGAAAAAAAATTCATATTAACAAACTAAATCAAATAAAAAATTTTAATTAAAAAGAAAAAAAACATATAACTAAAAGCATCAGTCTTTTCATTGTTGATTACACAGTACAATCCACAGTACAAGGCTGATCTCTTTTAGTTATAGTCAACTAGTTAGGTGGCTCGTGCTACGCAGCGAGCCAACTTTTTTTTCATAAAAAATATTAAAAAATCTAAGACAACTTGGGACTTGGGTCCCCTCCCTTCCACCCCCAAGCCCCCAAGCAACTTGAGTGTGATATACCTTTCCACCCCCAAGAAACTTGGGTCTCGAAAGTCATGTCAGACTCAAGTTAATAATAATAATAATAATAATAATAATAATAATAATTGTTTTCACCCTTCAAATCAAACTTATTTTTTTTCTTCGATACTAATAATATTTTTTTTTAAATTTATAAATAATAATAATAATAATAATAATAATTATACCATTCAAATCAAATCAATAGTTGTTTTTCAAAATTAATGATATATTTTTAAAATTTTTAAATTATGATATTAATTATAATAAAATTTATAACACAAATAATAATATTTTTAATATCAACAATATTAATTATAATAAAAATAACAATATTCCTAAGAAAAATAATAATTTTTTTAATAAAAATAAAAATATCTATAATACAAATAATAATATTTATAATAAAAATAATAATATTTTTTATATTAATAATATTAAAATTAATAATATTTTTAATACAAATAATAATATTTTTAATAGTAATTATCATAAAAATAATAATATTTATAATACAAATAATGATATTTATAATATTATTAATAATATTAAATTTACCCACTTTTAAGTAGGTCTAGCTGCAACACCAGATCCAATAGCTTTGAACTCTTCTTAAATATCAGACCCAAGAACCTTGTGTCTGGCTGTAACCCGAACCCATCAGAGTTGGGTGAGGACGCCTAATCCAAGTGTCTTGGGCAAAGTAGGGCTAGAAGACCCAAAGGATTTGGGTCTGCTGCCCTACCAATCCTAAGCAACTTGGGTCTAACATGCCCTTCCAAACTCAAGAAACTTGGGTCTGAAAAGGCATGTCAGACCCAAGTTAATAATAATAATAATAATAATAATAATAATAATAATAATAATAATTAATTTTACCATTCAAAACAAATCTATGTTTTTTGGATAATAATAAAATTTATTTTAAATTTAATAATATTAATGAATTTAATAATATTTATGATATTAATAATAATATTAGATTTATCTGGCCTTAGTTTTTATAGTTTTTAATCATTTCAAATAAAACTTATTGTTTTTCTTCGATAGTAATAATATTTTTTTCAAATTTAACAACAACAACAATAATAATTTTACCCTTCAAATCAAATCAATGGTTTTTTTTCCAAAATTAATGATATATTTTTTAAATTCCTTAATCATGATGTTAATAATATTAATTAAAATAAAAATAATAAGATTTATAATAAAAATAATAAGATTTTAATATTAACAATATTAATTATAATAAAATTAACCTTGTTTATAAGACAAATAATAATATTTTTAATATTAATAATACTAATAATAATAAAATTTAAAATATTTAAAATATAAATAATAATATCATTGGGTATGGCTACGCAACCAGACCTAAAAATATTGGGTCCCGTTGCTCAGCTAGATCCAATATCGATGGGTCTCACTGGACAACCAGACCCAACTCCTTTTTGAAGTGTTGTGGGTCTGGCTGAACTATTGGGCACTGTTGGGCATCAAGACTTAACGTTATTGGCTATTTTTGAAAGTGTTTTGATCCAGGCTTGGCAGCCAAACCCAACAACATTGGGTCCAGCTGCAAAGCCAGATCCAATAGCTTTTGGTAGAGGAGGCAATGCCCCTAGCCACAATTCTTGACTATAAACACAGTAGAGAAACGTCCCTAGGGCTCTATAGTACTGTCCACAGTGAAAACAGTTTATGACTACAGTGTCGTCCATAGTGCAATGTATTTGTATCCACTCCTACGCGTTTTGAAAGAGCCTATTAGAGAGTAAACCCAAATTATGCAATCTATAATGAAAGCACTCATGGTTTGCAATATCACTTACAGTTCACAATAATTCACTCTACAGTAAAATATTGATCCCTTTTAGTTATAGTTATCTATAGTGAAATTACCCACAGTCTATGATAATTCACTCTATAGTAAAACACTGATCCCTATTAGTGTGTGTGTGTGTGTGTGTGTGTGTGTGTGTTACCTAATGATGTGAGTTAATAGGAGTGACTAACTTGTTAAGGCTTAGAAGGATTGAGGATAGAAAGAAAACTAGAAAGATTATAAAAGATAGTTACTATTTATAAGCCAATAGGCTAATTTTTAATTATTCTATTAAATTAGATAGGAATTGATTAATTGAAAATGAGTAGAAAAATTTGATGCTATTTCACCATTCTCTTCTTTCTAAAACCATGGAACAAGTGTGGAAAAAAGAACAAAAAGATAAATATCATGGTTACATGAATTTGCCCTATTTTTTTATGCATGCTATTCGAATAAAATTATAATTCTATTTTTAATTAATTTTCCCTATTGCCACTTCCCACAGGTTTTTTCATTTACTTTTTTTCCCTCCCATTTTCTTTTCTTAATTTCATCCCTTCTTAATAAAAGAAAGAAAATCATACCGAATACCATTACTAAATCTCTTTTTTCTTTCTTGAGGGGTTTTTTAGTCTATCTCAATATAATAAGAGGAAATCTCAATCTATTCTTACTTTTTTTCTTTTTATTATGTCAATTTAATTCCTAAATAAAGATTTTTTTTGATATATCCTATTTATTTTTTCTATCCAAATTAACAAAAAAGTCACATGACTTACACATGATATATTTTCATGTAAAAAAGATTACCTTACTCTAAATACAGTAAATAGCTCATATATCTTTATATTTTAAAATTTTTGTTATGTATAATTATATCAATTATATCCTTAATTTTTAGTTAATAAATCCAAATTAAGAACGTTTATATAAAACCTAAACTTTGAAATCATGTGAAATCTTAAATGTTCAAACAATAACATTTTAAAAAATAAAAAAATCAAACCAACTAGGTCAACTATTATATAATTTAGAACAAGTCTAGATTTATCTGCTAAGCCAAGTTTAATTTTTAGGTGTCCCCGTGAGTTTTCACCAGACTTGATGTGAACTAAATATGGACATCACCAAAATTTCCATGAGATGCAGAAATGCAGAGTCATCATCGAAAACCTTTAATATCCAATTAACTGGCGGATAGTTGAACAAAAAATCGGACCATACTGTTTCATGTGTATATTAATGTGTAGCAGAAGCAGTTTCACAACCTCATGTGTGTCAGTTCTTGTAATAAACAAGGAAGACTAATGTGCTGCAAGATGATTTCTAGATTCAGACAACTGCAAACTGAATTCATCTCTTATTGTTCTAGCAAAATACAAGGGAATTGCTACACTGAAGCAAGGCTGCTCGAAGTTTTTCTTCAACTCGTTGTTGCGCCAGGCAACTTTCTTAGAGGTCCTCTGGGCCATCAATTTCCTGGGCACAGAAAAACTTGATAATTAACTCTATAGCGAGCCAATACAAAGAATGTTTTAATTATGATAAATGATGTAAGTGTAGATCTTACCTTGTTCTGAAGAACGACTCCATCTGGTATTTCCAATTTCACACCAGATTTCACCGCGATACTCCCTTTTCCCTGCAGAGGTGATGGAACAGAATGGCTAGTGTCAGTCATGAAGGTTTTTACCAAGAAAGACAAAGGTAACCAAACGATAATTACACGCAACACGTTAACATGACGGAATTTATATAAGTCGCAAGCTGTTGAGAATCAATACAAGGCCAGGCATAGAGCTTAGTGGTCACTGAAAGATCTCTCTATACAATAAAAACAATCATCTATGGCCATGATTATACAAAAAGAAGTCTCAACAACACCCATCTAAGGAAAAACACTTCCAAAATGATGTTAAGCGGAGAGTTTATTAATGGTTTTTGTAGAATGAGCACAGGATAAAAAGGGTCATTAGCAAAGAGATTGGGAGTATAGTGAGTAAACAGAAGGTGAACCAGAGAGCTATTGCGGTAGCGTTGTCTGGTCTCCTTCAAAATATGGGTTTTCCTTTTCCATTGCCACTCTTATTTATTCCAATAATCACAATGATATTAAGATAATCATGTTTTTCTTAAATGTATCAAATATATTAAGATTGACTATCCCTTCATATATCAACAAACGTACAGTGCCATTATCTCTCTGGTTTGTGTTTCTTCCATTGATCAAATGAGGGAGCATGTTAGAATACTATATACTATAATATTCAAATATTATGTAATAATTGCAAGAGTATCTTGAGGTCCAATCCAATGGAATGTTATTGTCATTCATATTAGGAAGTAGAGTTGTATATAAGCATGACAAAATGGAAAAACAAACAATTAATATGAAAAGCTTCTCTCAATATTTGCATCTATCTTTAATTTATCACATAAAATTATCCATAGCGAAGGGAAAAAAAATCGATAGCATAAATTAAGATCTTTAGTGTTATTAAACCAAAGAGAGAATGAAAAAGATGATTTTGTGATGACTTTTTTTCCAAATACTTTAATCAAATCCTAAGACCTCAGTTTTGATTTATGTTAACGTAAAGACAAATTTTGATTAGGTAAATTAGGAACGGAATGGTTAGGTTAGGTGAGGCAAGTCAAAAAGTCATCAAAAGAAACGACTCCGATTTGAGCAATTTGAAAATACTCACCCGTACGTAATTTTAAAACCCGGTTGAGCTTATTTAAAACTAGAACTTAACTGAGTTAAAAAAAATAAAAAAAAAAATAAAATTAATTTTTAATGATTCAATTAATTTGATAAAATACGGTTAAAAATCAGGTTACAACTAATTAATTAATTATTTTATTTTTTTAAAAAAATATAATCATTTTATTTTTATAAAAAATAATTAATTGAGGGTCGAACTCCAATAATTTAGTAATTCGGTCAAAACCTGATAATCTGGCCAAAATCAATAACCTTAATTTTGAGCTGGGTTTACCAACGGACCCGTTTTAAAAACTACGCCACCACCTACTTGAGAAACTGCGTTACCCAAAAAAAAATTCGAGAACAACTCCTCTCCAGAATCCGAGCCCACTATACCGTTTCTAGCCTCTAAATCGGGTCACAAAATCAGAATGGGTGTGGCAGCAAAAATCGCACCGTCGATGTTATCATCGGATTTCGCCAATTTGGCATCGGAAGCTCAGCGAATGCTCGATTGCGGCGCCGATTGGCTTCACATGGACATCATGGTACGACTCTACATTAAAACAAAAAACGAAATCTATGGATTTTTCTTAGTATTGATTTAATTATTTTTGACAAAGAAACTGATTGGTTTCTTTTTTATAATTATTGTGTTTGCAGGATGGGTATAACCTCAATTATTGTCTCCTTCAAAAACCGTTTATCCTTAATTACTGCAAACTTATGTTCCTCTTTGTATTATCTCTGTTACTTAAGGTTGTTGGGTCTTTTTTTCTTTTAAGCTTTGGTTTAAATATTTGGGAGCTTAAAGTAAAGCTTTGTTATGTTTGTTGATGTTTCTGCATTGGCTTTTTTCATACTGTTATTGTTGAATTGGTCTATGTTCTTTTGTTGTTTTATCATAGGCACTTTGTCCCTAACCTAACAATTGGTGCTCCAGTCATTGAGAGTTTGAGAAAACACACAAAGTAAGATCTTTTATAGCCTTTGCTTAAGCTTGTTATTTCAATTTTGGCACACTGGCATTTTGCAGAGTGTGATGAGCAATGTTATTGTTTCATTCAGGGCATATTTGGATTGTCACCTTATGGTCACGAATCCTCTTGATTATGTGGAGCCTTTGGGCAAAGCTGGCGCTTCAGGATTCACGTTTCATGTTGAGGTATCCAGAGGTTGGTTATCATGCTGTTCACATTGTTCTTATTTCTCATGTAGCCTACCTGTTTTCACTTATACCGGGTTTTTTTTTGGCAGATAATTGGGGAGAACTTGTCCAGAGAATCAAATCAAAGGGCATGAGGCCTGGTGTATCATTAAAACCCGGTACACCGATTGAAGAAGTTTATCCTTTGGTATGAAATTTTTACTCTGATATGTTGCAACAAATAATGAATAGCTTTTAGCCTTTTACTTTGTTTTCAATTTTTTTTTGTTTTGCAAGTTAGCTAGACTTATGTTGAGCAACATGAATATGGGAATTGTTGTGATGTATAAGGTATATGTCGTTCATAACTTACAGGTTGAAGGTGAAAATCCTGTGGAAATGGTCCTTGTTATGACTGTAGAACCTGGATTTGGTGGACAGAAGTTCATGCCAGAAACGATGGATAAGGTATCATGAAATACCTTTGTTGCTCATTTCAATATCATGTAGCTGCCCTGCCTTCTTGTTTGCAGTAACTTTGTTCATTTCCTATTATTAGGTACGGACTCTAAGGAAGAAGTATCCATCACTTGATATAGAGGTGAGTGGATCGCTATTTGTTGTCTATAATTCAGCATTAGGACGACAAGTCCATCTCATGAGAAATATCAGATGCCTTTTACTTTTCTCCATGAACACTGATTAAAACACATGAAACTTTGGCTTGCAGGTAGATGGTGGTTTAGGGCCTTCAACAATTGACATGGCAGCTTCAGCTGGAGCAAACTGCATTGTGGCAGGAAGTTCAGTGTTTGGAGCTCCTGATTCAGCCCAAGTAATATCTCTCCTGAGAAAGAGTGTTGAGGAAGTTCAGAACAACAACTGATACTGGTAGATACAAGACTTTTCAGCATTGCATGTTTAAGGAATATATGTCGTTGTTCTGTTTGGCATTTTGGAATTCATAAAATGGCATCTTTATCTCCTCGTTTCAAGTCTACCCATCTCGTCAACACTGTAAGAAGTGTACACAACTTTGTACGATAATGAGATCCATGGAGGGTCTGAATTAAGTTAATAAATGTATGTGCCTTTCACAACATAATTTCCAATAAATTTTTTCAATAAATCCTTATTTACACCTTCAAATTTGTGGCTCTTATAGTTAAAATGGTGCCAGAATCCTTGAGTCTGATATTCGGGTACCAAAATGTCTTGCATTTTTTTTTGTTTAACCGGACTATTCTATTAGATTGGATTACTACCTCATACGCTATCTTCAAGTTTTGTCAACTGCCTTAGTAGGGAGTTGTAGTGTTTTATATATATATATATAGTAATGGAGGTGCACTGCTGATGTTGGATTATGATAATTTTTTTGAAACAATCTTATTTAAGGAATAAGAAGAAAATGTATATCATCACACAGATTAGATGAATCAGCTTTATCAAGGTATCAATTGAGGCTTTCACATATTTCCAGTTGCTCTTTTACCAGTTTACAGCATCTACACATCTAGTTGGTCAGAAGGATGAAGATAGAGATAAGGAAAGGGAGGAGAATGGTAAGAGGATGAAAGTAAAATGTCTAATCTGGTACTCCTTCCCTTCTGTTTGTTCAGTGACCGTGAAGAGTTAAAAAGAAAAAGAGCTTGAGAGGGCAAACCCTTTCTTCTAGCTTACCCGTCCATCTCTCCTTTTCTACCCAAACACATAAACTTGCAATTAATGACAACAAGTCTTCAATTTCTCTACTGCAAAACGCATCTAAGTTTTAAGACAAGTAAACCATGAAACATTGTTGTTTTTCTCTCTGGCATGTGCTAAGTTTGAGATCCTTTACAGAAGTGGCAAAATAAAGGAGAGAAATTGCTTTCCGAGCTGATTTTCTAGATTAGAATTCCTTCCCACCCTGTATCTGTTGTCTCTCCTTTTCTTCTCCCAGATTAGATTTCCCTTGAATTAATAATTTCCTCGGATTCAAAGCTAATTGTCTAGATTCCACTCACACGTGCAGCATTTCTGACTTGATCTTGTTAGTATTGCACGTGAGAGACCTAGGTACATGCTCATCGAGAAGCAACCCTTCACGTCCCTCGGCCAAAGCATGTTCCAAATATAAAACTGTATGCATAGTTTTCTTCTTTTTATTAACAACAAAATCAGTGACCAGCACGTGTTATCACGTGCTTGTTCGAACCCTCTGCTTTCGGTCCATTCAAGCTCGGACACTTTTTAAACCATAACGAGCAAAAGGGACATTAGCAGGGAGTTTGTTATCTCGGGAGGTTACACAGCCATCTCCTTATCTTTTTCTTCTTACACAGAGTCATGTTTTTTTTTTAACAAGCCGGATTAATTTGGGTATCCGGTGGTTTCTTGTCGGATGAAGAAGTCCTCCACTCAACCTGATCCAATCAAGTTGGAGATAAATATAGGTGATAAATCTAAACATTCCTAGTCGGAGACGGATGGATCCATCTAGCTCCGATCAAATCCACTGTGATCACTATTTTTTTCACCAATAAATGCAATAAAGGTAACTAAAACTAAAACTAAGATTTGGAAAGGAGAAGGATTTTTGGTACTTGGGCTAAAAGTGAAACACGTCATTATGGCTGGGAAAGCTAAATCCTAAAGTCTCTTGACATTGACATGCCACCCTCTAATTTTCTTAGTGGCCGCCCCCTTGTTTAGATCATTCATCCACGTAGAAAAAATTGCCATCTCCTTTTTGTGTCACACCCCTTTAGAGAGCACACATGGCTAGACTCTACTATCTAGCCTTATATTGCATTATAAGCTGGATTTAGGTGCATGACCATATGTTCTTTTAAGTTATCATTGGAGTATCTACTCCTCCTGGTCAAGAAATAAATGACTATTTGATTCGTGTTTTCTTATAAATTATAGTTATTTTTAATAAAACAACTAAACATGTATGTTTTTTATATTAAAAAAAATATTAAGTGTAAATAAATCAGTTTATACATGTATTTAATTAAAATAAATTGAGAATCATATATGTTAATAAATAAAAACAAATTCATTAATGATAATTAATAACATAATAGAAAAAAATAAAGAGATGAATGTAAATTAAAATATTTAAATTCGCAATACTGGTTGTTTACCTGATTGTATTCAATGACTCTATTTAATAAAAAAATATTTTTTATTTAATCAAATGATAATAAAAATAGATAAATATATAAAATTGATTGAATAAAATTAAAAGGAAAAAAATATCAAGCAATGTATCCTGAAATAAATATTTTTTATTATAAGAAATAAAATTCATTTGCATAAAACATATAAAAAAATATTTATAGATAAATTAAAATAATCTTTTTAAAAATTAAATATATACAAAATAAATAAAAATAACCACTATTTAAAAAATGCTAAAAAAAAAAAATACAAAATCAAAGAGAAGGGTATTAATTTAAATATAAATTATGAAATAATAATAATAATAATAATAATGTCTGTTTACTTAATAATATCCGATGATAATTCACCAAAGCCTGTACTTTTCATGACATTGCTGCTTGTCAAACTGGGATATCTATGGCCATGTTGACCTATCAACCCCAAGTTTCTCTCTTGTGCCTCCGCTTTACCATACATGGACATCTCTTCGCCACACATTCATATTATCCTTTGTCAAAATACACATCATTTCTATCCATTCTCCCTTGACAAAATTAACAAGCTCAAGTAGTCTGCATCTCGATCAATCCCAAGAGAATATTTATACAGATTTTATATACGTAGATCTAAAGATATGCCCCATAGATGTATATCTCCATGCATGCTTTATGTGCCTAATTCGAGGTTCATGAACAGGAACCCTCCTTGAATTTGTTAATCTTGGGTTGTGCTTCCAAGTATGCGAGTATGCGACTAATTTGCCAAAGATAATTTCACATGGTCTGTCTTGGGAATTCATTACATCATGAAAGCATTGAAGTAGTCATTAGCATCATGATTTACATGAAGGAAAAAGTAGCCTTATCCATGCTTAAAATTCACCTAGCTAGATGTGATTTGACGAGGAAGCTCGTCACACGCAGGATCAGATTGATGTAGAAGAGAAATGTCTGCCATATTTGTGCATGATTTTAATAATGTACATATGTAGTATGTAGTATATGCTTCAATGTGAGAATGTTTCTTTCATGCAGATATGTCACTGCCTGTGTATTTTCTGAGACAGGTCCTCAAAAACACCACCTTAATTATACTTAACATGTATGGATATAACGTAAGGTAGGAACAGGAGTTCTCTTGTCTAATTAGGCACATGCATGGATGGACTGATGTGCATATTTTTGGATAATAAAGCAGGTTTGAAGCCCAAGAAGTGGTTGAAAGAGTGGCGACTATAATCAGCAGCGGTTGAAAACTTTGGGATAGATAGCCACCCCTTAGCTTAGGGAATCAAGTCCAAGGGTAGATGGTCACCAAACAGCTGGAATCAGACAAAAAATAAACAAGTTCTTTGCTGCACCCAAGAGTTCTGTCTCTGAAAATCTTGAAATAAATAGCTGCCTCTACACCATTTTTGTATAGATCCAAAATATTCACCCTTCGGTGTGAGAAAAGCCCTTTTTTATATTTTAATAAGTGTTCTATGTAGAAGTTAGTGGTTATGGGCATGGTTCCACTTATCAGTAAGCTCTACTTTGGAGCTTTCACCTTTATATTAATCTGTTTACTTGTCTCTGCACTTGGACAGAACTTGTTGAGCTGCCAGACAACATCTCCAGATGCTCCTGGCTACCATTGTAACAGTAACGGATTGCAGGATCAGTGCAAGACATTTGCTATTCTTCACACTAGCTCATACTTCTCGTCTCTTTCCAACTTAAGCTTTTATTTGGGCTTAGATCGGTTTGTGATCGCGGCAACAAACGGCTTTTCTGCCAACACTGAATTTCTGCCGAAAGATCAGCCTTTGCTGATACCGATTGACTGCAAATGCAATGGTGGCTTCTTTCAGGCTCTTGTGACGAAAACTACCATCAAAGGGGAGAGTTTTTACAGCATTTCTAAGTCACTGGAGGGACTAACAACCTGCAAAGCCATTCGAGAGAAGAACCCAGGTATCTCACCGGAGAATCTAAATGGTAAAGTTCAGTTACAGGTACCCTTGAGATGTGCTTGTCCATCCTCTACTGAATTCATTCTAGCAACTAGACTATTGCTTTCTTATCCGGTAAGTGCAGGCGATACAATCTCAAACCTTGCTATTAAGTTCAATACTACTCCAGAAGCTATTACATCCGCAAATAACAGATCATTGACAACCTTTAAACCCACAAGCCTTGTACCTCTTACATCTCTTTTGATACCACTAGGTGGCAAGCCTACCCTCGGTCCCCTTGCAAAACCTAATGAACCCAATTTTCATATTCCTGCAAGTAGCCTTCCAGTGATCAATCCACATAAGAAAAAGGTCCAAGATGTGGAGGATCGGTGTTTATATTGCTGTTACTGGAGCTGTAGTTGGAGTAAGCATTGCTATTGCAGCAGCTTTCTTGGTGATCCAATTGAAGAAGAAGAAGCAAGTTTTAAGCAAGGAGGCAGATATGGAGCTTCAGCAGCTTAGTTTAAGTGTAAGAACTACAAGTGACAAGAAAGTCTCATTCGATGAATCACAAAATCATTTTGATAGTCAGATCACTGACACCACACCCGGTAAGGTGTTTGTGGAGACTTACACTGTAGAGGAGCTCAAAAGAGCAACCGAGGACTTCAATTCAAGCAATCAAATCGAAGGTTCTGTGTATCATGGTCGTCTCAATGGGAAGAACTTGGCAATAAAGCGCGTGCAACCAGAAACTATTTCAAAAGTTGAGCTTGGGCTTTTTCAAGATGCAACTCACCATCATCCAAACATAATTAGAGTGGTCGGAACATGTTTGAGTGAAGGTCCTGATTCATTTTTGGTTTTTGAGTACGCTAAAAATGGATCTTTGAAGGATTGGCTTCATGGGGGACTGGCCATGAAGAACCAATTCATTGCCTCTTGCTACTGTTTCCTAACGTGGAATCAGAGGCTGAAGATATGTCTTGATGTAGCAGTGGCCCTACAATATATGCACCATATCATGCACCCTAGCTATGTTCATAGAAACATCAAGAGCCGGAACATCTTCCTCGATGAAGAATTCAATGCGAAGATAGGAAATTTCGGCATGGCAGGGTGTGTTGAAGATGATACCAAGGAGCCAGACTTTAATTCAACCAACCCTGCCTCTTGGAGCCTTGGATACTTGGCCCCTGAGGCTCATCAAGGTGTGGTTTCCTCTAGCACAGATATATTTTCTTTTGGGGTGGTTTTGTTGGAGGTTCTATCTGGACAAACACCGATAACAAGGCCTAACGACAACGGAGAAGGGAGCATTTGCCTGTCGAAGAAAATCAAGTCCATCTTGCTATCAGAAAATGCGGATGAGCTGAGAGAATGGATTGACAGTGCAATGGGGGAGAATTACTCATATGATGAGGCTGCCACTTTGGCCAATATTGCACGAGCTTGCACAGAAGAAGACCCTTCTTTGAGACCAACTTCTGGCGAAATCGTCGAAAAGCTGTTGAGATTGGTGGAAGAATCCACAGAAGGAGAGCAGATACTAATCTGTGAAAGCTCTTGCAAACCTCTAGTCAAGTCAACTGCAACAAGAGTTTAAATAGCTGATTAAAGGATCCTAATCAAGGCATAAGAAACACTAGTTCAACTGCAGTTTCAATGTAGCATAGCCTCTTGATGTGGGCAGTGGGATCCTGTATATAAGTAAGATTAATTTCTGTGAAGAAAAAATATATCATCAAATTGAGCAGAGAAGGCAGGTCTCTTCTACTTTGTATTCTCCATGTTTCTTCAATAATACTTGAAATCTAATGTTAAACATTTTCTAGTTTTTTTTACTTCTCTTAATGGTAAGCATTTCCTGATGTTGCTTTTCTCCATGGAAGCATGTGCTTCTTTGACCGAATCTGTGAAAGATTAGCTATTAAGAATCGAGCCAAAGTCAATTAAAAATCTTGCAACAAAAGGCTAAGAGATAATTTAGTGAAAAGGCTGTCATAAGCCCACAACAAGCATCATGAGACACTGAGAAAAGATCATTATAGATGTTGGATGAGCATAAAATACAAGTCAGAACCCTGAGGGATTTATGAAGTTAAGAAATATTGCCTACGAAAGAATCTCCATCATCAACCTTTGCGATTGAAAGCTTATAGATGCTTTATGTTGTCAGTCACCAGGAAATTCGAGGGTGGTTCAGCTTCCAATGGAGAAAGAACTGGGAGGTGGACATGGGATGGGCCCAAATATGGGACAGTTTTTACAAGGGAGGTCCAAGGCCCAATATATTGATACAAATTATGTGAACTTATATAAGGTTTCTTTAAACCGTTAAATTCTTTTATTTGCAAAATCTTCTTATCTGTTTTTTCTTTTTTGAGGAAGAAGTTCCATCTATTTAGGGTGAAATATATCAGAGACGTGTTTTCTTGCTTATTTATGAATGATATTTAGTTTTTTAGTTCATGTGATAAATCATATAATATTTAAATTATGAGTCTTTTAAAAGTTTGTCATTTTAAGAGTTTTTTTTTTTTTTTTTATCTTCAAATGAAAAAAGGTTTTTTTTTTTCCCACCACATAAGTTCTTAGATACTATATAATTTGAAAAGCATATTTTCAACTAAAATAGGTGTGTTTTTTTTTTTTAAAAAAAAATTACAACATCTTATATTTTAAGCATGGTAATATTCTCTCTTTATATTTTAAATAATTACTCTTTACATACAATTAGTTCTAGATTTTGATAAGAAAAAAAAACAAAAATGTTCACATATATAATTAACTAACGAACTAACACAACACAATCTGTGCATCTTAAATTTTTATCTCTCTATGACAATTAACCTAAAAGAACAAATCGACTAGCTCATGAAATGAATAATCTTTTCTTTTTTATTTGAAAAAAAAAAATATTATCGAACTCTAAAAATTCTGAAATTTTAACATAAATTAAAACAATATTTTAGAAGACTCCACGCAGAATTTCAATTTAATCTAACGATCAAATTGAAAGTTACGTGCTGCAATATAAAACTAGTTGGTCTGTAATTTTTCATCAGAAATCTAAATTTTTTTATTTTATTTTTTTACAAATAATATCAATTATTTTACTCAATTCTTGAGACCATCTTCTTATCTCAAATATATTTATTTTGTATTTTTATTATTTATTTTCTTTACATATTATTATTTTCCAGTAATGTTACCAGGTTTTTTAAATCAGAATTAATTACATTAATAATAATAATACTAAATGACAACTCTTTCTCGATCAACGATCTCTCGAACATACTTAGAAAGGGTTAACCTATGTCACACTCTTGCGAGGGTACTACGTCTCTAACTCTTTTATATATTGTTTTTATCAGCTATACCTCGGATAAATTAGATACAATCCACCCTTCCATCTTTATCACAGAGCATTGACCCTCCCACCCAGGTCGATTTTTATAACTATAATCACAATTGCTTCTTTTCCTAAAATGCAGCAGAAACGCGGAGCTCCAATTTGGAAAAATTGCATGGCGGGCCATGCAATCTTGATGCATGCCTAGGTCAAAAATGTGGAAAAAATTGCACGGATAGGACCGCTTTGAAGAGCTGAAGAGTCATATAGATTTGGTCAACGCTGACTCTATGCTGGCCGCGTGGAGCCTATATAACTTGTTGACGAGGAGAGGAGACAACAAGGAAACATCCACAAATTCAATCTAGCAAAGAAATAGCTAGCAAGAGAAAAAAAGATTGCAAAAAAAGCAATGTCTAAAATTAATTAAATGAAACAAATCTTTCTATATATCATGAGTACGTACGAAGAAATTAAATATATATGCCATATATAGGGGATCAGGCATTTATATCATAAATATCCAACGAATCGATCATCCTACACCTATCTAAAACTAAATTAATGAAAAACATCATGTACAAAGAATGAATATATATGGGTGTGTGTCTGAATTTATGTATCTAGCTAGCTAGCAATGATCATAACATCATAACCTTAAATTCATCAAAACTGAGGACTCCATCACCATTGAGATCAAACCAAGATATCATAATTCTGCATTCATCAATGGTCTTAGACTCACCCAATCTGCTAAGCATCCTCTTCAAACTCTTGGGTGTAATACAGCCACTTTCTTCCATTTCATACATTTTGAAAGCCTCCTTCAAATCCTTCACTTTCTCTTCCTCTTCACCCCCCTCGACAAGCTTAACGAAATCCTCGAGCCCCAGTGAGCCATCTCCGTCCAAATCCGAAAACTCCACCGCTGCCTCTGCATCTGTAACAGAAAGCTCTCCACCCATTTTCCTAACACATTGCTGCAACTCCGAAGGTGATATCTTCCCATCTCCATTCTCATCAAAGTGGTTAAACACTCGCTCAAATTGTTGCCACTTATTCATCATCAATAATCTAATGGATTAAAACTAATAAATAGTAGTTATAAATATATATATATATAGGTTACGTCCTAAAATGAAAATGAAGTAAATACACAAACGCACACATATATATAGACACTAGAAAATTTTGGAAAGAAGAGTTGGCACCGAAATCTTAATGTAAGGTCTCGTGAGAAATGCAGGCTATGTAGTTATCTTCCTCGTATGATGCCGCGTGTCGTGAGTTGACCAGCCAACTTGTGAGACAAGGGGTTGAAATGAAGCCCAGTGGGTAGTTTCGTAAATTATAAAAGTAAAGAAGACCGATGATCTTATACGACATGCATGGATCACGCTATATGGCATCAGATGTAGTTCTTTTCTTTTATGTTCAACGAAAGACCAAAAGGAATCAACGAAGAAATGACCATTCGGGCATGACAAAACAGACTTTGAAATCTCATAACATAGCGTCTTTGATATGCCGGCGTGTTTGTTTTTAAATGTTTTTTTGGGTAGAAAATATATTAAAATAATGTTTTTTATTTTTAAAATTTTATTTTTAATATAGAACGTCAAAGTATTTTTTTAAAAAAATTAAAGAAATAAAATATTTTTTTTTAAGAAATAGCCTTCAAAAGGCAATGCGAAAAGCGTTCCTAATTTATATTCCACAGGTGTGGAATGTTCGAAACATATAGAAAGTTAAAGATAAAGACGAAGGAGTTCTCTTTCCGTCTTTTCCACGAACGACTTTTCCACGAAGGAGTTCTAATTAGTTAACAACGCTTCTCAGATTCAGACTCGGTGGCATGCCATAGCCCACTCCGCACGATGTATATATATATTTTCTATAAAAAATGTAAATACTAAAAGTCCTAAATGTAATCTAGAATTTTTTTTAAAAAATTATTTTTTCTGACGTGTCTCTGTGCAACAGGCTGCAATTCTTTTTGATATGTTATATGTTTCGTATAAAATTTTGTTTAATTAAGTATGAATTTTACACTCTACAAAAAAAAGTAGGAATTTATTTTAGAAGGGTGTGGCTTTCTGAATGAACATAAACAATAAAGAATCATTGTGATGATCTGAAAGGGTTAATAAATGTATATATATGTGGTTTATGTACTTTTGACATTTTTTAATTTTTAGTTTTTTTTTTTTTTTTTTGTGTGTGTTTAGAATCCTTTACTCTAGAGATTTTCTTAATGTAATCCTTCATCCAATTTTGGTGCAATTTTTTACTTTAATTATTTAAAATATAAAAAACAAAATCCGAGACATCTCGCACGTATCAATCCATTTGTAACAAAAAATGACAAATTAGTTGCATTGAGGTGTTGCTAAAATATAGTTTATATATCATATAGTTAAAGAGAATTTTAGTTAAAATTACTAATAACACGAACTCAATTATTACTAGGATATTTACTAGTTAGGAACAAATTATTAGTAAGAGTGATATATATTAATTTGTGTATGAAATTGAGATTTATAAAATTAATATTTCAAATAAATAAATAGGAGAATAAATGATTAACACTTTTGAAATCTCAATGTAAGAAGAAAATTTCATTTATATAAGTATATGAAGTGATGCTACTTTAATAAAAATTTGAAAAACTTTATAAATATTTATAAATTCAAAAAGCAGCACAAGGTCATATTAATGCTAAAATAATTTAAAATTTTTATTTTAAATTAATTGGATCATATGTGTAGTATTTTTCAATTCGAAATCCTTATTTAAGTTTTTTTTTCCATTATGATTTCTTTGCAGGGTGAAAAATGTTTAAATTGGAACTTTACGGAGAACCTTTTTGTCACTCTTCTATGATTTGATTCCGGTGGTTCCCATCATGCAAGCTAACTTAAATCTTATATGGAACAAGTTCGACTAAAATCTCAAACCAAAAGAGAACTTGATTCATAAATAGAGAGAGAGAGCATTACCTTCTAAGCAAAAATGGCAATTGACTAAAAGAACCAGTCACTTAATATAGCAAATATGGTTTCTAGCTACAAAACGTTCTGCCATGGTTCTCTGTGCATAGCAAATATGGTTTCTAGCTACAAAACGTTCTGCCATGGTTCTCTGTATATAGCCCGTGTCAATTTCTAACAATTGATTAAATTCTGTGTTATGACGTTCAATAAGATTAAAAAAAGTATAAACTTCTTCTGTGAAAAATAAGCAGGAGCTTTTAAAAGGGAGCATATCAGTTGTCTTTCCTTTGTCCAATACGGCAAATCTATTACCATTAGAATAGTCAAGTCTCTTGTTTTGGGAGAAATTCCAAGTAAATTTATCCTTTACTTCGAATGTAATGTATGATAAAGAAAGAATGCCTGCAAAAAGTATTCGTGATACTACATCTCTCTTTATGCAGTTCAATATCCCAAGTTTCCAATAAACAAAAAAGGAAAAGAAACGCTATAGCTAATTGATCTAACCTGCCTTTAGTCGGAGATCAGATCAAGAGTTATGGTTCTTTTCTTCAAGGGTAAGCTAGCAGCTATTCAGTGAGGACTGTATTTTGAAGTTTTCTCTCTGCATGTACATCTCAAAAGTACTGTAAATGGACATTTCCTTGATCAAAAAGCAATTGTAATTTCTTTAATATACTGATCTTATTAGTCCCTGAAGGGGTTACAAAGCACTGTGGAGATTACATGAAAACCTGCTCTCAATCTGCTCCACCAAAATTTATCTGGCATGCATGTCCAACATGTATACTTTTGCATCTCATCATAACATTCAACAAGATCAAAGGATTTAAAACTTATTTAATGATGGTAAATATTGTCTGAACAATAGTTAGAATCAAAAGAGTAGCAGCCGCAAACGCAGAAACAATTGCCCATGGGGGGGTGCCAAAGTAATTGCTCATCAACAGAAGACGCCATCTTGAAACCTGCGCCGGCAATACCTGTTCACCTCCCAGCACAGTTTTAGATAATAGTATTTTGTCAAGCAAGCATCCTGATAAAGCTTGTTGAAGAATTGCGTTGCCTCATCTGGAATCAACCAATTATCAATGATTCCACTACTGGTGAATGTATCCATATCTTTGGTAGTCTTAATGAGGTTGTCTAGGAGAACGGCATATGAAGTGATTCTGCCAGTGCAGTTAGGAGAACACTGCTCGTAGCTGATGAGGTTTCGAATGATGACTTCAGTTGTCTCGTGAAATAGAAATGGAGGGATTTCCAGGACACCATTTTGGAATTTTATATCCAAGATGCTTGTTGACATACCCGCCTTCAATTTAATTCCGGCGTATACAAGATTTGTGACGGAAGGAATAGGTTCCCATCCGGTTTCACTATCTTCCTCTTCTCCAGATGACAAAACTAACCAATTTCTTAAGAGGTCAAGCAAGTGTTTTTGTCCTTGGTAATAGGGATCTATGGAGGGTGGATGAAATGAAAAAATGTTTCGAAAGAATTGAAGGGCAAGTTGTGCGAGGGTTGTCGCGTTTCCAGGATCCGCGGTCATGTTGAACAAGTGTTCAAGGACCAACCAAGGTATTTGGTTTTCTACCAATATCAAGTCATGATATAGGTACTGCAACATACAAGACATGTTGAAGATAGGATCATCAACTTCTCTACGAAGATTATCTTGATCCTTTCTAAATAGCTCAATAAGAAAGCAACCATCTATTACCAATATTCTGACAAAATCCTCCACACCGACATCAATTGGTCCGGCATAACACGAACGTGCCTCTTTCTCGATCCCCCTGGTGGATTCGATCAACCCCTTCAGTGTTATGCTATCAGATCTTCGGCAGAGAAGGCCTTTGAGATACTTCAGTTTAATTTTCTCTGTAGATTTCATCAGTGGATGGTGACGGTGCCAGGGGCCAATTGAAAATGCGTTGGGGGTATAAGCTTTTTCGCTATGCCTTCGGAGAATGTGGGGCACTCTAAAGATGCATACTTTATCAGGCATTATCAAATTCTGGGACATCGTACTTTCAACGGAAGAGGTCAATGAATCAATATCAACTGTGACCTGATCATCTACTCCATGAGAAGGATCGCATATATCAGCAGCACTCCTTGTACCACCATCCCTTTCAGATCTTGCCATCGTTTCTATATATGTGAAGAAGAAAAGAATAATGAGGACAAAAAAAAAAAAAAGAATCTACTTGCAGGGAAAGAAAAGGAATTCTAAGTCGAGTGTGAAAAGTAACCCATTCAACGAATTATATATCTTTTTTAAATCCATAAATTCTTCATGCCAGGCTCAACAAACCATGATTCGAGTACCTACTCAGAACCCAAACCCTTCCAAATCGTACCGGGTTGTATAAACTTATCCTACACAAAGAAAGTTTTCTGCAAGGTTTTGAACTCAGTTGCACTCCAAACATAACTCTGTTGGGAGTTTAGAAAGGTTTGTGATTTTTCAATCCTTTTGAAAAGAATAGTTTCCTAGCAATTTTCCCAAATGAGCAATCAGAAGGACCTATGAAGCTAACGAGCTGTGGTGTAAGGTAAAAGAGAACATATATTAGCATTAAGCTTCTCTCATACCTGACAGAATGCAACTTTCCTGTAGATCTTCTCACTCCTCAATGATTTTATTTCATTACCTATGTTGAGTTGCTGACTGCTGCCTGCAACAATTTGCAAGTAAAGTTTTACATGGTATCATCGAAGTTTGCTGCTGAAATTCCGAACCATTTCAGAGTGCATCCCTACAAAGTTTACAATGATATTCAACTGTGCAAAGATAAAGAAAGAATGCCTGCAAAAAGTATTCGTGATACTACATCTCTCTTTATGCAGTTCAATATCCCAAGTTTCCAATAAACAAAAAAGGAAAAGAAACGCTATAGCTAATTGATCTAACCTGCCTTTAGTCGGAGATCAGATCAAGAGTTATGGTTCTTTTCTTCAAGGGTAAGCTAGCAGCTATTCAGTGAGGACTGTATTTTGAAGTTTTCTCTCTGCATGTACATCTCAAAAGTACTGTAAATGGACATTTCCTTGATCAAAAAGCAATTGTAATTTCTTTAATATACTGATCTTATTAGTCCCTGAAGGGGTTACAAAACACTGTGGAGATTACGTGAAAACCTGCTCTCAATCTGCTCCCCCAAAATTTATCTGGCATGCATGTCCAACATGTATTCTTTTGCATCTCATCATAACATTCAACAAGATCAAAGGATTTAAAACTTATTTAATGATGGCAAATATTGTCTGAACAATAGTGAGAATCAAAAGAGTAGCAGCCGCAAACATAGAAACAATTGCCCATGGGGTGCCAAAGTAATTGCTCATCAACAGAGCACGCCATCTTGGAAACCTGCGCCGGTAATACCTGTTCACCTTCCGGCACAGTTTTAGATAATAGTATTTTTTCAAGTAAGCATCAAGATAAAGCTTGTTGAAGAATTGCGTTGCCTCATCTGGATTCAACCAATTATCAATGATTCCACTACTGGTGAGTGTATCCATATCTTTGGTAGTGTTAATGAGGTTGTCTAGGAGTACGGCATATGAAGTGATTATGTCAGTGCATTTAGGAGAACACTGCTCGTAGCTGATGAGGTTTCGAATGATGACTTCAGTTGTCTCCTGAACTAGCAATGGAGGGATTTCCAGGAAACCATTTTCGAATTTTATATCCAAGATGCTTCTTGACTCACCCGCCTTCAATTTAATTCCGGCGTCTACAAGATTTGTGACGGAAGGCATAGGTTCCCATCTGGTTTCACTATCTTCCTCTTCTCCAGATGACAAAACCCTATCTTCCTCTTCTCCAGATGACAAAACCAACCAATTTCTTAAGAGGTCAAGCAAATGTTTTTGTCCTTGGTAAGAGGGATCTATGGAGGGTGGATGAAATGAAAAAATGTTTTGAAAGAATTGAAGGGCAAGTTGTGCGAGGGTTGTCGCGTTTCCAGGTTCCGCGGTCATGTTGAACAAGTGTTCAAGGACCAACCAAGGTTTTTGGTTTTCTACCAATATCAAGTCATGATATAGGTACTGCAACATACAAGACATGTTGAAGATAGGATCATCAACTTCTCTAAGAAGATTATCTTCATCCTTTCTAAATAGCTCAATAAGAAAGCAACCATCTATTACCAATATTCTGACAAAATCCTCCACACCGACATCAATTGGTCCGGCATAACACGAACGTGCCTCTTTCTCGATCCCCCTGGTGGATTTGATCAACCCCTTCAGTGTTATGCTCGCAGATCTTCGGCAGAGAAGGCCTTTGAGATACTTCAGTTTAACTTTCTCTGTAGATGTCATCAGTGGATGGTGACGGTGCCAGGGGCCAATTGAAAATGCGTTGGGGGTATATGCCTTTTCCCTATGCCTTCGGAGAATCTGGGGCACTCTAAAGATGCATACTTTATCAGGCATTATCAAATTCTGGGACATCATACTTTCAACGGAAGAGGTCAATGAATCAATATCAACTGTGACCTGATCATCTACTCCATGAGAAGGATCGCATATATCAGCATTCCTTGTACCACCATCCCTTTCGGATCTTGCCATCGTTTCTATGTGAAGAAGAAAAGAATAATGAGGACAAAAAAAAAGAAAAAAAAAAAAGAATCTACCTGCAGAGAAAGAAAAGGAATTCTAAGCCGAGTTTGAAAAGTAACCCATTCAACGAATTATATATCTCCTTTAAACCCATAAATTCTTCAGGCCAAGCTCAACAAACCATGATTCGAGTACCTACTCAGAACCCAAACCCTTCCAAATCCTACCGGGTTGTATAAACTTAATTATCCTACACAAACAAAGTTTTCTGCAAGGTTTTGAACTCAGCTGCACTCCAAACATAACTCTGTTGGGAGTTTAGAAATGTTTGTGATTTTTCAATCCTTTTGAAAAGAATAGTTTCCTAGCAATTTTCCCAAATGAGCAATCAGAAGGACCTATGAAGCTAACGAGCTGTGGTGTAAGGTGAAAACATATATTAGCATTAAGCTTCTCTCATACCTGACAGAATGCAACTTTCCTGTATATCTTATCACTCCTCAATGATTTTATTTCGTTACCTATGTTGAGTTGTTGACTGCTGCCTGCTACAATTTGCAAGAAAATTTTTACATGGTATCATCGAAGTTTGCTGCTGAAATTCCGAAAAATTTCAGAGTGCATCCCTACAAAGTTTACTGTGATATTCAACTGTGCAAAGATAAAGATGGTAAAGCATTACCTTTCACGATTAGCCAAAGCCTTGATTCGTTCTTAAGGGTCTCGAAGTGAATTCTTCAGGGTTAGGGGCATGCACGTTTATTGTTTATGGAAGAGCAGATTGAGGCATTTGAAGATAAGTCTGTGAAAGCTGAGGCCGAGTAGGGAGGAAAATTTAGATGTTTCTCATGCGGCTAGAATCAGAAGGAGGAGAAGAAAAGAAGTAAGAAATACATATTTCTGGATGATATTTAAGGCATTGCAATACTGAGACATCTTAAGGGGCATTGTATGAAACTTTGCTTCTACGAAAACATGGTTCTGATAAATTGCTCTGGAAGCTAAGGTATCAGTCCCATTCTTTTCTTTGCTTCTATCTCTAGAACTGTCTGTCTATTCCAACACCCAATTTCCTAAACCCATTAATGAAACAAAATCAACAAAAAGCTAAACTATAATTGAGGCAACAGTAGAATCACAAAGCATATGTCAAAGAAAAAAAATAACAGAGAGAAATTTTACAGCAAAGAACTGAAAAAACCCTTTATTATTTCTAAAACGCTCTTAATTACTATTTTTTTAAAAATATAAAAAATAATATTAAAAAGAAAACTCAAAACAAAATTAATAGTGAAAATTAATATTGTTTATGTACTAAAAAACATTATGTCCATTTTTTTATATTCTTTTTTGTAAATTTATAATTCAGTTACTTTTTCCAAATGGTAATGGAGAGCATTTTGGATAAAAAAAGGGAGGTTACTGGTTAGGTTAATGTAATTATTAAAATTATAATTGTAAAATAAACTAAAAGAGTTGGGGTTATTGTACTATATATATGATACTATTCAGATGAACATTTCAGTTTTTTTTTTTAAAAAAATTTTGGTCCTCGCTATGTTCGTATGAACAAAGCGATCTTTTTCGTTATTTTACTTATGGATTTTGTTCATCACCTCAGTTACATTAACATGGTTTTATGTATTTGCACTTTTTTTTCAATTTCAATTTGCATGCTCTCACTTTTACAAAGTGTTGAAAAATATTCTAATAATTAATCAAAATTAATTTTATAAAATATAACTTTAGGTTACAATTAAAAAAGAAATTAAAAGAAGAGGTATCAATATTAAGAGAAAAAAGAAAAACAAAACAAAGACCATTTAGACTTTGGCATAGAAAACTTCATTTTGATACCTAAAATTTCAATTTATTTATTTTTTGTTCCCTATTACTTTAGAAATTTGTAATTCAACCCCAAACCTCATTTGTTTTAAGTTTCAATCCCTAAATGTTGAGAGCGGAAAGCGACAATCACCAAAAAAAAATATAAAGGGAAGAGAAAGTGCTTGGAAAGCTATATTTCAAGTATCAAAAAAATTAATATTGATGCCCATGAGTTGAGGGATGCTCAATATTGAATATGGTGTTTCTATTCGATCATGTTGGAAAAAACTAATTTGGGTTTGTAAATTTTCTATTTGAGTGATTTTCACTTTTTAAAATGATTAGAGAGTGTTTGATATTTAAAATGGGTTGAAAAATAGATTTGTTAAATCCAAAAGCTCGAACCTTAACCTTACAAGAACCGGAAATGAATAGAAAATTATCTAATCAAATAGTCTACCATGACAAATGACATATCTTTCATTTTTAAAAAATAGAATGAATGATGTGTCATCTGCTCTATTAAAAATTAATTAGTTAAGAGAGCATGGCTAACCTTCTAGGCCCAAGCGTACCAGAACTTTTTCATTATTAGTCGGGAGCGTAGATCTGACTACTAGGCCCAAAAGCATTTGACTTTTTTTTTTAAAATTTTGATTAATTTTTAATTTTAATTTTAATTTTAATTAATAGCTCTTCTCTATTTATTTTTTTTACTTTTTATTATTTTTTTTATATAAATTTTAATTAATACCTTCTCTTTTATATTATTTTATATTGTTTTGTTCATTTTTTTAAAAAATAATAACTAATCTTCTTAATTGTTTTTATTTTTTTTAATATTTCAAATAGATTATAGTCATTTTTTTTTTAGATTTTTTAGATTTTATATAAATATTTTAGATTTTTTAGATTTTATATAAATAAATTTTATTTGTATAATGACATTACAAGAACAAAAATTGTTTGTTCTCCACAACCAAAATTAACCTTTAAGGTAAAATAAAAAAAAACATATAAATTAAAAAGTACAATCAAGATTAAATATTTATATATGCATGCATCATTTTACTAGGATGATTATTTTTTGTTTTAGTTTTTAACTAATATTTTTTTTTGATAACCCGGGGTGTCCGGACCGGCTTACGCGCACCACGACTAATTCTCGGACCCACTGAACACCCTGCAAGCCCAGTAGGCAGGTAAGGTATCACGGGGGTGACAAGCGTGCACGTTGAGACTTGAACCCAGGATGCAGAGACAAGGAAACCCTGCCAAGACTGCTGGGCCACAAGCCTTGGTGCTTTAACTAATATATTTACTTATTAGTTCAGTGTAGCTTAGTTATGTAACTAGTTTATAAACTATTTGGGTGATATGAAGGTTAGATGAAGGTGAGATGCTTACTATTAAAAAATAATATAAATTATATTTTAGAATTTCATCTTATAGCTTAAAGTTATTGAGTTAAGATGATTTTTTGACATGGTATTAGAGCCTTAATGATCAAGTGATCACAAGTTTAAATCTCATCATTCCTATTTATTTGATAAAAATTAAGCACAAAGTAGTGTGAATCTGTACAAGTTTCAAGTCCAAAGAGCTTTCACTTGAGGGGTGTGTGTTAGAGAATAATATAAATCATATCTTGCGACCTTACCTAACAACTTAAGTTATTGGATTGAAATGGTTCTTTGATACTCGCATCCTGCATATTTAATAACGTTGGGCAAAACCCCACGGTTTACGCCCGTTGACTACTTTTTTTTTTACTATAATTCAAAAACTGAGCTGCAATGGTTTTGATTTTTTTTTTAATGGTGTTCATAGATATAATCAGTTTAGATTTGGGTTAATAATTATAACGAAATCAATTTTTAATAATTTACAAATTATAATCTTAACTCATTTAATTTTTTTGAACTCGAAGTGAATTGATTATATCATTTAAGATTAACTTTTTTTATAAATTTTAAAAATATTTATTGGTTGGGTTTATGAATTTTTTTATTCTTAAACTATCCTTATAGAAATAATTTTTGAACACTACAATTAAAAAGAAAATCAGGCAAAAATCAATTGATGGTCTAAAACAATACAGTAAACTGAAGGAATTTTAAAGTTTGGAATGGATATGCACTTTCACACATGGGAGAATATATTTAGTTACTTTTTCAGCAGCTGTTATACGTAATTCAGCCTCATTATCACATAGTAAACGCATATACGCAAGGACCTTGTCCATCCTTAGAAACAATTACCATAGATCACAGATTTTGATTACAAATGACAAAATCCATCAACTCAAACACAAAATTGGATTGGAACTTAAAATGAAAATGGGAACAAAAGTATATACACGGGTCAGGTTGAGCGATTTTCAAAACTTTCAACTCACATTTGACTTATAATATCTTTTTATTTGAATTTTTCAACCTACTATCATCTATAATATTTATATTAACGGACTTTAACGAGTTGTGTCGAGTAAGATTATATAAATAGGAGTGTTTTCTTTTAACACTCTTGGATTTTCCCTCCAAAGTAGTCTGCTTCTAAATTATTTCACGTTAAGACCTGTATTTTCTGAGCCTTATATTCTCTCTAATCCTCACCCAAAACAAAATGGTCCACTCAGTTTGCACATAAGCCTAATAAAATAGGCTAAATTAAAAAAAAATTAACAAAGAATAAAAAATAAAAAGATGTGAGATAATTCATGTTATATTAAAATTAGTGAAGAATCATATAGAAAGCAACAAAAAAAAATTTGGATCCCAATCTCTAATTAAATAAAATTCAAATGATAAAATTGACAAAAATAAGCTTTAAAAAATAGAAAAAATAAACAACCAAACTCGACGCATCTTCTGAACCTAAATTAATTTTTCAAACTCGCAACTACAAAGATTTTAGACTTGAACTCAATCAAGAAACTCAATTCCCAACTAACTTAATATTGAAAGTTGAGATGAGAAAAATATCAATTTAAAAAATTTATCAAGGTAAAAAATAAATAGCAATAAAAAAATAAAAATCAAATCTGATAAGGAAAAAAAATTAAAGAATGATGAAAGTAAAAAAATCAATTTAAAAAATTATCTTAAGTAAAATAAATAGAAATCAAAAGAATGGGGACCAAGTCTAACAAATAAAATAAGTAAATGAGGGTGAAATTGAAAGTAAATCTCAATTTTATAAATAATTTCAAATAAAACAAATAATAAAAAAAATATGGATCAAATCTGAATGAAAAAATAATTCAAAAAGTTGCTTTGAAAAATTAGAGGGTCAAACATGGAAATCGAGGATGAGAGAGAAAAGAAAAAAGAGAGAAAAAAGATTGTCGGAGCCAAATTGGAGGTCCATTAATGTCCACGAGTTCATCTTCTAGAGTGATGCTCAATAAATATGGTGTTTCTATTCAATCATACTGGAAAAAACTGATTTGGGTCCATAAATTTTCTTTACGAGTGATTTTCAGTCCTTAAAGTGATTAGAGGGTGTTTGAAATTTGAAATGGATTTATTAAGGTTTCCATAATGTTTTTAAGTGAAAACAAAACATAGATTTGTTAGATCTAAAAGCTCAAGCCTCAACTTTCCAGGGATTGAAGATTAATAAAAAAAAATTGTCTGGTTAAGTAGTCTACTATAACAAACAATATATTTTCATTTTAAAAAAATAGAGTGTATGATGTGTTGTTTGCTCTATTAATAAAAAATTTCAATCAGGCGAGTAAGTCTAACCTTTTATGCCCAAGCGTACCAGAGCTTTTTCATTTCTGTTCAGGGGCGCAAGTCTGACTACTAAGACCAAAGGGTGTTTGTTATAACACTACTGCTAGAAGGGTGTTTATGATCGCAATACAAACCTAAATTCAAGTTTTTGCAAAGCACAAATGTTGATTTGATTTCACAAATAAATCAAGTCATCATATATCAAATCCAAGGGAACAATCAAAGGATTTTCTTATTCTTTTGAAAGAATACTTTAGATAGAGATTATACTCAGTCATATATTTAATAAAATCATATATTTATACATGTGTGCTTGTTTATTTTCATGTGCTCAAAATTATATCTATAAATTTCTGGCGACTCCATTGAGAAATTCTCTACCTTACATCTCTTCCCTTCAAGAAAGAATTTTTAACAAACTTTTAATGGCAACTAGAAAGAACATGATCACCATTGTCACGTCTAAAAGCAACAAGGTTATTGATTCAAGTTGTCAATATACCATTGAAAATTCTTTAACCCCGCCATTGAAAACAAAATCCATCACCAAGTTGTATACATAAACTAAATCGACTCTCAAATTGATATTAACTTCAAATGTAAGAGGGGCATGAGAGTTTGCTCTAAAGCTGAAGCCACAAGTAACTCCACTACAAAAGTCAAGTGGGGTGTGTGGAATTTTCTTTGGGACTTAAGATGACCTCGGCAATTCACCCATGAAAACTCTTCCATGTTAATCACCAAGTAAAGTTTCGGGTTTTGGCACCATGTCAGTGATGACGACCGGGATTACATCTTTAGAGGATTAAGTGGCTAACTTGACAAAACTCATTGAAGGGCTTTCAACTTCACTCAAGGCAAAAGACCATGAGATAACAAAGTTGATAAACAAACTCAAAGGCATGAAGGAAGGAGGCCAAACCTCGACTACCAAGGCTTTACAAGTAGATCAATTAAATGTCATTGAGAATTCTATAATTGGAGCTGCAAGGAATATATGTGGCATTATTGATGGCATATTCACCACGAATCAACTAAAAGAACTTATCAAGAAAGCCATCATGGACCAAGTAAAAAGCTCAATTCAACCCTCGTATTCTTATACGAAGCCGTACACCCAAAACATTGATTAGATAAGGATGTCTCTAAGTTATCAACCACCAAAGTTTCAATAATTTGATGGCAAAGGGAATCTTAGGCAACATATAACTCACTTTGTGGAGACTTGCAATGATGTTGGAACTAATAATGATCTCATGATAAAACAGTTTATTCATTCCATGAAAGGTAATGCCTTCGACTGGTACATTAACTTGGAGTCTGGCTCAATCGATAGTTGGGAGCAATTAGAACGCAAGTTTCTTAACCGCTTCTGTAGCATTTGTCATGTGGTTAGCATGATCGAACTCACCAATACATGTTAGTGAAAGGAAAAACCTAACATCAACTACATTCATCGATGGAGAAACCTTAGCCTCAAATGTAGAGATCGATCACTAAAACTTTTGTGCTAGACATGTGTATTCAAGGGATGCAATGGGGACTATGTTATATTTTACAAGGCATCAAACCAAAGTTTTTTGAAGAATTGGCTACTCAAGCATATGTCATAGAACTTAGCATTGCAGTAGCTGAAAGCTCATTATTACCTCTGCAAGCTTTTTTGAACCTATAGAACATGACATCATTTTGCTTAGGAGCTTCACTGTATCATGGGGGGCATCTTTACATATTGGCCAAAATAAATTACTTCTCAAAGTGGGCAGAATTTATAGCATTAAAAGAGGTAAAAAAAAGATAGTTGTAAACTTCATTCGGACAAGCATCATCTACCATTATGGGTTACTGAGATATATCATAACTAATAATGGAAATGAGTTCTACAATATAGCCATGAACAAGTTGTTTGCACAATTTGGTTTTTAAACAGCATAACTTTTCTATGTATAATGCTTTGGCTAATGGCTTAGCAGGAGCTTTTAGTAAGACCTCATGCAATATTCTCAAGAAGGTGGTGAATCACTCGAAGAAGGATTGACATGATAGAAATGGGTAAGTGTTATAGGTATATTGTACTACATTCTGAACGTTGGCTCAAGCTACTCCATATTCCTTGGTATACGGGGTTGAAGTTGTTCCTCCACTGGAATGTCAAATTTCATCTCTAAGAATTGCGATCAAAGAAGAACTCTTCAATGAAGACAATGTCCGTCTATGCCTCAAAGAACTTGAAGCTTTAGATGAAAAGCATTTTGAAGCACAACAACAATTAGAATGTTATCAAACATAACTTTGTAGAGCTTTCAACAAAAAGGTGTGATCGCGCCCATTCCAAGTAGAAGATCTTGTCTTGCTAGTACAACACCCGATAATCATGTCAAAATGCATGGGTAACAAGTTCTTCTTTAAATAGGATGACCCTTATGTGGTTCAAAAAGTCTACACCAATGTAGTTTATAAAATTATCGATAAGAATGGATTGGGGATTGGGCCTATCAATGATAAATTCTAAAAAATATAATATGCTTGAAATCTGATGTAGCTTATGGCTCGCATGAGCTACAACTATAAAAGGAAAAAAAACCACAAAAAATTAATTTATGTTATGACTTGATCCTTTATCAATAAAGGTACGTAGGCAACTTGAGATTCATTTTGAGTACAGTCATGTAAAAAAAAAAACTGGTTAACAAAAAAAATTCTTTAAACTATGTTGTGACTTGATCCTTTATCTATAAAGGTATGTCAGCAACTTAGAAATTATTCTAATTATAATTACACCATTCTTTAAAACTATTCGAAACCATATGATTGTTCGCATAGAAATAGAGGGATAAATAAACTTGACAACACAATCATAACAGGGAAACCCGGGTAACAAGATGCAAGTATAGGCAAAATTAAGACTTTATTAATAGAAAGAAGAATTCTACTACATAGAGTATGTATTCTCAACCTAAAGTCTCAAGCTAATATTACCAAAAATTAAAAAGCATTCCAAATTATGAGAAACCATCGGTATATTATATTTTCCAGCTATATCTTTCTAACTCTTTTTGTTTAGTCTCCAAAACTCCTCTTAATTTTTAGAATGATTACGTCATTTTCACTTATCATATGGGAAATGGGTATTGTAATGATCTTTACTCGAATGTTGAAGGTGATGAATTTTCTCTTAGAAAGCTTTTTATCATACTTATTGATGGATGAGTACTCTAACTCGGTCTTCTTGCTCTGTAGCTCCATCAACTATTCCTCTACTTTTGTTATCTCAGCTTGAATGGTGGAAATAAATCTAGATGCTTTATCTTCAAAGTCGTTCCGCAAGTCCTGTTAACCAAGCTGAAATAAAGAACAATAAAAAAAGGAAGGTTATTAGTAGGACTTTTGAGGCTGATTTTCATCTCGAAATGACAAATATTGTACCACTTTGGAGTCCACTAGTCCATATAACTTTTTGTCACCAAAGGAAGTCTAGCGTTTGGGAGCAACAAAAGTTTACACTGAGAATGAGTGTTAAGTTTAGTAAAGCTATTCCAAAGTTAAAATGCATCTTCCAAGGTTGGAACCCTAATTCTCCCACCAAAGTCATAGGGATTATGTTTTGAAATATTTTGCTAAGCCCACACTGATATATTTTGTAAGAGATATGATTCTCTTGGGATTTCTTAAAAGATCATTAGCTTAAGATTCATTGAAATATTTTGCTAACCCCGCGCCAGTATATTTTGTCATCCCAACTAACTTGACAAGGCTAATAGTTGTTTGATGGGTGCTAAATTTTTCTACAAGCCAACTGCTAAGAAAATGAATAGGAAAAGAGATGTCTCGTAAAGTGACACCTAATGCAGATTGGACATCCTTTAAACCTTTAAAAATACTTGCTAAAACTAGTATCACAAGAGAGAATTGTCTTCTAGTTGTCATTGTATATGCTATTTTAAAAGTACTAGGATGAATAAAACCAACATCTTTGCTAGAAAATATAAATTTCCATAGACAACATGAAAGAAAAACTGCTAAGAAAACTTCATCTTGAATGTGAGAAGGGACATGAAGCTCTTAGAGAGGATACATGAATTTGTTAGAGCAAATACGATACTTAAGTGGATGGTGACGGTGCCAGGGGCCAATTGAAAATGCGTTGGGGGTATAAGCTTTTTCGCTGTGCCTTCGGAGAATGTAGGGCACTTTAAAGATGCATATTTTATCAGGCATTATCAAATTCTGGGACATCATACTTTCAACGGAAGAGGTCAATGAATCAATATCAACTGTGACCTGATCATCTACTCCATGAGAAGGACCGCATATATCAACATTCCTTGTACCACCATCCCTTTCCGATCTTGCCATCGTTTCTATGTGAAGAAGAAAAGAATAATGAGGACAAAAAAAAAAGAATCTACTTGAAGAGAAAGAAAAGGAATTCTAAGCTAAGTGTGAAAAGTAACCCATTCAACGAATTATATATCTCTTTTAAACCCATAAATTCTTCAGGCCAAGCTCAACAACCATGATTCGAGTACCTACTCAGAACCCAAACCGACCCTTCCAAATCCTACCGGGTTGTATAAACTTATTCTACACAAAGAAAGTTTTCTGCAAGGTTTTGAACTCAGTTGCACTCCAAACATAACTCTGTTGGGAGTTTAGAAAGGTTTGTGATTTTTCAATCCTTTTGAAAAGAATAGTTTCCTAGCAATTTTCCCAAATGAGCAATCAGAAGGGCCTATGAAGCTAACGAGCTGTGGTGTAAGGTGTAGGAGAACATATATTAGCATTAAGCTTCTCTCATACCTGACAGAATGCAACTTTCCTGTAGATCTTCTCACTCCTCAATGATTTTATTTCCTTACCTATGCTGAGTTGTTGACTGCTGCCTGCTACAATTTGCAAGAAAAGTTTTACATGGTATCATCGAAGTTTGCTGCTGAAATGCCGAACCATTTCAGAGTGCATCCCTACGAAGTTTACTGTGATATTCAACTGTGCGAAGAAAAAATGGTAAAGCATTACCTTTCTCGATTAGCCAAAGCTTGATTCGTTCTTGAGGCTCTAAAAAGTGAATTCTTCAGGGTTAGGGGCATGCACGTTTATTGTTTATGAAGAGCGGATTGAGGCATTTGAAGATTAGTCTGTGAAAGCTTAGGCCGAATAGGGAGGAAAAATTAGATGTTTCTCATGCAGCTAGAATCAGAAGGAGGGGATGAAAAGAAGTAAGAATTACATATTTCTGGATGATATTGAGACATCTTCAGGCATTGTATGAAACTTGCATCTACAAAAACATGGTTCTGATAAATTGCTCTGGAAGCTCTGTTTTATTAAAAGGTTTCAGGCCTATTCTTTTCTTTGGTAGTAATTTATCCCTTGCTTTGGAGACAAAACTTCCTAGGAATATATCATTAGAACTTCTTAAGTGTGATATAAACAGCGTCGGTGGAAAAGCAACAAAGTAAGTAGTGCCTTTTAATTTTGTGAAATTGCGTCACACGGACAGAAACAACAGTAAGCACATGTAACATAGAATTCTACTCATAAAAAAACCACAATTCTAGAATTTTATTCCTGAATGTAGCTTCTATCTCTCTAAGAAGTTTATAATTCATAAATAAATGTAAAAATCAATTTAAACACGAAAGTAAATTTAAAAATAAAAAAGAAAAGTAACAAAACTAAGAGCGTGTTTGGCAGTGTGGTTGCGGGTGTTTTTCAAATAACTTTTCGTGCCAAAATGCATGTCAATGATATTTTTTTATTTTTAAAAATTATTTTTGACATCAGCACATCAAAACAATCCAAAACGTACAAACCATATTAAATTTTAGTAAAAAAAAAAATTAAAATTTTTTAAAAACGCAGCCGCAGCCGCGTTTCCAAACGCTGCCTACTCAAACAACATCTTTCAAATCTCGCCAAGTCATAGAAAACCAACTTTTCTATAGGATCTCGACTTTGACTTTTCTATAGAATCTCATAAAAAAAAATTGAGTACAAGCAAATGAGAAATTATAGGCCTTCTAATCAAGCCGATCATACTACACAACTCAAGCATCTTCTCGTGCTTAACCCTATCCCATCATTTCATAAATATTCCTGTAAAACTATCCTGCTAAGTCCAAGGGCATTCTAATAGTTTATTCTGGTAGAGTGCATCTAGAGAGTTTCCTCCTGCGAAGTTCATTTGACTGCTTAAGGCATCATCCTGTGGTTTCTATTCCTGGAATTCAAATTCAGATATGGTATCCAAGGTTTCCATTTTAAGCTTCTCTCTTTGTTCAATTTCTTTGGAATATCAGGCTTCCGTTTAACTCTAGTTAGTTCTCTTTTGCCTCGTTAAAGTCCTATATATATTATGGATGATGACATTAATGAATTCCTGTGCGATTTGCGTAATCGAGCCACACTCCTCAATCAACCAGCTTTTTATGCGTTTAGGTAAATTACAGTAACTCCTATTCAATATTATAAAATTATAAGTCATTAAAAACTCCAAGTTTTGATTAAAAAAACCCTTTATTTTGTCTAAAACACTCTTAATTACTATTTTAAAAATAATAATTAAATTATAAAAAATAAAATTGAAAAATAATATTAAAAAGAAAACTCAAAAAGAAATTAATAGTGAAATTAATATTGTTCTTGTACTAAAAAACATTATGTCCATTTTTTATATTCTTTTTTGTAAATTTTTAATTTAGTTAATTTTTCCAAATGGTAATGGAGAACATTTTGGATAAAAAATGAGGTTAGGTAAATGTAATTATTAAAATTATAATTATAAAATAAACTAAAAGAGTTGGAGTTATTTTACTATATATGAAACTATTCATATGAACATTCATTTTTTTTTTAATTTCGGTCCTCACGATGTTCATATGAACAAAGCGATCTTTTTTGTCATTTTAGTTATGAATTTTATTTTTCAATTTCATCATCTCAGGTTACATTAACATGGTTTTATGTGTTTGGATTTTTTTTCAATTTCAATTTGCATTCTCTCGCTTTTACAAAGTGTTGATAAATATTTTAATAATTAATCAAAATTAATTTTATAAAATAGAACTTTAGGTTACAATTAAAAAAGAAATTAAAAGAAGAGGTACCAATTTTAAAAGGAAAAAGAAAAACGAAACAAACACCATTTAAACTTTGGCATAGAAAACTTCACTTCGATCCCTAAGGTTTTAGTTTATTTATTTATTTGTTCCCTATTATTTTAGAAATTTATAATTTAACCCCAAACCTTATTTATTTTACATTTTAATCCCTAAATGTTGAGAGAAAAGTGACAGTCATCGAAAAATATAGATAGGTGAGAAAGTGCTTGGGAAGCCATATTTCAGCTACCAAAAAAAAATATTGATGTCCATGAGTTCATTTTCTAGAGGGATGCTCAATGAATATGGCGTTTCTATTCAATCATGCTGGAAAAAACTGATTTGGGTTTGTAAATTTTCTTTTCGAGTGATTTTCAGTCCTTAAAGTGATTAGAGGGTGTTTGCAATTTGAAATGGATTTATTAAGGTTTCTATAATGTTTTTAAATGAAAAGAAGTTGAAAAATAGATTTATTAGATTCAAAAGCTTGAACCTTAACTTTCCAGGGATCGAAGATTAATAAAAAATTATTTAGTCAAATGTCGACTATGACAAACGACATATCTTTTATTTAAAAAAAAGAGTTGATGATATGTCGTTTGCTCTATTAAAAACAAATTCAATCAAGCGAGCAAGCCTAACCTTCTAGGCCAAAACATACCGGAGCTTTTTCATTCTTGGTTAAGGGCGCAAGTATGACTACAAGGCCTAAAAGAACTTGGCTTCTCTTTTCGTTTTTTTAAAAAAAACTTTTGATGAATTGTTTTTATTTTAGTTTTAATTATTAGCTCCTCTCTCCCTGTGTTTATTTTTTTTACTTTTCATTATTTTTTTATTTAAATTTTAATTAATACTTTTTTATATTTTTATATTGTTTTGTTCATTTTTTAATAACTAATCTTCTTAATTGTTTTTATATTTTTGTAATGTTTCAAATAGATTATAGTGATTTATTTTATTTTATATTTTATATAAATGAATTGTATTTGTATAATGACATTACAAGAACAAAAAATGTTCGTTCTTGACAACCAAAGTTAATCTTTAAGATAAAATAAATAAATAAACATATAAAATAGAAAGGATAATTGAGGTTAAATATTTGCATGTGCATGCATATTTTGTTTTTACTAGGAAGATTATCATTTTATTTTAGTTTTTAACTAATTTATCACTCATGCTTTCATTGTCAATTAGATATAAAATTTTGAAACATAAAAAAAATCTTATATCGTAAAAAACGTTTTTGGCATTATCTTTATATTCAATACAACAGTTCATATTTGAAAACCCTAACTTGACTCTTTAATTATTATTTAATTAATCAGCCAAACTGGCAACTTGGGTTATGAATTTCATTAACCCAAATTAATTTTTTTTATTTTATTAGATGATAGCAAATACAAAAATTGATTTACTATCAACCCAACACTCAAGAATAAAATTCAATAAAAATCTCACATTAAACAATGAAATTGAAAAAAAACAAAAGGGACAAAAAATCTTGACCCGACTCTTTAATTAATATTTAATCAACCTGTTAAACTTGGTTCTAGTTTATCAATTTTGTTTTTCTTATTTTATTATATGATTAGAAATAGGACATTTGATTTACCATTAATTCAATAATAAAGGATAAAATTCCATGAAAATCACACACTAAATGATGGAATTGGAAAAAAAAACCAAAAGATATAAAATAAAATAAAAAGCTAAAAAATCCCAACCCGACTCCTTGATTAATATTTGGTCAAGCTTACAACCCAAGTTTTGAACTCTACTAGTTCTATTTATTTTTTAAAACTTATTGTATGACAAAAAAATATAAAAATTGATTTATCATTAACTCAATAATAAAGGATAAAATTGAATAAAAACCCATCACTAAATGATGGAATTGAATAAAAAAACTAAAGATAAAAAAATGGCTAAGAAAAACAAAATGGTCATAAAAAAAAAGCCCAACCATGTTGGATTGGTCGGGAGGCCTCGAGCCCGACCCATTAATTTTCTTGGGTCAAGTTGAACAGTTTTTAAAAACCCCAACTCACATTCCACTTGTAATATCCATTTATTTAAATTTTTTTTAACCAACTATCATTTATAAAATTCATATTAAATGAATTTAACAAGTTGGGTCAGGTAAGATAATATAAATATGATAGATGAGTTGGTATTTTTTAACACTCCTAGATTTTCCCTCTAAAGTAGTCTTCTTCTAAATTATTTTACATTAGGCCTGTATTTTCTTAGCCTTACATTCTCTTTGGTCCTCACCCAAAATAAAATGGTCCACACAATTTGCACGTAGGCCTAATAAAACAGGCTGAATTTAATAAAAAAAACAATTAAATTTAACAAAGAACAACAAATGTCATATTAAAAATTAATTAAAAATCATATAGAAGGCAAAAACAAAAAATTAAAGCCTAATCTCTAATTAAATAAAAGCTAAAGGATGAAACTGAAAAAACATGAAATTAAAAAATAGAAGAAAAAAAAACAAGCAAACTAGGCATATCTCTTAAACTTGGGTTAATCACCAAAACTCGCAGTAAGAGAGATTTTAGACTCGGGCTTAATCAAGAAACTCAATTCTCAACTAACTTAATATTGAAGGTTTAGGTGGGAAAAAATATCAATTTAAAAATTCAGTAACATAGTTGCACCAATTATTGAATGTATAAAGAAAAAAAAATAATTTGGGAGAAGAGACTAAAAGATCTTTTCTTTTATCATAGAAAAAAACATTGCTTCGATGTTAGCACTTTCAAATTTTAACAAACTATATAAGTTCAAGAGTGATGTTTGTGGTATAGGAATTAAGGGTATATTTTCCCAAGAGAAGAGACCCATGGCATTTTGTAGTGAGAAGTTAAATGATTTTAGATTGAAGTGGTCTATGTATGATAAGGAGTTTTATGCTATTTTTTAAACTGTGAAGAAATGGAAGCAATATCTAATAGGCAAAAGATTTCTATTATATTTTGATAATAAGGCATTAAAATTCCTGCATGTACATAAATGAATAAATAATACTTTACAAATGAGATGGATGACTTACTTGTAGCAATTCCTAATTAGAATTGTATGCAGGGCTAGAGTCTAGAATAGGATTGATGATGTTTTGAGTAGAAATGAAGCCTTACTAATCATTTTGATGGAAAAGATCACTAAGTTTAATTATTTTTACATTCCTTGTTCTTTATTGTGAGAAAATATGACTCGAGATTTGTATAGAGAATGCTTCCTTGGTCACTTGGGGTAAAAAAAGATAAGTGATGTCATCCTTTAAAGGCATTATTGGCCTTACTTGAAATATGATACTAGTAAGTTTGTGTAAAAACACTATATTTGTTAACCTATCAAAGAGCGAGCACAAAATATAGGTTTATATATGTCTTTTTTTATTCTTGAAAATATATAGGAAGACTTGTCTATGGCTTTTATACTTTGATTGCCTTATACATTAAGAAGCATGAATTTTATATATATTTTTTTTGTACTTGACATGTTTTCAAAGATAGTTTATTTTATCCTTCGCTAGAAGATGAATGATGATCTCGTAATTGCTCGAGTTTTCTACTAAGAGGTGGTTTGTTTGCACGGATTTCTGAATACCATTACTTCATATTGAGATAATAAGTTTATTAGTTGCTTTTGGAAAATATTATAAAGGATGTATGATTAATCTTTACAATTCATTAGCACAACTCATACACAAACAAATGAGTAAATGGAGTCACTGAATTAGACACTTAATAACTTGATTTAAAGCACTTGTGGTAACAAGCCAAAACATTGAGATTGTGAACTTACACGATAATGATTTGCATTAAAAAAAGTGTTAAACATGGTGTTATACATAAATCATCATTCTAGATTGCTAGATAGTGTATGTGTAGCATCCTAGACATGTACATAATCTTGTATTGGTTTAAAAGGGTGTTTGTTATAGCACTATTGCCAAGAAAATGGCTACACAAACTATACATGCTAATGTAAGATAAAAGTTGTAAGATAAAAGTTGTAGCTAACCAATGCTAGAAATAAAGAAGCTTTCAATGAACACTATTATGTTAAAGTGTTCAAGAAATGAGATATCGTGATAGTGATGGTGTTTTTACATAATAAGAGATTTCTTATAAGGACGTATAGCAAGTTGAAGTGGAAGAAGTATGATCTTTATATCATAATTAAAAAGAACAAATACCATGCTTATATTTTCGAAATGCTAGATAATATGGGTATTTATAAAACCTTTAATGTTTCTAATATTTATCTTTATTATGATGATGAGTCATTATTGTATAAACAAAAAATTTTCTACCAAACAAATTTCTCCATGTGTTATTTTTTAATTTATTTCTACATGAAAGGATAAAGTAAAATTGAAATAAATGACATGAAAAATAAATGAGCCTTTATATATTTCTTAGTTAATATGAGGTTGACACTTGGGAGGAGATATTCAAGATATCTCGTCATAAATGCAAAATCTCATCAATAAAGATCAACCAATAAAATCATGTCATTTGGCATTGGAAAAGGACCTGAGAGCCCCTACGAACCTCTATAAATAGAAGGCCTCAACCTAGAAATATAAAAAAAAATTCTTAAAGATACAAATTTTCTTTAAGATAATCTATTCAAGCAAAGAAGCTCTCTCAAAAGTTCTCAAGCCTCTTTCATCTACACTTGAAGTCTACAAAGAACGAAATTTGTTGGATCAAGTCTAAATGCCCCATAAGAGTTCTTCAACAACACTTTGAAGACAAATCAAAAGTAATCTTCAAAGCATCAAATCACTAAATCTTGCTTCACAATACACATCTAAATTCAAGTTCTTGCAAAGCAAAAATCTTGCTTGATTTTACAAATAAATCAGTCACCATATATCAAATCCAAGGAAAGAATCAAAGGATTGTCTTATTCTTTTGAAAGAATACTTTAGATAGAGATTGTACTTAGTCATATATTTAGTAAAATAATAAATTTGTACTAGTTTTTGTTTAATTTTAGATGCTTAAAATTGTGTCTACAAATTTCTAGCGACTGCACTAAGAAATTCTCTACCTTTCATCTCTTCCCTTTAAGACTCTCAATGGCAAATAGGAAGAATATGATCATCATTGTCACTTCCAAAAGCATCAAGGCTACTGATTCAAGTTATTGACATACCATTAAAGATTCTTCAACCCCGCCATTGAAAACAAAATCCATTACCGAGTTGTATGTACAAACTAAGCCGACTCTCAAGCTAACTTTAACTTCGAATGTAAGAGGGGCATGAAAGCTCGCTCTAAACCTGAAGCCACAAATAACTCCACTATAAAAGTTAAGTGGGACACGTGGAATTTTCTTTGGCACTAAAGGCAACTTTAGCAATTCACCTATGGAACTTTTCTATGTCAATCACCAAGTAAAAAGCTCAATTCAACCCTCGTATTCTTATGTGTAGCCGTACACCCAAAAAATTAACCTGTTAAGAATGTCTCTAAGCTATTAACCACCAAAGTTTCAGTAATTTGATGGCAAAAAAGAATCTTGGGCATTATATAGCTTACTTTATGGAGAGTTGCAACAATGTCGGAACTAATAGTGATCTTATGGTAAAATAGTTCGTTCGTTTCTTGAAAGGTAATGCCCTCGACTGGTACACTAACTTGGAGTCTGGCTTAATCGATAGTTGGGAGCAATTGGAAAGTGAGTTTCTTAACCACTTCTACAACACTCGTTGTGTGGTTAGCATGATTGAACTCGTCAATGGACATCAGTAGAAGGAAAAGCTTGTCGTCAAGTACATTTATAGGTGAAGAAACCTTAGCCTTAAATGTAAAGATCGAGTCACCGAAACTTTTATGCTAGACATGTGTATTCAAGGGATGCATTGGGGATTATGCTATATTTTACAAGGCATCAAACCAAAGTCTTTAAAGAATTAACTACTCAAGCACACGACATGAAAATTAGCATTGCGGCGGTTGAAAGCTCATTATTACCTATACAAGATACCAAGAGAAATAAGCCTGAAGGTTGTAGATTTAGAAAAATTGCTCTAAAGGTGAGGGAAAGTAGTCTTTAGTAGATCACTATGTTGTCGTAAAGGTACCAACTGAAGTTAAGAGGGATGATCATACAACACCAGCTACTTTTCAAAAAAGGTGAAAAAAAAAGTCATCCATAAAAAAGCGATAAGAAAATATGTATTCATTCCTCGACTTAGATGTATTTAGGATGTTGGATGATCTGCTTGAGGCAAATATCATTGAGTTGTTAGAGGTGAAGCATCCCATAATCTAAACTATTACAAATATCATCGCTTAATCAGTCATCCCGTAAAGAATTGTTTTATGCTAAAAGACTAGATCATAAGGCTACATGAGAATGGGGATATCCTTTTTTATGATAAACTAACAGCCTCTAATATCACAACCATGGTCAATTTAATTCCACACCATTCGCCTCCTATAATAAATTTTAACTCTTTTAAACCTATAGAGCATGACGTCATTTTGCTTCGAAACTTTACTGTATCCTCAAGTCAAACTTCATATATAACCCTTACACCTCAAGTTAGCAACTTGAAGCCTGATTTATTCGAAAATTATGATGACCAAGGATGGACTTTAGATATGTATAGAGGAGGAAGGAAAAAATATATGCAAATGACAAAGCCAACTATAATAAGAATCTCGATGTTATGGAAGCTAATTGATGAGCAGATATGCCGAAAGATTCGATGAAAGTCCATACAAGTTAGAGATGAGGTGTTTCCAACTCAAAGTGTAAGAAAACTTGTTGCACTGAATGAGTATATGCTATGAGAGATGAGAAGGATTAAAAATGCAGTTGTTGCTTACTATTATGTTAATAAAGAGAAAACTCCTACTAAAAAGGTTATGGAGGAAAGTTATGATGACTCTTCAAACTTGCCTCACAATGTATGCACCATGGAGATATCCTTCAAAGGTGAAGATCTGTTGCTTAGATCAAAACTCCATAATCGGCCTTTTTTTTATTAAAGGATATGTCGATGAAAAGATGGTGAGTCATATCTTGGTGGATGATGGTTTGGCTATCAATATACTACCTCTTAAAACCATAAAAAAAAAAAAAAACTTAGGATTCCTATAGATGAACTCTTCCCAAGTCATCTGATGATTCAAGACTTTAATCTAAAAGGTCAAAACATCATGGGAAAGATAAGACTTGTGATACATATGGAAGATATGGAATCTAATGCACTTTTCCATGTCATAGATGCCAAAACTACTTACAACACGTTATTTGGACGACCATGGATAAATGAAAATGGTATCGTCTCCTCAACGCTCCACCAATATTTTAAGTATTGTCAAAATGGACAAGTGAGAAAGATAGTGGCAGACACCAACCCTTTTACCGTAGCTAAAGCCCATTTTGCCGACATAAAGCTCTATTTTAAGTCAACTGTGATGGAAGAACTCTGATCCCTACATGACCATACATGAAAGGGAAAGACTGACTCTAAAAGCTCAAAAGGGCATAATCCATCTGCAAATAAAGCAATGACTCGTCCAATAAAGAATAAAGAAAAAGAAAAGGTAATAGAAAACTTTGTTGATAATAAGATATCACGTAAAGTCATGGTACTATAATATATCCCAATATTAGCAAGAAAAGAGGGTCAATCTTTTTTTATTAAGGATAAAGAGAATATCAACAAGAGGCTCAAAAACTTGACTTTATTAGCTACTAATCTCGTATTAAACAAGGCCTCGAAACCTTTATTAAAAGGGTTTGCTTATCAGACTGAGTTGGTGGTTATAAATCTTGAAAAACTCCCTAATGAATGGATGAATGGCTTCATTCCCAATGCTTATAAACCTTTAGCCAGGGCTAGTTATAGTCATGAGGACATTAATAAGTTAGCAAAGGATGGTGATATGAATCAACTTGAAGGTAAACAAGTTGTAAATAATAGGAAGGCTTGGAGATCGAAGAAAACTTCTAGCAAAACTTTAAGGGCTGGTCTTAGATACGAGTCTTCCACACCACTTCATTTTAAGATTAGTAAGGAAGTCTCGTGATACATAAGTGTGGAAGAAGTGAAGGACAAACAACAAAGTTAGCCTACCCCTCTTAAAGCTTTAGTTTGGGATTATCTTGGCTTGACTACGACTCATGCTTTCATTTTTTTTAGGATTGGAACCCAAAAGAATGGAAGAGCACTTAAACACAAATAAGTCTTCACAAGACTTGGACAATCCAAGTTAAAAGATGACAAACATATACTCGATCATCAACCAAATTTAATAGAGGGTTGATGCAACCATATTACTTGATAGTTTTACCAATATTTACCTTGTATTTTGCATATGTTTTATATATAAAATGTCTTGATATTCTTTTTTTATGTTTTGAAGACACTTTTGGATGTAAGATTCTAAAAGAAGTAAATTGGAGAAAATTGACAGATTTGACCTCTGATCGATGTTTCGTGCAAAGCTTGAGCTCTAGAAGTCAAAATGAAGTGATTCGAATGGCAATTGAAAGCTAACATCCATAATTTTCTGTACATATATGGAAAGAAAAATAAAAAGATAAAGAACATAGAGATTGTAGCCTTCAAAGTTAAATCTTGTATTCTGCCGGTGTTGACCTTCAGCCATTCCAATTTGAATATCTTGAGCTACAGAAGTCCAATTGATGCAAACTCAATCTGTTTGGATTCCTGACTCAAAGGTCTATCAGCCTACCAAATGCTAGGTGAAAATGAGCTCATTTGAGAGAGATATGATTTTTCTAAGATGACACATGAATTCTACCACCAAACATGTTTTGTGAAGAAACAAGTCCAAATTACATCCCAAAGCATCCAAACCGACATCCGAGTCTTTATTTTGGCAATTTAGCTTCTCTAAGTCAAAAGTCAAAGCTTGAAGGTTTATGCAAGGCTATTTCATCTATTTTAGAAAAATAGTTATTGAAATACTTAAATGTAAATTGTTTACTTAGGAAAAGACTATTTTGTAGAAAAAGGATTAAGGTTTCTTAGGATATAAAAAGAAAGAGAGAAGGGAAAGAGAGGACAACCAGCCAAGAGAGAAAAAAGGAACTTTCCTCCACAAACTTGAAATCATGCATTCTTCTTTCTTTTTGATTAGTTGTTCAATAGACATTCAAGACTAAACTCTTTTGCTTGTTTGCAAGGACACATAAACCTTCAGCTTTTAAGAGTTGTGAGATTTATTTTACATTTTCTTTTCAGTTTATATGATGAATGAATATGTTTGTTATCCTATGCTTATTTCCTATGATTTTTTATTTTAATTGCTAGAGTGGACTCTAAGTTATTATTGTGAACAATCTATTGTTAAGTTTGCTATAAAAACCAGAGTTGTGGTATATAAACTTGTGAAGCAACTGAGTTTAATGATTGTGGCGGATCTATGTTATTAATCTTAAGGAGAATGATTAGTACTTAAAAGTGCATTTTTATCACGGTTTTATATTATCATTTTGCACTTCAAGTATCAATAACTCATTAACTAAAGCATGTTTTATAATAACAAGTGTGATACTATAAGATACCTTTAATTTATGGTAAATGTTCATCTTAAATGCAGGTTTATCATATAAATGAAAGGATTGATTGATGAGTTTAAGTGCTGAAATTGAAAGGACAAAGAGAGGGTTTAACTTAGAAAAGAGATGTTGGTTCAGTTAGAACTGGAACACTGTTCAGTCATTGAACCATATCTAGAGCTGTAGATCTTGGATTTAGGTCTGCTCTATATAGATGGAAAGCTAAGACATAGGCCTAAAACTTTCATGGTAATTCAAGATTCAAAAAGGCCATTTTCAAGTCCAAATTGTAGTAACAATGGAGAAGTCCGAATCTGTCCTGCAGCCTAGACACTATTCACTGTTTAGCCCATATCTCGAGTTCTAGAAGTCCAAATGACCTCATGTTTTTTTTTGTTAGAAGCTGAGACAATTTCCTAGAACTTTCATACGGAAAGTCTGTTCAAATTCTGACGTTATCAATGATGTTTTGTTTAGAAAAAAAGATAAGAATTGTCATCAAGTCAAGATGTGGCCACCCACTCATCAATTAGTCAACAAATCAATAGTTCCAAATTTTGGCCTATAAAAGAAGGCATTTGCCATGCATTTAGGCATCTTGGTGTTCAGATCAAGATCATGCTCTTGCTTCCTCTCCTTATATTTTGTAATGCTTAAGTTTTGTTTATATTAATCTCTTGTTTATGCCTTTCATTTTCTTTCCTTTACTTAGTTAACTTTATCTTATTTATGTTTTTATCTTGTTTATTTATGTTTCTTTCTTTCATTATTTTTAGCTAAGTTTATTATGTCAAGGTGAAAAGGTTACACTAATGGTGTAAGAATAAGTATAATATAAACTCAACATGGACCTTAATGTTTAATACTAACATGTTTTATATTTGTTATCTTGTTCACTTTTAATACTTTGCTTGTTAAATGGTTAATCTAAATTTATGTTGTATAACCCTTGGTACAACAAATATTTGGCACTTTCATAGCCCAAACCGTATGGTATAACCGACATCTTTGCTATGAAAGGAACTTGATTTGTTGTTAACATAAGTTATAATCATGAATGCCTGATAATATTTACAAGTATTAGCATTATTCAAACAAGATAACTAATGTAATCATGTTAACACTTTATAATCTAATTGGAACCTCCTTTGTGCTTGGTTTCCAGTTGAATAATAAGAGTTTATACTATACTTATTTGAAATACAATTAGTGGATCCTCTAACCTTAACAATTATTTTTATCATTGTTTAATCCTTATATCAGTATCACATCTCAAAGCTCTTATTATTATTATTACTACTACTACTACTACTACTACTACTACTACTACTACTACTACTACTACTATTACTATTCTTGTTGTTATTGTTGTTTATAATTTATACAGTTAACCTCCCTGTGGTTCGACCCCGGTTTTGCCGGGTTTTTTATTACTTCGACACTCCTGCACTTTGAAGAAGACATCAATCTTTTGGTCGTGTTAGATAGGGATCACAAACCCCTTTAATGAAGAGAAAGAAGATGATAAAATGTATCTCACTTTAAATCATATCATTATTGAAGAAGATCATAATGATGAGCATATCTTTGAGAAGATGTTGAGGAAACTCAACCCACCCTTGAATCAAAAAATAAGCCTACAGTGAACGAGCTTAAAGAGATTAACTTAGGCATTGTTAAAAACTCACGCCCAACCTTCATCAATGCAAACTTATCATATAAAGAGGAAATGGATTACTTAGAAATTTTGATAGAATATCGAGATATCTTCATATGGTCATATGATGAAATGCTAGGTTTAGACCCCAGGGTTGTTATCCATCAATTAGCAGTAAAAATAGGGTTGGACTTGTAAAAGAAACTCAACATCATTTTCTTCCTGAACTCATCTCACAGATTGAGGCTAAAGTCAACAAACTTATTCAAACAGGTTTCATTCATAAGGTCAAATATCCTATATGGATTTCAAATATCGTGCTGGTGAAAAAGAAGAATGGTCAAATCCGTGTTTGCGTGGATTTTCGAGACCATAACAATGTTTGTCCCAAAGATGACTTTCCACTTCCAATCACTAAGATCATGGTCAATGTTACCATGGGCCATAGGAGATTAACCTTCATGGATGGTTCATCTGGATATAATCAAATTCGAATGGCACTCCTAGATGTTAAAAAGATGGCATTTCGAACTTTGAAAGGGATTTATTACTATAAAGTCATGTCTTTTAACTTAAAGAATGCAGGTGCCACTTATCAAAGTGCGATACAAAAGATTTTTATGATATGTTTCACCAACAGGTTGAATGTTATGTTGATGACCTAATGGTGAAATCAAAAGAAAAAGAAAATCATTTGCAAGATCTTCGTCTGGTATTTAAATGGTTATGTCGATTCCAACTAAAGATGAACCAACTAAAATGAGCATTTGGTGTGTCATCGGGAAAATTCCTAGGATTTATAGTTCGACATCAAGGAATTGAGATTGACCAGTCTAAGATTGACATCATTCTAAAAATGTCGAAACCAAGAAATATCCATGAGTTGAAGAGTCTCCAAGGAAAGTTGCACCCACTTGATGAAGGATACATTATTTTATTGGGATAAAGCTTATATTAATGCCTTAAACAAATTAACTAATGAAGCAATTGAGTTTAATAATTGTGGCAGATTTATGTTATTAACCTTAGGGAGAACATTTGAACAAATCAAACATAGACTGCGGACAGTCATGTTGTCAAGATTAATCAATTTATCCAATTCTTAAGGTTGCCATTCATTTAAATTACTAGTCTGGACACTGTGTGATTAGTACTTAAAAGTGCATTTTTATCAAGGTTTTATATCATCATTTTGCACTTGAAGTATCAATAACTCCTTAACTAAAGCATGTTTTATAATAACATATCTAATTATATAAGATACTTTTAATTTATGGTAAATCTTCATCTTAAATGCAGGCCTATCACATAAATGAAAGAATTGATTGATGAGTTGAAGTACTGAAATTGAAAGGACAAAGAGATGGCCAAACTTAGAAAAGAGATGCTGGTGCAGTCCAAACTGGAACACTGTTCGGTAATTGGGTCATATCTGGAGCTGTAGATCTTGGATTTAGGTCCATTTTATATGGATGGAAAGATAAGACATAGGCCTACAACTTTCATGTGGAGCCCAAGATTTAACAAGGCCGTTTTCAAGTCCAAATTGTAGCAACAAAGAAGAAGTCCGAATCTGTCCTGCAGCCCAGACACTGTTCAGTGTTCAGCCCATATCTCGAGTTCTAGAAGTCCAAATGATCTCAAATGTTTACCCTGGAAATATGAGACAATTTCCTAGAACTTTCATGATTGAAGTCTGTTCAAATTATGACGTTATCAATGACGTTTTTGGCAGACAAGAAGATAAGAATTGTCACCAAGTCAAGATGTGGCCACCCACTCATCAATTAGTCAACAAATCAATAGTTCCAAATTTTGGCCTATAAAAGGAGGCATTTGCCATGTATTTAGGCATCTTGGTGTTCAGATCAAGATCATGCTCTTACTTTCTCTTTGTATTGCTTATGTTTTGCTTTCATTAATATCAAGTTTATGCCTTTCATTTCCTTTCATTTACTTAGTTAACTTTTATCTTACTTATGTTCTTATCTTGTTTATTTATGTTTCTTTCTTTCATTATGTCTAGCTAAGTTAATTATGTCAAGGTGAAAAGGTTACACTAATGGTGTAAGGATAAGTATAATATAAACTCAACATGGACTTTAATGTTGGATACTAACATGCTTTATATTTGTTATCTTGTTCACTTTTAATACTCTGCTTGTTAAATGGTTAATCTAGATTTATGTTGTATAACACTTGGTACAACAAATACTTGGCACTTTCATAGCCCATACTGTATGGTATAACCGACACCTGAGCTATGAAAGGAACTTGATTTGTTGTTAACATAAGTTATAATCATGAATGCCTGACAACATTTACAAGTATTAGCATTATTCGAATAAGATAGCTAATGTAATCATGTTAACAATTTATAATCTGATTGGAACCTCCTTGTGTGTGGTTTTCAATTGAATAATAAGAGTTTATACTATACTTGTTTGAAATACCATTAGTGGATCCTCTAACCTTGACATTTGTTGTTATCATTGTTTAATCCTTACATTAATCTTCCATATCAAAGTTCTCATCAACTTCTTCTTCTTCTTCTTCCTTATTATTATTATTATTATTATTATTATTATTATTATTGGTGTTATTATTATTACTACTACTACTACTACTATTACTATTATTATTGTTGTTGTTGTTCTTGTTGTTATTCTTGTTACTATTGTTGTTGTATTATTGTTGCTTATAATTTATACAAGTAACCTCCCTGTGGTTCGACCCCGGTCTTGCCGGGTTATTTATTACTTCGACACTCCTGTATTTGGGAAAAGACATCAATCTTTTGGTCGTGTCAAGTTTTTGGCGCCGTTGCCGGGGAGGTAAATTCTTGTACAAATTATAGTATTTATTTTATTTTCTCTTTTCACTTTTCTTGTATCTAATTTTGTTTATTTTTTTTGTTTTGTTTATTTTTGTTTTGTTTTCTTCTTCTTTTTCTTCTCTTTTTACACGTGCATGAGAGTTTGGTCACGTACATTAAGTGGTAGACTTTGTAGGGTATCCTCATCATTTTCAAAAAATATGGCCGAAGAAGACAATCAATCGCTTCATAATGAGAATAATGAGAATATTCGGGTTAGATCACTTAGAGAACACATGAATCCCACAAGAACAAGTGCACCCTCATGCATAGTTTTTCCACCTGATGCATCTCATTTTAATTTTAAGACAGGCATTATTCAACTTTTACCATCTTTTCATGGCTTAGATTTAGAAAATCCATACTTGCATTTAAGGGAATTTGAGGAGGTTTGCAACACGTATAATGACTCAAATTGTAGCATGAACACGATTAGATTGAAGCTTTTTCCTTTTTCATTAAAAGATAAAGCTAAAACATGGCTACAAAATTTGAGACCTGGATCCATTCGTGCTTGGGATGAAATGCAACAACAATTTTTAAAGAAGTTTTTTCCGTCCCACAGAACAAACTCTTTCAAAAGACAAATCATTACTTTCTCTCAAAAACCAGGAGAAACATTTTATCAATGTTGGGATAGGTATCGAGACTTGCTTAATACTTGCCCACATCATGGTTTTGAAACATGGAGATTAGTTTCACATTTTTATGAAGGATTAACACCTAGAGATAGGCAAATGGTTGAATTGATGTGCAATGGAACTTTTGAAGATAAAGACCCTAATGAAGCAATGGAGTACTTAGATTTGCTAGCTGAAAATGCACAAAATTGGGACACCACAGGTACTTATGAGGCACCAAGTAAAACCCAACCTCATACATCTAGTGGGGGTATGTACAACCTTAGGGAAGATCATGACCTCCAAGCCAAGTTTGCATCTTTAGCTAGAAAAGTTGAGGCACTAGAATTAAAAAAGAGTGGTCAATTAAAATCTGTTCAAGACATTGCATGTCAAATTTGTGAAACCAATGAACATTCAACCAATGACTGTCCAACCTTGCCTTCTTTTAAAGAATGTCTCCATGAACAAGCCCATGCATTAAACAGTTTTCAAAGGCCCAACCATAACCCATATTCGCAAACATATAACCCTGGTTGGAGAAATCATCCAAATTTCAGTTGGAAGAATGAGAACAATAATGCTCAAACTTCACAGCCACCATTTCAAGCACACCATAATTTTCAAAATTCTCATAGATATGCACCTCCTTATGCTCCCCCTCCTAGAAGAAATCTTGAGGAAACATTGCATGCATTTATGGAAAAGCAAGAGGCAATTAACACTCAACTTGCTCAAAGCATGACAGATTTTAAAGATACTCTTGCAAAGTTCACATCTGCTCTCAGTTTCCAAGAGAAAGGTAAGTTTCCATCTCAACCGCAACAAAATCCAAAGGGGCAATACAACACGAGTGCAAGTAGTTCGGGAAGCCAACACATGGATCACGTAAAATCAGTCATCACTCTTCGCAGTGGTAAGGTTATTGAAAAACCCATTCTTGAACCTTGTGAGAATGATGATGAGTCAATCTCTGAGGGTAAGGAAAGGATTGAATCTGATCATTGTGAAGAAAAGACTGATTCCCCGCCAGCACTTCCATTTCCTCATGCCATGACCAAACAAAGGAAAGTCAATCACAACTCTGAAATCTTTGAAACTTTCAAACAGGTAAGGATCAATATACCTTTGTTGGATGCTATTAAACAGGTTCCTTCTTATGCTAAATTTTTGAAAGATCTGTGCACTGTGAAGAGAAAACTGAATGTGAAAAAGAAAGCCTTTTTAGCCGAACAAGTAAGTGCCATTCTTCAGAACAATAATGCATTGAAATATAAAGACCTTGGTTGTCCTACAATTTCTTGCTTTATTGGAGAACATAAAATTGAAAGAGCCTTACTTGATCTTGGAGCTAGTGTGAATTTACTTCCATATTCAGTTTTTCAAAGTCTCAATCTAGGTGAGTTAAAACCAACTTCTGTAACTCTTTTACTTGCCGATAGATCTGTAAAAGTGCCTAGAGGAATAGTTGAAGATGTGTTAGTACAAGTCGATAAGTTCATTTATCCTGTGGATTTTATTGTCTTGGACACACAACCTGTTGAAGCATGTAATTCATTTCCTGTTATTTTAGGACGTCCGTTTCTTGCAACTTCTAATGCATTAATTAATTGTAGGAATGGACTGATGAAGCTATCATTTGGGAACATGACATTGGAGATGAATATTTTCAACATTTGCAAGCAACCTGAAGATGATAATGATTTACAAGAAGTAGATTCTATTGAAGAATTAGTTTATGATCAACTTGAATCTACTTTGGGTAAAATTGAGTTGGATGAATCTGAAGATTTGCAAATGATTTATTCTCAGGAAGAAATCACGGATCAAAAAGACACCAAAAATGTTGATGCGAATCTTTTGTTAAGTGTGACAACAGATTCAACATCTGACATCACACCAATCGACGATTACTTTCCTAATAAATCCTTACTTTCTCTTAGTTCAATGCCTTGGTTTGCTAAAAATATCAATTTTCTTGCTACAGGAGATTTGCCAACTCACTGGAGTACCGAAGACAAAGGTAAGTTTTTGAACGAAGTGAAGAAATTTTATTGGAATGACCCTTACTTATTTGAATATTGTCCTGATCAAATATTTCAAAGATGCATTCCTGACAATGAGGTAAGTAATGTCATTAAACTTTGTCATTCTGAAGCATGAGGGAGTCATTTCTCGTCAAAAAAGACAGCTGTGAAAATCTTACAAAATGGATTTTATTGGCCCACCATGTTCAAGGACACACATGCATTCTGCAAAACTTTTTAAAATTGTCAAAAAATTGATACTGGTCAAAAAGTTTTGCTTTATAATTCTCGACTCCATTTATTTCCTGGAAAGCTAAGATCAAGATGGAGTGGTCCTTTCATTGTGAAACATGTGTATCCATATGGGGCCTTTGATATTGAGAATCCAAAGAATGACAATGTTTCTAAGGTAAATGGACATCGTTTGAAAGCTTACTTTGATAATTTTCCTAGTGAAAATGAATCCAATGGTTTGAATGATCCTGTAGATAAAGGTTGATTATTTTGTTTTTCTCACATTGTTTTTGTGTTTCATTTTGGTGTGAACTTTGTTTTGTTAGTCTCCCTCACCCCGGTCAAATGGCGGATAACGGTACTCCGTGACTTCAGTCGATTCTTTCAGTTTCCCATAATAACTGATATCTGTATATATTTGTGCAATACTTTGCTATTTCTCCCTTCTTTGACTCTCTTCTCTAATTCTCATTTGAAAATGGACACCACTCTTGAAAAATTGAAAAAGTACTTTCCTGCTCTGCCTCAGAATGCGATTACAAAAATTTACCGTGCTAGGTGTGCAAGATTGAAGTTGTTAATGAATCATGGAATTCCTGAAGATATTCGCTGGCTGATTGAAGCAAAGGTCCGATTATTAGGTGAGTCCTCCAATTCTTTCATTTCACACATGCCTGGAATAGGTAAAAGCACTTTTGCAAAGAAACGTCGTGCAAAACGACTGAAAGTCTGTCACCGATGTGCCAGATGGACTTGTAATGCAACATATCGTTCTTTAGGAATGGTACCTGTAAACCGTGAAGATAAAATACAATTCATTAAGGATGGCCTGAGTAAGGGGTCTTTAGATAATCTTTTGTTGACCCTTGAGACGCATCCTAGTGGGGATGTGCATCGTGCAATTCATGATTTATGGCCCCATTTTCATAAAGAACATGATAGACTTAGTCTTGGGAATCTGACTAAAAAAGACCCTGTTTGCCAGTTTTTAAGAAAACTGGATGGGAAGCCTATCCCCGACCCATAGAGGGCCTTTAAGCCGTTCTTGGACGTAAAACCAAGGGAAGATGTGAGCCACAATCACAACTACCTGTACATACACATGCTTTTTCCAAATAAATAAATAAATAAAGAGAGAAAGAGAGAGAGAGTGTGTGAGACTCCAGCTGGCCTATATATAGGTGATATGATTGCATTTTCAATTCCGCATCTATAAAATCTTCTCTTCCTTCCCCTCATTTCTACTCAATCCTTACATTAGACAGATATAGAAGTGTGTAGAAATGGCAGGTCCCTCAAGTTATGACATAAAAAAATATTTGTGTTTTCGGTGGATCCAGTCCTGGGAAGGAAATAGCTTTTTTTAGAAGCAGCAAATCATCTTGGTCAAGTACTAGCTGAGAGAAAGATTCATTTAGTGTATGGAGGAGGCAGCCTTGGGTTAATGGGGGGTGTGGCAATAGCTGCATTTTTAGGAGGTAGTCAAGTTTTGGGGGTCGTCCCCGAAGCTTTAACAAAATGGGACATCATTAGAAGAACAATTGGAGAGGAACTACAGGTCTCCACAATGTTTGATCGAATGAATACAATGTTTAATCATGCTGATGCCTTCATTGCCTTACCAGGTGGTCTGGGCACATTGGAAGAGATCTTTCATATTTCCTCTTGGGCCCAACTTCACATTCACCATAAACCTATCGGTTTGCTCAATGTTAATGGTTTTTATGATAATTTGTTGTCTTTTCTTGATCAAGCTGTGGAACAGGAATTTCTAACATCTTCGGCACAACAAATCATAATCTCTGCTGCTACTGCTGAACAGTTGATCGACAAACTACAATCTTTCACCCCTGTAATTGATCCTTCCATGAGTCGCATAAATTGGTCAACTACAGAAAGCCGTAAAAAGCTTAGATTGGATTTGAGCCTTCGTTTGTGAATCCTTGTGTCTTTTGGTTTTATTTCTAGCATAATATTTTGTTCTGTTATTTCTTATATTTGTTTAAGTGTGTTTCAGGTTTGTTAGTGTTCGTTGTTTCAGGTAATGTCTTCTATACTCTATCTTTCTACCTTAGGACATTGAGGACAATGTCTCGTTTTGGTTGGGGGGAGAGGGTAGTAGTATATATATATAAAAAAAAAAATAACCAACTAACTGTTTTTGTTTTTAAAAACCATTTGGCAAAACTGTTATTACTAGGATGGCAGAGTAATGAGGAATTTTATTGACTCTTGAGACGCATCTTAGTAAACATTTTCTAATGGTTATTTGCAATATTCATAACAAGGCCTATTAGAATACTTCTTGAAATATTCAGGTTTACAAACTCTCGCATTGTTATCACTTAATTATGCTCATATACTCATTTAACAAGTATTCTTAAACCTTCATTTTCACACACACACTTTAACATATGATTGTGGGTTGCGTATTGGATTATTACATTATTTATGTTCTTTTGTTAAAGGTAACAACTAAGGGATAGGGATAGTATATAATTTTCAAAAATAAAAAAATAAAAAAATAAAAAATGATGATAATAAAAACGTAGATAAGTTTGGTTTCGTAGCCTCCCTAACCTAAGCAATTAAGCCCGAAGGGGTGTTTTAACACCTAATACCCTAAAGTCAACTGACTTGGGAGCTATTGGCCCAAAGCTTGTTACATGGGTTAAGGAGAAAAGCTTAAGGGAATCAAACATTGCATTATCTACGTATTAGTATCTGCAACCCGAGTTACTAAGCTCGTAGGGGTGTCTCAACACCTAATGCCCTAAGACCAACTGGTCTGGGAGTCATTAGCCGAAAGCTCGTTACATGGGTTGAAGATGCATTGTGTGTGTGTGTATATATATATATATATATATATATATATATATATATATATATATATTAAAAAAAAAAGAAAAAAAAAGAAAAAAATAATAATAATAATAATAATCCTAACCCAAGGAAGTTAACCTTAAACATTAGAACAGAATATTGTTTTCTTCCAAGTAAAGCCCCATAACTATATGTTGATATTTTGAGCACAAGAGAAAGGTTTATTAATATCTTGTTTAAAAGGTATTGAGCAGATATATAAATTTAATGAGAGTTTGTTTATCTGGATAGATTAATGGAAGTTGAATGATGAATGCCTTGCTTTGTGGAATTTGCAAATTGTTTTTCTATTTTAACGCTTTAATTACTAGGGACTAGTAATAAGCTGGTTGGGGGGTGTGATTAGTACTTAAAAGTGCATTTTTATCAAGGTTTTATATCATCATTTTGCACTTGAAGTATCAATAACTCCTTAACTAAAGCATGTTTTATAATAACATATCTAATTATATAAGATACTTTTAATTTATGGTAAATGTTCATCTTAAATGCAGGCCTATCACATAAATGAAAGAATTGATTGATGAGTTGAAGTACTGAAATTGAAAGGACAAAGAGATGGCCAAACTTAGAAAAGAGATGCTGGTGTAGTCCAAACTGGAACACTGTTCGGTAATTGGGTCATATCTGGAGCTGTAGATCTTGGATTTAAGTCCATTTTATATGGATGGAAAGATAAGACATAGGCCTACAACTTTCATGTGGAGCCCAAGATTTAACAAGGCCGTTTTCAAGTCCAAATTGTAGCAACAAAGAAGAAGTCCGAATCTGTCCTGCAGCCCAGACACTGTTCAGTGTTCAGCCCATATCTCGAGTTCTAGAAGTCCAAATGATCTCCAATTTTTACCCTGGAAAGATGAGACAATTTCCTAGAACTTTCATGTTGAAGTCTGTTCAAATTATAACGTTATCAATGACGTTTTTGGCAGACAAGAAGATAAGAATTGTCACCAAGTCAAGATGTGGCCACCCACTCATCAATTAGTCAACAAATCAATAGTTCCAAATTTTGGCCTATAAAAGGAGGCATTTGCCATGTATTTAGGCATCTTGGTGTTCAGATCAAGATCATGCTCTTACTTTCTCTTTGTATTGCTTATGTTTTGCTTTCATTAATATCAAGTTTATGCCTTTCATTTCCTTTCATTTACTTAGTTAACTTTTATCTTACTTATGTTCTTATCTTGTTTATTTATGTTTCTTTCTTTCATTATGTCTAGCTAAGTTAATTATGTCAAGGTGAAAAGGTTACACTAATGGTGTAAGGATAAGTATAATATAAACTCAACATGGACTTTAATGTTGGATACTAACATGCTTTATATTTGTTATCTTGTTCACTTTTAATACTCTGCTTGTTAAATGGTTAATCTAGATTTATGTTGTATAACACTTGGTACAACAAATACTTGGCACTTTCATAGCCCATACTGTATGGTATAACCGACACCTGAGCTATGAAAGGAACTTGATTTGTTGTTAACATAAGTTATAATCATGAATGCCTGACAACATTTACAAGTATTAGCATTATTCGAATAAGATAGCTAATGTAATCATGTTAACAATTTATAATCTGATTGGAATCCTCCTTGTGTGTGGTTTCCAATTGAATAATAAGAGTTTATACTATACTTGTTTGAAATACCATTAGTGGATCCTCTAACCTTGACATTTGTTGTTATCATTGTTTAATCCTTACATTAATCTTCCATCTCAAAGTTCTCATCAACTTCTTCTTCTTCCTTATTATTATTATTATTATTAGTATTATTGGTGTTATTATTATTACTACTACTACTACTACTACTACTACTATTACTATTATTATTGTTGTTGTTGTTATTGTTGTTATTGTTGTTACTATTGTTGTTGTATTATTGTTGCTTATAATTTATACAAGTAACCTCCCTGTGGTTCGACCCCGGTCTTGCCGGGTTATTTATTACTTCGACACTCCTGCACTTGGGAAAAGACATCAATCTTTTGGTCGTGTCACTGTGGTTATTTGAAGGTTAGGATTAGTTATACAGCGGATCCGTTAATTAAGTAATGTTAAGAAAAGATAAATATTCAGAATATAAAATTGATGTATCGTTTCAGTGATTAGTTCTGATTTTCGTAGGTGGATGTTTACTTGAAATCAGGGTTTGTTCTCTTGATAATTTTCTGATTTTATTTACTTTCATTTAATAGTTTTCTTTTTTCTTTTGTTAAAGCCTAGATAACCTCCAAACCCCCCTAGTAATTCCAAGTGAATTTATCCTTTACTTCGAATGTAATGTATGATAAAGAAAGAATGTCTGCCAAAAGCATTAGTGATATCACAAGTTTCCAATAAACAAAAAAGAAAAGGAAACGCTATAGCTAATTGATCTAACCTGCCTTTAGTCGGAATCAGATCAAGAGTTTTGGTTCTTTTCTTCAAGGGTACGCCAGCGGCTATTCAGTGAGGACTGTGTAATTTGAAGTTTTCTCTCTGCATGTACAACTCAAAAGTACTGTAAATGGACATTTCCTTGATCACAAAGCAATTATAATTTATTTAATAAACTGATCTTATTAGTCCCTGAAGGGGTTACAAAGCAGTGGAGATTACATGAAAACCTGCTCTCGCAATCTGCTCCACCAAAATTTATCTAGCGTGCATGTCCACCATGTATACTTTTGCATCTCATCATAACATTCAACAAGATCAAAGGATTTAAAACTTATTTAATGATGGTAAATATTGTCTGAACAATAGTGAGAATCAAAAGAGTAGCAGCCGCAAAAATAGAAACAATTGCCCATGGGGTGCCAAAGTAATTGCTCATCAACAGAGCACGCCATCTTGGACACCTGCGCCGGTAATACTTGTTCACCTCCCGGCACAGTTTTAGATAATAGTATTTTTTCAAGTAAGCATCATCATAAAGCTTGTTGAAGAATTGCGTTGCCTCATCTGGATTCAACCAATTATCAATGATTCCACTGCTGGTGAAAGTATCCATATCTTTGGTGGTGTTAATGAGGTTGTCTAGGAGTACGGCATATGAAGTGATTCTGTCTGTGCATTTAGGAGAACACTGCTCGTAGCTGATGAGGTTTCGAATGATGACTTCAGTTGTCTCCTGAATTAGCAATGGAGGGATTTTCAGGACACCATTTTCGAATTTTATATCCAAGATGCTTGTTGACTCACCCACCTTCAATTTAATTCCGGCGTCTACAAGATTTGTGACGGAAGGCATAGGTTCCCATCCGGTTTCACCATTTTCCTCTTTTCCAGATGACAAAACTAACCAATTTCTTAAGAGGTCAAGCAAATGTTTTTGTCCCTGGTAAGAGGGAAGTTTGCGGGGTGGATGAAATGAAAAAATGTTGTCAAAGAATTGAAGGGCAAGTTGTGCGAGGGTTGTCGTGTTTCCAGGTTCCGCGGTCATGTTGAACAAGTGATCAAGGACCAACCAAGGTATTTGGTTTTCTACCAAAATCAAATCATGATATAGGTACTGCATCATGCAAGACATATTGAAGATAGGATCATCATCTTCTCTAAGATGATTATCTTGTTCCTTTCTAAATAGCTCAATAAGAAAGCAACCATCTATTACCAATATTCTGACAAAATCCTCCACACCGACATCAATTGGTCCAGCATAACACGAACGTGCCTCTTTCTCGATCCCCCTGGTGAATTTGATCAACTCCTTCAGTGTTATGCTCGCAGATCTTCGAGAGAGAAGGCCTTTGAGATACTTCAGTTTAACTTTCTCTGTAGATTTCATCAGTGGATGGTGACGGTGCCAGGGGCCAATTGAAAATGCGTTGGGGGTATAAGCTTTTTCGCTGTGCCTTCGGAGAATGTAGGGCACTTTAAAGATGCATATTTTATCAGGCATTATCAAATTCTGGGACATCATACTTTCAACGGAAGAGGTCAATGAATCAATATCAACTGTGACCTGATCATCTACTCCATGAGAAGGACCGCATATATCAACATTCCTTGTACCACCATCCCTTTCCGATCTTGCCATCGTTTCTATGTGAAGAAGAAAAGAATAATGAGGACAAAAAAAAATTAGAATCTACTTGAAGAGAAAGAAAAGGAATTCTAAGCTAAGTGTGAAAAGTAACCCATTCAACGAATTATATATCTCTTTTAAACCCATAAATTCTTCAGGCCAAGCTCAACAAACCATGATTCGAGTACCTACTCAGAACCCAAACCGACCCTTCCAAATCCTACCGGGTTGTATAAACTTATTCTACACAAAGAAAGTTTTCTGCAAGGTTTTGAACTCAGTTGCACTCCAAACATAACTCTGTTGGGAGTTTAGAAAGGTTTGTGATTTTTCAATCCTTTTGAAAAGAATAGTTTCCTAGCAATTTTCCCAAATGAGCAATCAGAAGGGCCTATGAAGCTAACGAGCTGTGGTGTAAGGTGTAGGAGAACATATATTAGCATTAAGCTTCTCTCATACCTGACAGAATGCAACTTTCCTGTAGATCTTCTCACTCCTCAATGATTTTATTTCCTTACCTATGCTGAGTTGTTGACTGCTGCCTGCTACAATTTGCAAGAAAAGTTTTACATGGTATCATCGAAGTTTGCTGCTGAAATGCCGAACCATTTCAGAGTGCATCCCTACGAAGTTTACTGTGATATTCAACTGTGCGAAGAAAAAAATGGTAAAGCATTACCTTTCTCGATTAGCCAAAGCCTTGATTCGTTCTTGAGGCTCTAAAAGTGAATTCTTCAGGGTTAGGGGCATGCACGTTTATTGTTTATGGAAGAGCGGATTGAGGCATTTGAAGATTAGTCTGTGAAAGCTTAGGCCGAGTAGGGAGGAAAAATTAGATGTTTCTCATGCAGCTAGAATCAGAAGGAGGGGATGAAAAGAAGTAAGAATTACATATTTCTGGATGATATTGAGACATCTTCAGGGGCATTGTATGAAACTTTGCATCTACAAAAACATGGTTCTGATAAATTGCTCTGGAAGCTCTGTTTATTTAAAAGGTTTCAGTCCTATTCTTTTCTTTGGTAGTAATTTATCCCTTGCTTTGGAGACAAAACTTCCTAGGAATCTATCTTTAGAACTTCTTAAGTGTGATATAAACAGCGTCGGTGGAAAAGCAACAAAGTAAGTAGTGTTTTTTAATTTCCTCCTGCTAAGTTCATTTGACTGCTTAAGGCATCATCCTGTGGTTTCTATTCCTGGAATTCAAATTCAGATGGTATCCAAGGTTTCCATTTTAAGCTTCTCTCTTTGTTCAATTTCTTTGGAATATTAGGCCTCCGTTTGAACTCTAGTTAGTTCTCTTTTGCAATGGTGAAGAAGTTCTAAGTCCAGCCTCGTTCAAGTCCTATATATACTATGGATGATGACATTAATGAATTCCAAAAGACCTGTGCGATTTACGTAATCGAGCCACACTCCTCAATCAACCAGCTTTTTATGCGTTCAGGTAAATTACAGCAACTCCTATTCAATATTATAAAATTACCAGTCATTAAAAAGTCCAAGTTTTGATTAAAAAAACCTCTTTATTATGTCTAAAACACTCTTAATTACTATTTTTTTTTTCATTACAAAAAATAATATTAAAAAGAAAACTCAAAACAAAATTAATAGTGAAATTAATATTGTTCATGTACTAAAAAACAATGTGTCTATTTTTTTAATATTCTTTTTTGTAAATTTTTAATTTAGCTACTTTTTCCAAATGGTAATGGAGAACATTTTGGATAAAAAAGGAGGTTAGGTTAATGTAATTATTAAAATTATAATTATAAAATAAACTAAAAGAGTTGGGGTTATTTTAACACTATTCATATGAACAATTCAGTTTTTTTTTTAATTTCAGTCCTCCCAATGTTCATAAAACGATCATTTTTGTCATTTTAGTTATGGATTTTATTTTTCAATCTCACTATCTCAGGTTATATTACCATGGTTTCATGTGTTTGAATTTTTTTTTTTAATTTCAATTTGCATGCTATCGCTTTTACAAAGTGTTGAAAAATATTCTAATAATTAATTAAAATTAATTTTATGAAATACAACTTTAGGTTACAATTATAAAAGAAACTAAAAGAAGAGGGACCAACTTTAAGAGAAAAAAGAAAAACAAAACAAATACCATTTAGACTTTGGCCTAGAAAACCTCACTTTGATCCCCTAAAGTTTCAGTTATTTATTTATTTGGCCCCTATTATTTTAGAAATTTATAATTTAATCCTAAATCTTATTTATTTTACGTTTCAATCCCTAAATGTTGAGAGAGCAAAGTGACAGTCACAGGAAAATATAGAAAGGAAAGAAAGTGCTTAGAAAGCTATATTTCGGCTACCAAAAAAAAATTAATATTGGTGTCCATGAATTCATCTTCTAAAGGGATGCTCAATGATTGTAGTGTTTTTATTCAATCATCTGGAAAAAAAACTGATTTGGATCTATAAAGTTTCTTTTCGATTGATTTTCAATTCTTAAAGTGATTAACGGGTGTTTAGGATTATAAATGGGTTTACTAAGGTTTCTATAATATTTTTAAGTGAAAATAAATTGAAAAAATAGGTTTGTGAGATCCAAAAGCTCAAACCTCAATTTTCTAGTGACCAGAGATTACTAGAAAATTGTCTAATCAAGTAGTCTGTTATTACCAACAACACATTGTTCATTTTAAAAAATAGAATAAATAATATGTCATCTGCTCTATAAAAACAAAATCAACCAAGCGAGCCGGCCTAACTTTCTAGGTCTAAGTATACTAGAGCTTTTTCATTCGTAGCCAGGGGCATAGATCTAACTATTAGGCCCAAAAGCATTTTGCCTCTCTATTTAACTATTGACTTTTTATTTTAATTTTAATTAATAGCTCCTCTCTCTGTGTTTAATTTTTTACTTCTCATGATTTTTTTATTTAAATTTTAATTAATACCTTCTCTTTTATATTATTTTATATTTTTTTTGTTCATTTTTAATTAATAATAACTAATTTTCTTAATTTTTTTTATATTTTTTTAATGTTTCAAGTAGATTATAGTGATTTTTTAGATTTTATTTTATTTTATATTTTATATAAATAAATTGTATTTGTAAAATGACATTACAAGAACAAAAATTGTTTGTTCTTGACAGCCAAAATTAACCTTTAGGTAAATAAAAAAACATATAAAATAAAAAGGACAACCAAGGTTAAATATTTGAATGTGCATGTATATTTTTATTTTTACGAGGAAGACTATCTTTTTTTTAGTTTTTAACTAATTTATCTCATGCGCTTTCATTTCCTTACTGGTTAAACATAAAATTTTGAAAAATAAAAAAATACCCAAATCCTTAAAAGAAATTTAGTATTTTCATTAAACTCGATACAACAGTTCAAGCTTAAAAATCATAATTTAAGTATTTAATTATTATTTAGTTAATTTGTCAAACCCATAACCCAATTTAAGGACTTCACTAACCCGAATTTATTTTTTTATTTTATTAGATGATAGAAAATACAAAAATTGATTTACTATCAACCCAATACTCAAAAATAAAAGTCAATAAAAATCTCACACTAAATGATAGAATTAAAAAAAAAACTAAAGATATAAAAAAAGGGCCAAAAAATCTCGATCCGACTCTTTAATTAATATTTTGTCAACCCGTCAAACTCATGACCCGAGTTATGGAGTCCACTTGATCGATTTTGTTTTTTATTTTATTTTATGATAAAGAATATGAAAGTTGATTTACCATCAACTTATTACTGAAAGATAAAATTCAATGAAAATCATACACTAAATGATGGAATTGAAAAAAAAAAGATATAAAAACAAACTAAGAAATCCCAACCCGATTATTTAATTAATAGTTAATCAAACTCGCGATCTGGGTTATAAACTATGTTGATTCTATTTGTTTTTATAAAATTTATTATATGATAAAAAAAATGATTTATTATGAATTTAATATTAAAAAATAAAATTAAATGAAAACTCAATAGGAATGAAATAAAAAAATAACTAAAGATAGAGAATTGATGTTAATAACAAAGCCAAGCATTAACCAAGCGAGCCAAGGATTGAAGTTGATAACAAACGACCAAATTAATATATTTACTTAGCTCAGTGTAGCTTATTTTATAAACTATTTGGGTGGTTTGAAGGTGACATGACTCGTATACTGCATATTTAAAATAATTTATAAATTGGTTTACGCCCTTTGACTACTTTTTTTTTTTTACTATAGTTCAAAAATTAAGCTGCAAGGGTTTAGATTTTTCTTTTTTAAAGATGTTTATGGATATACTCTATTAAGGTTTGGATTTGTAATTATAACCAATTTAATTTTTAATAATTTATAAATTATAATCTTAATTCATTTAATTTTTTTGAATTCGAGTGGGTTGAATATATCAGATTGGATTAATTTTTTTTATAAATATTAAAAATATTCATTTGTCAGGCATAAGAATTTTCTTATTCTTAAACGATGCTTATAGAAATAATTGAGAACACTACAGAAAATCAGGCAGAAATCAATTGAGGTTCTAAAACAATACAGTCAACAGAAGAATTTTAGAGTTTGAAATGGATATGCACCTTCACACACACATGGGAGAATAGCAAGTTCTGGGCTTGAGATGCAGTAGAATTTAGTTACTTTTTCAGCAGCTGTTATACGTAATTCAGCCTCATTATCACATAGTAACCGCATATACGCAAGGACCTTGTCCATCCTTGGAAACCATTACCATAAATCACAGATTTTGATTACATATCACAAAATCCATCAACTCAAACACAAAATTGGATTGGAACTTAAAAAATGAAAATGGGCACAAAAGTATATATTCAAGTTGGTTCAAGATAAGCGGTTTTTAAAAAACCCAACTCACATTCGACTTGTAATATCTTTATATTTGATTTTTTTAACCTACTATGATCTATAACATTTATATTAACTGACTTTAACGAGTTAGGTCGAGTAAGATAATACAAGTATGATTGATGGGTTGATCTTTTTCAACACTTCTAGATTTTCCCTCCAAAATAGTTTGCTTCTGAATTATTTCATGTTAAGGCCCGTATTTTCTGAGCCTTACATTCTGTCTGATCCTCATTTAAAACAGCAAGATCCACATAAGAGTAGTAAAATAGGCTAAATTAAAAAACAATTAATAAAAAAATAATAAATAAAAAGATGTGAGATAATCCATGTTTTATTAAAAATTAGTGAAGAATCATATAGAAAACAACAACAAAAAATTAGATCCAAATTTCTAATTAAATAAAATCTAAAGGATGAAACTAAAAATATAGCGAGGAAGGGCAGCGCTTAGAAAGCTGTATTTCAACTATAAAAAATTAATATTGATATCCATGAGTTCATCTTCTAGAGTGATGCTCAATAAATATGGTGTTTTTATTCAATCATGCTGGAAAAACTGATTTGGGTCTATAAATTTTCTTTACGGGTGATTTTCAGTCTTTAAAGTGACTGGAGGAGGGTGTTTGAAAATTAAAATAGATTTATTAAGGTTTCTATAATATTTTTAAGTGAAAACAAAACGTAGATTTGTTAGATCTAAAAGCTCAAACCTCAACTTTCCAGAGATTAAAGATTAATAAAAAATTATGTCTACTATAACAAAAAAACATATTTTTCATTTAAAAAAAAAATAGAGTGTATAATGTGTTGTTTGCTCTATTAATAAAAAATTCAGTCAAGCAAGCAAGTCTAAACTTCTATATGCCCATGCGTACCAAAGCTTTTTCATTTTTGTTTAGGGGCGCAGGTCTGTCTACTAGGGCCAAAAGCGTTTGGCGTCTCTTTTTTAACTTTTGATTATTTTTTTAATTTTGTTTTAATTAATAGCTCTTCTCTCTCTCTCTATTTTTTTTTACTTTTCATTCTTTTTATTTAAATTTTAATTAATTCATTCTCTTTTATATTTTTTATCATGTTTCGTTCATTTTTTTTAATAACTAATATTTTTAATTGTTTTAATATTTTTTTTAATGTTTCGAATAGATTATAGTGATTTTTTTTTATTATTTTATATAAATAAATTGTATTTGTATAATGACATTACAAGAACAAAAATTGTTTGTTCTTGAGAACCAAAATTTCTTCTAATTAATTTGATAATTATTAATGGACTCTAAAAAAAAGGGTAGTTCAATTATTTTGACTTAGAATGACAAATTAATCATTATAATGTTAAATTCACAATATAATATGTCTTGGTTTACAGTAAAAAACTGATTTTTATTAGTTTTTTTTATAATATAGATCAAGTTTGTGGAATTTGATAATATCCAGGACGACATAACAAAATACAAGGAGTTTTAGAGATAAAATAATATTTTAATTTTAAAAAAAATTGGAGTCAAATTTAGAAATTTTTATTCAAATATAATATTTATCCATCTAAAAAATTAAAATACTAGTTTTAAAAACAATTATACTGTGGAAAATATATTTTAGAGGTTCTTCATTGTTTACTAGTTTTTCATATAAAAAAAATATATAAGCAATTCAATTTTTCTCTTTTATATACAAGTTATTTTTAGTAATGTAAAAATTAATTTCTTTTGACATTTTTATATTTAGTTAGTAGTATAAGTTTAATTTTATTATAAATTCAATATAATTTTTTTTTCAAGTTAACAATATCACTCTAACATAATGATTTTTAATTTGAATGAAATGAAATTAATATTTTATAATTATATTATCATGAATATAAAATATTAAGATGACTATTATAAATTATAAAAATAATTTCTTATAAAAATAGTTTTTATCTTGATGTATTTTTATTTTTTTAACAAAAACTTTGTTTTCGTTTTCAATAAATAAACATGTTTTCTAATTTGTTTTATTAAAATAAATAAACAAAAACTAAAAATGAAAAGAAATGTTAATGAACATATATGGAATTATCAAAGATGCGCTAAAGCATTTGGCTAGTTTATCCTGTAGAGTAGGTACATTGCAACGTGGCGCAACGGAAGATAGTATAAAAATCTCGTTTAGCTTTTCGAGTTTATTTTAAAATATATTAAAATAATATATTTTTTATTTTTAAAAATTTATTTTTAATAGTAATATATCAAAACAATTTAAAATAAAAAAAAATAATTTAAAACTTTTAAAAAATTATAAAATTATAAAAACACAATTGAATCCTAATGAGACATGAAATTTTATGTTTAATATAAGTACTTTTTAATTTTTTTAATTATAATATATTAAAATAATTTTTTTAATATCGACACCTTAAAATAATTAAAAAATATTAAAGAATATTAATTTAATATTTTTTAAAAAATAATTTAGAAAACATATTCTACCACGTAAACAAACACTCAAAACCACAACGCCATGTGTCGTAATTCTAAGCGGTTCCACGTCTTGTGGAAACCTCGAGTCGCTCCGACCCCACCGTTAACCAAAATAAACACAGCTCCAACTTTCCCTCTTTAAGCTCCTCAAAAGCTACAATCCCAGCTCTGACTTCAAAGTTCAAAAACCTCTCAACCAATCAAAATCAAACCATACTAACACATCTTCTACGTGTCGCACTCTTATTAGCTATAATGGTATTACCGTAATTTCTACAAGAACCAAGGGCATTTCCAGATCAAACCTGTCTCCTCCTCTCTTCCTCTTAAACCCCACTTTTTTTCTCCTTCGAAACCCTCCTTTTCTTTTTGCTCATATTTGCAAAAGAATCTTTCTCAATAGCCGCCATGGCCTGGCTTAACCGATTAGCCATCACCGCAGCGCCATCACTCCGTCGTGTTAGCCGATTCCCCGGCAGTCGAGGTTATGGATCAGCAGCGGCAGTCCAATGCGACTATGATTATTATGATGACTATTATTCAGAAGCCGTAGAAGACTACGGACAGCTTAATCGGCTAAAGCCGAATTTGGAGTCGGTGGCTGGGTCGGCTTCAGGGAGAGGAGTGCAGTGGGTGTTAATAGGTGACCCAGGAGCTAAAAAGCATGTTTACGCACAGAAACTCTCGAAGCTTCTAGAAGTTCCTCACATTTCCATGGGTACCCTTCTTCGTCAAGAGCTTAACCTTAACTCTTCTGTTTATAAACAGGTGCTTTTTTAGGGTTTTTTTTTTATTGTAAAGTCTTGGTCTTTATTTTTTTTGGTTAATGGGATTTGATATTGATTGGTTTTTGGAATGTTTTGTTTTTAGATTGCAAATGCGGTGAATGAGGGAAAATTAGTGCCTGAAGATGTGATTTTTGGGTTGTTATCAAAAAGGCTTGAAGAGGGTTATTATATAGGTGAAAATGGGTTTATTTTGGATGGAATTCCCCGAACGAGAATTCAGGCTGTAAGTTTCTCGTTTTCTGATTATTGGCATTTGTGTTTCGCAAGCAAGTGGATGATTGTGGGGTTTTGTTTTAATTGGTAGAATTTAAGGACTGTTGAAGGAATGGAAGTTGAATTTTTTTAAAAAAAAAATTATTATTATTATTTTGCATCTTTTGGTGGTGTTTTTATATGTAATTATGGCATTTTGTCTTATGATGATTGAGGAAATGGTGGGATTTTTCTTTGCAGGAGATTCTTGACCAAATTGCGGATATTGATCTAGTTGTTAATTTTAAATGCGGTGAAGGGAATGTGGTGAAAAAGAATCTTATAAGTGCAGAAAATTCTAGTTACTCTGTAGCTGATGCAGGAAGTGTGTCAAATGAAAAGTCTCGAATATACGCGCAGGAGGTACAACGTGTTCTTTTTCATTTCTGAATTAGATTTCGCATTATTGGTGTTTTGAAGTGTTCATTTAGTGATTATGAGTTTTTGTTTGTTCAAAACAATGCTTATCTATGTTCTTACTTCTGGCATCCTAGATGCCTCTGAAAGGGCTGTATATTTTCGCCTAGTTGCATTAGAATTGCATTTTGCCACTGATAGCAGTTTTCATGGCCCTGTGCTTTGTATTACTATTGATATTTTCCTATTCTTCATTATCAAAGTTCGTGTAAATTTTGGATATTGGAGCGTTTATTCAATTCATCATTATCGGAATATGGTTACATCGAAGAAAAATGAGTTATATTATCATACGTTTGCTGCTTGAAAGAATATACCACAAAATGTCTTTTCACGTTGTCAAACGATTGTTTGAGTCCTTTTGGTTCAAGTGGTGAAAGTTTATGCTCAAGTTAATATTTTAATCAGAGGGGGGATTCGGTAATTTGCTCATTAAGTATTTGTTCTTTTATCAGGGAAAAGCGTTGGAAGGATACTACAGGAAACAGCAGAAGCTTCTTGACTTTCAAGTGGCAGGTGGATCTGGAGAAATATGGCAAGGCTTGTTGGCTGCGTTACACCTCAAACACCTGAGTGCTGTTAGTTCTTCACCAAAACTGGCTGCTTGATTTTTCTTCCGTGCAAACTGCTGACTGCTTCGGTTTCATTCCCAAGCAGGCATGGTATAGTAAATATTTATAATGGGAGCACCGTACGAATTTGTGTGGCGATTGTCCAATTGGATTTTTGAATCTTTCTTTTTGAAGTTTAGTTGCAATTTTGAGAATGTATGGTTGTAAGGTAATTTTGGCGAGAGATATAAAACAAAGAACACCGGCAAGTGTATTTTTGCGTCTTGTCTCTGATTTGTGGTCTATATTGTGTTTCAATTCAACCTGTCCTGTACACGAATTTAGTTCTGTGGAAGTCATATGCTTGTTCCCTTCGTCTTTTCTTCTTTTCCTCAACTTTCAGAAACTGGGACGGCCTATGAAGCTTTGATTCAGTGATGATGGACTGACTCCACGGTCAAGGCTGGAGCTCCAGGAGTTAAAAGTTTCTAGATTCAAACCTCGCACTCCTAGACTGATAATGACGGGAGAAAAGAAAAACTGTAGCAACTCAAATGGCGGCAACTGAACCTCGATTTGAACTAATTGTTCGCATCTGCAGGCTTGCCAGGTCTTTTCGAACATCCATGTCGTTACATGAGCTTACAAAAAGAGTATGGTGTTTTAGATAGGATTGGAAACGAGAGCTAACCCATCATTTGATTAATTTTAAAAATAATTTTAAAAAATAAAAATATTATTTTAATATATTTTAAAATAAAAAACAACCCTTGTGGTAGGAATATTGAGCTCCTTGAGAAATGTTATGAAGACCAGCTTCAGATACAGAAGTATGCATACGGGATACTAACTTCCACGTCAGTTACAATGGCACTCTGTCAACCCAGTTTCGGACCGTACAAATTCCAAACACTATCAGGGCAAGTTAGCAACTTGGTTTTTAGCTTCAAGACCCGAACATTGTATGTGCACGCTAATACACATGCCTAAAAATTCAGGAATTAATTAAAACAAACAATACCTGTTTACTTGAAACTTTCATGAAGCACTTTATCAGTTGAGATTTAAGAATCACAATGAAGGTCATGAAAAGAGAAATTTCTCTTCAAAATGCTAAAACAGGCACTCCATTTCTACCCGAGGGTTTGAGATGTTCTCTAAAGCTACACGATTTTCATTTTTCCTTTTTTACAAGTACAAGATAACCAAATGGACCCAAAACTTGACTGCTGATTTACTACTAAAAAACAAACAGAGCTAATCATACAGTATTTGTATAGACATGTGAATTTACATATATAGTTACTCACTGTTCATCCATATCTCTCTGAGAAGTTCATATCTGATGGTATTGTCAATGCCCTTCTTTGATTTCCAGCTGGGCTTTGTTGGGGCAGGTGAAGACCGCACCCCATCAAGTATGATCGAAGCCAAAGGTGAATTCAATTCATCCAGCTCATCATCACTGGTGTAGGATTTTCTGACAATTGAGGAGCCACTTTTTCTCAGCTTAGATTGACTTCCAAACTCTCCAATGATTTTGGCAATGGAAGCTGCTGAAGCTGGTAAATAGATCGGAGGAGCTGCAATGCATGGTACCGTTGTTACAGACTCCTCTCCAGCCTCAATAGCATCCTAAATGAAAAAAAAGAAAAAAAGAGATGATTGCTTATGATCTCGTAATGAGCTTATTCCTGGTGGTGATACCACAGTACTCTTAAATCAGCTAATTCTAGCTAGCTTTAAAATAGAGCCAATTCAAGGTAGGCTTGTGGCCAACTCAAAACCAGCAAATTAATCATTGGAACAGAGGGTATCAACTAATGCAGAATTCTGGGGGTCCAAATTTTTCTGTTCTTGTTTTAAGATCTTTTTGTGCAATTCTTTTATGCAACATTTCGGTAATAACTAACAAGGATTTGGTCCCAGTTAGATCAATTACCAATTTACCAACCAACATTAAATTGCTTGTATATTTTTTAACCAATACCAACTCACTGACAACTTGCACCCTTATAAAAAGATTCATGCTAAATGTCATCAGCCTCCAGGAACATGCCTGAGTAGAACCATTGATAAGTACAGAAGTGAAACATATCCATTCATTTTGAATGTGACTAACCTCAGTGTCCAAGGCTTCAAACACAACATCTGGAATAGGATCTGGACAGAACTCGTCTAAGACAAAATTATCAAGAACCCTCTTGATCAATGGTGCAGCAAATGTGGGGCATACCTTCAAAAATAACATGACATTTATTAAGGATTGAAAACATGGCTCATGCAAGTTTGAGATGAATGAAGGGTGTTAGTATGATAGCTTGCGATGAATAAATAGCGTGAGTATGTCAAACCTCTTTTCTGATGGATTTACTTAAGAGCATGTCCTTTGGAAGCATCATGAGATCACTTAATGCATTAAGGAGATGGAAAGGCTTGAATGTCGTGTCTGGTCTCTCATCAATCTCATCGTTTTCATTGTCATCTTCAAGCAAGTCATCATCATCCATACCAAATAGATCAGTCAGCCATCTTGACCAGTTCCCAATCTGATATTTTCAAAAAGTACAAGGAAAGTTACTTCGTTAATGGCAGCCATAGAAAACCTTAAACACCCTCTCCAACAATACAGGTTAATGGCTTTCAAATTGGTGTCTCTTATCAAGTCTAGTCTTTGGTATGAATAGGATTTATCAACTTGTGAAGACAAATGGACATGCAGCATCGAAATATCATATGCATGCATGGCATGTAGATGTTTTTCTTAGCATGAAAAGCCTCTTTTCCCTTTCTTTCTTTCTTTTTTTTTTTCCGAGAGAAGCATGACATGCATTATTCAAATGTGGAAATAAGAGGAGAAAAACAGGTCACATCTAGTACAACTTTTGGAGATGTCAGATGGTATCTGAACTGTCCTCCCCTTCAATTTTGAAAAAGGAAAGGAAAAGGAGATGTGTTTGGCTCCCATTTTACAACTAAATGGTTGCAAATTTAAGAGAGGTAGCAATAAAAGACCAAAATGAAGGTCAAACTCTAAAAGATAACAGCAACAAGTTCCCTTAGGTTAGGCTTCCGTGTCAGAACTTTATCCTCACCACATTTTTCAGTTGTGCACCAGCCCCAAAACTCGATGACCCTGCTGGAATTGGGAGAACTTTTGGATCACTGATGGGATCAGATACTGGATCAGTTGGGATCTCATCAACAGATTCACGAAGGATAGCATTGAACATTGCCACATCTAATCTAGCTACGCATTGCTCCATTATCTAGAAACATAATAGTAATATATTATCATGCCATATTGTTTGCAGAAACAAATTATCAATAGATGGAAAAGCATAATCGAAGACAACTAATATTAGTTAACAAATGAAAATTAGTTGAAACAAATATCAGCAAACATGTTGTCAACAACCATATGAGTTCAACAATTCAGCACTCTTGTTTTCAGATGATATTTCAAATATTCCTTCCATCTACACAGTAAAAGCAATACCATATGTTGTTCACGTTCAAAGAATTCCATTGTAAGCCATGTTGGTTGTTCACATGCTATAACTTGTCAGTGGTATATAAAAACACATTAACTTTGATGACACCATTGAAATTTATAGATTTACCAGTCTTGCCAGCACAGGTAAACAGCCACATTCATGGCCTCCAGCTCGAACAGGACAAAGTCTTTCACAGGCATCTTTGAATGCCTTCTTCCAATGCTCTAATGAAATGTTCCCTTGGTCTTCGTGAACCAACCTTGATGTCCTTCCAAGGTTTTTCTTTGAGCCAGAACTATCAAGTTGAGCAATTTCCTTTGTAGCAGCAGCTTGCATATGTGGGGTCAGAGTCTGGTGCAGAACCATGAAAAAGATACATGTCAAGTAATATTAAAGATGCAGAGTTTCAATATTTTAAAATAATAGTGCAGTTAATGAGAAATCAACAAAGACAAAGGAGAACAGGATGAATTAATGAAGAACCTGCCACCAGATTGATTCAATGGTGCGGGAGAAGATCCAAGCTTCAACTCTTTCCAGTGCAGATGTAAATACATGTGGGTCCTCCCAGTCACTGGAATCTTCATAAAGACCATTCTTATTTCCCTTTCGGCTGGGAGATACCTCTTTCCATTTCAATGAAGATGATATGATCTTGTTTCCCTTCCTTTCCGTATGTTGTCCTGAAGAAATTTTGCTTTCTGTATCACCAATAGTTTGGCTTATAATTGTCCTCAAAACAACAGAGTTTGATAACCAAAATGTCAACCTGTATTTAGAGTAAAAGCATGAAACACGAGCTTGCAAAATAATTTTGAGAATATCAGTTAGATAGTAAAGAAAGTAGCAGTAGAATGAATAGTACCACAGGTGACATGGTTTTTTAAACAATTATATTTCCACCACAGGATGTTTTCAGGTTGAAAAACACATTAAGGTTCATGGCCAGGGTTGTGGTGTTCCAGTCAAAATAAAATGATTTTCTTTTGTCCTTCTTTGGCTCCAATATTGTTGTGGAGTGGGGTCAGGTAATTTAGCCTTTGTAAGGCAGATACTATATTCACTTGGTCAAACCAGAATAGATAACTTCTTGGGTCCAACATGTAACTTTGATGGGAATCCAACTTCACATACTTTAGAATGTCAAAATAAATGATGATTGCATGGTGAAAGATGCCTGGAGATGTAGAAATGGATGTGAATTAGAAATACCTAGGGACGTCATTTCCACATGCTTTTGCAACCAGAACTAGTCCTGAAATGGCACTTCTAGCTGCACTAGCTCTTCTTGACTGGAAACTTTCTCTACAAGCATGAAGATATAGTCTAGAAAGGCGGCGAGCCGGAGCATGAACCTTACTCATGGAACTTCCATGCTCAGCAACAACAGAGTAAAGAGAAGCCTCAATAGCAGCAGCTTCTTTCAACTCTCCCTCGAGCATCTTTATTTTGTGTTCCAATTGCTGGATCTTGCCATCTAAAATGGTTGTTCGGGTATCTTTTGGATAAATCTTTGCATTTTTTCTTTCATTGAAGCTAAGGCTCCCAGCACTGTGATGTGCATCTCTCATCAGACCAACTTCATTGTGCTGATTTCTGCTACCAAATCCATTGCTCCTCAGTGAGTCTGATGATGACCTAACAGATTTCACATGCTTTAATCTATCAATTTTGAGGATATTTCCCTTCATATCAAAGCCCCCAGGTGAAGTAAATGTATCACTCCCCAGTGAGTTGTCATCTCTAGCATCATATGGAAAATTATCAATTGGTTCATCTTCTGCGAATTGCTTTTGCTCTTCCCCATTCTGACTACGCTCTTCATTTACTTGAAAATCACCAGAGATTGTATTGCCAAGCTTTGCACCCACGTAGGGATTTTCATCTGAAGATGTATTCTCATTATTGTTCTGGAAATTATCACCTCTCCTAATTGTGGTGATGCTATTAGTCACCTTTCCATGAACTTCCTGCCACAAATCCTGATGGCCATTGCTTCTCTTGCTGGTATTAGCCTCTTCATCTTTGCTTTTGTAAGTGAAGGGTGGGGAAGAAGAATGAACACTTTGAGCAACATCATCTTTCAGAATTGACGATGGACTAGAGATAGCAGAGTTCATTACAGAAGCATGACCATTGACTGGGCTCCCAACATCAGATGATAAATCTATGGATGACGAATAAGATGAACTTCTTTTCAGCTTTTCTTGTGGTGCAGTCTGTTTTTCCATCTCAATCTGTGAAGCTGCAGTAGGCTCCTTGTTAACATCATGCTTGCTCTCTGTCATTCTGACTGATCCATTCTGCAATTCAATATGAAGGGTTAACTTATCTGTTAGTTACAATGGAAACTAATTTCACAGGATGGCCATCCAGATGCGGAAATGCAAGAGGTTGTTCCTTTTATAGGTCCTGACAGATGAACAACATGTTGCAAAACATAATTGCTGAAAACTAGAAATAAGCTGTCTTGACAGGATTTGATAAGAACCTGAACGGATGATTGGTAATTATTCAAATGTGGTTCATTTCTGAAGTTTCTGGATAATGGTGGAGCTTATTGATTGAACACCGTTGTTATTTTTCAATGGTAGCAGTGATGGTAAAACCTTTTTTGTTTGTTTATTTTTTTGAGGAGTCATAAAAGTAGAAAGTTGATGCAGGCCAAACTGGTTAACTGATAAATAGGTTCAAAATTGAATACTTGATTTGAAAAGTGAATCCAAAGAATCAAACTGAGTACCTCATCATTTTGAGGAGGCAAACCCCCATTTGCCAGAGATGAGTGAGACGAAATATCATCGTCAGTGAAAGAGGCAACCTCGGCTTCTTCAGCATATCCTTCGTTCATTAACGCTGAAACTGATTCACCACCATTCTTGTCCATTGATACCCCTTTTGATAAGGATGAGGAGGTAGTGCGGCCCTTAACAATTGGCTGGATTTTAAAATACAAAATAGGCTGAGGTGTGCTCCTAAAGCTCCGCTTGCTGTTTACTGGAGCAGTTAGGCTTATAGTTTCCTTGATGACACCATAATCTGCCAAGTCTACAGCAGCAGTTGCCAGCAATTGAGCCTTATCCCTTCGAGGCTCGTACAAATTGAATTCTAAGCAATTTTTCTGGAAGGTATCAGTATCCTTGCCTTTGACAGGCATTTCCCTCAACAAAGTCACAGGTAATCTAAAAGACTCATTGAACTCAATTTTCCCCTCACCAACAACAGTCCCAAGCGAAGGAACAACAGTGTTGGTAGACCCAGAATTGCGATCGCCATTTTCCCACTGAATGAGGACTGAACGAAGGGATCTCAGAGACTGAGATGGAGGCCAAGGCTTAATATCCTCAATGTGCACTAAATAATCAACCTGAACTGAGGAGCTTCTCCTGTTCTTTCCATTCATACCTAGAACCATTTCTGAGCATACACTTGAAATCCACCAAATCCAAACACCGTGGCAATGTGGTTATGGTTGTTTAATTATACAGCGTAGAACTCCAAGATCCTAAAATTCCAGAAGGCATATAAAACTCAGATGTTAAAGAATTTCATAGCTTTACAAATATAGGGGTAAAATCAGAACCAGACTGTGCACAGATTAATGACACAAAAGAATTTTTCTATTCAATTGCTAATGAAAGGAAAGAAAAGGAACTGAAACATTTTATACCATTTTTTATTTGTTAGTACAGAAAATTGTGAAATCTCACTCAAGCTTAGATTAGCTTAACTATTCCCCTTATTTGAGTTTAAAACCCAGAAATTAAGAAACACTCAGAATGTTATAATCTTTCCTTTCACAGCATTTTCTCAACAATCAAGCAGAGCAACATGCACCTCCTACCAACAAAGTCTAAGCCAAACATTGTAAAGTCTCATTAAAGATAAAAATTCACAACTCCAAGGCTATGAAGACAAAAAAAAAAATTCCTCACAATTTTTTTTTAACAAAAAAAGCAGAGCAAGATATGTCTTCACATCCTTGAAAGAACTAATTTTGAATAATATCTGCATGGTAAAATTTCCAAATAATGGAAGAAAAAAATAGTAACAATTAAAGCAATTACTGAACAAAATTGAAACTCATTTTTAGCTCATTAAACTGCTGCAAGTAAAAAGAACATTAAACATGAAGAAAATAAATAAATAAATAAAACAATACTACAAAGAGACGTCGAGTAATCCTAAAAAAATCTAACAAAACCAAAATGCAACAAGTTTCTTAGTCACTTTATCATGGTTACACTACTAGATCCACATAAAAACAAATACCCAAAACTTATCCATAAAAGAAATGTCAACTTTCAACAAGAACTAGCAAGTACGAAAGGGAAACATTAAAATGCAGGTATCAAAAAAAAGAAAGAAAGAAAGAAAGAGACCTTAGTATTATAGTAAATTTGTATATATGGAACGGATGGAAATGAAATTACAAAAAAAAAAATTAGCATTTTGATGTACTCACCCACTACCAGAGATTTCGCAGGATTTAGAGAAACTACAGAATCTTCTCTTTCAGATTTTTTGTCATTAGTCAAGCTGGTTCTTGACTCTTTCTCTCTGTTTGTGACTGTCGGAGGAAGCTTGTGTGTGTGTTTCTGTGTTGAGTGAGCAAGGCAGATAAAAAAAGAGAATGTCTTGTCTGGTAATAAGACATTCATAAAAAATAAATAGAAAGCAAAGCCGACACCAACATACAGAATTTACCTAATTATTTATATATTTGATTAATTATATTCGAATGAATTAGCTTAACAATGGATAGTTGTTTGCTTTCGTTTACGGTTTTTATTTTCTCTTTAAAATAATAGAAATGAAAAAAAGAATTTTACTTGCTTTGGAAAAACTGTAAACTCATTCTAAATCTTCTAAAAATCAATTTATTTTGTTTTGTTAAATTTTAATAATTTTGGTTGCAGTTTTTGGTTTCAGGAATAACAAACATACTAAAATATACGGGAGAATCACAATGGTTCTGGTTTTTCTTAATTGTTGGTTCGTATTGAATAATGTTATAATTCATCATTAATATAATATTTTTAATTTAAAATATGCATCCCTCAACGAGTGGGAGATGCTGCGTGTTTTTAGGTGGTGTGTAAGATATCTCTTGATAGTAAAAATTAAGATTTTATCGTATAGTCTAATTCCTAGCTATCTCTTTTTTTATTCACGCAACACATGTAGTCTAAATATTTTTGGTTTATCATCAATGATTTCTTTTTCCTTTTATTTCTCTTTTTTACCCTAACAAATATATTATGGTCCTTACTCCTTAGTTTTATTGGTATTTCAAATTCCATCATTTTAGTTTTATTTTTATATTTTTATCATTTTTTCTTTTGTTAAAGTTTTATGTGTTTTCAATTTAACCCTTAGTTTCTAATTTGTATAAATAATGATTTTCGATTCGGTTCTTTTGCTTTTTAATTTTTTATTTTTATGTCTTTATTTTTTAAAAAAAGTTTTTATGACTTTCAATTTTATTCTTCAAATCAAATTTATAATTTTAGTTTTTCCAATGATAATAACAGTGATTTCACTTTTATCTATCTTCTTTTGATTTTTTATTATTTTTCTTGGTTTTTTTGTTAAAGTTTTATAGTTTTCTATTATGTTTTTTTGATTAAGCTCAAGGTTTTTATTTTTTTAATAATAATAACGATGATAACAATGATGATGATGATGATGATGATATTAGTTAAGAAAATAATAATAATAATAATAATGATAACGACAACGATGATAATAATAATGTTAATTAAGAAAATAATAATGATGATGATGATATATTATTTTATTTTTATATAAATAAAGTTTTTATCTCATATTGAAGTGATATATTTAATTTTACTTGCATAAAAAATTAAATAGATACCATATGGTAATGGGAAAAAAATGATTAAAATGTGTTTACTAATATGATTCAATTAATTTTTAAAATATTTTTTAAACTGTATTTTACTTTAAAAATATTAAAATAAAATATTTTTCAACAATTATTTATAATTTTACCTTGTTAATATAAAAAATAAAAAATATTACTCTATTATATTTTTAATTAAAAAATATTTTTTTCATATAACCAAGCACACTAAAAGAAGTGTTGATATAGATGCTGGACAGCCTCGTTCATAATAGAAGAGTTTTGTCGTTTATCTCTTTGTTTACAGAATGATACCTCGGGACCAGATTCACTTTTCCCACATAAATTAACTATTTGATTAAAAAAGGTTAGCTAAGGAGTGTACGTAACGTGTTTATATGAGAGTTTGTAAAGCACGCACTAATCATGCACCGACGGCAGCAGGGTCCGGTGGGTTAATGCTGACTGAGAGTCTGGTAAAGAGCGATCCAACTTAACGGCCACAAGTAGAAGAGTAACCTAACTGGAGTGAATTGACAACTCACGTTGAGTTGCTGCGCGTGGGGGTTACTGTTGCCGTCGCTTTCCTACTTGGCTGTCTGTATTCGCCGACATTGTTTATTTAGGCGTCACCAATGCTGTTTCAGTCAAGAACACGCGCCTCCACGCTAGCTATAATTAGCAACAGAGGATTGCATTCATGTGTTACAAAAGTAGGCTGAGGGATGGAAGTTTCACTCAATCCATACGGACATCTAACTCTCTCTTTTTTTTTCAAACTAGCACAGTAAAAATAATAATTACAAGAACCTTATACACGTGGAAAAATCCTTTGTAAATGACTAAATTCAATGTAGATTATAATAATAGATTAACGGTTTTGTCATTAAAAAAAAACAATTGTTTATGGCCTAGGATTTTTTTTATTTTTTATTTTTTATTTTTTTTAAGCGTGTTGTAATGATCCAATTGCCTCTAGAATTAAAATTACCAGGCATGGCTATAGGGGCTTCTACGTCATTCAATATAAAGATTTTTTTAGTAATTATTTGGTATTAGAGGTAATATGGTAATTTCATAAATAAAATAAAAAAACAAAAAAAAAAGTAATAAAGCGCGTGTTGTTGCTCCGCTGTTTTCGTGTTGCATGTGCAGATGACACTGACAGTTAAAAATTGATGTCCACGGTGTCATTGCATTCCTTGTGGCATCATCTTCCTCAAGTGGATTAATTTATTTTATTATTTAAGTTTAATTTATAATTATGAATAAATGATCATTAATTATTACTATTAAAAAACATGTAAAATTAGTATGTTAATGTCTTTTAATATTATATATAATATATCTTTATCAAATACTAAGTGATATAATATAAGTCAGGTCTATATTTTTAAATTAGATGTAGTATTAATATCTTAAATATGTGAATTAGAAAAATGAGATAATTAAATATATGAGATTTTTTTATACTAATTTATTAGGGATGTGATTTTATGAGGTGCTATGAAAAATTTAAAGAGAATTTTTTTAAAAAAAATCCAGGACAGGTCAAGGCGGTTACTAGAAAGATACTTCACCTCATTTGATCCTATTTGATCGGATGCAGGTGATGATTATGAGTATACCTAGTCAAGTGTGGTGCATAAAAAACCACTTCGACCTAACCCGATATATTGTCATTCCCTAAATAGATTCAACTTCAATTTCACAACTCCTAGCATGCTTTGCTAATAATTTAGAATAAGAATCAGCCTCGGTACCCGTGTTTTGCGGCAGGACTAGAATTTTTTTTTGTGTAAAAAATAATATTTGGGTTTTGAAATGGAGTAAAAAATAACATAAAAATCGATCACGATAAATTTATAATTGCAATAATTAGGATTGAGCTAACCCAATATATCCCCACCAAACCTGTTGCTCATATCATATGATTGGAATAACTCAATAAAAAAATAAAAAGAATTATAAAGTCTTGTTTTTATATATATAAAAAATCATTTTAACTTTTTAAACTCATGACCTGAGTTGTTAGATTTAAAGTATTCAATATGAAAAAATTATGAAATTCAATTCACAATTAATCATATATCGAAGGATGAAATTTAAGAAAAAAAATTTCAGTTATACAAAAGGGTTTTAAAAAAAATAGCAATTAGAAGAATAAAGATCAAAATTAAAATATAAAATAAATTTTATATTTAATTGAAGGATGAAATTAGAAAATAAAACAATTTGGTAAAAAGATCATTTTTAAAAAACAAAATGGCGCTCAAAATTGACATAAAAAATAAAAATAATGTTGTAATTAAATAGTGAAATTAAAAAAAATAATTTTTGCAAAATGATCAAAAAAAATTATAAATCAAAACAATGAGGACCGAATTGGAAAACATAATACCATCAATTTGAATTAAATGATGAAATTAAAAACCAATAAAACTTTTACAAAAGTACTAAGACAAAAAACTAGAAATCCAAAAAATAAGGACTAAATTAGAGAATATAATATTTAATAAATTGAGATTTAAGGATGAAATTGAAAAAAATAAAACTTCTATAAAAGGGAAAAAAATGAGAAATCAAAAGAATTGGGACTGAAGTTGAAATATTAACAACCAAGAAGGCCAAGCTTTAAGTTTCAGGGGAGGAGAGAGAGAAAAAGAAAAAAAAATATTCACCAGCGACAAGCCGGACCATCACTAGATACATGTGTCGCATTAACAAGAAAATGACACGATAACGCTTTTAAAAAAATGATAAAAGGATATTTTTAAACATTAAAAGATGCTTCTCACACACTCGCAGATGGATGATGCTAGCATATCATTTTAAAAAATAATAAAAATTTATTATTTTAATATATTTTTAAATAAAAAATATTTTTAAAAAATAATTATTATTATACTCCGCCAGAATGAAATAACTTATCAGGCTTGTTGAAGTCAGAATCCGACTTGAAAGTCACACCATCTCTACCCTCCTATACTTGAAGCCCGCAATTAAGTTGAAGGCACAAAAATCAGTCTGAGATGGGGGGTCAATTTTACAGGAGCTTGAGGATGACTTGTGCTCTGCCACTCATGACCCAGCTACCTGTAAGGTGCACCGACCCATTCATAAAAACATGACCAAGATGTAGCTCCATACATCTACAAGTAGGTCGGCCTTAAACTCAAAGCAAAAATGGTTCAAGCAGTGGTTGAAAAGTCTCTGTCCAGATGATCAAAGATTATGCATTACTCCCTATCTCTCTTATCTATTGTGATTATAATGTATTATAATCTCTTGGGAAACATAAATTTCCTCATTTGTATTTGATTTTAAGATTAAAATTAGTAATTTTTTTTTTCAGGTAGGATTTGACAGCTCTCCTTTCCCTTATTTTTAAAGCTTCACAGGTATGTCTACCTGATGACAAAATCTCCACAGCAACCATCAACATAGGAACAAAAAAAAAGTTTGCTGCAACCGACACATTTGATCGCTTTCTTTGATGATACTTGTACAAGTGGCAACATGTTCAACATAAATTAGTACAGCAACCTTAGCTTAAAGTCGAGCCAGTTGGAGATGATGTTTAAAATCAACATAAAATGGGTTCTTCCCAAATGTTAAGCCATGGCAGGTCAAGACTCAAGGTACAAAGATCATGTCATGTCAGAAACCACCAAGTGTAAGAGCTTTGGGTGCATTTGAAGTCAACATTTCGACCAGAAACCAATGGTGAATAGGAAGACTTTGTCTCTTAAGACACAAGCTACACTGCCAATACCTCAACATGGATATGGTATAAGTTCTCCATGGCAGGCTTCAATTCTCAAAGAATATATATAGTTTCTTTTCTTGTTTTGTTCTGGTTTTACAGTCAGATGGTATAATCAAATTGGTATTTCAAAGAATGTTGAAGCAGCACCATCCCTTGAAGATTACTAGTTACGGTCCATTTCAGTCCTTAATTTTTTATAATTGAAACTCCCATAACCAAATATTTGAAGCTTTGAGCAGCTGGAATTGCTATTTCAAAAGGAAGAATTCAGCTATGCTTAAGGTCAACCAATCAAGTATGACATTTACAACTTTTACATTTCTAAATCTGAGTGAAATAAACCTGCCTGAACATATACCTACCTTACGTGTTTACAGAGCCCCTTCCACATGGCTGTATTTGCTTCTTATCAGCTAAAGCTTAATCTCGGGTATAGCACTGCACATAAGTAACAACTATGACGTAGAATCTGATTACTGATCAGCATCAGCCATGGCTTGGACTTGAGCTGCGTACTGCAAGTTCCATAGGACATCCTCGAAAGATGGACGAGTTGATGGTTCAGGAGATATGCATTTACTCGTGATGGAAACCAAAATTGATAATGACTCCTGTGAACAAGTAGTTAAGACAATTGGATCCACAATTTTTCTTCGACCATCCTGGCTTCCAAAGGATGCCTGACATTTGTAACACCAGATCTCAGAGATATGTAATCAAAACAAAATAAAAACAAAATAAAGGTAAGAATTCATAGGACTTAAGCAAGAGTGACATTATCAAGAATGGAGGAAAACAAGATCCCTTTCCATGCCAAGAACCATCAAATGTATGTTTCTCACAATGCATAAAAACCTCAACACGTTTTAAAGGGATGAAAATGGAAACTTGAAAGAAATGGGAAATGGAATGGCAGATTAGAACTAACCATTCAGCTGAATGGTAAAAATGGCAAGCAAAGCAATTTTAACCTTTAAATCGTACACGCGTGCACACACATATATAATAATGTTCCATAAAATAGAAAAATTCGTGAACATAAGAGATTTTGCAATACCATTTCATTTAGCAGAAATGCTTCTCCTTTCCCGGTTACTATAGGCCCAACGAGTGATTCAAGCAGTATGAACCCAAAGTTGTAGACATCATCCTCTAAGTTTATCTTGTGACTGCAGCAAAAGGATGGAACAAACTATTAAAGATACTACAGCAGCAATTCAACAATCAAGGAAATTTCAAACACTTCTTAGGCAGTGAATATTTCTTCCATGACCTAAACATGTCGTTTTACTCATTTATGCTTCCTAGATATGTCTTCAGTCAATTCTCACTTTTGAACTATCACTCACGAGATCGAAAGAGATAGCTGCTGCATGTAACTAATTGTTACACTCAACTGCAATATATGATGAGCAACAGCATTGTGGTGGGTACATTTCATTGTCAAGAGAATAATAGCAACTTGGATAGTAACAGCAATTTAGTAGTAGCAATGGACCGGTGGCTGAGCAACAATCCTGGGTGTTCAGAGGAACAAATGCCAGTGAGTGCAGTTTGGATGTTCAGAGTGATAACGAGGCACAACTGACAGTAGTGGATGTTCAGAGGAACAAATGCCAGTGAGTGCAGTTTGGATATAGTCAGCATTAGTGGACTAATAACAGAACCCCTTCTCAGCTATAAAGATGACTAGATGACTGAGGAGGTAAGTTAAGGTGAGCAGAATCAATGGCAACTGCAATCATAGTAGCAGAATCAATAGCTGAAACAGTGGTCGTAGGTGTTGGCATTCAGTGATGGTTTCAATTTAAGAAAGCATCATCAGCTGAAGACATTTCATTAAAAATTGTCAAGGAATCAACTCTACCTAAGAAATAATAGGGGTGGTGAGATTCAAACTCATGACCATTTAGTCAACAAGTCAAAGAACCATCTCAACCTAAAAGTTTAATTTGTATTACAAATCTCCAAGCTAAGATTTATATGAACAATTGAAGTTAATACTGAATCTCCAGAAAACAAACTTCAAGCTTTAAAAAAATTTACATGAACCCCTTTTTGTGCATTCTATCTAGAACCTAATGCTTAGCAAAGTAGAATATATACCTTGATTTCAGGACATCTCCCTTTGCCTACAAAACAGATGAAATGCATCAGAATACACTCAGAAAATAGATACCATTACAAGTTAAATAATTTAGCATGTGTAGCTGCCAAATGTACCTCAGGTTTTTCAATCTCATCTGTGATGATGGACATTCCATAGTCACTTAGCTTCGCAATCCGATGCTCATCAAGCAATATATTATCTGTTTTCAGTCTATTGTTAAAAGCACCAGGAATCACCCCGGTATGTAGAAAATGCACAGCCTTGGCAACACCAATAAGAATTGCCAATCTATCTGGCCACCCAAGGGCTTTCTCTGGGCACATTTCTGGACATAGATAAGCAGCATTAGTAGTTGTTAGAGACTAGAGGCGATTGATAAAGCTATTGTGGGTAAAATATGGTAATAGCAGCAGCTTGTTTGTAGCAAGTCCTACAGGGTCATCCTGCTTATAAATTGGAAAAACCATGTGTAGTGCAAGCAAACACACACACACAAAAGTTTATGTGCTATTAAAAGGATGTGATCTTATGCTCTGAACCCTGAAGAAAGCGATACCTGAAAGATGAGTACGATAGTTTCCATTGGGCAAGTATTCATAAACAAGGAAGACTTTGGTGCTACTAGAATCATTTTGTATGCCACTGTCAACGCAATGACCCAACAGACCAACCAAATGTGGATGGTGTAGCTTTGAAAGCAAATCCAGGCGAACCTTGAGATTTTGAATTGAATGCTTCTTCAACAAAGACAGAGATCGTATAGCAACATAGGTTCCGTTCTCCAATCTCCCTTGGTAAATCTGACAAGTAAAACAGATTAAATTGAACAGGCCCTTTGAGATGGACAAAAAAACTCGTTCAACAAAAACATGCAACAAATGTTGTTCTCGGATGAGTGAGAGTGCAAAAAAAGCTTAGAAATTACATAAAAAATTGTTCTAGAAGTAGGAACTAGATTTTAACCATATGCAATTCATGCTCATGGCTGTAAAAGTTCAAGATACGTTTTTCCACTAAATTTTCGAAGAATAGTTGAGTTCTCATGAAGTACCTTCCCGATTGAGCCTTCTCCCATAAATGACGATGAATCAAAGTTGTTTGTGGCTTCCTTTAACTCTTCCAAGGTAAATACACGGCATACTGGGGCTCCTTGTGTCCCTAGCTTGGCTGCTTCAGAAATGAATCCTGAAAGGAACGGGAAGGTTACGAATTAATTAATGCCGAGAGATTCCTTATGAGGAAAATAACATTATAGAAAATATTAGCACGCATTGCAATGGGACATACAAAAAAAGAAAAGGTTACTTGACAATGCTGTATGACTTACTGGCATTTGCTAGGACTTCAAAAGAAACCCCAGTTGGTATGTTATCTTGTTCAATCTTGGAAATTATATTCTGCTTGAATGTCCTTCTAGAACGGTATCTTCTGCGCAAAAAGACAACCAACAATGCCAAAAGACTGATAACAAGAACAGCTCCACCAATGGCAGCAACTAATATTCCTACTGCTCTGCATCTTGATTGTTTCCCCTCCTCATTAGCCACATTACAGTACGACTCCTGATGCTGATTTTGGGAATCAACGGATAAGCAATTCCCTCCAAACTTAACGACTCTCTTATCTAGCATGCTTCCCAAGCAAGAGGGAAGTCCACCGATTAACTTGTTTGAAGAAAGATCGACAAACCCAAGTTTGCTGCCACAAAGAAGATGATTTGGAAGTGGCCCACTCAGCATATTTGATGCTAAATTCAAGTAACTGATGTTTGGCAGAGAGAACATGGAAGAGGGAGGTGTTCCGCTGAGATGATTTAAAGACAAATCAAGGTGTTGAAGCTGATTCAGCTGACCAAATTGCCCAAGAATTTTTCCCGAGAAGGAGTTTTTGCTTAGGAGAACTGTAATCAACTCTTTTGGCATTCCAGGTAGTTCAGAATCTAACTTGTTCTCTCTTAAATCCAACATATGTAGCCTACTTAAGGTGCTCAAATCAGGCAATTTACCAGTAAGATGATTGTGAGACAAGGCAATATCAGTTAGTGTTATGATTCTGCATATTGAAGAAGGAAACTGACCATTAAACCTGTTACTCTTCAAGCTCAAAATGGTGAGATTTGACAATGCATCCAGCCAATCAGGGACACTTCCATTGAAGTAATTGCCATCTAAAGTTAGAGAATTAAGCTTAACCAGTCTTGATAGCTGGGGTGGAACTGAACCAGAAAAAAAATTTGAGCTCAAGTCCAAAACTTCAAGTGAATACAACCTGTGAATCTTATCAGGAAGTGGGCCCCAAATCCCCAAAGACACTAACCTAAGAACTTTCAAGCTAGTTAACCTTGTCAGTGTAGTAACAAAAGAATCAATTGAGAAACTTTCAGATAAAGTCTGATTAGGAATTGCAAATCCATTGAAGTCATTACTAACCTTGACAAGCTTGTCTCCCATAATTTTGAGTTCAGTAACAGTATTTTCCAGGCAAACAATACCCAGATTTGGACTTGAAGACAAGTTACAAAGGTCTCCATTGTAGCCTTCCAAAATATCCAATTGGGGAGGATTCTCTAAATGCTTCCTTAGTTGCAGAAGAAGCTGTAGCTGATAAGTTTGTGACTCATGAGTACTTGAAATAAAGAAACTCCATGAAAGATAGACAAAAAGAAGCCAGCTTGACCACCCCATTGAAGACAAATTTCAAGTACTAGACTCTAAATTTCACAGATTGTTGAATTCAAGACAAAAAAAAAAGGACCCTCATTAAAATAGAACTTCTATTGCAAGTCCAAGAAGAGAACTTCACTAAATTCTACACTTGAAAACAAGTTGAAATCTCAAGTAAATGTCAGGGAAAAGCAAGGAAATTCTCCCGGGAAAATCAAAAGGGAACGCTTCCCAAGAAAATGCTACTAAACCTTGAAAGCAAGAGGATCAAAACCCCATGAGCCAAAACAAAGGAACATGAAGAAACGAGAAAAGTTAATGAACAAAAAGTGTCTCTGAACTCTGGAGTACAGCCCAGAAAAAACCCAGGAAGAAAAAAAGTAGAGACAAATGCAGAGGGAGTAGTAGTGAGAAACAAGATAAGACCTTGAAGAACTATAAAATTTGAGAGGTAAATGTTATTGTTATGATAAGAATATCTATTCAATAAGTGCCTGCGGCGTTATTAAATGAAAGTTGGACTGGATAATGCAAGAGGTAGTTGAAAAAGGTATGTACTGTAAGGAAAGAAACTGATAACAAGCATTTACTGTTGTGTTCAAGGCATTAATGGGGTCGGTTTTCTCGTAGAGAAAGACAAGCCAAGTGGGATTTTGGTGTGTATTTGTAGGTTGTAGCAGAGAAGAGTAAAAGGGAGAATGGAAGGAGAAAAATCAGTGGTTTGCTATGTTCTGTCTCTGTAATGTGTGTGCGTCTGTAGATTCTGTACTGTTGAGTGGTTAAACTGAATGCAGGGTTGTCTGTTTTTTGGCCTTTTTCTTTGGAGAAATTTCTTCACTGTCTTAGGATTCTTTCGGTTATGGCAGCAATGCCATCACATGCTAGACCTTGTCTTCCGTTCCCTCTTTGTTTGAAATTGATTGGCTCTTGTTTCTTTTGACTCCTTTGACCTTTGATCTTTTCTTCTTATGTTTTTGTAAATTGGCAGTGATGACATGGAGAAGATGGCATCGGCATCGGCATCGGCATCAGCATCGGAAATGGCTTCACTTGGTGAATGAATGAGGGGAAAAAACACAAAATCCTGCAAAATATTATGATATTTGATCCATTGCAAAATCATATTTACCAAGGAAAAACCATGTAAATAGTGAAAAACTAAAAATGCATTGCAGAGCTTTTTACCTTTAAGTATATAAATGAAGTCAATCTCATTAACTAAATTCTAAAATGCTCTATAAATTTTTACCCACCTGCAGCCCAAACGGGGGCTGAATGGGAAGGGCGGTGTTGCTATTGTAACGCAAAAATTCAGCTAAAATCCCTTGAAAAGTCCTCACAAGTGGGACCATTAAGCACGGGCCAGCCTGTTTTTGAGTGCAAAGCCACGTTCTTGAAGAGAACCGTTGCCTTTAAAATAGAATCCCATGAAAATGCGAGCCCAAACTCAAATAAAATAAACATTAAAAAAAAAAAAAACAAAGCTGTGTGCGGCTTTTTCTGTTCTTGCCTAGACATAGAGGCATGTTTGTTGGGGGGCAATAGCTGGATACTGAGATTTTTATATTAGGATTTGGCATCTGACTCAGTCAATCCCAATCTCATAAGGCCAAACCAAATAATAGAGCATATTTTTCATGTCAAGATGAAACCCTAATGTAAGATAGAATTGGATCCACTCCCTCATCTTGATATGGTCATAATTATATTTTCTGACACCGAGTTCTGTAAGAAAAGATGACAACAATCTTGGATTTTGGGAGGTAGAAAATGTCAATTCAGGAATGTCCTGCCCGTGCATAAGAGAGAATGTCTTGTACACAACAAGCATTCAGAAACTTGATCAAGAGATACTGGCCTCAGGACCATATCTCAAACATTTTGTTTTTGAACGGTTAAAAATCAATGTTAACGGGGCCACTTAGAGTACTTCAGTGTTTTTGAATTTTTATAATATTTTAATGTTAAAAATAAATTTTAAAAAATAAAAAAATATATATTATTTTAATATATTTTAAAACAAAAAACAATTCAAAAGTAATTTTTACTACAATTCCAAACACACACATAAACTAAACTCCACTGTTACGGATAGATGGATCAATGGATGGTCGTTGTGTTTTAAGAAATAAACTCTTCGTGAAAAAAGCTAGTGTACTGAACAAGACTTGGCTTTTGAAGTTTACTACGAGTTACCTGGTCTCACAGAAGAGAGCAAAAGGAATAAAGTGGAGAAAAAGTACTTGGCTAGACGTTAGCGGAGGAATCATACACGCAACCTCCAAAGTTCATAAATTATTGAAGTCAGCAATGATTTAGCACACAAATCTTAAGGGTTATCGCGCATTATTAAGCTTTATGTGATCGAAGATGATTCAATTTTCAGTGAAAATGATGTTAAAATGACAGATACACAGTTCCTTCCTTCACTTGGTGCTTCTCTAGTTGCAACCAAAAGTAACATCCAGGCAATAGTGAAGTCACTGTAGCAAGCGCAAATTCTTTAAGAAGCTAACACAATCTTATGGCCTGGAATCTGCAAAAAGTAAAGAGAAAAATGCAGAGAACTCTAACTACCTCCCCATGTTCATAGTAATGAAATCATTGCCTCCTTTAGTTTCAGCACACCTGGAGGATGAGCTTTAGATTGATGATTGTTTTGCTCGATTAACATAGCATATGATAGAAATGTACAGTGGCAATCATGCAGTAATGATCAGTCGATGAGCAAAGTGACTTCTTAGATTCTATTCCAGCAAGGGAAAAGGTAGACAAGAACAGGGACTCCTATTTTCAGGCAATATACATGCTGTTGTTTTCCAGTGTAAGAAGAAAATTAGCATCTACTGCATGACAGACAACATTAATATGCTCAGGATACATTAAAGGAACCAAAATAAAGAGGAAAGAGGTGCTGGAAAATGTGTAAAAGGCGACAATGATATGAAGGGGACCAGATAAGCGGTCACTAAAGGGACCAAAAATAGTCAGTTGCCTTATTCTGTCCATCTATCAATTACAAGCCCATCTTCTCCACCCTCCCACCCCACAAGACCTGTCTCAATGATTTATCCTTGGACCATGACCTTTTTTGTCACTAAATTAAAAGCCCTCAAGCTCTATTAAGAGTTACTGCTCTTCTTTTTTAAAGCCAATGATAAGCAGTAACAGTGAACGCAAAAGTATCAGTAGTTTGAGACGTGTTCATGGTATCCCTGCTTGTATTTAGACACATCAATTCATGTTCTTGATCTTCTCCCTTAGACTCGGGCTCACTTTCAAATCCTTCTTTATTATAATGCATGTAGAAGGACCCCATCCTTTAATCTCTATTCAAGTTTTCATTGATGATGGGACCGATTCCTTCTCTCCCCTCCTTTTTTCCTCCCCACTAGACACTGCTTGAACCAGATTTACCACAGCAATCTTACTAATATCCTGCCCACTGCTTAGGAGGTGTGAGTGTGAGTGTGTTACTAGTGATCTTTACAAGGCTTACTGGACTCAATTACACTGCTGAAATCTCTGGCCAACTTACCATGGTTAGAGAACCCTGTAGTTATTATTTTTTAACACTCGAAATTCGAGACCTCTTTGCTAACTGTGAAGCAAGGATTGAGATGTATTGGTCCCCAAGACATTTCTTTCCTTTTAATGGTAGAAAGTAAGGGACCATTTGAAAACCTGGACTTCAACTGGAACAAAGAAGGGAGAACCATTCAATTCTCTTCTTCTACTTCCAGAGTTCAGTGGCTTCCAGCACTATCATATCAATGGCATCTGTTGCGCCAACCTCATCTACATGTAGGCACCTGCTTCCTTAAACCTCTTAGAGCCAAAACTATCCTTGTAAATGTTCATAATATTGAATTTAGAACAAGAGAGGAACTGTTTTACTCTGGTTAGGCTAAATTCTTGATTTTTTGCCATCAAATTAACTGAAGAAACAGTAAAATTACACTATAAAGAAATGCAGTGATCAAATTAGTCTCAAATCAACCAAGCTCTACGAAATAGGTACACGACCGAAGACTTGAGAGTCGAGTCGAACCAAAATGTTCTGCAAAGCACTTTGGATGCTTTGTGGGCTTAAGTTGAGGTGAGAATACCATTAAGCAACTAATATCAAATTTAGTACTCATAAACTAATGATGAATAAAGAAACTAAGCATGAACTCAAGCAAAGAAATTTATAACATTTCACATGTTTCTTCAAGAACATGATGTCACTGTCATTCTCACAGAAATACATACCAGCAAAAATCATTGCTGGGACAGCACTAAGTTGTGGAAACTGACAGAAGAACGTAAACTCATCTGATCTCAGTGAATCCTTGAGACAAAACTATAAGAGTGCAAAGAAAATTTACCTCTCCATTCACTTACTAACTTGCTACAGCGCAAACCAATTGCAGTTGCTCATCTGTTTCAAGAGTTCAATCCTTGATCAAATAATGTGTCGCTCTCATTTAACGAGTCCTTGAAATTCAATCTCGCCCTCGTATGCCTTGATCACTTCAGAGCAATCCTCCTCATGATAACCAAGGAACATCTTTTCAAAATCATTCTTACATATATTTAAAATCCAGGTGACATTAACGTCCTTAAACATCAGCACATTCAAAACTGAGCGTCTTGGACTGATTCTCTTCTCCAAAGCGTCTAGCAACATCTGATGGCCTCAGGCCAACCTTTTTTACGTAGAAATTCATTAATTTCCTAATCTTGTCGAGGTTCAAGTACAAAACTCAAAATGTTTAATATAGAAGTGTAAATGGGGTAGGATTGATTTATGTTTGGTTTGATATATAAGATAAAAAATTTAATTGAGATGAAACTCGGGAAGAGTAAAATTCTTAGAGAAAATTCGCAATATATATGAACATATTAATTGATTAATCCATTTAAGTCTATAATTATATTTATAAAACTTGATTTGGTGTAACAGTTAATTTGATGATCTATTATTTAAAATTTAAATCAATGATCCATTAACTCGAAGCTAAGTCTAGGCTAGATTTGCTTTTGATTTTTATAGAAAGTTGACCTGATTTGTTATCTATTTAACTCGGTCAAACTTTAATGTAACTCAATTGAGTAAACTTCAAGTACGTATTTTTAAAAAAAGTTCTGTTTAAAATAATATTATTGTAGTTATTTTATTTCACTTTTTTATTCCAAATAACATCATGTGATAATTATGAGTTGACCTGCTAACTTATTAGTCCACCTACCTGAGTCTTATCCGAGTCAGACCTTTGAATACTTATGGCTATAACTCAAAATTATCAGCTAAATTTAGGTTTCCTTGAAATTGGTATCTCAGATAAAAGTTCCAATTTTTATTCTTTATGCAAATTTTGGTTCGTTCTGAACTACAAAATTGAAAAATCCAGGGTACGTGCTGCTATCCACCAAAGAAATCAGTCCGAAGTTATTCAACACAATTATTTTATTTCAACCTTTGCCTATTAGCACTTGAATCATTCTATTAGGGAAGTAAACAGACCTAACCATATTAATAACCAGCAGGAAAACCTCCTTTTCTAGGGTCGCTGACACCCACTAGCTCACCCCTACCTTTATTTTTCCTGCTAGTTTCTGCATCAACAAAAATGAATTGACAAATACTCCCACCAGCAAGGCTCTGTAGGACATGGCCCCTTTTACGAAGGAATGTTCTGACATTAGCAGGAACTTCATAGTGTTCACCATATGGTGTCGTCCAATTCTCATACTGCACCACGTTAGGTATCAGCTGCAAAGACAACATTGTAGGGAGAATGTTAGAAGCTTGGATTGCTGGCTGTTCAAATTAACTACTAAGTCTGTGAAAAATGGATGTTAATATGCCCTTGGTTGCAGGCTTGAACCCAATATCCAAATTCTAAAACTCATAGCAGAAATACATATGTTGAAGAAATCAAGAACAGTATAAAATGCTATTACCAGAGCTTAATTCCCATCATGAGGATATAGATAGATAGATAGATAGATAGATAGATAGATATATGTGGTCAAATTACTCATGAGTCATTGAGCTCAGAATACATTTACACAAATATAGATTAAACTGAACATAGGAACTTACCCAGAAGCCAAACAAACAGCTAGAAACTGGAAAGTGTAGAGCTTGTAAATCTTAATAAATACGGGGAAGACTAATAAAGCAGTTGGGAACAGAATAAAAAATATTAATGAAGTTAGCACCGTGGACATTAATAAAAACCTGATGATAAACTCTTGGAGCAAGCACAGAATGGAGTGGATCCATGCCCCTCAAATGATTTAAGATAACCTCTGTAGTCCCAGCAATGATCATGGCTCCTCCACTTGCACCTACCACGGCTTTCAGTTTCTCATCCTGAAGAAGCATAGGAAGACATGGAAAGATTAAACAGTAGTGCTAGGTCTAGAGGCCAAACAAGCTTTGCAATATTAGTTATCTATGTTCCGAGGCCAATAATGTAGGGTATGCTATCCTAGTCCTTTGTGAGTTGTGACCCCACTCGAAAGAGCATATAATCTGTAGGAAGATACTGGGATTCTTTTATGGACTAGCACAAAATTGAGTAGAGGAACCATGATATGTTGAGTAGAAAAATCTCGAAGCATAATACCTTCAAAATGATAGTAGGCGCCATGGATGATAATGGCCTCTTCCCTGGGCGGATGGAATTGGGAGGTGCTGGAGGTGGAACGTCTCCATTGTTCATGGGGATGGAGAACTCATCCATTTCATTGTTTAGGAGTATTCCCGTACTCGGAGACAGTATATTCGAACCAAAATATGCGTTCACAGTATTGGTCATGGAGACAGCATTTCGTTCAGCATCTACAACTGAAATATGACTCGTGCCGTGATCATGGATCTGGTTCCACCTGACAGAAAAAGAGTTCAAGAAAAAGAGTTCAGTGAAGATGATAGTTATAGATGCTGTAATAAATATGATGAATGGGAACATGTGGATTCTTTTGGCAACAATCAAATACACAGTTACTTTTGTTGTTCTGATATTGTGCTTGCTAGCTCTCTAAATAACAGCATAATACACATCCAGAAGTGCATGCTTGCACCAAAAGAGAAACTCCTTTTACACAGCTGAATGTAGAAGAGTTTGAAACAGATGCAAAATTAACAACTAAGCAGCAATGAGAAACCTAAAAACGTATTTGGAGTATCATTGCACAGGTTCACATTGATAATCATTTCTTTCATGAAATTTGAATCCAAATGATTTGGAAATGTCTTGCCGGCAAAAAGGACAGCTCCCAGTGAAATGATACAACGATATTATGACCATTGTGAACATAAATTCTAGCACATGAACATATGCACATCAATTTTTTCCCCCATACAGAGACTGCCACGAACATAAATCATATAGACAGGCTATCAAGTTCTCGACCAAAAGGAGAGAGCACGCAGTTTTGTGCTGGTAAGATACAAATAAAATATATTTAGTGCTTACAGTTATAATCATGTAAATCATCAAGAGTCTCATCAAAGAAGTAGCGTACCTGCCACCATAATGACGAGGATCAAAAGTCATATTGTCATATATGGTTTTCTTTAACGTTTCAGCAAATTTGGGAGACAGCATGTCGGATACGACTTCAGTGACATTGATAAAATCAGGGTCACCAAGATTCATTCTAACAGCGAATGCATGTTTTAGAGCTTCAATTTCTCGATGGATCCCAAGAGGGCCCGAAATGCCAGAAGGGGCTCCGTATTGGGCAAGAATGTTCAAAATCTGTGGCAGTGAAAACTATTAATCGTAGTCTCTTTTTCTGCGAAGCATGAAGAAAGTAAGGACAAAGATACACACTTACGAGCATCATTGAAGCACCCCCAGAAGAAGGAGGGGGCATTCCAAGTATTTTGAAACCTAGAATATCAGCAACGATTGGATCTCGCATTTTAACTTGATATCTCCGCAAATCCTCTCTTGTCAAGATCCCTCCAGCCTTCTGGATATCCTTAACCAATTTGGATCCTATTGATCCGTTATAGAAGGCCTCTATGCCATGCTTTGATATCTTTCTGAGTGTGTGTGCTAGTTTCTTGTTGTGGCAGATATTTCCTGGTTGCAAAAGTTTGCCATTGGATGTAAGCAAGTCTCGAAGCCCCTTGTCAGCCAGAATCCCTGATTCTGTTTTGACCATCTGCATATGAAGGTACGGTGAAATTTTGAATCCTTTGCAAGCAAGCTGCTCAGCTGGCCTTACAAGCCTTTTCCATGGAAGCCTTCCATACTTTCTCCAAGCTCTGTGAAGACCAGCAAGTTCCCCTGGAACTGCTATTGAGAGCGCACCTCTAGCTTTTTTAGTAGCATTGCCAGCATACATATCCTGAAAAGAGAGAATCAATGTGAGTAGAGAGGGAGTACTGGTGGATTGATTCACTAGACAAGGTTTCCCTTGATAAGTCTATGTAACCATGCATTTCCCTCGTATTGTCTGAATAGAAAACGGTACCACCAGTGGAATTGTGGCACCTGAAGAGATCAGCTCTATGAAGGGCTATGGCATGTCTCATATGTAACACCAAGTGCATATAACTTTTCAGGTGAATGATCTCAGTAAAGTTCAACACCATAAAAAACATAATTATTGAAGCAAATCGGAGCACCTCGGAAGCTTTCATAGGGGCAGTTTCTCTCATATCAAAGGCTTGTGCCTCTCCGCTAGCTAGCAAGATCAACATAAAGGATCCTCCCCCCATGCCACTTGACGCTAGTCCCACGACTCCCAAGCAAAGAGATGCGGCGACAGCAGCATCAACTGCATGACCACCTTCACGAAGAGCATCCATCCCAATTCTGGAACATCTGCCATCATCACTAGCAACAACACCATGGCTTGCCACAACTTCATGTCTTCGATGGGTTGGGCCACCCAGATTGCCAAGACCCAAAGTAGGCAGCAGTGGTGAACTGAAGAGAAATGCAAGAGTCGTCCATAATAAGAGAAAAGCTGCCAACCAGAAATAGTGTTTAGATCAGCAACAGAGAAACTAAAAACACATTTTTTTTCTAACTTCGAATGAAAGCAAGAAGGCTGCCAAACAATAAGACAGGCAGCCTTCTTGCTTTAAGTTAACATCTTTGTGAGAGAGACAGGGGCGGAGGAAGAGGAGTTTGATGAGCCTCTTGGATCACAAATGTAAGTGACTTTTATCCATATCTACATCAAGCAATCAAATCAAATCAAATCAGACTACCATCTAAAATGCTTCGAATTTAGTGAAATAACTGGTGGGTGGGGGGGAATGTGCCTCGTCTAGTTCCAGTTTCTACCAAAACTAACACTCTTTTGGTAAGAAACAAATTGAACTAATAGCCGCAGACTAATAGCAAAATGAAAAAAAACCGATCATACCACTCATCCAGATGCGCTTGTTAGAGATGGAAGAGGTCACAAAATAAACGGCAGAGTAGGATTTACTTACATGCAGATGCCATTGAGTACAGAAAGCACAAGCAAAAGGAGATGTATTTCCACTCTCACCCAACTCACTTGGAAGCAGAGACTATGGGAAAATTAGGACTCTATATTCTCAATTTATTCATGAACTAATCTATATTATAACTTCCATTAAGGGAAAAGGACAGGTTAACCTTGGCATGCTAAACTAGGAAGCAAATAAATTTCACAGTAATAAATTTATTTGCTACAGAAACCTGTCAGATTCTGTCAATCTTCATTCTCCAAATACCAGCATATGCAAATCCAATCAAAATCTATCTGCCATAGTTATCTCAGAAAGAAAATTTAATGAAAACATTACTCCATAGAGCACACATTTATGATCTTTATTATCCATCTATCTGGCATATGATGCCAAGCCAACGCACAAACAACTAAACTAGGAAGCAAATAAATTTCACAGTAATAAATTTATTTGCTACAGAAACCTGTCAGATTCTGTCAATCTTCATTCTCCAAATACCAGCATATGCAAATCCAATCAAAATCTATCTGCCATAGTTATCTCAGAAAGAAAATTTTATATTTGATGAAGTAATTAAAACTCCAATAATTCTACGTTTTAATAACCTTGTTTTTATTATTATTATTGTCCTTGGAATCACAATTTAAAAGTTATTTTTTTATTATATTTTTTATGACATTTCTTGAAGTATTAATTTGGTGTTATATTTTTAAAATTACAAATAAAAATAAAGTTTAATAACCTTGTTTTTTATATATAATATAGAGAGTTAAATATTATCCCATGGAATTTTTTTTCCTTTTTGTTATTGACTTGAGTAACTTTTGCCTTTAAGGTTATTTTTTAAAATAATTGTAAGACTTTAATATTATCTTTAAATATAAATATAAAACTCGTAAAGATTTTTATTTAAATCTTGATAAAAAAACATGTTGAGAAAAATAATGAAGGCTTTCTATTTATCCAATCAATACAATCATCAATTATAAGGAAAATCAAGTAACACATTAAATGATAAAATTAAAAAATTAAAAAAATTAAAATTTATTTTCATAATTAAAATGACATGTAAATGAGGGAACTAAAAAAGAACACTCACATCACATGAACAAGAAAATAATATAAAAAAAAAATCCCCTTTTCAGCTTCTTCTTCTGGCGCGAGTTCATGGAATGCACTACTGCAGTGAAAGTGCAGTTAAAAGAACGGTATATGCATGCACATGTGGCAACCACCCATTTGGCTTTAGAGAAACTTGTCTCTGATAAAGACACTGAGTTAGTTGTCTTTTCGTAAGCTTTCAGTTTTGAGACAGAGTTCAACTGCATGCTGTCTTCTTTGACTCTCTTCGTTTGCTCTCTCCTTTTTGGCCTGCTAAAGATGTTGGGCCAAATTTGTTATACGGTGCTAAAGATGTATTTTCCTATATTTGATTTCAAAAAAAAAAAAAGATTTGGATGTTAACTATAACTAACAATAAATTGATGAAGGGGTGAAATTGTCTAATATCAATTAAGATTGAAACAAAATTGATAAAATTAAGAGATTAAGGACTCAATTGATAATGGAGGCATTGTTTGGGAGCAGAATGAGGCTTTCCCATATTTCGAGGGTTAGGGCACTGCAGAGAGGCCCTGCTTGAGCACATGCATGTAAATACTCATGGTATTCTTACAATCATACAGTATGATTATTGGATTCACCTTGCGCTCCTATTTCTCAGCATTTGTTCTTGAGAAAAATTAGGAGTAAACATGATTTGACTTGTTTTCAGGATATATTATGCGGCTGACAAGGTGCAAACTTTTAGAAGTGTGGTACTCAAAAATTGACCCTCTTGTGCCAAATAAAAAACCAACTAAAATCCAAGTAAGCCTAACTTGCATTAGATGATTACCAGGTGTAGTAGTAACAGATGTTATAAAGGCTTAGCATTCTGACACATTAACAAGAACTTAATCTATGTTCATACAACTAAAAGCAGTTCTTACATTTTTTATATATATATATATTGTGAATATTCTTAGATCAATGAGAAGCGATCAGCATGAGAAGAGTATCGTTTGCATCAGCTAATAGCCAGGAAGGCAATTCATGTTCCTACGATTGTGACCCTTTCTTCAGCATCTTGTCATCAGCCGAAGAATTCAAATGGGAGATCACAAGATCAGCTGCTTTGCATCCAGAGGCTATTGCTTTGCCCACGGACAATCCACCTCTGTGGTTACCTGAAGATTTCATCATTCATCCAAGAATAAGAATTAGAATAGGAATAAGAATTCAATAGGAGCAATGAAACTTCTCACATGTGGTCAACATAACCCATTTGCCTTATCTCCTGCAAAATTGCAGAGATTGGAGATTCAAATGAAATGCTACCAGTCTAGAATAGCACCAGCTTGAGGGGGGATCTTAGAATTACATGACTGGAAGTTAAATCCCAAATTTCAATCAATAAGCACTTACCTGCGTAGAAAAATCCAGGAAGATTTTTCTCCATTCTCTCAATTCCTTCTAACACTAAATCATAGTTCTTTCCATACAAAGGAAATGCTTTACTCCAGTAGTAATGACTGCAATCAAGTACAGTTGAAGCTGTAAGAGTATGGATCACAGTAAACACAGTAACTCATTGCTCTTACTAAATTACTGCCAGCTTCAACTTGGGAACGAAAATAGACTAAAGTAATATAATTAGCAGATTATAAATGGCTTAAGATTTAAAATACTTCACAAATTTCGGCTCTCCCTCCACCCCTAACAGCTGTCTAAGATCAGAAGTAACAATTGCTTTCAAATCATCCCTGAAAAATAAATTATTGGAAAAAGGTTTAGTTGATCAAAATTTCACCACAGTAATAATTAAAATCCAGAGTAGATAAGTGATCTTGTGTGTGAAACCAGAAAGTTGCTGACAGGAATTACAAAATGAAAAGTTTGGAGCTTTTTATACGTTGAAGCTTTTGCTAGTTCCTTGTTTCGGCTCCCACCAACAAAGGTGGTATAGAGATACAAGTCCTTGGGTGCACGATCTGGAAACATCATAGATGAGAAGAGTGTACCTGTGCAAAACAGAATTCAAGCATGGTGAGTGCAAGAGAGTATATGTATAGCTAACACATAGTGAAAATTATCCAAGTTCCCCCACCGTGGTGAGCCTAGCAAAGTATTACCAAGAGTTTTTAAACCATTCTGTTGCTCCTTAGAAGGAACAAGAACTCCAAATCCTTCTAGAGGCCTCTTGACGTCCTCTTTCTTAAAGGTAGTAATTATGACTGAGAGTGGCATGTAACTCATCTGCATAATAACATGGAAAAGAATGATTCAAACCAAACCGCAAGGTTGTTAAAAAAACTTCAGTAATTTTGGCTGGTCACTTCTTTATGAGGATGTCTCTTAGATGATAACAGTCAATTTGTGAAAAATAATCTTTTCACAGAAACAAACTTATTTCAAGTCATCCAACTTGTGGTGCAGAATTTGCATCTAGGTAAGTATGATTTGTTCCAGGAAGGATATGCATATATTTGGACAAAAAAAATATAATAAGTTGGCATCTCATTTGGAATTTACCAGTTTTTTAGATTCTTGTTTGGTATGAAAGTATCTTCCTTCACTAGGAATAAGCAAATGAATTTGACAGAGAAAGACCAGAAACTTAAATACAAAAAAAATTTTCGGCAATAATGCATGTAACCATACTGTGCATTTCATGTTCTGCAGCTATTTGAACAATGATGCTTGCATTTGTATACTACACCCCATGTGTAAGTAAATAAGTATGAAGATATGTAATCAATAAACAAAATTGTTGGTACCTGGGGAAGAAAGTCCAGTGAGAAGCGATTTCTGCCTTTATTAATATTAATTTCTTTAACATTGCACAATGGTGCCTAAAATACAAAAGTTCACTGTTAGAATGTGAAAAAAAAAAATCTTCTAAAAACAGTAAATGGTATTAGGAGTTGCATATGTGAATGTTTATGCACGCCAATGCATTTAAGAGATAAATGGTATTAGGAGTTGCATATGTGAATGTTTATGCACGCCAATGCATTTATGAGATAAAGAGGGTAAGATGCCATCGAACTCCTAAAAGCAAAAGGTAAATGCAGATGCACAAAGAGTATTCTTACAATGGTCATAATGGTCAGTCAATGCATAGATATTCAAACAATAAAACAAAGGATCAAAGTTTTGGAGTTACGAGTTCAAGTTCTTGAGAAACTTGACTTTTTTCACTCCAACTGTCCAAGTCAGTCTTAAGAAGTGGGGCAAGTGTTTGGTAATCACCATCTCAGTGTACAATTGTACTGTCTTTTGTCTCTTTCTTTCCCTCTATCTTGTTTATTTCTTAATCAACTAAGCAGCAGTTGAATTCTCTCAGCACCAGTCACATTTTAAAGATGTAGGATATGATTGACTGGATGACTCAGTTATGCAGTATCACAATAAGAAAAACTAAACTAAACAAAACCACCAAAAAATAAACTCAATTAAAAAAGAACTAACCGTCATGATGACAGCATCATAAGATGATGCTTGTGCATGCTTGCCACCCTTAGAAGCATAAGAAACTGACCAGTTCTCAAAAGTTGACTTGCCATCATAACTGTAAGACAATGACAAGACCTTTGATTCTAGTTTAACTCCATCTTTCCCAAGCTCTGTGCAAAGCGTATCAGTGAGTGTCTGCAAAAATACATAAACATGAAAATAAAGACCATTTATTTGGTTTACAAGCAAAAAAGTACATGCAAAGGGTCAGATTTCAACAACACTATCAGTAAGGATACCACTTAAGTCTCTGCATATTGAGAGAACGAGAGAGAGCAAAGAGAATTTTGAGTAGACTCGAAGGAAAGGTAATATTAAAATAGATATGGTGACCATAGATAAAATCTGAATGATAAGAGGAAATATGAACCTAAGGCCTACGACCTGGAACTTAACCATAGATTTCTGTTGCAATTTTGCTTCTGTGTGAAAATCAAAATATTCATAAGGATGCTTTCACCTGCAGTGCTGTACGCAATGAAAAGCTGGTCAAACATCTATATCCTGAAGTTTTGGGTGTGGAATGATTTTATTCCTATCATTTCAGGCAATCTACTCCCCCAAATAAGAAGCTAATATTAGTGAATGCATCTTCATGACAGGAAATTCCATTATTAAGGATGTGTTTCAAAGCATGTTAGGTTCTATGGCCACTGGTTCAAAATATGCTAAGTGAATGAAGTAGAACTACACGCCTATTAAGCTGCAAATATGAAAGGGGCTTGACTAAAGTAATCTGCAGGTGTATTTTGAAGGACTCAATAGCAGCCTAGAAAACTTATCCACAATTATTATTCAATGAAAGCAATAGTGGTAGCATCAGATCTGAACAGCTAAGGGATGTTCCTACTTCCTACATGTAAAGGCTATAAATAGTTCAAACCACGTCTTCTTGGAAAAGAAAAGAAACAGTACCCGGAATACTACCTGCATTCCACCTAGAAAAGAAAATGAACCATGTTGACGTTTCTTTTTTTCCGAAGAACCTTTTTTTTCTCCATTCTTCTCTTTTTTGGCAGATAGCTTGGCTTTAACTGCCCCAGCTATGATAGAACCAAACCTGGTCGAACAGAAAAGGTTTGCATTAATAAACAAGCAGATATCATGCAGCAAGCATTACTAAATTAATAGAATGTCAATCATTGATCTGTAGTACTTCATCAGTGTCAGAGTCGTTCATCAAACTTTAACAATTTAGCCTAGAAGACTGCTTGCATCTATTTAAAAATGCATCAATAACATGGCTGCTCCTATTGATGATAATGGGTGAGCTTGTAAGCAACCAAACTGCAGAGATTCAGAATAAAAATACAACTAGATTTCAAGCATCACTAAAGCCAGACTAAAACTAAAGAGGATTTGCTGAACAAAAAACCTTACCAACACAGAAGTGCAACATTACCACGAAGGCCAAACAAAAATATGGTTTACTATATGAAAATTAAAATATTCAGCTTTATATTTTTCATCAGTAACTAAGCAGTTAGGGTCACTATGTGGATTTAAAACAAGTTTGCCACAGTTCTCAACAAGCATCATACTGAGCCAAATAAAAAAGATACGTCTAATTTCAGAATGCTAAGAGAATAGAATATCAAGTTCAAATGTATTATGGCATCCAGTAAGAATCTTCCAGCGCTGGAAAAAGGCAACAAAATATTGGTCTAGCCAATAACTTCACTAAATGTGGGATTTGCACAGGACAGAAACTGGAAGAGAATGAATCAACTGCAGTCCAATTCAAACTCAAACTATGCAAGGAAAAATGAACAGTATATAAAAAGAAGCATAGAATATACCGCTTCTCTAGATTCCACAGGTCTGGAAAATTGTGGCGTGCCTGTTTCAGGCAAAGACAATACTATCAATAAAAATCCAGAATGAAAGGAAAAGAGTTGGCGCCAAGAAGACCATATCATAACTATTAAAATAGATGCCAATATGCCATAGTTCTTAAGAGCAGTTCAATAAAACTTTTAGTTTCAGTATCCTAAAGCAGATTCCATTCTTCCTATCACAATCAAATATATTCAGATGCATAGCACCAGCAGAATACCAGACCAAAGAACATTTTCCAGTGGTGTCCTAATAAAAAGATCCCATAACTTATACAAGTGGTCCAAATATCTTGGCCATTACTTACAGAAAGAGATTCAGGATCTCCAGCACTTGTGCCAGCAACAAAAGGATCGATAAGATAATCAACAACCTTAGAAGGAAGAAACAGAAAAGTAAGATCAATGATAATCAAACACTTCTATTTCAAAATCTGGTCTCATTTCAAAATTTAGACAAAATATAAAAGATCCTCTGCTGGTTAATATGGCAGGTATAAATCTGTTGTATTGTAAAGAATACAATACCTCTTTCCCAAAATGTCGCTGAAAGAACTCACCAACACTGCGGAATAAAGGTGTGAGTGAGGTGAATATCAAAACCTCATGATGTAAATGAGATAAAGAACAAGTGTGCAAGAGATGAACGACCTCGATAAGTTGAGTTTATCACCTTTCTTGTATATCAGCATCAGACACTTTTGAGGACTCATTTTTCTTCCATAAGAATGGCTCCAAAATAATTTGCAACTGCAACCAGAAAAATGCATGCCCTTAAGAATGCACAAAAATGAAAAGTTGCGGCTTGTTTATCAAGCTTGAACATCAAACTGAATCTTTGTGCAAAGAACCAATGGTGTTTTTTTTTTTTTGACAAGTGATCCTAGTTAACTTTTTAAATTAATCAGAAGATTTCATGTTAACAAAATCATGCATGTCAGAAATGGTAGGCAGACAAGGTAATCCTACTATCAATAATGAAACTACCAATCAATCCTTCATATTCCTAGAAAACAAGATGCAATAGCAAGATTCCCAGAACCCACCATTCAAATAAGAAACAGAGAAGCAAAAAGTGGTGGCTTTCAAGATTCCAGGAGCTTTCAGGTTGCTAACCAACAATCCTTCTATATGCAAAAATTAAGTTATGTGCGGCTACTGTTGATGAACAAAAAATATTGCATCATGAGGAGAAAAACAGCGGTGGGATGCTTCTAATTTATTGGATGGTCCTCAGACTTGTCCCAGAAAGACAAACCTTTGATTGCGCCGAGAGAAAGTTGCTCTTGATCAGTGCAACTGGATTTGTTGGTATCTGGCACAAAACATGAGAAGAGCATATGCTAACAGTAAGACAAACATAGCTGCAGATAGAAAAAGGATAGACAAAGTACAATAAGCATGTTCCTTTCGTCTAAGAAACAAGGGAAATAAACTTAAGACACCATAAGATAGATATACCAGTACAGGCATTCCATTCCTCACAATATACCGTTTGTTCTGTGCAATTGGCTGCAAAGGTAGACATCAATAAATTAAGCCAACAAAAAAGAATCCACCACGAACTCTCAAGATTCAACTAGAGCACACAGGAAATCATTTCATGATATGGAGCACTGATAACCTAAGCATTTGAAAAAAGAAAATGGCATTAGGCTAAGAGATAAAGTTAAGAACAATAAGCCTTACAAATTGTTGCTTAAAGAAAATGGCAAAAAGCTAAGAGATAAAGTTAAGAACAATAAGCCTTACAAATTGTTGCTTCTCTCTAAGCCCAAGATCATCAAGTAAGCTTTTGACCTCCACTTCACTCTCAGTCTGCACAGTGTGGGAAAAAAAAATTCACTTCACCAAACAAAAAGCACCAAAAACCAAAACAATCATTATCAAATGTTAATTAAGAAAGAATCCATGCAGCTTGCCAAAATAAACTCTCTGCCCCAAGAAATTTTTTTTCCAATTACGTGCACTTGTGATTCACCAAGCAAGAAGCAAAGATTAACACGAAAGATTGAAAAAAAAACTTAGACAAATAAATGGTAACCATGGTATTAGCTCCTTCATCCCAAACAAGATCATGATGGGAAACACTTCTTAATTTGCCTCCAGCTCTTCCTTCAGCTTCAAAGACTGTCACTTTCACCCCATTTGATTTCAGCTTGTATGCAGCAGCAAGCCCACTTAAAAAAAAACAAAACAAAAATACAAAAGTGAGCACAATCACACACACACAATTAAACTACAGAAAGAAAACCCAGAAACCAAAAGTCCAAAAACAAATGATACCTAACGCCTGCACCTATAACAGCTACATTTTTACTTTGCTTACTACCAAAATCTTCGTCTTTGGCAGCTGCAGTCATTTCAGAACTATCAGTCAGTCCTAAGGTGGCAGCGTCAACGGATAGTAGGTGGTGGAAATGCAAAGAAGATGAACCAGGTGATGGTAGTTTACTTTATGGGCTTTGCTTTCATGATTTAGAAGAATAGAGGAAATTACAAGTTCATTTGAGCCTCGCCCATCATTTTTACAGGCCCATTGGACACTCCAAGGTTCTTCTTGTTATCCCATCGACCTTTTTCTAATGATCTAATGAGTAAAACTTTAAAATATATGAAAAATTATCGACTTTTAATTTAGAGATTTAAAATAAAATATTTAATATTTAAAGATTTAAACTAAATTTTATAAATTTCTAATGTCTAAAAAATATCATTTATATGAGATATTTATACTATGATGTATTCTCTAGAAATTATCTCTTAAATTCTTCACTAGGATGCAAAATTTGGATTTGAACATGGAGAGCAAACCTTCATACAAGTCAAACACTCTCTTTAATTAACTTATTATCAAAGAAGCAGGCAATACATGCTTCTCTTATAATCAATCTTTATATGTTTTTTTCTGAGATAGCATGCTTCTTTCTTCTTTTCATAAAATAAAATTTTTGAGGTTAGCAAGAATGGAAATGTGAGTGAAAATATTATTCATTAAAATATTTCATAATTTTATCATTCTAAACAAAAAAATTAAAACCAGTTGTTTGAGACATTGAAGTCTTTTTACAAAACCCGTTAGTTATTACCAAAATAATTGGAATAAATAACTTTTTTTATTTTAAAAATACATGCAGTAAAATGATCAGAATACTCTTATAATAAAAAAAATTAAAACTTGTGTCAAGTGATATTTTTATATTTTATATAGGTTTTTTATTATTATCATATCAATCGAGAAACAATTTAATATTTAATGAAATATATATATAATAACAAAAAGCATGATGAAACGATTAAAATATCCTATTAAGGGGTGTTTTTTTGTTTTTTCACAATAATTTTTTATTATTATCATATTTTATCCTCCTCTAGTGTGACATGTCTTCTAGTAAATTCACAAAAATCAAACGTGAGTCTTCAAAGGTAAGATCCCTATTCTTCTGCTGTTTGAACTCATGATCATCTCGCAAAAATGATTATAATTAAGACGACCACTACACTAGGGAGGTTTTGTGATAATTACATCTTACTTTCGGTAATAGAGATATACAATTGCTCATGTAAATAAGATATACAAGTTATTGCACTTTAGGGTCTAACTCAGTGGTCAACCGTGTGACTTGTTCCGCTCCCGTCCCGAGTTCGATCCTCTATGTGCACGCCTGTCACCCCCGCGGTGCCTTACCTGCTCACTGGGCTTGCAGGATGTTCAGTGGGCCGTGGGGAATAGTCGTGGTGCGCGCAAGCTGGCCCGGACACCCCACGATAACCAAAAAAAAAAAAAAGATATACAAGTTATTTTGTTAATAAATTATATAATTAATTTAATTATAAAGATTCATTAATCATGTTTATTGCAAATCAAAGAAATCTTCACCACCTCACCCAGCGGTGTGCTTGACAGTTGACACCAAGCACTGATTCTGACTCGAGTTTGGAGCCAGTAAGAATGCTGGCATGCCTCTTCTTCAACTTCGATTATTTTATCATTCAATTTTTAAGCCATTATGAACCGATTGAGAATACCTCATCTTATGATGGATAGCCTAAGTTTAATTGGCAGCATTTCTGCTTAAATTCATAACGCAATTTCTCTTAAATCATTAGTAATATGATATAGTCCAATATGCTATAAAAGGATGTACTTGACAATCAATTCTAACTCAAGTAAAAGTGTAAAACTGCTCTCTCGAACCAGTAGGTATTTCAATGATAAAAGCTTGGGACTAAAAGATTTGTTCTTCTATGATCTCAGGTTCGAGTCATGTGGTTGCTAATATAATGAGCACTGGAGGCTTATATGATAGTTAACTTCAGGGCCCGTAGGATTAGTCGAGGTACACGCAAGCTGACCCGGATACCTACGTTAATTAAAAAAAACTGCTCTCTTGAACCCACCCTTGTTTTGTGATCCAAAGCCATGACAACACTATAATTAAAGAAAAATATTGTGATTGGAAATGCGGTAACGATTGTAATTCAAAGCGTTTTTGCTCGGAAATACATTAAAATAATATTTTTTTTATTTTAAAAAATTTATTTTTAACATCAACACTTTAAAATAATATGAAAATATAAAAAAAATTAAATAAAAAAATTCAAATATTTAAGAAATATAATTTCAAACATGGAAGAAGAATGTGGAGGAGGGGAGAACAAGAAGGAAGAAGAAGAAAAAACAGAAGACTGTTGAATTAATTAGTAAATCGTTAATTATTGCTCCTTGTAATAACATCGTTTTCTTCGTCATCGAATTGATCATGTAATTAATCCATCGCTTCTGCGTTTGTTAGATCGAACCCACGGTTGAGAAATTAAGACGTTCCCCATCAATGATGGTAAAGCCCTATCACAAACTTTTTGGCTCACCCTGGAGACCAGGCTTCCCAGAGCTAGAGCTTGAGACATGTAATTATCAAACCTTTTTATTCTTGTAATACAAGGAAGCTTTAAAAAAGTATAACGTTGGCATGAGAAATGGGACATCTCAAGCTGCTTTTTTAGAAACAATTTACAAGGTTAATTAAGTTTGCTTGAATTATTACTTTGGATTAAAGAAAAAAAATGAAAAGCCACTCATGGATCATCATTACATATATCATTAAAGACGAAGATAGTTATAATAGAGAAGATGGAGTTTTTTAAATATATTTTTTTATCTTTATTTTCATCCCTGCAACTAAATACATTTCTATCTTCTTCTTTTTTTAACTAAACTGAATTTCAATGATTTTTCAAAGGGCATCCAAATTAAATATAAAGTGCTCTTATCATGCATGATTTCGTAGGAGAGAAATCTTTGCCCAATGATTCTTGTTTTTTTTTTCCGAGGTTTGGCGGGCTAAGGATTTGACTTACCGACCATCATTTGGAAATCTATGATGCCATGATAAACAAAGAAGCGTGTCTCTTAATACAAGTAATAATATCCCTTTCACTGACTTCGAAGGTTGGTTACCAGTTCTTAATTTGAAATAGGGTTATATAGCCAGAGAAGGAGCACTTGTCCCTCCCAAGACCCTAAAACCCAAGAGGGACAAAATTAATCATATTTGCTTCGAGTTTTGGAACTTTGAGACACAAGCGAGCTCGATGATTGATTGAACGTCTTCAATGGAGGTTGGTTGGAGTACCTCGGAGACAAATCTCTCTCTCTCTTAGACCTCTTCTAGAGGGATTAATTAAAATAAAAATAAAAATTCGTATCGTATTATACTTTAATTAAGACTAAACCTCTAATTCAATATAGTTTTTTTTTTTTTTTTTGCTCTTGTAAATGCCTCTGTAATCTCTCGGTTGAATCTCGAAGAGGGGGGCATCGAATTAACTAGAGGAGGAACAGGAGTGATTAGGGTATTTATAAACTTCGAGCCAAAGCGATTTAAAAGTTTACAATGATTGGTTTGTTTCTTAGAGTACACTAGGGTTTGAAATTTAAATGAGATTGCCTGTTTTTTCTTGACCACTTAAACGGAGCCTGATTTGCCTGGACATGTCAAGACTTGATTGTTTATTTGGAAATTGATCTCAGGTGGTTAAAAAAGGCATGTAAGTGGGCACTAGCAGCTCTCTCCACTGTCTCCGTCGAGGACGACCACATGAATTGATCACCAACCAGACCAGATTTGGGCTCAAATTGTGGGGTCCGAGCCTTGTGGGCTCTACTGAAACAGCCTTGATGCAATAATATATAGAAAGTAGGTCACCCACAAGCTTCTGCAATGCACCAACTACGTGCTGTAGAGGTTAGTGGTTTTTTTTAAAACTTTTTTTTGAAATGTATTTAAAAAAATTATTTTTGGTATTAGAGTAATAAAATGATATAAAGATATAAAAAAATAATTTAAAGAAAAAAATTTCATAATTTTTTAGAAATGCATTGAACACACCCTATGTTTGATGACTAGTTTGAATTCTTTTTTTAAATGCTTTTAAATTTTTTTTTCGCTTGAAAAATATTGAATTGATACTTTTTTTGTTTTTTAATAATTTTAATGCGTTGATATTTAAAAAAAATAAAAGCATCATTTAAATATATTTTTAATTGAAAGGTATTTTTGCAAAGAACTTAACAATGTAATACAAAAAACACACTAAACAATGCATTTATTGCGTTACAAACAAAGCTTAGATGTGTGTTTGATATTGTAATGGTTTTTGCGGTTATAGTTTGAAAAGACAAGTTTAAAAAAAGTTACAAATTGTAGTTTTTTTCAACTCAAGTTTCTCGTCATAATTTGAGATGAAATACAAGTTTAAGCAACGAAAACCAAATAACTTTTGAAATTATAAATCATTCTACACCACGGTAGATACTAAATAGAGTCTAACTAGTATATTAGCCCGCACTTTGTAGCGGGTCAATATCAATTTTCTTTTAAAATATAAAAAAAAATATTATGAGTATGGAGAATGTTTTAATAATGTTACTAAACCTAATCAAGTGGGTTAATTTTTAAATCTCCCTCAACTCTTTGTCAGACCCAAGTAACATGGGTCTAGCAACCATGTCAAGCCAAATTTACTTGGGTTTGACATGTTTGTCAAACCCAAGCAAACGTTAATCCGATGCAACTTTTTAAATTTAAAAATAATAAAACAATATCAAAATGCCAAAATACCCCCCATGATTATAGAAAATTACACAAAAAATAGTGTGAAAGAACAAAAATATTAAAATACCCCATAATTAGGGCTTTAATTTTTTCAACCGAAGAGCAAAATGTTAATTTAAATTATGTGAAAAAACAACATTAGCTCAATCTCAAGCCTTCGGAGCTTGGAAAATCCACAGTGTAAGTCTACAACGGATTGTGTCTTGGTTCACAGTACACTTGCATAGGGTTGCCAGACCCAAGTCGCTTGGGTTTGATAACCATGTCTGGTTTGACAAACAACAAACAAAGAAGACAATTTTGCTCTTTAGTTGTCAGGAGAGAGAAAAAACGAAAAAACACAAACAATCAATCACTAGTAACAATCTAATCATTATTTTTCTACACGCGCCACACCATGTGAAAGAGGACACAGCTTCGCATCCAGTTAGATGACGGATGGCTAGATTTGGCCACCGAAAAGCATCATACACGCCTTCTTAATGGTGTGAGTGTCGTCAATTCGCTGAGGCGTGAGGAACGCAACTTTTTAATTAAAAAATAAAACATGAAAACACTAAAATGTCTTCATGGTCCTCTTAATTACACAAAATATCCATGTAAAAATACCAAAATACCCCAAAAGACAGAGCTTCTTTTTTTTTGTCTTTTTTAGGCTAAAAGCGTTATTTTAATGTACATGAAAATTAGAAAAACCTGAAATACTTTGTCCAATAGCCTATCCTTTTTTTATATTAGGAGCAAAGAAATATTTTTATTGTTATGCATATTGTAAAAAAGCCAAGAAAGCTATTGGTTAACAATTCTAAAATTTATTGACTCATTGAGTAAAAAAAATAGTTTTACTATGTTAAACAATTGAAAAAAATATATACACATCCAAACAATCTTCTAATAATCATCGAGCCAGATAAAAAAGCTCAAACATCCTTAAACCAAAAACTTAAATTTAAGTCACTATTAGATAAAGTGATAATTTTATTATTGCAATCCACAGTAATTTTTATCTAAAACTACAGTGAAATCCCCACACTATTTAACTTTCTTTTTAATAACAGAAAATTGTTGGTCCGTTTACATTAATTCTTGATTCGCTAATTAAACGAACAGCTAGAATTAAATGGTAAAAACTATATTGATCTGATAAGGTACAGCTTACTCAAAGCTAATTTGTAGTAGTGAATCTCTCTAGCAACCAACTTAATGAGTTGACTCTAGTCTAACCCTCCTCCAGCTACTTCACCAGTACTATAATTCAGTACCCCAGACAATGGCCATCTGCGCTCACACACCAAGTCTTGCACAATAGCAAGTAGTTAGGTAGCTACGCCCTTCCGTACCTTCGTAGAAACTGACAGAGTGGTGGAGGAACCCAAGAAACCATTAAAGAACCTCACATGAGCTGCTGCTGCTGCCCTTCCAGCAGCCTTCCTCAGTCTACACATGAAGATAGACAAAGAGCACAAAGAGAAAAGAGAAAGTCTAGCTCGATTCCCCAGCACGTTGCCCTTGCATGTTGACCACGTCCATAACTTGTACCAGAAACAAGGTTCTCACGTTTTACATGCAATATATATATATATATTAAATCTCGAGCCTTTTTTGAAGTTTTGGTTTTTCTTCTAGAAGCTTTTTATTATTATTATTATTATTATTATTATTATTATGGTTTTGTCATTTAGAATATATATGAGCTTTTTTTATTAGTTTATAATGTCAAGTTTAAACAAATTAATATCAGTATTTGACGGTTAAATATTGCACATTTATCATTCTTAAACAAAGTTTTTAATATGTATTTCTTTTTTCAGAATAAAAGGATAATCATTTTTTATTGTATATATTCATACAAACTTAATATTGTTCAGATATATGATTTTATATTTAGCTCATGTCTAAAATTTCTTTGTCTAAGATTGGGTATTTCTCCTTTTCATGTTATATCATGCCTGGAAAAAAATACAAATACTTAGTCGAGTCTTAAATTATCATTTCGGAGTGCTGGAGAGATGTACTTGGACAAATCATATATATATATATATATAGTCTCTAAATATCTCAATTTGAGTCTCAAGATATTTTGAACTAGGTCCTCAATATATAGTAATATTCTTAGTTATATCCTTTTATTCACATCTCTAATGAAGTTCTTTTCAAATAAATTTTTATTAACATGGGTGTCAAGATCAGTTTGCACGCACATTGACTAATCTCACGAATCTTGAAGTTAACGACTATGTAAATCTCCAGTAACCATTATATTAGCAATCACATAGTTTAAATCTAAAATCATATGAGAAGTAAACTTTTTAATCTTAAATTTTTATCACTAGATCACGTGGTATATGGTTAAGTTACTTTCAAATATTTAATGGAGTAGAGATTGGCTTTTAGTGGATGAATTTTCATGTTTTTTAGTAGGAGATTTTTATATAAAAGAGAACTCTGCAGTTTTTGGAGATTCATACAAGGGCCTGACAATGTCATTGATTTTGCTGCCTTAAAATACTTAAAAATCAAAGATTACAGTTGGATTTGTGAGGAGAAGGATCTCTTTGTCTTGAAGCTGAAAATTTATTTTATAGAGAAAAATTGTAAAACAATGCAAATGCCCCCCTTTACCTCCATATGTTGACTGCCACGTAGTTATTCCTGTCTCTGATTAGAACATGACAATTCTGATTTGTTCACTTCGTTGTGAGTTCTAACTCGGCACAAATCTGGAAAAAAGAAAGAAGAAGAAGAAGATGGGGTTATTATATTATTGGATTAATCCACGTATCATTGGGATTTGGATTAATTTAAATTAATATTTTTTTATTAAGACAATAATATTTTATTTTATTTTACTATTTACCTACTGAGTTAAATCAATATTTAATTTAATTCAATTTGAAACCAAATCAGTCTAGAAAACTATCTACTTCATTTATTAGGAGATCAATTCAGGTTTATTTTATTTTATTTTTTAAAAGTAAATAAGTCAAAACAATATTGTTCTGTAAAACATATTTTTTGAAAAAATCAATCAATTAATTCACTTAGGTTGGACTGGATTAATATAGATTTTTAAATGAATTGCCGAGGTTTTAACTTTATTTAATTTAAATCCAGACACCGGGTGGACCACTCCAATCCGCATTTTACAACAATACCAGACAATAGCTGTAACCGTATGCATTGCCATTCTACTTTCTAGATCTGCCACGTGGTGCTTCATGAAGCCGGAGCTCGTTGCTGGCTACGGAGCTGCATGCGGCTTAGCTCATAGCAAATTACAGTGGGGTCTGGGAGATCTACTGGGATCTTGTATTGAGATAGAATTCTGGTACATCCAGCTGTACTGTGATGCATTCCGTCAAGGGGGTCCTGCTCAATGTGGGCCATGATGATCGCGTCCGTTTGTAATATGATTATATGAAATCAAACGGTGACGGTCGTACGGAGTGGTGCAGTTGAGATTTTTTTGCCCGTCAAGGTATGGTACCTCAAGGTACTTGCATATTTGGAAGTAAACTCTAAATATGTGATTAAAAGATGATTTGAAAAGTTTTTTTTTATCATATATTAAAAAGATATATATAATTTTTGAATTTGAAGTATTTAAATTAAATTTTTTTATCGTACATTACAAAAATATAAATTTTTTTCTTATGTTTATAAAGTATATATATTAATAGGCTTCTAATTTCACATTAAAAAAATAAAAAAAATTTCTAGTGTTTTAAACTTTGATACAAATTAATAACCAACAAATAAAGGATACTGGGTCAATCACTAGGTCAAGTTTAATAACTATGTATTTGACAATTGCAGGATTCATTATTGGAATGCAACATCTTTCAGGTAGTGACTGAGATAAATTCATAATTGCCGGATTATATGATAAAAAAATGAAAAAAAATATTGGTGAAAAGAGATTGAATGAAGCAATCAACATGAATTGTTAGCTTATTAAGTACTCGTATTGACCATAGGGCATGAAATCTGGATCAGAAGGAGTAATTTTTTACAATCCTTTTTCTTTTCACTATCTAGGGAAAAAAAATATAAAGAGTACATGTATAACTTTATCATCATCGAGGGACGAGGATTTCCTTAGTAAAGAAACTTTGTATCCTAATTATATAACTCATCTTGGCTATACGGATCAATCTAGTAATCTGTATAGATTATGACTGATTAAGTTGGAATAGTGCTTATGTATCACGGTGAGATGCACAAATAAATAAGATATTTACAAAGATGCATCATGTAATTACTTATGAGTATATGATAATGTAACACCCCATCTCACTAGCAAGATATTGTCCGCTTTGGGCCTCCCAGTCCACCCAAATCCAGGGCTTCCACCTAGGTCCCCCTCACAGTTTTGTTCTTGACAGCCACGCATGGCCCCAAAACGCGTCTTTCAGAGTAGCGCAGCACACTCACCCTGTTAGATACTGTCCCCTGTGGGCCTCCCAGTCCACCCAATCCCCGGGCTTCCACCTAGGTCCCCCTCACGGTTTTAAACGCGTCTTACTAGTCAAGGTGAGCATGCACTTATAAGACCCTGACTTTGGACGTTCGCTTCCGATGTGGGATCTTACAGATTTGGTACATGAGTATAACACAACAGATCATTACTCCAGATCCCAAGCAGGTTTCTCTACCTGGATATATGCAGTATAAGCAACATACATAACGGATTTAACATCACATAAGTAATAAAAATCTTCCTATAATTAATATATGTTAACCGTTAAATTTTATATATTTATTTTTTAATTCAACATTGATGTTTTTATTAATATTATGTTGGTTTCTTGCTATAGAAGGATCAAGAGACCACATCTTATCTTCACAGTATTGACGAAGAAAGCAAAGTTCACACCATAATGTTCCGGTGGTTAAATGTCTGCCACACTGGACTTGAAATCTTTGGAGAGAGTCTAACTCTTGATGATGTGTGTGATAGATGATAAGGTCACTCAGGCAGGAGCAAGAGCTAGATCTAGTCGTGCTATTGATGAGTCCGGGTCATCTAGTAGACGTAGATAGATAGATAGATGAGTTATGTTTATATAATTTTTGGAATTAATTAAATATTATATTATTGAATTATTTTTTATTCATTTTGCATGTATATATGTTTTTTTATTGAGTTTAATTAGAATTTGTTGATTGAGATTATTTTGGTTTTCTGCAGTTTTTTTAAACAGGACAAAATTTTAAGTATAGTTTCTACATAGAAGAAACTCTATTCAAATTTTGATAAAATTGTAAAAATTTTAATTTTTTAAAATCATAAAGTAAATACAATTTTAAATTAATAAAAATTATGATTTTATAAATTTTTTCAAGCTTAAAACATGAAAATAGCCCAAAACTAAACAATAGTTAAAATGATTTGATCGTTTTGACTACTGTTCAACCGTTTTATCAAATGTCTAGTTGTTTCTCAAAATAATCTTATTAAAAATGTCACATTTTGAACCACGATAACTTCTATCATAGTCCATAATCGTGACATATATCAAATGCTGTGGTTCTGAACCGTAAAATTATTAAAATGTTATATTTTTAAACTACGATATCTTTACACTATGCTTTTTTATCAAAATTTCTAATCTTATGCTATTTCATCATAAATTTATATCTTGGGTGATAAATACCCAATTTATCCTTAGATAACCCATCGATAACAGTATAGTATGTCAAGATTCCATGGTGCTGGTGGTGTGCTATTCAACTTTTGTTGCTGGTTCCTCCTGATGCCTTGTTACTTGTGCTCTAATGGTAAAAAAAACAAAAACAAAGATAATAATGGAAAAGCGGCTTTGTTGAGAATTGAGCGTGGCTGAATCGTGCGATAGTGATTAGTGAAATCATGCATATCACATCAATTCAGGAATTCAGTAACTACCAAAATCATTCCTTAAGCGACATTAGTGCACGAATGTTTCATTAAAGAACATTCTTCTGCTTGCTTTTGGACTCGGCCACTTCATATATATATATATATATATATAAAAACTCAAATATCTAACTTTATTTATTCCTTTTTTTATATTTTAAAAATATTTTTTAAAAAATATATTTTTTTATTTTTTATGATGTTAAATCGTTTTGATTTGTAGATATTAAAAATAAAAAAATTATTTTGATATATTTGTAAGTGAAAATACTTTGAAAAATAATTGCTACTACAGTACCAAACGGGCTTTAATACACACATTAGGATTTTTTTATATGAAAAAAATAATTTTGGGCTTTTATAATTTTTTTTTGATTAGCTATATATAATATTTATTTATAAGATTTTATACTTACAGTATTAAAATATGTATAAGATACGTTTATATTTATAATGATTATATTACATGTGCAATTATGTTTACATACAAAATAACACATACACCATAGAAAATAATTTTTTCTTCAAATAGAAAACGTTGTTTAAACAACTATTCCATGTAAATACCTTGCGTTTTCCTGCCATAACTACATCCTAAGAAAAAAAATTATAGTAAACACTCACAGTATGTGATAAATAAAATACAACTGTATATTTAATTTAATTTTATAAATTTTTGAAATATAATATTGTTATATAGAACTGGTAGAATACATTAATCAATATATTGAAACATGGGTAATGTCAGGGGTACTAAAATCTTTGTACTGATTTTTGCTTACTAAATTACATGATATCTATTACAAGAAAAGAATTTCAAATCATAAAATGTAGATCTCATGATCATAGTTAATAAAATAATTAAAATTAAAATTAACTAAATGGACCAACGGTGTTAAGTGAGAGCTACATGTGTGGGTTTCTTAATATTAAAATTTTATTCTAGAGTTTAATTGATATAATATTTATAATATAAAAAATAATTTTAAAGTTTGGTTTTACTGTTCAATTGAGTTTACCTTAAGTTTGGTTGAACCACTGTCCAACTAAGCTATTTAGGCTTGGTTGGGACACAACCCTATCAAGCTACTCTCCTCTCTGTCTCTGTCTCTCTCTCTTTTTTCTTGGTCAGGTCCAACTAAGCTTCATGAAACTTGGTTTGGCCAAGGCTCAATTGAGCTCAAGCTTCATTCTAACATAGATAGCTCACCTTGGTTTACTATTCATTACTATCCATAAATATTACTTTCACCTATAAGTTTCCAAATATTTTTTAGATATTTTCATGTTTTTTTAGCTATATATTCCGTGTTTAAGAAAGAGAAAAGAGGGTTTTATTTTCTCAACAACACAAAAACTAAATTTCAATCCACTCTCTTGATAATTTATTTACCTCTAAAGTTCTAAATTTATTTAAGTATAGAAGAGTTATTTTGCAGGTAACACTCATATTCGAGCCCAAATTACTTGCATTCATCAAAGATTTTTTAAAGTTTTATCCTAGCTTCATCGTGCGTACGTGCTCTATGTGTGTGATAAAAGATAATTTTACAAGGGGAATTTTTATAATCATCCCTGTCTAATTAATATTTATAATTAAGTCCTTAAACCTCACTTTTGTTTTTGTTTTTTTTTTTTAAATTCATCCAGATTGGGAGAGATAAAAAATTGACATAATGGTTTCCAAGAATATCATCTAAAAACATGGCTTGGAGTTATATGAAGAATAAAAACTATTTTCTATATGCTAATAATAGGTTTTTCCAATTTCGTAATTCTCAACCCCACATTACCTCCTTAACTTCGTCCACATCGCCTTGATTTCATTCACAAGATTGAGATTTGTATTTTTTTGATGCTGGTATCCATTTTGTCCATTAATTATAATATTTACATTCTTTAACAAGGAAAACATATCTTCTTCTTTAAAAAAAAAAACAAATTCATGTTTTAAATCTTTAAAAATCTAAAAAAAAAAATCATAGATGTAAATTAAGGAGCTCTGGGAACATGTTTGGAACGGTGTTTTCTAAAATATTGATTTTTTTAGAATTAATTTTTTTAATATTTTATGATCATTTTAATGTATGATTTTTTTAAAAAAATATTTTAATATATTTTTGAATAAAAAATAACTAAAATAACACTCACAAGCACCCGTTAAGCTATAATATTACCTCATATAACCTCTTAAAAGTCGAGATTTAGTGATTTTCTTCTGAAATCATGCAAAACAATAAACTTGGTGACATGAATTTGGGCTTTCTTGAGACCCTCGATGAGGACATTTCCTCGTTTGTTCAAGCTTCCAAATCTATATCACCTACCCTATATCTCTTCTTCAGTCAGTCCAAACCACCCTACTCCCTTCCCATCCAACGATCCTGATTGCGATTTCCATTTTCACCAACGGCTCTGATTTGACTTCCCAACCTTATCTTCCCCAAGCCAAAGACCATCATCTCCTAAGCCGAGCCAAGCTTGCCGCTTATCCATTAACAAACAACCGGGCCCCACAGGCACTGTCCACAGGTTTTAACCACTCTAGGCTAGAAAACAATAACAGTTTAACCGCAGTTAAAACATAAATTAAAAAACAGTAAAAACCAAGCTTCCTAATAAATAACCCACTTCCTCTCTCTGCCTCTGGCGCTCACTCCTTTCAAGTTTCTCTCTCGAGCCTCACGTCTCTCTCTCTCTCTCTCTCTCTCTGCAAAAAACTAAACTCCAAAGTAAAAACAAATTTGGTACCTGCCTTGACTAGAGTGATTTGCCACGTGCAAACAATGACTGTCTTCTCCGGCAAGCAGGTAGTCCCGGTGGACTACGAGTCGGAAGTCTCACAACGGCTTCTAGAAGCATCCCTCTCCGGCGATCTGAAATCGGCCTTAGAGTGCATCGCCGATCCGTTTATTGATGTGAACTACATTGGAGCTGTTTGTTTGAAGAGTAGAAAGAGTGAGGTTGTTTTAAACGATGAGTCAGCCAGTGAAGTCTCTGTTGATTATCAAGAGTTAAAGACTGATGTTACTGCGTTGTTTCTCGCTGTTCATGCTGGAAATGTTGCTCTCGTTAAGAAATTGCTGGTAATGTCAGAGCTCGTGTTTGCGTCTGATGTTGTTTTAAGTGTGTTTTAGTCGCGTTTTTGTGTTTGTCTAAATTTGAGTGAGTTAACATAGAAATGATGTTTACAAGCCTAGATTTTGAAAGAGTACTGTATTTTTTTTCTTCTTTTTGTACCAGAACTGAAATTTTTGAATTTTCAATTTTGAATCCCTCTGATACGGAAAGTAGTGTTTTTTCAAAAAATAAAATGAAAAGGACATAAATAGGTATTTTTTGTATTTTTATTCTTTAAAACAAAAACCAAACTTGGCCTTTGTCAAGATTAGCTATTCTGGAAATTTTGCGGGTTTTTTTGGTTGCTAGTGATTAAGCATTTGATTTTTTAGATTAATCCGCTTAAGCTTAGTTTATACTGTGATTTTCTCGAACTTATTGTCGTTTTTCTTTGGCTGCCTGTCACTTTCGAACTTAATAAAGTTGCTCTGGTTTTGGTTTCTGCGGGTATTGTCTTTGAAATTAAAGCTGTTTATATCTTTTTTTAAGGATTCATTGTCTTAATGCCGACCCCCCATAATTAGAAATTTAATTGATTAAATTCGAATACGGAAGCTCTTTTTTTCCTTGTTTACTTTTTGTTTCCAAACACTGGATATGAATCAGATTCGCAATCTTTTGCAGTGGCTTTGCTTTGCTTTGTTTTTTCTTTTATGGGAAAATTTTCAGAAGTTGATTTTCATTTAATTAATTTCATTATGTTTTCTTCTTAAGAAAATTGATAACTCGTTTACAAAATTGCATGAACCCTCTACATTGTCCAACCTGTTAGTTTTCAGTTTAAATGTCTAATTATTACCAGTATAATAATACATAAGCACCTATTAATAAATCTTAATTATACTTGGAAAAAATCTGTTAATTTGGTTAATTAATGCATCAAGATTTGCTGTTTCACGTTCAAGAATGTGTTTATAATTGGTTGTTGTAGGAATTTTAACTTCTGACCTATCTTTCTGAATTTGATAGAAGTAAAAAACACATATTATGTCCTAGATATTAGTGCACAAACAGAATGCCCCTTGGCATTTTCCTGATTTTTGTCCTTCGACTGCTGTGCTTATTTATTCGTAGCAGTTTCCATCAAATCCAGTTTGGTGTGGATCTAAATGACTGTCTAAAATTACAATGATCACTGGAATCTTTGTTTTGTGAAGTTGGGAATTAATACCCACGGCCTACTGTTTGTTCATATTCATATCCATAAATAATTGCCATATCCTCTGCACATACCATTCATTATTTTGTACTGTTCTGTTCACTGGAGAAATTATATTTTAAGTATACTATCAAGAAGCGAAAGCCATACACTGGTAACACAAACCTTTTTACCTAACAGACATTGGATCAGGGAGGCCCATGATGAGTTGTCTCTTACGATTGGTTGGAGACTAAAGTACATTAGAGTATATTAATGAGTTTTTTATTACAGTTCCATGTCCTTTGTCGATCACATCAGTACTGTTCCCTGTGTTTTTCTGTGCTTTACTGTGTCTTCCTGTACTCCGTGAAAAAAATGAAACCTATTAGACTGCTACTAGTTTTGTCTTCTTGTTGTTAAACTCATTAAGATTTTTATGAAAACAAAGCAACAGAAACTTGGATTTAGAATGATGCCAGTCTTTCAATGATCTTTGTTGAAGTACTGAAAGGTTGGATTTTCCAATTGGCAGAGTGTTGGCGCTGATGTCAACCAGAAACTCTTCAGAGGTTTTGCAATTACAGCAGCAGTGAGGGAGGGCCACCGAGAGATTCTGGAGATCCTGCTTAAAGCCGGGGCATCTCAGCCGGCTTGTGAGGAGGCTCTGCTTGAAGCGGGCTTCCATGGGCGAGCTAGGCTTGCAGAACTGCTCATGGGTTCTGATTTGATTCGGCCCCGTGTTGCTGTGCATGTTCTTGTCACCGCATGCTGCAGGGGGTTTGCAGATGTGGTGGGCACTCTACTGGAGGTAAACCATTTATTTGCTGATTCATGTCTGCTGTACAACTACATCTTTATGCTTCAATCAAAGTTACTCTTGCAGCGAAATGTAAATGGCTGTTATTAATCCTGATTTGCGTCAGTTTTTGAAGCTGTTGAACCGGTCCTTTTGCTCTTCACTCCTTTGAGTTTTGGTTTGACAAAGTATGACCTTGCTTTCTTTGTCGTGTACTGTTTTTTTTACTTGTTCTCGGTGTGATCTTATGAAAGTGGGATATATTTATGGATATATTTGATACCATAGATATCAACCCTGGCCGGCCTGATGTGTTGACCCATTGAATTGGAGTCTATCTCATGTTTGGTTTGCTTTCGAACAGGGTTGGGGCACTTGGTCAAACTCGGGTGAGAATAAGTAATGTCAACTTCAAGGATTTTTTTTTAATTTTGTTGTTCAAATAATGTCATTTTGTTAAAAAAACCAAAACGTCGTCTCCTAAAAAAAAAATACCCATAACAACGTTGTTTTGGGATAGATTAGGTTGATCCGGCTAACATGCGAACAAGCATTGGGCCAGGTCAAACCTTGGATGGATTTGATAACTATGTTTGATACCAAAGTTCTTTTTGCTTGATTTACCACTCTTTTGGCCTTTTGAACTGTTTCCTACAAACATTCACCAAATCCCTGAATTTTCCAAAACCCCATGGGTTTTTTTAAAATACAATTGGTTAAACTTTCTGGACCCACAGAGTAGTCAGCTTTGTGTTAAATGAGTTAATTACTTTTATGTGTTCAACAAATCTCCTAGAACATCTAGTTGATCTGATTAATCACAGTTATCTTCTAGTTAATTGCAGGGGCTTTTGCCGTGTGATTGACGTTGTTCATTCCTTGTTTAATGGCAGTGTGGTGTTGATGTTGATGAAACGGATAGAATGATGCTGTTGTCATCTAAGCCTTCTCTGCATGCAAATGTTGACTGTAATGCAATTGTTGCTGCAGTAGTTAGTCGGCAGGTTGCAGTTGTCCATTTGCTTCTCAAGGTAACCTTCTCATCTCTTACTTTCTGTTTGAGTCTTAAAAGAATCAGCATGATCCATAAAAGGTTCAAGTTTGGGGGGTTCTATTCTTCGCTGTCAATTTTTTACCTTTTTATCAAAATTAAGGCTACGTGAAATTATCCTTCAATTATGAATGAAAAATTCTGCATATTGGGCCCCACATTTCAAATTGGTTGGACCCCCTCCATGGGGTTGGTGTAACCACTGGTTCAGCTGGATATGCGACTTTGTATGACATCTCAAAATATAGGATCCACTACTGTAGCTTAAGTGAAAAACAATTGTACTGAAGATGATCGGACAATCAGTTTGAGATTGAATTGGACAGTGAAGTGGCGGCACATTTTTTGTCATTTTTGACTTGAAAATTTTCTTGCTGATCCTTTTATTTTTATTCTTTTATAAATGCTTATCTTGATTGTTATCAAAATGATTAAACAGGCCGGTGCGAAGACAGATTTCAAAGTTAGACTGGGAGCATGGTCGTGGGATGCAACTACAGGAGAAGAGTTTCGAGTGGGTGCTGGACTTGCAGAGCCATATGCCATCACCTGGTGTGCGGTTGAGTATTTTGAAATCACTGGCACTATCTTGCGAATGCTCCTCCAGCATCTCTCTCCTGAAACTCCTCACCATGGAAGAACTCTCCTCCACCATGCCATTCTCTGTGGAAATGCTGCCGCCGTCAATGTGCTCTTAAGCAGTGGAGCCAATGTAGAGGCCTCTGTTAAAACCCAGAAAACAGAGTTCCGACCAGTACATATGGCTGCCCGTTTAGGCTCATCTAAAACCCTCCAATGCCTCATTGACTCAGGCTGTGATATAAACTCGAGGACTGATTCTGGAGACACTGCTTTAATGATATGCGCCAAATACAAGCAAGAAGAGTGTCTGAGAATATTGGCTATGGCCGGTGCTGATTTTGGCTTAGTTAATACTGCTGGCCAATCTGCAACTTCATTCGCTGGTTCAAACCAGTGGTCTCTTGGTTTCCAGCAAATAATACTTGAAGTTATTAGGGTTGGAAAGATTCCCAAATCCAGCACTGCTTCTGTTTTCTCTTCACTAATCTTTGTAGCTCAAGCTGGTGATATAGAAGCCTTGAAAGCACTCATCAAGTGGGGAGAAGTTGATATTGATTATCAGGATGATAATGGTTTCTCAGCAGTCATGTTTGCAGCTTTGAATGGTCATGTTGAAGTATTTCGACTGCTGGTCTATGCCGGGGCTGATGTAAAGCTTTGTAACAAAGCTGGCGAAACCGCAATCACCCTTTCTGAACTGAATGAGAATCATGATCTGTTTGAGAAGGTGATGCTTGAATTTGCTCTTCAAATGGGCAACCGCAATGCTGGAGGATTCTATGCATTGCACTGCGCAGCGCGTCGTGGGGACGTGGATGCAGTCAAATTATTGATAAGTAGAGGTTATGATGTAAATGTCCCTGATGGGGATGGCTACACTCCTCTCATGTTGGCTGCTAGAGAGGGCCACGGGTCCATGTGCGAGCTCTTGATCTCACACGGGGCTCAATGTGAAATCAAGAACGCTAGAGGTGAAACAGCACTTTCACTTGCAAGGAGATATGTTGGAATAAAAAATGATGCAGAACAAGTAATACTAGACGAGCTTGCTTGCAAGCTGGTGTTAGGTGGTTCACAGGTACTGAAACACACCAAGAGAGGGAGTGGCGTTCCGCATGGAAAGGAGATAAAAATGATCGGAGAAGCTGGCGTCCTTAGATGGGGAAAATCAAGTAGGAGAAATGTGATCTGCAGGGAAGCAGAAGCGGGGCCAAGCCCAACCTTTCGAAGGAATAGGCGGAGGAGGGGTGATGCTGATGTTCCTGGTTTGTTTCGGGTTTTGACTACTAAGAACAAGGAGGTGCACTTCGTATGTGATGGTGGGCTGGAGATGGCTGAGCTCTGGGTCAGGGGAATACAACTCGTGTCAAGGAAGGCTATCTGCGGTTAAATAGCACGATGGGACAAGGATTGGAGGATCGTATCGAGGAAGAGCATGTATAGAATTTTAGAAGCACTTCATCTTGAAGTAGGCCGTCACATTTCGTGACAAAACTCCTGCTTCATGGAAAGGCCATCCGTGGCTGAATTGAATTGCTGGATCTGGCTTAGTAATTAGATGTTTAGAAGATACTTCATCTTGAAGTAGGCTGTTGCTTTTCATGCTTAGGTTTTGATTTCAATAGCTGTAAATGTTTTTCTCTTTCTTGTTTTTTTTCCTTCCTCGTTCAAATTAAAATCAGCAGCATTTGATCCCCATGCAGTTTCAAGAGCAGTATTTTGATGCTCGTAGTTCAATTCACTGAAACCTGGCCCGGTACACAACCACAGTCTGGACGTGGGTTAGATAAGTCAATAAATTAACAAAAAAAAACTGAAATAATATTGTTTTGAATATATATATATATATATATATATATATATATATATATATAATTTATCTAGTTTTAATAAGATTATAATTGACCCACCAGTTCATCTTGACTCAAATCCGATCCAGGCCTTAGGCTGGGAGACAACAAGTCAACCCGTCGGCCAAGTGTCAGAATTATGCTTTTACCTTTTTGCAACTGAACTTTGGGATAGACTTGGCCTACTCCCCTTTTGTCCTTGGAGAAGTTGCAGACGGACGAATATTCTGAGGCCACCAGGGATAAGTTTTTCATGCTGATGCTATCTTTGCTTGAGTGAGAGTTTGATACCTCAATTACCAATAAATCACCCAAAAAAAGGGGAAAAAAAACACAAGATAAAAGAAAGCAGCCAAGCACGTACAATAAAATCCAGTGTCATCTGAGATAACCTCATTCGAGGTTTCAAATGAAGGCAGCACCAAGACTCAGGCGTAGCAAAATTTGTATCGTGATAATCTCAAGGCCTGAATGCGCTATTCACATTCAACCATAATACCCACCACATTATCTTGTTAAATACTTCGAATCTAGGGTTTGAGAGCATTTAAATGGAGAGAGAACTTGTCATTCTGGGCCAAATACAAGGCACAAAATTATTCAACCAGTCCCACCACATGACACTCGTACGAACTTGTCATTATGTGCACTGTTTATAGATTTTAACCGTGATGACCAAACTAATAAATGGCAGAAGAAACAGTTACAGAGGAAATTTAACGCTCAGTGAATTCTGTGACCTTCACCTACGTCCTTGAAAATCATGATGATAGACATTCACTTCATAATACACTTCCAATACCTTCATGGAGTTGGAAACGCATTGGATACCTATGCATGGTAATGTCTCTAGCTATCCACGAAAACATAGCATATAACTTCATGCTAGCTATCATCAAATCAATAGCACACATGTTTGAAACTTCTATTGAAACATTTTACTAAGAAACTGATCAATGGAATTTGTAATTCAATTTCAAGTGCAACTCTCTTTAAGTGATTAGAAGAGTTTAAATGTGCATCATGATATTCCAGCAATTAGCCAGTCTTAATTTCTTTTTCCTTGTTATTACACATGTCCTCTGCTGATTTGATAAACTTTTTCGTCATCTCTTCAATCTGACAAAGAGGATCAAACATCAGAAAACATTCAAATCATTTCAAAACTTATACTTTCTGAAAAAGAATAAAATTGTTTTAACCCTAAACTCACCTCTTTCTCTAGTTTCTTGGCATCATCCTTGGGGAAACTTGAACCTGCTTTTTTTTACTGTATCCATTGCCTATAAAGCCAACCAACAATGTGCTTAAATAACAGAACAATGAAGCATATTATATTGCACTGGAACATGAAATTCTAGTTCTCTAATACCAGCACCTAAACACAGCCGTACTTTAACACAATTTGTTATACAGCCACTAGTTAGGAAGTGACTAATAAGACGCTATGAAAATTGTCCACTTGTATTGTGAATCCCATCTTCAAACTGTAAATGAATTCCTGATTTGAAGGTCTGTACTCTTATAACATATAGGAAACATGACACATCTAGAAAATAGTAGGAGATCTTTCAAGATTTTCCAAAACCTAAAAGATCCCAACTTCCATGATTATAGAACATTACTTATAGGAAAAATTATTGCATTCGGAATGCTTAACACAACTATGCAATCGCAATGACAAATCTAATGTTAAAATATTTTAACTTCGATACCTTTTGGCGAGCCCTTCTTATACTTTGTCTACAATCTTCACAAGACTTTGCAACCACCTTACACATAGCCTAGAACAAATTTCCAGTGATGAGTTGTGGATAACATTGCATAATTGAAAAAATAAATGAAAGAGACATTCAATCATAAGCAAACCTGGGTATGCTCTTTGGTTAATCTGGTAAATGCAAAAGCATGGAAAAAGTATATCAGTTAGCAGTCCAGGAAATCCTCAACATTTTATGCATTCGCAGTGTTTAACTACTTTGGCAAGTATTTTTATGTCATCTTAAAAGAAAGATCTTGAAAATTTAACTCAACAATAATTGCCCTTGTGTCAGCCAATGCTTCATGTGAAACAAGTATTAATGTCAAGTTAACAAGAGCTTACGGTGGTATAGCTGCAATCAATCGATCACCATCCCTTTGAGGATTTAATCCCAACGGAGACGAAACAATGGCGTTCTCTAGCTGCTTGAGGGTCTGCAAAATTCATAATGGGTATGATTCTCAATGGTACAATAGCTTTAACACCACACTAGTAAAATACAGTTAAAGAAAGGAAGAGAAAAATGCATCACGGACTTAATTTTTATAAAGTTTATAACAGGAGACCAACTTGTTTCAACAATGGTGTTATTCAAAGTTCATTTGAGTTGTGCACTGAATGCAAGCATTTGAATAGATGCACAAAAGTTATCACCTTGAAAGCCACATTTTTTAAATTGGAAAACTAGCACCATTGAAACACTGCAGAGCTATTGGGTAGTATAAACAAAATGAATGGACAAAAAAGATCAAGTACCAAAAAAAAAAAATCAAACTTTACAGATAGGATTAAGATCATTACATTTGGATCATATGGATTAACGGATAAGGTTTTAGCATCCATGACTGAAACAACAGCTGATCGATTTAATGGCAGCTTCACACCATCGGTTTCGACAATGATGTGATCAAGCATTCCTGCAAAGCATACAATTGATGAACACTTCAACAAATTAAAACCAACTGTTACGAATAATCAAACTAAAGCAAACAGAGGGCCATGATAGGATACCTGCAGATGCCCTTCCAGTTCTTAATTTCTGGAGTTCTCGAGATAATGCAACTACAGCCGCATCCATCTGCGAATTAGCAGTTGCCTTAACAGTAGGCCCAATATCCACAAATTCAACTGTACCCCCAGCAGAGTCATCCTCTAAAATACATATAAGAAAAGAAATGATCTCCCAATTTGACATACATTGATAGCATTCAAATAAAGAAATTAGGGATATTGAACTACGACAAACACATAACGGGATCTTTAAATTAAAAGAAACCACACTCCACATAGCCAAGAAACTGTTCTCTATACTATATTTTCCATCTTTAAAAATCAAACCCAAAAACACCAACTTTCACAAGTGCAATACGAGAAGTGCAAAGTAGAATAGCCTGCCTCAAATTAAGCAAAACCCAGAATGAGCACAAGCCAAGGATATCAGATCCTCCGATTATCACAATTTCACAACATATTAGCCATCAATCAGAAATGGGTAAATCATAAAACAGAGAAAAAAAAGGGAGCATTACTTGATTTATTTTTGCCTTTAGCAAAGCCACGACGAGACTGTTTGAGGAAATCAAAGGAAGGCAAAGTTGCTGATGGGAGTTTGTGGGAAACAGAGTTTGAGAGAAGATGGGGAGAGAACAGGGTGGTGGTGTTAGAGAAAGTGCGGACTTTGGTGAAACTAGTGGAGCTTCGAAGAAGAAAGAGAAAAGAGTTTCGAGAAGAGATTGTGCGTCTTAGGTGCAGCAGAGCCATTTTCACTCTTTCTCCTCCGGGTTTTTATCTTTTGGGTGTCCTGTCTTCTTCTCTATTTCATTTCTTTGCTGGGGAGGGTTTAGGGTTTTGAGCAGTGTCTTTTAAAAAAACCGGCTTATATGTAATCTTTGTCCTATCCTATTAAATTTTACCCATTAAATTTAGAAGGTATAGATATCAATGATGGTAGGTTAAAAAAATCTAATAAATAAATATTTATTTTGTTTATTTTTGTGTTTTAAAATATTTTAAAAAAAAATGAATTTTTTTTATTATTTATATTAAAATAATATTTTTTGGTTTTTTAGATTATTTTGATGTGGTGATATCAAAAATAATTTTTAAAAAATAAAAAAATATATTATTTTAATACATTTCTAAATAAAAAAATACTTTAAAAAGCAACCGCAATCATATTTACAAACACACTCGTTTAACCCAACTAAACTTATATACCTTAATATAAATAAGAGTGTGTTTGGTATTGAGATTGCTGTTGTGGTTGTGGTTTTAAAAAAGTTGTTTTATAAAAAGTATTTTTAGTTGAGGTTGGTTTGGAAAAATATATGTTTGGTTAAAACTGTGGTTGAAATTGAGGTTAAACAAAAAGTAGTTTAATGTGTTTGGTTAAAAAAATGCTTTTCAAATTGAAGTTATAAAATAATATATATATATATATATATATATATATATATATATATATATATATATGAATGATTTTTAATTTAAATATTATAGATTTAACTACTGTTATTACATCATGAAATAAATAATATTGATATCAAATATTTTTTATTATTCCATTAAACTATGTGCAATGTTATCACATACGAAATAAATCTATCAAATAAGGACTATATTTTCCATGGTTTCTTAAGTGTGCAACAACAAAAACTGAAGTTTTTGTTACGTCAACAAGCGATCTCCTTCTAATTTTTTGAATAAAACACAATTAAAATAAAAATAAAAACTGATTTTTTTTTAACTGGGTCGGACCCGGCAAGAACATAATTGGAATTGCGATCAAATTCCACAAATGTTACGTCATCATGCGATATCCTTCTAATTTATGTAGTGTTATTAAATAATATTAAATACTAGTTTTTCGAGTAAAACTCAATTTTTTTAAAAAAAAAATTACAATTTCATTATGTACAAAATTCATTCGACAAGAACTACAGTTTTCTAAAAAATTTTGAGCATGCAATAAAATTAGGTAAAATATTATCAAGAATAAAATTGAGATTACAGTACGAGTAAATTTAATTCACATTAAACTAATTTTTTTAAAAAACAAATTCAAAAATATTGTTCACGTTCACGTGAATAGTGTGAGTGAAATTACTTAACTGCACTAGTTTTTCATAAAAAAAACAGTGAAACTTTTCATGTGAACAGTGCGAGTGAATTAATTCACTCGCACTGGTTTTTTGAAATTTTTTTTTTAAAAAAACTATTCACTTTAGTGAACAGCTACAGTGGAGCCATGCTCCACTGTTGCTGTTTTTCCCAGACAAGAAGCAGTAAAATGTTGCTTCTCTTAAACCTGCAGTGCCATGTGGGTTCTACCCACATGAAAATACTTTTATTTTGGTTACCAAACGTTTATTAACATGGTTGCGAGTGAACCTCACCCGCAACCACGTTACCAAACAACATCTAAGTCTAATAAACCTTTTTGTTTTAAAGTTAGGTTTTGATATTGACTTGCATAGTCTCCATACCCTTTATGTTTTTTGCTTTGGACGAGAATTGAGCAACAACAATTTTTTTTTCTCCTATGAAGCAACCCTTTCACCAACCCCTAGTTCTTTGTAGCAGGAATCATCCATCTTTAAATTTATTCTTCACTTTTAAAAAAATTATAGTTGTTTCTTTTGAATTTTGATCGATTTTATTTTATAATTCTAATCCTTTATGTTTGGTATCCAAAAAACCAAAAAAAAAACAAATGAAAATTTCAGTAATCTAGATTGAACTTTTATTTTCTTATTTGAACTAAAAACTTAGAAGCACTTTATAGTCTCTTTTTGCTAGTCTATTTTTGTATCATATTGCATCCTAATTGTTTGATAAAATGTTTGATCGTGATTTTTGTTTTGATTTGTTTTGTTTTTTATATGGAAATTGTGTAGTTTTTATGTTGTTGCTAATATATGCATTTTAGGGATCTTATCTAGTTTCAATAGTTGTAGCCCGATTTTTTTTTTTAGGATTGTCAAAGAATAAGGGAATTAACATGTTTAACCAGCGAATATCTTTAATATCCATAAAAAGTTTAGCCTAACTTAATATATCCAACCTGATCAAGTCCAAAAAAAAAAAAACTGAATGAATGAGGTTTATATTTTATAAAATATAAAAAATTGAATTAGATATAATTATGGATCAAAACCTGACATACTAGATCCATGATTTTGAGTATGAATTATGACTTTTTATTTAAGGTGTGTGTTTGATAGTATTTTTTTTTAAATATTTTCAAGAAACTCCTTAGGTGCACAAAAGAATCGAAAAAATGCTTTTTTATTTTTCTTCTGGTTATTAGTAATAGCTAGATTAATGGCTCGCATCACACTACAAGGCTTTTTTTCTGGTGAGGTAGACAACGCATTATTTGATCTTACCTAGAATCCAGCTACTGTGGTGATTAGAAAATTGAGGTTGAAGGTTTTTTTACTTAAAAATCTATTTCCCACCCATTTTGACCAAAAACACTTAGAAAACATTATAGGAACCATAATAAACTTATCAATGGCCTAAAAAACCATTCTAAAACCTAAAATCAACCATAAACAAAAAAAATATTATTGAGTTTTATACGTTTTTAGGCACTTTAAAGTAAAAAATCACCTAATATGAACTATTTTCGTCAAATAAAATTATTTGATACAAAGATCAACCGTTCTAGTGTCTAAATAGACATCAACAATATTTCTCTCTTTCCATGCCAAAATTTAGCGACCTTTCTCGAACCAAGAACTAAGAAATAACAAAAATAAATTTTTTGTACCAAAATTGAATTGAAGAAGTATTGAGGTACCAAATATTTATATTTTTAAGGTACAGAGACTAAATTAAACTTTTTGAGTGAAATTTGAAACCATTACCTATTTGTGGAGCCTTTTCTACTCCAGTTTTTTAATTTTATTATTAGTCAACAAACTTAATTCAATTGCTCTTAAATTTGGTTTAAAAAGGATACAATTGCAAAAAAAAAGGTTTAAAAACTAAATTAAAAAAATTAAATAATAATTTCACATTAAAATATAAGATGGTAAACAGTGTAATTTGAAAATCTACATGTTTTAGTTTTTTACTTAGGCTATGTTTGAAAACACGGTTGAAATCGTGTTTTTTTAAATTTTTTTTTTAAATTTTATTATTTTTTTTATATTTTTAAATTATTTTAATATATTAATTTTAAAAATAATTTTTAAAGCATAAAAAAAATATTATTTCAAACAATCCCTTAATTATTGTGTTCTCCACGTACATTCTCACCAGTAGCAACTAGCCCATCGTAGCCTCCTGGTCCGACCTACTAGGTCTGGTCTTGTATCTGACCGTCTCTTTCTCCCCTAAACCCTAAACCCACAAAGACAGCCTTCTTTATCTTTCATTTGGTTGATATTGAATTCCCTGCAATGGCTTTCTCCTCATCTTGCAGGAGATTTATCTCCAAATCATCTCTATCGTCCATCAAATCAGCCATCAGGTCATCCAACGTTCCTAAATCTCCCTCCATGCCCACCAGATCTGCTACTGCTCTCCCATCATCCAAACCACCAACCTTCCCTCAATTCTCATTTTCCAGGTAAATTCACGAATATTTCTGCAAAAAAATTTATGTATTTATGGGAATGGATGTGTTTTGGTTTTCTTGTTTTGAATTTATTAATTCATTGATTTTGTGCGTGTAGGGCTCCATGTGAGTTGGGATGCGTTCAGTCGCTGCTGCCACTACACAGCGCGGTGGCGGCGTCGAGGATGACATCATGCTTAAGCACTACATCCAGGAGTTGCCGTGCGCTCTCTCAGGGTACACTCTGCTGCACTCTTTTATTGCTTCTCTAGTGACTAGCGAGTAGCTCTTTTTTTTTGTACTGTCGAATTGGATTTTGCTTCTTGCTTTTGAAAATGTTCACTTCTTCCTATGAATAGTGTACTGTTGATCCAGTTCAATTTCTCTCTGTTTTTTTTTAATTGAATTCCATTCCTCTCTGTGGAAATTGGGATAGAGACTGAAATTAACAACTGAAAATTGAAATTGCTGCCAAGGGATGTGATAGGCATTTTTGCAGTTTTCCGGGGTTGTGTAAAAGACTTGTCAAGTTAAAGCTTACTAATTTAAATTTGATCAAGGTGTTAGAAATTGAAGAGTCCAGTGTTAAAATTAAGATTTTTTTTTTATCTAGATAGTGTCTTTGCATGAGCTTGCTGGGCTCATTTTTTGTACACGGAGCTGGAATTACACGTTGGTTAAACAAATTGAGGGTGTCAAGTGGGATGAGACTTGAGAGTGCTTTAATTGGGTTTAACGCAATCTGACCAGGATATTTGGTTCCTGCAGGCACATAATTCAAAGAAATAAACTGGGGACCTGTTGTCTGCATCTTTGTCAAGTATGAAACCATGAGTGCTTTTTTAATCATCTTAAGAATATTTGGTTATATCAAAATGGAGGCCTTCTTGCATGTTAGTGAATTTAACATATGTCCATGTCAGAGCTGTTCTCCATACTTGCTTGGATGATGCTAAACTGGCCCCAAAACGTAACATGCCGGGCTTTCTCATGTCTTAGTGTAATTCAGGAGCATTCACTGTTCTGATGACATGTTGTTACAATCCGCCTTTTGTTATATTGGTAATTCTTTTTAGGGAATAGTTTGCCATGTATTCAGCTGAACTCTGTGTTAACTAACCAAAACCACAGACTTTGATGATTTTCAGAACAATTTAGTCAATCATACAATGCACTGGTCAGAGGACCTCTTTAGTGAGATTCTCCTCTTTAGTGAGATTATTATGTTGATTCTGAAACTTAAATCACAAAAAATTTGTTCCAATTATGGGATATATGATAAGATTAATATAAAGAGCGATTGACGGGCTAGCGTGTGGTTGAAATGTGAAGCTAGTTGGACGGGTTCAAAGAGGCCATTAAGGCTATCATTGAGTCATTTTTCTTTTTCTTTTATAATGGGCTTGAACTTTGTGCACATCAAGTAATGTATTTGTCAGTAATTTAGAATACCTTGGTAACATAACTGCTCCTTGTCCCAGATGGAGTTGATGGTACGTGAGACATGTTTGCTGTTATTGGAGGTGGGCCCTGTCATCAACTATACAATCTATGACCTAAAACAATGTGGAACTTCTTTGGATGATGTTTCTCATTACAGTTATTAGATACTATTCGGTTATTCATTCATAGAAACTTACAAAATGAAGTTCTATGATGACTAGGGAAATTGTGGTTTGATGAATCACAAATTATTAAGAGTGCTCATAGGATCGTCACAGATGTTGATCTTGCAATGCAGAAAGAGTTGTTTTGTTAATTTATATTTGGAATGTTGTTATCTATATCTTGTTCTTTCGTTATAGAGTGCGCATTTCGCAGTTGTCTGTTATCTGATTCCTGTATTTGTGGTGTTTATTTCTTTAGAGCTCGGTCTGTCAGTTCCAAGGTGACCTGTTAAGAGAGATCACCATGACTGGAGGTTAACTTCACATGATTGGAGAAGCAAGTCTGCAGCTTTTCATTTTTATGAGGAATTGTCTATTTATAAATGCTGCTTGAACCTGGTTTGATTCTTCGTAACGGGGAGCCCCAAGATGTAAGAATTAAAAGCTCTTGTTTAATAATCTTAACCCATGCACGATTCATCAAAAGGTTTATTGCGATTTATCCACTTTCTGTTCTTTGGTAACCCTTGATCCAGAATCAACAGTCTGTTTGGAAATACATAGCAGGCTGCAGCATGGTCCTCATAGTCTAGACAATTTCACTCAAAAGATAGTTCTATATGAATAAATTTATTTCTTTGTACTCTCCTACCTGACCACAAAATATCACCATTGAATTCTTACAATGACTCATGGATGGCAAATTTTGGGTCTTCAATGAGAAATATTATCTATTCTTGCCTTTTGTAGTTAGGTGTCTCAATCATTATTTTTGTTGTTTAAATTATGTAAACAACAATTAAAAAAAGATACCAACAGTACAATCAATATGCTCAAATATAATTTAAATTCTCATTCCAAGATGGAAGAAAGCTGTTATATATATGATTAAAAGGTATGCTGCTGCTGCTTCTACTATTTTTTTTTTTTTTTAATTTAACGTGGATGTTCGGGCCAGCTTGCGCGCACCTCGACTAATCCTACGGGCCCTGAATTAACAACCATATAAGTTTTCAATAACTATTATATAAGCAACTACATGACTTGAACCTGATTTTTTTTTCTTGTTCATACCAGAGATGGTTTACTTATTATCGATTTTTTCTTAATAAAGTCTTTATCCTTAATTTAACCCTTGTACTATTTGTCTTTCCATACCATTAGTATGGAAGAAGATTTTTTTGTCATTTTCTGCTCCTTTGACACGTGGAAATGCTGTCATCTTCCTTGAATGCTAGCTAGTATCCAACTCCTGGCCTTGACACAATGTCTGTCCCCTTCTGTACTCGCTAAAAAACTTGAAAGAAAACACAATGTTATCACAAACAGCATTCTTCAAGACTTGTTCATCTTCAACCTTAAATCTCCTGTAGCAAACGAGAGCTTCTTTTCGCATCTCTCTCTCTCTCTAGAGGTACATCTCAATGTACCTTAGTTTCATGGCTGTCTCAATTTTTCCAGCATTTGACTAATGTGTATTTTAGTCATCATTTTAAGAAAAGACACAACGACAACATTATTTTGTACTATGTTTAGGACCTTTCACTTGCCATTACATTAAGCTAGAGTTGAGATTTGAAGATTATACTAATAATATCTTATCTAGAGCCTGTTTTCATCTACTGAAGTTTGGTTCCTAAAATCTTTGTGGGTCTGATTTGAATTGAGTAAATTTTTTGGGGTTCTTATTTTCCTCACAAATCGTTGGAGGGTTTCTTAAAATTAGGAGCACGCACCCTTCAATTCTTCTGTGTTAGTAATGTATTGTATTTGCTCTGGTTTTCATTGACACTAGACTCAACTTAGGAAACTCTTCTTTTGCCAAGCAGAATTTAGTAAGCACTTCTTTAGTTCCATTTAAAATTTTTTCATCGACCATTGCTTTGTGATCGTGCTGCCAGCTTAAATTTAGTTGAAGCCAAAATTATGCACCATTTGCTAGTTTCCTTGTCTTTGGTTACACGACCGTTTTCTTTTGATATATAGAGAAATTGAGATTTTTCTCAGGAGCCGAGAGGACAAAACTCGACATGTTATTATGTGATTTGCTGGGCCATGAACAACTTGTTGTTGTTCGGTCAAGAAAGTTGGGCCCAACATCAAGGCCGCTCAATAGAAATTTGAGCCAAATGCCCAACTACTACTAAAAAATAGACAACTTATTGTTCGGGCTAGCTACTGTAGCCTAAAGGAGAGGGAGAAGCTCGAACAGAGCAAGGTGTTTGGGCTAGCTATAGTAGCCCAAGAGAGAGAAGCCCAAACAAAGTAGCCCAATTAAATTCTTTGCTATCATACAATAAGAAGATCAGAGTACTGAAACATCTTCTCAAATCTTTATTAGTAGGGTTTTTAGTGGAAATGATTGTATACTCTTCTCGATAAAATTCTTCTCAAAGTGAATGAATCAGGTACGAAAAATCACATTCGAATATAAAAAGAGGGTCTTGACTAAGCATGAAGGCCACTCTTGATTTCAACAACAACAAACAAAATCTCTCAAGTGTCATCGATTTCCTAGCAGCAGCTTAATGGCTTCTAAAAAGAACACGAAGGGGTCAATTCATGATGAATGGCATTTCCTGAGATGATGACCACATCTCTAACCACAATATGCACTAAGGTTTCGCTTGCCATTAAAGAAAAAAAATTTGTAATATCCCCCTCCCTCCAATGAAAAGCGATTAGAACACACATTTTTTTAAATTATCTCTTTGATTTTAACCTAAACAAACTGATTCAAGAAATAAAAAAGCAAAAGATTCTCATTATGAAGATTATTAAAAAATAATGAAATAAAATAAAATCATGATGAGATATATGATAATATAGAGAAAAAAGTGTTATTTTTTAAACAAGTTTAGTTATTTAAATCCACCTAACTCTTATCAATCTTTTAAAATTGCTTGACTAATTTTGATAAAGTTTACAATTTCGACATGTAAAGGCAAAATTAAAAACTTTGACCATGTTACAATTTGATAAATAGGGATTTAATTGAAAATATTTTCATTCAAGAACTAAATTATATTTATTATAAAATGCAATAACTAAAAATTCTAATTAAGGATTTATTTAAAAAAAATTATAGTGATCGAACCGAACCAAGTTGATTGTTGTCAAAGAATCTCATGTGCACATGATATGTTGTCGCCACGTCATGCCATTGCTATATATATCTGTAGAAAATGTGGAGCCTTTATCTTGTACAAATTCAGTTTGTAAAATACGTACCCTTTTCTTTTCAAGTATAGTATATGATATGAATTGCTGGCAGATTAATTTAATGCATGTTTTTAATTGAAAAGTGGGATTCCCCCCCCCCCCCCCCCCCCCAAAATATTAAACAAAGTGTGTGTGTGTGTGAGAGAGAGGTGGGGATACTGGCAAGTTGTTAACAATATGATAAACTCAAACATCACAATCTTGATTGAAAAAAGATGACCACAAACATAATACTATATGATCTTGCCACGTTCGATTCAATTAACGTGCCAATAGCAAGCTTGTTCAGTTGTCGGGAGTCGGGGCATCATTTTCACCCATTGAAAAACACGAACAGATTAATATTCTATTGGGTTGGATGATCTATATACTCTTTGTCCTGCTTGACGTTCTGGTAATTCGCACTTGGCAGAGATCCCTTGGGAGATTCCGAACTTCTGCACTATTTCATTCCGAGACTTCATAATCCGTCCGAAGTTTAATCATTCCCATTCTCTTGGTAAGAAATTCTAACATGATTCTGGATCTCTCTCTTTATGTGAGTGTGATTGGACAAGTCCGGCTGATTCTCATTCTTCTCTTTACATATACAGGATTCCAAGTTGCCACCGATCAGCTTGTAAAATGAAATTCCTCCGGACTTTTTGGAATAGTCCTATCGGTCCCAGAACAACTCATTTTTGGGGTCCTGTTTTCAACTGGAGCCTTCCTATTGCGGTATGCTCCTCCGATCTACGGTTCTATTTCTTGAATTTCAATTCTAGTGCTACTTATTTACTGCTTCACCTATGGCGACATGAATCTTGATGATATCTCAAAAATTCAATATGTTTAAAGAACAAGTTCTTTGGTATTTGAATAATTTCTTTGGTATTTGAATAGTGGTTAATCAAATGTTCATGTATTTATTTTCTTTTTCTTAGCCTAAAAAGTGCAAAAATTGATGATATTAGTCTTGGTACCTGCAAAAAAAGATCATTGTCGGTAGGACTTAAAGACTCTTTAATGATAAAGTCAGTAATTTTTAATGAAGATTATAATAAATAAAAAAAGCTTTTAATTCTAAGAACAAGAGTGTTTGTTCTTGGTATTTTGTGATTAATGTTATGAGATATATAAGCTTTACATGAGTGGTCTAGATGATATTTATAATCGCTGGACCTTGTCATCTTTAAAAAAATTAAAGACTGGAAAGTCTTTTGTTTTTTATGGTATTAATGAAGGATAAATATCTCTTATACATCATTAATGAGATGAAAAATATGATAAGCCTCTTGAGAGACTTTTTATATATCTATAAATGTAAGGATATTATTACCTCTGAAATGAATAGTTCATATATATAACCTGAAGATAGAACCTTATGGTCCTAACATGGATCTCTAAGTCCAACTAGGTCTAGTGTGTAGCCAAACCTAAAGGAAATGGATCTGGCGTCCTGTCAGACCCACGGTGACTTGGGCTCAGCTTATGATCGAACCCGAGTATATTGGGCTCAGCTTCTGGTCGAACCCGAGTATATTAGGTTTGGCATCTTGCTAGACCCACGATGACTTGGGCCTAGCTTATGGCTGAACCCAAGTATATTGGGTTTGACAGGATGTCAGACCCATATTCGATTGTGCTAACATCTTATTTATAGATTTGGATTTTTTCAAAGCACAAGAATATTGAGTTGAAAAAAATAACTCATCTTCTCTTTCTTTCTTGCTTTTTTAATTTTTTTTAAGAGTGGCGTCTAGAAAAGGCAAAAAAATCATGTCTCTTAAATGAGATTTTAGTTTTAGACATGAAATTAGTGGTGTTCACTAGGGATCTACGACCATTAGAATTGGCCCAAGATCTAAAATCGACGTTGCTAAACCTTTTTCCACTAGAAGGGGGAGAAATAAAAGTCCTCAAGAGGTTTCAAACCTTAGTGGACAAGAAAGGTTGTCAAGGACACCTCCATATAAGGCTAAAAACATTGTGTCTTTTGACCAAGTGTCTCTGGCCAACTCTAAACAGCCAGGGAGTCACATGGTTTTGATATTGAAAGCTAGTGACCATGTTATCTAGGTCACCAGTAAGCCTATTTGTAAAGGATATTCTCTGTTACTACAACATAAACCTTGCTTAGCTCTATCCCAACGGGTGGACTAACTTGTCTGCTTTTGACAAGTTGATAAGGGCTTAGGGGAGGAACCTATGATCGAGGTGTCCAGGTATTGTTACACCTTGATCAGTGGTGATGAATGAGGATCTTATATCTTTTAGTTCTCTAATTTCTTTATAGGCCAAGAGGGCCTATGAAAGACACCTTCAATGGGAAGCCCTCTCGGTCAAAGAAGTGGAGAGAAAGATGAGTGATAGTGAAGCACAAAGGCACAACTAGACCTCAGGATCGGTACAATGCCATATAGAATTATACCCATTTCTAGAGAGCATCCTCTACTGGGGTCAATGATAAGCCCTTCCTCTATGAGGAGGAAAAGAGGATATGAAATATATTATGTGATCTCCACATTGAGTACAAGGTCAATTGCATGGCATAAAGGTTTTATGGTGCTTATGGTAATTTTAATATCATGTGTTATTTTTTTCTTGTGTTATTCATCTTCTGAATTTTTCCTTATGCAAGATCCTTGCCAAGGGAAACTCGATTTGAAGCCAGCGAGTCCACGTTGTCAATGCTCTATAAAATGACCATACCTTTACTCAGTCATGCTTTCTCCTCTCAAGACAACCTGCTTTTGATACATGAAAAAGGGTTAAAGGAGCAATTCTCATGGACTTTAAGAAGACCTCATTAGTTGTCCATATTGAAGAGATCCTATCAATTATCCCTTCTTTAAGGAGGTGCATCAAAAAGTGGCAGCGGGATGTCGTTCTCCCATACTGGGAGGGGGGGGTCTTAGGATGCCAACCCCAAATTTAGTTATCCTGGAGGCTACTTCATAATGGAAGAGAATAAGGGTCACGGTTAACTCATATTCTAACGTAGAGGTGATCACTCCACCAACCAGTGCTCATGCTCCAACAAGCTCTATTAGCATGCTTTCTAGGTCCTCCTGCTAGACACCTTAATCCACCGAGGTTAGGGATTTCTTTTCCAGGCTCAACTTAGGTCGTACCCCTCTTTGCTTCCCCATACCAAGTGAGGAAAAGAGGGGAATAATAGAGACCATTCTATAGGGAAGGTCCACTTTTAGGCCTAGAGGATTGAAAGTGATGGACACCTTAGACAATCTCCTCACATTTCCTTTTAAAATGGGCACATTGATTGACTCCAGCTTCCAGTGCCATCTGGCCATCACTCGGCACATGACTTTCCAGGTATAAGAAATCGTTAAGTTTTTTCATTATTCTAATGCATTAAGTAGTTTTAAAGATATGAACTTATTTAGTCTTTTTTTTATTGTTTAGACCTCCATGATGTGTGTCTACTTGAAAATTTAATAGGCTAAGGAAATGAGGAAAATGAAAAAGGCAATAGAATAGTATCGTACCAACAAGACAAGGGTGCAAAGGCTGAGGGATGAGAAAGCCACCCAAGATGCTAAGATGAAAGCCCTCAAGCTTGTTTATGCTTAGCTGCAAAGGGAGCTCAAAGCACAAACCTTCATTCTAGAGTCCACTTAGAAGAAACTTAGAGAGGTGTATAACCGAATAAATTCTTTAAAGAAGGAGGTGGTTGAGCTCAAAGAGTCCAAAGAAGCCTTCAAAGGGAGTTAAAAATGGCTAAGGAGGAGGCTGGACTCTTATGAGGAGTTCTATGCTGAGTTTGGAGAGTCTGTCTATCTAACATATGTAATATGATATAGACTCTTATTACTTATATCTAATTTGTATTTCTTTAACCTTTTAAAAGAAATATAAGTGGACTTCAGTGAGTCCTTCCTCAATGGTCAGGCTCCTGACTTAAAGGGCGTCTTCCCTACCAGGGACCCCTCAACAAAAAAAGAAGTGTAGTCTGGGATGGATATGTAATCTTCCTTTTTGTTTGTTTTATTTGTAAAAAATATATTGGTTCTCAAGCCTTGAATTTGGCCATGAGGCCATTAGATATTTGTTATTTGTTTTGAATTACTATATTTTTCAAGTCTTTTAAATTACTATATTTTCTAAGTCTTTTGGTAGGCCTTTTTAAGTAACCAACATGGGTCTAATACCCATACTTAGAAAATATTTTGTATGGATCCAATGCCCATACTTAGAAAAAGTTTTGTATGGGTCCAACACCTATACTTAGAAAATATTTTGTATAAATCAAACGCTCATACTTAGAAAATAAGTTGTATAAGCCTAATGCCCATACTTAGAAAATATTTTTGAAAGGAAATTACAAATGAGTTTTAGTTTTGTAAGGGTCATATACCCATACTTGAAACATATCCAGCATCCATGCTCATGAGAGATTTCCAATTACAAACTTTTTAGGTTCAACAACCATATTATACCGGTGAGGTTGGTGATAGAGTTGTCTGGCTTTGGTTATGTAATGTTGTCGCTGCTTAAGATATAGAGGAATTCTCAGTGGTAGGTACACTCATGAGTCCTCTAGTCTGACTAGCCATGATGTGGACTTATATCTTTAGGTGAGGACAACACTGGAGGTTATAGGGACTACTGCCATTAGAGAGACCACATACCAATCCCTTTGGAGAAATATAGGAAAAATGATGAGACATTCATGGATGAAAATCATTTTTATTCACAATGATACAATTTTAAGTGGCCTGAATGTTAGGCGTGAGGGAGATTCTTTTCTTTCATATCTTGTAAATGATAATAAGTATTCACCTTAATTACTCTTATGACTTTGAAAGGACCTTCCTATTTTGGGGCCAACTTGCCCCTACCTTTTCTATTTCTTATATACTTGAATCTTCTATTCTTGATTTTAGCATTGTGATACTAGGTAGTTTTGAGATTGTAAGCTTTATTTCTAACTGCAACAATCATGCGATATTATTCTAAAAAGTCAAGATTGGTCCTAAAACCTTGTTCATTGCCTTCTAAGGTATAGTGAGCCACCCGATTGCTTGGACATCCAATCTCAATGGGGATCATGACTTCAGTCCTATATGTGAGGAGAAAAAGAGTATCATTAGTGGACATCTTCTGAGTTGTTCTGTAGCCTATAAGATTTTATTCATAAGCTCTACCTATTCTATTCATAAGCTCTACCTATTCTAATTCAGCTTCTTTTATCTTTTTTCTTGAGTCCATTAAGCAAGATTTTATTAGTTAATTCAGCTTGACCATTGATATGAGGATATGATATGAAGAAGAAACGAAGATCAATATGAAGTATTTGATAATGATTTCTCATTTTGTGGTTTTCAAACCGTGTTTTATTATTTATAATCAAGATTTTGGGAGCCCAAATCAGCATATGATAAGAATGAAAGTACTTTGTTGGTGGTTATCTTTACTGAGGCCTCTAATTCAACTCATTTAATAAAATAATCAACAACTACTAGGACAAACTATTTTTTATTTGTGGCCTTCCTTCCCTTATTATATAAAAGGCCATGGGGAGGTTATGATGGTCATTTTTGTAAATAGTTGACAGGAGACTGAGGCAAACCTTTAACAACAATTCACTAAATCTATGGTATTATGGAGTATAGTTAGCCAATAAAAACTTGCTCGTGTGACTTAAGCAGTGAAGTCTCTAGAGCCTATGTGTAGACCTCATATACTATCATGTATCTTTTTCAAAACATAGGTGCTTTTTATTACGGGGATAAACATTTTAGTAGTGGAGTTGAGACATATCTTCGGTACAAGATGTTGTAAATTATGCAATACCTCACTCCTCGCTTAGTCAGATGCATGAATTTGTTTTTGTTTGAGGGTAACTCATCAATAATCAAATAATGCATAATTGGGGTCCTGTAATCTTTCTTAATGTTAATAGGAAAAGCCACTAACTCTTCTTCACCTACATTTGGTTTCTCTAGAACTTCAACCCAGACATTTGTAGGGAAGTCAACAGGTTTTGAACTTGCTAACTTAGATATGAGGTCTACCTGATAATTGTCTTCCATTGGAATATGGTTGATTGACTTACTCTTATCTTCAACTTTCATATAGGGTTGACCCTTCTTAAGATATTATTGCATGGTTGGCTATCTAGCATCATACATTTCTTGGCATTGACCAACTGCCAATTATGAGTCACTGTGAACTCAAAGTAAGAATGCATTCAAGGCCTCTGCAAGGCATAATTGTTAGAAAAGCTTCATACTCTGATATATTATTCATAGCTAGGAACTCAAAACAAACTCTATATTCAATTACTTGTTCTTTAGGACTGATAAACACTATTCCAGTAGGTATCATTAGATGTTATTCTACCGGGGCCTCTAGTTCAACAAAAGAAGTTGTGGTTAAAGGTGGAGATTCAAATATCTGTATGGGACCTTTAAAATAATATTCAACAATAAAGTTTTCCAAGGCTTGACCATTTATAGTTGGTCGGGGTATGTATTGAAGGTCAAACTCTCCTAATTTAATAGCCTATTTAACTAGATGCTCAGACATCTCTGGCTTATAGAGGATATGTTGCAAATGTTGATATATTAAAGAAATGACTTGATGAGTTTAGAAGTATGGTTTTTACTTTCTAGAGGCGTTTACCAAAGTAAGGGCTACTTTACCCACTTTCCAGATATATTGTTTCAACATCATGAAGAGTGCGGCTAGAGTAGTAAAATGGACATTATATTCCTCCACATCTTTTACCATAATAGAGCTTACAGCTGAATCTACCACCCCTAGATAAAGAAAAAGGTTTTCATTCTTCTTTGATTAAGACAAGATCTTAAGAGATGAAATATGAATTTTTAGCTCCTCAAAAGCCTTTTGGCAATCTAAAGTCCACTCAAAGTTGGTTATGTTTCTCAAGGCCTTGAAGAATGGTAGGGTGTGCTCCTCCAGACGAGCTATGAACCAATTGAGAGCAATCAATATCTCTATAAGACATTGAACTTCCTTCATTAACTGAAAATGAGTAATGCTTAATATGACTTGAACCTTTTCTAGGTTAGGCTCAATTCTCTTATTGCTTACTAGGAAACCCATAAACTTACCTTTTTTTTTTATGACAAAGACATACTTAGAAGCGTTGAGTTTTCATCTAGTGGTGGTTCAACACATATAAGATTTTTTATAGGTCCAAGAGGTGTTGCTCAAAGGTCATGCCCTTTACTAGCATGTTGTTAACATATTCCTCCATAATCCTCTCAAGCTAATTCTTAAATATTTTATTCACCAATTATTAGTAAGTAGCTCTATCATTCTTAAACCCAGAAGGCATGACTCTATAATAAAATGTTCCCTCATTAATTATGAAAGCTATTTTTTCATCATCTTCATCTAGGTGCATGAGGATTTGATGATATCTATAATTGACATCCAAAAAGCTCAAGTACTCAAAACCTATGATGGAGTCAACCAAACAATCGATCTTAGAGAGATAATAAATATCTTTTGGACAAGTTTTGTTTAAATATGTGAAGTCCACACACATTCGTTACTTACCATTGCTATTCCTAACCATCACCATATTCACTAACCAAACAGGGTACATCACTTCCCTAATTAAAAAAAACAATCAAAAGTTTATCCACCTTTCATATTTTATTGTTTTCTATTTTTCACCCATAAAATTCTTCTTCTTTAGACAGACTAGATGAACAGTTGGGTCTATTTTCAACTGATAAGTTATAATTTCAGGATTGATTCTTGGCATGTTAGAAGTACATATTGCAAAATTAGACCTTTGGATATGGAAGAGCTGTATTAGTGACTGATATTGTGTTGGTGTTAAGGTGGAATCCATTTTTATGGTGGCTTACTCATTTTCTCTTAGAAGGACATACCTTGATTCTTTAGCAACCTTAGTTCTAACCTCCACTCTTTCTTTCAATGACCTTTGTTGGTCCAATACTGGGCCTTTTTTTCCCCTTCCTTTAGATATGTAAAAATAATTGCCTCAAGTTTACTTGATTCCTTCGCACCTTGGCCACTTATTTTTTAGTTAGGAATTCTAGTGTCAAGTACCTGGTGCTAATAATTACATTAATTTGATACATGAAAAGCCTACCTAAAATGGTGTTGTAAACCAAAGACATGTCAATAACCATGAAAGTTTATTGGAGGAAGACACACTTAAAGGAAGTGCTAATGGTGACTGATATCTCCAAGACGCCTTTTATTGGTACGTCTGAGCCTTCTATCCCAATAAGGGAAGTTTTCACTAGAATTAGTTTTGAGGGGGATATTCCCACCTATTCCATTACTTTTTATGAGAGGATGTTAACTGCACTTCCATCATCTACCAACACTGTACTCGATGATTGGAAAGGCTTATAAAGATGACCAGGGCATCTTCATATGGGAAAGTTATTCCTTCTCCATATTCTAGGGTAAAGAAAATAGGCTTGTGCCATTAGCTTTTGAGATGAGTAGTTGTAAAGACCTGTTTTCCATACTTTCTTTTCCCTGTGTTGGAATCACCTCTTATAGAGATGCTACCTAAGATGACCGATTTCTTCCTTTATTTACTCAAGATGAGAGTCCTTCTTCAAAAATTGGTAGAAATAGTCTTTAGTTATCAACCTTTCTACTTTCTTTTTCAAAATATAACAATCATCTGTGTTGTGTCCCTTATCCTTATGAAACAAACAATATTTCTTAGATGTATAGCTATTAGGTAGAGATTTCATGGGTGAAAGGTAGCGAACAAACTCCTTACCCTAGATGGTAGTGAGAACCTCTATAAGGGTAGTGTTCAATAGAGTGATATGCATTTTAGGGTAGCCCAAGTGTTTTCTAATTGGCCTCTTCTGACTTTTTCTAGGGTTGTTATCTTTTCTAGAAGAATGATTTTTTTATAAGATTTTTTAGTAGCTTTTTCCTAGAAAAATAGGGAGGACCATGACACAACATACTTGCCTTCTCTACTCGAATGTGGTTCTTCATAGATTGCTTTACTTTTAAAAAGCTTCTGTTCAGTAAAGCATACAATTCCTTCCACAAAGCTTTCCCCTTTACTCCACCCATTAAGGCTTCAAAAGTCATAGGCTTAATCAATTCCTTAACCTTGAGCATTTTCTTATTAAACATTTTCAGGTATGCTTGCATGGACTCATCATCCACCTGATTGATCCCAGAGAGTTTTGGGAAACTCTTTCTTGACAAGATACTTGTGCTGAATCATGCCACCAACTTGGTATAAAGGCCATTGAAGCTTGTAATGGAACCTGACTTCAAGTTATTTTACCTTGCACGCACTTATTCATTAAAGATTGTTGGAAGAATCTTGCATATGGTATAACCATCATAGATGACCATTTCAAGGTTGCTCCTCACATTCTGAACATGCTTCCTTAGGTTTATATGACCATCATAGTTGTCTAAAGTCATTTTAGTAGAAATGTAGTTCTTAGGTATACAAGTATATAACATTTATCTGGACAGAGGAGAATCCCGAATCTGATGAGGGGTGAAGGAATCCTCTTGTATGTATTCCTATTTAGGCTATTTTCACTTCTATACCTATAGGGTTTTAGGAAACTCGAGGTTTCTATCATGGAACGACAAGATTTAAAGGTGGCCTCATTTCCACGATGGTCAGATGGATGACTTTAGTATTCGCTATGTGTTCAAGTGTCGTGAGGGCGTGCATGTTCTTTAGAATGGTTGGATGATCTCTAAGGTTGAAAACCTCTCATAGACTCATTCTGCCCACATTCTTTTGGGTAATGTAACCATCTACATACACTTGGTGTTGTGTGTTGTTGTGAAAGTGGTAGGGAGGATATAACATCTTGTTGAGGTGGCATCAAAACATGTTATGGTGTATTTTCTTGTGCTTGTTGATTCACCAACACTACTTGGGTGAGAAGTTGCACTTGATCAATATGTTGTTGATTAGTTAGTTGTGTAGGAGTATCTAACGTGGAAAGGAGATCAGTTACACGTCTTATCCTCGAAGTGTCTTGATTGTTTACTATTATGATGATGAGTAAGGATTTTAATAAACTTTTAGAGTAATTAACGGCTTTTTGAAAGGTTCTCATAGACGATGTCAATGATGATGTCCCAAAAATCTAATATGTTCAAGAAATAGGTTATTTGGTGTTTGGATAATGGTTAATTAAATGTTCGCGTACTTATTTCCTTCTTCTTAGCCCAGGAAGTGCAAAAATTGATGATACTAGTACTGATATCTGCAAAAACAATCCCTGTTGGGGGGCTTAAAGACCCTTCAATGATAAAGTCTTTAAATGGATATGATAATAAATGAAAGAAAGAGCTTTTGATTCCAAGAACAATGATATTTGTTTTTGGTATTTTATGATTAATGCTCTGAAATATATAAGTTTTTAGAGTAGAAAAGGTGAACCTTTATCTGGGTGGTTCAGGGGGTTCTTATCACCTCTGAATCTTGTCATCTTTAGGAAAAGAAAAAACTGGAAAGTCCTTTTCTTTTGATGACATCAATGAAAAATAAATATTCCTTACATATCGATGTATTAATGAGGGACAAATATCTTACACATCATTAATGAGATGAAAAATATGGTAAGCCTCTTAAGAGACCTTTTATACATCTATGAATATAGGGACATGATTACATTTGACATGAATAGTTCATGTAAATAACCTGAAGACAAAACTCTATGGTCCTAATATGGATCTCTAAGTCCAACTAGGTCTGTTGTGTGGCCAAACTTAGAGGAAATGGGTTTAGCGTCTTGCTAGACCCATAATAACTTGAACTCGGTTCATGGCTGAACCCAAGTATGTTCGATATGGTAGGATGTCAGGCCCACATTTGATTGGACTAACATTCTATTTATGGATTTGGATGTTTCTAAAGCACAAAAATACATAGTAAAAAAATACTCATCATATCTCTTTGTTTTCGTTTGTGCTCATTAAGCTTCTTTACTACTAATATGTATATATACAATGATTTCCAATCTGACTAGTTCAGTTTCGACAGGCGTTTGTAGATACAAAGAAACCCCCAGAATTGATATCAGGCAACATGGTTACAGGTTTTTTTTTACATGTTTGAAATAAAATACTACAAGAACTAGCTCTTTTTACGTGTTTGCCTATAATATTTATTTGTAGCGATTAAGCTTAAGCTTATATGTAGATGGAATTTGTGATTGTTGGTGTAGCTATGTGTTTTTATTCAGCAATGTTCATGAGGTTTTCATGGATGGTACAACCACGCAACTTGCACCTTCTTGTATGCCATATCACAAACGAGACACTGCAGCTTTATCAGCTCTCACGTTGGATGAAGGCTCATTGGTAGGCAACAATTATCCTATGTTTTTAGGTTTGGTTTATTTATAATTAGTTCTTGACATAATCATTAGCTTACACTCCAACAAATTGAAGGCAGTTTTATAGAGGCAATTAATGAGGACATCTCTGTATTTCATAATTAAGAAACCGGTACTCGCTTGGCTAAAAAAAAAGGAGAATTGATTTGATATGACTGAGAAAAAAAAGTCTTATCCATAAATATGTTGGAATAAGTAAGAACCTTAAGTAAATTTGTATTTATTGGAATGATGATCCACTATTTTCTCATTGATCCTGCTAGTAAAACGATGTTGTTAAGCAAGTTGAAGTTCCAAAAATAACAAACATACTAACCTATTTGTGTTAGACATATTAACCTATTTGTGGATTGGAATCTCTTAATCATATTATAACTAATCTTATCCAGCTCTTTCTCTACCCAATCTGTTGTGATTGATATTGGCCTTAACTTTTAATGATTGGGTTCTGTTTCAGGTCCATGCCACAAGAGGAAGCTAAACAACTCAAGGAAGCCAAAGAACAATGACTTGGCATTTCTCTATATTTTTAATGCTTCTTGCTTGCTCATTTACTTTTGAATTGCTTCATAAACAACAAAAAGTAGAGAGCACAAGTATTTTTAATTGGACGTAATGAATCATTTAATTTAATATCTCGTTACCTTCCTATGTTTCATTGTAATGAATCATTACATTTATAATTGATTATTACATTTCAAGCATTTTATTATATGACCGAGAGTGATATTAAAAGGACTAAGCTATTTTTCTTATAAAATATAATGAATAGAAAACTTTTGTATAAGGACCAATTTGTAATTGAACCAACAATTCATTGAATAAACCAAATTTGACATAGACCATGTCAAAAAGAAAAAAAAGAAATTAAAGAAATAGAGATTTGTCTTTCATTTCTAAAGAAACTTTTACTGTCATAATTTTTTTAATCATGGTTGTCATATCCCGGTATAGTTCTCACTGGATCTAAGGTTCAGGTTGTAAATTCACTGGGTTAACTAAAAATATATTATTTCAACTTTTTTCATAATAATATCACTTTAGACAAATTAAAAAACATTTGAAATTGACTCGATTAGATCTAAATCAGGTTAGTTAGATTTGACTCTATTAAACTTCAAATTAATTTGAAATAAAACCTAATCCAAGCCTCGGTTACTAGATTGACTCGTTCCACCTAGCATGTTTCATAACCATGGATTTAAAACTCGATAGTCATTACATTTCTAATTTCCCAATTTATAAAAGACTAGAGGTTTGCCATTTGATTCTCCTAAAAAAAACCAACGATATCATCGAAGGATATGTTGTTCCCAACAGAGACAACAACTGATATTTTGAGCGGACAACCAGTCAAATACCTTGAATGTTCCAGTCGCATCATGTTGGAAAGAAATGAACAATCCTTATTTCATCAACAAACTTCTAAAAAAATCATCACTAGCACACGCTCATCTAAGCCTCGTCCATAGAGGTAGAGATGATACATTGTAAACTTATACACACCCCATCTCACCTCCATTGAACTATTCAAAAGTGATAAAGACAAGAACCTTAAAGTAATGGGCTCTTGGACTACTTACTTTAATAAGTTCTCATAAAACTATTGCCTTTTATAACCCATGTACTAAAGAATATAAAACACTACTTTTTCACCATTTGAGTTACATTAGATTGGTGGGCCGAGTTTTTCCCAACATAAAAAAAAACATATTGAGGCAATACTAATGTTTTTAAAGAAGTAAAAGAAAAAATAAAATAAGACTTGAGTCGTTGACTTGACTTGGTTTAATAAACATGTTTAATATAATAATATAATTAAAAAAATAGATAACGATAATAAAAAATAATATGAGCGCTTGCTAATATTATAGAAAGATATGCTTTCAATATTTTATAAATAAGCAAAAATTAAATGAGGACGTTATAACCTCATAGAAAACAAAATAAAAAAAAAATCAAAGCTCAATTTCCAGCAAATCAAATGTTGAAGGAAGAAATTAAAAAAATCAAATTAAAAAGGATAAAAAACCAACTCGAGCCAGCTTTTTAAATACACGACATGGTTATGAGACTATGATAACTTTGTAGAAAGAAAATTGAGTGAAACAATAAAGCTCAAATCTCAGATAACCCAATTTAAAGGGAAAACTAAATAAAATAAAATGAAAAAAAACAATAAAAAAAGACCCGAGTCAACACAAGTTAATCGGCTAAGCCCGTGATCCAGAACATGAGATCGAGATAATCCTATAGAAAGGAAAATAAGGAATTCACGAAGCCCTATCCTCAACCAACCCAATATTGAAGGGCAAAATTGAAAAAAAAATCAATTTTAAAAAAATAACCTAAAAAAATATTGAAGTTAACTTAGGCTAATCTTCAAAACTTGTAACCCAAATCATAAGGTTGGGACTAACCCCATAAAAGGAAAACCTAAAAAAACTCGAAGCCAAATCCCCAATTAACAAAATACCAAGGGATGAAATTAAAAAAAAAAAGGATAAAAAACAAAATAAATAGAAATCAAAAGCATGAGGACCATGTTTGATATAAAAATTAAATGAAACCAAATTTTAAGAGATGAAATCTCAAAAACAGATCAATAAAAAAAATTCAAAACAAAATAAATAGTAGGGTGTTAAAAAAATCATCTCATATGTAACATTAGCATTATTTGACTTAACTCAACTCATCGAAGTCAAATAATATGAATGTTATAAATGATAGTTTAGGAAAAAAAAGAGTTGGTTAAAAAAAACTTAAAAAATAAATGTCATAGGTTAGGATTTTTGAGACCTAGTCAACCAAACCCAAATTATATACCCTATATAAAACCCAATTCAAGTTCATTTTCAGAACTTATTATGTTTTATTGTGACCAAGTTTTTTATTGTTCAGAACTTAATTTGTTGTTATATGTTATGCCATTTTTCTACAATTGATTCTTCCATTTTAGTCAATTCATTTAGTTAATGTATTAAGCTTAAATTGCTTATTACAACTTATAATAGGTTTTGGGCTAATTTATTAAGCTCGAGTCTTAGTTCTAATTAAGCCCAACCCATAAGAATTAGTAATATAAGTCTGACCCGTGGATATTTGTAATATCCTTAAAAAAACTTAGCCTAACCTTATGTATCCAACTCGTTCAAGTCAAATTAAAACTGAATGGTACGGGTTTTCAATTTGTAAAATATAAAAAGTTTAGTTGGATATAATTATAGTTCCTATAACATTCTTAAACTCTAACTACTACATAAATTATAATCATTCCCAAATCTATTGATAAATCATGGATTTTTTTTAGACTTCTTTCTATTTCTCATATGTCTCTATCAAAAATTCAGTAGCATCTCTCTTGTTTTTAAACATATCAAGTTATCAACATTACTCCAACTTCTCAATTAATCACCATTTACAATCTTGATCCAACTATCCTAAATCACATATCATCTCAATTTTTTTTCTTAATATTTCAACAATATTTAGGTATATCTCATTTTTGGACACTTACTTTACATTACAAATGCTAAAATAAAAGAATAGATAACACATAAAGATAAACATACATTACATGCATATATAATTTTTAGTTCCCATTAATTTATATTAATTTAACATATTATGCACAACATTAAACTCGTGATACCATCCTATTTTAGAGATTTACATTATCATACTCCTACACCACACACACTCTTACACCACTAATGTGTGTGTGTGTGTGTGTGTGTTTTATTACACATCATATAAGGATACATATATCTCTCAAAATGTCTAAGTATATAATTAATTACATTATTATATTTACAAGCCATAAAATTATTTCACTAATATCTAGTTCTCTGGCCTTGCTTATAAAGAACTTGTAATCACACCTCTAATTAAATAAAAAAATCTTATACTTATTTATAACCTAATAAATTTGCTAACTAATATTTTCACCTTTAACTCATTTCTTTTAAATCTATAATCTGGACTTCCTCTCATGGATGCCAACCGAAATCCGGCAACCTATTTTGTTGCCAACATTCCGCCAATCCCTTTATGAACACCAATTTAAATTCGGCAAACCCATTTAGTTGCCAACATTCCAGCCCTCTTCCCACAAATGCCAATTGAATCTGGCAAACCCATTTGGTTGTCAATATTCTGACCATCTTCTCACATAATCCAATTAAATCCGGCAAACCTATTTGGTTGGTAATATTTTGGCTATCCCCTCACAGATGCCAATAACATCATGAATTCATAACATTATTTCTTTTGTAATTTATCAATTTCAACAATCAATACACATCAAACAAATCAACATATTTGTAATGACAAAAATTAAAAGCTTTTAAATTCAAATAGGTTGACAAACACCTAGTTGCTGCTCGTGACGGTCTGACTCCTCCCGTTTGAGCTCTTACTCCAACAACTTCTCCTGGATTCAAGAGAATTTTTTTATTACATTATTATTCTATCAATAATTCTTGTGTGCCTAATTCAGGGCAAACATAAAAGAAAATCTTCAATCTAATTCAACATATAAAACCCATTTAATTTCCAAATCCATTTCATTACTTTATCATGTTAATTTTATTCTCCCACAATTTACTTCATCCATACATAATTTAAAGTGTGCATTAAATTATCCTTAGTAAGATATCATTAACAATACAATTTTTCAAAAACTCATACACTTAATCATCAAAAGAAAAATAATTTTTTTCATAATTTTTCCTTCATTCTCAATCATCATCAACACCACCACACCTATTAAATGTACCATTCACAACATCGAAGCACTTTATCATTAAAATCTTTCATTAACCAGTCCAAAAACACATTTTTTCTAAGAAAGATTCCCTCCCCTGATCTATACCTTATTTGGTCGAAACTAAAGATAAAAGAGAAGTTAAGATTTTCTTCAAATTTTCACTTGACCTGATGTTTATTTATGATCATTTACACGTTCCAAAGACTATGTCGTCATTTCCAATATCACTAACCCTTAATTCACAATTACACGACACTAACACAAACTATAGAATTTAATCCTAAGAAAATACACAATTTAATCATTGCAATAATATATCTTACCTCTAAGTTAGAAGTTTCTAAGAAACAAAATGGAAGAAAAACTCAATTTCTTCACTTTCTTCTTCCTCTCCCTCTATGTTTCCAAACTTCTCCAACAACTTCCCATCCTTGAAAAATCACTTACTCTCACTTGATTTTCTCTCAATCAAGTACTTATTACGTTTAATTCCTAAATTTTCTAAGATTTTCCTTTAATTTCTAGGTTTTTTTCCTAAGACTTTCCAAGTTTTTCTCAAGAGTTCCTCTCCTCTCTTTTTTCCTCTAATGGCCGACCAAATACGCGCGCGCACACGCACATAACAAATTAAATAATAATTATTTTGTCCTACCTTCATGCCCTTTTGTTTTTCTAGGTAAATATTTCTCAGCTTCTAACATTTTTTTCTACCAAATTAAAGCTCTACTATTTCAAATTTCTTTAAATTACATGTCAGTACTTTTTTTTTCTCTTACATCATTTCCATTTAGTTTTTATTTCCATTTCTGTATTTTTTTTTAATTTTTCAGCTATTTTTTATATTTTTATTTTAAAATTAACACATAAGTATTTTATTTTCAATTCTAAAAATCCATTATCATCCCCTAAGTGTAACTATTCAATTTACTTGTTTAACATAATTTTTACTTCATTATCCTTGTATATTTTATCTGGGGGGTTTACAGGTCCAAACTCGACCTAATTATATCCATGAGCATCCTTAATAAAAAGAATGAGGACCAAATTTGATACAAAAAAATAACATGACACCTTTAAATTTTGGTAGGCCAGCTTGATTCTTGAGGAGAGGAGAGAGAAAAAAAAGAGGAGAAGAAAAAAAGCAAGTTGAAACCCAACTGCCCTACATCCACCTACACGCTTCAAACCATTGGGAAAAACACGACACAAGGCTTCCAATGTTGTCATGAAAGTTTTCATTTGGATGCAAGGAGACCCCTAATGCTACATGAATACTGTGGACGCCTCTCATCTGCCAGTGCGAGCGTTGCACACGCTAACCTATTTTCCCTGCCCATTTACCCCAATTCTCATACTTGTCTTTATTTAGATTTTGTTTCCTTAACACATTATTATTTTAAATTAACTAATTTTTTTTTATTTTACAAAACCAAGCAATAAAAATTTCCCTCGACATTGCAAGATTCCCGTATTAAGGCATCCAAAACAAAGTACCAATTTAAATTCCAAATAAAGTCAATATAAAGGGATCAAATTAAAAAAAATGAAGGACCAAAATATATATTAAAAAAAGGACATGAGCTTCATTCTTGACCATACAAATCAGTCCGTGATGGTGGAAAAATAGAAGGGCTAAATATTTCTTGAAGCTTTAAATTTGGTCCCTAAGGCTCTAATTATTTTAAATCAATTAAATTGAATTGTGTTTTACAAAACCAAGAATTAACTGAGTAATGAAACATTTTCTTGACACATTGAGATCCCTATAAGCACGCATGGAAAAAAAAATCCATTAAGACCAATTACAAATCAAAGCAATGTCAAAGGACCAAAAAAGAAGAAAATGAAATTTAGGGACCGAAGTGTAAAAAGTCTTAGAGACCAAAAAAAGAAAAAAGGAAATCAATGTTCGAATGAACATTGGATCTCTTTATAGGCTACATTGTTTCATTGATGCCTAAAAGTTTTGTTTATAATATAATTAATGGTAAGAACTATACATAAGCTTGTCTAAAATTCAATTTTTATAGATTAGGTATGACCACATCAATGAAGACTATAAAGCTGTGAAGGTTATTAGTTGCTATAGTGATACTATTGATAGGCTTTTTTTAGGTTAAAGTTTACAACTTGAAGTCTAGTTCATGGATAAAAAATTAAGGGTTGTCGTTGTTATCATGGGTTCTAAACCTAGTTTGATGATCAACTCAGAAAGAGCCTGAATTATTAGATCACTAAATCAACTTGCTAGTCACTCAATCAACATGGATCAATCATTTTCTTAAAATAATATCATTTTGATCTTTTTTTAAAAAAATTGGCATTGGCCTGACCAAGTCAACTAGTTTAGAACTTAACTCAGCTGGGTCAACTAGGTTTAGTTAAGTCAATGTCATTTTCAATTCAACTTGAAACTCAACCTAAGTCAAGCTTCTAATTGCGGGGTTTTTAGATTAATTTATCGAGACAAATTTCACATATATGCTTATTACTCTATTTTTTAGCCCGGGTATCACTGTTTTAATGAAAAGAATATGGTGTGTTTTCTAATTATATGGTTTATTATGCAGCAAGTGATACGATAAACGAAGGTATTTTTTTATTTTAGAGTTTATGGGTTTAAGATAATACCTCAACATGATTATTTGGATAATGACCATGATTGTTTTTATATGGGAGTTTTAGGAGTGTTTATGTTTGCTTTGTACTAAGAAAGGTTTACATATACAATTATAGGTGATGAAGGAATATGGTGAGAAGGATTCTTAGGCTAGGTTATGTAATGTTATTTTAAAGTTGCTAGCAATTGATCCCATTTTGTTTTTTTTATGTTAGACCTTTAGCATTTGTAATAATTCAACTTTCTTTCTCTTTATGGTTTTCTTTTTCACTTGCATCTCTTCTTCTTATCAAGTCTCACCACATCATAGTTTAGTGTAACAAGGATTCCTACAAAAATCTTAATGGCAAGCAACTATAGAGCCCTATAAATCTTGAAAATTTTGGATTTTTTCATTCTCACATCATACTAAACAAAAAGCTATTATCCAATTCCAACAGAACTTCATCCTCAAAGACCATTTGAACCACTAGGTTGAACCCTGATGAAGTCTTATAAAAAATTGAGAAAAAAGTAGGGCTTTCGATGGCTGCATCATGAGATGTTGGTATGAAAGGGCTAGTCCTTGGTTGATGGGCTATACCTAAGCTTTATCTAATGGCTAGATGGTTGTCTGGAAAAAAAAATCTCTTGAAAAACAAGGAACTCTCCGATGCTTAAGTAAGTAAAACACAAGGGAGAGAAAATATGGAAAGAGAAAAGTATGATAAATGTGAAAGGAATATATATACATATATAAATGTAGTATGAAAGTGATTATATGATCTAGAGTTGTTTATGTGGTTGTGAATAATTCTAGCCTAGAGTGGCTTGTATGTTGCTGGCCTTCAATGGAGTTGCTTGGCTTTTAATGGATAAGTGTAGCTTTATCTATAAAAATGGATAGCTTTGTATGGCGAGATTTTATAGAGGATTGTATGGCTGGACTTAGATTTCCTCCCCAGTATCTAGGTGTGTTTATACACCTAGTATTTAAAATTTCTTCACGGAGAAAAAGGTGTATGGAGAAGTTTGTGCTCACTATTTGTTGTTGAGCTAACAATCAATTGGAGAAAAAATAGTGTTTGTTAGTGTTATCCAATGCTTTTCACATAACAAGAAAATATTGGCTAGCCATGGTGGTCTTTGATTATTTTACCAAGATGTTGTTGTTATGTCATGCGCCATTGAAACAAATTTTGGTGATGGTCAGTGCCTTGGCATGGAAGATGGTGTTGCACTACATAGAAAAAAGTTATCTACGTATAGAAAAATATAATGTACATGAAAAGTTTGTAAGTTGAAATACATTGAGGTGTATGCCAATCATAAAACTGAGGTTAGGTGTCGGGTTAGGCCAAAGGTTGAAATTTCAGTTGTTTGGGTTGGCTAAACTACTATAAAAAAGCTAGCCCCATTTGTTTATGTCAAGCTTTGTGTGTGTGTGTGTGTGTCGATATAACCAAACACTAAACATGTTAGCCCTTAGGTAGCTTCTATTATGGGATATCTTATTGTGACCCAAAACTACAACATCAAAATTATCTAATAAAATATACTGATAAAAGAGAGAGAGAGAGAGAGAGAGAGAGAGAGAGAGAGAGAGAGAGAGAGAGAGATGATTCAGTTTTATATATTTAAAATGATAGAAGTTTCCAAGTGGTCTTTATATCATTAACTAGACATGTTTTATCTTTATAAAATGACATAGTTTTCAATCTATCATTTTCTTAACTTATTTTTTCCAAAATAATATAATGCACATGACTCAATGTTATACAAAAAATGGCAACATTAGTCGAAGAGGAGGGGGTTCATTAAAAAAAAAGTACGGATAAGGAGGTTTCGAAGAGAAAGGGGGTATCGACTGTGTGTATTAAAAAATCTCTTTTATTTGTTATGTATTTTGCATATGATTAAAAAATTGATAAAACTCAAGGCCATTTATAGTGTAATATTAAGTTATATGTATGACAAAGTTCAATTAATTTAGACAAATTTTATTAATAAAAGAATAGATTGGAAACTTAATCATTTTATAAGGATAAAATTGATTTAATCAAGGATATAAAGACATATTAAAAAATTGATTTAATAACATTTTTAGCCCTAAACTATTAGGTTGTGGTACATTGAGGTTCATATTATCAATTTGGTCAATTGCCTCCTATAGCTATCATGTTTTAGCCAAATACTATATTATTTTCTTGTGTTACATTGTAGATCAGATAAAAAAATATTTGAACATGAAAAAAATATATAGGTATTGCTAATATTTTTTTTAAAAAAACAATAATTGTGTGAGGATTGATCTAATATGACTCAGTTGACTTGGCAGGTTTAAAAACAACCGAGATTACTAGTAAAAATATAATCTATCTAAAAACTACATTCAAGACGACCTATTTTTTTTTTTAAAAAAAAAATATCAAGATAAAAACATATTGAATTGACCCTAATAAACCCAGGTTAACCTGACATATCTGCAATCATGGTCTTGAAACCATGATAACCCCATAATAAAAATCAAAATAAATTATGAAGCTTAATTCTTAATCAATCTAATGGTAAATGATGAAAATAAAAAAAATTAAAGGATAAAAAAATAACATAAGTCAACCTGGGTTAACCTATCAAACTCGCTACCTAAATCATGAGACTGAAATAACCTCATAAAAAGTAAATCAAAACAAAATCAATTCTCAATAAACCTAATAATATTGAAGAATAAAATTGAAATAAAATATTCAAATAAAAAATACAAAAAAATGATTCAATTTAACTTAGGTTAACATGTTAGGTCGCAAGATTGATATAACCTTATAGAAATCAAATTGAAAAAAAGAGAAGATAATCTAAGTTAACCTACCAAACAATTACTCATGTTACGAGGCTTGGATGACCCCATAAAAAATAAATTGAAATAAATTTTGAAGCATAATCCCAATCAACTCAATGTTGAAGGGTGAAATTGAAAAATAAATTAATTAAAAAAAAGACTAAAAATGACTTGAGTAAACTTGGGTTAACCCGTCAAACTTGTATTTTAGGTCATAAGACGAGGATAACCTTACAAAAAGTAAACAAAAAAAAAACCATTGAGCCTAATTCTTAATCAACAAATGTTGAAAGATGAAATTAAAAAAATAATTAATTAAGAAAAGAAAAGAAAAACTCAAGTCAACCAAGTTAACTCACTAAACTCACGACTTGGATCATGATGTTGGGAAAATTCTAGAGAAAGAAAATTAAAACAAATTATAAAATTTTATCCCCAACAAACTAAATGTAGAAGGATGAAATTAAAATTAAAAAAAAAAGCAAAACAATATTGAATAGATTCTTGTGAGGCGATGCATAATAAAAGCATCACCTCTTTTAATTTTCTTTATGAATTGTCTCTCTATGATGATCATTATTATTAATAAGAAAATCCTTCAATTTTTTTTATTTTTGGTATTTTGAGATGAAAATTGTCACATATGCTAATAAAATTTAAACTATTTTTAAAAATAATTTTTGTTTTTTTTAGATCAAACAATATTTTTTTATTTTTTCTTAAAAAATAAATATTTATAAGTTTAGAAATATAGAAAATGATTTGGAATGATCCAAACATTTTTGGAGGCAAAAAGAATCATATACATTTATTTTTAATATTCGAAATAGTTGCGTAGTCAAATGCATAGCACAACCAAAATTTAAAATAGGTTAATTTAGAAACTCATATCTAAATATTTTGAAAACCATAATAAAATTATATAAGTAAACTCATATAACCTATTTATATATTTTTAATAATTTATAGATAATTTTATTTTTATTTTTATGTTTTTATAATGTTATTATTTTTTTATTTCTCAAAAAATAAAAAAAATAATACCACCGACTTAAAAAAAAATTAAATTGCTTACAAAAAAGGTACTAATTTTTATATATATATTTATAAAAAATATCATCTCAAAATACTAAAAAATAAATTTTTTAAAAGTGGTTTTTGATCGATGATAAAAATTAAATCAGACAAAGAAACAATATTGATCCAAATTAAAATAATTTACAGATTAAATATATCAATTTGATAGTAAAGGCATTAATGTGCTACAACCTAAATAATTTAGTGACAAAAATTTCCAATAAACCCATTGGAAACTCAAATAAGAACTAACTAAACTATTTCTAAAAAAAGAAAAAAGAAAAAGAAAAAAAAACAAAGTTTGAAACAACGTTAATGAAAATACGAGTTCAAGACACTTCTAAACTTGGGCTTTCTCTAAGCCTAGGAGGCCCGTACTTATGTAGAAAACTAAGCCGAAGCTGAAGGCCCGAAAACATTTTGCCCTGCTCAATCGCTAAGCGAGCTTCTTTCTTCTTCCACCAAACAAACCCTGCTCGTTTTCAAGGTTTCCATCTTAAACCCTTTTCTAGTTTTTTTTTTTAATAAAGAAATTCACTGTTTTTGTTTCTATGCATAATTGGGTAAATCATGTATTTTGTTTTGGTACTAATACTGGCGAATGATTTGCAGGTGAGAAACGAGAAATCATCTACTTAAATTGGGAAAAAAAAAGAAGAACAGAGAAATGGCAAGCCAAGCTGCAGCTAGCGCTTTTAATGGCAGCATGAAGGTGCTTCCTTTTGATCTTTAGTGACCCTTTTCTCTTTATGTTCCATTGCTTCATTTTCCATGGAAAATGAAGGTTCTTTTGTCACAAACTAGTAGAGAAATTAGACTTTCCTTTTCAGCACACCAAGTGTTGTAATATGTACTATATGGATTTTAAATGCCTCTTTTTTTTTTGTTACGATTTGATGCATATATGTTCCTCCCGCGAATGTTTTTTTATGCCTGGTCTCTTTAGAGCTGCATAGTTAATCATTCAATACAGTGTATGAAAATTAGATTTTCTAGTCTATGTGCTCAATTTTTTGTTCTGTGGAATTATTTTGACCCCTTGTTATTACCAGAACTACACTCACTATTCACTCTCCACCTCTAAATCATCTTCATAATGTGTGGCCACTCCTAATTGAGGTTGTCTTCCAAATGGATTCAGATGGACTGCATAGTGTTTGCATTCAATCTTAGCCTCCAAGTATATATGCCTGGCCACAAAATATTTTCAATGCTGTGATGTGCGCTTCATGTCCCTAACATCTGGCCGTAGTAGATGCAGAAATGCCTTAAGGTACTTTAGACTTGGGACCATAGTTGTGAAATATAGCATCGTCGAGCCCTTGCTCAGCTCTTTGGTTGAAAACCTTGATGTGGCTTTGCCTCCTCTCACCTCCATTAAGAGGCAGGGCTCTTGAACTGCAGTAATGGCCCATTCCTTGCTGATTTTGTTCAACCATCAATATCAAAAGCCAAAGCGTCCATTAAAGTAAAAAATAAAAATAAAAATATTCTGCATTTATAAACCCGAAAACACCTTTTTTTTAGGGAAAACATGAAAATTAAATTTTAAACAAGTAAAATGATTTCACTAATAAGAGATAAAGGAGAGGAACATTGAGTTCATATACATGCTTGATGGATTCTTTGTGATGTACTTTTAGGGCGAATGACAATGCATGTGTTTAACATCTATACCTGTTGTTTTATGACTTGATAATTGGCATTGGAATTGGTAACAGAAACTGTTGTTCTGCATGTGCACTTTCAGAAAGCACATGCTGGCCTCAAACGTATCAATCTGGAAGGTCTACGGTGGAGAGTATTTGATGCCAAAGGCCAGGTGGGATCTCTGTTTTTTTCCAATATGTGTTCCAAGATATTATAGATTTTTTATGGTAGGAATGTTTTTCAATGTTAGGCAACTTGTAATGGGAAATAAGATTATTCTTGGATTTCAATGCCAATATACTTCTCTTTCTTCCTACCCTCATCTGGGAAATAAAAAACAGGGCCCATGAGTTAATTGTTTGTGAAAAAAGTTTGGCAGGGGGAAGATGTAGGATTTAGTGAAGGAAATGGTCCACTGATTCTTTTTCCATGAAGATGCATTATCATGCTGGATTTGAACTGGTTTTACTGCCTTTCTTATTTTTTAGTTCTTTAAGTTTGAAATTGTGACAGTACCCCCTTTCTTATAGGTTCTTGGAAGATTAGCATCTCAAATATCAACAGTTATTCAAGGCAAGGATAAGCCAACTTATGCTCCTTATCGTGATGATGGTGATATGTGCGTTGTGCTTAATGCAAAGGATGTCTGTGTTACGGGGAGAAAAATGACGGATAAGTTTTACCACTGGCATACAGGGTATCATAACATTTTCCTATTTCTGACTTCCAAGTTAATGTGGAATGTGGGATTTCAAGAGGACAAGTGATCAACTGTCATCTTTTCTGATTTTCACAATAGCTGGGAAATTATTTTTTAGTCACTCTAATTAAATCTCCTTGTAATCGAAGATGAGTAAAATTTTTTAAAGAGGAATACGAAGTCTTCAAGCACATCTTTTTAACTGACAATGAAACAAAGATAGTTTTGTGTTCCAATTTTGATATGTAGAGAAAGGGACCAAATGCAATTTCTGGTATAGTTTATAGTCATGCAACGCTGCTAAGCTTATCCCATTCTTGCATTGAATTCTTGTGTTGATTGATTATATGTTTTCTGTAGGTATATAGGCCACCTCAAGGAAAGGAGTTTAAAAGACCAGATGGCCAAGGACCCTACAGAAGTCATCCGAAAAGCTGTTTTGCGTATGCTTCCAAGAAACAAATTGCGTGATGTGCGTGTTATACCAGCCAAATTATATTTGTTTGAAACATTACTCTTTTCAGTTTTTTGACATTTTTTCTTCTGTTGAAATGTTTGATTCTCAATATTTTCAACCCCCCCCCCCCCCCCCCCCCCCCCCAAAAAAAAAAAAAAAAAAAAAACCAAAGTGCGTCTATAGGGATACTTGTTTTAGTAAGGTTAGCATTTGTCATACGTGATTTGAGTGTAGTTGATGATTCTCTTTTGTGGTTCTGAAATGCAGTTACACAGGAGGATTAAGACACCGTCGACTTTCTTCTATCTAGAAAAATTATTGTATGTGATTTGGCCTATGATGGAATGAAACGAAAATAATAATAATAATAATAATGAATTTTCTCACTGCTGTAAGCTCTGCCATTAAAAGTAGAGTTTCAACCTTGCCTTCTAAAAATCTGTATGTGCTGCAAGTTTGTTAAACTAGAAGTCAGACTGGCTTTATTTATTTGTTTGAGCAGGCATTGGCTTTATTAATTTTAAGCATTTAGCCTGAAATATCTGTTACCTGTGATAAAACTGTCTTGACAGTATTAATTTTTGCATGCAGGATAGAGATAGGAAACTGAGGATTTTTCCTGACAGTGAGCACCCCTTTGGTGATCAGCCAGTTGAAGCATATGTGATGCCTCCCAGAAAAGTGCGAGAAATGCGACCTCGTGCTCGAAGAGCCATGATTCGAGCTCAGAAAAAGGCAGAGCAACTGGAACAGGCCGGTAATGATAAGAGAAAAGGTAAGAAGAGAGAAGTTGAAGCAGATTTGACCGAGTGAAAAGTGGGCAGAGCTTATTTCCATATCTGACAGTTAAAGCGTTCTTATTTTGCATGTAACAACCCTAATGTGGTCATGGATCACCAGCTGCTTCCAACGGCAGCATTTCTTGCCTGGCTCTTTCATTCCTTTTAGGTTTACAGACATTGTGAACCTATTTTAGTTTCCGCTGTCTAAAGTTTCTCAATGGGAAATGAAGATGAAGCTAATGGACCCTTTGGCTTGTTGGAAGCCCTCAAATTTTCTTTGTTGCTTCATAACTCTGACCATTGTGCGATGAAAAGAAGAATGTTACAAGGTTAGCCAATAAGAGCATGGTGGGAAATGAGCAAATGAACAAGAAATTAGAGTGGATATTACAGATCATTTAGGTCACGTAGACATTCATGCAGAATAGGCGCGGGCAACAGCAGGAATGTCTCAGTAATTAGCCATCCTTGTGCCTGTCAGTGAAGCTTGAAAACTTATGGAAGCCCCGTACTGACCAAAGCAATGACTGTCCTTGTAACGAGTATATATACATAAATGTCGACACACACGGAGAATACAATAGCTGCGATGGCACAATTGCACTTGTAAGAGTCTTTGGTTGAGATCAGTGTTTTGTGGACAATTTCACAGCCATCTCAAAGCACCTAGAATATCAGCAAATAAACTCTGAAATCAGTTCCTCTGACTCCTAAGATAAATCAGGAAAAAAAACAGCAACAAGGAAAACCATTGCAGCTACAAATTTCAACCGCAATAAACCCAATGGCTCAAAAACAAAACAACAAACCGATCAGTTCAACTAAACGCAACCAGAAAACCAGCACCTTAGGGCCACCACAGACGATAGTTTTCAGCTGCATAGGCTGTAGTTCAATGTGAGCAAAACAATCCCGGCAGCCTCATAATTACAACTGGCAGAATTTCTTGAATAGAGGATAGCCATAACCAATAGGATAACCACTGGCATTTGAGATGTTCAACCACTACTTGCTCAAAACTCAGATCACAGAAACAGAGCACCAGTGAAGTCCAAGCACATAGGAGGGTACTGTGGCAGGACTTCTATAATGCAGGATCACCTGTCACAAAAGTAAGCATCAAGTCTAACATAGCATTTCACTGTTGTTTTGCCATGGTCTGTATTTATGCTTTTGAATACGTACATTCAACTTCCTGCACAATATACAACCCCGCGCTAGAGCGAGAAGTTTCATGCAATTGTCTGCGGATTTTTCTCAACCTTTCCATGCATGCATCATTGGCATTCAAGGCCTCCCAATTCTTTAATGTTGACAATAAGTGACTTTAAGCTTGAATGAAAATTGATTGCAGACAATTAAATAAATACTTCCAAACAAAATTCTTACAGAGTAATAAATATCTTCAAACTAAAATTTTCAATATCAACACATCTTGGTTTCAGAAGACGGACAAACCAACAAACTTTCTCAATGAGCTTCCTCCGAATTGTGAAACAACAAATATCCAAAAAGTAAAGAAGTTACACTGCTTGCATACAACACAACTTTCTTTCTCTCCCTCGCAGAAACACAAAAGAGGAGGGGGAGGAAAAGCTAAAAGTCCTAATCACTTGATGATCCATCATCATCTTCATGCTCCTTCACAACCTTCTCAATGAGCTTCCTCCGAACTCCTTCAATCACAGAATCTCTTGATCTATCAGTTCCACCCTGACCATCATTTAGTACAGGATCTGATTGGCAGAGAACTAAGGCAACACCTAGTTTGAAAGAAAAAGAAGAAAAATTGGCAGTATCAGGATAACAGGTGGGATAATAATAATAAAAAAAAGGGGGGGGGGGGGGGGGGGGGGGGGGGGGGGGGAGCATAGTCATCTGTTGCTACATGTCCTGCCAAGAGAATCCTCTCATGATCTTAAATCTAACAACGCTTTCATCCAGGAATTTTTTTTCATAAAAAAAGAATTTTACACTGAAAGAGGAACTTTGATTTCTACCTTCTATACTATTTCGAACTCGGGCATTTTGTGATATAATCATCATTGCAAGACCAGATAGAAATATGAATTGTATTATGCATATCTCTATTTAGTACAAAGCATGGAAAACAAGGTCAAAAATCAATCATGCCACTTACTAGGGGTGCTCACAAAAATTAAATATTCAGAAATTGCATCGCTCAAACATCAATAGCTTAGATTTAAAAATGCATTTTGCATAAAAACTGCCAAATCTATTAAGTCCCGTAAAAATGTTTCATTCATTTTGGTTCACTAGAAAGTTCATTGTCCATCTTCCAGAATTTCCTTTCCTAGACAAACCAGCATATGACATCATGGAGAATTACAATCACTAGACCACATAAGATTTTATAAATACAGGATATTCTTGCAGAACATGCCTGGAAACTTTATTCGTAAACACTCATGAAATAATTTTTAGATTTAGGGGATACAGGTGTTACAACAAAAGCCGATACAATGTATAAACTGAAACAATGGAAAGGAAGCACCAAACAACAGAAAGCACAGATCTTAAGCACTCAAAAACAACAGATCAAAGGCCAAACATGAGAAATTACCTTCAGGTGTGCATCTCCGTCCAAAACTCCTTAATCCGGCATAGTTAGCTTTCACAGCACCATTATTATAAACCAACAAAGTAGGAAGATTATGATCAGGATAATTCGGTATACAATCAGTAGACACAATCTTAACAAACTTTGTCCCTGGATATTTCACTGCCAATTCTTCCAAACATTTCATAAGCACACCACATTCCGCATACCCATCCTTATACAAAAGCACCACAACCCAAACATCCGGACCTGCCTGCGACACTTCCCTCACAAAATCCGAACCCGATATCGGCACCACTGATCCAAACCTCACAATCTTTGTAGCCTCCCTCATTTCTGTCAATCTCTTCTTCCTATTAGAAAAAAAAAAAAACCTATTATAAATTCAGCGACAATCAGTCAAAATCAAAGTTTTTTCCCCTTACATGTCAAAAGGTAACCATCCCCTAGAAAAACCAAAAACAACTTAACTTGCAGAAACATTCTTACAATAGCAAGAGTAGATCTTTTGCTAATCTTCTGTCTTTTAACAAAAAAAAACATAAAAAATAAAATCTTCTAGTCCGAATTACCCACTCAGCATAGAGGAATCCTAAATCCCAATGCATGTAATTTTGTTTTTCAATTATTTGAAACCCTAGACACAAACAGCAAGAAAAACTTAGTTGAATTAATTGATAAAAAAGGGACCTGTATTCTTGAAGGAAGCGGTCGTCATCGAGATCGAGATCATCTTCAAGGAACTCAAGTTCCTCTTCAGTTTTGGAATCAAGAAAGGATTTGTCTTTAGGGATAGAATCTTGATCAGAAGCTGGAGTGAAAGGCGGTGGCTTAAAAGCAGGTGGTTTTTCTGGCAAGTTTCCAAGCTTTCTCTGTATATCATCCCATTGTGTAGAAGCTCCTTCTACATCCTTGTACACAAAATGATAATCTCCCATTTTCTCTCGATCTCCTCTCCTCTCCTCTCTAATAAACACAATCCCTTTTATTTTCTCCGGTTTAAAGCCGTAAATATCCGTCCCTATCCCTTCGATTCTTTGTTATTTTGTTCCTTGAATTTAGTATTCTTACAAGACCTAAATTCGAAGCTTTAGTCCTCAATTTTTCAAAACGAAAAGCATCTTTAGTCCTTATATTAAATCGTTCTATCAACCAGATCCCTACATGTCAAAAGGTAACCATCCCCCAATTAAGATCACAAAACTACCCTTTCCCACTATATATATATATATATATATATATATTAATTGTTATTTCAAAATAAATTTATTTAATTATGTTTTATATTGATTTAATATTTTTTCATTGAATATTAACTATTAACTATTAATAAATACAATTTTTCATATTTTTTTTATTAATATATAACTCCCAAAGTCATCATGTTCCAAACTTGATTAACATTAGGCGGAGACGAGAGCTGCGTTGTCATGCATCAAAGGAGAAACAGTGTTCCTTTTTCAGGATAAAGGTAATTTACTGGTACCCATACTATTTTGGGTATCACTCACCTGCATCACTCAATTTTTTTTTCAATTTTGATGATGATCACTCACCTGCATTCAATTAAAAAATCAAAATCAAATAATTTTTTTAAAAAATCAATGAAGGGGGAATCTAAACATTAAGATTGAAGTATTTGGTAATAGAAACGCACCAAGAGCTTGTTCAAATTTTTCTAGAAACTTTCTCTCCAGTCAATCTTATCTCAAGATTCAAAAATAAAATGTAAAAAAAGTGAAGTCTGGGACCAGAATAAAAAATCAATACATAAGAGAGACCAAATATAAAAATACTTTAACTTGAGGGCTCAAAGTGGCGAATCGAACATAACATGGGAAAAAGATTGTGAATTATTATAAATATCAAATTTTATTTTCTTTGTTTTAATTTCATCATTTGCAAACAATCCTAAACTTTCCCCTATGAAATCAACATGCAATTAAATACCAAGATAATTGTTGACAAGTGCACCGCGAGCTTTTTAGTAGTGTAGTTGTGGGTGCTTTTCAAATAACTTTTCGTGTTAAAATACATGTCAATAATTTTTTTTAATTTTTAAAAATTATTTTTGATATCAGCACATCAAAACAATCCAATCATACAAATTATATTAAATTTTAATAAAATAAAAAAAAATTAAATTTTTTAAAAACACGGATTAACCACGAACGAAATGCAAAGAGAAATATAGTATCAATGATTAAAAAAAATAAAAAAACTGAAAGAAAATGCGGCTGAAAGGCCATAAAGGCAATGGTATAATGCTTACAATAGGAAAATGTGAGGATGATAAAAATAATATTTTTTAAATTTATTTTTAATATTAATATATTAAAATAATTTGAAAATATAAAAAATATTAATTTTAAATAATAAAATAAAAAATTAAATTTTTTCAAAAATATTTTTTAAATAAAAAAAAACCCATCGAATACAGTAAATCGCTTAAGTTTTACTTGAGAATTGTTAATGGCAACAATAAATAACTAGACTGCAGCTTGCTTGCCTTTTGAAATCTCTCTCCCCAAAACAAAACGAGATTTTTTTTTTTCTCCCAGTTAAATTATCTTTATGTTTGGTTTATTTAATGATTTAATTAATTGATTGAAAACGAAGAAATAGATAGAGAAGATGGCTACGGTAGAATCGCTGGTGGCGCAAATCCAAGGGCTATCAAGCAGCGCTGGGGATTTAAGTTTGTTGTTGACTCACTTGAAACAAGCAGATGAGTTTCTGCACAATGAGTCTACTCGGCTTTTGCCTTTTCTAGAACAGCTCGACCCGACTCTTCACTCTCTTGGTTATCTTTATATTTTGTGAGTAGCAGCATTACTCTTTCCTTTCCTTTCTGTTTTTTGTTTTCCTTTTAAATTTGTGCACTCTGATATGCTTAGGGTTTTAGTTTGTTAAATTATTATTATTATTAGGGTTTTGCGGTATGTAATATTGTTGTGTGTTTTTGAGATATTTTTTCTGCTTGGAAAAGGGAAATTTAGGAAGTATTGTGTCTTCGTTGCGATAGAATTGGATGATTGTTGAAATTTAAGAAAGATGAGATTCTTTACTCAAATTGATACGGTTAGAAAAAAAAAAAAAAAAGGTGTGATATTATGTTGATTTAGTGTAGAGAATGGGTTACTCTTGTGGGATTTTTTGCTTGAACTTGTGTATGTGGGTGGCAGAGAGGCATGCACTTCTTGGCCAGTTACCAACGAGCAAGCGAGAAGACTGGTTTTGATCCTTTCCAGGTTTCTCACATCTTGTGTTGCAGATCAGATTCGTTTGGCGCCTGAAAAGTGTACCAATCTTTCTTCACTCTGGATTAAATTTAAAATGTGTTTGATTTGTGTGTATTGTCTTGTAGTATTGTTTTTCAATGCACTTAATTGATGCTAGTTATCTTTTTGAGTTGGTAGTCATCGCTGTCTGTAAGAGTTTCAAAGACCAAGTGCTGATGCTTGAAGCACCTCTCCGTGGTGTGGTCCCTTTGCTGGAAGCTGTGAAAAAGCTACGCTCCTCTGAACATTTGACTACTTTGCATCCAGATTTTCTTCAACTTTGTTTGTTGGCAAAGTGCTATAAAACTGGTCTTTCCATTCTGGAGGATGATATTTTTGAAGTCGATCAACCGAGGGATTTTTATCTCTATTGTTATTATGGGTGACTTGCTGCTAGACCTTCTGTGTACTGTTTCATTTGATGCCATTGTTACTTTCATTATGCTAAGCTGCTTTGCTTGTGATCTCCTGTTGTTCAGTTAATTATTACTGTGTCTGGTTTCTCTTTGTTTGTGACATCTTTAGTTGCTCTGTGTTAAAGTGATAATCATTAGCTTCATAGGATTTCTTGTTGTTCATACGGTTCGTACTTTGAAGATCATTATTTGTTTAAACCAATCAATGGATGGCATTTGCTACACCTTTTTTTTTACTTATGCATTTTAAATTAGCAATTTAGTTTACTAACAAGAAACGTAATAATTTGTGCTTGTCTACTGAATAGTTAGCATTTTTACTATTTTTGATAATTATGTAATTCAACCATGCTAGGATTGCTTTTTAGCTAAGCTAAGGTTAGAACATCTGCATGGTAGTTAGGTGTATTCCCATGGAGGAGCCTGAATCTTAATTCCCTTGGAGCCTTTTAGACTTTAATGGGTTTGCTGGTGTGCCAAAACCCTTGAGTCTTAAAATGGTGAAATCAAGAATATCTCAGTTCACAGCAATTAAGCAGACGTGAAAAGACATGGGAGTTTCATGCTTTTGATTGTTAGATAGCCTTAACCTCTCCCAGACACAAATCATTTAAGCATCTTGCAGCCAATTTGTTATCTCTCATATAGACGAGGAATTTCTTTGAGTGCACCTGACATTTGACATCATGACAGGGGGATGATATGCATTGGACAAAAGCGTTTTCAGAAAGCACTGGAGCTTCTACACAATGTATGTGATCTAGTTGCGATCTGTTCATCCACTTTGGCTATTCAATAATATTGTAATGTTTTGACTTTGTTACTGTTCCTAATTGCATCAAACTCATTTCAGGTCGTGACTGCTCCTATGTCTTCTATAAATGCTATAGCTGTTGAAGCATTCAAAAAATATGTATTGGTTTCTCTAATTTACAATGGACAGGTATGCCGTGTTGTTTTTGACATTTACCAAATGAATTTGGGATGTAAGGTTATTCAGAAAGATAGCATACTCTTAGGAGCTGTTTCTTGGAAATTGAATGATGCTTGTGTGCTTACAAGTAATTAGTTTTCTAAGGTCATGTTTTTCTTACTCCAGTATTATTCTTCATTGGCTTGGATGTGCATCCTGGCAAGCTTTGACACCCCAAGATCACCTATAATCCATTTCTCGTTTAATGTCTTTGAAACATCATTTTATGTTTCTTTTTTTAGCAGTTCTCTACCAGTCTACCTAAGTACACTTCTTCAGCAGCTCAGAGGAATCTAAAGACCATATGTCAGGTAGTTTCAAATTTATGTTGTACATTGCTGGAAGTTTTTTTTTAATTGATTTGTAGTTTTTGCATTAATACTTTAATCAGCCAGGGTCATTGCATCCTTGAGAAAAAAATTGAGAAGTTGTTTAACTGAAGTTGTAACATAGCTTGCAAAAACAATATAACCATAATTATGCTGTTTTATGTGTGAGTGGATAGTGCATGTGGAAAGTAAGCACCATTTTTCTTTCTTTTTAAGTTTGCATTAAAAAAAAAAGACCTTTCTCATGAACCTAAACTTATCATGCGACTACCCAGCTTCCTATGATGGAATTCTAGTCTAATTTGCCCAAATGAAAGCTGCATTCACCATGGATATGCTTGGTTGAATCTATTTTAAGATGATATGTTCCATATTGATCTCTGAGGTTCTCTTATGTCTATCAAATGAAATAAATGGAAATTCTTTATTCTTTTTAGTGAAATATTTGTTGTTTACACCATCAACAGTGTTTGTGTCTTTGCATGCAGAATTGTTTTGCCATCATATAGATATGTGCAGGTGAGATTTGAAGTTTTAGTTGGGTTCTACTCTCTTAACACATTTATCTTTACCCTTTGAGCAGTCCTACATAGAATTGGCAAATACTTATAGCATTGGAAAAATTTCAGAATTAGAGTCATACATTCAGACTAACAGAGAAAAGTTTGACAGCGTGAGTCTACAAGCACACATTTTGTATTTTCACTTTCTGAGACAAATATAAGATCTCTTCATCATCTAAAATTGGCTCCATCTTCTTTTTCAGGACAATAATCTTGGATTGGTGAAGCAGGTTGTATCATCAATGTATAAGAGAAACATTCAGAGATTGACCCAAACATATTTGACTCTTTCCCTCCAAGATATAGCGAACACTGTGCAACTCAGCAGTCCTAAAGAGGCAGAAATGCATGTGCTTCAAATGGTAGTACCTCATGCAATTATCTCTGATGTTAAGCACACAACATTTTCAATATATATATATTATTTTCATTTCTTCTGTAACTAGATCACTAATAGTGCACACCTATATCTTATACCATAATACAAATTAACATTTTTATTTCAAATTGTAGATCCAAGATGGTGAGATATATGCAACAATCAACCAAAGAGATGGTATGGTTAGATTCTTAGAGGATCCGGAGCAATATAAAACCTGTGAGATGATTGAGCATATTGATTCTTCTATTCAGAGGTACAGTAGCTGGAATTTTAAACTGTTATTTATAAGTGAAATACTTTCATTCTGCCAGTAGTTTCTAGTGAAAAATATTTGGGGATAAAATTGAACCTGCTCTAATGGCCATTGCTACAATCAATGTCAATAGTCTTAGACCTGCACCCTCAGACCTGCAACCTGAGGGTGCAGGTTGAGTCTTGTGAACAACTACACCATGCCCATGTGATGAAAATTGGACTATCTGCAAGTACCCGCTCTCAAATTTCCACTTCAATGGAACCATAACCGTGTACTCATCTGTTAACACTGAGCAGTATGTTTACCTTGAAGGAATCGTAATTATGGAACAAAATCTCATAAATCTACTAAAGCACATAAGAGCTATATGGATGTCTTTGTCAAAACCAGATTGAAGTCTCCATAATTTTATTTTTATTTTCTCTTAGAGTATATTGATTGACCTTTGAATAGATCATGATAAAATCACTGTTTGTGCTTTGCATCTGATGGTTCGTTAAACCATAAATATAAATTGCATTATGTTATTTTCACAGTAATAAATGACAGGATAAATGACTTTCAATATCCAGCCAAACCTATTTACTAGGTTGTAGCTGCATTTCAGCCTCGATGAATATTTTGGTAATTCCTTATCTTCCACCATGTTTGTTATACTAGGATAATGACACTGTCAAAGAAGCTGACCGCAATGGATGAACTCATATCATGCGATCCTTTGTACTTGGCAAAGGTGAGCTTATTACATCCATTCCTGTAATACATATAAGCAGAGCTTGTTTAGGTTATGGTATGCACTAACCGGTTTGTTCCTGTGTTTGTCTAGGTTGGAAGAGAGCGTCAGAGATTTGACTTTGATGATTTTGACCCTGTTCCACAGAAATTCAACATATAAGGGAAATTGGAGGATTGTGGAATACAAGTGGTATTTAATTGAGAATGATGCCAAGTTACTGCCTATAACACTATGTTTAAAGAGATGGAAAATTTAAACCCTTGTTTCACTTGATTAAAAAAAGGACAAGCGATGTCAAATTCTTCTTTTTTTGCCTCATTTCTTATCTTGAAATAAGAAATCCAGCTCAGTGACAACTCATTTCAAGTTATAAATTTCATGTATATGTATCGTCAATGTCCAAGATAATTATTAGACCATCCTGCATGCTCTTCATCCTTTTACATTTTTCATGTTGAGGTTTGGGGTGGACAGGAATCCTGATACACTGTTGAGTTTGCCTCTACCCAGTGTTTGTTGCCACGATGAGAAATCAACAGAACTGAATTCTCTTGAATGGAGTGGAAGCAAACATATAATCTGTGGAAAGCATTTGCAAAACCGACAAGGCTATCTCCTGTTTCTCTAGCATGACTTGAATCTTTGCCCTCAATCAATTCGTTCAACATGGGTTATTGTGCTCCAAATTTTGCTAATTGGGCATATCATTACAACCACTGAGAAGATGCCTGTATTAGCACAAGATAAACCTGAAAGTAAATGTGCTGGTGCCACTGCCACCAATCAAGTCAGCAACACAAAATTTCACTTCTTTTTCAATCCAAAGCTTGCAAAACAATTTTTTCTCGAAAATGAAAAAGTTGTACAAAACAATCCGGGTTGCAAAGCAGAACAGAGCAAACTGAAACACTGACAGGCCGGCGCAAGATGATGTACAAGGGGGTATCCCCATAAAAGAAAGGGAGAATAAAAAATGAGAAGACGCTCGGTAACCAAATTTTGCAGATGTCAAAACTAGAATTCTAAAAGGTACAAAGAATGCTATCTAACTCTCTTCACAATCACGGAAAAAGATTGTCATTAATTCACTGTCGAGCTTCTTTCTTTACACAGAACGTGCCATTCTTGGAGCACGGCTGTTTGAAGCGCCATGTGCTCAACCTCCTCTGCGGTTAATTTTGACAGGGTTCCTTTTGGTTTTTTACCATCTTCCTTGTGCTCTTTCTTGTCGCCATCATTCTCATTTTCTTTCTTTTCCTCGTCATCCTCTTTCTCCTCCTCTTCATCATCAGATTTGGGAGTTTTGGGTGGTGGTTGGGCTGCCTTAAACAAGGCTATTCTTTCCATTGAAATCCTAAGCCTTTCAGCAGCAGCCCCTTTCACTTCATCTTCAGGCATGTACTCCACACCTCCATCAGCAAGGTCATCCAACCAGCTCTGCAAGTCTGCTTCAATCTCCTTTGTGATTGACGCATCAGATGCTCGGACAACAAATTTGCAGATCATCGTTGTTGTTTCGTCACCCAGATCAACATTTCTGCTCACTTCACTGGCTCCAAATATCATCATGCCCAAGAAGCCTCCATACCAAGTTTTGGCAGCATAGCAAAGCTGTCACACAATAGGGAACTTCAAATTTTATTTGACAGAACACATTAAATAGTTTCAGAAAAACTACACAAGGTACAATAACATTGGCTTCTTTCCGAGTTCAAGCTGGTGAAATATGATAGAAACTGGCCAATTTAAAATTGAATGTAACTGAGGTGAGTTGTATAGTATGAGCAACGAGAAAGGGACAAGTTCTAGTGGACAAAACTCAGCTCTAATAGTTAAAACCTCAAACAATAGAGAGAGTCCTACCTGAAACCCTGCCACTGTCCGGATGATGTGTGAGCAAACTCTGTGGAAAGGCTTGGAAGACAAGGATTTTAGTCCACCGAGGAAAGGAGAAGAACCATATTGCTGCGCAGCAGTGGCCTTGAAGCCACTTCCTTCATAAATGTATGTGCCAGTATACTCTACTACAGCTGGTAAACTAGGCCATAAGCGGAAGAACTCAACAGGCGAAATTTTATGTGGCAAAAGAAGTTCAGTCAGCGGAATTTTGTAAGGCTGGCACCTCAAAATCACAGGTTCTCCTAGTTCTGGTCTCGAGCTTCTCTTCTGTTTCATGATCTGTTGATCCTCCTCAGCATAATCACCATCATTTATTGCACCCCTTCCATAGAATGGGTAGTATAAGACTTGAACCCAGAGGGCACATCTCTCAAAATGGGACACACCCAATGTAACACTGCAAAGTACTGGATCCTATGCACAGAATCAATTGCACAGATCAAAGATTCTGAAAATGAAGGTATTGCAATAAAAAAAAGAACACTGAAAACAAACAGTATTAACAATGGCGTAAGAGGAATAGCATCCAGTGCCATAGAACCCCCCCCTTCTTGAAATTCAAGAAAGATCATCATTTCACCTCTCACCTACAGTTTTCTTGCTACAGTTAGACACAGCTCAACCATAATTTTCAGAAACATAGTCGAAAGACTTTCATTCCTACACAACAGTTATAAATAATGAAAAGCGGGACATGAATAGCAACTAGAACACAACATCCATTAACAAAAAAAAATACCCAGAAGGAAGGTATTTAGCGGCAAAAGGTCATATCCTTCCAGAATGAACACCCAATCAATAACATTTATAAATTTGCTCTGATATTTTTATAAAAAAAATTGCCTATCAAATGATAAAAAGAGCATAAGAAAACCGCATTGCAAAGTCACACGCGGAAAAGAAACAGTGTCAATTTTAGGAAGAACAAATATTTGAGATGGTACAAAAAGATACCTGTGAAACAAGATTACGCAACTGTCGCACAGCTTGAGTAGATCCATCCATAAAATATAATCCACCAGATAACCCAACTCGAATATCCACCCTATCCAGTTCAAGTTCAGTCAAATTTAAAACCTGCAAAGAGTTCAGAGTGAGTTTGATCAACAAAAAAGAATGTATCTCCATAGCAACATCTACAGAATAGGAAAAATGTGAGAGATTACTATGCTTTTAACTACTTTTTTGGTTTCTCTTATGTATAGAAACTAACCTCCAAGGTATTGCGTTCTTAGCTTATATAATAACTGCAATATTAGAAAGTTGCTATGCTGGAAAATGTTATTAGAATACAAATAATTTTGACTCCTCAATCAATTGCAATTAGCATAAACTACAGACCAAGTGATCCAAACACAACTTAAAACTTTCAACCCTAATATTGACAGGGTGGAGATTGGATTATGCATGAAATTTCTACAATGCAATCATTAAATCAAATATTGTTGCGTAAGCACAAATGCTCTATCAAGTAGAGTTCCTGAGAAACAAACTGCTAGTGACATGTTCTTTTAAACATTAATTTGGGTCCAAGAATTTGTACGAAGTGAAATTTTAGTTACATATTAACTCTTATCCACCACTCCATTTATTTTGTTCATAATATCCCTCATTTTAGTGATAAGGAGAGCTATGGTGTCATGTTGTGGAAGTACTTGAATAAGGAGAGCTACTGAGTCATGATATGGAAGTACTTGACTTCAAGCTTTTAATTACCAATTCATTCTATGCTATATTATACAGAAAAAAACTGCTATATTGGTCAATGGAAGAATCCAAGACTGTTATGAGTATGAAAAAGCTCTAACCTTTAGATGAAGAGTAATCCTACCATCGCCCGAGTCTGCCAAATGATAAGCTTCAACATAGCAAGGATCGCTACTACCAGTCAAAGTATGTGCAGTAGGCTGAAGCTTGAGCAGTGGAGAGTCAATTCCTTTTGTCAACAAAATAGTTAATTCACTTGGATCCGGTCTCCAAAGCTCTAAAATAGCCCTGTGAACTAATCCTTCCAATTTTCTGTCCTGAGCAGCAGCTGCTTCATAAAACTGAACAGTAAGTTTGTGGTGGCTAAATGGGTAGTCTCCTCTGGCTTCGCTAACACCAGTCCACCTGAGAGAGAAATGTCATATCTCAATTCTATGCATAGCGAATTTCTCTTTCTTTCGTTTCTTTTTTCGGTTAAAAAATGAGCTCGCATAACAACATTATTACCATGTGTTTAAGAAGAAAGGCCGGTGAGAACTGTAGAAAACAAATCGAAAAATAATTGAACTAAAATTATTTCTAGTTTACTACTACCAAAAGCTTATGCTTCAAATCAACAATTAACAAATTGCTAAAATAGAAGAAAGGAGAAGGTGAGGAGATGCCTAAGCCTGTGAATTCCCAAAATATCTTTCTTTTTCCTTTTTTAGTTTTTGAGTAAAAGAAGATTCCCAAAGAAAAAATGGGAAAAAAAGGGGACATTTCTAGCCTAGGCTTCCTTGTATCGCATGAATATCATGGACAAGAGAAGACATGCATAGGTCTTCTCATGTACCAATAAATACACCATGCAGACATTGATAGAAGCGCACAAAATTGCGTTTGAAAACAATTTTGTGCGCTTCTATCAATGTATGCATGGTGCTTCAAAAGAAATAATAATTGCATTTGAAGACATGCATAGGTCTTCTCATGTACCAACATCATCTTTGAATACCTTAAGAAATAATAATTGGCAAGGCTTGAGAAAACAGCTCTGAAAGATTGATTTCATTAAAGCGTATGGGGAAAACGTGTGTAAAAGCCCAAAATGTGCCATGGGAGAAGGAAGTGAAGGAAGATTCAATAACTGTGAAACTATGGGAATTAAGGCACTTTTGATCACAAGGACAGGAATAAAAGAATTCAGCTAGCTAGAAGCCTAATGTAGAAAGATGCAGAGACACATGCATATCCAACATACAGGAAAACCAACTGGGTTTCACCCAGTTCGTCATCAAAATGATGCAGCACATTACAGCTCAATCTGGAGAAAGCATGAGGAAATAATGTATGGAAAGCACATTCTTGGATACAGATACGAACTAGGGAAGATTCAGAGACAGAACATCATACACCATGTTGCTATAATATTCAATATCACTAACAGGTTCAATAATAAAAATAATATCAGAACTTTGTCACTCTCAAATTCAGAATTATGGTAATGAGGAGAAATGCACACCTGCTATCAGGATGATTTTGAACATATTTAATCCTCTGCAATATCAAGCGGCATTGGTGCTTGTTGACCGAATCAGCCAAACCATTGTTTCTAAACTCTTCAAGCTCTTTAGACAGTAACTGGCCAGCCCTAAGGCTTCGTGATCCCAATCTCTGAGCACTTAAAAGAACTGCCTGAACATCTTGAAGCCTATTTGATGTATTTGCAGGCGAATCAACATTAAATAGAACCTTGTGGATATTTGATATAATAATGTTCAGTGGATCATCAGGATCATCAGCTAGAAGTGGATCCAAACCTTCTAGATTTATGTGTTCAGCAATAGCCCAAATAAGACGGGCATATATTCTTGGGGTGTTTACCTGTTAAATTGACAGAGAAGTAAGATAGCAGATGATCATTGAACCTTTGTCAACTTGGAATAAAATCAGTATTTTGAACATGAAAGTAGAATGGAGGAAAGGAAGAAATAAACAAACACGAATTGAGAGAGTTTAACATTGAGGGAAATAAATCCATCGAGAAATAACAACCATATAACGTTGATTTTAACTACATATTTATCCAAATGAGTGTTTCTTTAGCTCCTGACAGTTGCAGAAAGCACTCACAAATAACAATAGTTGATCCATCAAGAACTTGGAGTTCCAAACATGAATAGAGAACTCAATATTCCATGCCACAGAATTTTCAAGCACCATCAACAGAGTATGAAACGGGTAACATAAAAAGCACTGCTAACCAGCTACAAAACTGATAGTTGAAATCAAGATGCATACACAGAGGAAGAGCTAGCTAATCTAGCATTGCATTTGTTAATAAAAGGCCTGGTGTCACTGATGAACATCAAGCAAGCAATTAGCTTTTTATCTCATATAACCAGCAAGCTTACACAAGCATGGTGTTGCACAAAATTCAAAGAAACATAAAAGTCTAGGCAATGGTTGCCAAAAGCCAGACTGTTGTTTAGTCCACATATAAGTGATCAAGTTTACCAATTTTTTAGCAAGAAATACTATCCCTCTTATCAGCTGCAAAATCACTAAATGTTATAAACTGGAAAGTGCACTGCAACTCACGTGACATTCATGCATGGCTAACACCTCAGGCTTTCAGCAAATTTGGATGATATTCAAAGAAGTGCATACCTCTCGTAGATCTTTCACAAGTTCACGTTGCAAATTTTGCAACCTCGTCTCATTCAAGATTTGATCTTGAGAAGCACCATCTTTAATAGTTTTCACTCCTCCCCTGGTATCATATATATGGCACAACCTCACAAGCAACTTCAAATAGCAATCAACTGCATATGTCCTGCCATTACAATCCCATTTGACACAAGGCCTGCACACTTCAACAACTTCCAAAGCTGGCTCTGTCCAGTTTAATGCACCATAACCAGTTCCATAAGCCAAAGCTCCAATAACTCTGCTCTCCATTCCTGAGTTCTTTTGTTCAGGCAAAGGTAGAGACAACTGAAAGCAACTTTCCACTAGTGATGCCACCAACTCCTCCCTAAATAAGCTTTTACTTCTAACATTATTGAGATCGTCTCTTATCCTTGCATCCTCGAAAAGAGAGGCAATATCAGTGCCAGCAAGAGGTTTCTGACCTCTTCTAACACTTTCTTTAGCAAAAAGGTCAACACAGAGTGCTGTTCTACAAATGCAAGCTAAAGCATGCATACGGTCTGATTCAGCCCTCAGATTTCTCACCATAAGCAGCAGCTTCTTAAACAATGAAACCTTCAAGCATTAAAATTTACCACATCAATGAATGACCACAACTAGTTAACAAAAGACAAGATTTTACTCAATGGTTTTACTCAGAGGATCGTCTTTGACCTCATTTAGAGAAAATATTCCACAATGTAGTGAAAAAATCACATCACTTGAACAATGCATTTCTTAATCCTACATTGCTTCCATTAGAGCAAATGAAGTCTAAGCAAACTTAATGCACTCTTTTCAGGGCACTACTTACTAACTACTAAGCGCAGTGTTTTGAGCGCTAGTCAATGTTATTCTGCCTCATTGCTCCCAATATACGGAATTAGTAAATATAAGAATAAAAATCTTACCTGCATATGAAGATCAAGTAGGTGCAGATTTGTAACAACAGCTCTAACAATACTCTCCCTTGCAGAAGAAAACTCTTGCCTATCCCAAAGTGTCAAAATTGCAATAATAGACTGTGAAGCCCACTCTGGCTTCCCTCCAGGCACATCAGCCAAGTACAACATATTAATCCCCACCTCAAAAATCAAAGCTGGATCCAACGATGACACCAAAAACGGCGCCAAGTGTGTGACCACATCCGAAACCCCAACCAACCTCTCTGCATTCGAGTCCACAACACTCCCATTAACACCACTGCCTGTTCCTGCTTTCGAAAGCTTCCTAATCACCTCCACACTCCCAGATGCCACTGCCTTCACTGAAAACACAAGTGGAAAAACCGTAGCCCTAAAAGTCTCTACTGGTAAGATCAATGATCTCGACATCAACGCATTCCTTCTCTTCCACACAAAATCCACCATTGAAGAGACCCAATTCGACCTAATCGCCAATGAATTCTCACTATCAACTAACTTATCCCCCGCTAACCGACTCATCCTCTTCGAATCAAACTCTTGAAACAACCTCCCAACTGATTCAAAGGCAACTTTCGAAACCGCATCCGATTTATCTAACATGTTCCCCCCCATCCTCACCCACCAATTCGAGACCTTATCTAACAAATTCACATTATTCTCACACAGCGTAACCAAATCATCACGTGCTAAAACACAGCCTAGGGTTTCAGTAATCGAGAATCTCAAATTATCACTCTGCGAATCAAAACAACCAGATATTTCCGCGTTGGAATCCGTAATAAGCTTGGAGAGAGCATGAGAAGGCAATGCAGCGAGGATGGATATAGCAGCAGCAGTGACGTCGGGATCAGGGAAGTGGAGATCGGAGCGGATACCAGAGAGGACAGTGTCCCAGAGATCAGCGGTGAGGCGAGAGGAACGGATTAAGTCGAAAGCGAGTTTCTTACAGACGGCGGAGGCAGGAGAGGCGACGATCTCTTCAACGGCGGATTTGGCGAGGATAGATATGTCGCGACCGGCTGCGGATTGCTGGAGAGCTTGGAGAAGTGCGCTAGTCTGGCGGAGAGCGTCATTTGAACGGAGGTCTGCTTGGATCTGAGCGTAAAGAATGTCCATATCGTTGGAATAATTTTATAAAAAGAACTGGGATTTATTTCTCTTTTATTGTTTGGGTGATTTTGGACATGAATGAATGCCTGTTGAATCGAGAGAGAAGGGAGGGCAGGTGATGGGCTGACTAAACGACATGCCGTTTCTTATTTCTTCCCATGATAAATGGTAAATTCTGATATAAAAGTTGATGGGATTTTAAGAGAAGAGTTGCTTAACTCTTTTTTTTTTTTTTTTTCCAACGCAAGTGCTCACGTGAAGTTTCATTTATTTTATGCTGACACGACGGTTATATTGATATGATAACGTGTTTGTCATGTGGACGCGTGGCTCTCTATTTTATTTTTAATCAAGTGTTTGTATTTTATTTCCTGTATTTTTATTTTATCTCGGTGTTTAAACTTCCAAAGGGAGTTCGATTGGTACTTAGAATAATACAAAATGAGATTAAGAAAATTAATTTTTTTTGAGTAATTATTCAAAAAAAAAAAAACTATTAAGTACAAATCCACCACTATTTAATGTTTTTTCTTTTTCTTTTTATCTCATATAATGATGTCAGCAAGACACTTAATAAAAACATTAACTAATAAATTTAAAAAAATGCATTCGATTAATAAATTATTAAACATTAAGATGCTTAAATAAAAATAAATAAAAGATTTTCGCAAGGAGTGCTTGAGCATTTTACTCAGGAAACAATGTTCTCCTCGTTTACTGACTGTTATTATGTGACAGTCACCAGTCTGCTGTCTTCAGCTGTAAAAGCATTTAATTTAATAACTCATCCTTAGAGGATATGATGAGAAAGATTAGCACTTCCAAATATTTTTCCAGTATTTTGAAACCAGCTGCAAATTACATCTTCGATGAAGGCAGTGCTGGAAAAGCCATGTTCCTCAAATCCCCCCTCAATATTTTCCCAGCTGGGCTCCTTGGTATGGAACTGACAAAGGCTACACGCCTTATTTTCTTGTATGGTGCGACCTGCTCTTGTGCAAAACATGTCAGCAGAGCATTTTTATGGGTTAGAATCTTTAGTACAGGCAGGATAAATGATTTGATGAGCATAAATAGATTAGACCAGAGGCAGACAAATGATATTTGCACATCCTCTGTACCTCTATGATATTCATGCACACAGCACCGAAGGACTATGCAGATAATAGCTCCATTCAACTAGAGATAATGTTGAGGTTTGGGAGATGCATCATCTCCCTCCCTCTCCGAGAAGATTTGGAACCGTATATCTACAAAACTTTTGGCTACTATGATGCCTTCAGGATTTGATGGCAGCACATTGTGATGTTCTTGCCATCCATCCCAAAACCATGAATTCATGTTACAAAACCAACCCTACTAGACAGTAAGCTCAAAAAGGAAAATAGTTTTAAGGATTGAGATTAAAAACACCTGCTTTGCAACAAAATCCATTATGTCTCTTTCATTGATGCTGCTCTGAGGCTGTTTCACCAGAAAAGCCATGGGCACCTGACCAGCTTCCTCATCAGGGTATCTGCAAATTCTTAAGCATATCAGAACTCAGAGTCTATTGATTGAGGACCATGATTAGTAGACAGCGCAACAGAATCCAACAAATTCTTTGATCCCTCTACAAATGCATCACAGAATCAATTGCTCACTCTAAATCATGGTAAAGGTAAAAGGGAAAAAAGGACCCCCATAAACTCAAAGGAGTGAAAACTTACGGTATCACGGCGGCACCAGCTATCTCTGGATGGGACTGAAGCAATTGCTCTAGTTCAGGAATCAGCAGGAGCGACCTGCATATATAGTAATTCCAGTTGTTTGCAGAATTCAGTTTATGCTTAATTCTTATTCCTTGATATGCTTCGAACCGAGCCAGAAATTCTGAGATCGATATTACAGAGTTTACCTGATATCCCTTGTATTTGATTAGTTCCTTCAGCCTGTCAACAACGAATAAAAAACCTTCTTCGTCAATATAACAAAGATCACCAGTCCTCAACCAACCATCTGGTTCCAAGGTAGAAGAAGTTGCTCCAGGATCTCCAGCAAAACCTGCAGCGACATCACAAAATAAGGCTCAAGGCACTAAATAAAAATAAGCAGAATCTTTCTTTTGATCATCAGGCAAAATATTTAAATGCGTTCACAGATAAAGTCGTTCATGTGCGTGCTGCGCGGCATGTTCCTAATTGAAATCCAAGGTTTTACCTTTCATTGTGGTGGCTCCTCTAATCCAAAGCTCTCCTTGCTTGCCTGGGGGCAAGCTGTCACTTGTATCAGGATCAACAATTTTTGCTTCACAACTGGGTGTCAGCCTTCCTGCAGAGCCCCAACGGCGAATTTCTTCTGGACCATTTGACCGGGACACTGACCCAGTGGATTCAGATAGCCCATAACCCTTCATTTTATAATAATGAAATGCAGGTTGGCATTTGGAAAAGGCATACCGATCTCATACGAGTAAATGTGGATGACTCCTGTAATTTCTAATCGAAACAACATGCTAGCCAAGGGAAAACTGTTCGAGAGCTTAATATATTCTCCTTTCAATTTTCAAGTTAAGAAATGAAAATAGTACTTATCTCTATCAGCCGGGTTGGATGAGACCAATCCTGACCATTTAATCATATTACTATATCAAAAAATTATTTTAATTTAAAAAGTTTAAGGAATTGCCAAAATAATTTTATAACTATAAAAATGAATCATATGAATGATTATTTGCATTGCATCAACACAATATTCTTTTAAGAAAACTCCTATTTGTGCACATATTAGATTGTGTTAATCTCAACTATACAATATATTATGCAATATATTGTTATCTATTTTTGACCCCACAAAAAACAATTCAAAAATACAAGAAGATATACATGAAGAAAGCCCAGAAAATTACCCAAATTGGTGGTAAAGAAGCAAAATAACAAGTGGAAAAGTTGGCGCCTCCTTGATCCCTATGTCCCACTACGTATCGCACTCATGTGCGACAAAATGACAACTCCACAAGGGGGATTTCTTTTCCTTTTTTTTTTTTTTTTTACAGTTTTGGACCAAGCTTTATGTGTTTTATGTATTTAAATTTTATCATTTGACTTAATTTTTTTTTTATCAGTTTTATCATGTTCATGCATGTATGTTGGATATGAATGAATGTCTTTATATACCACTAGTTTATTTATGATATATTGCTTTGGAATGTACACTCATGGAAATTTTAGGTTGGGCGAGGAAGTAGCAACTTACTCTATGACTTTCAGTTAGAGTTTAAATTCGTGAAACCATCTAACTCTTTGCTGAGTGCTCGAACTGATAGTGATTGATATACGTACTATCTCATTACTTATCCAGCCCCTAAATTATCTTCATGAGGATAATCACTAGGACAACAAGAAACCCTTTTGAGATTAGATAATGCCTACCTCAATATCTCACGTAAAAGGACATCTATAAAAAGTATGTTCCACAAATAAATATTGTTGTATTAAGACATGTTTAACCCTAAAAAGCATCTTGAATTGCAGGACTTAAGACTGATAACATAACTACCATTAAATAAATGACCTCTATTGAATATAGGTTGGATTTTGAATCCCTACAGCTATTAGAAAGGGATTTGCCTGAGACTGGATGTTAGTATATTGCCACCCATAAAAAATATGAGTTGCTCTGGAAACGACTTGAAAAAACTCATCTCACACATGAAAGCATCAACGATGATGGTTTTTTTAAAAAAATATGGGAGGATAGAGGAAATCATGAAGGTGTCCTTGCAGAATTCAGCAATTAAGACCATGATGCATTTTTTGGAGCACCGATGCACTTTAGGAATATAGACATGTGTCCTACTTTGTAAGAATATGGTTTACTGACTGAATACCCTCGAAATCTATACAAAGTCTTCTTCCAACAAAGGCGCAATAAAGTGCTAACTGAATTTGTTGAATTGATCAAAGTTCCAAATCTTTATAAGATATTAGAGAAAAGTGTTATAGACCTACAATGAAAGATGATCGAAGAGGTATTTGAAAAGAGAAAGAATGTGTCACAGGGTTAAAATCCGTCAAGGCATAGGCTGATGAAAAGCATTGCTGGACAGTAGCTACGGGGTGGCAGCCCGCGTGACAGTAGCGAAAATCGGCAGAGTGTGTGTGCGGCAACACACAACAGCTAGCGAGGCAGTATGCTGACGAGAGTTGGGGCTTGGGCGAGGATTGTCCAAGACTTGACGAAACAGTGCTGGGATGACACAATGGGACAGTGGGGAATTTGGCAGCACTGGTGAAATCGGCAGCGTCGAGGAATTCGGCAGCGTCGATAAAATCGGCAGCAGGGGCTGACGATAAGTCTGGACAGTAGGCAGTCCTAGACTTGACGTAAACACTACTGGCAGGAATGGCAGCATGCATCGACAGTGGCATCGTGCATGGGCGTTGGCAGATTCGGCAGCAGTGTGCGTCAACGATTCGGCAGCGTCGACAAAATCGGCAGCAGGGGCTGACGATAACTTGGACAGCGGACGGTCCAAGGCATGCGAGGCAGTTACGCTGGCAGTATGTGTGCTGGCAGTGGGCAGTTGGCTTGTGGGAGAACTGCCAATGCAGTTGTGGCAGTTTTGGGAGCAGTTATCGGCAGTTTGCGGCAGTTTCTTATGTGGGGAAGAAGTTGGCTGAACATGGGATAATGGGTGCTCCAGCTGTACAGGAAGTTAGGGGTAGTTTATTCTTGTAACTTCCATATCTTGTAAATAGATAGGCTGTAATGTGTAGCATGCAGTGTAGTGTGTAGGAGCAGAGAACGAAATGGGCACAGCACACATAATGGACTTTGTGTAATCCTTGAATTGAGTTAATGAAAAGGTTGGGACTTGTTCCTGTATATTGCTGCTGTGTTTTGTATTCTGTTCACATATTCATTGAGTGTTATTCCGCTTGCTTACATTGAAAGAGTGTGGGGATCTCTTGGGTTTGTGGGACAAACTAGTTGTAGGCAAAACACGAGTGAATAGGCGAGGGAAAGGCTGAGTCTAGCGGGACTAGACTGCCGCGCGAGGTCTGTTTCGAGAGCGAAAAATTGACCCCGTGACAAGAGGTATCAGAGCATGGTTACGTTCTCGACTGGACGACGAGACTGTTCTGTGGCCAAATCGGAAGACAGATTTGGGAGGGCTACCGTTTCTGCCAATGGGTAGGCAGACTTCAGTGCAATGATCAGCAACCAGAATGCTGATGCTTCTCTGGACGAATCGAAGGATTGATTTGGGAGAACCATCGCTGCTGCCGATGGACTGGCAGATTTTACAGCAAAGCGCGGTTCGCGTTCGCAGCGAAACGATGGACAGTTTCGTAACACAGACGATTGATAGTTCTGTGGGGCAGATCGAAGGACAGGTTTGTTCGAAGCCATTTTGGGAAAAACTTGCCAGCGTTCTTGGGCAGAATGGGTGTTTGAAGGCTGCGAGTTTGGTGGCTTAACTACTCGAAGGGCGACGCAAAGTAATGACGAGAGAATCAGATTGAAGATGGGTGCTGATTCAGCCATCGAAACTGTCGATGGAAGGGCAGAAAAGGGAGCAGAAGCCAGCGTTGGGATGTTGGTGACTTGTCCATGTCTATTGCAGAAGAAGGGACGAGAAGGAAGAATCTTGGTGGGGTTGAATCCAAGTATGCTGCTGACAAAGAATGGTCAGACAAGAAGGCAGAATGTGAGGGATTCAAGGCTAAGTTCGGATTGCTACTCTTGCGATGGAAATTACTTCGAGGGATCGTTGCCGAAAGAGGGAAAACAGCATGCGTAGACTTCATGCGTATGCACAACAACTAAGTCGGGTTCTTGGTTGTGTAGCCAGACGAATCGAGGAGGATGTTGCTTGGCTAGACTGCCTAGTATAAGGCAGAATTGGTGTCTTCTGCGGAAACCTTGACGAGGGACAGTGCAGGGAAAGGAAGATAGAATAGTGGCTGAGATGGAGTTTAGTCACATTGGGACCAGCCTGGAGGAGGTAGGCAAGGGCTGGGCGAGTTTGCCTGTGATGGGGCAGATTCGAAGTCTGTTTTGTGCACTTCGGCAGTGGACAGCGGGGTGATGGGAGCAAGACAGTATGCTGAGTGTCTTAGCTGATGGACAAGCTAGGAAACAGTGTGTGGTTTGGGAGTCTGGATGTCTTGATGATGGGCTGATCAGGATGACAGATTCGGCAGCCGATACAGTGAGTTCGGTTGAGGAGCCAGAATCGTCGACGAGGATGGTTTGGTGCACTGCTTTGGTGGGGAGGCAGTGGGAGCATTTCTGTGCATCTTGACGATGGACGAATCAGGGTGACGAAGACAGATTGCTGGGCCATTGTTGGAAAATACTGTTTCGATTTTCGGTGGACGAAACATGTGACAGGGGCTGAAAACAGTGTGGTGCTGTTGCGTCAACGAAATTTTGTGGGGCTGATGAAGTGTCTTGGGTATGACAGTAGCCTATGGAAAGCAAGTCAGACGGGATTTTGATGCTGGGTGCTATGTGTTGTGTGCTTGAGCAGGTTCACTTGGGGACTTGACGAAAGAACTTCGACGCAAAAATTTGTTGATCACCGAATGGGTTGTCTCATTGGATTCTTGCAGGTTTTGCATGCTGAACGGTTGAGGGATTATATGTTCGTATAGGAGTTCATATGGTTCTTCGAAGTGGTTTAGTATGTGGTGTTGTTCGTGAGGAAAGGGAAGGAAGCCTTGGGTGCTGGAGGAAGCATCTAAACTTCATGAAAACAGGCTTGCGGTGGATGAATTAGCATGTGGGATTGCTAAAGGATGAGGACAGCTTGTGTGTGGCTTGGGGAAGTTGCATACGAATTCTGGAGGAGCATGGCAGAATGTGACATTGGGGTGTTACAGCTTTGTTGGTGTCCAGACGAGATTGAGGACATTGATCTCGTAAACTTTGGGTGGGACTCGAAGTGTGGTTTAACCTTTGGGATACAAACTGGAACCGAGAGAAGACTTGATCACAGCTTGGGTTTTGGCAGGAGCTGACGAAGAGGATGTTAGCTTGGCATCACAGAATCGGTGGACGAAATTCTGGATGAAAATATGGGCAAAGCCGAGAGGTTGTGTATGGGCAATCTTGAACTGTGAACAGTGGTGCAGACTTGGGGCAGAGGTGCTTCAGACTTGGTTCGACGAGGACGTCGACTTCTTTTGGTGGGGGAGGTTTGTCACAGGGTTAAAATCCGTCAAGGCATAGGCTGACGAAAAGCATTGCTGGACAGTAGCTACGGGGTGGCAGCCCGCGTGACAGTAGCGAAAATCGGCAGAGTGTGTGTGCGGCAACACACAACAGCTAGCGAGGCAGTATGCTGACGAGAGTTGGGGCTTGGGCGAGGATTGTCCAAGACTTGACGAAACAGTGCTGGGATGACACAATGGGACAGTGGGGAATTCGGCAGCACTGGTGAAATCAGCAGCGTCGAGGAATTCGGCAGCGTCGATAAAATCGGCAGCAGGGGCTGACGATAAGTCTGGACAGTAGGCAGTCCTAGACTTGACGTAAACACTACTGGCAGGAATGGCAGCATGCATCGACAGTGGCATCGTGCATGGGCGTTGGCAGATTCGGCAGCAGTGTGCGTCAACGATTCGGCAGCGTCGACAAAATCGGCAGCAGGGGCTGACGATAACTTGGACAGCGGACGGTCCAAGGCATGCGAGGCAGTTACGCTGGCAGCATGTGTGCTGGCAGTGGGCAGTTGGCTTGTGGGAGAACTGCCAATGCAGTTGTGGCAGTTTTGGGAGCAGTTATCGGCAGTTTGCGGCAGTTTCTTATGTGGGGAAGAAGTTGGCTGAACATGGGATAATGGGTGCTCCAGCTATACAGGAAGTTAGGGGTAGTTTATTCTTGTAACTTCCATATCTTGTAAATAGATAGGCTGTAATGTGTAGCATGCAGTGTAGTGTGTAGGAGCAGAGAACGAAATGGGCATAGCACACATAATGGACTTTGTGTAATCCTTGAATTGAGTTAATGAAAAGGTTGGGACTTGTTCCTGTAAATTGCTGCTGTGTTTTGTATTCTGTTCACATATTCATTGAGTGTTATTCCGCTTGCTTACATTGAAAGAGTGTGGGGATCTCTTGGGTTTGTGGGACAAACTAGTTGTAGGCAAAACACGAGTGAATAGGCGAGGGAAAGGCTGAGTCTAGCGGGACTAGACTGCCGCGCGAGGTCTGTTTCGAGAGCGAAAAATTGACCCCGTGACAGAATGACTCTAAATTTGTTGAAGAAAAAGGTATAATAGTTGTTTTAGGAATCTTTATGTTGGTGTTATCTCCAAACCTTACTGGAATAATCAGTTTAAAGGTAGCTACAACTTTTGTTACATATGAAAACACTCTGATAAATTCTACTACGGCGATACTAGCAAAAACAATCTTAACACTCAACCATTGCAGGAGGGTTGGCAAGGGATCAATGAGATATTATGAACAATTGTTGTACATATAGCTGATTAACCATATAAAAATTAAAAGACTGATATTTAACAATTTTTAATGGTTTAGTCAGAGACCATTAAAGATAGTTAAAGAAGAAGAATGAAAGGATCTGAGTGAGGAAAACTGGAAAGTGAAATTGTAAGGAATCTTGCAATGAGAGGTGAAGTGGAAAGCCTAATGGATGAGAGCAACAAATTTCTTGATGAGTTATGGGCAAAGACTATGGGTGCCTATAATGGAAGTGACTGGATATGTCAGCTATGCATCCGCTTTAGTTATGAGACAACTTGAGGCCTTACAAAATATACCAAGGACAATCGGGTTTTCTAGGTTATTCAAGGATCAATCTATTTTGGAAGTTGTGAAGAACATCAAGCATGACTGAAAGCTTCTAGTATTGGTCAAGAAGGAATCAGATGGTTTGAGAGATCTAGTTACTAGTGAAAAGTATCCAAGGTGGAGAAATCTATCACTACTCACCATCCATATGACTTTTGGATTTGAAGCCGAGACTTCACAAGCTATTGAATCATCTAAAAATACGATGACTAACAATGAGGAAGAGTTGAAAGAACAACTAGAAATCCGTCAAATAGAGGTGGATATTGATAAAGCCCTTAGGATATCCCTCGAGGAGCAAATCCTCACTCAATAGAGATTAAGAAAGTTTACAGAGTAACAGCTGGAGGAAAAGAACAAGAAAATCATGTCTTTAGAGAAGCAATTAGAAGGAGAAAGGCAACTAGAAACCAGGCTAAGAAAGAGCGAGAAGAATTGGGAACACATTTGATGCAAACCAGTACTGAACTAGAGGCTTTGAAAACTTTTAACGATTTCCAAGAAAGGGTTGATATGTCTTCAAAAACTCAAGTTGAATTAAAAAGCTAGATTAAGTAGTATGAAAGGTTATACAAGAAGTATGTGATGCTGGAAAGTAAGCTGGCTGAAGAAAAAACCAAAAGAAAGGTTGTCGGGGTCTTGAAAATTGATTTGGATAAAATGAAAAATAAGATTAATATACTAGAGGAGAAGATCGACAAAAAAAAAAGGCCAAGAAAAAGCATTTGAAAGAAAAGAACGAACTGCTCGAGCATCACAACTAGATGATTGACACCAACAACAATCAGCTGAATAGGAACAACATGTTCCTTTTAGAGAAGATAAGAAAATGGATGAGAAAATAGATCAGGTCTTTGTTTATGCTCGAAGAATCTGCCATGATGCCCAACAAGTTATAAGGGATGTCCATCGATATCAATAAAGCATGACTGAGATTGGTGCTTTTCTTAGGGACATAGAAAACAAAGGCTTTATCTTTCTCCCTGTAAACGATGATGACGAGTGGACTGGATTTCAAATATAAAAGTTTTCATTAAGTATTAATGAAAAAGGCTTAGACCCAACCTTATGAGCAATATCTCTTTATGATGAGTGTATTTTTATTAAGCATTAACTCAGATTAAATTATCTCAATAGTTATGAAAAGATTGAGACCCTACCCGTTTATAAAGGAATGGTAGCCATATACTAGCTCGGGGTATAGCTAATCCATATCCAACATACATCATCATGTATAATCATACATCAATATGTATCTACATTTATGAATTATGGAATATGCTTGACAAGTATTCGAAATATAAATCCCTCTTTCAGTGTCTACAATACTAGGTTTCACAAAAAGATAGAAGACGGAGAGAAGGATCACTTAGAGGCCCACTATAAAAAAAAAGTTAGAAGATGTTAAGACTAATATCACTTGGATGGCTAGTTTATTTGAGCAACTCCTATGAGTACAGTCTGGGGAAAGGACATCTAATTAGTAGCTGATCATACTACCACCATTAATAGCTTCAGTCCCCAACTCACAAAACTTGGGGGCAAATCCTGTGGCTAAATCGTAAAGAACAACGAATATTCTGATGGCTTGCTCGATTATGCCTACTCAAGTGTTAGACATAATAGACCTAACAATAGAGGAACGCCACAGAGTTAAACCCCCTGATCATTTTGATCAAGATAAGTGGGCTACCTTAGAGAAAAGATTAAGGGATTTAACTTCTATTACCCGAATAGAGCAATTGAGATATTTATAATGCCAAACAAAGTGGTGTCTAGGAAGTTTAGAGTGCCAGAATTTATCAAGTTCACAAGACTGGAATGCCTTAATACACACTTGAAGTCATACTACAACAAAATGACGGAGGTCATACATGATGAGAAGTTGCTCGTTCATTTCTTCTAAGACAGCTTGACCGGTTCTGCGTTAAACTAGTACATTACCTTGGATAATACAAGGATCAAGAAATTGAGTGATCTTGCTGATGCTTTCTTAAAGCAATACAAGTTCAATATTGACATCCCCTTGAACCGGACAAGTTTGATGGTGACGGAGAAAAGCAATAAGGAAATTGTAAGGGAGTACGCTCATAGGTGAAAAAACAAGGCAACACATGTACAACCATCTTTGTTAAAGAAAGAGATATTGACTTTATTTGCCAATACTTTCAAGTCCTCATATTATGAGCATCTGATAGGTAGCTCCGCCCAATATTTGTATGTTGTTGTTATTATTATTGAGAGAATAAAATAAAGAATAAAAGCCGGTAGAATATCAGAACCTACCAAGAACAAGGGTTTACTAGGAAGAAAATGGATGGTGAGGTAGGCAATGTAGAAGGAGGATATAAAGGTAAAAATAATTACCAAACCCAAAGCTATCAAACCCCATTTCCCTAAATATCTAGTATCAACTTTGCTAAACCTCTTATAGTAAATCAACTCACGAACTCGCAAGAAAACTAAGCTGAAAACAATCCAATAAGATCCTACCAAAGAAACCAAGGACAACTCTCGCCTCTACCTATGCTCTTAAAAGATATTTATTTGAAATTATTAAGCATAGGTCATGTGGCCCCGCTTCTATATCCACCAACAATGCGCATGCATTTATACTAGTTAAGAATAACCTAAAAGAGGAGGGGATTTTACTATGCCCAGCCTAACAAAACACTATTCATTTAGAAATTGTTTTTTATTTATTTTGATTTTATTCAATCAATGTTTTTTTTTTAAAAAAAAATCATCATTCAACATTGAATTTGATTTTTATTGGGTTGCCTAACAAAACACTATTTTTCAATTTCATCCTTTAATATTGAGTTGATTGAGAATTAAATTTAATTATTTATTTTGGTTTGCTTTCTATTAGGTTATTCTAGCCTCATGACTCGAGAATAATACTTAGCAGGTTAATCCAAGTTAACTCAAGTAGTTTTTTATTTCTTTTTTTAATTGATTTTTTTCTTCAATTTCATCATCCAATATTGAGTCGGTTGGGAATTGAGTTTCATAAATTATCTCATGACCAGGATCGTAGGTTTTGATAGGTTAACCTAGGTTAAATCGAATCATTTTTTTTATTTTTTTTTATAAGGTTATATTAGTCTCAAGACCCGGGTCATGGGTCCTTCAACATTGAATTTTATTTTTATTGGGTTGTTTCATTCTCATAACCTAGGTTGTGGGTTATGCGGGTTGACTTAATTGACTCAATTTTTTTTATCTTTTATATTAATTGACTTTTCCCTCCCAATGTCAACATTTAATATTGTATTTGATTGGAGATTATACTTCATGATTTATTTTGGTTTGCTTTTTATGAGATTATCCTGACATTTTGACCCAAGAATAGTGTTTAGCGAGTTAGCCTAGATTAACTCAGGTTATTTTTTGTGTCATTTTTTAATTGGATATTTTTTCAAATTTAATAATTCAACATTGGATTGATTATGAATTGAGCTTTATAATTTGTTTTTATTTACTTTCTATGGGGTTATGTTAGATTATCCAGGTTAAATCATATTGTTTTTTATTCTCTTTCTATGAGATTATATATGTCTCATGCCCAGATTATAAGTTTGGTTGATTGACTTGGGTAATTTCTTTATGTTCTTTTAATTGATTTCTTTGTCTCTTTTTTTAATGTTATTCTTCAACATTAGACTTATTGAGAATTGAGTTTTATATTTATTTTGATTTGTTTGTTATGGTGTTATCTCAGTCTTATAGCCCAAGTCACAAGTTTAGCAGGTTAATTTGTTTTTTAGGTCCTTTTTTATTGATTCTTTTTTCAATTTTATCCTTTAACGTTGTATTAATTGATAATTGAGCTTCATAACTTGTTTTGATTTGTTTTTTATAGGGTTATGATGGTTTTGTAACCTAGGTCACAGATTTGGCATGTGAACTCAGGTTTATCCAAGTCAATCCAATATATTTTCATCTTAATATTAAAAAAAGTATGTCATCTTGAGATTTTTTGAGTTAAATTATGATTTTACCAGTTATCCGGGTTGTCTTTGGACATGCCAAGTGAATCATGTCGCATCGTACCTCGCATGGTTTAAATTTCTTTTACACTAGAAAAAAGAATTAGCAACATCTGAACATATTTTTTATGCTAAAAAAAATATTTGACCCAACTCGTAGCGCGGGTTAATGATCTAGTTAGATTCTAATTGAAATCATGAAGCACTCATGTATCTTGATTAGCTTTATTAACTAGATGGATGGCCTGCACTACACCATAGACTGACCTAATTTTTTCTCCAACATAATAAAAGGATGCCAAGACAATGTCAATGCTATTTTAAAAGCAAAAAAAAATAAATTCATTGACTCGATTGAGTTTAATAAGCTTGGCTAATTTCGTAACATGAGTAAAAAATACAATGATGATAAATAAAGTGAAAAAAAAACTAACAACAAAAAAAAGGTTAAAAAAATATGACTCAAGCCCATCCAGGTTAGCACACTAAATACACGACTTGATCATGACACTAGGTTAACCCTATCGAAAGCAAATTGAATAAATTCATTAAACTCAATTATCAAACAACTTAATGTTAAAAGGGTCAAAATTAAAAAAAATAGTGAAAAAAAAAGCACTGAAATTTTTTTTTTGAGTTGAATAGGGTTAATATAGGTATAAGATTGGGCACACCTCTTAGACAATAAAATAAAATAATAAAAGTATGATTGTCAATTCTTAATCAATCAAATGTAGATGGTTGAAATTGAAATAAAAAAATCAGTTTTTAAAAATCAAATGTTGAAGGATCTTAACTAATAACAAAGAAAAAATTAAATGAAAATGCAATAACCTCATAGAAATTAAAATGATGAAAAAGATTAGAAGATCAATTCATAGTAAACAAAATATTTAAGGATGAAATTAAATAAGAAAATAAAATCCAAAAAAGGTAAAAAAAAAAAAAAACAACCAAAGTCCATTTGATTCAACATGCAAAACCTGTAACTTGGTTGTGACACTGAGATAATCTCGTTGAAAACAAATTAAATAAAACTATGACACTTAATTATCAAACAGCCTAATGTTGAAGTGCAAGATAAGTCAAGCTATTTTTAAAAAAATCAATGAAAAATCCAATAGAAAGCAGATAAAAAAAATAACATAGCCCAATCTCCAGTTAAATACATGTTGAAGGATGAAACTGAAAATCATGAGGTTAAAAAAAAGCAAACAAAAAAAATTAAGCAAACCTGGGCTAATCTTCTATATTCCAAATTTGTGAAATCCTAGATCTGGATTAAATCAAGAAGCTGAATTCTCAACCAATTTAATGTTCAAGGATGAAATCGAAAAAAATCAATTTAAAATTTTTTTCAAAGTAGAAAAAAAAATGCCAATCAAAACAATGAAGATTAAATATGATAGGGAAAAAACTTGGATGATAAAATTGCAAAAACAATTCAATTTTACAAATTATCTCAAATAAAATAAATAATAATAAAAAGAATAGAGATCAAATCTGATACATGATAAAATGACAAGATGATGAAATTGAAAAAAATAATAATTAAAAAAACAGGAACCAAGTTTGAAAGGAAATACAATTTAAGGTCTCTATATTGAGATTTTGAAGGGTCAAATATGAAAATTACTAAGGAGAGAAAAAAAAAGTAAAAAAAAAGGTCATCGATGCCAAATTGAAGACTCGTCATGCATACACGCCACTACATCATGGATAGGCTACCGTTACGATTTAAACATCATCGTAAAAAGCGGCGTTTGGTAACTAAATGACCTTACATTTGCTGTCCAAAAAGTATGAAAGCCGCCCACACGTTTACATGAATGTTGCATACGTCAATTTTTTTTATAATATTTATATTTTTTAAATAATCAAATAGCCCCAAAGTGAATATAAAAATAACAAGAAAAAAAAATAATGAACAGATAAAAATGCCCTCAGTACCAACCTTAGATTTGTTTTATGTTAAAATCAATCATGTCACTTCACTGTTCTAAGAAAAAACTTCTCTAAGGAAGTTTAATGTTTTTTTTTTGCTTTTGCTTTTAACGATATCAACATAATTGTATTATAAAAATATTAAAAAGACAAAAAGCTTCTAGATAAAAGTTATATATATATATTTTTTTAAGGGTAATAAACTCATTTTATTTTGCTAAAAAATATATATAGGCTAATTTGTTCCCAATTAATTTTATAATACTCGATGAATCTTCTAGAAAAAAAGATTTCATTTTCGATAGCAATTATTATTAATTTTTTTATTATATAAAAAACAACAATTAATTGTTTAAATCCATAATATTTTGTATCTTGGATCATTGGTGCTTTTAGTTTTTATTTTTTTTTAATAAAGTGGTAGGTAATATATCCTAATCAATTCATCATTGCTTAGGAACCACTCATACCAAACTTTATTGCTCCTAAATATGATTTCACTATCATGTGTCGCTTGTGTAACCATTAACTTCTTTTCTTTCTTCCTCTTTAGAACCACTAACTTAATTATGTATACTCTTTTTTTAATAGTAAGAAATATTTTTAAATTACCAATAAAAATAACTTTTTAAAAAAGTTATATATACTTCGATTAATACTTGGGAACATCGATATAACAAACAGGCAACTTATAAGTCTTGGGAACATCGATGGTCCCCATAGTAGGACAAATGAAAATTAATAACACGAAAGTGTCTTTCAATGTTTTCATTTAAATGGTCTTTTGGTATTCTTTGTTGGTTTTGCCAGTTGTAACGAAGATTGCTTAAATGGACGAAGATGGAATGATGCAAATTGAATTTATTACCTATTGTGAATGGTTAAAATAAAAAATATCAAAGATAGATATTTGAATAATTGGTATTTTTTTAGGTTTGGTTTTGTAGATAAAGATGGTAAAAATAGCGAGAATATACCTCTTATGTATTTCTTATTTTAAAACTATTTTAAAATTAAATTTATTTTTATATCTTAATTTTTTTTAACTAATCACGTTTTTTTATTTTTATTATATTTTTTTTATCAAAACGTTTTAATAGTTGTTGATAAAAAGTAAAAATTGAAGGATAAATTAGGTAATTAGCATCCATAATATAATTAAATGCCAAAATAGTATAGGATGAAAATATTTGGTGAAATCGTTTCAAAACTGCAACAACTGATGTCGTTGTTCACAACCACGATATTTGATACATGTCACGTTTCAAAACCGTAACAACTGATGTCGTTGTTCACAACCACGATATTAATGAAATGTCACGTTTTTTAACCGCAAAATCTGATTCAATATCGTGGTTCAATGTTACGGTTCACAACTGCAATATTTTTAAGAAGATCATTTTGAAAAACGACAAGACATTTAATAAAACAGTTGGACAGTAGCCAAAATGGTCAGACCGTTTTTGCTACTGTAAGGTTTTGAGTTATTTTTGTGTTTTAAGCCTGAAAAAGTTTATAAAATCATATTTTTTGTTAATTTAAAAGTTTATTTACTTTATGATTTTAGAGAGTTAAAATATTTACAATTTTATCAAGATTTGGATAAATTTTTCTCTATATATGAACCATGCCCAAAATTTTATATTGCTTAAAAAACCCTACAAAAAACCATAATAACAACAATCAATAAATTCTAAATAAACTCAACATATTCTCATATTCCATAATCATAAGTAGCTTTAGGAATGCATATGTGTGTGTACACAAAATAAATATAAAATAATTCAATAATACAATATCCAAGCAATCCCAAAATATATAAACATAATTCATCTATCTATCAACATCTACGTCATCTACTAGATGATTTGGACTCATCAGTAGAACAACTGGATCCATTTCCTGCTCCTGTCTGAGTGGTCTCGTTTTTTTCCATGGCATTCTCAAGAGTTAGTCTCTCTCTAAATGTTAAATTAAACGATAAACACATAAAACTCAACAGATAACAAATATTAATCATAAAAGACTTTATTACTTGTGTGATGTTGAATCCGCTGGGCATGTTGCTCGTACTGCATATATCTAAGTGGAGGAACATCCTTGGGATTTGGAATAATGATACGTCGTGTTATACTCATGTATCAAATCATATACTCCTTTTTCAGTAATCACATGATGCATCTCTGTAAATATCTCATTTCTTTGTGCATTCTACTGTGATACATAATCATTATGCCGGCCTAACCAATCATAATTATCCTTTTTACCCCTACAAGTAATGGCGTACAAGGCATTACTTGTATTGATATCAACTGAAATTTGTTATCTATAGCTGATTTTTTGCATTCTCCGACCCGTACAAAGCATCACTTAAAGAATGGTTGGGGCAACGACAACAGTGGTGGTGGTAGCAAAGGGAACAATGAATTTTCGATAGAAAATATTATATGATACTTAAAGACTAGGAAGAGTTTGGTCTTTAGTTGTTTTAAGGGAAAATCTAAATGATTAACAAGTTTTTTAAGAGAGATTTAGAGAGATCGTGGGTTTTTTTCGAGAGAGGGGGAATGTCTGTGTGTTGGTGTTCAATTTATTTAAATTTTAATTGATGTCGTGCTTGTGAAGCACAACATCTTAAGTTATTGTGCTTCAAAAGTGTGTCATTTAATTAATGTCACACTTCAGAAGCGCGACAAGGTCAAATTATCTCATTTCATCAAATCTTTTTCAAAAGATATTATTCTTCTAAATTTTTAAGTTTATTGTGCTAATTTGACCAAAAACAAAACAAAACAAAATTCAAGTTGCTCTTTGCAATCCGATGTGATATATCCTCAGTGACTATGTGAAAGATGGATTGGTTTACTATTAGTAGACATGTGAAGGACAAGGATGTAGTAAAAGACTATTTTGGTATTGTGTTAACAGTTGCTTTTCAAAATATTTTTTAATTGAAAATACATCAATATAATATTTTTTTTTATTTTTTAAAATTTATTTTTGACATCAACACATCAAAACTATCTGAAAACACACACAAAAATTAATTGGAGCAAAGAAAAAAATTAAAAAATTTATTTTTTTTCAAAATCGCTTTTGAAACGCAAAAACAAACGAGCTCTAAATATTAGGATCACACTTCATAATCACGATAATTCCTCCAAAAACATTAACGACATGTTCATTTTTGCGGTTGAATCGTGCTTTTAAAAATTTTATTTTTTTACTTTAAATTAATTTGTTTTAATGTTTTTGGATCATCTTGATATATTAATATCAAAAATAAAATTTTTAAAAAATACATTATTTTGATATCCAAACAAAAATCATTTTTAAAAACAACCAATATCACGATTACAGATACACTTTAAATCTATACATAGCTGATCACCCAACACTATAACAAAAACCCTTTTTTTCTACCAAAATCCTACGAAAGAGAATTAACACTATCACTAATCAAGGAAGCATAGATGTCAGCCACGTCGTGCTTGTTTTATAGTTTGGTGAAGAAAGTTGTTTTTTAAAATATTTTTTTTAAAAAATTAAAATAATATTTATTTTATTTTTTAAAATTTATTTTGGATATTAACATATCAAAATAATCTACAAATTAAAAAAAAATTGAAGAAAAAAATTTAAAATTTAAAATTTAATTAGAAGTTAATTTAACCGTAACTCTAAACATGGCTATCAGGTGTAATAGGAGGTAGCAGCCACATAAATCTCCATTTCCGACAGATCTGTATATGAGAATTAACAAAAAAAAAATTCTTTTGCTACAGTGAAAAAATTAATTGATAAAGTCATTTTTGAAAAAATAACACAGTAGAACAAGTCACTTTTTTCTTAATGAAAGATTTAATTAAAATTGCCTGAGGAACAAGTCGCAAAGGACTACGTTAGCGAGATATTATAATATTAAGCTGCTTTTTGAGATGCCCAAGAAGGCGCTTGTCCTTGTTCGTCGAGTTTGTGTAACTGTACTTAATTAAACTAGTTACCGGTACCCGACAAAAACATATTCTTGGAGCATGTTTAGTAGCAGAAGAGTTAAATCGATAATTGTGGTATAAGAGCCTCTCTGGTTTAAGAGTGACCATGACCTCTTCTTCTCTATCTTCACCTCCTCCCTCTTCCCTTCTGACTTCTTCTTCCTCCTTCCATCTTCGCCCTTCCCCTTCCATTCGCCAGTCTACATCTACCAAACTTGACTATCTCTATGAGGTTAGCCTTTTAGATGATACCCAAAAAATCTCTGAAACAGACCTTCCTCTTATCAATCCTTACCATGCTTTTGCCAAAAAGTCTCCTTCTATTATCCGCAGTATTAAAACTCTCATCAAACAACCTTCTCGTGTGGCCAAAGAATATGTTCAAGCCTCCTCTTTTGACCAACATAAAATTCCTGCTACTTCTCGAGAACAATTTGTTACTCTTGAAATTCCATCCGAATTTCTCGACCAATGGATTTCCCAAGGACATACCCATATTCATTTTGGTGCCATCCGACTAGCCTTGTCTTATCATGGCCGAAAAGGTTTACTTGTTGCAGCAAGATTAGCTCTTCTAGATACTAGAAATCTAGAGTATCAATATGCATGCATTGGATCTCTTGAAACAACACTCAAATAGTTGTCACTTTCTATCCCAACTTCAATATGGCTTTGGATGATCCTCAACTTCATCACTTTTTGAAAGTCCAACTACAAATCATTGGTGCTGATCAAGTTTTGGACACCTATCAAGCCACTCTTCATTATCAAATGGCTTACTGGATCCAAAATCATGCCTTTGATTTAGTACTCCCTGTAACCAATGATGTTTTGCTTATTACTATTGATACCAATCAAAGATCCACCTATACTCATGTCCCGTGCCAAATCCTGAAAGAGGACTTTAGAAGCTACTCCCCTCTTCTTGGATTACCAATTATGAAAAGCTGCATCAAAGCTCTGTCCCTATCCAATCCACAGAACCCGAGTTCACCAAAAAGGTCGATGGTGCTGTTGAAATTATCTTTAAGAAAGGAGAATCTTCTACTTCTCCACCAGGAATCTTTTCCTCCTCCATCTCGATGGTGCAACCAGCTAACGATCCTCTACCAGTACCTGTAGAGTCCTTCTCTAACGACGGTCTCCCCGTCTATTCTTTTGCTCAGGATAATCATGTTTTTTGGGACACTTGTAATTGTGACGATTGATGTAGTCCAGATATGGAAGATGACTCCCCTAAGCAAAAAAGGAAATCTTTCGGTAAGAAGCTGAAAGCCAGAAACAATCAAGGAGACAGAACAGTTGACACTTTGGGATAACCCTCTGGAAAATTTGACTATCTTGTCAAATATACTCCTCCCTCTTGGGCCTCTTCAGAATACATCCCCACAATCTCCATGTATCAACCTACAAGACCTTATGATGATGATTTTCCTTCTTTATAAGAACAGGTAAAAGATAGGGTTCGTACTCTTCCCCAAGTTCACAACCCTCAAGGCGTAGATGCTGATGGCCGCCCTAAACAAGTCACCCAAGCGGAAGCAGTTCTTAATTGGCAATGTCAAAATGCCATTGCTCAAAATTCTGTTCTTCATAGAATAAAATCTAAGGTTGACTTGGTTCAGACTAATCTGAAAAAGATGACTGTCTCTATTGATTCTTGAATTCTTCATCTCGAACAACTATGTGTTGAAATTCAACAAAGGATCTCCACCATCCATGAGTATTTACTCCTTCAAGCTTTTAATGGCAGATATGTCGACCCTAAGAAGGAACACGAGATTCAGTCTCTCAAAATACAACTCAAGTCTCTTCAAGCTGAATTAGCCAAATCCAAATCTAAGCCTTTACCATTTCCTGAACCCCCATAGACTAGGATGACCTCCTATTATCCAGACCTTTATTGGGCTAAACATTCCCCTTCCTACAACCCCCAACCTCCACTTACCACACCTCAACTATTTGGAAACCCAGACACTGAAAAACTTTTCAAACCTCTCTCCAAAAGAGATAAAGGGAAAACCCTAGTACCAACCACTTCCAAAAAACCCAGATCACCAGCCCCTATCATCTCTTCATCATCTGATTCTTTTGAATCTAAAAAGCATGACACTGATGATCCATTCCAAGACTCCCAGGACCCTTATCAACTTATGATCCAGTCAAACCACCCTTCCAACCCTATCCAGTCTTTTCTTACCACTTATTCCTAACAGACTATTCCTAAAATCCTTACCCATGAACCCCTTACCAATACATCTGAAGAAGAGACTCTTGATGATGAAACTCTAGTAACTTCTGAAGACTCTTTTACTGAAGAAGATTTTTCTGACACTTGTTCTATGCCACTATTACAAATGGCTGATCCTCCTCCAGCACAGACATCAGATCCTCAATCATCACGGACTCGGCAAGAGCCTCCCCTGACCTCTACCACAAGAGTTAGTGTGGATGAACCAATTAGCAGTGATGATGAGGTAAATCTCAATCCTCGTCATTATTATCCCCATACCCATTCTCCAGGTACCGGTGGTTATTTTACTCTGGATGATATCCCACGAGTAAAATGGCAAGACAGAATCCTTGAATTTCATTCATGGCTAACTAGTTATATGCTCAAGGACGACGCAACCCTCAGGGATGCATTACAGCAATTCTCTGCAAAGTTATCTGGCACTTTATGGGACTGGTTCCATGCCTTAGGTGATTACAGGCAAAAGCAATTTGTGAACAGTATGTCTCTTTCTGAAGCTTTGGGCTGGCTTCATTATGAATTCCTTGGCGAAGTTTTAAATGACAAAGAAATAGCACGGTATGAGTACTTCAAAATGAAGTGTTGTTCCTATTTGCGTTCTGATCTTGAAAGGCATTTTAAAGACATGTGCCGATGATACCATATTCTCTCCAGTCCCGATGATCCAAGCCTCAAACATGCCTTTTTGGTATCCATACCTAGAGATCTGGCTGATGAGACTTTCAGATTATTCAAAATCAGAAAAGAAGTTATTGACAACCAATCTCTTGGCATCATATTTCATCAGGTGTTGAAAGCACTCAAAAAATGTGTGATCAACACAAATATTTTACCAAGATATTACAGCCTGACAAAAATATGCTCTGTGCTTGCAAACGATCAGATTTGCTGATTAAATGCTTAGACAATACTGATTGCAATTGCTCCATGAAAAAAAAAAGAAGCATTTCAAGAAAATCCATCGATCTTCTTTCAATGGTCGCCAGAAGAAATGGAAGTTCTTAAGACGCCGCCACACTAGACACCCTAGGCACTTCACTCCCAGCTCTAACAGATGCTTCATCTGCAAGCACAAAGGTCACTTTACAAAAGCCTGTCCCCAAAAGAAGGCCCAGTCATTGAAGTTAATTGATTTTCTAGCCCAAAATACAAAGTTCAATCCTGATGATGAAGAAGTTGAATCCTTATTCTCACTCACGGATGAAATCAATCCTGATACCATAGCTGCTATAGCAGATGAAAGTTCTGATGATGAGATCTATGAACTTTACCAAGCCCAACCTACCATTTCTCCTTCACATCCAATACCCTTAGCCCCTGTTACCATTCTTACATCCAAATATGTTAAGCTCATCAAAGCCATAGCCTTATTTGACACAGAAGCCCACAGAACCATTCTTAACCCAAAAGTTCTTCCCTCTCATTGTTGAGTCACCCATAAAGAATACTTTTGAGCTGCCGATAATCAAGTCTTTTGCACCCAATTCAAAACTAAAAAGCCTATTACCATACAAATCCTGCCTTAATGTTCTGTCAAAACCCATGTCCTTGGTTCTCCTTTACCTGGCAAAGACTTAGTCGTTGGGTTTAATGTTTACTTCAAATGCAAGTTCAGAATCCTTCCTCGTGGTATTCAGTATAAATCTCATTTCCTTCCATATACCATTATCCCTTCACTCTATGAAATCCAACCCTCTTCCACAGAAAACATTGCCCTCCCCAAAGCCCAAATTATCCAACACTCATGTTCAAACTCTCATCAAGACTTTCTTGCTAAATGTCCTCATCCATTATGGCAAAATCCACAGTTTTTTATTAAACTTCCTTTCAAGCTTAATGAAGACATCAATCCCACGAAAGCTAGTCATTCAGGAATGAATCCTGAGCACAAGATACTAGCTCAAGAGGAATGTGCCCAGTTACAGGCCCGGTTTAATTGAACCTACAAACTCTCAATGGTCCTGTGAAGCCTTTTATGTTAATAAAAGGTCTGAACAAAAACAAGGCAAACTCAGGCTGGTCATCAATTACTAGCCCTTGAATCATTTCCTCCAAGATGATAAGTTCCCTTTACCCAACCAAATGACATTATTCTCATGCCTTCACAATGCCAAAGTTTTCTCCAAGTTTGATCTCAAGGCAGGTTTTTGGCAACTGGGTATTCATCCTGAAGACCGATACAAAATAGGTTTCTGCATACCCGATCATCATTATCAATGGAGAGTCATGCCTTTTGGTCTCAAAGTGGCACCCTCATTACTTCAAAAGGCCATAATTAAAGTATTTGAACCTATGCTTCAATCAGCTTTAATCTACATTGATGATGTGTTACTTTTCTCCAAATATGAGGACTCACATGCTACTTTGTTAAAGCAATTTGCAGAGATTGTTCACCACCATGGCATCATGCTTTCTGAAAGCAAGATGCTCATCTGTCAAAAGAAAATCAAATTTATTAGCATGGTCTTTGCAGATGGTGCTTATACACCTGTCACCCATATAGCTGAAGAACTCCAAAAGTTTCTGGACAACCCCCTCACGAGAAAGCAAATTCAATAGTTTTTGGGCATTGTCCAATATCTTAGAAATTTTATCCCTAGAGTTGCACAAATGACAAGACCACTCCAGCTTATGCTTAAGAAAGATGCGGACTCTTGGACAGAAAAGCAGACTCAGGCTGTCAGAAAATAAAAGACAGCCACACAAAATCTGTCTGCTTTAGTCATTCCATCCACAGGCCAACACATACTCCAAACCGATGCCAGTGACAAGTATTGGAATACTGTCCTCCTCGAGGAAAAAAATGGCCACCGACACATATATGGATACAAAAGTGGGTCATTCAAGGAGTCAGAAACCCACTACCACTCCACTTTCAAGAAAATCTTAGCTGTAAAGTATGGCATCCAAAAATTTGAGTTCCACATGGCAGCCTATCACTTTACAGCCGTCATGGACTGTTCTTTTTTTTCAAAAAATGCTACAGTTCAAACGCAAGATGCTTCCTCATCCCCAGCTTTCTGAGATTAGCATAGTGGTTTTCCAAGTACACCTTCACTGTCGAGCATATAAAAGGCACCAAGAACTTGATCCCAGTCATGCTCACCAGACAACCCAAAACACAAACACTACTCCTTCCCCTGATTCTTATGGCCTTCTCTTCCAACCTACCTCCACCCGACCAAGACTTCCCTACTGATGACCTACCTCCTCTTGCTCAAGAAATGGTTCTTAACCACACTCTTGACCTGCAGGCCAAGGACAAACTGTTTAGCCTCCAAGACTACCTTCTTCTTAACTATGATATGTCTTCCCTTTGTTTCCAAAGCTTAGGCATCCACCCTAAATATCCTTTCATTCATCTCTTCATTTTCAAACCCTTTGGATTGTTCCCCGAAGAACTCTACTTCATCTTATGGTATTTCTGTTACTTGTACCATATTGCCATCGAGTTTCTCACTGATTGCTTTCTTTCCAGCCTTCTCAGGACTTCTTGGCCAGCAGACTCTTGGTACTATACTTTGAAGTTCCTCACTTGGTTCCACAACCCCACACAATGGATCTCCCTTCTCCAACATGAAAAATCCAAATGGCCTCATCCACAACCTTGCTGGATTGAAGTACATCGTAATGCTTCTCAAAATAAGTCTGTTAAGCAGGCTTTTGCCCATTTGTTTCTCTATTTTCATATTTCACAGGCCTTTAAAAGCTTCAACAGACAATCTGGTTATGAGTTTTCCACAGGCTACCGTCTATAAAACTCATCCATACTCCCTATATGAACACCCGTTAGAAAACCTCCCGGAACTCAGGACCTTGCAAAAAACAGTGTGCCTAAAGAACAACATTATTCCTGATGAAATGAGCCTAAATGAACAGATCCTGATGAAGAAATTGACTATGATTTATATGACCCTCAATATTCTGCTCATCTCCATGACCTGCAAATGCAGTACAAAAACAAAAAAACTCAAGCAGATAATTTTGAGCATCCCAACGCTTCTGGAACCACATGAGATTGAAATGGTTGCCGATGATGACTATGTGTTGGCCCTACAAGTCCAAACTACTCGAGATCAGGACAACCTATCAGATCAGAATCTCTCTCCAAATCATGAACCTATTATCGGTTGATATTCGGATTAGCTTGTCGTTTGTATCATAAGGGTGTATTATTAAGTGTGTTTCAGTGCTTTCTGATGTAATCAGTGATGTAAGCAAATTAAATGTGCTTCAGTATAATATAGTGAGTGATGCAAGCAAAAGCCTCAAATGTAGTATATATAAAGGTTGTGTGTAATGTTGAAAGGCAGAACCTTGGGGAGGGTAGACCTCGAAGGAGAAGCCTCTTAAATAAAGAACTTGTTTTTCTAATTCTCTGTTCTTCAAGCCCTTTTTTCCTATTTACATTCAAAAAACTAGAAGCTTTTGATCATCCAATAAGACATGACTCCAGTGAGTAGCTGTTGAGTGCCTAAAAGAATGGCCGTGTTAAGCCACTTTGTGAGAGTATATGTCTAACAATTGTGGTATAACACAAAATTATTTTAATAATTTCATATGACTTGGTTAATTTGAGAGATATGAAAATAACTTAAATTATTCTTAATTAATTTAATATTAAAGAATAAATTTTAAAAAAATCAATTGAAAAAAAAATAACCCTAATTAACCCAGATGAACTTTACACAACTATAACAAGGGTTATAAAACCATGATAATCACATAAAAGATAAACAAAAAAAACATAAATCTAAAAGAAAATTAAACGAAAAAAACTAGTGAAAAAAACACTATTACAATTAATAGCATTTTAAACTTTTACAAGATATATAGAAAAAATAATTTTATAAAAGAAATGATAAAATAACATTGTAAACTAAACATTAAAAAATTAAAATAATATTTTGTTTTTATTTTTAGTTTCATGTTGAGCATCTCCATATGCTCTTAGTATTTTGAATATGCTAACAGTAATTTTTTAATGAATTTATCGAGATTAATGTGATCCTAATTTTCATATTTATAAACCTACTTTGCTAACTTCTCAATACCTCGTAATCTTTATTAATCATTCATTTTACCTCCATTACACATAAGAAATACAGCTACAAAATGGATAAATTGTCCAATTAGCATACAAATGTTTTTTTAAAAAATTGGCTAATTGATATAGTAGCAAAATTTTTGTTGAAATAACACAGTTTAACTATATTGTGCTTCAGATATTTACTAAATATCGTTATTTCTAAGCGCGACAAAATAGTTCACACTTTAAAATAATGACATTTAAGTAATGTTGCGCTTTTAAAGCGCGAGTTAGTCAAATGTACTATTTTTTGCTCAATTGATTTGTAATAGTCAGTTAAAGTGGTCTACCAGTTTAAAAAATAACAAAAACAAATCTCAAAACTGCCAAAATCAAGGGTTTTGACGAGATTTTTTATATCTAAAGATCTGACGGTCCACATAGCGACGCTGTGACTACTATGAGAAAAACGGTCTTCGAAGACTCTTATAAAAATTCAAGCGCAATCTAGCAATCAGATCCAAAGTTATGGCCCTTTTAAGCTGTTATTATGGTCTAGCGTGACCAAATCTCTTCTTAGGTCTAGACATATTTTATTGATCCATAAATGTATTTGTTAAGTCATTCATCTAATTTGTTTGGAGTATATCTTCATTTAGTTATGGCAGACGTATACCTGATTGTTCAGAATCACCCACTACCGAGTAAACAATAACTTTTTAAGATTTTAATTTGAATTTATTTTTTAGTCTACAAGTTAAATAAAAATATATATTTTAACTTATAAAATATATTTTAAAAAAACTTCATAAAATTATAATTTTGATATAAAACAATTAACTGATTAATATAATTAGATACAACTGATCAACCGGCCAATACAAAAAATTGTAATTTAACCATATCACACCTGAACATGAACATAACATTGTTAAACTATATTATTTTATTAAAAATAAATTAAATCATGTTATTCTATCAAATTTTTTTTCTTTACTGTCCTAATTCCTAATTCTTCAAAAACAAAATCCTATCAAATCTACCATCATAAAGACTATTGATAGCCCCTAGTTTCACTCTAGGCGGCGCAGCAGTAGTAAACTGCAGGTAAATTGCAAGAATATGTTTTTACTGCAGTTCTTTAAAGTGTATTATTTTTTTTACTGTACTATTTTATCAATTATTTCTTCTTATTTTTTTACTGTGTTACAAACCCAAAACACTCCATTAAAAAGAAGAAAGAATTTCTTGAGAGAAAGGGTGGTCAGACTCCAATTGGAGATCAGTAATATTCATAGACAACACGAATGTGACTAAAATTAAAGGTTATGAGATGACATGCCCGCGCGCTGCCGCGGACTTATAAAACAAATGTACTTGATAGTGTTATAATTGTGAACCAGCGCTAGATAAGTAATAGAAATTAAATGTATGATGGAGTGAATATTTTATGACGAAAAAAAATAGTTGTGTTGGTGATCAAAAACTTAGAGACTGAACAAAATGATTTGTTGTAATCTACATTGTTTTGTGAGAAAAGATACACTGTTTTCGCCACATGATTTAGCTTTTCAGTTATAAAAAGAAAAAAAATTACAAAGCTAAATTCTCTACCAACTTAATATTAAAAAAAAAACCAACAAAAATAATTTTGGAAGGAAAAAAACCCATGAAAAAAAATGTTGTAGCAATTGACAATGTTTTGTGAGGAAAACTAAAGCGCTTTTCCCAATAAAATAAAATAAAAAACCATTTAGAAAAATATTATAGCAATCCACAGTGTTTTGTGAGAAAAACTACAACGCTTTTCTCATATGATTTAGCTTTATTGTAATTATAATTCTTAACCAACTCAATATTCAAAAAAAAATCGACAAAGATAATTTTGGAAAAAATCATAAAAAAATCACATGGGAAAACACTGCAATAATTCACAGTGTTTTAAAGAAAAACAATTACAAGCTAAATTCTTAATCAGCTCAATATTAAAAAAAATCGACAAAGATAATTTTAGAAAAAAATAATAATAAAACAAACAGCAAAAAAAGGAAAAAAAATCACGTTGGAAACACTGTAGCAATTCACAGTGTTTTGTGATGAAAGCTATAGTGCTTCCCCACATGATTTAGCCTTATTTGTAATGACTTGTAATTGTAATTCACAAACAACTCAATATTAAAAAAATAAAATTTAAAAAGATAATTTTAAAAAAATTATAACAAAAAAAAACCTTGCGAAGAGACACTGTAGCAATCCACAATGTTTTATGAGCAAAGTTACAATGCTTTCCCCACATGAAGTTTTATTACAAAGTTAAATTCTAACCAACTCAATATTAAAAAAAAATCGACGAAAATAATTTTGGAAAAAAATATCACAAAAAAAAACACAAAAGAAACTGGAAAAAAACCATGTGAGGAAAAATTGTATCAATCCATAGTGTTTTGTGAGAAAAAACTTGTATTTACTTGTAATTGCAATTCTTAATCAGCTTAATATTTAAAAAATAAAATTGACAAAGATAATTTTAGGGAAAAACATAACAAAAACAGAAAAAAACCATGTGGGAAAAAATACTGTAGCAATCAACAGTAATTTTCGAGGAAAGTTACAGTGCTTTCCTGACATATTGTAACTGTAATTTTTAACCAGCTCAATATTAAAAGATAAAATAAAAAATATATAATTTCAGAGAAAATCATAAAAAAAAAAACATGCGGAGAAACACTGTAGCAATCAACAATGTTTTAAAGAAAAAAAATTATAAAACTGAATTCTCAATCAGCTCAATATTAAAAAAAATCAACAAATATAATTTTGAAAAATAAAGAAATAAATTAGAAAAACTATGTAGAAAAACATCACAGCAATCCACAGTATTTTAAAGAAAAAAATTACAAAGCAAAAATTTTAACCATGTCAATATTTAAAAAGTAAAATCAATAAAAAAAATTTTGGAAAAAAAATAGAAAAAATAGAAAAGTTGAAAAAAAAGGTAATTTTAAAAAAACAATTTGAAAAAAAAAAAAGAGAAAAGTTAGTAAAAAAAACAAAAGAAAGCACTGTAGATTACTGTTGTAATCCACAGTGCTTTTGGGTGTGGGGGAACAATGATTTCCCCACACCTTTTAGTTATATGTATGATAATATACCCTAATATAATATTGTAAATTATATATTAGTCCCTCTTATTTGAAAAATAAATTAAATATTTTTATAATTAAACCGGTCAAGTAACTAATTATTTTGTCTTAAATCTAGAGAGACTATTTAATTGGTTTTACAAAACTAAAAAACTAATTTATAATTTATCAAACCTTCTCTCAAGAAATAGCTAATTAATAAGAAATATTATATCATGTTCAATACTTTTCCTAATCTCTTTTAATGAGGACGATATTGTCATTTTAATGACCAATTTGCTTTTTATAATTATAGTACACTTTGGACCCACTTTGTTATCTTCTTTGTCTCTTGTTTTTTCTTTCTATTTTTGTTATTAAAAGGTGTAGAAAATTATTATTTATCTGCATTCATTTGCACTGTGTATTATAATAGTAATTCATAGTATTTTACTTTATTATTTTAAAAAAATTTATTTTTTGTCGATTTCTTAAAAATTAAGAATTTAACTTTATAATTTTTTTTAATTTTGCTTTTATATAAAGTTAGTGTAGTTTGTGTGCTTATAAGGGTAGCCTAGGTTGCTAGTTTCAAAGAAAAACCATGTTATTAAACTTTATAAAATTCATGAACTTGATCACAAGTGTGGCTAGTTAACCTGGTTTGCGGGTCTGACAAGTTTAACTTCTTTTAATTTTTTTAATTTTATCCTTAGTTATTGGGTTAATTGAGAATTCAATTTTGTAATTGGTTTCATTTCGCTTTATATAAGGTTATCATGATTTTTTTAAAAATCTTTGTATTGGATTGGTGTTTAATTTTGTGATTGTCTATTTTTGTTATCGTATTGTTAAATTAAAAATAGTTTTGGAAAAAAAAATTATAATCCCAGTGGAATCCATAATGCGGTTCACAAGTTTGGCGTGCTAGCCTGGGGTGCCTGACACACAGGTTTGACGAGGTTACCTGACTCACATGTTTGACGAGTTTACCTACCAATCAGATATGTTTTTTTTTTTGTTTTGGTCTTGTAATTGTTTTTTATTTGCTTATTTTCTTGATTTTGTCTTTTAATATTGGATTTGTTGAGAAATAGACTGCATGATTTATTTTTGTTTATTTTTTTATAGGGTTATCATTGTCTCAAATAAATATCTTTTTTTAGGTTGATACTCAATTTTATGAGGATCTATTTTTATCATATAATTGAATAAAAAGTTATTAAACCCAATATATTCCATGACATGGGTCGCAGGTGACCATGGTTGATCCAATCTTTCATTGTCTTAATATTTTTTATCCATGTTATTATTAACATCACAATCCCTAGGTTTAATTTTACCCATTTTATTTCTGAATCAAGATTTTTAATATTTATAAATCTCAGAAAATTTTAATCGGGGTTTACAATAACACAAAATATTAATTACATAGATAGGTCACCCTTTTATTCTGCTATAATTTTGCCTGAAATAGGCTAAGTATGGATGCATGCTCTGTTTTTCTTATTGGTTGAGCCTTGGTCTATTAGGTGTATCTTTATAATCATCACCTAGATTCATAACACGATCACCGACACAATTAATTGATGAAGCATGTGTTGTATATACCAGTTATAATAATCAAAGATAAGTGAAAACTATTTGAAAATAGAAAATTCACATCTTTAACCTTAACAACTTATAAAAATGGAATTTATATATAGAAAAAAACCCACGTACTTGGCATTGAAGCCTAACAATATAATCAAGTTTAAACATTATTCCATTTTTAGAGATTATGATATCTTTACAAATAACATACATCATTTCTTTGAAATTTAATTGTTAATGCTAACCATAGACTAGGCAACATGGTTGCAAGTCATAAACTCATTCTACAATCCTTTCTCTCACTTCAAAAAGGGCATATGAATCCACAAAGATCTTGACCAAAAGACTGCTTCCATCTTCATAAAGGGCCATATCAATCATTATATCCATGTCAAAATTAATAAAATTGATCTAACAAGGGAAATATCCTTACATTCATTTTCTTTATTTGTCTTTAATTATCAATTTTGTTGTAATAACAAAACCACACTTGATAATAAAGTCATAATCATAATATTTTTTTCATTAAAACCATCTTAATCAAGTTTGCTTCCAGGGGCGAAGACAGGGGGGCAGGCAAAGGCCCCGACCCCTGCAAGAAAATTGTTTTTCCAACCCCTCCCTTAATAATCTATATGGTTGTAGCTAAAATAATAAAACAACTGAAATCTTGGCCCCCTTTAATTTAATTTGTTGGCTCCGCCCCTGTTTGCTTTATTACAGAAAGACAACACTGGATTTATGGTTGTAACCCTAAAAGAAAATTTTGGGTTGCATAATAAGAATTTAAAAGTACAATAACAATATAAATATAATTTGGCTTAATAAAATCACCCCTAAATTGGGTAAAAACCCTAAATAATCACATTGGATTCAATAATATCAAACTCTAAGTTTATTAATTGAAGAAGAAGAAGAAGAAATCAAACTTGAGATGGGTAAAGGATAGGTACTCTCGACGCTAGATTTGTGAGCGGGGGAGGGCTACTACTATGTTTTGTTTAATGAAAAGAATAATAAATGGGGAGAGGAGAGGAATTGTTGGGTTTTAGTTCATTTTAAAACTACTAATGAAATTTTCATCGATAATTTGACATGTCAACAATGCCAACATAATTGTCAAATGAATATTTTATTTTTTTATTCCATCATAATTTTCATTGGTGAAAAACAATGGAAAATGTTCTGTAAATGTTTCTATTGCTTTTTCCTAATTTTCTACCATGGCTTGTTCTAGATTATTCAATTGATTAGATAAATCATGCATGATTTTATTGACCACCATAATATTATTATGGTAAGTCGTGTTTTTTGCGTTCTCCATCTCTGTTTGGATAGGCCTCGTATCCACATTAGAGAGATTTAATGACTGATAAAAGAATGCCTTTTAGGAGTAGTCAATGCTAGCTAGCTAGTTCCCAGCACAACTAGTTATTGCCACATAATATAAGGGTGAGCAAAAAAACCAAAAAACTGAATAAATCGAGAAAACTGGAAAAAAAATAACCGAAAAAAACCAAACCATGAATAAAAACTAATTAAAATTTTGAAAAACCAACCGATTCGATTTCGGTTTTATAAGCCTGAAACCGAAAAAACCGAACCGAACCCAAACCGAAAAAAACCGGAAAAAAACCGAGACAAACCGAAAAAACCGAGCCAAACTGGTTTGAACCGGTTTTTGTCCTAAAAAACCGAACCAAACTGAAACCGGCCGGTTTGAACCGGTTTTGGTTCCGTTTCGATTTTTTTAAAAAAAAATTCTGTTTGGTTACTTTTGTTTTTTATAAAAACCGAACCGAACAAAAAATGATCACCCTTAATATGATATATCCATCTAGCTCATGGAAAGGATACGTACAAGGTTGCATTATTTGTGATTGAGTGTAATATTATCATTGGAAATGGTAAGAACTTAAGAGATTTCATACAGACATTAAGGTTTTGTTCATATATAGTTTTATAAAGGCGAGTTATAAAGAGCCATCTCATGGCGCATCTAATACTGGTTGTTCCATAAAAAACAAATATAAAGTTCTACTTAGTCAAGAAACTAACCTCTATCTATTGCCTACACTGATTATTCATCAAATGTTGTAATGATTAGTTTACCTATATTCTTTTTTAAATGGTATAATTGCTAGTTAATGGAATATAATCTTATCTTATTGGGCATTCCAATCTTTTAATCTGATAATAATTGTGTGATCAATCATTGACTAATTAATTGGCTAACCATTAATTTTATTTCTTCTTTCTAATAAGGAGAAACTACAAATAGAAATTAAATCTTGAGTAGAGGCACTTAAAAGCCTCACAAAATAAAACGGGGTGTAGGTGTTTCAAGATTTTAAACCTTAAAAAGATATGTCCAATTTTGATTAGGAAGCGTCAACCAAATATGTCCATATCTAGCTAGATGTGTCCAGTTTTGATTTTAAAATATGCCTTTTAAAATTTTTATTTCTTTACAATCTAGTCCTTAAATTGTTAATTTTTTCCACTGCAAGAATTTAATATATATTAAAATATAATCCTTTGGTGTGATAATCTAGGCACTACTTACTTATCTGCAAATCCTATCTTTCATGCTCGCACTAAACACGTTGAGGTTGACTATCATTTTATACGAGACAGGGTTGCGAAGAAAGAGATTCAGATTCGTTTTATCCCCTCTCATGATCAACTTACCAATGTTTTTACTAAGCCGCTTCCTACTGCTCCATTTACTGCTTTTCGGTTCAAGTTTCAGATTGATCCTCCACCCTCAGCTTGAGGGGGCGTATTAATATACTATATAGGAAATATACTATATAGGAAATATTATAGTCATACTCTTGTATTGTAACCCCCACCATTACTATTATATATTGCCCTACACATATATATAGAAAAAGTTGGTTAACCAATAGGTCAAGCCTCTCAATTATTCTCAACTTTGCACATATCAAAGAATCATCTTAACTTAATAACTTAATTTTTTAGGTAAATTCCAAAAATAATTTTATATTACTCTGTAACACATTCCTTCAAATGAAAGCCCTTAAGGTTTGAAACTTATAAAGACTTAATGCTTAATTTTATTGATTTAAAATGAGATGGTAAAATTTGAACTCATGACCGTTTAATCATCAAGATTCTAATATTATATTAAAGAATCATTTCAATCCAACAAATTCAATTTTCAAATAAAGTTCCAAGAATAATTTTATGATTTTATATCACTCTCTAAAATGTGTAATGCATATATTGTTCCAAGACATGTTGTCATGAAATTTGCATTAACAATCAGTTCCTACAAATTCACTGTTTGACTATATCAACGTGCATTGTCTGCAGATTTCTGCATGCCGTCCTTTAATCTACGTATTTCCTGAACTGCAGATCTTTACATGACGTTGCAGTTCCAGCATTGTCTGCAGATTTCTGCATATCGAACTTGAACTTGGAGCAACCTGGCTGTTCTTCTTCCAGCAACTACAGTGAAGATCATATATATATATATATATACACTTCCATGACTTTTGCATAGCAGCTCTTTTCCTGTCACCGTCAAAAAAGTAATTATCTTTTTTATAAGAAGACCCCTGTAACATGAATCAAAAAATAGTTAATGTACATGTAGAATAAATATAGGATCAATAAGGACGGCGGGTAACGAATTAAAAAGGAAGCTTTATCTATTATTGTTCAATCAAAGATAAATATATATGCAGAATATAGAATAGTGAGTCAGCTAGCTTCAAGCAATATTTCATTCTTGTTCTTATCCTTTTGGAAGAATTCAATCTGGCTTGAATAATTGTATTAAAAGATGTGTTGATGCTTGCAAGCATTTCGAAATATTCCATATAATATGTTTATATCTTTCATTGATTCACTTCCAAGGGTGTGGGTTTGGTACGCATAAAGGTGAAAAGAAAGAAATTGTTATAAGATTTAAGGTGGAGAGTTAAATGATTTTAAAGGGATTGAGTTTTCTTTATTCTTCTAAACTTAAATAATTTATTGTTTCTACTTTACATGCAGCTTTCGACATGTATTACCATCACCTCACACACACACACACTTGGTTTTAAAGTTTTTAATTTTTTTGGTTTTAGAGTTGAAAATTAATTAATTAAATCTCATTTTATCATTTTTTAGAATTACATCATACTTAATATATAAATTTAACATAGTGATCAAATTAAATGGGAAATCCACTCATTAAAGATGGAAAAATAATCTGTCAGCAGATCGACACCTAGCTAGCACTGATTAATGAGGATTTTTTTTTTTTTTATATAGTTTAATGTGGGTGTCCGGGCCAGCTTGCGCGCACCTCGACTAATTTCACAGACCCTAAAGTTAACGACCATGTAAGTCTCCAGTGGCCATCATATGAGCAACCACAGAGCTCGAACCTGAGATCACAGAGGGAGCAAACCTCTTGATCCCAAGCTTTTACCACTGGGCCACCACCTAGATGGTTATGAGGATGTTTTCTTAATTTTACGGGATCGATCCAAGATGTATAATATTCTTCCTAAAAAAGACCTCGAGTTTTACTCTTGGAGAAAAACTTACCCTGAATAGAAGGGAAGAGATGGTAGAGCTGAAATACACGCACCCTAGCTACCACTCGAATTAGAGCTGGAACCAAAAGTTTAGAATTGGAGGAGTGAATAAGAAGACAATTTATTTTTGAGGATGCGAAACATGTAAAACTGAGGGGTATAATTAAGAAAATCTAGAGTTTTAGTACTCAAATGTAACCTTTTTTAAAATTTTGGTATGTAGTTTCGCATAATATAAAAAATAAACCTAAATATTTAGAGGAGATAAATAAATAAAATAATATTAATTAAGTTGGAAACAAGAGGAAATTAACATAAAAATGAATATGGTGATCCATGGATTGGTTAATTTATATTATATGAAAAGAAAAATTGTAAAGCCATAAGAAGTCCAATTCTTTATTGTCATTAGAAATTAGTTAATTACGTACATTAATAATGTCCCTTTATATTTGCGTTTAATATACAGAATGGTATATGTTGGTGTATGATGTATGCACGCATACATCGCATGAGTGTGTGTGTATATATATATATTGATTTTAATTAATTTTTGAAGTCACTTTATTACAAAATAATTAACACTTAATTTCGTGTCAGTTTGAATAATTATTGTGCAAGAAACTTGTGAATCAATACATTCTCTGGTTTGAAGCTAAATTAATTTGGCGTTCGGTTTGAGTTTATGATAATTAAGTAGCTAAATTAAACTTAGGTAATTATGGGGGTATTAATTAACACTTTGGTTTTCAGTTTTTAGAGAGAATATTTATTAATTTTCTCTGTTATATATGTACACACACCAACCATATAGAACCCGTATTAATTAACTATATCACTATTATTAACTTTGAAGGATTTATTTATGCATACTTAACTTATGATTCTTCTGACATTTTCACCTTAAAACTATTCGTGAAATTAAGTTTTTTTTCTATTTAAGGGAAAATGTGAATAAATAATGTAGGTTATATGTGTGTGTGTGTGTTTCATTTTTATAGTGGCGAGGGACTCCACATGAGTACTGATATTTCACGCCTGAAATTAAACCTCTCAGAGATAATTGCATTGTTAATCATGAATGTAGTAATGTAAGCACATATAATAAAAGCATGCATGATCTCATCTTAGAAAGTAGATGATACGAATATGAGAGTTGGGAAAAGTGGGCCAGCTAGCTGAGTCCCTTTAAAATACCTGGAAAGGAGCAGAAAACACCCAGTAAATACTTTAATGATTCTCACATTTTTATAACGGTGAAACTGTAGTTTTTTTTATTTATTCTTGGTTGGATCTTGATGTTGTTTTCAAGCTAAATAACTTTTGTTGTTGCAGCCTAAGTACTCGTCCACCTGTCCCTAATATTGTCGTTGTTCTTGATTTCTTTTCAGCTTTATTTTGTTTTCACAAATTCCTATGTATCTATATATATATCATCCCTGGCCAATAAAATAGCTACATTTAACAAGGAAAAGATGGGCAGGGGCCTATGGTTCCCGCTCTCGTTTGCCATATTGCTCTGATTGGGAAGCACTTCTTAGCACTAATTAAATGACAGCTTGTTTTATGAATTTTGTGCTCCATTATTTATAATTAACCATTTAAACTCCTTTTTTTAAAAAAAAAAAAAACAATAATCCACATAGTAATTACCTGTTTATTCGTCGACGATTGATCTGTACTCTTCATCAACGGCCCAAACTGAGTGCAGAGTCAACATCCAGTCTCCATGCAAACCCTCCACAATCCATTCTCCAAACATCACAAGGAACAACCGTCTGTGAGCCCTTCTCTTTCTGCCACGAATTCTGTAACCTAACCCAGCAGCTAAACGCAGAGGCGCAGTCCACAAAAGGCAACAACTTTTCCTTTATCACCAACCAAACCATTACTTCTGGTACTGTATCATACAGCTGTACTCTCTCTTTACCATCTTCTTTCGTTACCATCTCCACCATCTTCTTGTAAGCCCAGTTTATCCACTGTACGTGATGCAAACCGTCCGATATGAATCCGGGACACGTGTCCCCCTCCAGATTCCTCATTCTCTCCACGTCTGTACACCCTAATAATATAGCTCTACCATCCATGCATGTACTGTATATGTCTGTCACGCACTCTACCGTCACCCAGGATTCCGCTACTGTAGTTTCCCTCTTTTGAGGAAGCATCACGAACATCTGATCTGGCTTACCATAACCCTCAATCATGGGCTGCTTTAACTTGAACTTAAAACACATGGGTTGTTCTTGCTTTTCTTGATCATCGACATATTCTTTAATATTATCTACGGCAAGATCTTGAGAATTATCATTATTGCACCATGTCTTACCCATTCTTTCTAATTGCGACTCATCATCCTTCGATTCACTTCTCTCTGGTAATAGCTGTAAAGTAACAACACTGCTGAAATCACCTCCTTCTCCTTCCCCTTCTCTTTCCTTTTCTTGATCTGACGATGGTACTCCCGGCACCCTTTTGCTTTTCTTCAACTTATTACTCTTACAAACCCTAACATACTTTCTCTTTCTTCTAGTTGTCTTGAAAGCTACCAATTCTTTGTTGCCAGTCACTGAAGAGCTAGAATCTAGGTCAGTACCGGCAGCCGGCTTCGGTGCAATCGGTCGGAATCTATGCATTATCCGGTTGATTATCGTTTTATCCTGAGCACCAGCACGACCACAAGCGTCAGCAGCAGCTCCTCTTATCACATGCCAGCCATTACAACCATCCATTTCCTTTTCACTCCCCCCCTCTCTCTATAAAAAAAGACTCTCTCTCTCTCTCTCTCTCTATCTGAAGGTAGCTTAGCTCAGACGATAATCATGGGTTAGACGGTGAGAAGGTGTAAAAGCAACACGTGTTAGGGCAAGGAAGAAATATTTAGGAGATGTTATTGGGCAGAAGTTCTTGGACAAGTGGGGTCCAGTGAGGGAGAAAAAAAAAGTAGCGTAATTGAGAGCGTTGAGGATGGTCCCATAGTAAGGAACCAATTAGAGAAGGGAATGTGTAGAGCATTGCCGAAAGGATGGGGACACGTCACACGTAGCCTAGGCCGTGAAAGTAGAGTCACTGTTAACTGAAGTGGAAATGCCACAAAAAGGTGGTTCTGTTAGGTTCGAGAATGGGCACACGTGGTTTGCTTCTATTAGCATTTCACATAAAAACTCGTTCAGAATTTAATTCCTTCACGCGCTCTCCCTCCACCATATGATCAACCCCATTAGGTACTAGACTAGCCGGTGTCTATAAGGCTTCAATTAAATTTGGTTTGGTTTCGTTAACTAAAAAATCATAGTTATTACACGCGCTCCAAATATTTTTTTATGTAAAAAACAAAAATGGTTGAGTAAAGAAAACTTATCCTCGAATTATTGATTTGATTTAAATAATATGAATATAATAATAAAAAATAACAATAAAAAAATAAAAAAAATCAGGTTTGAACTTATAAAACTCTTTTCTATTGGTATAAAACTAAGATAATCTCATAAAAAATTTGAATGGTAAAATTAAAATAAATCAATTTTAAAAAAAATAAAAAAAGTTGACATGTGTTAACCTTTAGGGTTGCCGATTCTGGTCATGAACACGGAGCTAACCCTATAGAAAGCAAACCATAAAAAATAACAAAGAAAATTTAAACAAAAAAGATAACAAAATGAGAAAAAATCATATTAAAAAATAAATAATAACACGTAAATCCAGGGGAACACCTTAAATTTGATCTAATCTCTAAAACTCATAACCGATGAAATCATGGATCTCGGTTTAATCAAGAAACTTAATTCTCATTCAATTTATTTGAATGATAAAATCATGAAAAAAAATATTAATAAAAAAATCGCAAAAGAAAAAAAAAGATAGCAACAAAAAAAAATAAGGATAAAATTTGATTAAAAAACAAGGATGAAATTATATGTATAAAAAAAAATTTAAAATGATTCAAAACAACACAAATAGTAATAAAAAATGGAGACCATATTTGAATGGTTAAAAAATCATAGGGATTGAAATTTTAAAAAATATATTTTTATAGGTTATTCAAAAGTCTAAATAGTAATCAAAATGATTAGAACCAAATGTGAAGGAAAAAAATAATAACAAGGGTGGTCTGAATTTTAAAGGGTCTAGCACTAAATTTAAGGTGGAGAGAGAGAGAGAGAAAAAAAAGAAAAAATGGTCACCAATTCACGCCAAATTAGAGACTTGTCTTGTCCACACGACCCCTCCATTGCGTCAAGAGCACAAAGACCTTTCAAACGCTACCATGCATGAAAGGTGACATGTGGTGGCCGGATGGCCCTACACTTGTTGCTCAAATGGTATGAGGGTTATCAACACGCTACGCACGCGCCAACAATTCTTTATATATATAAAGTTATAAAAATACCTCATGTAACCTTTAAATTTACAATAAAATCAATGTAAAAAAAAAAAAAAAAACCTCTTGTGAGATTGTTATGTTGATTTTGTCTTTTAAAAAATCAAAGTAATAACATTATTTTGAAAAACAATTGGAAAGACCAAAAAACCCATGAGTAATAAGCATTTTTTTTTATTCTAGGATTAAATTAATAATTTTACTGTGCAATAAAAAATAAAATGACTATTTTAACTTCATATAATTTACAAAAGACAACTGTATCATGATAAAAAGACAATCTTACTCATAATGAATAGTAAAATGTTTCTTGGGCTATAATAACTTCTCCCTTTTCTTTAGCTTTTTTTCAATCCAATTCAAGATTAATTTGATGTGAAATCTAGATTATAGATTAAACCAGTTAATTCAAAATAATTAAAATTTTTTGATAATTTTGTTTAAAAAATCAGTCTTAATTTTTTTCATCAAATTATTCAAGTCAACCTATATCATTCAAGTCAACCTATATCAACTTTGAACAAGAACGTTAAAAAAGAGAGTTTAGTTTAGCATTATGATGATTGGGAGGATATGTATATGTTCCTATTCGTGGAAGAGTGTCACGCGCCAGGCAGCTGGTGTGGAGAATGTGAAGAGTACTACTGTAAGAAGAGGACGCAAGAAAGATTTGATAGATTTGTTGTGGTGCCATCTTCTTTCTTTAAAGGGTAACGACCAAATGCAATGATCGGGTTGGTTGCTTTCGGTATGGCACCCTGCATCCTTAATTGTAAATCCACGCTTAAATTCGAACATCTGGTCGGACGATATCTATTGCACAAGTAAAATTAAAAAGATAGGAGTATATATGGGTTGCAAATTCAACAATATGCATATTTATTAATCATTTCAACATTAGCTTAAAATGCTTTTGCAAATAATAAAAATAATTAAGGGTATATACATTATTCTATCTAATATTAATAATTAATAATAATATCCGAATGATATACTGCGAGCTCTAATTCTCTCTTGTCGACAAAAATGCTTCTCCATCATATATGGAGAAATAGTTGACAATTATTGAACAAGATCTTTCTTTATATTTATTTTTTGTATTTTCTTGGAAAATGTGATTCTCAAAATTTTAGTTTTACTGGGGTAAGAATTAGTCTCCGAGTGAAAATCTTTTTCATTTTCTCTAGTCTGGTATATTTCTCCCATTTATTATCATCCCAGTTAATAAATCAGGAATTTCTCAAAGAATGATTTTTCTTTTCCATAAATAACATAATTTAATAATAAGAATAAGAGGATTATATATATATATATATAGAATGCACGCAATGGTTATTCACCTAAATTCCCATCCAGTCACCACTTAAGCTGATCCTTAATGACTCAACCATTTTTTAGATTAATCACCAAATATGCAGTAACCTCCGGTCACTTCCCGTCATCTTGCTGGCTCACCATCACCATCTTCCTGTACGCATCATTAACCCACTGTACCCTGTTTAAACCATCCGATATAAACCCAGAACACGTGTCGTTCTCATATTCTCCACGTCCGTACTAACCATTGACACCATATCCATGCACTTGTCTGCCATACTCTCCACTGTCAACTGCGTCACCACTATTCTCTTTCCGGTAATGGGACCTGACATTTCTAAACCACCCATATCATCAAGCAACTGGTTATTATTGACGCCAAATAATAAATCCTCATCTTTTCTTATGATGAAGAGCTGGGACTGAAAGAGAAACAACAGTAACCATCTGACAAACATCGCTTTTCTGGTATTAGATCAGTAGTTCTAATCAGAAATCAATTGCAACGTTAGCTTGAGACCATGATGTTCTGTTTCTGTTACTTGATTTGATTCTATTAGTATCATCTTTTGCCTTCCTGTCTTCTGATACTGCTCCAAACTATTCTTCGTAACCCTAACGTACTTTCTCTTCTCTCATCATTTATTAACCAATCCATTCTTGGTCTCTGACTTCCAGTTACTGGAACTTTAGTCTCCTGTGACCAGTTTTGAAGCAAATTGGCTGGAATCTGAGCATTATCTGATTGATTATTATCTTATCTTTAAGGTAGGAGGACCAAGCTTCCACGGGCCACCCATCTCCACCATATATATCTCCTCTTCCACCACCACTTCCACTCACTTCCACTCTCTCAGACAATCACTATCGCTCTCTCTCTCTCTCTCTCTCTCTCTCTCTGTGACCGTAGTTGAGTAGGTTATCTCTCTGACGATAATCATACAAGGGCATCAGGGTGGCTAGGTCTACATGCACCACGTGTCTAGGGCTCCCACAACACAATGAAGATACCTGATTGGTTGATTTTCTTTCCACGGGACCCACCCAGAAAGTACCAACAACGGAGTTTCTTTATGAACCATGTTAAATCATCCAATAAGAGATGACGACGTGTCGATGTTCCCTTCAAAGAAGATGACACGTGGGCTTTGTTTTGGGATAGTATTAAGAAGCTGGTGTTGGAGTTGGAATTGGATTTTCTTAGGAGTAGGTTCCAGAAGTCGCACACGTGTTTCAATCTTATTAACTTGGAAATTGGACAAGTAATTTAGATTTAAATATCTGAACTTTATTTTTGTTCTCCTCCACTTTCTCGATTTAGCGCGTGGTAGCTTCGCTTGAAAGAAGATTTTTTTCTGAAATTAGCGAAGTTTTTTTTTATAAAAAAAATTAACCCTACGAAGAAAGATTTTGAAAAATAGTACAATAAAAACCTTTTCAATTCTCACTTAGTTTTTTAAAAATCATAGCAGTTGAAAATCGTAGCTCTCACTTACAGTTTTCACTTATGAATTTTTTTTAAATCACAGAAATTAAAAATTATAATTTTTCATTGACTATGTTATTTTTCAAAAATGATTTCTACCAATGTTATTTTTTCAAAACCTTGTAAAACAACAAGCAGCATTGTGATGGTAAGGGTTGTCCACGCGCTAGGTGAGAGGGTGTGCTAAGGTTTCTTTTCCTTAAATTCGACATCTGTACTATGAGGACGCGTGGATGGTCTGATAACTAATCGGATCTTAGGAAAGATATCGTGAAAGGGAAAAGTCGTTCTCGTTTTGATGGGTTTGGCTCCTCTGGTCCAGTAATTTGTGTCCAATGTCCTCCAATCACCATTCAGATTCTGCGATGTCCACATCATGTCAAAAAGGTCACATCGATTTTCTTTCCCTTGTCTTTTTCTGTTGAAGCATTAGACTAGAGTTCATTTCTCCCTTGCTGATTAGCTAAAGCTTTCTAGCATATTTATTATGCCTGTCCCGGGCTTCACCCGGTCGAGGAATGATACGAATCACATGAGTTGATCGAATCAACTTGAAATATATCCTTAAAGAAATTAAAAAATAATTTATGTAAATAAAAACTACAAGAAAAGTTAAGAAACATTAAAAATTATATATATATAGTTATTCTACATGAAAAAAATTAAAAAGCATTCCAATGAAGATATATATATATATAGTTATCCCAAATAGAAAAGTTAAGAAATATTCCATATAGATTTAGACTATAAATATAGTTTTTCCATGTGAAAAAGTTAAGAAATATTTTATAAGTATATAGATTATAAGAAAAATATGTAAGGTCAGGTAATCACAAATTAATTCTACATCTTTTGGGTTTATTAAAAAAATTTAAAAAGTCAGGTTTTATTTAAGTTTGACCAGGCTAATTGCAAGCCTGAGTTTTGACCATTTGAAACTCCATCAAGGCCTCGGGTGGCTCGAGTCCCGAGTCAACTTGTCAAATCGAGCTAAATTTTATATCTATGTTGTATAGAATTATTAAGGGACATATTTTTTTTTTTAACTTTACAACAATAAAAAAAAAATGATCGTTGTACATGTTCATCTTCATACACAACAATATAAGTAGATATCAAAGGATTTTAGTCTTTATAAAGGTGGAAAAAAAGTTAAAAATACTCGATTTATTCAGTCATGAAGAAGAATATGACATCTTTTTTTCATTTAGATTTCTATACTTGAATTTATATTTAAAAATAATTAGTTATACTAATGATAAATATCTACACAGCATGCCTAGGCTCAAAAATCACAAGCGTGTTAACCCCATGCTTAGGATGCTAGACATGTGCATGGGTGCACGCCCACACCTTATTAGACGTGCAACTCAGCACCCCATTGGGCTCGGACTTTGTGCCTGAGCCCAACAACCATAAGCCCACACAACATGTTTGGGCCTATTTTTCGCCCTTAACGAGCTTAGATAACTCGCCTGAGACTAATATTTCCTTAGGATATTTTTTACTAAACTAATACATTTTGGATCGCACTCTCCCTACACTTCTAGGTGTATAAAAATCCCTTATGACTTATCATATTTTCATCTCATTAATATTTGTGTAAGGAATATTTATTCCTCCTTAAAATTATCAGGGCAAAATTACTCTTCAAGCCCTCCTCTCTATAAAAATAAAAAATAAAACTCATGGGTTATAAATACTTCATGAACCCTCAAAGTTCAGGGTTCACAATCTTTTCATTCTTAATAATTTTAGCATACATATTTTTAGACTCCATCTCTCTAAAATACCATTGTATTTTCTCTTTTTATAAATATACTTATTTAAGCATCTGAGAGTCTCTACATCTATCACAAGGGATCTTTTGCACCAGCTTCTAGCCACTTTGTTTACCAGGCATCAGTTACTTGTTACCAACCATATTGGCTTACCAGACATCACACACCAACTATTAACCACCTTGGCTAGGGAGAATGGATCAGATTGCTAGAACTAAGAGATTAACCGATTATCTAACATATGAGCCTTATTCCTAAGCTACTTGAATTTTTTAGGACATCATCATTGAAACCTTTTGTGGGAAATTATTTTAAACATTTCCAAGTCATTTCATGACAGACAACTAAGACACATATAGCCCAGAACATGGGACGAATCTTCCTGTTACCGCATATAATTCCACTCAATCGAACCTTCAACAACTCATCAATTAGGTCAAGTGTAAGTCCTCACTTAGGCTGTGTTGGCAACTTAAGAGCAAAACCAAGCCTTATCACTTCATCAATTCTTAGCACCTTCAGCAACACACAACACCTCAACTCCACCATTGCTAGCAGTTCTCAGTGCCCATAGCTAATTACATTATTAAAAGGAGTCTGGGCAAAATGACCTTTATGAGAGTGTTTTGCCTCGATGCTTTCTAAGTCCTTTTAGGGATTGATCACTCCATCATGATACAATGCATTGTAGGAACTTTAGACGTGTCCCACCAAACAATTACGGGATGGACATTAGTTACCAATCACGTTGTCCCACACCAAACTCCTCAGACTCTTTAGAGCCTATTAGAAAAAAAGACTAAGAGATGATCTGTACTTGAGCATACCTAGAAGAATATTTATATCCCCCATTAGGTGAAGGGTTATTTTTTGTCCAAATGAGTATTGAACTCCTGACTCCCTAAGGACTACATTTCTAAAAAAATAATCTGAACAACTATGATGGCATTTCTATCCCGAGGAAAAATGTATAGAATATACATAGTAACTTTGAGTTGATCATCCAGGACATTGACTCAATGTGAAAAATCCTCCCTTAAACCTTTTGAGGGTCTATTCACGTTTGGTATAATAATTTAGATCCAGGCACTGTAAAAAGGTTAAGTGACCTTTGCGCCAAACTAGTAGTGTGTTTCAACACCATCATACCCGCTAAGAAAATCTCCATAGAGTTATTTGGTGTTACCCAACTAAAGAGCAAGTCTACATAGATATATTTGAAGAGGTTTAATGAGGAAATGCTCAAGGTCAAAGAGTTATTTGAACTAATAACTATAGAGGCCTTGATAGAAAGGGTAAGAAAACATGCTCCCCAAAGAAAACTTTATGCCTTACCAGACAAAAACTTGTTCAAGGTGAAACAAGTCATGAAAAATCACATACTGGTGAAAGAAGTCAGTATGCTACGACATAGGCCTTCTTATTTTTACAAGGACAACCAACATGAAAGACCTTCTTAGTAAAGTCATTCTTCTAGTAGAAATAAAAGCTCATGGAATAACCATGAGGGACCAACCCATAGGTATTTGGTGTATCTTAAGGATTTATTACTCCCTTGAATAAAAATAGAACTACCCATTCAAAATTATCAGGGCAGTCAAGGCAAACATCTACCACCTTCAAAACATGTTCTCTTAATAACTTCCCTCATACCTGTCACTTAGATCACCTTAAGATGCACAATCCTCAATGAGAATGTAAGCTTATTTTTAAAATGAAAATATTGTATTTCTAACATATATTTCCTACCAACAAATATCCAGTGCAGTCTTAGACTGACACGACTCTCTAGTGGAGATTTTAGGCCTCATAAAACCACCAAAGATTAATCTAAAATCAATTACCTCTCTAATATAGTCTCAGAATAATATGACTCTCCATTGGGGATCCCAAGCTTCATAAAATATCCAGGGATTGATCTCGAATCTCTTGCCTCTCTAATGCAATCTCAGAGTGGCATGACTCTTTATTGGGGCTCTTGGGCCACATAAAATCTCGAGGGATTGATCTTTGATCTTTTACCTCTCCAGTGCAGTCTTAAACTGGCACGACTCTCTAGTGGGTCTCCCAAACCTCATGAAATCTTTAGAGATTGATCTCGGATCTTTTACCTCTCCAATGTAGTCTCGGATTAACATGACTTTTAAGTGGGGCTCCTGAGCCTCACGAAATCTTCAAGGATTGAGCGTTATGGCCTTCCACTCTCTAGTATAGTTTCAGATCAAAATAGGGCTTCCAAGCCTTATAGTATTATAGGGAAAGACCTTTAAAGGGTTTCCCCAACTTCTTAAAATTTTTTCTAAGTATGAGTGTTGCCATGAGTTCATTCCCCTTTATCTCTTAGAATTTTTTCTAAGTATAGATGCCTCTAAAGGTTCCTCTACATGAGTTCCTCTTAGCCTTTAAATTTTTTTTTTTCTAAATATAGGCTCACTCTCTTTGGGTTTCTCCGACCACTTATAAATTTTTCTAAATGTGGGCTCCTCCTCCATAGGATTTCCTTCATTTCTTAGAAACTTTTTTGATTTAATTAAATGCCATTTGTAATTAAACATATTAACCTTGCATAAAAACAAAGTAAAAAATAAGTATTTAGATACACAAAAACAAGAGATAAACAAGTTGCATACTTTGCAACAAGGTATGGTAATGCCCTTTAGCCATGTTATTAACATTATGCCCGGTTGAGGTCGAGGTCTACACATCACATGTTTTTTCCTCATTTGAGCTCAGATGAGGTCTATGTTCATCTCAGTGGGAGGTACTCTTTAATAATAGGTGTCATAACCTAATTTTTGAATTTTTCAAAAATAATTTATAAAAAATAAGAAATAAAAAATGAATGAATTAAAAATTGGGTTAAGACAATACAAATTGAAAGTTTGAGGACTAATAAGAATTGAATTATAAATTTAGGGGCTAATTTGGTAAAAAATTGGAAGTTTGAGGACTTAATTGAACTTGGAATTGTTTAATTAATGAAATCAAGGACCAATTGATAAATGTTAGAAGTTCAGGGGGTAAATTGAAGATAGTCATTTCAATAAAAAATGGCGTTGCAGTGAGTTGCCAAACCCAACATCCTTAGGTTTAGCTATGCACTGAACCCAAATAAATATGGGTCTAGTGAGCTGCTAGATCTAATATCTTTGGGTTCAATAATACATGGAGCCTAAGCTGACATGGCTCTAGCTAAATACTAGATCCATCACCTATGGGCTTGGCATTTTGCCATGTCCAAGTAGGTATGAGCCCGATGTTCATTATAGGTCCTATGTTAAGCTGTGAGGCTTTTATTGTTTATTCTTATAACTTTCAACATAAAATATTAATGTCAAGAATACTCATCTCTCTACACTCCTAGGTGTATAAAAATCTTTTACGAGTCTATCATATTTGCATCATTATTAATATTGTGAAAGAGATATTTAACCCTCATTAATATGGTGTAAGAAATATTTTTCCATCATTTAATGTTGTGAAAGAGATATTTATCCCTCATTAATGCTATCATTAAAAAATGACTCTCTAACCCCTCCATTTTAGCAACATGACAAGGTCCAGGAGCTATAAATACTTCTTGAACCAATCATAAAGGGTATACAATTTCTATTCTTTAAGTATTCATACCTAAATTCCCAAAGCATTTATCATACAAATATAAGAACAAACACTATTTTCCATAGAATTTAAAATTCATTCTCTCATTTATTGTAATCTATTACTAAAAGTCATTGACTTTATGATCTAAGGATTCCTAAACCCCATTAAAAGGGACTGTTTTACAAGTATTAGACATTCTACCACTAACCATATACTTTGAGAGCTCTAAATAAAGGAATATAATGTGTGATTACTCATTGTTCAAACATTAAAAAAAATCTCATTCTGAAGCATATTAAATTTTGAAACATCATTCGTTCACATATTGGATTAACCATACTTTCTTGTAAATTTGCTGTAAAGACAAGGAGATAAGTTGAACATCAAAAGCTTCATAAGCATGATGACTCCACTTTATAAATGCCTAATTTTTTTAAACAAGAGAAGTTTGATTTCCATGTGGAACAAGAACATAGTTGAATTAGTCATTATACATTCCATCAAATAATTACATGGTAAACATTATCATTTTACATGTTTTGTCCATGAATATTTACAGATAGATAGGTTCTGACCCTTATTGCATGAGTTCCATCATTAAATTTTATAATTAACTTTTTTTCTCAAACATTAAATTTAATTAAGTGAAAAAAATTAATTTTAAAAAAGTTCATTTTTTAGGACAATTTCAAAACTTAACATTTCTTTAAATATTAGGACATTAATGGTAATTTAACTACAAATTGTCTTTTTAATATAAGAAAAAAAAAGTAAGACAAGAAAATAACATTGGACCTTAAGAAATAAAAGTAAAAATAATTAGAAAAAAAGAAACATTTGGAAGCTTTTAATCCCACTTCTTTATCTAATTTATTGTCTTTTGAATATTAATAATTGTCTTATACCCATTGTTTGTGTTATCTACATGATTTAATTTTGAAAAAAAAAATTTCCCCCTAAATGGTGTTTAGGGTGGTTTTATTGGTGGGCCTTTAGGCCCTTTTGTAACCCAAAGAAAAAAATTCTTATTTATTAACCTGTGCATCGATACGATGTCATTTCGCTTCCTTGCAAAATATAAATAAAAACAGAATCCTCCACAACCCTCACTCCTAAGAAATTTCCCCTGTTTCCAAGTTAAGGTTTCGACTATATCTCTGTGAAACTGCAAGAAATCTGTTTCCTTTTAGCATCGGAAAAAATGGCAACTGAACCGAAACCGGCAACTGAGGATGTGAAGATTGACTTGTTCGAGGATGATGATGAATTTGAAGAATTTGAAATCAATGAAGGTACTAACCCTTTTCCTATTTTTTTTTTATAATCAAAGTAATTAGAAAAAGCTATGCTCTATTGGATTTCTCTTTTATCGTTCCAAATTGTCAAGCTTCAAGGATTTATATTGATATTAACGAATCATTCAAATTTGAAGTAACTTTGGTAGAGAAGTCCATGGGTTTTTTACATCTAAGGATGATGAATAAGGCTATGATTATGATCTTTCTGGACCTACGGTAGATTATTTGAAGCAACTTTATTTATGCAGATAGTTTTCCAAGGCGATGAAATAAGTTGCTTAGGTATCCTATTGGATGCATGGTAGGAATTTTGGTAATTTGTTTGTTATGATGTGATTATTTGTTTGATTATGGTAATTAGCTGTTTGGGGAATTAGGAAGTTAGTTGTCGCTTGATGTTACTCTTAGCATATCTTAATGTTGGAAAACAACTATGAGTGTGTCTATAATTTGTGTGTATTTGGATCACAATGAATTGAAATAATGAAATTCTCTTGGCTTTGTTTGTTCTATGTAGTGTTAGTACTTGTACAGTCTTGATTTGTTAAAAAAATAAAATGAGATCTCAAAATAGGAGTAGTATTATTTGTCCGTGTTATGGATTATTGTTTCTTTTCTGATGATAACTATAAATGACATAGTGGAAAGAGAAGGAGGAAGGGAAAGAGGTGACACAGCAGTGGGAGGATGATTGGGATGATGATGATGTCAATGATGACTTCTCACTGCAGCTGAAAAAGGAATTGGAGAACACACCAAAGAACTGAGCTATTTCTCTAACTTGTCAGTATATTGTCTCAAATGTTATTTTTGTGTTTGAGCATGAAATTGTTTTCTATATCTTTAGTATGGAAAAAAAATGCTTGAACTATCAAGATCAGAAGTTTGGTGCAAAATATTAAGCTTCCGGGCTTAAATTCTGTGTTTGTTAGGGATTTGTACTTGATAAATTGCTCTTTTCTGAATGACATGTTCTGCTGTTATTGTTCCAATGTTTATCGATAACATTGTAGCATGTTGTTACCTTCCCTCGAAGTTTCTATGTTACAGCATTAGGGCACACTTTTTACCATTCCATTATTGTGAAATTATAAAACACTTGGAGTTGGGAATTATGCACTTCAATTAGGGTGACACCTGCGATTAAAGTGCTAGAAATATCATGATTGGTATGGGATTCAACTTTTATTATCAGTAGAAATATCTACATGGTGCTTCTCTTTTCCACTCATTCTACTAGTCTCGGCTTCTTATATTTGAAAAGCAATTTGGAGCATTGTCTTTTTTATATATATATGAAGGTTATACTTGGTGTTAGTGATAGTATGAAAAAATTATAGGAGTATTATTCATATTTTTATTACAATGAAATAATTAGGCCAAGACACAATATATTATCTTTTTAAATTTTCAAGCCTTCTGATTATCCTGAGTTGAACTATGATTACTTAAGAGAAATAAAGTATCATTATCCACACACAACTATTTAAGTGTTAACATGAGCTTTAATAGCAATAACTTTTTCAAGCCTTGTGCTTATTTTGGTTTTTATAAGTGTATTTGAGAATAAGCTCAATTCTCAAAAAGAAAAGCACCACTCTCACAATCATATGAGTGAATTATGGTAAGGATGCTCCTATAACTTTGACATTCCATTGGTAAGAGTTATAGAAATTCATTAAGACTTTTTATATAAAAACTCAACCTCCATATATTATAGGATGAATGCACTCTCACCATAAGAAGGAATACAAAAATTAAACGAATTAACTGTTTAAAGTAATTTAATGTATCCCTTAATGCCATCATATAATTTGTTTTTCTTATTGAACCTAGTTATATTAACTTTGGTCCCTAGTTTGGGAATCAACATACATAAGTCTTGTAATTATGAGTTTCAATCCCACTCCCTCGATGTGCTCCTGGATTTTTCACTTGCTAAGTCTTTAGTTAATGAATCTGCAAGAATATTATTGGATTTAGTATAACCTAAAATAATGATGCCACTGGTCAAATAAGATCTCATAATACTATATTTTTTTTCCTATATAGGTTTGAATTTATCGTTATAAGAATGGTTTTAAACTCTACCAATAACAATGATTATATCACAATGGATCAAAACCGGTGGCACTGGTTTTTTCCAAAATGGGATTCCATAAAAGATCTTTCAACTAGTTCACTTCTTGAGGCTAAAACAATTAGATCAAATTCCACCATTGAATTAGAAATTATAGCTTGCTTGGGTTTTAAAATATACATACTTGCAATTAATAAAATTATATTTTCTCTACATTTTCTCATTGTAATGCTACTAGTCAAGAAAAATATCATCATGCAATTTGGTAATTTTCATGTAAAAATAAAATTTGTCTCGCCAAGATCTTTCATGTCAAAATATCCACACAATATATTTTTGGTCTCTTTAATCAAACATAAATTTGAGCTAAAAATTAATAAATTATCACCATAGAGGCAAATAATAACACGTGTTTTTTTCATAGATTTATAATAAATGCATTTTATTGCTTTCATTTTGTTTTGTAGCTATTATCAATCATATAGGAATTATTTTTTTATGCCAGTATTTAGAAGGTTGCTTTAAGCCATATAGAGATTTAGTAAGTTTGCACTCGTAGCTTTCTTAGTCAGGCTCGATGAAGCCTTCGGCTTGATGAATTTTAAAATCATTATAATGGCTATTGCTATTAGTAATCTAATAGATGTTATTCTAATGATAAAAGATAGGGTATCATAAAAGCCTAGGTCTATTTTTATTTTCTTAAACCTTTTAGTAATAAGCATAACTTTGTATTGGTATATCATTTTATTTTTTCTAAAGTTTATTTGTAAGAATTCATTTACACCCGATAATTTTATAACCAGGTGGTAAATTCACTAACTTCTAAGTTTTATTAAAAATTAGTGATTCCATCTCATCATTGGCAACCTCTTTCCATAAAATAGTATCAGGTGAAGATAAGGCTTCCTGTAAGGTTACGAAATTTTCTTCAATGCTAAGAATATAAAAATCATGACCACGGTCTTTTCAATTCTAGCTCTTTTACGTCTTCTTAAATTAGGAGTTGTTTGCTATAACAAAATAGGTATAGAGGGGCTGGGATCTAAAAGAGTATTCTATTTGGTTTCTTAGTCCTTACTATTTCTAGGTTTTAAATACAACTTTTCTTCATGAAAAAACATCATCTGATTCAATGATCACATTATTTTTAATATCCAAAAGTCTATAGGCTGTACTATCTAATGCATGACTAAGAAAAGAACAGTAAACTTTAATACATAGCGTAGGTATTTTATGATCTATTAACCTTATATAGGCCTGACATTCTCAAACTCTCAATTATCTTAAATGTGGCTTTGCTCCCTCCACAATTCAAATGGTCTAATTTTACTTCTTTTTTTTTATGTGCCGCTCTATTCAGAACATAGTATGTGATCCAAATTCCTTCACCCTAAAGATTTGAATGAGCACTTGACTCTACCAATATTGCATTTGTTAGCGCAATTAAATTTTTATTTCCCCCCCTCGACCACACCATTAGAGGCACGAGAGTAAGGTGGACTAGTTTCATGGATTATTTTTAACGTTTGAATATACGTGTTGAATTCTAAAAACTCTTTTATCTTTTCCACTGAATTGATTTTTAACTTTATTAAGAAACTCTTTTAGTCTCTCAAATACATCATTTTTGTTTTATTTTTTTATCAAATAAAAGTAATTATATTTAGAAAAATCATCAATAAAAGTGATAAAGTTTCTATTTCTCCAATGAGTTAGATTTCCTTCGAGCTCAGAAATATCAATGTTAATTAACTCTAATAATCCAGTATTTTATTTAACACTTCCATGAGATCTTTTTGTGATCTTAGCTTTGCTATGAATCTCATATTTTTTAAGGTCCTTGTTTAACACACGGATTAACAGAAGAGAGCATCAACTTGCATGCCATAAATTAATAGAAGAGAGCATGCAAATTGAATTAGTAGTTGCATTACTATTTTTAATATATAATTTGAACATATCATCACAAGCATAACCATTACCAATAAAAATGCCTTTTTTTGTGATCACTTATTGATTAGACTCCATAGTTTACTTGAAACCAACCTTATTCAGAAGAAAACCAGACATTAAAAATTTCCTCATGAAAGGTGTGTATAAAACATTATTTAGAGTTGAAAATTGTTTTAAAGGTGAATTTCAACTAGACCTCTCCTTCTACTCATATAAAGCCTTAAGAAATTATACTAGGTGATTCTCAGACCATGCTTAAGTTTATTAAGATATAAAATTGTCATCATATGTGTATGACACATCCTTTAGATTTAAAACTTTTATAGAGGTTAATTTTAACCTGATCTTGATGCAGAACTTTTGATTATGTGGTTAAACAACCTTTAATGAAGTAGATAATAATCCAAAAAACTAAAAAGCAGGTTTGATAGAACCCCGGTGCAGAGGTAATCATGTATCTAAGAACTATAGATATTGAAATAACACTTGGATCCATAGATAATCTTGTATTTAACAACCCTAAGTATGTGAATGACGTTATGAAATCAGTTAATCTTAGATAAGTCAGTGTACGATCTTTGTCCCTGCAAAGAAAGATTGTTTTACCACACAAAAAAAAACTCACGTTTATTCTTCAACTTGCTGCTTAAATTTGTAACTAAAAAAACATAATATAGTCTCTTCTAACTAACCCTAATGGACTCATTTTGAGTTGCAAGGTAATTAGTCTAAACTAGTAATCAATTAACATAAGTACAAAAAAGAAATAAACCCCTAAATAATGTCTAATAGGCCAGAACAAACTCAAATTTTAAAAAATAATTATTTAAAAATAAATAAATAAATAAAATAGGATAATAAAAACAAAGTCTTTATGCTAAAATTTTCCCATGTAGCCTTAATTTTTAATTTCCGCATATTCTTGGTAGATTTTAGTACCGACTTCAAACTCGTCGTATCTCTCGACTGGATGAATTATTGGGTCTACCGTATATGGTTGGAAATCTTGACATGTCTAGTTCCTAGCACAACTTGAATCGCAACAAATCCCACCTGTAGCTCCAGATATGTACTAAACAGTACACGAAGGCCTAGTTTGGCAGATTTGACAAGATTCGTCTAATAACTTCAACCATATGAAATAATATGTTCTCAAACTCTATTTGACATGAAGATTTGCCATAATATAGTTCCACGTGTCTAGTATCTTCCAGTAAAGTTTCGACTCGATCCAATATATGGTTTGAGAGATTTATCCTTGATCACGCAAAACTACTTAGCAAACATTTTAATATTAAATTTGGATCTGACTTGGTTTATATCAAACCTCTTCATTACCAAGTACTTTAGTGGCATATAAATCACTAAGCATGATTGCTCTGGTCTCCTTATAAGGAGAGTATAAAAATATAAGCTTTGAACCAATTTTGATAATATCAAACATGCCAATTAACACCAAAATTGTTCCCCCACCATTTTATTATTTGTACCATGTTTATATCTATTATCATCATAATAAATGGCTTCCCGATTATGTTGGCCTAAGCTTTAGGCTTATGTATCATAGAATTGCAACCTCAAGCAATATGCATGCCCTTCCCACAAATAAAATATCCATTAAAGTTTTGGTTATTTTATGATTGGTTCTTATTACTATTATTATATTGTGAAGATGTACCATTTTTTTTTCTTTTTGTAATCTTCTTAGGTTTTCATTGGATATTTTTGGGGATTGTCTTTTAAGTAAATTATTATTTTCATAAATTATTTTACCTTACTTCTTTATCCAAATTTTTAATTTAGCTCCTTTGTATTTTAGTTATAACTTTCCTCCTTGTTTATCTTCTACTCTAAAGCATAAGTTCAGTCCTTGTTTTTTAGTTTGTTGGATCCTAAACAATGAGTAGTTATTGAAATTCTGGAAAGCTTATTGAAGTTAGTTTTTTGAATTAAGTGGCGAGTAATAAAATCTTAAGGATAAATTATTGATTATTGACAACAATAACGCAAAGTTCTTCCACAAGTGAATATCTTTTATTGGTTTTATTTAAGTGTATTTTCAGAATGTATGCTAGGAGTTAGTTTAGTTAGTTTTATTCTCTTATGTATAATTCTATGTATAATAAGTATGCATACTAGGATTATATTTCAATCTTTTATACAAGTTTATATATTTGTTTAGTAAGCATACTAGTCTTTTGTTATGATTATAAATTTACCATAATTTTATAGATTACATGATTATAAACTAAATATATATGCACAATTGTCTAATTCATCTAATAATATTTTAACAAGAAGAAAAACTTTATATTTTGATGCAACAATATTGAAAGTATTTATCAATCAGCTATAATTCAAATAGTATTAGTATCAAATAAAAATAGATTTATTTAACCAAAAAACTTTTATGAAGATTCTATTCATGTCACATATTAAAAATCATAAATATTATAATGTTAATGCTATTATTAACAAAACACTATTTATTGTAATAGTGTTTTTTTTTTCAATTTAACCCTTCAACAACCCAATTTTCTTTTTATATATTTAGTTTTGTTTTTCAATCTCATCCTTCAATATACCTTCAATAATATATTGTTTTGAAAATTGTGCTTTGTAATTATTTTTTTATTTTATTTTTATTGGATTATATACTAGTCTTATGAATTAATTTTTTTTCTCAATTTCAATCTTCAATACTAGATCTATTAAAAGTGTATCTTCATAATTTTTTTGATTTGTTTTCTATGAATTTATCCTAATCTCATGACTCAGGTCGGGGTTTGATAAATTGACCTAAGTTTACTCGGGTTGGTTTTTTTCTTAGTCGCTTTTTCTAATTGATTTTTTCTTGGATTTAATCATTAAACATTAGGTTTCATGGAAAAATAAAGCTACTTTTTTGTTTACGGGTTTTCAACACAAAAAAGTCATTAAACCATCTAATAATAATATTATGATATGAAAAACATTGTTTTTACTTTTAATTATGCTTACATGAAAATTTTACAAAATTTTAAAAATAATATTTTTTTAATATTTCTTATGATAAAGATATTTTAGTTTTCATTTTCATTTTCTAACAAGTGAACCAATCTTTAAAAATTAGTTAAAAAAATCAAATATATATATAATTGAATAATACACGTGCCAAACACTTATCAAGAAATTAAATCTATCTAAATAACTTATTTTTGATACACAATGGAATAAGGATGTTAGAGTATAAATTAATTATTTTAGTTTTATTAAAAAGTTATTTAGTCTTTCTTATAAAAAAAAAAGTATTTTAATCCTAATTCTTTTATTACATGTAATCTGATGAAGTCCCCATAAATTCAAGTAGCTTAGGAATATAACTTTCAAGTTGGATAATCAGTTAATCAATTGATCGTAGTAACCTCATCACTTTTTCCTAACCAAGGTGGTTGATAGCTTATATTTAGTTAATCATTAATTTCTTAGTGGATGTGAGGACTCATACTTTAAGTATCTTTATATTGAGAGAAAATACAATAATATTTTAGAGATAGATGCTTTCAAATATACATGCAGTAGAGAATGAAGATTGTAAATCTTTATTTTGAAGGATTTGTGGTGTATTTATAGCTCATGAGTCTTGTTCTTTTAAGGAGCAGAGGGGTTGAAGTGTAATTTCACATATATGATATTTTGAGTTGTGTATTGTGTGCTATATTTCATTTATTTTATAGAGGTCACGAGAGACTTTAATACATCTATTTGTTGAGAAATAATTCATCTAAGATTTTATGTAAAAATATAATGAATTCAATGGCGTTAGATTCAGGTATTATGTTTGAATCCATGGATGTAGCGAATATGGCAATGTGTTGGGCTCCTAGGGCTTGACAACCTTGGGAGTTGTGTGCCAGGCCAAGCTACTGGACCTAGTAGCTGTTGTTAGTCCAGCACACCTAGGCTTGATGCACCGCCTGACCTAGATGTGGTTAGGTTTGGCCAGTGCCAGACCCAACAGTCTTTGGGTCTATTTTTTGCCAGACTCAGCTGCATTTGGGCTGACTTAGGCCAGACCTAGTGCGTCTTCACTTGGCGTGTTTGGTGCTGGTGTGTGCCAACCCATTGTGCTTGAGAATTCGAGAAAATTATACCCGTATGTTTTTCTTGATCTTACATTTTTTGAAAAAAGAAATATAAAAATATACTGATAAAATCTTGATTCATCAGTAGCCCCCAATATTTGGAAAATAATAATACATGAAAACTTTAATTAATTTCCAATTCGGGTAGAGCAATGAGTTTTGCTTTAATAAAAAAAGGTGTAAGCTGGAAAAAGTGGAGAAGAAAATTATACATGTATGTTTTTCTTGATCTGACATTTTTGAAATAGATATATAAAAATATATTGATAAGATCCTGGTTCATCAGTAATCTCCCAATCTTTGCGTATAATAATATACAAATACTTTAATTAATTTCCAGTTCAGGTAGAGTGATGAGTTTTACTTATATAAAAAGGGGGAGTAAGTCGGAAAAAAATGCAGGAGAATGTGTATCTGGACTAAAAGAAATTCTTTTAGACAAAAAATTCCAATAATCTATACTAAGAAAAATTTTAAGAGATATAGGGTACCATGCCCATCATTTATAAAAATTCCTAGGTGGCCGTATGAAACCCAATGAAAATGAACCTATACTTAGAAATTTTTAAGTGATTATAAGTTCTTTGAAGAGTGGAAGCTTATGGCTTTCCCAGCATTATCATGGGGCTTAAGAGCCCTTCATTGAAGAGTGGTCATCATGATCATTTTTTTTAAGATGCATGAGAGCTTACTGAAGAGTGGTAATTAGAGGATGTTACTGTTGTATTAAAGAGATCTCTAATCTATCTTTTGGAAAGTGAGATAGTTGCCTTGGGGGGTCAAGTTTATCCCTTGGAGTGAGGCTATTGCCTTGGAAAGACTAAGTTCATCCAATAGAGAGTTATGCAAATGGCACAAGGAAGACATCATACCAATCCCTTGGAGAGTGGGGTTATTGCTATGGAAAGACCAAATTTATTCCTTAGAGAGTAAGGTTATTGCCATGGGGAGACCAATTCTATCAATTGGAGAGTAGTGCATATAGTACTTGGGAGATCAAGTTCATTCCCTGAAGAGTAGTACATATAACACTGAGAAGACCTCATATCAATTCCTTGAAGAATGAGGCTATTGTCATGGGGAGACCAAGTTCATCCCTTGAGAGTTGTGCATATAGCACTGAAATTCCAAGTTCATCCTTTAAAAAGTGTTGCATATAACACTAGAGAGACCAAGTTCATCTCTTGGAGAATGATGCATAAAACACTAGTAAAACCTCATATCAATTCCTTGGAGAGTGAGGCTATTGCCCTAGGGTTTCCAAAATGGTCTGAGTGAGGAGTGTTCATGGCAACAAGTAGATTTGTCCTGCATTCTAGGTCATAGTTTTTTTATTTTATTTTTTTAAAATCCAAACCACATAATTATTAATCATTCAATTTATCAGGTTTAATGATATTGTTAAAAAAAAATCATGTAATCTTGATAATTTTTTATATTTTTAAAAAATCTGATTCATAACGAATTGCAGATGAATTAACTAATAATAACTATAATCTAGGTGGGTTTTTTTTTGTTTATTCTTGAAAGTGATTGAGATATTTTATTTTAATGTCAAAGGCATCAGCAACATTTATCCTCCACTGAATTCTCTACAACCAAAAACAAAGTTCTTGAATGAATGGATGGTGCTCTTCCAGCTCCTTCAAGCTTAAAAGTTACATAAACTGCAATTTATGCTGTGGTTCAAACTAAGAACTAGAAAACGCAGACATGACCCAAGAAGTAAGCCAGAAAACATGAGACGATGGTGAAATGTTGTGCATCAAAATTTTTAACCAGAGAAAAATAATAGCCCCATGGAAAAGTAGAAGGTGAGTGCAAAAACATCAACCAAGAAGAAGGTAAAGTCATGACAATGACAGCAACTTAAATCGACTAATGGACCACTGAATTCCACAGGAGGACTCAAAAGTCTTTATAACGTCCAATCAAACTGAACTTGCAAGGTTTACTTTGTTTTTTCGTCAAAGTGGCTGGCTATCAATCAGTCTTACTAGTCTTTTTCCTTCTTTTATTTCTAATTTGAAGGGGAGATGAAATGGTGATTTAACCAGACAAATTATAACCCTTGAACTCCAACACTCGGCTGGTTTTCATGGATTTCTCTTTTCATCTATTAGCGGTTTCAACGGTTTTAGCATTAGTTCTGTGGTACACTTTACGCAGAGTGAGAGAGAGTAGGCGCAAAACTGAAAAGGGTTTGCAGCCACCGGAACCATCTGGTGCGTTGCCACTTATAGGCCATCTCCATCTATTAGGGGCACAAAAGACGCTTGCTCGAACATTGGCTGCCATGGCAGATAAAGATGGTCCCATCTTCACAATTCGGCTGGGAAAGCACCCTACAGTTGTGGTTAGCAATCTTGAGGCAATTAAGGAGTGCTTCACAACACATGATAGGATTTTATCATCCAGGCCAAGATCAAGTCACGGGGAGCACCTAAGCTACAATTATGCAGCATTTGGTTTCAATAATTCGGGTCCTTTTTGGCGTGAAATGCGTAAGATAGTTACGATTCAACTCCTTTCCAGCCATAGGCTCAAGTCTTTGAGGCATGTTCAGGTCTCAGAGGTGAATACCTTGATCAATGAGTTGTACTTGCTCAGTAAGAGCAATAAGCAAGGCTCGACCAAGATAGACATTAGTGAATGTTTTGAGCGAATGACAATAAATATGATCACAAGAATGATTGCAGGAAAGAGATACTTCAGTAGTACGGAAGCTGAAAAAGAAGATGAAGGAAAACGTATTGGAAAACTCATGAAGGAGTTCATGTATATTTCCGGTGTCTTTGTCCCTTCGGATGTAATTCCATTTCTTGGATGGATGAATAACTTTCTTGGATCCGTGAAAACTATGAAGCGTCTTTCGAGGGAACTGGATTCCCTTATGGAAAGTTGGATTCAAGAACATAAATTGAAGAGGCTCGAGAGTACTGAGAACACTAACAAAATGGAGGACGACGACTTCATAGATGTGATGCTATCCCTACTGGATGATTCCATGTTTGGCTATTCTCGCGAAACAATTATCAAGGCAACAGCAATGGTATGGTCTCTAATATATGCTGGCATTTAGCTTATAGCTACAAGTTGCTTCTTTTTTTGCTAGCAAACTCATATAGCATGATTTCTTCGAATTACAGGCCCATAAGTACATGTAGTTGCTTCGTGCGAAACCATTGAACTGAGTTTGGGTTTAGAGAAACAATTCTTGTCCCGCTAAAATTATCCTTCGATTATGATGAAGTAAATTTTACTTGGTTCTGATATTGGTAAATTCCATTGCGTGTGTCCAGGACCAGGATAGTGTTATTTCTACATGAGCAGGTTAAATCTAGCTGCGAATTGCAACTCTTCTATTTGTCAGAAAAGGCCTGATTCTCACGATGCTTTAATTCTATGGTGTAGACTCTTATCATAGCAGGTGCCGATACCACATCTATCACCCTGACATGGATCTTATCCAATTTGTTGAACAATAGACGGTCATTGCAGCTTGCCCAAGAAGAGCTAGACCTCAAAGTTGGCAGGGAAAGATGGGCAGAGGACTCTGATATTGGGAACTTAGTGTACATCCAGGCCATTATCAAAGAGACATTGCGCTTGTACCCACCAGGTCCTTTGTCAGTCCCACATGAGGCAACAAAAGATTTTTGTGTTGCCGGATATCACATACCAAAGGGCACTCGTTTGTTTGCAAATTTATGGAAGCTGCATCGGGACCCAAATTTGTGGTCTAATCCTGATGAATATATGCCAGAAAGATTTCTCACTGATCACGCAAATGTAGATGTTTTAGGTCACCATTTTGAGTTGATTCCATTTGGCTCGGGGAGACGATCTTGTCCTGGTATCACATTTGCATTGCAAGTGCTCCATTTGACGTTCGCCAGATTGCTTCAGGGTTTTGACATGAAAACACCAACGGGTGAATCGGTGGACATGACTGAGGGCGTAGCTATAACCTTGCCTAAGGCGACTCCTTTGGAAATTCAGATCACCCCACGCCTCTCTCCTGAACTCTACTATGCGTGCTAAATGGTAAAGTTAAGACAACAATGCGTGCTACTTGTTTGCGTATTTATATGTTTATTATTTGGATTGAAGTTTGTGTATTTATATGATTAGAAGCTATTTTGAATTCTCGAACACGCTCTTCATGATCCAGCTAACGCAAAGCTGAGGCAACACAATCTGTCTCGTCTGCAGCTAATTTGAGGTGGAGAGTGCTGTCTGAAACGAATTCCATCCTGTGTTACAATAGTTTTTATATGGAAAGAAGTTATTATGATGGAACAATATTCCCAATGAAAAGAAAGACGACCGTATTCAATCATCTGAAATACAAATACGGGCTAGGACGACCCACCCGAGGGGCAAGATGCCTATGTTCTGTTGCATGTTTCTTGATGGGGCAATGTCCATGAATGTTTTTTTTAAAATTTATTTATTTGAATGTGATCTCAATTTTATTAACTTGGATTAAAGAGTTACAGAGACCAAAGAGAAAATGGTCCAGGAAAATTACAGATTTAATACATTAAACATAAGGGAGCATAAAGGGCCAACATAAATAAAAAACCAGGACTTGAACTAAAAAAAAAAGTGCATGAATTTGGTATTCATGATGACCGTAAACCTTTTTTATCCACGAGAAGAACACCGGCCAGCTTTTATTAATCTTGGCAGCAAACGAGATCCTTGAACCCAGAAATGTTCTATATGCCAATAAGGTTTTTGGTCTGAATCTCTCTATCGTGAGAGTTGCCTTTTTTATATATTAAAACTGTAGCTCCATACTCGACTGAAAATCAACCATAAATAGTATTACGATACAAGATAAAAGTAAAGCCCATCAATTTTATGTCTAGATACAATATATATTTCTACATATATAGCTAGACTAAATAAAGTAACACATAACAAGCTATCAATTTTGCCAACATCTCCCCTCTTTGATGTTGAGTGATCTAGAAGCATCACTTTATTAATCAGAAAATGATACTGAGAACAAGAGAGTCTTGGTAAAAACAATAATGGTTTGGTGTTTAGTAGAAATATATGAAACAGTAATATCCTAACAAACTAAGGCTTCATAAATAGAATGACAGTCCATTTTAATATGTTTGGTGGATTCGCAAGTATGAAAAAGGATTCACATCAATCTAAATAGCACTTGTATTATCAGTATGAAGGGGAATATGAGTAAGCTACGAAACATTAAATTCTCCTAACAACCCACAAAGACATACAATTTTAAAACAAGCACACGACATAGCCCTATATTCAGACTTAGTGGATGATTTTGAGACACAAGCCTACTTCTTACTCTTCCAAGAAATGAGAGCATCACCAAGAAACATACATCAACCCACAATAGAATGACAAGTATCCACACAACCAGCGTAGTTAGGATCACTAAAGCCTACCAAATATAAAAACTTCCCGGAAAGGAAGAACAAGCCGCGACTAGATATCCCTTTGAGATATCGAAGAAAATGACAGACAACAGCCAAATATATTTGACACGAAGCCTACAAAAACCAACTCACTTGTTGAACAATAAATGATATATCAAGTCGAGTAATGGTCAAATATTCAAACTACCCAACAATTATCGATACATTGAAGGATCCGATAAGGGATCATCATATGTCTTAACAACTTCAAATTTACCTCCAAAGAAGTAAGAACTGAATTACCATCTTGAAGGCTAGCTATGAAAAAAGTTCTCGAGTGTACTTATGTTCATGTAAAAATGTGTCATTTAGAAAATATTGAACATGAAGTCCAAGAATATATTGTAAGGGACCAAGATCTGTCATAAGAAAGGAATATTTGAGGCATTGTTGGAGTTGGTCAATTAATTGAAGGCTAGATCCAGTAATCACGGTAACATCGACATACACAAGAAGTATGACAATCCCAATGGTGCTTGAATATATATGAAATTTATCAAACCATGCTCATGGTGCCTGCTTCAAACCATATAGAGACCGCTTTAAGTGATAAACCTTAACAAAAAAAGAAAGAAACAAATCAAAAGAATGAGATAAAGATTTCTTCCTTTAGGTCACCATGTAGAAATCCATCTTTCACATCCATCTAACAAAATGACCATCATTTAGAAACAATAATGGCCATAACACTGCAGATAATAAGCATTTTCTCAAGCCTATACTCCTGCCAATTCTCAAGTCCCACAAACAAGTTCTATGTCGCTCGATAGACCATCATCACATATCTTGATGATGTATATCTATTTACACCCATTGAGCTTAACTCCAATAGGATAAAAGGTGATGTCTTGAAGAGTCTGAAGTTCATCCTGCATAGCTTCACACCAACACTCTTGAGTAAAAGCCTAGGAATAAGACTTAGGCATAGAAGTATTATCAAGAGTAGTTTGAAGAGCAGAAGAAGAAAAACCATACCAATCTAAAGGTCGGGAAACCCTAGTAGACTAGTAAGACGCGTTCATAATAGGATCATACAATGATTTAGAAGAAGGAAGAGGCAATGGGTGGCATCTCTGATACACAATACCTGGCTTAAAATGAGAAGAAGTACTAAACACATCATCAAAAGAACGAAGTGAAATAGAGGAAGACATAGAATTAGGATAAGACTGAATGAAATATTCATTTAAAAAAAATCACATTCCAAGAAATACAAAGCTTTGCATTTGTATCATAGCACACAAACCTTTATAGGAGTCACTACAACTAAGAAAAGCAAATTGAACAGATTAAGCAACAAGTTTATGATGTTTAATAAGAGGTAAATGAACAAAACAAACACATAAAAAAACATGCAGAGAATTATAATAAGGAGAAACACCAAATAAAAAAGAATATAGAGAATTAAGATGCAAAATAGGAGAAGGGGAATGATTAATCAAATATATAGCTGCAAATAAGCCTTCTACCTAAAATCTAGAAGGAACTAAAGATTCAAGAAAATTATAATCAAGAGAAACACCAAATAAAAAAGAATATAAAGAATTAAGATCCAAAATAGGAGTAGGGGAATGATTAATAAAATATATAGCTGCAAATAAGCCTTCTACCTAAAATCTAGAAGGAACTGAAGATTCAAGTATCAATGTATGAACATCTAAAAAATTATGATTCTTACACTCGACAACACCATCCTATTGAGGAATGTAAGGATATAAATGCTAAGAAAGAATACCCTTTTATTGGAGAAAATATTGAAAAACATGAGACATGTAATCTCCCCTAGAATCTAAGCATAAGATCTTAATACACATAAAAAAAAATTAGGTTTCTATATAGACAATAAAAGTTTAGAAGGTTAATAACACATCAGATTTAGAATGAAGAAAACAAACCTGTGTGAAATGATTGTAATCGTCAATAAATATCACAAAATACTTGTATTAAGTATGAGAAAATAAATATCACAAAATACATATATTGAGTATAAGAAAGAACATGACTCATACCCAAAATATCAGAATGAATAATTTGAAAACATGTAGAAGCATGACTACCTTGCAAAGGAAAGGGTAAAAACTTACTTTCACCAAGTTTACAAAGAGCACAATCAAATGACAATGAAGAAAACTCACTAGTATTATTCAAATAAACATGTTTTATAAGATGTGTTAGAATTATAGAGTTGGGATGACCCAATTTATCATGCTAAAATTGGTTATTTTATTAACAATGGTAGAATAACCAATATAAATTGAACGAGAAATGGAAAAAGATTGAAGAGGAAAAAAATGTCCCACTTTAAGACCCCTCGCTATCTCTTGTCCTGATACTTGATCCTGCACACAACAACCAGAATGATCAAAATGAAAAGAATAATTTTCTTCTACTAATTATCCAACTGAAATGAGATTAACAGATAAATCAGAAGACACAAAGATATTAGTAAAAAAAGATCTCAAGTTGCTAATCGTTGTAATAAGAAGAGTACTACCATCGGTGATTTGAATATGTTGCATACCGTTATATTTATTAACATCATGTAAAGCAGTTAGACTACCAATCATGTGATTGGAAGCTGCAAAATCAATTAACTAAGGAGAAGTAAGAAGATGTTTCTTACCTTGGCGACCAATAGTAAAAAGGGAAAAAAAATTCATATGATGAACCTGATTAGGAGTACTATTGAAAAAGAAACCTGAAAGAATAGGTTGTGTAGATGATGTAGGCATAAAAATAGACTGAACACCAGCATGAAAAGTAGAAGTAGATCGATTCTGAGGGCAAATAGGACAATCTTTAATAATATGACCTTTATTCTTGCAATAATTACAAAATTTCCTACTACAATATTTTACAATATACCTAATTTTCTTACAAATATATCATCATCATCATCTACCTTGAGTAGCGTAGGCCATATTAATAATCTCAAAACCAACATTATCTTGAGTAAGGCCAAGTTGTGAGTTGGGATGTTGTTCTTCATGCAAGATAGGACATGTTGGCGATTAGTTAACTCAGCTCGTGCACTTTCAAATTCAGGTCGAAGTTTCATCAAGAACTAATCCTGATGGCTTTTAGAGTGAGCAATTTGTATTGCTGTTAAAATTTCTTTGAGAACCTGAGAATGCCAATTTTCCCTAATTTTTTTTTAGATTTCTTGTGTTATTTTATATTTTTTTGTGTGTGTTTTAGGATTATGATTTAATTACCAAGTATATGTTATTTTTCTGATCTATTTAAATGCATTGTAAACCTCTTTAAAGAACAAACTTGATTAGACTTTATTTTCATATAATAAGATTGTAAATTTAAAGTTTGTGTTTACAATATTTTTCACTTATCAATTATGTTGATTTCATAATTTTTTATTGTCTTTTGAGCTTACGCATGCATCAATATTACTAATTAAGTAGTCAAATATTAAATGGCTACATGTCATATATATCCTTTGTTATATCCATGCTCTGTTACATCCATACTCTCTAATAAAAAGAAAAATAAGTTGTTATTCATCAGTGACTAAATAAGCAAGTCCCTCTTGCCTCGAAGTTACTCTTATTAATTTAATATAGTATTTTTTTTCTTTTTTTTTATGTTGCAGACACATTCATGAGTGCCACTCATGGGTGAGCAACTGGAGAGCCCATCAACTTGAGGTCCACTTGCGATCGCATACTTGCATGTGAATTGGGGTGCACAATGATTCCTAAAATGTCACCTATCCTAGTACTGCTCTAGCCCAAACACATTTAAATTTAGAGTTCTTATGGGATCTAGTGCATTAGGTTAGATCTTTCTTCATGCAAAATAGATAAACTAATTTATTACTACATTGATTCAAAAGTTTTTAATTTATCAACTAAATAACTCCTCTTCCTATAATATTACAGTTTTTTTGTTTTCAGTTTTTTTTTTTAGTAAATTACTAGTTTTTTTTTTCCAGGGTAGTTTTTAAAATTAATTTTTATTTATACCTATTATAATGCAAATAGATAATTCTTACAAAATTGTGTATGTGTTATTAGATATATTTTCAATTTTTTCAAGGCATTGTTTTTATTTTTACAAAAGCATATCTTTTTTTATTATTATTATCAGCATGTTTTTAAATTAAAAACTAAAGACTATTAAAATAAATATTTATAAAAATCTCAATCATATGAATTAAGGAATGGAAAATGATGTGAATCTTGTGATTATGCGGTCACGTAACCCACAATAAAAAATGAAATATGATCTCGGAAAGCCGAAAGAGGTCTGATAGTAGTGTGACATAATGAAAACATGTCTCAAAGCACCAGCACTATTGGAATTAAATCGAATGATATCACAAAACTAGTTAATCTTCGATAAGTCGGTTTAGTTCATTCAAGAAACAAAGAACGCAAGAATCACATTCACGCACAAGCTAAATTTTATACTTACAAAGAGTTTAAATACTCTTAGAAAATAACCTTAATGAATCTACCCATATGGACTAAATTGGTTCACTTATAAAATTTACCCAAAACGTATATTGATAAGCCCAGAATACTGACTATACAAGCCTTGGATCTTAGCTGAAAACCAAGTATTAATTAAGCCCAAACATGAAGAAAATAATAAAAATAACAAACATGCCACATAAACTTAAGTTGTTGCACTTAATTAAACAAAATAATCTAAGATAGATAAATTTCCTAGTTTAAATAATGTCATGAACGAAATTTAATCCTTAAAACAGTAAGGTCTTTGTTGCCACCTTTAGATGTTCAAGATAAGTTAGGAAATTGATTGTTGAAGTTGCCTCCCTTTTAGTTTTCTTGTTTGTCTAGGATAATTAATTGTAACTTTAAAGGATCCTCTCAAAATATGAAAACTCTTGTTGCCTTCCTTTAACCTTCCTTGTAGGATTAGGAAACTTCTTGAAATAATATAACCAATTTATCATTAAATACCATCAGTCCTTATTTCCTTGTGTTGCTGGATGAATAAGGAATTCTAGTAAGAAAATAATTTTGAAACATTAATGAATATTCACCACACTTGAAAATTATGTCATAACCCATTAAAAATCCTTGTAGAATTAGAAAATTTTCAAAATAAGTTGTCACATCCTTATTGGAAAAGGATCCTTGAAAAATAGGAAGTCCACAAGTTAACATGAAGTAAATAACAAAATTCATATAACTTGTTCTGACCTATTTTGCAAGGTCTTCCTAAACTTTGATTGACTTGAAACTGTACCACAGCATAGAAAAATATCTATGTAATCTTCTGGTGAAATTTCAGTTTAACCCAACAGTTTAATTTAGATTTACGCTTATTAGCATAAAACTGAACAATAGAAGATTTTATATCAAAATTCAAATCTGATCTTTCTTTGATCGTATTAGAAAATGTATCTTTTCAATTGAAACTATCTTTTCTTGTTCATTTTTTTTTTTGTTTTAAGGAGAATATATATTTTTTATAAGAACCATTTCTTTTTAAACAAAAACTTATCATGATCTAAAAAATAATATTCAATAAAAAATAAAAAAAAATTATGACCCGATAATTTGTAATAAAATAAAAGAATAAGTACTCTGAAGAAATCATGTGAAAAGTTTATGATAAAGAATAATAAAATAGATGTTTTATTATCAATTAATATTTATGAGCATATTGTTTTATAAATTTTGCTTATTAGTTTTATATATAATAATTCAAAATCTAATTGTTAATACCATTGTAAATAAATTATGATCTTATTAAAAAAACTATGACAAAATTGAATAACATTTTAGATATCATTTTAATTACTTTTTTCACAGTTAATCTTATTCAAAATAAAAAAATAAAAAAGAAAATTTTGAAGGGCAATATAAAATGAGGCAAGTGTTGGGCCTATAATGATTTGGCCACATACTTGGCCCAAAAGGAGCAACCTTGGCATTACTGAGACTACAATGCGAGCTTGTTTGCCTGACTTTTTTTTTTTTAAATGAACGAATAAGGTGTTATTTGCTCAATTTTTTTAAAAACAAGATGAACAACGCATTATCATCTGATTCAATTTTTGGACACAATTGATAGTCAAAAAGTCAAGTTTTGGGTTCTTGGATCTACAAAACCCTATTTTAACTTATTTTTATTTAAAAACACTTAAAAATATTAATAAATATATATATTTTTGAAGCCCTAAGCACCATAAAATCAATCTAAAATATTTTTGAAATGTTCCAAAAAAATAAACTTATTGAACTTAAATCTATGTTTTTTAGTAAAATAAAAATTCTAAACCACTTTTAGAAAACTTTATTTTCTAAGATGAACTTATTAATACCAAAATTAATTTTTTTATTATCAGATTATAAACAATATAATATTTTCTCTCTCCTTCATGATTTTCTTGCATTTTCATATTTTCTTTCTCAACATCTTAGGGCCAAAAAATATTTTTTGAGGAATTAAAAGTCATGGACAATTAAAGGAATAAGTTATGGTATTTAATACTATAAAAAGTGTAAGTTATTAAATCGCTAAAAATAAAGAGATTGAATTTATTTATTTTTCATTTTTCTTCGTCTTCACTAGTCTACCAGGTAACATGAAAAAACGTAAATTATAAAATTATTCTTTATTATAAAATAATGCTAGGTTTAATATCACTTTATTCTAAAATAATGTCTTCTTTTTCATTAATTTTTCTATATTATTTACTTCTTTTTTTCTCTATTTGTTTTTTAAATAAATAAATTAAAAAAATACCACTCACGTAAAGGGAAAGAAAACGATACCACACGTTTTGTCTAAAAACCATTGGCGCCGAAACTCTTCTGGAAACAAATCAGTCGAATGGACGACGGATTACTAAAGAAGTTCTGTATTTCAATGTGCTGCTATAAAAATAGCTCTTCTTTGGTTTCTTGAATTCAGACAAAAATGTCTAACTTAGGGTTTGGACAGAATAACAAGCAATATGGTTTAATGAAGTTGGTGTTTGCACTGTCATTTGCAACACTTGTAGGGATCGCTCTCTTTGCCCGTTTTCTTGGGACCTCTTCTTCTTCCATTTCTTTTACTTATCAATCCATTGCATCCCTCAACAGGGCTGTTGAGAAATCTGCAGATAATAATGTAGCCAGTGACAATCACACCAACCAAGACCACCAGGTAATACATTGATCTTTTTCGTCTTCTTCTTTCTTGTTCCTTTTGAATTCTATCCAATGTGTATGGTTATCAACTGGGATATTGATCTTGTTTGATTTGATGATGTTTGTTATTGATATTGAATGCTCATTGTTTTCTTTCTCCTTTAGAAAGAAGGTTCTGAAGATAAAAATGGCAATGTAGAAGGGAGAGTCTTATCTGCCACTTTTGCTGATTTACCAGCACCGGAGTTAGAATGGGAGCAGATGCCATCAGCACCTGTGCCTCGTCTTGATGGTTATTCAGTACAGATCAAGAACCTTCTTTATGTATTTGTTGGATATAGAAACCTTGACCATGTGAGAATCTTTCATTCTTTGCCTGATTTATTATGTTCTCTTACCTTTGAGTCCAATTGAAGATTAATTTTCAACAATGCTTCAAAAATCTTTCGTATTAAACCGTGGAATGGATTTTTGTGATTAAAATCAATGATTTTTATTTTTTTTTGTTTTGTTTCTTGTCTGATTGGATGTTTGTATCTTATAGGTACACTCTCATGTTGATGTATACAATTTCAGTGATAATACATGGTGTGAAAAATTTGATACCCCGAAAGACATGGCAAATTCACATTTGGGAGTGGCAACGGATGGGAGATACGTGTACATTGTCTCGGGACAATATGGTGCTCAATGCAGGACAGCCATAACTAATTGTTTTTCACTGGACACTGTGACAAGGAAATGGCACCGATTGCCTCCATTACCGGCACCAAGGTACTTGACTTGAGCAGGAAATCCATGAATGTTGAACTTACTTTCTTATCCAATCTGGGAATCAGAATTTTCAACTGCTTATTTCAAGTCCGTTTCATTATCAAGCTAATTCCTGTTTCTAGTGTTTTGACCAATGAACCTCTTTCATGTGCCTGTATTTGTGTGTTTACTACCTTGGCAGCTAATTTGCCATGTTTTGAGAGTTGTTGATCTTTTTATTTAGAGAAAACAAGTGTTGTCATCACATTCCTGATAAAAATCTGAGAACTTGTAATCATCAGATTCTTTCAAAAATTCAAGTGATGTGCATGTTTATCTATGCAGGTCGAATGATTCCATCGTAACCCTGTTCCCAAACGCCAATTTATCATCATTTTCTTGCCATTTTTTCGTTATTGATTCTGTATTGGAGTTTCTATAAGATAATTGGTTTCCGTTAACTGATTTTTAATATGTCTAATGAGCTGCGGTAGGTTTGGTACCACAATAGGCCTTTGTCTGGATTAACTCCTTTATGCATAGCAACATCAATTTAGCTTTTGATGCTTAGGTAACAGTTGTGATCTCAAAGGATCAAATTTATTTCTGTACTAGCACGACCTAATATAGTTTGGCATTGACATTAGAGAACATGAAAGAATTGCAACTGTGAAATACGAGATGTGTTAACTATAGCAGTCTATCCAAAGCTGAGTATTTCAAAGCTATGTACTCAATGCCTTAAATGAATGTTATTAACATGAGTTTTCAGGTATGCTCCTGCAACTCAATTATGGAGAGGCAGACTGCATGTGATGGGTGGCAGCAAGGAAAATCGCCACACACCTGGAGTAGATCACTGGAGTATTGCAGTAAAGAATGGAAAAGCATTGGATGAGTGGCGCACTGAAATACCTATTCCCCGTGGAGGGCCACATAGGTCTGCTTGCTACCTTCATTTATGTTTGAAATTGGAAACAAGATTCTGTTCTGAGGGTTAATTCGCCTGGATCATTCCTCTTCTGCAAAAATGTTTCACACCCAACTCTAATAACGCGGTGATTATCTTCCGTATTCTAACCGTGAATGTCACTTTGGTGACAGGGCCTGTATCGTGGTCAATGATCGGCTTTTTGTCATTGGGGGTCAAGAGGGTGATTTCATGGCTAAACCTGGGTCTCCTATTTTCAAGTGTTCTCGAAGGAAAGAGGTATACAGGTTGATCATTTTGTTTTGATTAGAACATATTGGATTTTAGCGAGCTGTGCTCTCTCTTTGTCATTGTTGGCGGTATATGATATAGCTTTCAGACTCTGCAATGTTTCAGGTAGTTTATGGCGACGTTTATATGCTAGATGATGAAATGAAGTGGAAAACTTTACCTGAAATGCCAAAACCCGACTCCCATATTGAGTGTGCTTGGGTAATTGTCAACAACTCAATTATCATCACTGGAGGTACTACAGAAAAGCACCCAAATACGAAAAGGATGATGCTGGTTGGAGAGGTGTTCCAATTCCATTTAGACTCGCTGGTACGGATCTTCACCTTTCCCACTCTTAAGAAGGATTATGCTTCATGTTCATATCATGTATTTTCAGCTGTCTGTTTGGTCAATAGAATACCTGTCATAGACCACTTTAGTCGACAGTAGCTGGTCGTTCTTGCTGTGTCGACTCATTTAGGAGCCGATGATGCAGTCACTTCTAAGTTGGGAGTTTCCTTAAGTGCATTGGAAAATATCAAAACTCATCTTCATACGTTATGTTTTGCTATCCTCATGTCCTCTATAATCTAAAGAAGTAAGCAGCTATTCACCAGATACGCGTGCTGTTGGCCTTGTTTCTGTAAGCAATGGTGTTATCTGTCATCAATGGCATTTCGCATAAAATGAGCTTTGCCAACCCCGCTTGCAACAAGGCCACACCTCTAATTTAAGCTAATCTTTCTTTATGTACTCACTTAGCTCACTAAAATCCAGATTTTGGGTGTTAGTGGTAAATAATTTTCCTTTGAACAAATACAAGAGAAGTCGGTGACTGTTAAACAAATTTCTTATATCAGTTTTCTACAGATGGTTATTACAATGGGCAAACATTTGAAAATTTCTGTCCATTTTGAATTGCAGACATGGTCAGTGATCGGAAAGCTTCCTTTCCGAATAAAGACTACCCTTACTGGTTTTTGGGATGGCTGGTTGTACTTTACATCAGGGCAGCGGGACAGAGGACCAGATAATCCACAGCCAAGGAAAGTCATTGGAGAGCTGTGGAGAACCAAATTGCACCTGTGAATCAATTTGTCAACCGGGCTACTCTTTCAACAATATTACAGCTCTCACAATTTTGACATTGCCTTCTTCCTACAATTGAAAAGGCATCAATTTATCCTCTTTTTGTGCATTTTCAATAGCGCTTTTTGTACAACCCATTTACGCATTTTACGATTATCAATATCATTACACTATATTGTTTTCATATCGAACCTTTTTGCCGCTCTGCTGATAGTAATGGAGTCCTGGGTGGCTGTTTGACCGGCTGGCTAGATCTTAGACACCCTTCTGTCTTCCGGCAACATTGTGCAAACTTTCATATTGTTCTCGTACTATAGCAGCACAAACTAAACCACAAAGAAATCTGATAAATGAAATGGATCCAAGACTGCGTAGTAAGAATAAGAGTTCTCAGCTCGGAGAGTGTATGAACACATTTCGAAAAGAAGGAATTTACAAACACAAATCACAGAAACAAGGTCCAGTTAACTTTGGTTATCCAGCCCTGCATTTACAATTTGGCCAATATGCCATGAATGAACAAGTCATCTATAGACATACACGAATATGACAGGGATTTTTTCTTTCTTTCTATTTTTCAGTTGTTAAATCTCCCGTTACAAGTGCAAAAGCGCTATAACTGCCCTGAAGATAAGGTAAAAACAAGTGCAAAAATGTCAAGAGTCAAGGTAGAAAGAAGCGTCCGTTAATCTATGTTTATGAATCAATTATCAACATGGATACACAGCTTCCAGACAGTTGAATAGAACAAACATGACTTCGTGAACGATTGTTTCCGCGGCAGCTGTTGTGTTTTTTCCTAACCTTAATTATATGATGTTTGGTTAGCTGTGGTTTAGTTCATAGGACCATCAGTAAATGAGGTTTGACCAGGTTTTGGTGAAGCAATTTTTATATATTTTCAGTGAACCACACTTCTTGTGTTTTTTATTTTTAGCTGCTTCATTTTTATTGTTGAAGAGACAGACCAAAACAACCTTCACATTCCTTCAAGAAACAACTGTATAAATTAAAAAAAGCTATAAATTATATCTAAAATGTTTGTATTTGAACAGATTGCATTAAGCGTGCTTGATGTCAATAAAAAATACCAATTTTTTTAATTTATTAAATGAAAAAGTAGAATGAAATAGGTGTATAAATTTAATTAAATCTATAATATTTTAATTAAAAATTATTAATATTAATATATGTTTTTGTTAGTTGTTTTATAATCTTAATTTGAAAAATATTCTTAACCAAACACATTAAACTATTTTTTATTAAATTTCAATTTCAATCACAGTTTTAAAAAAACATATATTTTACCAAACTAATTTTAATTAAAAATATTTTTTTATAAAATAACTTTTTAAAAATATAACCACAAAAATTATCACAACATCAAACATATTCTAAGAGGTCTACTATAGGCTATGAAACTAGTACCCATCACTTATCCTGAACAGTATCCAAAATACAATTACCTGTGAAACAAGAAACAAAAGGATTGAAGACATGAGACAAAATGATTAACGAACAGGGTTGGATTTGTACGAGGAAAAAAAATCAGCAAATGATGCAAAACATTCAAACCTCCCCTTTCACACCATGAAACCACTATAAATGTAGGTTCTGCGACTTGTCAAAGATTTTCAAATTAAATATGGATAAGATTTTCAAATCAAATATGGATCCTTGTAAGATATGTGGTTTTTCCATCTTCAGTAATTTTTTTTCCCTTTTATTGATTCTTTCCAAAATAATTTTTTTCTGTTAAAATGCCAACACAAATTCAAAAATGGTAACAGTTGAGATTAGCTTTTTGAGCTTTACTCTAAAAGACAAACGACCACTTATCACTGTATTTTTTGTTGCATAGACAATTCTAGTTAGTGTTTACTTGATCGACAGACTTTTCATCCTCAGCCATAAGACATGATATCCCTTAGTTTTAACTATCACATCATTATTCATGAAAGCAACCATCAATTGCAGCGTGTGGAGGCTCCATTTCACTGACCTGGTTCATATTCCTCGCATGGAATCCATGAGCCCAAGGGTTGCGTAGTAATTTTATATTTCACAAGATCCGTCATTATTTTCTGCAGAAAGTTTTATCCAAGTTGAGATGGACACATTAAACAAGCACATAAGAAATAAACATACAGCAGGGAAGGAGAAAGAGAGATGTGCCCAAAACTCATAATGGCGATTATAAGTTGTAAATGCAGTCTTGGATATGTCTCCGGAGCTTATTATGATCTACTGATAGCCTGCTCTTAGGTTAATCTTAGAGAAAAATGTTTCACCCACTAGTTCCTCAAGCAATTCCTCAATTGAAGGTATAGGAAATATGTTTTTAACTATCAGTTTAGTTTGTTAAGTGTCATAGAGTTCACACAAAGTTTTCATGAGTTATTCTTCTTCTTTTTTTCCACTAAGACTACTAGAGAAGTAAAAGGGTTATAGCTATGTTATATGATGCTAATTCTAGTATTTATAAAACCATCTTCTCCCCAATATCCTTTTGTAACCCTAAATATTTGTAAGGCCTCAGGTCAATACATTGAGTACCATCCTTTAAAGGTATAGAATGGTTGTGTGGTCTTAGTGGAGGTAAGCCTTATGGTTCATTGAATTTATCATGATATGATTCCAACAATATTGTTAAACCATGACTCATTTCAGCTTTAGATGGAAAAGTAGTATGCATTGAGTATATCTCACTATCAACTTCTTGTATTAGTTTTAGGCCATGCAAGCCGATCCCTGTTATCTAAGTTAGATTGTCCAACATGTTGTAGATTTATTGAAACTTGATTGTTTGCAACCTGACAGAGTGTTTCCCAAACCACTCAAAAATCATCCACAGCTCCTTATAATTTGATACAATGTTGTTTAACATGGCTAACCATTATATGCCTAGCACCATATCATAATTATTCAACTTGACAATGAATTCATCAACCACAAATTAACCATTTGTATCTTCCATTTGAAGTCTTTGCATACAGTTGTGTAAAGCATTGTTCCTCAATTTGTTGCTTTTATTGTTAATGGTTTTATGGCTATAAGGTCACACTGTAATTTGATGGCCAAGTAAATGTTGATAAAATTATGAGTGCTGCCCAAATTCACCAAGATAAAAAGTGGATGTTTATCTACTTGTCCAGTAACCTTTGGAATGAGGAAACTAATGATTATTTCTAAGGTATTGATGGAAATATATTGGGTAATTAATTTGCTCATGATTGAATGTCTCCTTCTTAAACCCACTATTATCCTTCACCTCCTCATCTTCATCCTCCATTATATGTGGTAAGTATAATTTCCTGTTTTTACACTTATAAATTTGGTACAAATTTCTCATCACACCAAAAACATAAGCCCTTAGCCCTTCTTTCATCTAACTCTATATTCCTTATAGGTATGGTAGGATTTATGATTGGTTTATAGTGGAAGTTTTGGTAAAAAGTAGGTAATAACCTAAATTGGTTAGGTTTTTGGTTATTTAAGGTCAATGAAGATGGTGTTTTGTAAGATGTTTGGTGGTTGATAGTTTTGTGTTAGATTGTTTGGTTGTTTTGTGAAAAGACTTTGAAATGGTTCTTGTGAAATCTTCTATAGGATAAGGTATTTTCTTACAGACTTGATAGATTATAAGCTTGTTTTAAAGCTCTTGGTTCAAACCTTTTCACCAAATTTTTTATTTCAACCTTTAAACCCTCTAAAAAAAACACTAAAGTTTGTTTATCATTAATCTCTACCCTATATATATATATATATATATATATATATATATATATATATATAAGTCTCTAATATAAGCTTCTAGATCTATCATCTACTTGAGATTCTTATGTTCTTCTACTGGATCTTTCTGCCACCCAAACCTATAGCACATAGCCTCCATATACTCACTCCAGGTTACTACCTAACTTTCCTTGCTTCTTATAAGATTTTTATGCAAATATAGAGCTATTTCCATTTAGATAATAAGAGGCTAACTTAAGCTTATCAATTTCAGCATTTTTTTCTATGTCGAAGTATTGATTTCACTTGTACAGTCACTAATAAACATCATCTCTATCAAAAGTAGGAAAGTTTTTTTTTTTGGTTTATATACCTTGTGGGTGGAGTAGTTTCCCTCACAAATCCTCCTAGTTAAATGGTTGATGGTCATTTTTATATTGGTCTCTCCAATATTAGTTTGTAGCTTCTATAATAAAGAGTTTTGCTAGTAAAACAACCCATTGATAATTCTTTGAGCTCCTTAATACTAGCATCTTGAGTGATTTGATGGCTTGTAATTTCTATCTATATGCCTCCAAAAACCTACTCATGTCTCTATGATTGTTCCTTGTTTGCACCTTCAAAAGACTCATTCAGCTTTATGAGATCTTGGGACCTAATGTCTAGCACCATGAATAAAGTATGAAGATCAATGGCTCTAACACCACTAGGTGTAAGTGATATTTTAATAGAGCCTATATTAATGGCCTCCAGAGATCAATATGGTGTTGTTAATGGTAGGAAAAACAAGAGAGGAGGGGCGAGAGAAAATTAAGTCATTGCATCATTCATTCATTTTTTTGCATATCTTTTGGCAATTTTGTTACAATGAATATAAAAAGACATTACTTCTAGAAGACAAATAACTAACTCTCTTATATGCCTACATTGGCCCATCTTGTTAACTAATTAAAACATTATGTATAGCATGGATAAAACGATGTGTATCATCAACGGCTTCATTCTAATGGTTATATTATTCAAAAAGATCTAACTCTCTGTTCTTTATTAGTTTTTTTCACGTTACCAGTAACTAATCTTGTAACAAGTTGATGAGGATGATGAACCAAAAAAGGAAGAGGAGGGTGATGCTGAGGAAGTTGACAAGGATAAGGAGACTAAATCCAAGAAGAAAAAGAATAAGGATATTCCTAATTGGTGGCAATAAGAAACCTATCTGGTTGTGCAAGTTTAAAAAGATCATTAGGGAGAGGTATGATTTTTACTATAAAAGCTTGACCAATGTTTAGGAGGACTATTAGGATATTAAGCACTTCTACATTAAGGTTCAGCTAAAGTTCAAGGCTAATTTCTTTGTACCAAAAAGAACTTTATTTATTAGCAATAGTCAATATCAACCTTTCCGTGATATTTTGACATCTACAGAGCTAAGGTTTCTACTATGAGCGTTGAAAGAGTTATGTCCAAATTATATGGATATGAGAAGAAGCCTTTTATGCTAAAATCCTATTAAGCAATTAATATTCAAGGAGTTCTTCAATCACAAGTTCCTTGTGAAGCCAAGGATATTGGTGGATGATAAATCCCCTCTACTTTCACAAATGAAATCAATGGTAATAGTGTTGATGTCATGGGATCAATCAAATGATCTAACTTGTTTCATAATAATGCTAAGTTGGAAGACTTGGAGGAATTAAACAAGCAATTTCTAGATTTTAATGTGAATTCTTAAGGGGGGAAATCTATTAATATAGAGGGTATTGTTACAATATCAAAGATTTAAGAATGGCATTAACACCAACTTAAACAACTAGTGCACAGTGACAGAAATAATATTGAAGGTTAATTTCCACACGTGATTGCTAATAGTTCTATGTGATTGAAAGTTAGTTAACAATTAAAGTTAGTTGGAAGGATAATTAGAAGTTAGTTTATTAGTTAGTCAAGAACTTAGTTATGCAAAAATAAATAATGAGCAAGCAATAAAAAGTAATCTTTTTAGTTGAGTAATGTGTTAGTTCTCCCTCCCCTTCTTTCTTTTACTTCTCCTTTTTTTTTCTAGTAACTTGTTAAGAATATCCTAACAATTTGTTTTTTAAAAAAACTTTCTTAGGGTTAAGGATTGATTGATTACTGAGAGAAGTTAAACATTGGAGATATATATATATATTGTCTATGTTGGTGTTGAGGTAGATGGCATGAGAGAGAAGTAAAATGAAAAGGTGTGTTTTGGGTGTTTTTCAAAAATGTGTTTCAGTTTTTCGATGATTTTGATGTGCTGATATCAAAAATAAAAAAAAATCTAAAGAAAAATTATTTTGATATTTTTCAAGTAAAAAGCATAGTACACTACAATACCAAATACACATAAAATATATTTTGATTTGTTAATTTCTAGAAAAGGATCAAAGGAAAACAAAAATCTCTCTTTTTTTTGCTTGTGATTGACTTAGGGATGACGATGTGTCGAGTTTTTTAAAATTCATATACTATTCATTATCTATTGGATATAAGATTTAAATATTTATATTTTATTTATTAGGTTTCATAGTATCATATGGATATTCATTTTTTTACTATTATTTATTATTTAATAAAAATGAAAATTATATATATGGAGAGTGTGTGTACACTAAATGATAAAATTATAAATCTTAATCATCTATATATGTATTATATTAATATTATATTGGATTCAAGAAAATATAAATATTATATTTTCCAGTTCACTATTAGCCGTTAAAATAACCACCTTATTTTGTTTATAAAAAATTTCACATTAATTTAAAAGAAAATAAAGCATAAGTTCTCAATTATAATAGTCATTAATGTTCAAACACTTACTTACAGATTATATCAAATCAAATTATTCATTAGACAATGATGGTGTAGAAAAAATTATTAGAGCGCGTTTGGTTTAGTTGTAGGAAATAGGTTTTTTTTTTTTATCTTCAGTTTTCTTTTTTCATTTCGAGCTCTCTCATTTCTTCCAAAGAAAAAATTAAGAGCATGTTTGGTTGTTGGAAATAGGTTTTTTTTATCTTCAATTTTTGTTTTTCATTTTGAGCTCTCTCATTTCTTCTAAAGAAAGTAGAAATAATGTTCTTTATATCTCATATGAAGGGGAGAAAAAAAGTTTCTAGCACAAAGTTCCAATATGTTAATGAAGCTAAATATAAAACTCAGAAACACTCTTCCTAATTAAAAAAAAGGGTGAAAATAATATTTGAACACATAACTGTAAAACACAGACGCACATCATATATATTTGAGTTGCCTTGTCAATAGGCATTTAAATTTAGCCTCCGCAATAAAAATTAACAAGGACAGATAGGAGAGGGGTCTCCTTTCACCTGATCAAGTCCAGTATCTTGCATTTGTTTCCCAGTATCTTCAATATGTTGGCAAGCATCAGTGACCTGCAATCATATCATGACGATATTTAGTGCCCAGAACAAGCTTCTATATTGCTTATAGCTACTTGTGTGAAGAAAGAAAGCTACGGAAATGAAAATAATGGATAAAAAACTTATATTGTAGAGCAGTACGACAATGGCGAGACACTCAGGACAAGTGTAGTTACATGCATGGCTTGCGAACTTCCACTCCATTTACCCTTAAGACCTTTTGTTTTTAAGAAAACACAATACAGAGGTGCAACGGATAGCGAAAGCTTGTTCTAAATAAAGCCCCCAGGCCATCATCTCATGGTAGGATTGAAAGTGACATAATCGATAGCTTCAAAATCAAGGGGCCATATTACTGTAAAAGTGAAAAATTAAATTACCTTTCAGGAGGAATCGCACAAGGCCTGATAGCATTTTGCAACTTTTTTCCTGAAACTCAAGTTGCTTGTATCTTTCACCTCCTTAGCCTTCTCGTTCTGTTGTTTTCTAGTGATTTAGAAATAACATCATAGTTTGAGTTTTTCAAGAAAAAAAAAGTTCACGAGTACATAAGACCAAATTCCAACTTTTAATAACAAATGAAACTAAGTTTTCATGAATGCCTTCATGATTTCTTGTTTCAATTACAATCTTTTACCTTTACCATTAGGTATTAGATATGTGTAAGCCCCAATTTATGTTTTACGAAATTTTCATGAATGAACTAGCCCTTTACTTGTTTAAGATTTCACGAAGTGATGTTCTTTTAAAATGAGGTGGAATCAGACTTCTCAAGATAACTTTCCACACAATTTTAACAATGATATGCAAAAGGCTATAATTGATTTTGAAAGGCTATAATTGTCACAAATTTTAAAGTATTTGACAAATCGAGCATCAACCGAACATTGAGTTTATTTCCTGACACTAGAAGGAATTCTATACCAAGCCAATTGAAACAAATCATATAACACAATCTAATATAAAAGAATCAAATTAAAAAAGAAAAAAAGTTAAGTGATAGAAAAATCAAATAAAAAAAAAAGCACATGATGCACTATTACAATCCAAATAGAGGTTACAGTAAAACCATAAGATGTTTTAGTTTTCATTTTAATTTAATTTAAATATAGATTATTTTGAAGACACTTGGATGGCATTCCAATAGGCCACCTGATTATCGTAACTGCAAGACAAACAGGGGTCACGAAATTGACAAGCCGACTTTAAGATCCAGAACTAGAAAGCTTAATTATTCAGGAAGGCCTTCAATGATCCACACAACATCAAAGCAAAAGAGATAACTATATTACCAGACGTTAGCTCAGGATGAAAAATAAACCATAATGTTATGCCATCATCCATGTATAAGGAAAAGGAAGGCTGAAAACAACATTTGAACACGAATTATAAAACACAACCAACCACACATCATCGAACATTTGAGTTGCCTTTGTCAGATAAGCATTTAAAACCATCCTCCAAGATAAAAATTAACGAGACCAAAGATAGGAGAGGGGTCTCCCTCTTTCACATGCCATGACATGATCCAGGACAGCATCTTGCAGTTGTTTCTCAATATCTTCAATGGGTTGGCAAGCATCAATGACCTGCAATCATATCAGACCGACATTTAGTGTTCAGAACAAGCTTCTACTTTGTGGGAAAGGAAGCTAGGGAAATGAAAATGAGAGCGAATTTATATTGTAGAACAGTATAAGGGCGGTAAGACACTTAAGCCAGCAGTAACTATAACTTATATGCATTGCTTGGGAACTTCCGCGTAACTTCAAAAGTGCCCATGTTAGGTGAGAAGGATAATGAAAGCTTGTGTTAAATAAAGGCTTCAGGATTGAAGGTGATAACCGATAGCATCAAAATCAAGAAGCTACTATGCAGGTCTGATTATTACAGTAAAAAGAAAGAATTACCTTCCAGGAGGAATCACACAGGGCCTGATAGCATTTTGCAACTTTTTTTTGAAACTCAAGTTGCTCGTATCTTTCACCTCCGTAGCCTCCTCTTTCAGCAGCTTTCTGATGATTTAGAATTAACATCATAGTTTTAGGAATTATTCGGAGAAAAAAAGATAGTTCACTAAGTACATAAGCCCAAATCCTGAACCTTAATAATGAAAGAAACAAAGTTTTCATTTCATGTTCTAAGTCAATGATTCTAGATGGAGGAAAGGAAACCAATATATTACTATCCATATTCCAGCAGTAAAATAGGCAAACTTCATTCCTATCAGTTAAACACCATTTAAAAATGGTGTATCTACAATATTGATTATGCCTCGGGTCTTCTGAGTGCTCATTTACCATAACTTTCCATGACCCCCTAGAAGATCTATGTATGTGGTGTGTGTATGACATAATATACCAAACCAGTCTTGTATCAAATGGCCACACAAATGCTCATGGTATTTTTTGATATAGCTATAGGCACTCAACTGCAATTAGAACCATCAAAGCCAGTTAATTTTCAGCAGGAAAGTCCTGCTAGAAGAAAAGGTCTGCTTTATTAGGGGTGTCTCCGTTTCTGACATCTAGAGTGATCATGTTTAAACCTTAGCAGTATTCCACGTCTAGAGAAAATGGTTGTGGTCTACAGCTCACCTCTGGTGGTATGTCAAGGTACAAAACAATATCCGGAGCCAGCAAGCCAACCTCTGGTGCCTGCAAATTAAGATCATCTCATTGAATTCACCTTGACAACCACAAAAGACAAAGCACCTTTCAAAAAAAATTCAATTTGAATTCACCTTGCACCATTCAATATCAAGTCCTTTTGCAGATGAAAAGGCCACTCCAGAATAAGAATAACGGTCAACAACAAGAGTGGTTCCATTTTTCAGTTGAGTTTCCATCAATGATCTGCAAAACCATTCCAAATACATGTTTTAAAACTATGTGAGCCCATGCTTATGTGACATGTACCACTCTTTTTCCCATACAACAGATTTTAAGAAGATACAAGTGCACTTTCATGAATAAGGGCTTGCTAGCATGAAATATGCATCAAAAGGAAATTGACATTTGAGAAAATCCATCCGATCTAGAAAATAATTCATTGGAATTCTGCAATGAAATCAACTTGAATCAATGACAATCCAGAACTCACTTCATATTGATTTTTTCCTAACACTAGCTTGAAACTTCTGGGAATCAAAACTCTTGTGAAGTGAAACCTCAACAGTTACTCTAAACAGCAAAGCGTATCATCATCCAAACCTCAAGAACATGGTTGTGTCATCAAACAAGCCATTATGCTAAACTTTTAGAACACATTTCCAATGAAATCTTATTTGATCAAATTTTGAGCATCAACCACGAATTCAAGGAAGCTTACTATAACAAATCTCAAATATTTAACCGTCACCAAAAGAGGATTTTTTACCTCCTGCTAAGAAAAGTGCTTCGGTCTATTTCAAAATACTTCAATTGGTACATGCAAAAAATAGACCTGAAAGGGAAGCAGGTAAGCTGAAGACTGGCCAAGTTTGCCTTGGCCAGTAGTTGGAAAGAAAGAAAGAAGGTCTTGGGGGAATAAATCTTCAGTTTTTTCCTCTTTCGATTACTCGCCAATTCTGACTGAGGAGAACAGGGCCATTCAGTAGTTATATTTCTTGGAATTTAACTCTTTAAAAAATAGGGGGGGGGGGGGCTTTATGAAACACACTTGCGCATGCATTTTCTTATTGTTTTTGTCAAGCTAAAGGAGATTTAGACAATGGATAATCCCTAATAGAAACCAAGGTGGGTACAAAATTGCTTATTTTTTTTAGATGCACATTAAGAATGTCCCAGATAGCCTGGAGAAACCAAGAGAGTATAATGCTACCTGATTACCCCCCCCCCCCAAAAAAAAAAAAAAAAAAGCACCAAAGCTAGAGGTCAGCTTAAATTCTCATAAATATAGGCAATCCATGCAACCCGTGATAATAAAACATACCTCTTTTCCCATCTATTTGCACTGAAAAGGAGATGGATCGTGCGATCATCCAAGTGTGACTTGTTCGAAAGATATGCAGATATCATTTGTCCAACACTAGTACTCCTATCAGGAAATCTCCATAATTCAGTCGAATGCCCTAGTCCCTCCAAGTAAGACAGTAATCTACTAGATTGTGAAGTCTTTCCGCTACGATCCAATCCTTCTAAAACTATCAAGGCACCCCTTGACTCACTGCTGCAAGCCCTCAGGTTGCAATTACTACTGGATTCCATTCTTATTGAGCTAACACAACACTTGTTGGGATGGTCAAGGCCAAAACTCAATAACCTCCTTGCTGTTAAAGCCCTCAAATTTCTAAATGCAATGTATGTAAAAATAGGTTAGATAATAGCATATTGACAGTAAAGGAGAAGTTTCAAATCCCAAACAATCGCAGTTGCTCTTATAACTTAAAAAAGGATAGGAAAAAAGAAGCAAAAAATAGGTGAGAAAATATATACATACAAAGCCTTGGTAAAAGAGCAGGCATGTATCATGTCCCTCCAAACTTAATAGCCTATACAGTCAACAAAGCAAATAAAAAAACGTTGGGTTTAAACCCAAATCACTAACTAAATAAAGGCAATCAATCTCAAATCACGTTTTATTCCTCCTTCAACGCCTAAAATAGCTTTCCATCATTTTAGATCTAAAAGCACCTGATTTTAGTTTAGTTTAGTTTAGTTGCCCGTGCTTGTGGAGTTGAGCCTAGCCTGCAAATGAAAAGGAAGCAAAGCAAATCCAGAAATTACAAGTAATAAATTGTTTTAAAATGAATAAAAACTTAATTAGAGTGAGAGATCGAACAAAATTGACATGAAATTAAAGGAAAAGGAGATCGAAAGACATACCGTAAAAGTGAGTTTTGATTTTCCAGAAGCTTCGATGAGCTATGGAGTTCCGGATTCAAATTGGGAATTTTTTTAACATCAGAAGCAAGAAACGGCGCTGAGAAAGAGAACGAGACGTGCCTGAAGTGAGAATCAATATCACCTGCAAAAATAAAAACTAAAAATCCACAAAACAATCACGGGGTATTTTATCTTCTTCCCGATTCTCTACTATCTCAGTCTCTCTTTTTTTGTTGCAGCTGCAGGTGTGAGCGGCGTTGGATGGCTGTCGCGGTGTAGGTGTTGGTGTCGGCTGGTGGTGTCAATTGCGCGGAAGAGGCTGCTGTGGAGGTTGTTATGGAGGAGATCCGTGGTCTCTGTTTTATGGAGATAGAAAAAAGTGTCGGTCTTGAGGCAGAGACCAAGGAAAGGAAAGAGGCGGCTCTGGTCAGCGGAGGTCGGTTTTGCTGATGGTGGCTGGTTTTGGGTTGTTGTGGCTGATGGTGTTCGGGTCTCACGATTGAGAGGAGATGGCGAGAGGAAGATGGCGATTGTATGGTCAAGGGCTGGTGAAGGTGGCGACTGACGGTTAAGGGAGAGAAGGAGGCTGGTGTTGCTGTTGTGGCGGGAGCAAGGAGACTGCGGGGTGATTTTGATTTTTTAGTCTAAAAAAAAAGCGTTTTACTCTGCTTCATTTTTTTTTAGGGGGGGTGTTTGTATTTTGAATTTAGCAGCGAGAGATCAGGTGGTATGTACTAGATACATGGCTGTGATTTGCCGTGGATTGTGCTGATTTTTTTTTGGCAGTGTAAAAAAAATTTATGACTTGATATCATAAAAAAAAAAAAAAAAAAAAAAAAACTAAAAAATAATAGTTGTCAATCCTTAAAATAAAAATATAAAATAATAAAATTAATAAAAAAAAAATTAAAAAACAAAACATCAGCAAAATCAAGTGAGGTTGTCAAAACCTGCAAGTAGAACCAATCAGACAATCATTATTTGATAGGTGGTCTGTACTATGCTGCAGACTTATAATTTTTTTATCTCAAAAAAAATATCAAGACAATGCATATTTTTTAAAAAAAGAACAAAATTCAAGATTATGATCATTAATTTGAGATCCAAAAATATTAAAAAGCAGTGAAAAAAAGATCGAGCCAAACTTAGTAAACCTGTTGAATCCATGACTCGAGACATGATATCAATATAACTCAATAAAAAAAAAGATAAATAAACAAAGAATACTAATTTTCAAAAAAAAATTCCTTCAGGTCCTCAAATTAAATGTCAGGGATGCAATCAACAAATTTAATTTAATAAAAATTTAAAATAAGGCCAACCATATTTTTCATCGGAGAAAAAATATCAAAACAATACAAACCTTGTAAACCCGAGTTAAACTCTCAAATCCGTAATCCATTAAATTCTTGACCCGAGCTCAATGCCTAAAAATTAAATGTTGGATGATAAAATTAATTAATTAATTCAATTCAATTCAAAAACAAAATTCCTTTAGAAAATCTAAATTTAACAAAGACCTATGCTATTTTAAAATTGACTACAAAAATTTTATAGAAAGCGAATAAAAAAAATAATAGGATGGGAAAGGATGGGAAAAAAAAAGCTTTAAAAAAATAAAATAAAAACCCACGAAACCCACATCCATGTCAACTTCATAAATTGGAGTCAATTTTTTAAACCTGTAAATTATTAAATTCTAGACTAGGACTCAACTAAGAAGTTTAATACCCCATCTAATTAAATGTTGAAAGATGAAATGAAAAAAAATCAATCTAAAAAAATCTTGCAAGGTCAAAAAAATACAATAATAACAAAAGTTAGATTTGACAGGAAAAAAACAAAAGAATGATGAAATTGCCAAAAAAACAATCGCAAAAATCATCTAAAAAAATAGCAATAAAAAGACATGAACCAAATTTGATAGTGATATCTATTGGGGTGAAATTAAAAAAAATCTTAATTTAATAGAGTATTTTTAATAAAAAAAAATTGCAATAAAGAGAACAGCGGTGAAAATGGAAAAACCCCTTAATTCCATAAATTATTTAAAAATTGTAATGAAGAGAATAAAGATGAAATCTTTAGTATAACAAACCCTAAGAGTTGATTTGATTTTTTTTAAGGCCAACACGAAAATCAAGTAGGAAAGAAGGAAAAAGAAAAAGAAAACAAAAGGCTACACACATCACTCCCGTCACTATCAAGCTAGACGTGTCGCTTATTCGTGGAGGAGATGCTAAGATGTTTGATCATCCTACACCTGAGATAACCCCGCATAAAGAAAGGTGGAAAAAATAGCAACACTTAAGGGTCAGTAAATTAATGGCAAGAGATAAAATTGAATAAAAAAATCAATAAAAAAAAAAACTCAAGTTAACTCATGTTAACTCGACTACCTTACGACTTTAGATATGAGATGGGGATAACCCCAGAAAAAAAAAAAAAAAAAAAGAACAAATCACAAAGCTCATAGCCCAATAAGTCAATGTCAAATGAAAAAAAAATTCTAAAAAAGAGTTTTTAAAAAATATCGAACTCAAACCAAGTAAATCATTAAAACTGGTGGACTAGATCATACGAATGAGACAACCTTGTAAAAGGCATAAATAACTACAAAGAAAAATCCTCTATTATAAAAAATAAAAAAAAAATGAGGACCAAATCTTGCACAAAAAATAATTGAAAGAAACCAATCAGGGATTAAATTGAAAAAAAAATGAAGAAAATGATAGAAAAAGAGTAATGAAAAAAATGAGGATCAAAATTTGAAAAAAATAAATTAAAAAAATAAAGGACAAAATCAAAAAATAAAAATAAATGCAAAGGATAAAAAAATCAAAAGAATAAGGGTCAGATTGGATATAAAAAAAAGCACATTAAATGAAATGCGAAGAGAGATAAAATTGAAAAAATAAACTTCAATAAGCATTAAAATCAAAGCAAATAGAAATTAAAAGAATGAGGACCAAACTCAAAACAAATATAAAATGGAGGACACAACTAAATTTTTAAAGGCTTGGCATGAAAACCAAGGCCTAGGAGAGAGAAATGAAGGGCAAGAGAAAAAACTCATCTTTGTTGAACCGCCGCTCTTCTTGGCAAATGCGGCACCCTAATAGCTGCACCATATCCTTGTGCATCGGATGAGATGGAGATCAGGTTTTTCTGTCCACCATAATTGTCCTCATGCGCCTCTAGAATAAAACAGAGGACTCTAACGCGCCGACGCGTGCATCGCACGTGTCAGCATATTTTATTGATTTATTAATTTTTTAATAAGATGAATTACAAAAAAAAAACCCCGAGGGCATACCATTATTACAAAACAACCATGGCGCAAAGAAAAAAATGTCCTCCAAGATCATTCTTTAAATTTGAAAAGTCAAAGGTTAACTACATAATTTTACTGTATAAAAAGAATGCAAAGACAAATAAAACCCTCTCTGCAAGGTCATTTTTCTAAGCATTCAAGGGTAGAAGCATTATTTTACTGTGCAAATAATAAAAAAAGACAAAAAAAAACCCTTTTTTTCAAGATTTCAAGGGTAAAATAATATTTTTACTATGTATTTTCAAAGTTAAACGACAAAATTATCTCTGATCAATCCACAAATGACATTTAAATCCCTTTGAAAAAAAAATTTTACCATCAATATTAAGGCAATTGTTAAGAGCAATAAAGGATAAAATCATCATTACACTACTTAAATTCATATTGATTCTCCTCATATGCTACAGGAAAAGACTAGACTGAGCCTTTTTAGTTTTTTTTTCCCGTAATGATCTCTAGTCTCTTCTTTGCAAAAAAACAATATCCTCATTCTAGGTAGTGTTAAGTTCAGTATATATGGAACCAAAAGTGAGAATGTCCGATAGTGATGGCATGTCCATTTTGTACTCTTGTGCATGGATATAAAACCCAGCTCGACAAGTTGACTGAGGACCTGGGTGATCCAAGGCCTTGGTCAGGTTTAAAATAGTTTGAACTTGGGCTTGCAATTAGTCTACTAAAACTCAAATGACCCGCCAATTCAACCCTAAACTCGGGTGACTCAATGTAATCTAGGTAAAACCTGATCTCTTTTTTATATATTTTTAAATTAAATAAAAAATATAAAGTTAATTTGTGAATACGTGACCTCATATATTTTTTTTATAATCTACATCCCTATTAAATGTAATATGCATTTTCTTATTGATTTTTGTCTAGCAAAAATAGGTTTAGATAATGGATAAACTCTAATTGAAACCAAGATGGGTATAGGATTGCATATTTTTTTGAGATACACATTAAAAATGTAAACCCTCTGGGCGAAAAATCATAAATTGACTAGTTTTATGTAAAATAAAAAAATTTATAACTCTCGATCGGGTTACTATAAAATTCTAAACATTTATGTGGAGTCTTCTAATATGATGCCTTAACTTGGGTTAAAATTTCAGAATTTTTGGAGAAATTTGAAATTTTAACGAAAAATCATAATTTGACTAGTTTTATGTTATTGAATGTAATTTTTAATCTGACCATCATATTGAGCTAAAATTTTACGAGGGACCTTAAAATATATCGAATAAAATCTCTTTAAAATTTTAGGATGAACGGAGCTCGGTAGTGCTAGAAACAAAATAAGAACCGTCAAATAGAAGCAAAAGGACTCATTAAGGGTAAAATAGTTATTGCCATTAAAAAATAAAATAAATCAACTCTCCTTTCCTTTTATATGCTGCCGACTGTGCAGAAGTAGAATGGGAAAAGAAAGAAAAGAAAAAAACGAGAGAGAAAGAGAGAAAAGTAAGATTGAGAGAATAACCTTGTAAACTTACAAAGTTCAACTTATAAAACACTAATTTAAGGCAGAATCAAGTGAAGGAAAAATGAATTGAGAAAGGGAATTTGGCTAACTTTGGGAGAGAAGAGAAATAGGAAGAAAGTCAATTGGTAAGCATGAGAAGTTTGGATTTAATGTTCGATTTAGATGTTTTTAAGCTTACTTGGTTAAGTTAGGAAGTAATTTCATGGAATTTTACTTTAATTTCCCTTAAATCCTTGATTCTTGAACTTAGGGTTCTTATGGGAATTTAGGGGAATTGAAGTGGAATAGCATGAAAACAAGTTGAAATAACAAGTAAATGAAGAAAAAATTGGGGGAGGAAAAGGAACATGACATTTGGCCAAATGAAGGAAAAGTGGAGGAATGAGTTTTGATGTTAATGTTAAGAAAATTATGTTTAATCATGATATTTGAAATATGCAAGAAAGACTAAATGAAGAAATAACATTGAAGTTGAGAAAAATAAGTAAATTCAATTTAAAAGAGAATTGAACTAATTAAAAGAAAGCATGAAGACAAGATGTTTAGATTGTGTTTAAATATAGTTCTTATATATGTTTATATAAAATAAATAATATGATGTGAAGGCATAAAAAATAGAAGGATTATTTGATGGAGGAATTATGAACATAATGCAAGAAAAGAAGTAACTTGATTTAAATATATGGCTATATGTGAAATAATGATGTTATGTTTGTTAATAAATTTTTATTAGAATGAATTACACATAAAAAAAATATTGATGGACTAATGATATAATGACATTTGATTGATTCAGGAGTTGTTTCTGGAGCTGGTTATCAAACAGGAGGAGCTAGGTCATTACGAGCAGAAGATAGGTGATTCGTCACCTTATTTTGTAATTATTAGTTTTTCCTACATATCTATGTTGTTTATTTAATTGATGTTAAAAGAATGAAGCAAATGAATAAATTGAGTGATTATTACAAACGAGAATTATTGATAATTGATGTGAAATTACCAGGATTATTATTTGGCTAACAAAAGAGGTTAGCCGGAAGCTAGGTAATTCGTATGGAATTACCAGATTGATTTTGGCAACCACAATGAGTTAGCCGGATTTCTTCGGTAATTAAGAGAATTACCGGGTTTATTTGTTAACAAAAAGGTTAACCGGATATGGGGTAATTCATATGAAATTACCAGATTGATTGGCTAGCAAAAAAAGTTAGCCGAATGCTGGGTAATTCATATGGATTACCAGATAGATTTTGGTAACCAAAATGGGTTAGCATGATTTCTTAGGTAATTAAGAGAATTACCGGATTTATTGGTTAACAAAGAGGTTAACCGGATATGGGGTAATTAGTATGGAATTACTAGATTAATTGGCTAACAAAAAAAAGTTAGCCGGATAATAGGTAATTCAGATGAAATTACCAGATTTATTAGCAGCCGAGGAAGGAAAACCAAATTTGTGAGTAATTATATGAAAGTGTTAGAATTATTTGGTAATCGAGATGAGTTAGTTGGATATTTGAGTTTTGAAAAGATTATATAAATGAATTGATTGAAGTTAGAAGTATTAAATTTCAAAGGTTAAGAGTAAAGTAATTAATATTTGACTAAGATATTGAGTAAATTAATTAATATGGTTATTGTTGAAACAGGTACACTGCGAGGTGATGCATATCATTTGATGTACGAGGTGATGCATATCATTTGATGTAGGATTTTTTCTATTTATAAATTATCATTTTAGAATGTAATATTTATTTCTTTATTTTCTTTGAAAACCTTTGTGTTATAAAAATCAAGTAGAAGATGTGTAGTATGTAATAGATGTATTACCTTTGTGTTGTAAAAATCAAGTAGAAGATGTGTATTATGTAGTGGATGTATTATATATATGTATATATGTTAGTATGACTAAATCATTTTCAAAATGATAAGATAAGTTTATAATATAAAGTAGTAGAATACATTAGATGTTTTAAGACAATCTGACTCTTAATCTTAATTATGGTATTCATTTAGTCTAAATGCATATATGTAGTTAGTTAGCATTTATTACTTTTTAGTGATGAAATTGTTTATTTTTCAAATTGTTTTAGTAATACTTTTATGTTGACTTATTAATTGATATTATGAGACTTGAATATATTGATAAGTATAAGTATTGAGAGATTATTTGATGAAAGGGATGTGATCCAGGATAATTGGATCAAGATGAAAGTTGTAATAACATATAATAGAAGTGTTGTCGATAACTTAATACTAATAAAAATAAAGGAAACACTTCCGAAATTTAAAAAAAAAAAAAATTCATAATGCTAGACATTATAATTTGAGGATGTTATAAATAATGTCCCGGCTAGCCCGGAGAAACAAAGAAAATATAATGCTAACTGATTAACCCCACCCCACCCCCACCCCCACCCCACCTAAATAATAATAATAAAAAAAACAAAGCACCAGAAGCTAGAGGCCAGCTTAAATTCTCATAAATATAAGCAATCCATGCAATCCGTGATAATAAAACATACCTCTTTTCCCATGTATTTGCACTGGAAAGGAACTGGATTGTGCGATCATCCAAGTGTGACTTGTTCGAAAGATATGCAGATATCATTTGTCCAATACTAGTACTCCTATCAAGAAAATCTCTATAATTCAGTCGAATGCCCTAGTCCCTCCAAGTAAGACATTAATCTACTAGACTCTGAAGTCTTTCTACTACGATCCAAGCCTTCTAGAACTATCAAGGCACCTCTTGACTCACTGCTGCTAGCCCTCAGATTGCAATTACTACTGGATTCCGTTCTTATTGAGCTAATACAACACTTGTTGGGATGGTCAAGGCCAAAACTCAATAACCTCCTTGCTATTAAAGCCCTCAAATTTCTATAACGCAATGTATGTAAAAATGGGTTAGATAAAAACATATTGACAGTAAAGGAAAAGTTTCAAATCCCAAACAATTATTGTTGCTCTTAGAACTTGAAAAAAGGACAGGAAAAAATAAGGAAAAATAGGTGAGAAAATATATACATACAAAGCCTTGGTAAAAGAGTAGGCGTGTATCATGTCCCTTCGAACTTAATAGCCTATACAGTCAACAAAAAAATAAAGGGTTTAAACCCAAATCACTAACTAAATAAAGGCAATCAATCTCAAATCACGTTATATTCCTCCTTCGGGTCCGTATATCTAAGCGTTTACAACCGTGTTTATTATGTAACAGTGAAAATCTAGTGTTTGGTTATGAAATCAACCGTGATTTTTGTACGTGGGCTCTATTATTAACTGCGTCGAAAACGTTGTTTTGTTGAAGCAGAAATTATTTGTTTCTCTCGTAGTGTTCCTGCCTTTCTGCTGCATGCGCACATCCTGCTAATTAATTAGCATGAACAGCTGCACTGTTCGCGTGCTACACTATTCTCGCCGAACCGGTTCTGGTTCAAAATTTAAAATGTATTTAAACATGTTTGATCTAGTAAAATAAAAAATAAAAATTATTTTTTATTTTTTTAATTGTATTTTATTCAAAAAACTAGTGTTTAACATTATTTAATGAAACTACATAAATTAAACAAAGATCGCTTGATGACGTAGCATTTGCAGAATTTGGTCGCAATTTCAATTTTGTTCCTGATTATATTTTATCTGATGTTGTTGCGTGCTTAAGAAACCAAAAAAAACTGTAGTCTTTGTCGGATATATTTCATACGTGATAGAATTGTAGATATTATAATGGAACAATAAAAAATATTTTATATAAAGTATTATTTATTTTATGATGTAATAGCAATAGTTAAATCTATAACATTTAAATTAAAAACCATCAACGTTAATATATAATTTTTTAAATTATTTTATAACCTCAATTTCAAAAGCATTCTTAACCAAACACATTAAACTACTTTTTGTTCAACCTCAATTCTAACCACAGTTTTGACCAAACACCTATTTTTTCAAACTAACCTCAACTAAAAGTACTTTTTATAAAACAATTTTTTTAAACCACAACCACAACAGCTGTCGCAATACCGAACACATACTTCAACACCTAAAATAGCTTTCCATCATTTTAGATCTAGAAGCACCTAATTTTTTTTTTTAGTTTAACGTGGGTGTTCGGGCCAGTTTGCACGCACCTCGACTAATCCCACGAGCCCTGAAGTTAACGACCATGTAAGCCTCCAGTGCCCATCATATGAGCAACCACAAGACTCGAACTTGAGACTACAGAGGGAGCAAACCTCTTAGTCCCAAACTTTTACCACTAGGCCACCACCTAGATGGTTAGAAGCACTTAATTTTAGTTTAGTTGCCCATTGTTTAAATATCAAGAGCTTTAGGAGTGGATTTGAACCTAGCCTGCAAATGAAAAAGAAAGCAAAGCAAATCCAAAAAATTGGGTCACCTCATATATTTTTATTTATTATTTTTTATTAAATTTATTTTTTAAAATAAATTTTATTATTGAATTAAATATAATTGATTTATTTAATATAACAATGCTTATTTCATTTTGTTTTCTTCAACTTGTTTTTTTGGAATCTTACTCTAGTGACCTATGCGAATTCTTCTAATATCATTGTCCAGACTTTTGTTGTTGGGTTTGAATCATCTTAATAAGCTCTTTTTATGATGAACATGTTCACAATAGAGTACGGTGGGTGTCCAACAATTTTTTTTTATTTTTTTTTGGGTATGATATTGATGACTCCTTTATTTTAATTAATTGCTGTCAAATATTTTTTTTTTATTAATTCATCTACTATTATTCTTATAGTTAAAATTAAATTATTAAATTACTTAATTTTATTAGATGCAATGGAATTAATAACTCAAATATCATATTTTTATTTATTTATTTAAAAAAGTTATCATTATCTAAATATCCGTTTTGCGTGCTTAAAATATTTTAACCGGTAACCGGCTGCTATGAAGCGCAGGTCATCGATGTAGTTTAAGGTTAACTAATATCTAGTAGCTTCCAAAGAGAAGTTAATATACAAGAATGCCCATTATACGCAGCTCTTTCCATCCAATAAATCACTTCTACTGCTAACATAGTCCACGTCATACATTACTATCCAATCACATTTAACTCCTGAATCCTTAATGTACTTCGCACGTGACACTATCACCGCCACTCATTATTAATTTGCTAGTTTTGCCCAGAGAAAAGACAACCTAAACTAGATAGTAATTAATATTCCATCCCAACCGCTGGTTTTAGATCCCACGGGTGAGATATAAGCACATTAAAACCGTCCAATTATAAAAACAGAAAATCCAACGGCCGCTATATGTCCAAATGACCCTATTTATAAGTAGGCAGTAACAAGCACTCTTCTAAACTCTTCTTTGCTCTCTAAAATAAAAAATTGAAAAAAAAGATGTTCTCTCTCTCTAGGTTTTTTTCAGAGCGTTGTCTCTTCGACTCGTGATCTAGTTTCAACCGTTGATTTCAGTTAGTCAAAGTCACTCTTCTAGTTGCTTCGATTTGGCTAGATTTGGGGTTTCGTTAATATAGGGTTCTGTTTTTATGATTAGTTTCTGTAAATCTTTCGTTAATTAGTATATATCGTCAGCTTCTAGTGGAGTTTGTGTCGGTGAATCGTTTCGCATTCATTGAGCAGCGAAGAGAGAGCAACTGGTAAATGTCTTTTTAGTGTTATTAGGGTTTTGTTTCTCTAATTTATATGATTGGTCTTGCAATTAGGATTTAAGGTTTTTTTTTTTTTTTTTTTTAATTCCTATATATTTTTTTTGTAATTTTGAACGGATAAATTTGAAATTTACTGAAATCCTTATTGACTTGAACTCTAAGCAGCTCTAATTTTGCGGTTTAGTTTTAAGTAAGTTTAAATGTTATTTATGGTTAATTTTACCCATATTTTTGTTGCTGGGAGTAATGGGGAAATCGAAAGGGAAGCAAAAATCTTTTTCTTGATTCATTGTTTTTCAAGACATGAATATTTCAACCCAATAAAGTAATGCAATTTAGAAAATTGTTTTGCAGTTAAATTGTGTAATTGTCGAGAAGTACAAGTAGATAATGACAGTATTTAAAATTCTCGGGGGATAATTTTATTCCCATGATTTATTTATGCAGAAAAACCAACCCACGAACAAAAGAAGTACTGGATTTTAGTTATTGGCTAAGATGATGGCAAAGAAAGGTAAATTCAGTGGAAGGTATCATAGAAGTAGATTTCACACAGCAGGTGAAATTGAGGGTTCTGCTAGTTCAGGAAGGATTGACACGGAGATTACAGTATCTGAGGGTTCTAGTGCTCCTGGGCGGAAATTTAGCAAGTTAAATTCCAACAAAGAGGACACTTTTGGTGTCCCTGTGCAGATATTTTCTCCATCGCACCTGTCACCATCTGAAAGGAAGGATTTAGGACAAAGGTTGAGATGGGAACTTGAACAAGTAAGGAATCTCCAAAAGAGAGTTGATTTACAGAGAACAAATGGTGTTACACTGTCATCTTCCAGTGACATTCTTAGTTGTAGCAATGGAACAAATAGGCCTCGGATAGAAACTTTTAGGAAGTCTTCGGTTATGACTTCTGGGCCTGGGAAGAAAGTGAATCTGACAGGACAGTCACGTGTATGGAATAGGGGTAATTCAGGAAGGTTTAAGTCTGCAAAACAAGTTCCAAGACAGACAACACCAATCACTCCAAATATAATATTGATGAAACAGTGTGAGACGCTGTTGAAAAGGTTGATGTCTCATCAATACGGTTGGGTCTTCAACAGCCCAGTTGATATTGTGAAGTTGAACATCCCGGATTATTACACTGTTATTAAGAATCCAATGGATTTGGGAACCATAAAGAGCAAGATATCTTCTGGTGCTTACTCAAGCCCTTTGGAGTTTATGGCTGATGTGAGGCTTACTTTCAAAAATGCTATGGTGTACAATCCACAAGGGTCTGATGCCTACATTATGGCAGATACTCTTAATAAATTTTTTGAAATGAGATGGAAAGCTATTGAGAAGAAATTACCAAGGGCTGGTGGTGAAGTTTTGCAGGAAAATTCAGGTCCTCACGAAGACTTTGAAACTGCTGAAACATCTCCTGCAAAAAAGAGAAAAGTAACCTCTTTCCAACATGACATTATGCCAGAGCCTGGAAAGCGGGGAATGACAGATGAAGAGAGGCTCAATTTAGGTAGAGAATTGGAGTCTTTGTTGGGAGAAATGCCTGTAAATATTATTGATTTCTTGAGGGAACATTGTTCAAGTGGGAGGAATGGTGGAGAGGAGGAAATTGAGATAGATATTGATGAACTCAGTGATGACACCTTGTTCACATTGCGGAAGCTCCTAGATGACTATTTGCAAGAGAAACGAAAGAATCAAACCAGAGGGGAACCTTGTGAAATAGAGGTATCTTACTCTTGGCTTACTGGTTAACCAGAACTCTCCTGCCTTTTTTGTGTATGACAGCAATTGTCTATTTTTGTCACAGCTATTGAATGAATCTGGGCCAAGCAATTCATCCATGCAACAGAAAAAAGGTTATTTTCTATTATACTTTGTTACAGTTGATGATAATCTGCTTTCAGGCTTGCACATTGGAACCTTTTGTTCACTTGATTCTGGTGGGCTGTGTGTTTAGGGAATGACCTGGGTGATGAGGAAATTGACATTGGTGGCAACGGGCCTCCTGTCTCAAGCTATCAACCTGTGGAGATAGAAAAGGAAAAGGATACAGGCCATAAGAGCAGCAAAATCAGCTCAGATAGCTCTAGTGGTAAAAAAAAGTTTGCCCTTCTATGTTTTTTTTTTGTTTGTGCTTCAAAATTTTTGTTTTATATCCAAAATCTTGTCCAAGAATCCCCACAAAGGTGAAAGAATATGCACGATTGATGTGTATTTGGAAGAGAACATGTTAATGAGGACTCGTTTAGAGTTCTAATTTCTTGCTCACTAAATGCTTCCTAATAGATTTATGTTCTTACTGATGTTTTTGAATACTGGGGAGTAAACCTGTGAAGTTGAAACTTTTAAGTGAAGAGGGATGGAAACAATGAAACTAACTTGGAGTAAGGGTTACGGAAATTGCAATTTTCAAACTTCTTTATTTCATAGATATGCTTCAGTGAGATTTATGGTTCTTTATCTTTTTTTTCCTGTCAGATAATGTACTTGAATTAGTTCCTAGCTTTGTTGTTAGAATCATCTTTCAAGGTCTGGGTACCTGGATTTACCCCCCTGGGAGTTTCCCATCATCCATTATCCATCATCATTTACATGTGTATGAGTGATTTAAGGACAGGAATTCACCTATGGTATTGATTGAAAAATGTGATTCTGACGGTCCACTGTGGTAATGGAAAATTTCGGTTAGGAGACGGCTTTCCTTAATACACTGACAAGCAGTGATGTCATATCAGAAACTTAATGCAACAGTATTGCAAGAGTTTTCTTGCTCACAAAAGTCTACTCATGTAATGAATCATTTCGACTTCCAAAGAGAATTTTTGTTTAAATTAAAGGGGAATATAATTTGTCTTACAAAAGAATACAGGTCATACTTGTCTATTTAGTCATGTGAAAGAGCTTTGTAATTTGTTCTTCAATTCTTTTCAGATTCAGATTCTGGCAGTTCTTCTCAAAGTGAATCAGATATTGCAAAAGTTTCAAGTCCAACAAATGCATCAAGGGTGAATTGCTTGTTTGAATAATTTTGAATATTCTTAATTCTATCTTTGTTAAACATTCATGATTTGGATAGAGCAGTCTGTCTTGTTTTATTTGCTGTTTGGAAAATGTTATTTAATTTCCCTTTTAACTTTAGGTTTCTGAAACCTTGGTTTGTGGAGCTCGATTAGGCAACAAAACAAATGCTGGTGCTCAGCTCGAGAGGAATCGTGAGTATTTGTTACTAAATCCTGCTTTCTTGCATGTTCCAAAATGTGGGTAGAAATAACACTTCAATGTTTAATAGTTCTTGTTGACAACCCTTAAAGAGAAAAGCTGAGCGCTGGAATATATCATGCATATCCTTGCTTTAGGCTGCCACATCATTATTATTGTTTGATAGTCCTTAGGCGAGAGATAATTTATCATACATGCTTAGCCTTCATTCTTGTTCTGATGCCAGCTCTTTTAGGGGAAACGAAATTGAACTCCACTATTAGGTATAGTTTCTATTTGGATTGTTCTGAAATTGGAAGCTGATGCAAATTCTATTTGAGCTCAGGTATACCTGAATTGTGTTTTAAAATGTTAAAAAGCTGCAATTGTACTGAACTGCGCATCTGATATTCTCAATTTTTCGTCGAGAGAAAAATAACAAGGTTGAGCTACATGTCTATAATATCTTTCTGAGCTCATTGAAGGCATCTTGCATGCCCTCAAATTTTTACGTTGTTTTTCCTGGTCTAGTGCTGCAAATTTTCTTACCTGTTTTTATCCCTAAAGTTTTCTAATTGGGGTCCTGTACAGAATCTGTCAGTGGTTTGGATCAGCTCGAACAGACTTCCCAGGAAAAGCTGAGTTCTGCTGAGTCTGATTGCCAGCAAGATGGTAAGTTTAAGAGGATGGAAGGACTTTTCTTTTTGTTTTATATTTTGGGGATCTTATCACTAATCAACTCATAAACATCTAAATTCTTAGGGGAAAGTGCTCCAAGTGATAGCCAGGTCTCTCTTGAGAAGCGGATTAGGCATGCTTTGATCAAGAACCGTTTTGCAGATACCATATTAAAAGCTAAAGAGAAGTCACTTTCACAGGTCTGGCACAAATTTTTCCTACCTTCAAAGTTGACCTTTTTGTTCATGTGCAGTGTGATAATATTTTTTGGATTTTATCTCATTTGATTTTATCTTGCTGGAATCAGGGTGACAAGGGGGATCCTCAGAAATTGCAGCGGGAGATGGAGGAACTTGAACTGCATAAAAAGAAGGGTTCTGTTCTGAATTGCCTTTGAACTTTTCACATCATGTCTGTGGTTCTGTGTGAATTCTCTTGGTTGCATGTTTGGGTGAACATGTGGTGTGCACTATATCAATGTGTATTTTAATTTATTAGCATCTCCAAGCTGATGATGTATTCTTGTCTGGCCAGAAAAAGCGAGGTTGCTTGCTGAAGCACAAGCTGCCGAAGATGCTCAAAGGCAAGCCGAGGCAGCAGCTGCGGCTGAGGCTAGACAGAAGAGGGAGCTTGAAAGAGAGGCAGCGCGACAGGCGTTGCTGAAGGTAAAAGCATGAAATTCATGCTGCAGAACTGTAGCTTCTTCATCATTCTGTGTTCTGTATTTTATTGGAGTATGCTTGTTGTGCAGATGGAAAAGACTGTTGAAATTAATGAGAACTCTCAGTTTCTTGAAGACCTGGAAATGCTCAGGGTTGTCCCTGCTGAGCATGTACCAATCTCTGTAGATGAGACGAGCCCAGATCCCTCACAAGATGGCTTGGGTGGGTTCAAGTTTGGGGCGTGTAACCCCTTAGAACAACTTGGTTTGTTCATGAAAGATGATGAAGAGGAGGAAGAGGGTGAACCGTTAAATGTTTTAAATCCTTTAAATGAAGTAGAAGAGGGAGAGATTGACTGAACTGTGATTCTTTGTTTGTCATGTTGAATCAAGAAGCAATGTTTTGACCTCTTATCGGGGGAAAATCACCGCCTAAGCAATTCTGAATGGCTGTCAGGCCATTAGGGTCCTTTCCTTTACAAGATGGGCTCTTGGATATAGCGAACAGGACCATGGACAGCCTGGATGTATAAATATTCTACTCATGCACGACATGGGATTTTACCGACACATGAGCTTGTGTGTAGGCCATGGAAAGATTGATCTGGTGCACTGCGTCTGCCCAAGAGCATAAAGACCTTTGTTGCCAAGCAGCAGAGAGTTGTGTTGAGACTCGGTTTTATCTAAGAGAGAGCTGAGTTTGGAACTACGTGAACCCAATATGGTATCTAATGATTACAGGCTATAAGATACTTTCTTTGGGTGACCTTGGAATTTGGTGGGAAGTCTGTTTTCTCTATGTTGTATTGTTGTTGGAATTTTGTGGTTGAAGGTGATGGGATCGCATTTGGTAGATTGTGTTTTGATGCTAATGGTGGTGTAATTGATCTTATTATCAGTTCTATGGCTTTTGGGTTGGTGTGCAATTGATATAGGTGGAGTGGATTATAGGTTATGCGAACCAAAAACTGATGTCCTTCAGGTTTTTGATCAAAGTCTAATAGAGGCCGAGGATAATGCGCTGGGATTCTGATGCCTTCAATGTGATATTGTGAGAGTTCAGTGTAATGTCTGTGGACAGGGAGGGGGATTGCAATTATATGGTGATGCTTGTAAGCTTGCTTCTTCCATGTGCTAGAGTGGCCAGAATGTCTACTGACCATTTGGAGCAACAGTATGGAATTTCTGGTTCCTCTGGATTCTTGGCCTGGTTATGTAGAATGCCAATGCTGAGCATTTTAGGAATCTGGTTTCTTTAAGTCTTGGAGGGCTGTTAGTATGTTGTTTTATTCCAGTGTCTTCTGCTGAACGATCACATGTATCATATTTGCTGCGAGTTCGGTCTTCAAAGAGATTCTTGAAATTAAAATTATTTGCGATTCTTCAAATCATATATAGATTATCAGAGATTTGTACTGTTTCGGAGTATAGTGGAATTTGATTTTAGATGTTTTTTAGAACTGTTTGATTAAAAAATTATATTAAATTCGTGTTTTTTTCTTTTAAGATTGTGATGTTTTTATATTAAAAAATATATTCGATACATTTTAAAACTCTTAAACGAAAAGTAAAAGCATTTGCAACATGATACTGAAAACATGCGAAAACTCTTATTTATTACTCTCCGTTCTCATTCGATTTTAAATAACCTATATTTATTACCAGAGGAGATTTTATTCTCTCTCCGCATGAATATATATATATATTTTTTAGTTTTATTTATATTTTTTTTTTAGTATTAAGTTTATTAGGAATTATATTTTATATTTTTATGAGGTTTTTCTAGTCTTATATATAAATTGTGTCTTTAACGAATTGATTTGATTTTTTTTAAAAATTTATATTTTAATATTGAATTAATTAAAAATTAAAAATTATAATTTATTTCAATTTACTTTTTATAAGGTTATTTTTATCTTATGACTTGGGTTACAGGGTTGATTGATTAATTTAGATTGACTCGAGTTGTATTTTTTTTTAATTTTATTTTTTAACACTGATTGAAATTAAACTTCATAAATTATTTTAATTTGTTTTTTATTGATTTATCTTAGTTTTATTATCCAAGTTACGGGTTTAACAAGTTAATCCGAACTCCATTTAGATTTTTTTATTGATTATTATTTTTTAATTTTAAATTTATTAAAAATTAAAATTTATAATTTATTTTTTAAAAGATTATTATATTTTTATGATCTATTTGATAAGTTATTTCATATTGATTCGAATTGTTTTAATATATTTATATATAAATATTTATAAAAAAATTATTTTAAATATTTATTTTAAACTAATCATCTAATTTTTTTAAAAATATTAATTATAAGCATTTCTAGTTTAAATAATGTTTTTTTAAAAAATATTAGGAACACTTATATATTTTTTTATATTAAAAAAATTAATTCCATCGTTAGCGTAATACGGGTTAAATTTCTAGTCAACCCTGAAATAGTAGCGAACGCTATAAAACGACCTCGCCTTTTGAATTCCTTTTTCACAAATCCCTTGGAAACCTTGAAGCCTCAATTCCTCGAGAAGCACGGACGAAAAAGGCAAAAGAAGTGAGAGATAGCCTCTCACCAAACGGCCCCCTTCCCCCAACACCACCACTACCATCACCAAATCAATCTCCTCCCTCTCTATAAAATCTCTCTCTATTTTGTGTGTGTCAAATCACTCTCTAAATTCATTAAAAAAGAGGTTCAAAAAATAATGGAAACCCTAATCAAATCACTCCCAGACCTCCCTATCCTTTTCTCCTTCTTCCTCACCATTTACCTCGCAGCCCATTTTCTGGTTTTCCGTAACTGGAGTCCCAAGATCCGACCCGAAGCAGCCAGTTGCTTAATCTCTATATTTCACGGTACACCGGCGGTGTTTTTAGCGACGCACGCACTATTCACCAACCCAAACCGAGGTTTCTCTTCCTTAAACACAAAAACAGAAGCCTCGGTCCTTGATTATAGCATTTCCTACTTCATAATGGATCTTATTCACTACCTTATTTTCTCACCAAGTGACATCCTTTTCATCGGGCATCACTTGGCAACTCTTTTTGTATTCGTCACTTGCCGCTACCTTGTCGCTCGCGGCGCCTACGCGGTACTGATGCTGTTGATTCTTGCAGAGGTGACTAGCGCGTGTCAGAACGCGTGGACACTTGCCAATGCGAGGAGAATCGATGTGGAGTTTGCTGCCAAAGTGTATGATTTTTTGTCTCTGCCATTTTATGCCTTTTATTCCGTCGTTAGAGGGATTTTGGGGCCTTATTTTGTGTATCAAATGGGTGCGTTTTTTATTAGTGGGGTTGATGGTGGTATAATTCCCAAATGGATTTGGGTTTCTTGGTTGTTTGTTGTTGTAATTGCTATTAGTGTTAGTATTTTGTGGGTTACCAATTTGTGGGTTCAATTGTACAGAGAAAGGAGTGCTAAATTGGAAAAGAAATCGACATAAATTAATAAACTCAAATTTATGTTTTCATTTCTTCATTTTGGCTCAAGAAATTTCCCTTCATTTTACATTTTCAATGCAAGCAATCTATGATTTATGTAGCAATTATCTGTAGGGCTCTAGGTGGTTAAGTTGATTTGTTTACTAGTTATTATCTGAAAACGTTTCTTGTGAATGCAACTCTGATATACATAGACGGTGTTTGAATGTGTTTGAAAGTGTGATATTGATTGTATTTTTGAGTGTTTATTTCTCAAAAAAATATCAAAATAAATAAAAAATTTAATTTGAAGTTAAAAAAATTTAAATTTTAATAAAAAAAGGTTGAAATTCACTTCCAACTACCTTCTTATTACAACGTGACAGGTATGGCCTTTTTTTTAAAAGAAAACATTAATTAATTATTTTTTATTTTAAATTATTTTTTTATATTTTGAATCATTTAGATATATATTGATATTAAAAATAAATTTAAAAATAAAAAAATTTAACGTTAGTCTTTCTGCTAAAAGTGTACTATGGTGTTGGAGCTGGCCCACAAGAAAGCTGTATGGATTAATGAAGTAGGTAGGAGTGGCTGGCCCAGGCTTTAAAAGGTTGGTTGTATGATTGGGAAATTTTCCTCAAAAAGGGGTTGAGTATGGGCACAGAATGGAATGGCAGTTGCATGTCCTTCCTCTCACGGCATTTATGTTGATGTTCAAATGGGTGGGCAGGTGCTAAGGTTTATAGATGTTGGATGCCCACTTTTATATGACCAAACTGGTATGGAATTTCGTAACAGCTGAAACAAATTTGAGCAGCTAAGAACAGTTTTGGCTGCAGAAACCTCAATGAATCATAGAATTTCGTTTTGTAATGAATTAGACGAGTGAAAAAGAAGAGCAGAACTGAATTAGAGTAGTTTCGGAATTTGAGCTAGGAACTAGTGATCTAGTCAGGGAAAATAATTGTACAGGTACTTGATTTCTGATGGGATTAGTCAAATATGGGAAAGATTAGATCGCCCGTGTCGAAGGGGAAGCAGGCAAGTGTAGCTGGCTTTTTGTATCCAACCTGTGATCTTTACGGCCTCTTGTTCTATAGAATTCATAGCTGGAAATAGTAGCGGTCTTTAGAGTCAAAGCGGTGGTAAAGCTTTTCTGTTTTCCAGGATGAATCTTACTATTTCTCGGTATTGTTGTGAGTAGATTGGCCGGTTGGTCAGAATGTCTAGAGGACTCAGGACGTCGATCTCAGGACAAGACAGAAACATTATGTAACAATGACAGTCTCTTGTGGGTTGAGAGTTTTTTCTCCTTGCATAATATTGAGATTTAAAGGTTTTGATTTGAGGCAAATTTAATAAAATGTATTTTGAGTTTGTAGTATAAAGACACAATTAAAAGAAAAAAAATCAGACTGAAAACAAAGTTATTGTTCCTTTCGTTCATGTTTTGGTAATTGAAATTGAGAAATGAGAGAAAATTATCGGGAAATGATAAAGAAAAGAAAAAGTTATTGTTGATTAAATTTAAGTAAAAAAAAATTAATTTTGATATTAATAAGTGAGGAATATTATTGAAGTGTTTTTGATGATTTATTTGACTGGAGAAAGCAAATTGGGGCTCATGAAAAGGATTTTCTTATTGCAAGATGGGTTTTTTTAGGGTGACTCGTGACTTCCCAACCTAAGGTGGTTGGCTTTTTTTTAGTCAAAGATGCCTTGTTTGTTTTATTTTTTTTAAAAAGGTCAACATACACGAATCTGGGCATATAGGCCCATGCGTACTGGGCTGGCCCTTCTTTATTATGGGTCCGGCACTTGGTGTGATTTTATAAAAGCTTTTTTTATATATAATTTTAATTAAGATTCATTAGAGTAAATAATTAAAAATATGTTTTGAATTATTTTATTAAATATCATTCAATTTTTATTTTTTTAATATAAGATTATAGCATTTTTTATATTTTAGTAAATATTATTTTTTTTAGCTATTTTTTTAAATAATTTCATATGTTGTCTTTCTTGTAGATATTCTTTTTATTATTGTATAATTAATAAAAAATATATTCCATAAGGTCCAAGTAGTGACGAGAGAAGTTTATTATTCATATATTCTTTTTAATATATTTTTGCAAATATTGTCAACTCTTGCTTCTATAATTCCGATGAGTTTTTATTTAAAAAACAATATTCTCATAATTTTTTTTAAAGAAGGAGATAAATGAGTTTTAATTAATGAGATACATTTTTTTAATTTTTATTTCAAATTGTTCATTCTTTTTATATTTATTTTAATTGCTTTTAATTTTTTACATCTAAGAAAAGCTATATATTTTTTTGCTGAAAAAAAATAGCTAGATTTGGAGGAGGAATTATACTGGAAAATTATTTGATTTCAATGGTTTTTTAATCATTACTTTTTCTTTAAAGAACAACTTCATAGCCATATAATTATATAATTAAAAAGAAATAAATTGCTCCCCAGCACGACATTTATCTCTCAATTTTGTTTTAACATTTATTTGTGTATATAATTTTTTGTTTAGTTTATTGAATGCATGCTATAAAACATATTACAAACGCTTTCATACTCTTTTTTTTTTGTTTTTGCGTTGAAGATTATTTTTTGCAGCGTAACCAGGGTAAGCATACCAGTCATTCCTGGTGTTCAAACAGGACATCAATAATTTGACTCTTCAACAATAGCTTTTGGTGAGAAAATTCCCTATACCATGCAACAATCTTGAAGCATGGTTCAGAGAAATTGTAGAGTGGAAATCGAACTAAGATGTCTGCATTGCAGGAGTAAGCTCTTCCAAAACCATGAATGATGAGTTATGAGAATGACAGTGAGGAATCATGACCTCCAAGGACTATGCAAAAATGTTGATGATATTAAAGTGACTCCAGAATTCCTTCCATGGCGTTTCATAGGAAACACAGAATCCGAGCCAAGGTTAGTACTCAAATCCAGACACTTGTTTACCAAAAACAAATCATAAGATTATGTTCTGCTGACACGCAAAATGCAAGGCAACTGTAGTTCAAATAGAACACAAACGGTGGCAAGGCTTGAAAACAACATTGCTGGACAATGGAAAAGACATCTTATTTTTAATACAGCTACAGGGCGCCAATCTAATATAGTTCTCAGAATTTACACTGAGTTGTGTAAGGATTGATCAAGAGAAAAACTTGTAGCCCTTGGCATTAAGTATGATAGTCCGCAACCCTCCAATAGGTGACAAAATCATCAATAAGAAGCCAAGTATAATGCAGATCTGAAATGGAGAAAGCAGGATCAGGTTTGAGGAGATGAAAAGCATATCAAAGTGTGGTGTGAAAAATTAAGCATTGAGCATACCCAGTTGGTGATCCATGATAAGCTGAACCTCTTAGGTTTGTAGATGGCCAGCCACATGATACAAGGGAGCTGAAAATGAAAGGAAAGAGATTCAGGAATTGGAACTGAAGCATCCTTGAAAAGTCCGTAAACTAAACAAGAAATTTCTGCAACTAAATTTCATTTTTTATTGCACAGGACAAGAAACCAGTGATTACAAAGTAAGTTGTTGGGGCAAAAGCAAATCCTCCGAAGAATCCCAGAAGACCACCAAAGAAAGGGAAGCAGATGCCAACGAACATTGTAAACGCTGAAATCAAAATCGAAGTCTCAATTTATACGACTTAAGCCAGACACTTCCGAAGTGACAACACTGGTGAAATTTACTCACCAACATATATATTGCGTGTGATGAATCGAAGCTTTCTGGAAGGCCTGAAATGCAACTTCTTTACCAGCAACGTTTCTAGCATGTCAAATACTGGAATTGCATATATCTGTTGTACAACAGAAACAAAAGAATAATAATAATAAAAAAAAAAAGCAGGACAAATTCATGTTAGTTTTGCTATCATGGTGATTGAACTGCTCATGAGACATGATCAACTGCATCAAATCAAACCTGATAGCTTCCGATAACGTGGATAACGACAAACATGTTAGCTGCTACGATGAGCCATGTTGGTTTTTCTAACGATATGAGTATGTTGTCTTCGACTTTATTACCGAACATGTAATACCCTATCAGAGCAACTGGGAAGTAGCACAATGCTACAACTATATAGGCAACCACCACTCCTTTCCACATTGGCCCTTTCGATGGCTTGCCTGGTTTAGATGGAATTGTTGCTTGAATCTCTAACACAACGTTGTGCCCAGCATAGGCAAAAGCTACATCGCCCAAGGCAGAAAAGAAATTGAAGACCGTTCCAGAAGTTGTCGAGGCTTTGTAGCCATAGTCGACATCTGGCTGAACACCTTTGTGGACAGAAGCTGACCATGCAATGGTAGAGTAACTGCAAAAGATTAATTACACCAAATACGATTGTGTTTGGTCATCATCAATTAGAAAGTACAAAACAAGAAGTAAATGAATTCCTATGACTCTTTAAGAATTCTCTGTTGCATTAGGTGTACTCTGTAGGAATGCTTTTCATTTATAACACAGGAGGCTGCAGTCTCTGGCTAAAGCTGATCGTTATTTTTCGAATTCATAATGGATTATGCTAAACGGTTGCCTCATTGATTAATTTCTAGAAATCATTTAAGCAATTCGTCCCTCTCATTTCCATCCTATCCTCTTCAATTTTCCAGCAGAAGATTTAGAATTATGTATTGCAAATCAAAGAGGGTGGTGAATTGACTTGCGGCCAACATACCTCAAAGACATGACTGCAGCAGCCAGTGAAACACCAGAGATGGAGTTAAAGTTGGGAAGATGAGAGAGCACGAAATGAACCGAGGCGAAAATCATGATAAAGTAGGTTAATTTGATCGGTGCACAGTCTTTGCACACTAAATTGTGGATCTTCTGAAGTGATTTTCCTCCAGTAACCATGTAGACTATGTCAACCCCTACTTCACAAATAAGCTGCTGGGGCACTACTATGTAAAGACCAAGTTTTTCACCAAAGGCATGCTGGCCAAGCTCATGGTATCGGTCAAATCGTTTCCCAGGAACCATCTCATGCATCTCAACCATTTGCCATAGGGTGTACAAAGTGATGGTCCATGAGAGCACAAGAATTACGGTACCAGGGCCCCTGGAATCAAAGATGAAAAAGACCTGAATTACCAATCATGCCGTCACAGATTAAGACTAATTCCATTTTCTAGAAAAATTTAAAGATTTAAGGACAAATATGAACCAGGCAATTTCACGATGATGCTGACGAAGACACATACCATCCAAGATTTGCCATTGCATATGGAAGACTGAGGACACCAGCTCCAACCATGGCCGTAACATTGTGGAAAGCTGAATACCACCATTTTGCATTTCTCGAGGAAGTGATTGGAAGCCAATCATCAATCTCCTTCTTCCTTCTATCTGCCTGTCATTCACAATATCACATCTCCTTGTTACTTTCAATAACAAAACTGCACAGTTAAAAATTGAGTAATCCAATTCCAAGTACATGCTAGATAGATATTCCAGAAAATAAAAAAAGGGTTCATGACTATGATTTGTTGATTGATCACAGACTCAGGATCTTGGTTCCACAAGCTAACATGATTTGCAATATCCTAAGGCATATTGTATGTAAAGTAACCTCCTATTTTTGCTTCTAATAACTTTGTAATCCTGCATCCTAGCATAACTCAGCAGAAATATTTCTGTTACAAGAAGAGGTAAGATCCTAATGGACAAACAAAGCCTGCTGTAACTTCACACAGTAGAGTCTAGCTATCATTCCAGATGAAAACATGTTGTTGTGCAGGACAGGAGAGGGACATACTTCTGATAATTCCTCGGGGACATCAGGTTTTTGATTATCAGGAACTTGAGTACCCATTTCTGTGCTGGCTGAGAATTTTGTGACAAATGAAGATGACAATGAATCTTTGGAAATAGCAATATATAATTAGGAATTGCGAATTAAGGAAATATCGAAAATGACGATGACTTTAAAGGGATACCGTTCGCCAGCTTGATGACAAGCAACATAATCCAAGAGAATTAAATATATGGATCTTTTTTAAATGGAAATATATACTGCAAAGAGCAGAATACACGAGCGGTATCTTAATTAACAAACAAATATCATACTTACCTTAAATTCCTTTCTGTATAGATTCTTCATTCTCTCTTTCTTTTTTTCTTCTTTTTTTTCATTTTTCCATTTTGTTACATATTCTATTGTAATGTTTTTGGCACCCTGCGTGCATTGAACATGAATGATTTTGGCTTTGGAAGTCCAATGTATTTCGTATTTTTTTATATAGAATTTTATTTTCAGCTCAGTAAAACGTTTTCAATTTTGCATTGAAAAAGAAAAACTAAAAAAGGAAAAACCATTTTCAGCACACCCTAAGCGCTCTTGGTCAGGTGGGCAGGCTGTATTTTGGCTTGTTGATATTGATGTTGGTCGGCATTCATGCACCTAATTCTTGCAGCCTTCTGCTAAACAAGATAGAAAAAAAAACATACACAGCATTTAGATGCTGCAATTTGCTTGTATTTCCCGCAAAGAGGTTAATGACATTGGCCAACTATAAAATTCGTCATTATTATTCCTCTACTTTTCAAGTAAAATTAACCATCAAATCCTGTCAACAGCTGGGGACCCTAAATGCTTTCCATGCAAACACAGGATTACCATTTTTGCAACATGGCAGGTGATATTCCTATCACGGAATCGCCACCTTCGTAGGAGTATCTGACCGAGGCCTTTGGCGAAGTGGCAGGCAGGCCTTGAAACTGTCGAACTTCTATTCTATTTATCTATTCTGCCTACTCCATCTGATATAATTTATTATGCTTGCACTGACACATGGCGCCAAACATTGCAATGGTGGAATCTTTGGGAAACATACAGCTACCATACGTTTAAGGTTATAGTATTAGTAATACTGACAAATCTGCTGGTGTATAATCAACAGCTGTATGTTTGCTAGCACATCACTTTGAATCAAATCCTCATTGATATCTGATCTACAAAACCACGCGGTCCCGTTCTTTACTATTTCTGGGCTAAGGTCAACTTATTCTGCATTCTCTATCTATGACAAGAACAGCCTGCAGTTTCCTGGAAATCTCTTCACATATCAATCTTTCTTTTCATGGCTGCACCAAGAATTCAAACAAGGATGTAAGAAGGAAATATTCTTTATCGATACGGCATGCTATTTTTTCCATTCATCCCAGCAAGGTTTTTCTTAACCACAATTAAAAGCAACTCAAACACGAACACGATCAAATACCTGCTACTATATGGTTATTCTCGCTCTCGTCGAGATAAATCGAACCCCATCCTCTGTTCCTGCTTATTTATACGAGATATTTTAAAAAGTGAATATCCTTCTTAGTAGTCGCAGGGTTTGGAGAAAGAATATGAAATATATATATATATATATATATATATATATATATATATATATTATCAAGAATGAGAAAAATAATATTACAAGAATAGAATACTTATGCATATGTAAATTCAAGGGCTAACCACTGAATCAAAAATAAAAAAAGAGAGGATAGGTTGATGGATCCCAAGCTTTCTATTCTAATTTCTAATATTAGAATATAGCTTATACCTGATATAAAAAAAATAAAAAATAAAAATATTAGATTGAATGGAGTTGATGAAGAAGAAGATTCATGGGTAGTTCATCGGATAACAGACAATGTGATACAAGGCCCACCACCATAATAGTTTAATATAAAAAAAACTAGCTATCATTATTAGTTTATCGAAAGTTTTTTTTCATAAAGGCAGTCTCCCACCTGAACAACTAGCTAATTTCAACTATTAGATAATATTTTGTTGCTGTTTTGGGACAAAAAAGAAAGATATACGAAGGATATTATTGTGGAGACGAAGATAAAATTAGGATAATTTTTAGCCAATTTTCAGTTTCTCTAAAATGGAGAGAGAGAAAGAGCCAAGCTATTTTCAGTTTCTTTTATTCTGAAACAATAATCAAACGTGACCTTATAGTCCAACACAAAATCTTCCAACCATCTAGTTTACCACACAACTGAAGCGAGGAGTTTATCCTGACACAAAGAGCATAAGGTTTGTTTCTGAAATATCCCCTTGAGCCATATCTACAATTTGAAAGATAAATAGACATGGATAGTTTGCGTTAATGCTCCCTTCTCAACCTTTACATCTTTGGTTATTTTGCCTTTGAAGCTTGCAAAAGAAACCAAACACTGCCCCAGAATACCAATATCAGTATAATACAAACAAGAGCTCTCGGCTTTCCAGCTTATCATTGGGTGATGATCCCTTGTGATGAACTTCAATTTATTCAAAATCTTCGTTTAATATCCTACATCAAATTTTTGTTATAATCAACAGCATCCTGTGCCATCTCTGGGCTCCGATCTCAAGCCTAACGAGATAAGTTACCTTAACATTTTTGCCTAAGTCCTGACAAATATTGATCCTTATCCTGTTCTTCCTTTTTATCAACAGTTGATCCATTTGGAAGCCAATGATCACATCAAGAGTATATTTCTGCAATTCCTTGAGTTAGTATAGGCATCACCTTTTGCTGTCCCTTAACATCAGCTGGTGAGAATCGTGCAGGATTTCTTGCTATTATTATACCCCTCTGCAGCTTTTGTTGTAGGTATGGTTCTTACTCTAACTTCTAGGATGTCATATTTCAAAAGCTGATATTATTTATGATTTAGCAGGAGAATATGGGTATGATATGAGGGAAACTGAACTTGATTATCTTATTTATTATTATGATATCCATAGCAACATTTTAGCAAAGTCTACTTTGTAAAGCTTGCCATTCGATTCCACTACAAAGTGATCTTTTTTTGGTTGCAGAGTAATTTTTTTTGCAATGATTATTCAAACTGAGAGTGCATTTCTTGTTAGACATTCTGACTCGTCTTCTTTATTTGATAGCTCTAACATGAGGATTCCAAATTTCTGTGAGCAAATTCCAGGCAATTAGATGCAAGACTTTCCGTTATAATATGTGGAAATGGCAAAGTGCTGCAGAGATTTTCTGACGTGAGATAAAAAAGATGGTAATCTATGCACAAACATATTCACCTTAAATGCAAATTAAAACACTTTATCTGTATTCATTTCAGTAGTCGAAGAAGGGAATTGACAAGCCAAATTGAGCTAAAACAAAACATGAAATGGAAAAGGCGTGATATATGCATACACAAATGGTGAAAAAAAAGAAGGAAGTAGAGGCATGTAGGAAACCCTCTTATGAACTGCGGCCACCATTCAAACTTACACGAGCAAGAAGCATGTTAATACTCCAAAACAGTCTATTAGGGTCTTAATAATACTGGATAAGCCCTATTTAAAGATCTAGTTTTGTTTGTTGCCATCGTTGCTGTCACCATTTTGGTTTCTTCACTTGAGGATTTTTGTTTTATAGCAATCTCCTTCATGCAGGTTTGGAAAGGTTGTTCAATTGTAGAACTTGTAGTCCTTGGCTTGAATTATGATTTGCCTCATCCCTCCAATGGGTGATACAATCATCAAGATAACACCGAAGACAATGCAGATCTGCGGTTGAATAAATTAAGTAAGATTGAGTGAATTTAGATAGAAAGCAAATAAATAAGCGTAGATCTTCAACAACTTACCCAGTTAGCCCACCAAGATAAGCCAAACTTCTTTGGTTTGTAGATGGCAAGCCACATTACGCAAGGGAGCTGAAGAATGAAACAGTGAGGTTAGGCATTGATGCAAAATCTTTTAAGAGACCAATCACATAATAGTTTTCTCAATCATACTAGACTGAAATAAAATAGAGCCACTTACAAAGTATGTAGTTGGGGCGAAAGCAAATCCTCCAAAAAATCCAAGAAGACCACCAAAGAAAGGGAAGGTAATGCCAACAAACATTGTGAATGCTGCAATGAAAAAAAGAACAGATAAATAAATCTAATTTCAAACTCGATCCACTTGATTTCACATGAAAACCTTGAATTCAAAAGCTAAACTTAATAACTGAGGAGTTCTCTTACCAACATAAATATTGCGTACAAAGAAACGAAGAATCATAGTGGGCCGGAAATTCAATTTCTTTACTAACACAGTTTCCATCATGTCAAACACTGGCATAGCATAAATCTGCATTGTGGAAAAAAAAATGTTGAAAAATCTGCAATAAATATCAATCTGAAGTAAGGAGGAAAGGCTAAGATAAGGTTTGATTTGCACCTGGTAGCTTCCAATAACATGGACCACAACAAACATGTTAGCCATTGCAATAAGCCATACAGGCTTCTCCAATGTGATGAGGATGTTGTCGGAGATTGAATTTCCATAGATCCAGTACCCAATTAGAGCAACAGGGAAATAGCACAAAGCCACCACTATATAGGCAACTATGACTCCTCTCCACATAGGTCCTTTGGATGGCTTCTCAGGTGTAGATGGGATTGTTGCTTGAATCTCCAAGACCACATTGTGCCCAGCGTAAGCAAAAGCCACATCACCCAGGGCACTGAAGAAGTTAAAGACTGTTCCTACCTTGCTAGAAGCTTTATATCCATATTGCACATCTGGCTGAACACCCTTATCAACAGCAGCCGTCCAAGCAATCGTAGAATAACTGCAATGAAAATGTAAATCAATTTTAGTGCAAGTGAAGTTCATAGATTGATAGATGGCAACGTAGTTTCCTAAGACTCAAAATGTTAGAAAAACATATCAATTTCTAGCCCCTTAAATTTCTCTTATCTACTTTTTTATTTATTATTTTTTAATTGTGTTGTGGGGTTCCATATCACAAATTTTGGCACACAGACTCTGTAAATTTTATGTTAAGGCCTAAAAGTGTAGGGTTACCTCAAGGACATGACTGCAGCTGCCAGAGAGACACCAGAGATGGAGTTGAAGTTGGGGAGATGGGAGAGCACAAAGTGAACAGAGGCAAAAATCATAATGAAGTAGGTTTGTTTGATCGGTTTGCATGTGCTGCACACAATATCATGGAACTTCTTCAATGATTTGCCCCCAGTAACCATGTACACAATGCACACACCAACTTCAACAATAAGTTGCTGCGGCACAACAATGTAGAGGCCAAGCTTTTCACCAAAAGCATGTTGACCAAGTTCATGATATCTATCAAATCTCTTTCCTGGCACCATTTCATGCATCTCAACCATTTGCCATAGTGTGTATAGCGTGATGATCCATGATAGGATTAGCACAGCCACACCAGGACCCCTGAAAATAACAAATAGAACGTTACGTTGATAAAAAAGTCATTAATAACATAATGAAATGGGCCACAGCTGGGAAGACGTCTTCTCTTCCTTTAAAAAAATATGCTGCTGAACATACCATCCAAGCTCTGACATGGCATAGGGGAGACTGAGGACACCAGCTCCAACCATGGCAGTGACATTGTGGAAAGCTGAGTACCACCATTTTGCATTCCTTGAAGAAGTAATTGGAAGCCAATCATCAATTGCCTTCTGCCTTGCTACTTCATCATCCTGTCATTGATATTTCTACATCAATTTTAACAGCAAAACATACAGAATAATGCAATAGAATCGTTGTTTCTTGCTATTGAATCAGCAACAGAATTAGACTATAATTCAAGAAAATGATATCAGACAACGCAAAAAAGTTGAATAAATTTATTTCCCTCCCTTTATCCTACAAGTTGACACTACACAGTTCATTCTGTAAAACAAAGCTTGCAGAAAAGTCCCATTAGTTCTTTTCATTATTTATTTTTTAATATTCCAATCCTATGGATCTGGATATCCCTAAACCTCTGGAATAACAAGCACTAGATCATTTGTCAACTAGTCCATTTTCTAGTAGTTCAGTTTCCAAAGTTTGAATCTTCATACTTTTGGAACCTAGCTAGCAGCCAATTGGTTGGTTCACACATCACCCAACCACCACTATTTATAACGTTAATCTGACTTTGACTAGCTACACATAGACCCCATCATTTCTGGCAATGGAAAAAAGTGTCCCTGTACTAAATATAAAACAACCATAGCCACCGATAAAGACTTCAGAAATAATCATCTACTCTTCCTCAAGTCCTGCTTGATCTAACATGGTTTCCCACACACACACTCCTCTTATCCTTGTCTTTTTTTTTTTTTTAAAAAAGAACTATTTATTTTCCAAAACAAACCATATTTATTTGCTGTAATGAGTGTAATGGTCAAATAATATGCAAGTAGCCATGTGCATGAAGAGTAAAAACCGCAATCGTCCCATAAAAAGAAAAAGGCAAAATTATAGTAGTAGAAAATTTATGAGCTGTATGTATACAACGACAAGGCTACAACTAAGGCAGTATCTTAGAAATTCATTAAGAAAAAGGGTACTGGTATCTTAGAAAGTGTTCATTATTTGGTGCACCCTCTATTAAATTTTAATCAATTTTTTACTCTAGAATCCCCCAAATCCATTGACGATGACGATGGTTACAGGTGTTTTTTTATTTTTATTTTTCAGTGGCAACTGGCAATATACTTTGTAAAGTTGAGAACCAATAAAGAAAAAGATTGAAAACTATTAATTTGAATTGCTGACCTAGCTAGCTAGCTAGCTAGCTGACATGCAAGATTAGAATACGGCAGAGAAAAAGAGGAGCATAGTGGTGAGTCAAGTGGATACAAATTTCCAAAGATAAATGTTAGGCTTGGAAAAATTAACAAGAAGAACGAAGCAGTGGATGTGCGTGTAGAGTCTAAATTTGTAAAGTCAACATATTGAAGGCAATTACGTGTTTACTAAAGCTGTCTAATTAAGTCTAAAGTATCAATAAATAGAAAACAATAATTTAAGAAACCACAACTTTTTTGAGAAATTAATTAATCATAATAAAAAAAAAAACTAAAAAATGTGCAGCAGAAACATACTGAGGATTCTTTCTATGCTTCTCCTTCTTTAAGAAGGAAAGGGAAGTATATTGGAGCAATAAACAGAACTATTTTTATATAGCATCGCTATTATATACTCAATTCGGACAATTAAAAAAAAACGAAAATAAACTGACTGGACACAGGCTATGAACATGAAGATTGCCAGCTTGATGAAATTGCAGTAAATTAAAGGGACTCGTGCAGTTTAAGAGATTAAAGGAGACAAAATGTAGATGCCCTTTTGTTTTTTTGAAGGAAAAGAAGAAGCAAGACACTGTGAATCTCTCAGTGAATCACATCAGCAGATTTGTTCTTTGTTATGCCCTCAGTTCTTGACTACATGATGATGCACACAGATTTACCACTTAATTCGTAGCAGAGCACCTGAGCGTTTATGGCGAGTTCTTGTTTTTAATAACATTCTTAATTACATTAATTAGATTCTCGAAATTGGATAAAAAAAGAAGAAGCAAGAAGCTGAAACGTTTCATTTTCTCCTCTACTTGCTAAAACTTTGTCCCGAATGCAAAAAAAAGGACAGGAATTAAGAAAAAGAAATTCTAATACATAACAAAAGGTGCTAATTGGAGAGGTTAATGATGCAAGAATCAAGTTAAAAGCTAACTAAAGACAAAACTCCAACCATTTTGGAAAAGTTCTCATCACTTTTCATGTCTTGTTTCTCTGCAAAACTAACAATATCTAGGAAAAAAGTAAGAGAGAGAGGGGGGTGGGCTCACCTCTTTCTGGGTGTAGCCATGATCATTGTTAGTAGTTTCAACACCCATGTCTTCAAACTGCAGAGAATGACACGCTGAGAAGCTCAAGAAAATTCAGAGCTATAAGATGAAATATTGCATCAACGTGCTTTGAACGAACTCAAGCGCTAATCCTTCCTTCTATTTATAAAGAAAAACCAAACAACACGGAGAGAACCGAGTGAAGTTTTTTGTTTGACTTGATTAAAGTCCTTGTGGGGACAGCCAAAAAGCCTATCTTCTACCTCATCTTTTTGAAAATTCCACGAAGTTGCATTCGCTTAAAAATATTAAATTATTTTTTTATATATTCTTAAATGATTTCAATGTATGGATTATAAAAACATTAAAAAATATTATTTTAATATATTTTTATTTTAAAAATATTCTACACTGTAATATCAAACCCACAATAAATTATCGTTTTCATTGTAATTTAATTTTAAGCTGTTTGTATGGTAATCACAGTAAGAAAAAAGGAATATTTACCATGGACCAGTAAGTTTAGCCTAGCACAGGATAAATTACAGTATAATTAAGCAGTAACATAGTCGTTTTTACCATCCAAAAAAATTTACCATCCATAATTAGTGTCAACATTCAAAGAAATCATGAGGAGAAAAAAAATAAGTTTAGCAGAAAATAATGACTGAAAAAAGATTACAGCATAATTAATAATAATAATAATATAAACTTCACTCTCGTTCGTAAAATAATATTACCAGTTTTTTGCTTCTTTGGGGAAGAGAATAATAGCCTTCTCGATCTGAAGATAACTTATTTATAGGCTTGATAAGGAGAGTTGTTTTTACTGATAGCAACAAGAAATTCTAATCCTTCCATGATTAGAATTCAATTCTATTCCTTGTAAAATAATAATTCTACAAAAACGGACAGTTTTTTTTTTTTTTTACTGGTAGAAAGAGACAGAAATTCTAATCCTTTCATTATTAGAATTCAATTCTATTCCTTAGATTATAATACTGTTAAAAGGAGGTTAGCAAGCCGGTAAAAGCATAGTTTAGACCTGATCAGGTTTAAGTTCTGGGTTCCGGGTTTTGACCGGGTCACCGGGTCGCTCGGATCATTTTTTTTAAATCAAAACGACGTTGTTTTAGTAAAAAAAAACAAAAGTTAACGGATTGTAACCGGGTTTTTAATCAGGTCTTGCCGGGTCAACCCATCGAGTCAGCCGGATCACACCGGATTTTTTCTTTTCCTGTTTTTTCTTGAGTGTACGGGCGGGCAAATGCTGGCTAAGAGTTTTTTTTTTTAATTAAATAAGTCCTTTTTTTAACAGCACAAATGTAATTTTCATGGGCTGTTTTTTCATTGACAAAAACCTATAAAAACAAATTATCGAATTAAGTCAAATTAAATAAGTTATTAAAGTAGTAATTTTTAATTCAGAGATTAGTGGCACTTTGATAAATAATGAAGGAGGCTTATGTGCAATTTAGTCCTTGTAGAATGATATAATTCATTCGTATGGAAGTACGAGATCCCTACCCTTAAAATACTAGTAAAATTATTCTTCCAAGAACATGTTCACACATGCAACTATAATGGAAGATTTGTTAAAAAAAAAATTTAAATTTCAAATCATTGGTTAAAGTAGCAATTTAAATAATAAAAAAAACACAACAATAATAAATAAATTGACCAAAAAAACAATGAAAAAAAAGATAGGAAGAACCACACCTGAGCTTATCCGGATTATCAAACAACTCCATTCTAACATAACTCAAGAAAAACTAGAAAAAAAAAAGTTGAACTTCAAAATAAAAAACATCAACTTTAAAAAAGGAGAAAAAACAAAGCATTCTTAGGCGAACTTACTAAACCTAAACTACTCTAAAAAACTTGCAACTTGTTAGATCATATACCCGAGTTTAATTAAAAAACTTAAGTGTCATCCAATTTAATTTTGAATGATGGAATAGTTGAAAAAACTACTAATAAAAAAACTTACAAAATAAAAGGAGTAGCAAAAAAAAAAAAGAATAGACCTAAAATCTGACAAGAAAAAACCCATTAAAGATGAATTTTGAAAAAAAAAAGTATCTTAAAAACACTGCAATTAAAAGAATCTACACCAAATCTCGTCGAACCACAATACACGGGTCATTTAAGGAGGAAAGGACGAATCAAATGATGTGGTGGAAGCGCCATGACAACTACCAAAGTTAGCTGCACGCATTGCTTAAAGTTGGCAGAGCGTTTGACACGTTGATGGTTGCTTTGCATGCACCAACAACTTTTTTTGTTTTGTTTTTATTTGTACAAAACCAAGAATACCCTCAAGACTAGTTAACGAACAAACCATGAGGAAATTATTACCAAGCCCTTGAATCCATGGCTAAAAAACTGGAATGACATAGGTAATGTAGTAATTCTGGTATTCTATCAAACATAAAAGTACAAAAACATTCTTATACAGAAGGCATTAGATTATTTTATTATAGGGTTACATTAGTTATTTTACTGTGTATTTTAAAAAGCAATTACCAAAATAACTCAGTCAATTCTTAAAAGACATTTAAATGATTAGATTTTTTAATGTTTAGACTTAAAAAAATCACTAGTCAAGTAGATTTATAATCTCAAACAAAATTGATGTTTTATTTTAATAATACTTTTTAATAATATTTTTTTATACATTCATAATATTAATAGTATGTGTTGTAGGTATTTGAAAAAGACTAGATTATATAGAATCCTGCTCAATCAAATTAAGTACTATTAATTTCTAAATTAATGTTATGATTTTATTTTATTTAGTTCGTTGTTAAATAAAAGCAAGGTCCCATCCAATCGGGAATAAAATATAATTGACGACTGAAATAATTTTTTTTAAAAAAATTAAGGACACAATCAAATAAATTGAGTGTATGGGCCGGCAAATGATGGCTAAGAGTTTTTTTTTTAATTAAATAAGTCTTTTTTTTTAACAGCACAAATGTAATTTTCATGGGCACAATCTGTTTTTTCATTGACAAAAACCTATAAAAACAAATTATCGAATTAAGTCAAATTAAATAATTTATTAAAGAAGTAATTTTTAATTCAGAGATTAGTGACACTTTGATAAATAATGAAGGAGGCTTATGTGCAATTTATTCCTTGTAGAATGATATAATTCATTCATATGGAAGTACGAGATGCCTACCCTTAAAATACTAGTAAAATTATTCTTCCAAGAACATGTTCACACATGCAACTATAATGGAAGATTTGTTATAAAAAAAAAAAATTAAGTTTCAAATCATTGGTTAAATAGCAATTTAAATAATAATAAAAAAAAACATAACAATAATAAATAAATTGATAAAAAAAACAATGAAAAAAAGATAGAAACCCGAGCCTATCTGGTTTATCAAACAACTCAATTCTAACATAATTGAAGAAAAACTAGAAAAAAAAATCGAACTTCAAAAAAGAAAAGAAAAGAAAACATCAACTTTAAAAAAGGAGAAAAAACAAAGCATTTTTAGACGAACTTACTAAACCTAAACTAATCTAAAAAACCCGCAACTTGTTAGATCATATACCCGAGTTTAATCAAAAAACTTAAATGTCACTCAATTTAATTTTGAATGATGGAATAGTTGAAAAACTAATAATAAAAAAACTTGCAAAATAAAAGGAGTAGCAAAAAAAAAGCCCTAAAATCTGACAAGAAAAAACCCATTAAAGATGAATTTTGAAAAAATAATAACAAAAGTATCCTAAAAACACTGCAATTAAAAGAATTGAGACCAAACATGAAAGATTAAAAAATTATAGGGGGTCAAAAAGCTTAAATATCATCTAATTTAATTTTGAATGATGAAAGGTTAAAAAAACTACTAATAAAAAAATTTACAAAATAAAAAGAGTAGCAAAAAAAGAAAAGAATTGGCCTAAAATTTGACAGGAAAAAACTCATTAAAGATGGATTTTGAAAAAAATAAAAATATCCTAAAAACACTGCAATTAAAAGAATCGAGACCAAACTTAAAAGATTAAAAAATTAATGGGGGTGAAATTGATAATCATTTGTAATATGATATATATTTATAGATTAAAAAATGGTAGGGGTGAAATAAAAAAAAATTGTTGAAAGTAAATCGAAATTTTTTATCCAGATTCAGTAAAAAAGCATAATCTTTAACCAATTTAATTTAAAAAGATAAGATCGCTACAAAAATACTAATAAACAAACATGTAAAAGCAACAAGAAAATTAAAAGAATAATGATCAAATTTTTTTTAAAAATTATAGCGGGTGAAATTGAAAACATACGTAAAAACTAAGCAAACCTGGACAAAACATCCTAAACATGATCAAATATTAAAAAGCTTGCAACCTATGAAAACCTAGATCCAGGTTCTATCAAGAAGTTTATTATAAGCAAATTTTAAAATATAAATTTAAAAGTTTTTGTTAAAGCAAAAAAAAAAAAAAAAAAGCCTTGAGCGAACTCGGCAACTAACCCGGGCTAAGAAATCCAACACATGACCTAGGACATGAGTTTGGGATAACGCTATAAACAGGAAAGCTTAAAAAAAAGAAGTCGACTCGGACTAATCTTCTAAATCTATGATCCAGGTCATGATACCGTTGTGACCTCATTAAAGGCAAACCCGAAAAAACAAAGAAGCCAAATTATTAACCAAACAAACATCGAGGGATGAAATTGAGGAAAAAAAAACTCATAATAAAAAAAAAACAATGCAAAAAAAAATAGCAATTAAAAGAATTAAGATTAAATTTGATATAAAAATCAAATGAAATTAAATATTCAAGGATGGAATTGTAAAAAACCAATCCATTAAGAAAATAATTAAAAAATAGCAATTAAAAGAAGCATGACCAAATTTGACACAAAAATTAAATAAAAATAAAAATCTAGGGGTGGAATTGTAAAAACATTAATCAAGAAAATGATTCAAAACAAAACAAATAGCAATTCAAAGAATGAGTACCAAATTTGAAAATAAATTTTAAAAATCAAATGACTAGAGATGAAATAAAAAATAAAATCCAATTAGAAATAATTAATATAAATACAAAAATTACAAATAAGAGAAGAGAGACTGAATCAAAAGAAAAAATAAATTGAAGGGCTAATACGATTTTTTGCATGTTCAGAACGCAATCCCAAGAAGAAAAAGAAAGAAAAAGAAAAAAATAAATTCGGGTTCTCTTGTTAATAATTCATTCATATGAAAATACGAGATCCCTACCCTTAAAATACTAGAAAAATTATTCTTCCAAGAATATGTTCACACATGCAACAATAATGGGAGGTAGATACAACGCATATCTCAATTTGCGCAAATCAATCATCAAAATTGCCTAATGTGATCCTATTTAAGTGGCATAATTCAATCTCTTCCACGACAGCTCTGTGCTGGTGCTCCATCGCTTGACCACAACATTTGAAGCCTTCCACATTGGTGGGAAGAGACCGACCCACCTCTGCAACTATAATGATGATTTGATTTTTTGTTTGTTTTCTCATATGCTATTTATCGTTTTACTCCTCCTTTTTTTTCCAGCATTATCGCAACTTATATATCTTGCTGATCTTCAGGATTTACACAGAGCAGGATAGCATTTTCAACAAATCGATCATTGTGATGCTCGAGATTTTTTTTGTATTCGTTGAATCAAGTTGAAATTAATATAATGTTCTATAAACCTTATTTTTTTATATTAAAATTTTGTAGCAACTGAAGGTCAGGAAAGATTTTCAATAAAGCTCAAAAATTACTGCTTAAAATGTGCAATATTCTTTCTAATTGGTGTATGTTTTTTTTTTCAATGCTATTTGGTTTATAAATCTTTTATTATTATTTTTAAATTTATTTAGAGTTTTTTTTTTTTTTTTTAGGTTTCCTAATTTATTTAAATCAATTTAAAAAGTTATAAACCTTTTAAAGAAGAACCATGGCTACCTAGAAAAAAAAGTATTGAATAATAAAATTAAAAATTAAAAATTTTATGTGATTATGTATTTTTATACTCCATGTGTTTCTTGTATTTTTACGGGATTCTGTATTTTTATATTCCATGTGTTTCTCGTACTGCTTCGATATGCATCAACTTGAGAAAGAGAGAGATTTGAAATCTGGCAGAGGTCTTGCAATGCTATAATGCAGCATCGTGGTACACGTGGTACAAAGTGCATTGCCAACTATCCTTAAATTCTACGAATTCATGATATGCCATGAAACTCCATGAAGACCAGCTTCGTGCCCATTTGAGATATTTCCTGGCAATTCAGTCTCCATGGTAGCATATTTTGGAAAACACGTTGTTTGGAATCGATTTTTTATTGTAATTAAATTTAATTATAATGTCTAATTTAAATTCAATTAAAAAATAAATTGAATTCATATATCTAAAAAAAATATAATTCAATTCAATTTGTTTCTTGTATTACTGTCATTACTTTCATCTTATTCCTTCAAAACTCTAAAAAAGAAGAAGAGTATTTTGAGGAAAATAGTTTTGATTTTAATTTATCATTTTAGTGTAGCAAGTTAGAAGGGTACTTGGCTTTTGATATACTTTTGTATAATTTTTAGAGATTAAATTCTATTTGAAATTCAATTTTTAACACTTAAAATTATTTCAAACATGAAATTTATTGAAATCTATATATGAATTAAGTCGGGCTATAAATTAATTCTTACAAAATTAATGAGGAGTTTGGTATATAAATTGATTAAAATAGATACAAAATAGAAATTAAAGAACTAGAGATCAAAACTTCATTCAAATTCGATGAATACCTATCCGTTAATTCAAATGAATATTTATTATTATTGTTGTTGTTTTGAATGACATGAATATAAAAGATTCTTACACGTTAAGCGATGAATATAATATATATAAATGTTGCCCAATAATGAATCAAAACATGATCCAAAGTGTATATTATAAACAAGTATTTGTATATGATATTTATAGTTTTATTATAATATTCATAATTTTGAAACTCTGACCTGCAATGCTGAATAATAAATAGTTATTAGCTTGAATCCTTACTAATTTGATTTTTGGTGATATTACACCAATATTTTTTTTTATTTTGTTTTTTGCCTCTCATTGACTTTGAAATATTTTTTCAGATTGGGTTTGGATCACCAAAAGGATATATTTGATGGTTAAAAAAATTGATGCATTTTCTTGACTTTCTAAGTTTGATTCGGGTCAACGATGAAGAAAATCTTAATTACTGTCCCCCTGAATGTATTAGAATGTTTTCGAAGGGCCCTTAATTAAGATTGCCCTAAATGTATTAAGAATTTTTTTTTTTTTTATGAGTAAGATCTAATTAGTTTTATTAATGAGTTATAATTAATACAAATCACAATAAACACAAATTACTACTTGGACATGTAGCTTTGTCCCAGTTTCTTGAATTGGCATCCACTAGTCTTTTCATTTAAATTACCTAGCGTCTGCACAATTAGGCAATTAAAAACTTAAGCTCTGGCTTCTATGGGTGGCAAGTATTTCCCTCTTGTCAAATGTCAACACATACCCATTAGGCAATTAGGGGATTGCTTCGCTGGCTAGCCAAATTAACACTCCAGCAATCCATCGAACCTGGTTGCCTTAAAGTAGTTCTGAATTTGAAGTGATTGCTACACTTCCATCATTAATTAAAAATTTTAATGTTGCTAATTGTTACGAGCAATTATATGAAGTACCAAATATCCTAATAATCTAGGAATAGAGTTAATAGGGGATAATTACTTAATCAATTAGTTTTAATAATCTCATCCATTCTATTTAGCCAAGATGATTGATAACTTATATTAGGTGCTTGATAGACCAATGTGGCCTGTGGCTAATACCTACAAAAAGTCTATTTTAATGGAGGTGAAGACTCTCCGATACTTAAATAAATATCTTTTTAAAGAGAGAAAATACAATAATATTCTAGAGAGGGATGCTCTGAATATATATGTGTGTGTGCGCGTGCAGTAAAGAATGAAGATTGTGAACCTTTGTTTTGAATATCTCATGGTGTGTTTATAGCCCATGAGTTGTCCTTTTGTGCAGAATAGAGGCTAAAGTGTAACTTATATTCATGATATTTTGAGTTGCATTGTAAGTTGTATTTCATTCATTTTATTGGTCTTATGGTTGGCCCTAAAAGACTTTAACACGTCTAATGGTCTTGGTGGAGTATAAACTTGTTTAATTAAGTTTATTTGTTGAGAATTAATACCTCTATGATTTTATGTAAAAATTTATATAATTGAAGGTGTTAAACCCAATCATCTTTTGGATCTGGCCAACGCCAGACCCAACGTGTCCAGGGCTTGGCACACTATTAAACTCAATTATGGTTAGGTCTAAATAGAGCCAGACCTAGTGTCTCCGGGATTTGGCACATTACCAAGCCCAATCGTGGTTAGGTCTGGCCCAGGCGTTAGGGCATACTTATTTTCCAAAAAATTTATACTCGTAAGTCTTTCTTGATCTGGTGTTTTTTTGGTAAAGATATACTGATAAAAACTTGATTCATTAGCAGCCTCCCAGTTTTTGTGATATAATAATATGCAAAGACTTTAATTAATCTTTCAGTTTAAGTAGAGTAGTAAGTTTTGCTCAAATAAAAAGGGGGTAAGCCGAGAAAAAATAGAGAAATATACATGTGGACTAAAAGAAATTCTTTCATATACAAAAGACCAAGAATATGTACTTAGAAAAATTCTAAGAGATTGAGGGTACCATGCCCATTATCTATAAAAATTTCTAAGTGGTTATGTGCAACCCAACGAGGGTGAACCTATAGTTAGAAATTTCTAAGTGATTATAGGTTCTTGGTGAGTGAGAGCCTGTAATTTTCTCAGCATTGTCATAGGGCTTAAAAGCCTTTCACTAAATAGTGGTCATCATGATTTTTTTATTTTTTATTTTTTATTTTATTTTTGACTAAGCATGAGAGCCCCCTACTGTGAGTGGTGATTATATGATGTTGTTATCTATACTTGGGAGACCAAGTTCATCCATTGGAGAGTTGTGTATATAGCACTAGGGAGACTACATTTATCCCTTGGAGATTAGTGCGTATAACACTAGGGAGACTATGTCTATCCCTTAAAGATTGGTGCATATAGCGTTGGGGAGACTAGATTGATGCATATAGCATTGGAAAGACTACGTTTATCCCTTTCCTAGGAGATGTTTTAAGAGGTCTTCAACCATCAATTGAAAAGAATAAATGGTCATTTTGAATAAGTCATTCATATTCAAGAAACTCATATTTTTATCAAGGATTTTATATCCTGAGGTGATTTGAGTGATAGGTATGAGAGAAGTTCTTAGGAGAAAACATGTCTTGGAGGTGACATTAAGATTGCTTCGAATACCCTGATTACTTCACTTGAAAAATCATTTACATTGGTTGTTCTTGTAAAAACAAAGAAGTCGATGATGTAGAAAATTGGTCTCTTCAACCCGTACGTGATTTTTCATGAATTGCTTCACTTTGGACAAGTTTCTATCTGGTAAGGCATAAAGTTTTCTAGGGCATGCTTGTTTTCTGAAAAATTTATATTCGTAAGTCTTTTTTGATCTAGTGTTTTTTGGTAAAGATATATTGATAAAAACTTGGTTCATTTGCAACAAGCACACGAAGAGAACATATATATTGTAAATGATAGGAGGTCTTTAAAGATTTTATGGGATCAACACTACAAGTATCCATATTACAAAACAACTAAAACAGAAGGCAAAAACATTGTAGCTTCCCTCATATTTTTCTATTCACCACTATATTGTGGTGACTTTTTTTTTCATTCTCAAGAAAAATTGCATACCTTTGAACCAGGGGTATTTTTATCCTTTTATACGGTGCATTAGTCATTATAAATTTGTTTGGAGGTATTCTGTCTATTCAATATATTTATGAATAATTAAAGAACCAAAATACTCCTGGGATAAAAAAAAAAAAAAAAAAACTAACATTGTAGGGCAAAGGTGTTGTTGTCTTTTTCTTTTTTAGAATACAGTAAGTTTACGTATATAACCTTAAGGACAAAAAAACTAAGCCATTGAAACAAGGGTATTAACATCTTTTTCTCATGGTTTGTTTTGTAATTATTGGTTTGGTTGAGGGTTGTAACGTAATTTACCATTTAATTTATGATTTTTAAATGCAAAAATCTACTAGCACAAGTCTAGCATGCGCTAGCGCGTAGGAGATGTGGTGCATTTTGGGCAGCACGTGCAACGTCTCTCGGTGGTGTAAAATGATCTTTCGCCATCTCATTTAGTTCTCTTTTGTGTCCTCTTCCTTTATTTATGATGCGTGGCATCTAAAGGTGGTTGATTTGTCGTCGATGACCATTCCTTTTTTCCCCTTCATTTCTTTCTCCTACCCCAGAAAATCAACTCCTATCTTTATTGTTATTGGTATTTTAGGTTCAGTCCTTTTAGTTTTGGTTTTTGATTTTTGTCATTTTCCTTTTTGTTAAAGTTTTATTTTTTTTTTCAAATTAATCCTTCAATTCTAATATGTAAATGTAAGTTTTTCAATTAGGTCCTTCTACTTTTGATTCCTTATTTTTTTCATTTGCTCTTTTGTTAAAGTTTTTATGTTTTTTTAATTTTATCCCTCATATCAGGTTTTTTTATTTTTTTCCAATAAGAATAACACTAATTTTAATTTGATCATTTTTCTTTTGATTTCTTATTTTTTTTCCTTTGTCATTTTCTCAAAGTTTTTATGGTCTTTAATTTTATCCTTCAAATCAAGTTAATGTTTTTGGTTATTTCAATAATAATAATAATAATAATAACAGTAAATCATTCTAAATTCTAATTTAGAATAATAAATTCTAAATTACATTTTTTAATAAATTCTAAATGAATATAAATTTGAATTCTATTCAAATAAAATGGAATAAAAAAATCAAATATAAAAAATAATTATATAAATTAAATGTATTATATAAATCTAAATGTATTAGATGTAGTCTATTAATTAAATATAATAAGTAATTAAATATAATAGGAATATATTAGATAGGTAATAGGAATGGTCCTGAAAAGAATATCTAGCGTAACTATTCACAAATAGGATCCAGGTAGTGCGTGTTAATATCAAGATAAAAAAAATGAGAATATAGTTGAATGGTAAAATTTATCTTTGCAAAGGATAATACACAAAGTCGAATGGTAAATTTCTCTTTGGAAAGGAGAAGACACGATAATAATGGTGTTAGTGGTGGTGGTTATAATAGTGGGGGTGGTGGTTGTGGTGATGGTAGTGGTTATAGTAGTTGTAGTAATAGTGGTAGTAGTAGTGGTGGTGGTAATAACGGTGGTAGTGGTAGTAGTTGTGGTAGTGGTGGTGATAATAATAGTAGTGGTGGTCGTAGTCGTAGTAGTCGTGGTGGTGGTAGGTAGTGGTGGTGGTGATGGTAGTAATAATAGTAATGGTAATAGTAATAATATTAATAATATTATTGATAATTGTAATAATAATAATTATACTAATAATAATGGTTGTTGTGGTGGTGATGGTAATGATGATGATGATGATAGTAGTAGTAGCAGCAACAATTGTAGTGGTGATAATAGTAATAGTAATGATAGTAATAATATTACTAATAATACTACTAATAATGGTAATAATAATAGTTTATAATAATAATAAAGATACTAATAATAATAGTTGCAGTGGTATGCTGCAGATGATGATAGTAGTAATAATAATGGTAGTGGTGGTAGTAGTGATAATAACAATAATAATAATAGTTATGGTGGTGGTATTAATAGTAGTGGTAATAATAATATTAATGATACTAATGGTAATGATATCAATAATAATAGTAATAATAATAATAATAAAAAAACTAATAAAAAAACTAAAAAGAAACGAGATTTCCCTGTAGCCATGTAGACAATCTATCATTCACTACAATAGTCAAGTGATGTCTATGGCCTTCCAAAAAAAAAAAAAACACTTGTCTTGGAGCCAGAGGTGTTTTTGTATTTCACACGTTTTATTATTCATTGTAGATTTGGTTGTGGGTATTTTTTTTTCTATTCAATATTTTTAATTACAGTATAATAACAAAAATACCCCTAAGGATAAAAGAATCAACACAGTGGGGACAGGGGTATCTCGGTATTTTCATTTTTTATAAACAGTCAAATTACACATGCGCCCTTGAATCCAAGAAATGTAAGTAATTAGGGTTGTTTAGCCTCGATTAATTTTGTTAATTGTATATTTGATTGAGGGTGATAACATAATTTAATATTTAAATAATATTTTTAAATTTAAAAAACTGCTGGCACGTGGCGCGTGTGGTGGCTCCCGATGGTAAAAAATAGGCTTCTGCTGTATAATTTTATTCCTTATTGTCTCCTCTTCCATTATAGGTAGCATGTGTTGTCCAAAAATAAGCAATGTTATCTCATCTTTAATTAGCATTGTTACACATTTATCATGACTAGTTTTTATATTATTTTTAATCCTATTTCAATACATAAACATCATATTTTGTATAGAAACAATAGTCAAGCCCCATGGTGAAGCACGTGCACCAAGGCTAGTGTTAACTATTAATGTTGCCAAAATTCGAGTTGAATTCATATGATTGGAATGAGAATCTTGTAGAATCTCATTTTTCTTCAAGCACTGATTAACGCACACAACAAAAAGTTAAATTGTTTTTTTAACAAAAAATAACATAGTTTCAAAAAAGTTAAGAGGAAATGACACATTTTTGAAAAGTTAAGGGGAAATGAAATAGTTTCTACATAACCGTTATTCTAAATTATAGTTGTTAAAGAACCACTATTTACAAAAATAGTTTAAATAAAAACCATTATTCTGTCATTTTAAGAATCCATATTCTTTAACAACCGCGATTCAAAATAACTATTAACAATATCTATGCCCACATCTATCATTTTCGATACTGTTTTGTCATTTTATCATAACGAGTTAGACAGACAGAAGTTAAATCAGGTATGTTGGTAAATTATGAGAGTGAAATAATTATGTGTGTTGATGTTGGTAAATGATGAGAACTAATTACTTGTGTTGATGTTTGATTTTTTGGATATTGGTAAATTGGTTAAAATAATTATGTGTGTTAATGTTGGTAAATGATGAGAATTAATTACTTGCATTGATGTTTGATTTTTTGGATATTGGTAAATGTTAGGAAATTATTGCATAGGTTGATGTTGAAAATTTTTTTATATTTATAAATGTTAAGAGATAATTTTTCATGGGTTAATGTTTGTAAATGATGAGAAATGATTGTATATGATAGTTATTCATGTTATATGCACATTGACCATAGATTAATGGACATCAATTGTTCCCCTCATATTTTTTGAGCTTGTTGAGTTGTATTGTCCGGACCGTGTGATGCGGCAATTTAACTTTAAACAACACATCTTGTCTAATATAGATACGAGCAATCAGTTGCATTCCATTAGCAATTCGGGTAGGCATTTTGATTGAAATTGGATGATTCACATTCTCCATCATATATTCATATGGGATGCGCAAATAAATTTTATTTTTAGAGAGGTGCATCCTGTAATTTATGAGGAGGAATACATGAGCTGGTACCTGAGTATAACACACCGAATCATTATACCTAACCCAGTGCAAGTTCCTCCATGCGAGGAGATGGAGTATGACCACATGCACGTCGGATTCAAAATATTATGAGTATTTGTTACTTTTTATAGGCATTGACAAAATCATTGTATTTTATTTATGGATTAATAAATTATATTTGCTTCATATTAGGTTGAACAATTGTTACATGATGGTCGATGTGCTGCAACTGATCTTCGTGATCTCGATGATGATGATGGACTTGCTTGTTATTATGTATCTTCTTGGTTCAAGATATGTCGTACTACACTTGACCTTTTAGGAGAGACATTGAGTCTAGATGATGTTGTCTCGAAGGATGAGACCACACAGACAGGTAAAAGTCGTGTTATTGATGAAGCTGATCTATCTTCTTATCATCACAGAAGACATAGACAGCCTCAGATGTATTATTATGTTATGTATAATTATGTTGTGTTATTTTTATTATTATTAGTTTTGTAATATTGTTTTGCTAATTGTCACATTGATTTTAAAGTTATTTTACATATTATGCATTTTCATACTTAGTTTTGAATGGAAATTGTGTTTGGAACACAATCACTATTCTTATTAGTGGTTGTTTAGCGGTTCTAACTGACTGTTAATGGTAATAACGGTTGTATATTACCATTAGTGTTTTTAAATAATCACTATTATAATTAGCATGATATTTTTAAAATATTTTTATATCATGTGATATTTTTTAAAAAAACAATTATCACGCTATAATAGTATTATAAATTGAAAAAAATCTGAGAACAATAATTGAAGGAAGACAGAGAATATGTTTAGGACAAAGGTTGGAATAGTGTTGACGGTGACAATTTTTCAACTATTTTACATGCAATGGATTTCAGCTTAGAAATCGGATGGGGACAAAATTAAGAGGCCGTTTGGAAGTTCCAGCCAAATTTGATTTTTTAAAAAAAAAATTTTTTATATATTTTTATATTATTTTAATGTATTAATATTAAAAATAATTTTAAAAAAATAAAAAATATTATCTTAGTATATTTCTAAAATAAAAACACTGCCGTATATAGTAATCAAGAAACTGCCATGTAGACGCTGCTGTCAAATTGTGGTGATTAGTACTTATATAGTTCATCTAAATTGAGACCCAAATAATTAATTAATCACAACAAAGTAATTTATCTAAAATTAGTTGGAGTGGCGAATGGTCAGTTCTTTTTCATAATTTATATTTATTCAATATTTTTTGAATGAAGTAAAATATTTTAATAGAATTAAATCATTCCACCCTGCCTTCAGTTAAGGATCTTTTCGAGGATTTTAGCAAAAACATGATTTAAGGATTTGTTGTATTGATCGACACCGATGTTGTCTCCAATTTGATATGGATTTAGTTATAATTTGGTGAGGGTTTTTCCTTTTTTGTAAAGTATTGTAGAAGACAATATTTTAAATATTAAATAATGTGATTGAGAGGGATGGTTAGTTGAAATCAATATAACAATATTTTCTGTGTTAAAATATTGTTTTTTAAAGTGCTTTTCATTTAGAAATATATTAAAATAATATTTTTTTTATTTTTAAAAAACATCAACGCATCAAAATGATCTAAAACACTAAAAAATATTAATTTAAAGAAAAAAAAATCAAAAATATTTCAATAACTATTTTAAAATATAAAAACAAACAGGAAATATGCTTTTAGCTTTTGCATTAACCCTGAACTTATTTAATGTAATTGAAAAGGTTTCGTACACTATTGACATGTGAAATTTATATTATTTATGTTTATATCCTCTCTCTTCTTTTATTTATATATCCTCTCATAACCTTATTAATTTTCCTTCCTTCTCTTTCATTTCCTATCAACTTTCTATGATAAATCTTGTTGACTTTTCTTTCTTTTCTTACAAGTTATAAACACACACACACACACACAACTTGTAAGGGGATGAAACAAAATTAAATAAAATTAGTATATCTAATAAGTTGACTTTAAGATTCTAAGCACCTCTTTGCGTAAACTCCTTACACCTTACTCGACTTAAAAAGAAAATGATTCATCATTGATTCTTAATGACTTTATTATATATTTGATGCTTTCAATGATTGAATCTTTTTTAAGAAGAATTATTGAATTTTGTATTGGACGTTTTATTGATTAAGATTTTTACTAATTGTTTTTTGTGCCCTTTCTTATTTTATTTTTCCAAGATAATTTGCTTGTAAAACCAAAGTATGTATATATATATATATATATTCTGAATAAAAAGAAGAGGGTGGAGAATATGATGAAAGTGATGGGAACTCAGAGCATTATTCGACAATTTATAATTAGAGAAGGAAACTCCTTCGTCGTTTCATTCAAGGGTTGCTTAAATTTGCTGTTGTTTACATGGCTGCCAGCAAGCAACTTACTCTTCATTTTTCTCCCTTTAATAGGGGGTCGTTTTCCATTTTTCTATCATCCTTTAATTTTTTTTAAAATGCAAGTTGCGTTGGAGTAATTTGTGTGTCACAGCACCAGAAGTCAAGGGCTTTTGCCCTTTCCCCATGCACTGCAAGATATTTAATTATTGCTTGATTTCTCCATGATAAGGCAAATCAATTTGCAGAACGTCGACAGACACAGACAGCCAAAATGAATTGAGCAGTGGGAAAGAGCTTGTAATTTCCTTGAAAAGAACCTGCTCATTTCCATGACGATGACTCCAAATTGTACCCAGCAACACATTCAAAAATCGATCCCAAATATATATATATATATATATATTGAATTAGGGCCCTACATGTTCTTCTTCTCTTTTATTTTCTTCAAATTGTACCCTCTTTCTCCATCCGTGTGTACCCACCCTATTTGACATTTTAGTTTAACAATAAACTAAAACATGGGGGAAATTCCTGCAGCAACGAAGATTACTTTCCCTACGGGTTTTAGTGGTGTGCCCTGCAAGAACATTTTTCTTTCTTTTTTATTTTTTAAAAATTTATTTTTTAATATTATATTTTTTTTTATTGGGTTATTTCATTCTCATGACATGAATCACTGGTTTGGCGGGTTAACTCAGTTGTCTAGGGTTTTTTTATTTAACTTTTTTTCTTAATTTCATCCTTTAACATTAAATTAATTAGAAATTAGGTTTCATGATTTATTTTATTTGCCTTCTATTAGCTTATTCCAGTCTCATGATATAGAAATAGTGCTTAATAGTTTAACCCGAGTTGACTCGAGTCGTTTTTTGTTTTTTTTCTAATTGATTTTTTTTTAATTTTATCATTTAATATTGGATCGGTTGGGAATTGAGCTTTATAATATGTTTTGATTTATTTTCTATGGGGATATCTTAGTCTCATGGTCAGGGTCACAAGTTTTGGTATTTTAACCCTTGTTAAATAGGTTGTTTTTTTTTCATTTCTAAGAGGTTATCTCAGTCTCATGTCCTTCAACATTAGATTTGCTTTTTATTGGGTTGCCCCCGTCTCATGACTCGGTTTGCGAGTTTGACAGGTTAATTCAATTGACTCAGTTTTTTTTTTAATTGATTTTTTTCTAACTTAATCATTTAATATTGTGTTTGATTGATAATTACGTTTCATGATTTATTTTAGTTTGATTTTTATGAGGCTATCCTGACCTCATGACCCAAGAATAATGCTTAACGAGTTAATCCATATTGACTTGACTCATTTTTTTAATTGAGATTTTTAAAAATTTCATAGTTCAACATTGGGTCCGGCATGATTGATTGAGAATTGAGTTTCATGATTTGTTTTGATTTGCTTTTTATAAAATTATCTCATTTTCATGTCGTGGACTTGGAAAATTAATCCGGGTTAAATCAAGTTGTTTTTTTTCTTCTTTCTATGTGGTTATCTCGGTTTCATGACCCAAATTGTGAGTTTGACAGATTAACTCGGGTTGCTTTTTTAGGTTTTTTTTTTTTTAATTTTATCCTTCAACATTGGGTTCATTGAAAATTAGGATTTATAATTTGTTTTGGTTTGTTTTCTATAAGGTTATCATAGTTTCATAACCCGGGTCACGGATTTGATATGTTAACTCGGGTTGACCCAAGTCAATCTAATATGTTGTTATTTTAATATTAAAAAAAAAGATGCCATCTTGAAATTTTTTTTAATCAAACTATATTTTTACGAGTCAACCAAGTTATATCAAGTCAATCCCCATACGGTTTAAATTTTTTTCAACTAAAAAAAACATTAGCAATATATGAACATTCTTTTTATGTTCAAGAAAAAACCGACCCGACGCACATAATAGTGCTGGTCAGTAATATAATTTGAATTATAAAGATTCAAACATGTAAATTGAATAACCAAATCTCTTCTTTTCTTCCAACTCGAATTTCAATTTATTCATTTTCTTATCTTACAAAAATTCAAATTGTATAAAAACTATATAAGCTGTGAATTTGAAGTTTAAGTTTAGAAAAATCAATATGGCAAAGCATGGACTAAACCAAGAAATATTCCTTCCTAAATATGGTTGTAAACTGAACATTAATAGGAAATATTAGGTGTTCTTCATCCAACCAGATGACTCATTTAGGTGTTGTTTGGTATTATAGTCTAACCCTACTTTTGAAAATTCTTGAATTTTTTTTAGTTTCAAATAATCTTTTTTTGTGGTTTTTTATTGTTTTGATATGCTGATGTTAAAAATAATTTTTTTTTAAAAAAATATTATTTTGATAAATTTCCAAACAAAAAACATTTTGAAAAGAAATTTCTACCGTATTCTTAAACATGCATTACGTGGCTTGCCAAATTTAGCTATACAATTTATATTTCTCTTCATTTGCTTGTAAATCGAACCAAAAAAGTCCGTAATAATTACTTTTGAGTGTGCATTTTACTTTAAAAAATATTAAATTAATGTTTTTAATGTTTTTGGATGGTTTTGATGTACTGATATTAAAAATAAAAAAAATCTTAAAAAAAATTATTTTAATATATTTTAAAACAAAAAAAACATTTTTAAAAACACCTTGCCATACAAAATCAAACACTCTAATCTCTATATTTCCAACTTGTCAACTATGCAATTCAAAATTATTACGCATAAAGTAGTCGTAGTTGCTTTCTTAGAGACCTTTTTTGGAGGGTTTGACTGATATTCCTTTAAATCTGTATACCATCTAGCTTTTTTTAGCTGTACAACTTTGATTTCGCAGGCTTTTTTTAGCTTTCTTATAAACCATGTGAAGGAAATCGTTGACCTGCCATCTCCACACTTTTTAGATAATCCCTAATCGAATCCATTCCTTTGAAGAATCTCATACTAATTAATTTCTATCAAAGTAGAAAATTAGTTTAACGTAGGCGGTCTAATGAGCCGCAAATTAATTTATGTGCGGTCAATGAGAGCACATGCGGGTACTCCTCGTTGCGTTTACACTGAATCTTCCATGTTCCTGCCCTCCAAATTTTCCAGTGTGTGGACTTCGAGTATTACTACGGATGAATTATCTCAGAGATGAAGGTGTGATCATCTTCAATTTGAACAAGAAAGTAAATCGTAAGAATAAAGAGGAAAAATTTTCTTAAATACATTCGTCCGACCAAAAGTAAGCTGATAGGTTATAACCTATTAGAATTCCTAGTTATTAACTCTGACTTGTCTTGACAGGTGAACTCCGTAATCTATATTAACCCTAAATCAAGTTTCTTCTAAACCAGTTTGGATATCAACTCAATTAGATCAAAGTGATTGACTCGACGAATTGGCAGGCGAATAATGTTCACCTGCAAGTGGGTTTTTGCCACCCACCCACCTTCCTTTTCTTTCGCTCCCAAATACGTCTGATCATAAGAAAAAAAAACATGCAATTGCAGCCATAAGATTACAGCTCTCGGAAAATTCGGCCAAGCCGCACGAAGACTTGGACTAAAACTCGCCGTCAATACTATATATGTCATGACGACGCTTTTTTTTTTTTTATATATAATATTATTTTTTAAAGTGTTTTTTATTTAAAAATATATTAAAATAATATATTTTTATTTTTTAAAATTTATATTTAATATCAACATATCAAAACGATTTAAAAATATTATAAAAAAATTATTTAAAATAAAAAAAATTATTTTTTCAAAAGACAAACATGCCAGAATCCTAAATTTGAAATATTTAAGTCTGCCCATGTATATAGCCCACAGAGATGGTAACTCCAGACGGTTTGTTCAACTCGACGTTCTTGTTTTGCCCTTTCCCAGCTGTGGCTCGTTGGAACCATTTCACTCTTTCTTAATCTGTATAACACACATGGTAATTTTAATTAATAATTCGAAGAGAGAATAAAGATTAAAATAAATTCTTATTAATATGTTTAAAGATTTATCAAAGGGTGAAAAACACTAATTTTTCTCTTAAATCCATGCATGTTCTCTTGAACCGTTTCAAAAACTTATCATTTTAAAAGTTTCACATCTCTAAAAGCAAAATTATATCAAAAGATGATAAAAATTATCTTTCATATTAAAAATTTAATTTCTTTTCTAATATTATATCACATATCTCTCAATTCAATGTCTATCTCTCTCTATGGTACGTACAAGTATTCAATTTCTATTTTAGGGTGCTAGAAAAGTCCACGAAACATCCGTACACTCAACTTGTTGATTGTAGGAGAGAGTTTTGTTGTCTAATGTCGTCCTAGTTAGTCCACTTGGTTAAACAAGAACCAAGATAATCGAAGCCGTTGGAGGAATTGTTTTCAACTCCATCCGGGAAAATGATGATCGGAAATTTAATATTTTCAAAGCATATGATGTCAGAGTACAAGAAACTAATGGTTGCTAGGGACAGGTTTGTGCTCATCGTGGAATTTGAAGTGTCGTGCTCCGGCGTGGACCGGCAACTGTGGAAGCTTTTGCTTGGATATATATACGATGATGTTAACATTGAAGAAATTCGATCAAGTATTTTTTGTTTTTTTATTCATTTGAGGGGACCAACTCAGTAGCAAACATAGCAGAATCGTCCAAGTCACTGAAAATCTTGACATTTTTTATGAGAGAAAATTTCGTATTTGTGGAATAACTGTGTGTATGCAAGAAAAGGTATGGAAGACACTAGCAGCTCACATGGAAGAAGATGTCTGTTGTTGGATTTGCCAAGTCCACCTTATTAAACTAATTAGATTAAAAATAAAACTCTGAACTCTAGGTTGATGTTTGATTCAAAAAAATAAAACTTAATTTTACTGATTCAAAGCAATTGAAACTTTAAGGATTATATTTAAAATTAAAACAAATGTTCAACTATTTTCTTGCCAAATTAAGGAATGAAGTGAAATTTATTTTTTTTAGCAAAACTTATAGTTTGGTTTCGTAAAATTAACATTTAACATTCGATAAACCATGAAATGGTGTTTGAAATCATGAATACATGAGCCAATACGAGATGAGAAAAAATATATATAAAAAAGATGAAAACACAACATTCGAGGAAGGCACAATCAAATTGCAATGGTTACATATAATGTTTTCTTTTTTTCTTATGGTCCTTTGAATATTTTTTATGTCACTTGGCTTTTTCTTCTTCTTTTCAATTTAATCATTTCACATTGATTTGATTTCAGACTAGGCATGTTGATTTGTTGTATGTGGTTCTCTTGATGTTAAGAATATATTTTGATATTGAATTTATGCTTGGTTTAGAAAAAATAAAATTCAATACTATTAATTCAAAACAATTAAGCCATTAGGGATCAAAATTGAAACTGAAAAAATATTCAACCTCTTTTCTTTCATTATGCATGGAGCATTTTTTTAGTCCTTATTTATTTTTAATTTTTGGTTTCTTTTTCTTGAGGCTTTTACATTTGGGTTCAAAACTTCATATTCTTTATCTTTTAGCTCATGAGTTTGAGAGAGGAGCAAAAGGATTGCTAGGAATCAAGGGAGGTGAGAGGAAATGGGTCAATTGCCCGCAATTCACCTAATGAAAAAATTATTCTCCGTGTCAATGAGTTTCATTTAGTATGAAGAGTTTTATTAGTGTTTTTTACCCTTTATCTTGGTGAAAAAAGGTAGATTGGAACTCTTGAATTTTTTTTGAATCATGTTGTTTTGTGTTCTGGGGAGATAGAAAGCTAATTTGAAGTTATTAATGGGTTTATTAAGGTCTCTAGAAAATTATTTTAGGTGTTTTCAGGTGACAAAGGAATTGAAAAGTAGAACTTTTTATATCAAAAAAGGTTGGAACCTAACTTTCCAACCATCTTAGGTGGCCAGTCATCATACTAAAAGGCAAAGCGTTGTTTGCCACTTTGCAAGATATGTCACCTCTTTTTTCTAAAAAAAATGACCAAACAAAAAAAAAATGAAATTACTTGATTTATAGTTTTGAAAAGGTTGATACATTCAAATGAAAAATTTTAAATTTTAAGCTCAATAGAAAAATAATTAAAATTTTTTATATTTATGATAGGTCAAGTTCATAGAAAGAAAGAAAGCTAAAAATTACAAGATATACTAGAACATTTAGGTAAAACACTATAGTAATCCACGGTAACTTAAAAAACAAATTCATTTCCATCCTCAAATTTATTTTTCAATTGTAGCCTTCTACTCCCAAATTAATTAACAATTGATTTATAAATGAAAAACAAATCAACAAAAAAGGCCCAGAGGGTAAAACAAGGAGTTCTTCTTAGTTCGTATACTTTTTTTTTCTTACTCTTCAGTCTCTTTAGTTTTTGTAATTATAATTTTGGTTCAAAAGTTGATTTTCTTAACATATTAACTCCTCAGTTTGAGAAAGTAGAAAGAAATTCGCTTGAAAACTATGAATAAGAGAGAAATTTGGTGAATGACCACTTTTCAGCGACAAAATCCACCGTTTTTTGTAACGAATTCTATTTGATGAGGGGAGCTCGACGATGGTTTTTTTTCCTATAAACATGACCAAAAAAGTGAATAATGTTTCATTTAGATCTTTTTTTATTTGGTTGGTTTTTTATTTTTTTAAGTGATTTTGGAGTATTTGGTGGTTGATAAGTGGTTTATGGAGGTTTTTATGGTGTTTATTAGTTCTTTTTATGTGAAAAATAGTTGAAAATTTATTTTTATGCTAGACTCTTTGATTTTTCAACTACCACAATGATGACCGAGTTCTAAGTGACAACCCCAACCAGCGATGAGTCACCTACCATTGTAGGTGACCTGTCGCCCCTTAATAATAATAATAATAAATAAATAACATAAGAAAACAACTCCTCAAACAAAAAAAAAATCTAAGTACAAGCCTGAGCTTTTTTATTAAAGCCTGACATGTAGGCCTAGCCCATTAGTGTCTGATTTTTTTTTTGTTTATTTTCTTATCTCTTTCCATTTATTGCTTCTATTGAATTAACTTTTTTTTTTAAAATAGTGATTGCTTTTTTTATATTTTTTCCGCTGCATGATATTCAAATAGAGTAGTTTAATTAGTCATGAATTGTTTTCCTTTTATATTCTATATGAATTAATTGTATTTGTATAAAGTTTTTATAAAAATAAAAATCATTTATTATTAGCAACAACAATTAACATGTAAGATAAAATGAATGAATGTGTTTAAAGCAAAAATGATAATCAATGTAAAATATTTGCATGTGCATCTATATTTTTTTTCTGTTATGAAGATTATCTTTCCATTATCGCTTTAATTGGTATTAATAACTTTTTTTGATTTATCACGTCTTATGTTTCTTAATTTATTTTATAAAGCATAAATAATATCTTTTTTGTTTCTTAATTAAAGAAAAAAAGATATTAAGAATTGAGTTTCATAATTTATTTTAGATTATTTTCTATAAAGTTATAGCAATCTCAAATAAATATCTCGATATTAGGTTGATCCTTGATTTCTTAAGTGTTTAATTTTTATCATATAATTAAATAAAAAATAGTTTGGTAAAATTTTATTTATTAAACTTGGTGAAGTTCATGATTCGGATTGCGAGTTAGGTGGATGAATTTAAGTTAACCTGGATCGATTCAATATGTTGTTGTCCTCAATGTAAAAAAAAAATTATGTCATCTTGAAAAAAACATTAAATGTCAAATCACGTTTTTATGGTTCATTCGATCTATCTTTGAATCTGTTAAGTTGACTAAGTTATGCAAAAATAACTCTCAAACAATTTAATTTGAGGCATGAGTAAAGCAAAGAGTTGAATCAAAAGATTTTAAGACTGATATGTTACATTAAGTTTAATGATATTTTCAAAGAGTTTTCCATCATCTTGACGTTTGTTTCTATATTAAAAAAAATTAATTTAACTTGTAAAATAGCGCAGACTATTTATCAAATAAAAACTATAAGAGGTGAAAAATAAAAAGAATCTACGTGCATTAAATCCAAAATAGGAGGAACCAACTCTTAGCAACGAACCACAACCCCTTCGGCATCTGAAAAACCTTACCGAAATAAATAAGATTGAATGCAATGATTATATTGTTGGCAAGCAAATGTTTGCATGACATTATTCATGACTTCGAGAAAATATGAACGATTATGTTCTATATCTCAATGTTGATTTAATTTTTATTTATTTATTTGGATTAAGTGAGATAAATATATAATTAGGAAGAGCTTAAACAGACGTGGAGCTTAGGAATAAAGCCATATTGACTTCGATCTTCTTTGGGGGGTGTGATTAGGAAAGTAGCCCGACAACTCACCAAGAAGCAAGAACCCATATGAACTATGATTTGCTTGTGTGACATGCACGTTTTGGTCATGTAAGCCAGCCCATTGCCTTCATAAATATTTGCTTCGGAGATATTGTTTTTAAGATTGGGTTTTGTCGGTGTAATTTAATATAATTAATCGATTTTAAAACAAAATAAAAATGTATTTAATAGAGTTGATAAATATACATAGACATGTTCTATGATCATATTTTTTTATTTCGAGAAAATAATCAAACATTATTTAAGATTTTAACGAGATACTACTGGCCCTAATCTTTTGTGGAGGTGGAATTATTATTAGTATTTATTAATAGGATCATAAATTTTATTAATGAATAAAAGGAGAATGGTATTAACATTATCCAAAGCCTAAACTAGCTATCCTTGAATCATGACTCGGGACATCAGAAAGGATCTCCGCATCGAAGAAATGAAAATACGAGGTGCTTGAAAAAAACAACCAACAGAGATCACTCTTGGCAGACTATCTTCCTCTCAAGAGTTTTACTGATAGGCCATTAGAAAAGAAGAAAGCTCACACACTCAAGCCAGAAGTTGATCGCGAGGTAAGAAAATGCAAGGCAAAGAGGACATATCAGTGGTGAAGTTGTTTGCAAAGCTTAATTAGAATCATCAAATCCAGGTATAGAAGCACCAAATACAGGCCATCAGCATGCTCCCTGGCATCAAAACTCGATAAAATCAGTACCAGCCACGAATCCTGACACAAACATCTTCCAATGATATTAGAAATTGCTGCCATAGATCTTCACAAACTGGTTCCTCATTGGAACGTAAACATTCATAAGAACACACTGAAGACATTCGATATCACCAGCTCTCACATCCATATGGTGTGTGTGTGTGTGTGTAACCTAAAATTCAAATCTAATAACTTCGAACAACAAGTCAACCCTTCATGCTTATTGTCTAGTAAAATACTTGGCATCATATTCAGGCATTCTTTTACCCACAAGGATATAATGTAGGTTTCTTGCAGAATGAGAGAGGTCATGAGAGACTTGATGCTACTAATGTTTTTAATTTTTCTTTTTGGAGCATGCGCCACTGGTGATTTTTAGTATATTAATAATGGACTTTGTAATAAAACCGGAAATAAAGAAAAGGAAAAAACCGAGGAACTGGCAAGCTTTCTAGCATTACTTGTGGTGGAATCTTCAGAAGTAAAACTGCTAGTTAAATTGTCTTCAGTATTTACGCAGTCAAGGTGCTTCTGCATAATTGGAGTTCTGGACAGCCCTGATTCAACTCGGCTGCATGCGACGAATTGCCGTCCAATATTTCCCGCGTTTCATATGGTCTATAGGCTGTACTTCCCTTTAAATTGCAGCATTCCATTTAACTTTTAAGACTATCTGTCCATGCACAATATAACAGCAAGACCATGAACCAGTTTGTCAATGCACAGAACAAACAGATCTTGGACTTGAAGATGTTGCCCATTGTCCAACTGCTTCTTCATTGGGTTAATGCTTCTAGGTTACAAATTCAGGCTGTTTCAATCACTTGACAATAGCTCAATTTACGTGAATAACTTGATAATAGAAATGACAACATAGCTCACGTCTAAAATCAATGGTAGGTTTTTGCTTTCCTAGACATATTTTAAATGCTTCTTTCCATCTCTTTTCTCATATTTCTGATGACCAGAAACAGAACCAACCTCTCTTTCTGTCATCTTCTTGAAAGAAATGGTTCGGATCCCAGAAGACAATGATAACTGCTCCTACTTTGCTACCAGAAGAAAATGCAAGTGTAACTTCTCAAAGGCGTCAGATGTCTTAATCACTAATTTTCTGCGGATAGAACACGAGATGTAGTTCAAAGGGACAGTTCTATTCAAGTACATTTTTACATAACCTACTCTTAACAAACAAGGAAACATTCTACGATGAAAGGCAAACTGGACCAACTAGAGGACTTGCTAATCTTCTTCCTTGTTAGTTGATTTTGTGCTTGCATCAATCTGGTCAGCTGTCTCCTTACATTGTTTAACAACTGAACTACCTGATTTAATCAAGCCACTGAAAGAACAGAAGGATTGGAACCCTGGCTGCGGTGCCTGCTCACTGGTGTTTTCACGGACAGACTCGCAGCACCAAAACAAAAATACTGGCTCCTCAACTTCTTACTGGTCAAGCCTTCTTTCTCTTTCACATTTGGCGTTCCATCATCGAATAATCTATTGGAAGTAGATGGCCCAGCGACATTACTTTCAATAAACACGCCTTTCTGTTTGTCCAATGAACTAGGAGAAGAAATGGATGATTTTGAAAATGAACTTGAGCGTGATCGACCTGGGATAGGTATTTGTGGCAAGCCCTGCATAACACCATGCATTATCCCTGAGGCTAACTTCTTCTTGGCTGTTGGACTCGACTGATTACTCCTGACAGAAAGCGTCCTCTTGTTGTTTGGAATGGATGAAGCATTTGAAAATCGCTGACGAAGTGGGGTTGGAGTTTCCTCTGAACCACTGCATTTCTTGCCTGAAGCCACCGAACCCTGATCGATTGATTTCCTTAATTTTTCTGGCTTTTTATCCTTCAGCCGGGGCCATTGGAGAACCCTTTTCAATTGCTGAGCTGCATAATTGAAAGAATCTCTTCTCTTATGAAGTGCTGAGCCCTGGTTGTCATTGGTTTGGTCAGGGTGACTCAACTCAGATGAGGATGGACTCACTCCTGCTGTGGCTGGATCAGCGTAGGCATCAGAGGCAATTTCAATGCCCGTGTACAAAATTATTTCATTGTCAGAGATTCTAAATGAAGATCCTGGACTGCCTCCATTGCCTTGCATCTTTAAGCGAGAAGCAATGGCTCTTCTCGTAGTATAATCCTGACAACCAAATATTCCGCCTGCTGAAATGAGTTGCCTCATTAGTATATCTGATGATGCAGAATGTGGCCGTTGCCTAAGGAGATCAAGTGGGGTCATGCCATCTGCATCACGAACATTGACATTTATAGATCTTGCAGACATCAGGAGCTTTGTTAGATCAGAGTGAACATTCCCAATAATGGCCATGTGAAGAGTAGTCCTTCCCTCATTGTTTTTAGCATTTATGATATCTTCCATTTTGAAAACTTTACCACTCATCAACTGCTTCATCAGCTCAATCTGCCTATCCAATCTTCTAAAAGCAGGATTCTGGAAGCCAGACACTGCCATGTGGAGAAAAGTTTCTCCAGCAATGTTTATTGAAGAGGTCAATAAGGGGGATGCAACAATCAAAGTTTCAACAACTGATGATTGGCCCCTGTAAGCAGCAATGTGCAATGCTGTGTTCCCCAGATTGTCTGTGGAGTTCATGATTTCAAAGGATGCTATAAGATCTTTAACTACCTGCATAAAGAGCAGAAATGCTTATAAGCTTAAAAGATCCAGTAGTTGCCAAATTGGGATGTTGTAGTTTACTCATTCACAAAAGAACACATCATGATCTCATCATTGATAATATTTTCACAAGATAATTTCAGGGGATAACAATGGCATTATGCATAATGTTTCAAAACCAAGAGCGATGATCTAACTGTTTATCATCACCCATGATGAGCATTTAATATGGGAATTTACTCGCTGTGAGGTTTAAATGAGTTGCTTGGTTTGATGTATGAACTAAACCCTATGATGCGTATCCTGGATCATGGTGTTACAAGATTTATGGGCATGCATGCAAAAAATCTAAAGTACAAAAAATTATCCATTTAACTTCAGATAACTAATTTGGAACCACATATTCAATTGAACACTTGTCAAAATATTCATCACATGATGGTTATATTACAGTCTCACTGGGAGATCAAAAACTGAGGTATGTTGTACTCCTTTCATGCCTCATCTTGGGACACTAAGCATGGATAAAGGGGGAAAAAAGACCTTACTTCTCAATCAACAATAAAATTAACAGGAAATGTACATTAATGATAGACAGGATCTAGATGAGCCCTTCAATATCACCTGTTTTTTGTTCGCCATTTTGAATACTAAATACTACTTAAAACTTCAACAGAAAGTCCACTAGAAAGAAAAGAAACTTCACACAGAGTATAAATTTGATGTCAACTGCAATACAAGGTTATGAATTGTGTGGAGCCTCTAATTTCACTTCATAGGAAGAGAAAAACAACAGATCAGCTTGCTATTAACAATGTAAGATTGTAATCAGAATTAGTTCAATAAATGGCATAACAAATCTCAACTTGAACACGTTAGTTAGAGCCTCACCTCAACCTGCCCTCTGGCGGCGGCAGCATGTAAGATCGTTGCGCCCTGCTTATCTCTGTAGGCCAGAACATCAGTGCAATTACTTAGGAGCTCCTTCAAAATGGTCAAACTCCCTCCTCTAGCAGCGGCATGAATAGCCCTGTTCATCATCTCCCACTTGTAAAGAGACGGAATTTCTCCTATGTGCTCCTCAAATTCTCCTTTAGCTGTCAAAAACCTTGGAGAGATAGCAAAATCATAAATAAGCCTAAAAACCTCAGAGTTCTTACTCCTGGCAGCAGCATAGAGTGTATCAGTAACTCCATACTCTCCCTCACCAAAAACAAGTAAAGGGTTCCTTTCAAGAAGTTCTTGAACAAAACTTAAGTCTCCAGCCGAGGCAGCTGTGTACATAAGCCATCCACCATAGCCAGCTTGGATGAGAGAGTTCTTCCCCTTCTTGGATTCACACTCGTGGAAAAGTTTTCTTGCAACTTGAGAGCGACATTTAGCAACATCATCAAACTGTTCCTCATCATCCCACACAGACTCAAGGCGGCGAATCCGCCTGAGAGACGTAAGGTTGATGAGGTGATTGTTATCAATTCGAAGGAGCTCTCTTACCAAGTCATAGTGACCATTAGCAGCTGCCCAATCAATGGGAGAGGCAAACCACCACTGGTCTCCTGTACTCTCCCATCGAAGAGGAAAATACGTAGGAGGCATATTGACAATTAGAGAACCACAATCAAGTCACGAATGCAAGGTTGATAAGATTATTGTGGAAAGACAAAAACTTTATGCAAGTTGATCAGTGTCCTTATGAAACAGAATTCAAGGCAGCTTAAAATGGCAACAAGCTGTCTTGTCAGCTAAACATCTATCACACTGTGAGCAACTGAGGAGAGTAGTAAAGCAGGAAAAGTACTTCAAAGGCAGAAAGGAAAAACCCAGCTCAAGACTGGAAGCACAGGACAGAATCTGCTGAACTAAAGGCAATAGAACAAGATCAACAAGTAATTTTATGAACTAACAAGACTTGAGAGGGCTAAAACTTACGAAACAAGAAGGGAATAACCACATGCAAAAAAGAAAAAGATAGAGATAGAGAAAAGCAGCTAAAAAGCCTAACCAGGGACTAAGAAGATCTGTTTAACAATAACTCAAGCAGTTGAACCACCTGCATCAAAACTCATTACAAGTCTGACAAAGACAAGGAACCAGAACAAGAAAAGAGCCACATGGAAAGAAAATAGAGGGCACCTATCACAATAGTTACTAACCAGCTAAGATTATACGAGAAGGGAAACAGAAATCATTCCCCACACAAAGAGAACCCAGAAAAGGTAACATGCAAGTCTAGATATAAAAGGTAGCATATAAAGCATTAAAGCCAAGAACCAAGCTGTTTTCAGAAGACAACAAGACAGAGATTATATGTGTTTTCAACAGAACTTGCAACTTTTTATGGTGGTAAACAGGAAAAGATTTAGACCCAAAAGAGTATTATAATGATGATGGTGATGTATGGGCACACAGAGAGATGTTTTTGCAGCTTTTTCTTTGGGCTTTGGAGTGATGGTAATGGTGGTACCAAACTTAATCAATGGAATGAAACGTTTACAGTACACAGATAGAAGTGGGTGTAATAATAATATTATTATTATTAATAATAAAGCTAAGCTAAATCTTATCTTATTCACATCATGTACATATATTCTGGCAAATGAATTTGTTTACACTTTTATCATTTAGGATTTAAACCTTTAATTTCTTGTAAATACACAGGTCAACATGAATGATTCAAGAAATACATAGATTTCAAGATTAATGATTAATTTAAAATTAGATTAGAAAAGATTTAACTTTAATCATTAAAAAAAACCAAGATGAGAGAATATGCTAAAAGAAAAAATAAATCTTGAACTATTAAATATCAAAAGAGGCTTATAATTTACTTGGAATGTTGATTACGCTACCAAGACAAGCTGGAGAAAGTAGAGGTTCTCGCATGTTTTCGGGATATTTGAGATGCAGTGCAGTTCTGGTTGGAGGTTGAGTTTGAAAGGGTAGTATTGATTATAGTTTAAAGTATTTTTTATTTAAAAATATATTAAAATAAAAAAATTATTTTTTAAAAAATTATTTTTAATATCAGCATATCAAAATTATCTGAAAACATAAAAAAATATTTTATTTAAGAAAAAAAATCAAAATTTAAGAGAATATGATTTGTACTACATTTCCAAACACACCTTAAATTTTAAAATATTTTTTTATTTGAAAATATATTAAAATTATTGATATCAATGTATCAAAATAATCTAAAAATATTTAAAAATTATAATTTTAAACAAAAATAATAATATTTTAAAAAATATAATTTCAATCATATTTCCAAACGCTACCTAGTCATCATCCTGATGTGTTTTTAGAAAAATATTACTTACTCCATTTAACAACATTAGTCTCCAGAATTTGAGTGACCAGCGCTGAATAATTCATGCAAAATCTTATTAGTTTACTAGTTATGAAATGGTCGGCTGCTTTTGCAACCGACTCTTTGATCTGCCTACCATATGTGTTCCCAGATAATTATTGTTGACCGACTTTTTTTTAATTGAATCAGCGGTGATAAATTTGTAGAAAATAAAGTTATTAATTGAATGATTTAATTTTTTTTTTAAAAAAAAAACAGTGTTAATTTTATTTTATTTTTTATTTACGTGAGGTATCCGGGCCAGCTTACGCGCACCACGACTATTCCCCACGGCCCGCTGGACATCCTGCAAGCCCAGGAGCATGTAAGGCACCGCGGGGGTGACAGGCGTGCACATAGAGGGTCGAACCCGGGACGGGGAAATAAGTCACACAATTGACCACAGCAGCTAGACCCTCATGTGCAAAAAAAAAAAAAAAAAAAAAAAACAGTGTTAATTGATGTTACGGGATCTCGAGAGATTCAGGTTTTTTAATAGATTAATTTCACTTATTTTTTATGAAATTTGAACCCCACAAAGTCTGGATTCCGTAGCAATGGTGGCATAACAAAAAAAAACCTATGTGCTACAAGGCCAAGAAGGACCAAGTATTTGTGGACCAACTAATCTAATTAATTTCAATTTAATTGTTTTGTTGAGCTTATGTTACTGCTAAAAGATTTCAGTTAAAAACCCACATTTTTTTTTAATAAAAAAACACAATCAATTTGGAAGGAGAGACTAACTATACTAATTTTAGTAATTTCAATTGAACTTAGATAGCCAGACCACTTTAGGAGGTCGTCTGATTGATTGATGAATCCGTACTCCAATTGCTTTTATAGCACTAGATAGGTTGTTAATGCTATGCAAAGGATCCTACCCCTTTTTTTCAATAATAAAAAAATTTAAGGTGTTGTGAACATATTTTATAGCTATAAATAAATCATAATTATTTTTTCTAAATCAAGTTTTACTTTTAAAAAGTTCATAATAATTTTAATAAGATTATATTAAAAAAACATAAAAATATATATACAATTCTTGTGTGCTCTTGAGAGCAATTTTCTACGCGTGCTATCAAACTCGAATCTATTATTTATTTTTTTTACTTAATTCTTGAATTTTTATCTAGTTTGGGTTTTGAATTAAACCTTTGAGAAAATCTACTTAATTTAAGTTAGTCGACTTTGTGAATCTAAAATTACCATGAAATATTTATAAAAAATATATGGCTTGACCCCTCATAGTTTAGTTTATTTATAAAAAAATTATTTATTTAATTATATAACAATAAAAATAACACATCGAAGTGAAATAATCAAACAAGATAAAAAATTCTTGTTTTTTAATTATTTATTTTGATTCTTGTCTTTTAATCTTGTTTTTTTTTATTAATAATTTAGGAGAAATGGGCCGTCGATTGATTAAAAAATGACCTAATTAAAGAGATAAAAAATCAATAACTAAAAAAAAAAACATTGAAGTCCATCAGCATTGTGCAATGAAACATTTATAAAAAGTATATCGCCTGACCCCTCATAGTTTAATAAGTTCATTTTTAAAAAGAAAATTATTTATTTAATTATATAACAACAAAAATAAAAAATCAAAGTGAAATAATCAAACAAGATAAAAAAAAATCTTATATTTTAATTATTTATTTTGATTCTTGTTTTTTAATCTTTTTATTAATAATAAATTAGGAGAAATTGGCGATCGATTGATTAAAAATGACCTTATTAAAAAGATAAAAAATCAATAACTAAAAAAAAAATCCTTGAAGTCCATCATTTGCACTGTGCAAAACCTTTATCCATTTTAATCTTTTACATAATTAGTTTCTCCATGTATTTTATTTTTTTTATTTGCAAAAAGATCTAAGATTTAAATAATATTACTGATATTAAACTCAGTTTTGCCGGTAAATCGATTTAAAACCCAGCTTACGCATCCCCGTCCAAAGAAAATCCACTTGATGAAACAGTGCACGATGAACAGTCGATAAAATCATTACAGGCTTGAAGAAAATAGTACAACTGAAATGATGCTTCTTGGATACAATATACAGTTTATTTTCCAAAAGGAATCCATGTGAGAGGATCAAGCCTTCTAGATACAAGTTATGATTTTGATCCCCTAATCGATCTCTGGCCCCCCTGATTGATCTCCGGTCTCCCTTAATTATTTCTTTATCTTCCCTCTAGCGCACCGTCTTCTCCATGGTCGGTCAGCCAGAGTCTCATCGCTCATGTTTCCACTCCACCATGGCACACCATCCTCTAGCTACTACGACAGCCATGCGAGCAGAGAGCCTTGCTGGGGACCAAAATTTGCTGAATAAATTGTCCAGTTGGGAATTTAGGCTTGATGATTTAACTCCCAGCTAAATCTTGTAGGGGTTTGGGCTGCGCATGCAAGGATTTCGTTTGAGATTTGGTGAGCTGTAATGGCAAGGTTCCATGAAAGTTCCAAGTCCAACTACTTGATCACTCATCAGCTCTAAAAGCGAAGATGGCCATGTGAGAGAGGCAGCTTTAACTTTTTGGGGTGCCATAATTCAAAGGCCTGTACAGAGGGTGGGTTGCCATCTTTATTTAACCACAATAATGCATGTTCTGTCAAGTATCAGTTCCCTGCTCGTATCATTTTCTTTCTTCCCCGACCTTTTCTTTTTCATCTGCTCTTACTTCCACTGGTCTATTTCTTGCGTTGTCTACGATACAATGGGAGTGCTGAACCCCTCGTCTTCACATGGCATAAAGCAACGCATGACAATCTCCATTGCATCACAAGCCCGCCTGGTCCCCAGTCCATAGCCGTGCTAGATATTTTTATCTTACAGGGCGGTGTTCGTCATTAAAGTATTTTTTATTTGTAAATATTTTAAAATTAGTTATTTTATTTTTTAAAATTTATTTTAATATAATCCATCAAAATATCAAAAAAACATCAAAAAAATATTAAAATTCCAGTTGTAACGTGAGGCAAAACACCCCCTTAACATTGTAATGTAATTTTTAAAAATGTTTTTCCTAAATATATTAAAATAATTTTTTTATTTTTAATATCCACATATCAAAACTATATACACATCCATATTTTCGAACAAAAAAATAAAAGGACAAGGGCCAACGACATACCTGGGCCACTAGACTATAAAGATAAAAGGATTATTGTGATCATAATTACCTGTTCCAATATCACACTTTTCTCTACATTATGCAACAGGAAAAGTTCGGCAAATAAAAAAAATCCCAAGACTGTCGTACACCAATTCATTATCAAAGAAGGGCCACCAAGTTATGATTCAAGAGAAAAGGGATATGCATGCACCACTCGGCGTATAAGTTAATGGAAAAAGGATTGAATCACCTCCGCTAAGTTGGGTAGGGAGGCAACAAGAGGTGGCTTCCACCTATCAAGTTCAATGGCAACGTTTGGGCCCAACTGTATAAATCAATGAACTTGAATTGCATGAGTTGAAGCAAACCCTACTCCTGTTTTTCATGTCGATGCAGAAACAAACAGATGGGAACCCAACAACCGATGAAAGCTACTGCTTCCCTCTGAAAGGATGGCTCCGTATGTTAGGCCAAAACATCTGTCCGACTTCAAACTATCTCAGCAAGAGGTTTTTGAAAGTGTTTCGCAATCTGAACATCAAACTTGATCGCAATTTAAACATACCATATGCCTAATGGGTCCTGCTCTGCAAAACTACAAAAGCGCACACATGCCACGAATTGAATGTGATGATACATGTAAAAAACTCATAATGCATGTCCATGGCTCAGCTGAATTGCGAGGCATCCTGCCATGATACTGCATAATTTACCACCACCCCACATTGTAATTAACCAAAACACGGTATATGGCAATCACTTCATAAAGTGAAACAGTTAAAAGTCGAGGTTGCAATTCTCTGACCAAGCAATGAGGCACTGCTGTCTGGTGAAAAGAATAAAAAGCCAATATACAGTAGTCTCGTTGTAATTTCTTTCCGTTTATTCAGGAAGGAACCTCATTATAGCAATCAAGTAAAAGAAAAAACATGGTAGAGGTTGTAACAGTGGCAAGTCAACAATCAAAATCCTTTATCCATTAAATATGATGGATTATGCTCTTTTAAACAGCTAAAAATGTCCCAATGAAAAGATAGAGAGTATAAAAGATAAAGTACTGGGGCAGGTACTACATACATATGTTAAAACATTTATGCATCCCTCGAGTTCCATTTCATCATTTTGCACATGCAACTCAATCACATCAAGGAATCCAAGAAGAGAAGGATGGATCGTACTTGACAAAGAGACAATATATCTTGCGGATTTATTTCTATCAGTTCTTGGCCTTAGAAAAGTTATTTTCCTTGATTCTTGCCCGGTTGTCCAGCTTGACAAAGCGTTTGAGATCTTCGAATGGGAGAGTTTCAATATTCTTCCTTCTCAGTTCACTCAATGCTGGACGTTTATCAAGTAATCGCCACAGCCAATCAGGGTATTCAGAATCGTCCAAGACCTTGGGATCTGTTCCATCCTTGAGAATATTGGCACCAACTGTAGTTGTAGACTTGACTTCTTTACCCAGCGATGATGCTTTTGGAGCATCAGCTGCTGCTCCCCCTTTGCCACCTTTCTTTTTTGCCCCAGCAGAAAATGTTCGTCGATCCACCATCCCCACTGCCTCCTTAGTAATCAAGATACCTCTCAAAGATTTAATGCAGTTCATTGCCATAACTTTAACCCTGCAACACCAACTTTCACAAACACAATGAGAAAAACATCCAAACAAATAAGATCTCATTCACATTCATATATAAGTACACACTTTCACAAAACCACAACTTCTACTAAGGAGGTATTGCTTTACTTAAAAGATGCCAACTTAAATTCATGATGAAATCCCAGTACAAACCCCATTCCCACGTTCTCACAGGAGCTCAGGGGACATTCTAAGCAGATAAAAAAAAATCAAATTACAAAGAACAAAAAACAGGGATTCTCTAAAAATAGTTATTTCCCTTTATCAAATACAATCTATAATTGCCTCAATTATATTTTTCTACTACTGCATACATTCAGAGTGGTTGCAAAGAAGGGAGACGTAATATTCAAACTGCAGCTATGGAATTACAAAGAAGGGGTTGCTCCTAATTTTTCTTTCGACGTGATATTCAAACTGCAGCTATGGAATTACAAAGAAGGGGTTGCTCAGTATTTTTCTTTCCCTTTTCTTTTATCACACAACACAAGAACTGCAAACCCTCCTAAAGTCTTAGCCAGGATGCTGCTTGGATGAAAACAAAAACCCCTATTTTAGTTTCCTAAGGAAAAAAAAAAAAAAAAACCCTTCTTTTCCATTTCTACTACTATAGAAATCTCAAGCAAATCTCTAGCAAGCATCCAAATTCATTTAGAAAGCTGAGAAGCACAAGATCATGATAACTAAGCACTAAGTAACTCAGCAGTAAAGTAGAATGGTACCTGGTAGTGCCAGTAAAGGAGATCAAAATCTTCTGACAGAGTTGCCGTTGATGCCGAGAGGGTGACTGAGGGGAGAGAATAAGCCCTAACCAGCTCTTGATGCTTGATGGCGTTTAATCTGGGCTCACTAACTTACAAAGCCCACCTTGAGTCTTCTAATCAGAGGCTTTTAGCCCAACATTTCCATTGGAAAAGAATGGGCCTCAACTTTTTACTAGAATGTTTCGCTAACTGAGACTATGAATATCTACCACTGGTTTTTATACTTTATCCCTCAAATAAAATAAAATAATAATATATATTCAAAAATAGACACGCTTACGCCTCGTGTGTGTTGTTAAAATTGAACTGAGTTATCAAAAGTTTTGTGAATACAAAGTATGATTGCACTACTAAACTCAGTAGAAGTTCATATAAAATTTAAACAACAACCGTGACTATTAAATAACCTTACATACAACAGAAAATACTAACCCATAATTATACAAACCCTAGAATCTTGGTATATAACTAGATAAAAAATAGAAAAATTAACTTGTCCCTCAAGAATTGGAGGGTTATTAACACATCCAGGAATAAATACATGAATCCTAACTGCTATAATCTTGACAACTTCAACATCCTCCCTTAAAATAAATATCATTGATTTTCAGTTTATTCAAGGATATTCACAAACATCCATTAAATCTCGCAACTTTAGAAACATTTTAAGCTTTAATGGCTTTGTCTTGATCTCCACAATCTGCTCGAGTAAAATAATGCAACAGCTCCACTACCCCATCTTTGATGAGATCTCAAAGAAAATAAAATTGTATATCTATGTGTATGCTACGACCATGCATTACCGGATTCTTTGAAAGCTTAATGGTTAAGACATTATCACAAAAAATCACTATCGGACAAGTTTGTCTCAAACTTAAACTTTTTAAAATTCTTCTTAACTACACCACTTGACATGCACTTGAAGCTGCAGAAATAAACTTTGATTTAGTAGTGGAAAGAGTAACCACTGGTTACTTCTTTGTGGGCTATGAAACTACTCCTGAATCATCATAAAGACATAACCTAAGGTACTATTCTTGTCATCTTGATCACCAGCATAGTCATTGTTCGTGCAGTCAATAAGTTCTTCATCTCCTCCCTTTTTGTAGAATACCTCAAAACCAACAGTGTCTTTCACGTACCTTAAAATTCTTTTAGCTGCCAATAAATGAGACTCGGTAGGATGCTCCATGTACTTACTAATTAGACTTACAATAAACATAAGATCAGGAAGTATGGCTATTAAGAACATGAGACTCCTAACCATTTGTTTATAAAGCATGTTGTCAACTCTCACTCATTCTTCATCACGAATAAGTTTAAATCTAAAAACCACATGATTATGCACTGAGTTACATTGATCCATGTTAAACCTTTCTAACACTTTTTATGCGTATTTTCGTTGACTAATAAATATACCATTTTTTATCTACACCACTTCAATTCCAAGAAAATACCTTTTTTTTTTAGATCAGTCATATCAAACTCAATCATCATAGACATTTTAAATTGCTTGAACAACAACTCATCATTCCTAGTGAAAATAAGATCATCAACATAAATGCATACAATTAAAATCTTACCTTCATTGGTTGTGTTGATGAACAATGTATGCTCGTAAAGACATTTATCGAAACTTCCTTGATGAAATACGACTCTATTCGATTGTACTATGTCCGTGAAGCCTGCTTGATTCCATATAATGCCTTTTTAAGATTATAGACCTTAGATTTGCTCCCCTTCTGTTCATAACCAGGTGGTTGTTCAACAAAAACTTCCTCATTAATCTCTTCATTCAGAAAAGCTGATTTGACATCAAGTTGGTAGATCTTCCAACTCTTGTATATAGCAAGGGAAATAACCACTTTGAGCCATTGGTGCAAACATTTCAGAAAAATCCACTCCATTTTATTTTGACTATATCTCTTGGTAATAAGCCAAGCCTTGTACTTGTTCACCTCCCCCTTTTCATTTAGTTTTGTTTTCAAAACCCACTTTACTCTAATAATTTCCCCTATGATGGCAGATCACTTAATTCCCACGTATCATTCTTCTCTATTGCTTTTATTTCTTGATCCATTTCTTGTTTCCACTTCTTACTCTTTACAACATCATTATAAGTAGTGGGATCACCATTAGTAAACAAGGCTAGGTGAGCCAAATTCACGTCTTCTTTATGAGAAAGACCTTCACCAGTTTCATAATCTTTTATCCAAATTGGTGGTCTTTGAGTTTATCCCTCTTGAATTGCACTGCCTTCATTCGTGATATCTCATGTTTCTAATGAATCACTATCATTATACTCATTTCCCATATCTTCATTAGCTCTAGATCCTTTAGCTAAAATAGCATGTTCATGACTGTCATCCCAATTCCAATGTTGATCTTCCTCAAAAACCACATCTTGACTTATAATAATTTTCTGTGAAATGGGATCAAACAATCTATAAGTTTTGGATTCTTGACCTACCCCCAACAATATGCATTTAAGGCTTTTATCATCAAGTTTCACTTTTTTGCTATCAGGTACATGCACATGAGATAGACAACCAAAGACTCTAAAGTGATTAATTGATGGTTTGCGCCCACTTCAAGCTTCTTCAAGTTTCTTCAAGTGTCATGTTTTTCACAACAAAAGTTGGATTTCGATCAAACACATACATTGTCCACTTCACTGCTTCTAGCTAAAAAAGTCTTTGGAATTTGTTTCTCTGATTACATGCACCAAACCATATTCATGATAGTACGATTCTTCCTTTTAGCAACATCATTTTGTTGAGGAGTGTAGACAACCGTCAACTATATATGAATGTCATTCTTATTGCAGAAACTTATGAATTCATATGATATGAACTCAACTCCTCAATCTGTCCTCAAGCCTCTTATAAATGCTCATGTTTTCTCCTCCACTATAGCTTTATACATTTTGAACATAACAAAGGCTTCTGATTTCTCCACCGGGAAATAAACCCAAGTTCTTCTATTGTAATCATCAATAAAAGTGATGAGATATCTCTTCTTACTATTTGAGATTGGACTTATTGGACCACATATGTCAGAATATATCAATTGTAGTATCTTGGAAGCTCTCCACACACTTTCCCTTGGGAAAAAATCACGATGATGCTTTCTCACAAGGCAGTATTTATATACTTTCTGAGGAGCTTTGAACTTTGACAGCCTTTTAACCATATTCTTTTGTTGTAGCACTGTCAGTCCATTCCAACTTAAATGCCCATATCGACAATGCCAACGATTTGCTTGATATATGGTTGTCATGGAGAGACAATTTTGTTCCTTTAGTGGGCAACAAGTAACCAAGGCAAACATCCTATTATATGTCATCTTAGTTTCAAGAATTAGACATTTTCCAAGATGAAAAGTCTTACATTTTCCATGTTGCATAAGCATTGTGAGTCCCCTTTCTTGTAGTTGAACGATACTCAACAAATTATTTTTTAACTCAGGTACAAAGAAAACTCATATAATCATATGCACGATCCCATGCACCTCTATTTGCACCTTGCCTTTGCCTTATACAATGTGACTGGAGTCATTTCCCAACTTCATTGACTCTTGAAAATTGCCATCTATTTTGATAAATACTTCCCTTCTGCTACACATATGATTGCTACATCCAGAATCAAGAAACCAAATATACTCAATCTCATCTTCCTTAACATTTACCTATGCCATTAACAACATTTCTTCTTTTATTTATGCAAAATTAGCCTTAAAGTCGATGGTTTTCTTAGGACATTCCTATTGAAAATGTCCTAGCTCATGACAGTTATAACATTTTAGGATAGATTTGTTGAACCCAAATCTACCTCTTCCTCTTCCACTTCCACTTCCATGATAGGAGCTACGACCACCACCTCGTCCTTCTTGTTGAACTCTAGAAGTTATTTGGAGAGCTTGTTCTTCCACAACATATCGACTTATTCTTTGTCCATGCACTAGAAGATTATTCTGAAGCTTATCAATGGATAAAACATCTAAGTCATGCGACTCCTTAATCGAGCAGACAATATAATTATATTTTGACGTCATAGACCTTAAAATTTTCTCAATTATCATCATATCCTCTATTTTTTCTCCATGAATTCTCATCTTATTAGTTATAATGAGCGTCCTTCCAAAGTAATCATTGACAGTTTCTCCAATCTTCACATGCAATACTTTAAACTCCTTTTGAAGTGCCTGCAGTTGAGTATGCTTCACACGTGCTATTCCTTCATACTTTTGTTTCAAGGAATTCCATATATCCTCGCAGTGTCCTTCTTCAAGATCATTTCCAGGATCGAACGATCAATGGCTAGGAACAGATAGTTCTTGGCCTTTAAGTCTTTCAACTTCTACTCCTTTAGTGCCTTCATTTGCGAGTCACTAGAATCAGCTCCTCTTGCTACTACAATGATACTTGTCTCTAACAAATTCTAATATTCCTTAAAACACAGAAAATTCTCCATGAGCATACTCCAATTATCATAATGCCCATCAAACCTTGGAACGATAGGTTGTACAAAACTATTCTCAAATGCCATGTTCTTGTTCTTTCACACTGATAACTATTGACTTATTCTTTGTCCATGCACTAGAAGATTATTCTGAAGCTTATCAATGGATAAAACATCTAAGTCATGCGACTCCTTAATCGAGCAGACAATATAATTATATTTTGACGTCATAAACCTTAAAATTTTCTCAATTATCATCATATCCTCTATTTTTTCTCCATGAATTCTCATCTTATTAGTTATAATGAGTGTCCTTCCAAAGTAATCATTGACAGTTTCTCCAATCTTCACATGCAATACTTTAAACTCCTTTTGAAGTGCCTGCAGTTGAGTATGCTTCACACGTGTTATTCCTTCATACTTTTGTTTCAAGGAATTCCATATATCCTCGCAGTGTCCTTCTTCAAGATCATTTCCAGGATCGAACGGTCAATGGCTAGGAATAGATAGTTCTTGGCCTTTAAGTCTTTCAACTTCTACTCCTTTAGTGCCTTCATTTGCGAGTTACTAGAATTAGCTCCTCTTGCTACTACAATGATACCTGTCTCTAACAAATTCTAATATTCCTTAAAACATAGAAAATTCTCCATGAGCATACTCCAATGATCATAATGCCCATCAAACCTTGGAACGACAGGTTGTACAAAACTATTCTCAAATGCCATGTTCTTGTTCTTTCACACTGATAACTATAATTGCAAATGTTGGTTAGGCTCCATAATAAAGCTTTGATACTAGATGTTAAAACTAAACTAAGCTTTGATACTAGATGTTTTGTTAATACGAAGTATGATTACAAAGTATGATTGCACTAGTAAACTCGGGAGAAGTTCATATAAAACTTAAACAACAACCATGACTATTAAATAGTCTTACATACAACAAAAAATAAGATAACAACCCATATTTATACAGGTCCTAGAATCGTGGTAAATGACTAGATCAGAAACATAAAAACCAACTTATTCCTCAAAGATAAGAGGGTTATTAGAACATCGAGGAATAAATCTTGGAATAAAGGAATCCTAACAATTAGAATATATATATATATTAGATTTGAATTTTGTTTTGGATTGAATTGAAAAATATATATATTTTAGTTATTATCTATAAAATAAAGTACTTATAAAAAAAAATCATCTATATAGTTCAATCTAAGCTAACATTTCTAGTTCATATATATAATTTTACTCTTCTAATAAATTGCAAAAACTATAAAAAATGTAAAAGTTTTTTTATTTTTCTAACCATGAATTTTCATTAGTGGAGTTTGTGGATTTTTATTTATTAAAAATAGTTATTGTGTTATTTTCTTTTTCAAAGATATCAATTGATTATTTTTTCTCATGTAGAATAGTTAATTTCTTCAAGAATTTAAATCAAGTTTAAATCTACAATGCGATCTAATGGTGAGTGCACTTTTTTATATTCTTATTTATTTATGCTTTGAAAAATCTAATTGAATACTCTCAAATTGCTAATTCTAAAAAAAAAAGTTTGAATTTCATGGTATAAAAAACTTCAAAATTTAAGATCTTTAACTCATTGTTTTTTATATAATTTAGAACTGTGTTTGAGTGGATTTTATATATATATATATATATATATATATATATATATATATATATATATATATATATAAAAGAATAACAAATTGATATATTTTTAATATTTTCTAATGATTTTGATGTATTGAAATAAAAAAACTGAAAAAATATATTAAATTATTTTTAAATACAAAAATATTTTTAAAAAATATTATGCATCATAATACTAAACAACAACAATTCCATTCTATCAAAATAAATAAATAAAAGAGAAAAGAAAAGAAAATAAAAACAACATATATTTGCATTTTACTTGTCAAGCAAGCAGCAACCCAAACAAAATTAACCCGACCCGCCCCATTGATTTATCTTAAAACCTCTCCTCTCCTCAAACTCACGGCTGTCATAAACCCTAAGACCCACCCACCACCTCTTCCAAACCCCCAAAACACCTACTTCACGTCTTCAACGATGGGTAGCAGCCAAGCAGCAGTTTCCTTCCTTAACAACGTCGCTCGCGCAGCTTTCGGTCTTGGTGCCGCCGCTACCATTCTCAACTCCTCTCTTTACACCGTCGATGGAGGCCAACGCGCTGTTCTCTTTGACAGATTCCGTGGAGTCATTGATACTAGCATTGGTGAAGGGACTCATTTCCTCATCCCTTGGCTTCAAAAGCCATTTATCTTTGACATCCGTACACGACCTCACACTTTCTCTTCTGTCTCTGGTACCAAGGATCTTCAGATGGTCAATCTTACCCTCCGTGTTCTCTCTCGTCCTGAGGTAATAACGAAATCATTTGCTTTTGATTGAAATGAACGGAAATGGATGTTGCTAGATTTGATGGTTTTGTAAAGGTATAGTTTTGTTGTTTCTCTTTGTATTTTTCAGGTGGATTTTTTTGTGTGTTTTGGCATGGTTTAGTTAAGTAGCACAAATGTGAGGTGAGTTTGAGATGAGTTTTAATTGGTTTAGCTATTGAGCACAGAAAGGAGATGAATTGTCTGTGATTGTCATGTTGCTTAGTTGTTGGGTTTGTCCTTGTGATGGGTTTTTAGAGGGCTTTGGTTTTGTTTTTAATATGCGTTTCATATGGTTTAGTGAGCTAGAAAAAGTTAGGGAGATGGGGTTTTAGTTCGGATTGCTAGCAAAAAGAAAGAGAGACTAATTTAGCTTTTCATTGTATTGTTTAGCTGGGCTGTCAAATTATGAATTGGGATTTTGGTTCTGAAGATTGAGTGAGGACTGAAGTCTTCTGGGTTTTTTTTACTCCTTTTCTTTTACTAAAATCAGACTGAATCAGGATTTTACATGGTCAATTTGTATGGTTGTATTTTTGTCTTGTGTATATTTTTACTGAAAAATGGTTATTTGAGCAGGTGTCACGTTTGCCTCATATCTTTCAACGCCTTGGGCTCGAGTATGATGAGAAGGTGCTCCCCTCGATTGGCAATGAGGTGTTGAAGGCTGTGGTTGCTCAGTTCAATGCTGATCAGCTCCTCACTGAGCGTCCCCAGGTGTCAGCTCTAGTCCGTGATGCACTCATCAAGCGTGCAAGGGACTTCGACATAGTGATGGATGATGTGGCTATCACCCACTTGTCTTATGGAGTGGAGTTCTCAAGGGCTGTAGAGCAGAAACAGGTTGCGCAGCAAGAGGCAGAGAGGTCCAAGTTTGTTGTCATGAAGGCTGACCAGGAGAGAAGGGCTGCAATTATCAGGGCAGAAGGTGAGAGTGATGCCGCTAAGCTGATCTCTGAGGCAACAACAAAAGCTGGTATGGGGCTGATTGAATTGAGAAGGATTGAAGCATCAAGGGAAATTGCTTCAACTCTGGCTAAGTCACCCAACGTGGCATACCTTCCTGGTGGTAACAACATGCTTCTGGCACTGAATGCAAACCGGTGAATAGGTATTTTCTATTTCTTTTCATGTTTACATTTTGGGTGTTTGAATTTACCTATGGGAGTTCGATTGATATTTGGTGCTTGCGACTGGAATATATGGGTTGGCAATGGAGTTTTGATGATGCAGCTTGGTGATTAGTATGAATGTTTTTTTCCCTATGTTTGGGTGCTTGAATTTTCCTGTGGGAGTGGGATTGATCTTTTCTGTTCACCACTTGAATTTATGGCTTGACAATAGAATTTTGATGCTGCTGCTTGGTATAATTAATATAAATGCTTTTTGTACCTGTACTTGGGTGCTTGGATTTCAATGTGGGAGTTGGAATGATGTTTGGTGTTTGCCATTTGAACATGTGGGGTTGTCAATGGAAGTATGCTGCTGCTGCTGCTTTGTGATTTTAAGTGTAAATGCTTTCCCATTGCTTTTGCCTCCTCACGTCACCCTGAAATCCTCCAGTCAGCTTGTTTGTGGTTTCATTTTTGTTTCTCATTCATCTTATTTCCGTGTAAAACATGGTTATCAAATCTCCTTTCAAGCTAGTCTTAATAAGCTCATGGATCTCAGCCCAATAATTCTGCTACTTCACATTGTCATTGAATGTCTCCACTCAAATCTCCTTTCAAGCTAGTCTTAATAAGCTTATGGATCTCAGCCCAATAATTCCACTACTTCACATTGTCATCGAATACCTCCACTTATAGATCTGTCTTCATAACTCTTGATTTCATTTTTATATTTTTTGCAGGGTATTCTGGCATGATGTAATGGCATTACCTGATTGTGAATTGCTGGAGTATTACTTCCTTTATTAGCATAAATCTTTTGATTTTGTAGAGACCATATATCATCTGAATCTGTTAAGATTCAGAAGTTGCAGGAGGTCATGTTGAAGGGAAAACTTATGGATTTTGGTTATTTCATAACTCACAAGGATTTGAATACTTGTGTGCTTAAAATTTGGTGAATGAATGTGGTTCTTGTTCGTGGCCTTTTTTTGTGGTTGAACATGCTTGAGATACAATGGCCTTTGCCATGATACACTCTTGAGATTTGATTTTTGAACATCTGATTACATAGCTGTTTAGATGGAAATATTCATAACTGTTATAGAGAGGGAGTGGTCACAGGTTTTGGAGTCATAGCTATTGTGCAGGTATGTGGATGATCTACAGAGGTTGCGTTGTGGAGAATGTTCATTTCCAATGCAGAATAGCTATTATGAATTTACATGTGGACGTGATGCTCTTGACTACAGTATAAACAATGTCTATCAATACAAGTTGCTTGCTTCTCTCTCTGTTTAATAATAATTGATTTGCCCGTGATGACTGTTATGGATGCTATACTTGGTCATCGCTGAAGGCAAATAATATATAGCATTTACCATACAACAGTTACATGTTTGATACAACATAAGGTGATGAACAAGTTCTTCTTCCATTACATTATATTACATATTGTGAAAGTGTGAATCATACAACAATTACTTGCTTGCCTCCTCGTACTTGAAAATTTATTCTTGATTTTAATCTTAATGTTGGCAGTGAATCTTTGCATGTCTTGGATTGATTATTACCATGTATTTGAACATGTTTGTGTTTGTGATCTTTGCAGGGAATAATTCTGTATTTTGACGACCATTTTCTTAATGGCCCCAGCTGTTATATCGCAATCAGGATAGCCTTCTGTTATGATATGAATAAAAGGAGGAAATGATTTAAAATTCTAAATAATATTGTTTACCACCTTAGCTATTGGATAACACTGACTCCTACTTTTCAGCACACATCCCTTTTAGTCTGCAAAAATAGGTATTTGTCTTGTTTTCCTTCGTGTCTAAGTTCATGTACACAGGTACTCAAGAAGGTAGATTGATTCTGTGTTATCTAAATCGAGTCAATTGACAAGTAGTGTGCTGGAGGGCTCAATTGCACTTACCCAGCACGCCGTTCTCAGATCTTTAGTTAATGTGAAATTAAGTGATGTAATTTGATGTCAATTTACTGAGCTTGAAAAACATCAACCAGTTGAAACGAAAATGCATGAATGCACTTGGTTTCTTCTCTTTGAATCAGAACTTCGTGATGAGTACTTTTTGTGTCCGAACTCCCGCAATCAATTTTCATTTGTTAAAGCCCATTCTCTGCTCCTCTCCTTGTCTCCTCTCGCTTCATCAATGGAGCATCAAGAATTCATCCATGGCTTCGACAGAAGGCCCCCTGAAATCTTTTTCAAGTTTAACAGCATCCATGATCTTATCCCTCACTTCAGATGCATTCTTTCTCATCTCCTTCCCCTTTTCCGTTTCATCCATTACCAATGTCATTGCCAACTCCATCATTTGCGATGCAGATGTTGTGTTCTGTGATCCAAACGATATGTACAGAACTGAATTCACTGGTTTTGAATCAAGCTAGTTTCTACACAGCTCAGGAGTAATTCCAGCTTGATCTTGGCTTCTCTTCGACAAGAGAACTGGCCCAATTGACCAAACTGGGTTGCCTACTCATACAATATTTCACTGTTTACTCTCGTATAAAACACTTTGATTGGAGCAATGTTTTTTTTTAATTTTTAATTTGGTCCTTAAACTTTTATCTTGTGTAATTTAACCCTATTGAATTCAAATTAGCCTTCAATTGCATAATTTTTAAGGAGAGAGGGTTGAATTAAAAGATAGATTACTGAAGTGAAAACAATGAGTAGAACAGGGGGCGTGTTTGAAGTTTGTTTTGGAAGTTCTTTTTTGTCCCCCATCTTTTTGAGATATTAGGTTACTGGTCTTTGTAATTTTCAAAAATTTCATTTTGATACCAAACTTTATTCTTATCATTTTTAGTTCTTTTTTGGTTGAAGGCGAGAGGGTCGTCAAATTTCAATATATATAGAGAGAAAATTGTTGTTGGTGACAATTTGGCTACCAAAATAGTTGTTCTTTGTGTCAGATATTCCATATGATGAGGGGGTTACAATTAGATTTTTTTTAATCTTGAAAGCACCTAAAAAGACAGATATAGAGTTGAGAATATTTTTGGGTTTCGGGTTTTAGACCGTTTTTTTTTGTGTGTTTTTAGAGGCCATAGATTGGTTTGACGAGGTTTCTAGGGTGTTTCTTAGGTTTTTCAAGTCAATAATGGGTTGAAAATGAGTTTTTGTGTAAAAAAAGAACCTTGTTTTTCTGGCCACACTAGTGATTGGATTATAGGCTAAGCGGACAACGTGTTATTTGCTGATGCAGACAACACATCTTTTTTTTTTAAATGATTGGGGCGGACGATGCGTTGTTTACCCCATTAAATTTAAAAATAATAAAAGGCCTAGGCATGAACCATAGCTTTATGGGCTGAGCACTGAGCCTAATCTAATTCTTTTCCATAATAAAAGATGAATTTTTTTAATTGATGCCTTAATTTATATGAATTTTTAAAAATAATTTTTTGATATATGATTTAATTAATACCCTCTCTCTTTGCTTGTTTTCCACTTATTTAGCCTTATTTTTAGATTTTAATTATTATTTTATGATAGTAGGTGTGTTTACTTTTTAAAGAGGATTGTATGATTTATCTATGATTCTTTTTAAATTTTTTTATATAGATTGAATTTGTTTTTTATTATTTTATTATTTTTTATAAGATTTTTAATTTGTGCAACATTGCATAATATTTTATCTTATTTTATTCATGCATTTTGAAAAGTTAACATGGATTGGAATCTTTTTTTATCTTATTTTATTTTCAATTTCATCATCTAACGTTATTTTTTAGCTTTTTTTTATCAATGAAATTCAGACAATTATTGTTTGTTGAAAAACCTATCGTCAATGATTTATTCTTTATCTTGTAGGGAAAAGTAGATCAAGGTTGATAAAGTAATTTTCTGACTTGATTTTGTGTTTTTTTTTTTAATTATTAATTTAAGGGGTGTTTTAAGTTGAGAGATTGGTTTTTTTGGTTATGACTATGTTTGTTTTTCGGAATTCACTTTCTGGAAAATCACTTTCCAAACTTTCTCATGTTTGTTTGCTATTAGAAAAGTTGGTCAACGAAAAATACTTTTCAGTCAAAGAAAAATTTGGCTTGGTTTCTAGGAAAGTGTTTTCCTGGAAAATTTAGACGGAAAATACTTTCTGGAAGTTGTAAAAAATTTAGAAATGTCATATTATTTGCTAATTATATCAAATTTGGTCCTCAAACTTTTGATTGCTATAAATATTTTGTTTTGAATATTTATTTTTTAATTTCATTTCTTAAAATTTAATTTTTATATTAACTTTGGTCCTCATTTTTATAATTATTATTTGCCTTTTCCTTATCATTTTTTTATTGAAATTTTTTATGTATCAAATTTGGTCCTCATTCTTTTTATTGTTACTTATTTTATTTGAAATAATTTATGAAATGTTAATTATTATTATTTTAATTTCTTCATCTTTTATTTTTTTTTATTTTTTAGATTTGATCTCTATTATTTTGATTATTATTTATTTTGTTTGAGATAATTTATGAAATTATAAATTTTTTTTCAATTTCATTCTCATTCAACCTTTTAATTTGTAAGATTTGTTCCTCATTATTTTAATAAACTTGAGAAAAATAAAACATCAATAAGTTATTTTTCAGCTCATTTTCAATGACATAACCAAACACTGAAAAGTATTTTCCAACTTATTTTCCATTACACTACAAAACATCAGAAAATAATTCACTTTTCCGGAATTCACTTTTCAAAAGAAAACTACTTTCCAGCAAACAAACGGGTATAAAAGGGTTTATTTAGTGTTTTTAAATGAAAATTAGTTGAAAACCTACTTGTTTTTCAGACCAACTATCTGCTAGTAAAAAACTGAGCATTCAAACGATGTATCGTTTGATTAATTTCTTTTAAAAAAGGTGAACGTCCCTTAAGTAAAGAAAAAAAATGAAAATAAAAGAAAAGACTATACACGTGTGACCTTTTCATTTTATGGATTAGTCGCAATGGCCACCTAGGCCTTTGCACATAATCTCCCTTTCCCCTTTAAATTAATTTCTCTATGACTTAAATTTAAATTCATTAAAATAATATATATATATATATATATATATATTTTTTTTTTGTTTTTATCATTATTTTTATTGAATCACTTTCTTCTAAATATCTATTTTTAATGTCTTATAATAAATTAAAAGATATATTAAAAGAAAAACATTATTGAATCCAAGAAAGTCCATGACTCGGGCCTTGAATTTTAAGGGTTAGTTAGGCTAACTCGTTTCAATAAAAAATATCGTTGTTTTAATATTTTTTAAAAATAAGGTGAAACTACACTATCTTGAAATATTTCTATTTTTTTTAAGTCAAACTAGCCTAGGAATTTTTAAAATTAAGATTAATTAATAAAAATTTATTTGGGGTTTTGTATGATAAATTATAATTAAGTTCTACTTTTTTGTTATAGCCATAATGATATATTTTTATTTTAAATTTTATTTGACCACTTTTCTTTGCGTGTCTATTTTTGTTATTATATAATTAAAAAAAATAAAAAAATAAATTATTAAACCCAACTAGATTCATGACCCATGTAGAGGGCTTGGATAGTTAACATGGGTCGATGAAAACATCATCATCCTAATTTTTTTAAAATAAAATAACGATAACTTGAGTTTTTTTTAGTCAAATTGGGTTTTGAATGAGACCATCAAGTCTTCTTCGAATGTACTATTTCAAATAATTCATATCAAGTTAACTCAAATACAATCTTATTCCAAACACATCTATGCAAGGAGCTACGTTATAGGGTCAAGTTGAATTAATAAGAAGAAAAGGAACTATGCTAGCAAATTATTTTTTTATTGAGTTTTTTTATTTTTCTATAAAAAATATTTACATATAATTATATAAAAAAAATTAAACAACATAACAAATAACAAATACAAGATGCTGTTTCTTTATTTGTATTTATTTTTTAGCTTCACATTTTAGTTTTGATTATTGTTAATAATTTATTTTAATATTTATTAATATATATAATTATCGAATAGTTTTATTAAATACATATATCAAATTTTTGAGTCACATATAAAATTTTTCTTAAAACCTTCGCAACACTTGTACTCTTGTCCTTGAAGAAAGATCAACTCATCATGGTTCTAAAGCTGAAGCTAGTAAAGAAAAAATACAGTTCTAAGAAGATCAATCCATCAGCTAAGTTGCTTATTTCAGAACATGGATTGGATGCATCGTCTTTACTCTTTACATCCACCTGGGCCTTATGTTTCGGTCGAATTAAGTCGAATGAAAGGAAGAAAATCTTCAACTTCAACCGCCCGGGGGGGGCGCTGGGGCTCTTCCACCTCAAAAGAGTCCCCAACCTTTCGCCATTCCTTCGACAGAATCAAATCCCTGATTAATTGGTTTCTAGCTTTTTCTTTGCTAGTTGTTTGCTGGATGTGGTTTCGACAAACGTTTTGTGCGCCCCATATGGCTTTAATGTCCATCTCTTCTTGTTGGTTCTAGATTTTCAAAACCGAGGCGGCCTTGGCGCCTTGCACCGCCAAAGATAAACATCTATGCTAAAAAAAAATTAGGATGATGATCCGACTTTTTATCGGGCCTCTGAGCTTTAGAGGAAGATGGGACTTTTAAAGGCATTGATTGTTAAGAGAAAGAATATACGTAAACATGGGTGGAGGGAAGCTGGTCATCCGAGCAATCGTGGCGTGCCTAGGGCAAATACCAGCAGGAAATTTATCTCAAGTTATCAACAATGTCATCCACAGCCACATTATTCATGTAAAATAACAGGTGAAAAAGGCATTTCCTGCCGGAGGAAAGGATGCAAGGAACGAGGATGTACGCGAAACCAAAATTAACTCGTAGAATTAAGAAAATTGTAGCAGTTTCCCAGTTTGCATCAGGGGAGAAAACACAGAGGAAACATGATCATCAAAGTAAAAAGTTGGAAAGAGACCACATGGTGTCTATAACCAGTCCCAAAAATAACATGGTTCAATTATAATTATTCCCAAAAATCTCCTAACCCTGACTCGTATTAAACTGCATGCTAAGCCGAAAAGAGGAGGCTCTCCTCCATCGCAAGATCAGCCAGAACTACAGAGCCGGCTTATTGCACAGAGGCGATATGAATGATCAAGTCAATCACGCGAGAGCTGCATGGAAAATACAAATAAGAAAACATTAAGGATCAGATAAAAGAAAGACAAGGTGACAGAGAAAAGAAACAACAAATCAGCCAAGTATAAAATCAAGATAGCTTTGAATAGGTCTGGAAATAACCATTACCTGTAGCCCCATTCATTGTCATACCAGGAGACAAGCTTCACAAAGTTATCATTCAATGCAATTCCAGCCTTGGCATCAAATATGCTTGACCTGTCAAATTCCAGCCATTGAAAAGCCAGCATGAATTTTAAATCCACCCATAACAGAACAAGGAAACCTTTTTCTTTCCTTTTTTTTTTTTGAAAAGAAGTTGAGAGTATGCGAGGGGATATGTTCTCATGTTTATAGAGAGAACTCCCTCCCTTTCTCTATGCAAGGGCAAACCATGTCACTTGGAGTCGATGCATAATTGTATATAATCATGATCTCCTCACCTGCTGTCACCCATGAAGTCGGTTGAGACAACATCATCCTCCGTGTAACCAAGGATTCCCTTCAGATTGGTCTCAGATTCCTCCCTGCATCACACAGCAAAAAAAAGGACACAAGGCATGAGCAATCAGAGACTTCAATAGGACAGTCAATCATATAATGCTACCCTTTGAATAATGTCTGGCAATTTATTAAGTGTAATTTGTGAAGTCCTTTTAAAGACTGGCACTCAATCACTGTAAGAAAAACTAAATGGTTCATGATCTTTTCATTGGAAAGTATTCAAAGATTTTCCAGGCTACAGCAACATGCAGGAGAGAAACCAAAACAAAAAGGACTACAGATGAAAAAAAGAGGGTTTATGGTTTATGATCCTTACTTGATAGCTGCTTTGATCTGGTCATATGTAGCCTTCTTCTCAATTCTCACAGTGAGGTCAACCACTGAGACATCAACTGTGGGAACACGGAAAGCCATTCCAGTCAACTTTCCATTGAGTGCAGGCAAAACTTTCCCTACTGCCTACACAATCACAAAATAACACAGATTATAAAGGGATTTGATGCCAGACGAGAAGGAAAGAGAGATAGAAAGAAGAGAAGAGTGGGGAGGAAAAGAGAATTTGAGAAAGTGTAGTTTCAAATGCCGTCTAAAGCCCCACCAAAAAATTAGATTAGGTGCTATATTCAGAGACAACCAGGAGTCATTAACGAAATAACTGAGAGAATAAATAACTCATAGCCCAACAAAAAACAACTAAATTCAATACATTCATTTTTTGTAGATAAAAATAACAAAAATCCTCAAGAGGTTCCTCTTTCAGGGTTAGAGACAAGTTAGCCACATCGATGACAGCAAAATAGCACAATATCATGCATCTATCATCACATAAAAAGGGATGCACAACATGCATACAAAAGTAAATTAGAAATCCAGATAAGCAGTTTTCTAGTAAGATAGGTATCCCATGAGGAGGTTGTTGATCTTTACTTCTTGGCATAAAGAGACAACGAGAAACATGAAATATGGTAGGATTGATGGTGAAAATAGACAAGTGGTTTTTGGACAATGGATACTTAAGATGTCCGAGAAGAAGTCCAAAAAACAAAGGTTCGCCTATTATTATCTCACTTCTATAAGAAACCATTGCTGCTCAAAATAATGCTTGTGGTATGCAAAGCAATGGCAGGTGAACTATTTGATGCCAGTCATTAGTACCTTAGCAGCTCCAGTGCTGCTGGGAATGATATTGAAGGAAGCAGCTCTACCACCTCTCCAATCCTTCATTGATGGTCCATCAACAGTCTTTTGTGTGGCTGAATAACATAGAACATAAGAGAATCAGTCAAGGAGAAAATGTCTACATCAATTGGATTCGAGTAAATAAAAACATAGCACACACCAGTAATGGAGTGGACAGTAGTCATAAGACCCTCAACAATACCAAACTTGTCATGAATGACCTACAAGCATATACATACATACAAGAAAGATGTCAGTACAAAACTAAAAAATTTATTGTCATCCCTTTACAACAAGAGAAAAGGAAAGAGCCCACCTTGGCCAAAGGAGCAAGGCAGTTGGTAGTGCAGCTGGCATTGGAAACAATGTTGAGATCAGGCCTGTACTCCTTCTCATTGACACCCATAACAAACATGGGAGCATCCTTACTAGGAGCAGAAATAATAACCTTCTTTGCACCACCCTAGGATCAAACCATAAAACCAAGTAAGATACGTATGCAATTCACAAAAAAACATATTAAAAACTAAAACTAACAGCTCGACAACCAACATGCATTTTAACAAATCCTTCCAAATGTAAAAGTTACCAAACCTCAAAACAATAAGAAAAAGTTAAGCTTTTAAGCTGTCTTCCCAAGAAATGGAAAATTCAATAGAAACTTCATTCACACCCTATCATAAGAGGACGATTTCCCAGAAAAATTCAAGTGACAGATTTTTGAAACATCATAACCTTTTCCACCCTAGAACATGCATTTTTACACTACACATTACAAACCTACAGCATATAAAACAGGATAAAAAGTTACAATGATTGAAAACATAGTTCAAGATTTGAAGGAAACTATCTAGAAATAGTGCATTTCAAAAAATAAAAACCCAAGCAGAATATAATCTTTATTATCCAGATACCCATATCGTAAATTATGAAAATAGAAAATATCAAACACCTTCAAATGAGCAGCAGCTTTGTCCTTGTCAGTGAAAACACCAGTGGACTCAACAACAAAATCAGCACCAGCAGCGCCCCATGGAATCTCCTCTGGGTTTCTAATTACAAGTAGAAACAAAACATCAAACCACCTCGTAATATAAGTACTTTGATTAACAAATTCTTCAAAAAAAGAAAGAAAGAGTTAGTCATACCTGACACCAAAAACAGCGACTGGCTTGTCACCAAAAAGAAGAGTCTTCTCATCCTTGACCTTGATATCTCCGTGCTTCCATTGCCCATGAACAGTGTCATATTTGAACATGTAGGTCTACAAAAACACAGCCAGCGTAATATATATTAGCGGATCAGACGACATGTCATTCAGGATGTTAGATTTCAAAAGAGCCAGAAAACGAAAGCTCAAGTAAAATAAAAAGGAGAGTAAGTGCCATGTAATCAGTGGTGATAAAAGGATCGTTGACAGCGACAAGCTCAACATCATCTCTCTGCAAAGCAACTCTCGCCACCAAACGCCCGATCCTTCCAAAACCTACATTTAATTTGATTTAAAATAAAAAAATAAAAACACTAAACACAACGACGACGACGTTGAATCGCTCACCGTTGATACCGATCTTAATCTTGGCCATTATGATGATGATGATGATGAAGAAGAACAAATGGAGTGTAGTGTGATGATGAGTGAGGTGCTTGCTCTTCTTTATAGATAAATATTATACAACGGAATTAAGGAGCGATTCTTGCGATCTTAAGAAGAAACGGTTAGGTTGAGCGGACTTGTCGAGGCGGTGATTACGTGATGACCACGTAATTTCCTAAAATTGGAGGGATCATGCACCGTTGATTTCGGTAACCAGCGGTTTAAAATTGGTTAACGACTCCAAATACAAGATTTGTTTTTTTAAATGCAAAAATTAGTAAGCTTGAAAGGAAGAGAATATATATATATATATATATATATATATATATATTATAATTTTTTTTATGGTTTAGGTACAACGTAAGATTAGTGTGATCATTCAACAAGTTTTACCGTTAAGAAATTGAAAAAATTATTTTTTTTCAAAATTATACATATATATTATTTCTTTCAAAATATGAATTTTATCTACAAGTTGAAAGGTTCCATTTTGATTAACTTTTTTTTTTTCATACAATAGACAATTATTATAAAGTCATTCTTTTGATGAAAACATTTTTTTTTTTAAAAAATTATCTTTATTTGTATATATTTTTTCTTTTTATTGATATCAATGTGTGCATATTTTTTTTATGTGACTAGATATTGATCCGTTAATTATTACATATCGAGTATGTGTGATGATTTTTAGGTTTATTTTAGCCATAATTAATATAAAATAGGTTTAAAACCCAATTTATCATTTTTATTTTTTTCTGTATGAAAAATCTATGTTTTTAAAGTGATGAATTGAACCTCATGTCCCATGTCCCAAATCACTTCCATATAATTAGTAGTCATTTATCAAATATAATATTAGTTTTTATCAACTTTAACAAGGGCAAAATATTTATTTTATCATTAGAAAAAAGTACAATACAACTTATCATGCTTTATGGTGATGTTTATGTTTTCTTTAACATAACCATCACTTTACTTAGAACTCTGAAGACCAGATAGAGTTTTTTAGTTATCATAAAGCTAAGTGACGACTTTGATTTTCTATTTTACTTCTAATTTACTACGATGTCCTTTGTAACATAATGACGACCCCACTAGAAATTTAAAGGGCCAAGCTTTGTTTGTTTGATTCCATGATAATGTATCTTTTGTGCTTTATGTTTTGAATATTTACTCGTTTTTTTCTCTTAATTGTTTAATGTGTTATTATTTGATTTTTGAATTTTTCATACAATTATTTTGTTTTGAATGCATTTCCATGATAACGTTGAATCGCTCATCGTTGATACCGATCTTAATCTTGGCCATTATGATGATGATGAAGAAGAAGAAGTAGAGTGTAGTGAGATGTGGAGGTTTGTGTGGTGCTTGCTCTTCTTTATATATAAATATTATACAACGGAATTAAAGAGTGATTCTTGCGATTTTAAAAAGAAACGGTTAGGGTTGAGCGGACTTGTCGAGGCGGTGATTACATGATGACCACGTAATTCCCTAAAATTAGAGGGATCATGCACCGTTGATTTCGGTAACCAGCAGTTTAGAATTGGTTAAGGACTCCAAAAACAAGATTTTTTTTTTTGAAAATGCAAAAATTAGTAAGCTTGGAAGGAAGAGAATATTTGACATAATGATGACTCCGTGACACTACGATATCTTTATTTTTTATTTTACCTCTACTTTACTAAGATGTCCTTTATGGCATTATGATAGCTCTACTGTAAACTTTAATTACTAAGCTTTGTTTATTTGATTCTATTATAATGTATCTTTTGTGCTTTATATGCTGAATATTAATTTACTCGTTTTTTTCTAAATTGTTTAATGTGTTATTATTTGATTTTTGAATTTTTCATACAATTATTTTGTTTTGAATGCATTTGTCTGTATATGAATTTATGCCCTTGCTCCTTCTACACCCATTTTTTTTTGCACACATATTGCCTTAAGCTAGCAATAAGAAAATTAGTGGTGTCCTAGTGGATTTCATTATGGACTAGAACTCATGAAATCTCGATTTTTATTAAAAGTCTACAAGGTCATGATTAATACCTAACCTACCTATACGTAATGACTAGAACCTTCCTCTAAGATATCTCCTTATAATATTATTGGACAGGCTCGACGTCTATGAAATTTCATGAGATAGATAGCAAGACAATCAAGATCTACTTGAGAACATGTCACGATTTACACTCATATTCATAGCACAAAGAGTTAATTTGTATGATAAATTAATAGATTATATATTTTGCATATATTTTCTTATTTTTGGTTGAATCAAAATCTTGAAATTTTATTTTTGATATGAATGAGTTAATGCATTAAGCTATTTTTATATTTTTAGATGAATGGAATTTCTAAACTACCTGCCCATAATGTAATGCAAGGATAATACATCAACGCATTTCCCACATTTTTTATTGAATGGAAATTTTGAATTTTTATTCTCAAAATGGATGGATTAAATTTTAATGGTTTGATGTTGGAGAATATATATATTACCTAATTTTCAAATGAATAGAATTTTAAAGTTTTCTTCTTAAGTGCTATGGGTTAAGGCTCGAAATGATTCCATATTTCGGATGAAGGGAGTCTTAAACCAACTTCATAAAATGCATGGATAATGTGTTAAGCTATCTCCCACATTTTAATTGAATGAAAATCTTTAATTTTGTTTTCAAAATGGATGGATTAATACACGTTAAAGGTTCAATCTTAATTATATGGATGGATCTACAAGGCAGTTTACCAGATCTCAGTTCCGTATACCATGGCAGAATCAGACAAAATCCATATCCAATACAATCATTTTAGCACCCATCATCATGCATTCTTGCATCTCTTACTTATTTTCTTTGCAAATTGCACCAGTAGTAGAATGTAGAATAAATGTCCCTCCTGAATCCAATTCCCTCTCAGACTCTACAATACAAGACTCAGAGAGAAGCAAATGAAACACGAAAAAAGGGCCCAGTTAGAAATGAATCCTCGGAGAAAAATTGACAATTTAAGAAGAGAGGTAGCGAAAATTACAAATCTACTTGAGTAAGCGCTGCAAGTCATCCTAATAAAGAAAAAGACATTTACGAGAAATCAAGACATTTACGAGAAATCAAGAATTTACATAGGAACAAGTACAACCCTTTGTCTATAGGCAACCTAAATCCGGAGTGCAAGCAGTGTTCTTTGTTTTTTGTCCCCACAAAACCATGGAGCAAATGATGCCTCTCTAAGGTCTCTATATGCTAAAGTACCCCAAACAATTGACTAGACAGATGAGGAGCCAAGAATGACAACGACTCAAACCAAAGAATGACAACGACTCAAACCATGAGCAAGTAATGTGTAGGAAATGCCTGAGATGTAACAGGAGTTGGATTATGAGGATCTAAGGGTAAAGAGAAGGAAATTAGGTTCTGACTTAATTACTCAAGAACAACCCCTAGCTATAGTAAGAAGAGAAAGAGACGACCTACTAACCCAGATACAACAACATGTTTTCGAGGAATTGCAGGAGGAGTTCAGATTAGCATTGTCAAGTGCTAAGAAAGAGCAAGACCGCAAGATGACAAAAATGTCACAAAAAGTGTTGGAAGCTCAGAAAAAAGTCAAAAAAAGCAAGCAGGTGGAAATGGCTCATAAATTAACAATAGCGAAGTGGTTGCAAGTTCTCAATGAAGAGGAGGAAATTCGATCCTCCGCTGTAAATTCAACAACAATAAATTGTTGGAGACGACGTTTTCTTCACTGGTAGATTTCACCGAGTTCCAACAATTTGTGCTTGCAGCCTAGGTATGTCTGGTGGATGCTCTTCAATCTATCACTAGTAACTTTGAAATATAGAATGCGAAATGCAATGTTAACAAAAGACTCGTAATAATTAAAGTGTAATCCTCAGCAAGATAGAAATTAATTTATCATTTAGTTTAAAAAATTAAGATATAAATTAAGTAAATTAATTCGATCAATTAAAATGCTATTATTTTATTTTTTAAATTAAAATAATATATATTTTTTTAAAAAAATACATTTTAACCGGATCAATCCAATTATAAATTCACTTTCCAAGTTAACGGGGTGAAAACTCCATATTAGCTTGTTTTTTTAACACCCCACCATATTCAGAAAATGATTTAATAACCGTGGTTAAAACAAGGAGCAGTGTGTACCATTATACAACGGATACTTTATTAATAATCATATACTGAAGAATTAATTACAACAAAACCTTATTTTATTTATCAATCAAGTTACAGGAAGCTCAAGGACGTACGTAGATCATAGCTTCCACTTTCCCAAGAGTACACACAAGTAATTCCATCATACTATATTTTCTTACTAGAGCATGTCTGACCACAGAATATGGATTATGATACTATAATTATTTTTATTTATATTAATCTAGACATATGGATTATGATGCTACTAATTTTCTTTGTTGTCTTCGTAGTCTTGGCTGTTATAAGGGCTGAAAGCTTCCGAGAACCAATTCTTCTTCCTCCAAGAATTCCATCCCATCTCTTCACAGATATCATCACTGTGGTTGATACTGAAAGTGGAAATGCAATGCCTCTTGTAAAATCTGGTAGTCCTCTTCATGACTTGTATCTCTTCATTTGTTTGTTCAAGCATCTTTTCAATGCCTGGAAGCTTGAATTTCTCATCTGCTAGTCTAGCTAGCCAAATGCATCGCAGCTCTGCGGTGTGCAGGTTCGATACACTTTCAATAAATCCCACGAAAGCCATGTTAGGAATCAATGGATGAATCGTGCCCCTGCCAGATATGTATTATCCATTTAATCAGGCTCATGTATCATCATTTTCTAGAAAATATTCAGTGTGAAATCATTTTACATTGATTTACCTGTACAAGGGCATGATCCCAGAAGAGTCTACAACAAGACTGGAAAAGGGTTCTGGTAATAAATCTTGGAGCTTCTTTTTTCCTTCATAACCAGTGGCAAGAAGCACAACATCAGCCTCTAATCTGGTTTTATCTTCAAATTCAATTCCTCGACTCCAAAACCACCACTTTGATGCTCTTTTGAACAGTATATTTCCCTTGTCTGCCTCTTCAAAGAAATTTTCAGGCAAGATAGCCATTTGGCAAGATGCATAACCCTCCACAAATGGGTGGTCTGGTTTCAACCCATACTTTGCAAGGGGAAGCTTCCATGCCAAATAAGACTCTATGAACTTGGAAATTCCTCTTCTCTGCTCAAGAAATTAATTAAGGATAAATATGATATTTGATTACCATAAACAATCATAGTATATATTATATATTGTCGTCATTAATAATGGAAGGGAGAAACTAAAATTGATCAGAATATAAATACCATGGGAGATAGAAGAAGGCACAGAAGGGTCTTGAACAAGGTTTGGTGTGGCCTTTCATGGAGGAATTGAGAGGACCTTGTTGAAAAAAACAAGAAAAATGGCAAGCCCCAAATCCAGTATGAAGGAACAGTCCAATGCAAAGTCCTTATCACCATTGTGCACGGCTGTCCTTCTGGCCCTTCAACGAAACAACAAAACCAATTACACGTCACATACAGTATTTATTTACCACCTAATTGCATTAATTTCCTTCGGAATTAGTAAATGAGGAGACTCACTCCCTCTCTCTACCCAAATGACCAACGTACGAACTGCCTATATAAATATATAAAAGATGGGCAATTTGTTCCTTAAGTCAAGGAAGTCAAACTCCCCACTTTATGACCATTTTGACTGCTCTTCTCAGTCTAATTAACAAAAGAAAATATGGCGTCATGCCCCTATTGTTACCCAAAACAAAAAAAACAAAAGAAAATTAATCATGAAATTATTATTTTTTGTTTTCAGTCTCACGATACCCAAATAGTAATTAATAATAGATATTTTATTAGTTATTTTTTATATCCATGTAAAAATACCAAACACAAAGAGAAAAAAAGTAAAATTTAATTATGATTCATAAAAAATAATTATCTAATTAAAATCTCTTTTTTTAGTAGTATTTTTTTTAAAGCGAACCCAAAAGTAAATAACCATGAAATTTCTCGTTTATAAGGACCAGTTCCGATAAATTAACAGGTGGTCATAGAGATTGATAGACATACCTTGGTTTGCAGCTGCACACTCCACAGCTAAATCAAGAGCTGATTTCTTGTAGCCAACAACGGCAACCTTTTTTCCTTTGAGAAGCTTATGAGCAGCATCTTTGTCGAGCTTAGCATAATCCAGAGCGTGCAAGACTTTGCCGAGAAATGCTTCTTCGCCTTGATGGGGTGGAAATACTGGCATTCTTGGCAAGTCTCCATACTTTCCAATGCATACAACGAGAAACTCGAAAGCATACCACTATATGTATATATTCCATAAGTCAGATCATCATGATATAACTCAAAAAAAAAAAAAAACTTTCACAATTTAATTTTATATATATATATATTAACCACTTTCCAATATTAGAGTGCATGAGATATCTCAACTTTTCTTAGCTTCAGTGAATTAAAAGTTGAAACATTCAAGACGGCCTTTTTCTCTTTTCTTTTTGAGAAGTAAGCAACAAATTGAAGACTTTTTTATATTTATTACATAACATATATTTGAATAATAGCTAACATTTTGAGAGCTAGCTAGCAATAATTCAATTAATTGAATTATTTGATTTTGTTCTAAGAGATAATTAGATTTCAAATCTCACAATTTGGGAAGTCAAGGAAAGAATCTTGGCTACATAATCAAGCAATTAATTAAACATGATTAAAAAAACTAAAAAATGTCAATAAATAAGGTGTGTGTGTGTGTGTGTGTGTGTGTGTGTGTGTGTGTGTGTGTGTGTGTGTGTATAGGCCGATCGAGTTCTAATACTCATTAGGCATAAATCTCTAAATTGATGTGGGTACTGCTTATATCTCTTACGATGTCTTGAACTCCAACCTTTCTATAATTATATTAACTAGAAAAATAAAAGGGAGAGACGATAAGCAAAGCACACGCACACTCTTTAAAGCACGTATATATGTAATAGCTGATAGAGAATTAAAATAACCCGAACCTTCGTGGACTGGTTAGTCTCTACAGCTACCTCCCAAGCAGGATAGCCATTCAGCAAGGATCCATACTCTTTTGGTTTCATGTCAAGTTGGCTGGTTCGGTCACCAACGTACCGAATCTCCACCACCTTGGAGTTGAACTTGACATATTTCAACACATCGAAATGTGTAGCATAGTTGTGCAAGTATTCCAAAACTTGGACATGAGAAGGAAAACTCGCATTATCCCTCTCGGGCCAAGGGTAATCTGAAAACTCGAAATCACATCGAGGTGTTTGGAGTTTAGTAGAACTAAAAGAACAATGTTTCCAGACACCCCCAATTGAATTAGAGGCCTCAAAGACCAGTGGACTGTAATGTCGAAGCTGTTTAGCGGCAGCAATGCCGCTAATACCTGCTCCAATGATCCCAACTTTGCTGGAACACTGAATGTGGTTTTTCTCACAAGCCATTTTGGTGTATGATGATATATAGCTAGAGCTAGGTTTTATAGGTTGTGTTGGCATGTTGGGTCTTCAAGTTCTGTATCCTATTTATAGGGCTCGAGGAGGTGATCCTTTCTTCTTGTAAATGCGAAGAAATGATTTAAGTGACCATGCTTTTTTGTTTTTGTTTTTTTAGTGACGTAATATATGTTTATTAAGTGAGTAGCTTCATTGAATAGTAGTAGTTCATGTTATTATCATTTTGATTTTGGTTATTGCATATGATGTGATCGCTAGCTATATTATATTGTCTTCAAAACGAGCTGTAAATTTCATGCTGCCTTCTCTCTTGTTTCATTTAAAGGCGTATCTGTCTGGGGAAAGACTTGTAACCAAAATGTTTGGCAGAATAGCACTTTCCTCCAAGTTTAGGTTTCAAGTTCAAATATCCATTTGGAAATAATTTTATCAACTTGAGGGGGGAAAAAGGTATACAAACCTTCACATTCTTGGTAGGTAAAACGTGCGCATGCATGATGATAGTCTGCACTAAACTCCTCCTCCATGCTTCTATGAATTAATGAATTTAACCTACCAGATGCCTCCCTATATTAATCACGACTTGCCTTCGCATCGATTATATATATAAAAAACAATTATATATATATCATTGACAACACAAATACCAGCGGGTTTCACCTTATACATGATGAATTAATTATGCATTGACTCCAACGGGAGTACGAAATATAAATGTTAGCTAGCTAGCTTAGAATTAAAGCCTTGAATTCATGTGTTCCCATATAGCTCAAAGAAGCTTTGAATTCCTGTGTTCCCATATATATATATATAAACATAATAATTTGACCACAATATTCTTATACCGCGTCTTTTCGTACTCCTGTTGGAGTCAATGCATACTTAATTCTTCATGTATAAGGTGAAACCCGCTGGTATTTGTGTTATCAAAGACACACACACATGTTTGTATGTATCCACCTCAGCTAATACCAAAGATTCTTAAGAATAATATGAAATTATCGATAATTTTAAAATGCATGTGTTGACTTGATGCGCCTTAATACTAATTAGATCAAGTCGTCTTCTTTTTTTAATGAATTGAACAACAAGGTAGAGTCTTCTTTATCACATGTTGAAAGCATATCAGTAACTTTAAAATGTGTTGACTTCATACTTTAATATGTAAGATCACGTATTTCAGTGATCAGTTCACACCATTGGTTTTTTACCGTAGCATATATATTTATTTAAACATTATTACTTCTACTGAGAATATTATTTTCTAATATAACTTGAAGAATTAACACTTTAATAGTATATCAAATAAATATAAATATTTGGGCGAAACAAATAAACGATTTCCGTACTTTTAATTATGTAGGGTTAAGAAGTAATATAAAACAATTATTAATTTAAGCTATTGTTCGAATTATGATTATTTTTTAAAATATTATTCAAAGTATTTTTAACCTTAAAAGTCTTCAAAACTTATTGCATATTTATATGACGGCATTTTTAAAGTGTGGGGGCTTCCTAGATTCGAGGTTCTTCGAGAATTAGGGATGAAAAACGAGGGAAATGAATTTCCACAAGCCTGTGCTATCTTTCATATGTGAATATTGGATTTATTTCTGGTGTAGAGCACATAAAATGAGTACAAACCCAACAAAATGAGACTTTTTAAAGGAGAGGGATATATCAAATATAAATTCAGCACTGACGACAAAATATAAGTTGTTTGGTCAAACACATTGTGTGACAAGGGAAGCATCCAAGAAGCGAAAGAAGAAGTTCTATGGGAAGGTGAATATTTGGATTTTATATCCCGGGGCCGTATGACTTTATAAAGCAATTAAAGTAACACGTTGGAAATTTGTGCATGATGCAGATGATGATATATATATATACTAGAAGGTTACCCCGCAATACGCTATCTATGGACACTTCAAAAAATTTTAAATGCAAAAAAAATATTCAATGGCTACTAATACTTTTTTTCCTATCAACTTCATAAGTTTAAAAACAACTCGAATAATCAGTAAAAACATAGTCGAGAGGGCAATATATTATACCGACTCGAGTTAACTTATTAATCTGCTATATTTATGACCTGAATCATGAGATAATAATAATCCCATATAAAACAAATCAAAACAAATTATAAAATCAAATTCTCAATCAATCCAATATTAAAAAATAAAATTAAAAAAAATTCAATTAAAAAAAAACAGTCTGAGTCAACTCGAGATAACCTGACAAATTCATGACCTGAGTAAATCAAAACAAATTATAAATCTCAATTCTCAATCAATCCAATGTTGTAGGATGAAATTGTAAAAAAACAATAAAAAATGGACATAAAAAACAACCCGAGTCAATCTATCTGGACTCGCCAAACCTATTATCCAAGTAATGAGATTGGAATAATCTCTTAGAAAGCAAACAAAAATAATAATTGGGATCGACCCGGGTTGCACAACCAAACCCGTGACTCGGGTCATGAAATTAGGATAATCCCATATAAAACAAATCAAAACAAATTATAAAGCACAATTCTCAATTAACCAATTATTAAAGAATTAAATTGAAAAAAAATAATCAAAACAAAAATAAGATAAAATGATTAAAGTCAATCTAGATTAACACACGAAACTTGTAATCCAGATCACAAGATCGGAATAACTTAATAAAAAGTAAAAAAAAAGAATCACAAAATCTAATTTCTAATGGATATAATTTTAAAATACAAAATTCAAAAATATTATTAATTAAAAAAATCAAATTAAATGAGTTAATCAGCAGGTGACAAGAAACAAAAAAAAAAAAGGGAATTAATTATTGCGAAGTAACAAATAACAATGTTGTCAATATTACCTGTTTCTTTCAATTTATTGGACTTTCTAATTTCCTACTCGATGATCAGTAGCGATCAATGATCATCCACCACCCCCAACGCTCGACGTTGTTAGGCAAGCAGCCACCGGCTAATTTACTCTCATGGTTAGACTAACAAGACAAGTTTGCTTTTTTGTTTTTTTCTAATACAACGATGCTAGCTCTTAGCCACCATTTTACTCTGATTGCTAGCCTAACAAGACTTGTACATGAGATGTTCCAATTATAATTATTAAATTCAACATGAGTACTTGAGTGAGTTTTATTTTATTTTTATTTTTTAAAAATCAAATCAGGTTTAATTAAATTGTAGGTTATCCACTAGATGACTAGGTCAAATTGTATCAACTTCAAGTTGATTTTTTTTTTAAAATAAATTAAAAAATAAAAAATAAATCAGCTAAGTCCTGCATTGACCAGTTAAGCCGGATTTATTATCAGCTATTGCAATAAATAAAATGAACGGTACAAATACACTGAAAAGTTTCAAATGCAGAGAAATCAAAAGCCAAGCCAAGTGATACCTGGAAATTACCTGGGTGATACGGTGCAGGCGAAATTTGGAATAACGACTGCTTTTTCCTCCTTTTCTTTTTCCCCTCGGATCATGGAAAAACCTTGGCCCTTGACGAACAAAATTCTTGCTTTCCATTTTCCAATTGAGAAGAAAACATGCACGTGCAGTTTCCACCCAAATGGCTTTGTCCCTTTGCCTGGCAATGAGCTAAAAATTCTACAGATTTACATGTGCTTTCTGAATCGCAGCAACCTTTCTTCCAACAATGAAGACTTTACACTGGTAATTAATTATATATAATCGGTCAGTAATGCCATGTATATGTATGGTCATGATACTCATGCTATATATGAAAAGACAGGGAATGAAAAATGGTCGACTAGAATTTTGGTTTTTGGTCAACATCTCTTAATTTACCTCTGTCTATATATATCTTTTTTTTTTCTTGAATAGAATCATAATTTATTAAAAGATGATACACATAGATGTATATTTACACTTATTTATTAACATTTTTTTATTGGAGTATAAAATTATTATTCTTGAACTTTTTCTTGTCAAAGAACCATCTCAACTCAATAGTTTAAGCTATTAGGTGAGGTTTCAGGATATGATTTATATTATTCTCTAACACATCCCCTTAAAGAAAAGCTCTTTGAGCTTTAAACTTGTACAGGTCCACATTACCTTGTGCTTAATTTTTATCAAATAAATAAAGATGGTGAGATTCGAACTCGTGACCGTTTGGTCAGATTCAAACTCGTGACCGTTTGGTCATAAAGCTATAATACCATGTAAAAGAACCATTTTTTAAACTTACAGAAACAAATTCAAAAAACCATCACTATCACTCAAATCCACGTAACAAAATATATGTTTTTAGAAGGCTAAAGATACTAAAATGCACATTACTCAGAACACAAAATGTACATGCAAGGAAAGGACCACTGTCAACAGTAAAGTAATCTTCAGAACTAACATAAGGATAGAAACTTTGGAAAAACCCTAGAAAATTCTGAACCAAACACAACGAACAAGCACATAAATGAACAGTGTGGGTCAAAATTTTAAAATTATCAGGTTGGTTTCAGCTCACCAAACAAAAATACAAAGTTTTTCATCACTCACACCGTATATTGCCAAGTCAAGGGCAATCTCCACAAGAAATCTTGCTTTATATAGAAAAGTATGGGGTTTTGAGGGCCATGGGAGAGATACGTGCATTACATGCGTGAAAGGGTGTGTGTGTGTTCGAGAGTGAGAGAGAGAGAAAGTAAAAACAATAAGGCAGTAAGAAATTTAAAAAAATAACCTCAACTCAATGATTTAAATTGTCGGATAAAGTTTTAAAATATATTTTATATTATTTTTTAATACTTCTAACATGTTACTTTTAAAGTGAAATGTTCTTGAACACTTACATTACATATTGTATAACAAAAAAATAATGGAAAATTGGCAGAATTGAGTATTAAAAACTTTTCGAGAAATCACCAAGTCATTGGCATCGTTATCAAAATCGTGAGAATGAGCGTATAGGTAGTTCTAGATGCAAGAAGTAGAATTAGCTTATTACGTACATCCTTTAGCTACTGCTCGTGAAAAATGACCAGGTCTACTAGTCCTTTTCTCGAAAAGAAGTCTTGATGGAATCGTGGTGTTAAGTGAAGCCTAATTGATGAGTTTTATATTACTTTTCAATACATCCTTCAAAGTATTTTATTTTAGAATATACATACACTCACCACTACTTAATTTGCATACTATTTAATTTTAATTAATATAATAGAGGTGACTTGATCAAACTTGTAAATGTTTGATCATGCATTCTATAATACCAAGTCAAATCATCATTTTAATTTTAAAACTTAAACTGTTAAGGAATGTTTAATGAATACTAATGATAAAAACCTAATTAGATAATAACAAAATAGAAAAGAGGTGATAAAAGGAAAGAAAAAAAAGAGAGTTAAACTCAATCGAATCCAAGGCTGACCAAACTTGATCCAATGAAAAAAACAGAAAGAAATGAGGAAATGAAAAGAAAAAAAGGAAGGGTCAAACCCAGACACCAAATCCGAAGTTGGCCCAATCTAACCTTAAAAAGAAGGGGAAGGGTCAAGCCTAACCCGTCTCGAGGCTAGCCTAACCTAAGCCGAGGAAAAAAAAAGGAAGAAAAAGATAATCCCAACTAGACAAAAAAAAAAAAAGATTTAATTAAGCCTAATTTTATGTTTAATTGTGTCCTTTCTTAGCCCAGCCAAGGCCTACATATCAAAAGAAAGAGAGGAGAAGGAAGTTGGCCAAGGAAAAAAAAGAGAGAAGAAATTAGGCATGAGATTTGACATTTTTTTTTAAAAAATAGCTCTGAGGTTTTCTTTAATTTTTTTTATATCGGGTTATCCTGACTCTATAATCTAGAACGCAGGTTTGGTGGGTTAGCCCAAATTGACTTGCCTCTAAATCTGAAATTACATGTCTAACATGCTAACTTAAGTTGACTTACATGGTTTTTTTTTTTTTATTTCATCATTTCATAATTAATTGGCTGAAAATCAAACAACATCGTTTTATACTCTTGAATAAAAGTTTTTTTCTCTAGTTATAATGGTCGCTTTTTTATATAATTTATTTATTTATTTCTTTTTTATCTTATTAAAATAAAACTAGTTTATTTAGTTAATCGAGATTATAACTTGAGTTATTAAATTTATTTAAATAAATATACCTCTAACACCTAAATATTTTTTATATATATAAAAATGGGACCTGCATCATATCACAGGACCGTCTAGTTTTGTAACTGTGATTACATTTTTTTCATAAATGAATATTTTCATATCCTTCAATTGTCAATCTATGGAATTTGTACATCTATTTGATTTATTATTCAATTTTTTTTTTAAAGTTCCAGTACATTCGATGTATGCTTTAATGTTAACCAGTACATATGATGATATTTCTTACGTGAGTTTTCGGGGAAAAAAAAGTAAACACACCATTTAATAGTGTGGAGGGAGTTAAAAGTGTAGTTGTGGTTATTTTTTAAAATATTATTTTAAATATATTAAAATAATAATTTTTTTTATATTTTAAAAATTATTTTTGATATCAGCATATCAAAAAATCTAAAAATACTAAAAAAAATATTAATTTAAAACAAAAAAAAATTAAAATTTTTAAAAATACTTTAAAAATACAAACACAAATAGAACTAAATAAAATATTAACTCTAATAATAACTTTTCAATTAAGAGACTAATTTAAACCACGATGCGCACCGAGTATGATAGAACCGATGAAGGAAATTATAGAAATCTTCATTTCATTAATTTATTAGTTTTTTTCACTATATTGATTTGAGAGGGATGTTAACAATGCTTACCTTTTAATTATTTTAAAAAAGCATTTTCTAATAGGTTATTTAATTTTTATAATAAATAAACCCTAAACTTCAAATCAAAACTATATTTTATTTATTAAAATAATATTATTCTTATTAATTAGGATTGGATTATTATTGAACCAAGTTTAATTTGTATTTGATCTATTTAATATACAAGTACTTAAATACAAATCAAGATTATTGCATTTCAAATCCATTTAACTACATCAGGCTCAAATTCAGATCACGATTCAATCTATTGACAAAGACAAAAAAGAACTAAATTGTGGAAATCATTAAATTCTATCATCGACAAAATATTCAAAAGGCAAGTACTCCCACTTTAATTTCTTCTTCTTTCTTCTGGGTTCTGGATTTCTGATCAGAAATGCACCTCACAGTGCATGAAAATGATTCCTCACAGTGCCTTTCAATTAAATTTAGGCTTAATTTTCGGGTTCTTTAGAAGTCTTTTGGTCTCTTTATATTCTACTTTTGTTTTTAATAATATAAAAAAGTTGACAATTGGTGGTCAATTTTTTTAAAACTAATCAAAGTGATTATGAAAATGGTAACTGTACGTGTTCATTGATTTTCAAAGACTTATAAGAACTGAAGACTATTAGAATTAATATCGATTCAATCCTATATTTTGATACGGTATCAAAGCTTTTTTGTCATATCTTGCTATCTTTGATTTTGTAGTAGAAATCTTGAGTTTTTTTTTTTTTTTTCCCACTCAAATGAATGGACATATGGGATTTCTATGATACTTTAACGTGTGGAATTTTACATAAAAAAAGGGAATATGCTCAAGGGGCTGAGACAAAGACGCCAAATTCATATCCATATCAATAACAATGACAGAACGAACCATGCATGCATGTGCTTGATGGCTCTGATCAATTGGCATTTGCCCCAGGAGTCAGGCAGCTTTAATTAGAAAGGAATTTCTTGCAATCCAATGAACCTTACTATTGAAACGGGTTGTCTTGTGACCTTGAAAGTTTACAGGAAATTGAAGCAACATTGACATCTTCAGCAGAGCTATATATATACTCTTGGCTGACAAACAATCACTTAGTCAAGTAGTGATGTCTATAGTTTTTGTTCCTATTTTGTAGAAAATACGTTGTTGGATTTGTATGTTTGGTCAGGATCGCGACGTCTTGTATATTTAAGGGTGATGGGTGCTGCCAAACTTTTCTTTCAGTCTGCGCATTTCACTTTTAATTATATATATGGCAAGTAAACTTAGTCATAAAGGCAAACGCTTGCTTTATCTTCTACATTATGGTTAATTTTACACTGTTTGTTTTTATTCCTCATCAGTTTTCGGAGAATTAATCACCAATTGAACGCATTTCCATGTTTCTTCTTTCCAGTTTCTCAGTCAAATGATGGCTGCTAGCCGTCTCATTTACACAATAAATTAATAAGAGATTTACAAGAATCTTGCTTCAAGTTACTTTAAAGACTTTAACTTTGATGACCATGAAAGAACTCACCTCTTAATTCTCTGTATATTTATCTTTATATTTTACACATTTCTCTAATATATCCTTTATGTATAATTGTATTTATTATATTCTTATGTCATAATATTTAGCCAAACTAATTAAAATTATAACGATTATCCTCCTAAAGTACATGGGTTTTATTAATTTTTATACAAATTTATGTGAAAATGTAGACATGTCTTTTTTTTTTTAAAGATTAACGTGGGTGTCCGGGCCAGCTTGCGCGCGTACCTCGACTAATCCCACGAGCCCTGAAGTTAACGACCATTTAAGACTCCAGTGACCCTGAGGTTTGTGGGACTCAAACTGGTGACCTCTAGTGAGCAACCCCAGGGCCTGGCCAATTGAGCTACACCCTTCAGGATTCATGTCTTTTTATTTTTAGTTTGACGATAAGGGGGTCTTTAGGCCAATTCATACATCAATCGAGACTAAGTTCCTCATTTAGATGATTTTAAGGGTGTACCTTCTACTTTAGTGTAAAAATATTATAACTAACCTTTTAATTTTAAATAATTTCACTTAATAAATTTATAAGATAATTTCATATTGAAAAAGATAGATTAAATAAAAATTTTATGTCCATCCCTATATCAACAAAGCACATTTGTTTCAAAATTAGGATCTTTGTTCAACTTTGCCATTCAAGTCTTCTTTTTTTAGAAAAAATGATATGATTGGTTAGACATTTGTATACCTTACATAAAAGTATTTCTTGAATTTATAATGTCAATTTCTTAGCATTATTACTGTTGATGTACCTTTTTTTTAATAGCAGTATTCAATACTAATTATAGCTTCTACCATGATCAATTATGCCTTTCTTCTTATAACTTTCCTTTTATTCTACGGGTAGTTATTGTTGTTATTACATTGGATAAATGATCGTTATCCACCTTTATCTTCTTTTATAAGAAGGAAATATAATTAACCTCAAGTGCCTTTTAGATCGGATTTCTTAAAACAACACAACTATTAATGCTAAGTCTTCGTGAGTCATGCAATTTGCAATATTTCTTCTCCTCAATATGTTTAGTAATGGGAATTGTGTGGTTATCAATGAGCTTAATTTTTCCTCCATGCATCAGTTGATCAAAAGTTTCTTTAGCTATATTGTTGTTAAAAAAGTATTGTTTACCCTTATTGAGCACTTCAATAGCTTTTGCTTCTTTGCCACTAAGCTTGCTGGCCTCTTTATGCTTTCTTAATATATTAATCTTGAACAATCATCTCTTTTTAAGTTTTGCGATCAAAATTTGTTGTTCCTTAACTTTCTTAAACTTCTTGTCAAAATCCAAGTTGATCATTGTATAGGCCATTTCAACCTCATTCAAGTATTTAATAGGTAGGTTCTCCTTAATGGTTTCTTTTCTATTTGTTTTCCCAACATGTTTTCATACCAAACAACATTGTATGAAAGGATATAAATATCAATATATTTGATTATGAATAACCTCTTCTAGTATTCCATTGTTTTCCCTCTAGAACTAACTTGATGCATTCTTACTCTATTATAACCACTGTTATTAAACTCGGCCCAGCCCGTCGGGTCGACCCGGTGGCTGGACCAGTTCGGGTTTAGTAAAAGATTGGCTGTGGCAACAGCCCAACCAAACCCGGGCGACCCGAGCGAACTCGGATGAGACCTAGTTTTTTTTTTTTTCAAATGTGGAATTTGAAACCCATTGGTATATATACTCTATGTTCCCAAGAAAAAAGTCATGTTTTTTCAATGTGGGATAAAAAACATTTTGGTTTAAATACTTCAACTTAAAAGGATAACATAGTATCTTTTCAATGTGGGATTTGAAAAGATACTATGTTCCCAAGAAAAACGTCATGTTTTTTCAATGTAGGATAAAAAATATTTTGGTTTAAATACTTCAACTTAAAAGGATAACATAGTATCTTTTCAATGTGGGATTTGAAACCCTTTCATATATATACTCTATGTTCCCATGAAAAAAGTTATGTTTTTTCGATGTGGGATTTGAAACCCATTAGTATATATACTCTATCTTCCCAAGAAAAAAATCATGTTTTTTCAATGTGGGATAAAAAACCTTTTGGTTTAAATACTTCAACTTAAAAGGCTAACATAGTATCTTTTCAATGTGGGATTTGAAGCCCTTTCATATATATACTCTATATTCCCACGAAAAAGTTATGTTTTTTCGATGTGAGATTTGAAACCCATTAGTATATATACTCTATGTTCCCAAGAAAAAAAATCATGTTTTTTCGATGTGGAATAAAAAACCTTTTGGTTTAAATACTTCAACTTAAAAGGATAACATAGTATCTTTTCAATGTGGGATTTGAAGCCCTTTCATATATATACTTTATGTTCCTATGAAAAAAGTTATGTTTTTTTAATGTAGGATTTAAAACCTATTAGTATATATACTCTATGTTTCCAAGGAAAAAGTTATGTTTTTTCAATGTGGAATAAAAAACTTTTTAAAATATTCTTTTAAACTTCATAATATGTATAATCTATATTTACATGGATTTTTTCATATGAAATATTAAAATTTTAATTTTTTTTTAATTTTCCCGAGTTAATCCGGGTTGAACCGAGTTGACCCATGAAACCCAGGACCCGGCCCCTTGACCGGGTCAACCCCCGGGCCGGGTTTAATAACTATGATTATAACTGTAGTGGAATTAACTTGATGCATTCCTAATCAATTATATTGGAATTAACTTTATGTATTCCTACTCTATCATAATTGTATTGCACTTTATTTTAAGATTCTTAAAACAAAGTACATAGCTTTTATGAACTCTTTTAGTCATGAACAATTCTAGCCAACCTAACCAACATTACTGTTAGTTCTATTTTGTAAAAGTACTCATAAAAATAAGTTTCTATTTGCTCTTAACTATTGATGAACTTTAGTTGTAGTGTGGAGAACTAGTGAAAGGTAGCTTTGATTAATGAAGAACTAAACAACCTTAGGTTTACGAAGGGATTAACAACACCATTTCCATATTGATAAGCAAATTTGGTGACATGTTCCCTTGTTGACTCATTGTCTTCAAGGAGACAAAGATAACTATGCTTAATGAGTATGATTTATCTCAATATTTTTAGGTAGAATTCATTAGTGCTTTATGCTATATTTCAATCTGAGTTTTCATTGAACCTATTTTGTATAAAACACCTTATGAGATCTAGTTTGAGAAAAAAAATACCTAATATCTCTTACTTTGGTTTTTTATTCTAAATTCAAAAGGAAGTTTGATACTAAATCCTATTAGAGTATTTTTCTTGGTTATTTCACTACTTTTAAATTATATCTGGAATATAATAAAAGGACTCTTATTATTAAGGAATCAATTTATGTGATTTTTTATGAATCTAACCCATTCGATGTAAAAAATACTAAAGAAACCTTTGTAGATATTAATCTTCATAAGGTGAACATGGAAAGAGCTTAAGAGGTTACATTGAAGAATAATGAATCTATAAAGGAACCTTAAATTGCACACAAGTAAGATGACCATGAAATGATGTGTAAAACCCTTATGATCTTCCAACTACTATAAAGAAGTAGAGAATTACCTCAAGACATCATCATTGAAGATATTTAAAAAGATATTTAAACTAGATTTGCCTTAGTAAACTACATCGACAATATTGCTTTCATCTCTCATCTTGAACCCAAGACTTATGATGATAATTTGAAAGACGAGTATTGGATACTTGTCATGCAAGAGGAACTTAATCAATTTGAGTTAAGCCAAGTTTAGGAACTAGTTCCTACATTTAATAGTGGTAAAACATATTTTTTTTTAGTCGCTGATGGTTTTTGCCAACATATCACAAGTACAGAAAGAAGAGAAAGGAGTTCTTTGTTGGTAGAGTTGAAAGGGATGTTGCACCACCGCTATTGTTAAGTGAAGAATTGTATGTCATGGTGTTGCAATACAATGACATTGTGTTTGATTTTCAATCCGGTATGCAGAAGTTTCTTGATTTGATGTGACCTATAATTAGGTAAAACAAAGTATTTTCTAGGATCTTCTTTATTAGAAGATCAATCTTCTCCGTCATGACCTTAATGTCATGTACATTGAAAAAAATATGTTTGAAAATGTTTTTAACATGGTTATTGATGTGAAATGAAAGATAAATGACAACATGAAGGCTAGAATGATTATCCATAGTGAAAAGTAAACCTAGATGTTGTGTCCAGGTTGTTCAAAATGGTAACAATTAAATAACTTTGCGAGATGATGTCTTGCAACTTGATGAGTTAGTTGATTTGTATTGAGTTGCTTTATCTATCAACATAGAAGAAAATTCAAATTCTCGCATCATTGAAAATACTTTTGTTGATGTTGATGTTGATGTTAATGTTGAGGAGTTAGATGATGTTTTGAGAACCAGCAGACATACAAAAGTTGATAAAGATGATGATAGTTATGAAACCAATGTAGAAGATTGCGATAAAGATGATACTAATGAAGACGAAATTAAAGAAGAAGAAGACAAATCTTATTAATTTACACAACATGAATGTGTAATGAAATTAACTATAATGCAATATTTCTAGATGAAATTAACTTTAATATAATCACATTGATATGTGAATTTATTATTACATGACAATGAAACATTTACTTTTTTGTGATTTTATTATTATACACAAAATTGGTGTTATTGTATTGTGTTGTGCTGTGATTTTAAGTATTTGCAGAATTGATAGATAAGAAATACAGATACAATTTAGACACATAATTTTTTTTACTGATGAACTATAAAATATCAACAGATACACCGACAAATAATATCTGTCGGTATTTTTCCGAAAGCTTTAAAATTGTTCATTTCTCAATGACACTGTTAATTACTACTCATTATAGATGGAATCACCGATGATTAATGTTTGTCATTATTTCCCTAAGATCTTTGAAACAACTCTTTTCTTAATGGAACTATTAATTACTGTTTATTATAGATGGAATCACCAATTTTTAATGTTCACCAATATTTTCTCGAGAGCTTTAGAACTGTTCATTTCTCGATGGCGATGTTAATTACTGTTCATTATAAATAGAATCACGACGATTAATGTCCGTCGCTATTTTCCTAAGTGCTTTGGAATTGTTTCTTTCTCAATGACACTGTTAATTATTGTTCATTACAGATGAAATCACCAAAAAAAAAAAAGTCGTTAGTGATAGTAGAATGAGTTTTTAATTTTTTTCAATTAAATTGAAATTTTCAATTAAAGATTACAGGTGGAATCGCTAATGAAAATTTTAAAAATAATTATTTTAACTATCTAATAGTAACTTCGTCAATAAAAAAACCCCAAATTAAAAGACTATAACCCTTAATTTCATAATAAAATGCGCAAACACTTCTATCTTTTTCTCTCTACAACTTATTTCTCTCTTTGCACCCAACACCCATATTTTTTTACTTCTTACTTCCTCTCATTCTTTTCCTTCCTCAAATCATCATCACAAAAGGAGAAGACCCCACACAAGGTGAATCTCTTTCTTATTCCTTTTTGGGTTTTTATCTTTTTGCCAAGTTTTGTTAAATTAACTTATAATGTTTTTTTTTTCATTCTCAAGCTATTCTAACAAGGTCATCCACATCCTTCAAGGTCAATCTCCTTAATCATCCTTTTTCTTTAGTTGTTCAAAACTTAATTAGTGTGGATATTATTGTTGATAATCTGAATGGCATGGGATTTTTAATCTGTATTTCTAGCAATTTATAGTGTATATGTCTGTTTATTATGCTATTTGTGCCTTAAACATTGCTTATAATTTGTGTCAATTTGTTTGGTGGAAGAAAATGAGGAAAATAGGTGAATGAAGTTTTTTTTTTTGGGTTTTAATTTGGGTTTTTCTAGGCGTGTTTGTTTGTTGAAAAAAAAAAGGAAAATTGAAGAATAGGTGCTTGATTTCCTTCAAAGACAAAATTAGTGAGGCATGGTTTCTTGACCACACTTTTCACTTCTTATTTATGAAGTTTTGGTTTTTTTTTTTCCAGCTATATAAGTTTGTAAAGAATGCACAAATTTATATATGAGTGATTGTCTCATTGGATTTGAACTTACCTTGTTTTCAATAGAAATGAGCTATAACTTCATATCTTCTGAAATACTTTAAAGAGTGGTTTTCCATACTAATTACTACTTTACATTTCCTTATGATCATTTTTTGAAATGGAAACAAATAAGGTAAAAGAGAGAGAAAATAATTATTTGCTGCTATTTTTGATACATCAGTGATTAAGTTAAATTTTTAATTGTTTCTTAATTGTCATTATCAAAGATTCTAGAGGTATCATTTGATTCACTTCTTAATTAATTAGTAGGATTAACATATTGTTATTCTTAGCCACCAATTAATTGTACTTTCATTAACACATAGCCAACCAATTAAGTAATAATTTGCTAAGTTTTTTTCTCGTCAATACTGACAGAAATAGAAAGTGTGTTGCTTAAATTTATACATCAAAGAAATTTATTGATGCATAGAAAATTCAGCATATTAAACAAAGCTAGCTATTGTGTTCTTCAATATCCTAGGTGGTAGAGTCAAATGAGATTAAGATATTGGACTTATCTCATCTATGTTGATGAATGTTGGCATGGTTAGTTTAATAAGAAAGTGACAGAGTGATCTAGTCTACATTATAATTGAGTGGATGAATTGAAATTTTATTTTTTATGTTTTTTTGTGTATTTTATGCATGATAGTTTTATAATCTTGCTACGTATTGTCTTTAAATTTATTATTTTTATGGATTGAGAATTTGGTGATAACAACATTAATTTCACTATATTAGTCATAAATAAAATCAATTGATTTGTTGCTTTATTTTTTTTATTGTGTATGCAAGTAATAAAATTTTGGTTAGTTTTCCATATAAGGGAGATGCTGCCAGAGTTTTTTAGAATAAGAATCTTATTATCTTTTTCAATCCTTTAATTTGTGTAGATGCTTAGAAGAAAGTCAGTAATGCATCGTATCGATAAGATCACTGCTAGTTCTTTTAGCAGCATTTCTAATGATCATAAGTCGTTAGGTGCTGATCGTGAACAGGCTCATGAGGCACAAACAACTACTCTCGACACGGGCTTGTCAAGTGCAATGTCATCATGCCGATGAGGGGTCCCTTCAAGCGAGATCCATTCACTAGAAAAAACCTAGCCCAGTGGAAGCTCGACCACTCAGTGTAAGTTTGTTTTCCTTTCATGCATTACTAAAAAATAAAGAACAATTAATAATTTTTGAAAAATTAATTTTAATTAATGAATGAAATTTCAAGTTTACAAATATTAAGGTTACCACAATGATAACATCAACAATAAAATTATCGATGGAAATGTCATTGTTTCAATGGAATCAGGTTTTAAAAATCCCGAATAGAAACCCATGATTGATGAATGGTTCATAAAGTTTAAGGTTAGTAATAACTTAAACAATTTTTTTATTATGTTAATTTGGTTAGTTTATCAATATTAATGAAATTATTCTTTTACAAATTTGAAATGCGAGGAAAAAATTTACTTCGATATAGCTGACAACGTTGTTGCCAAAAGGATTTGGGAAAATCATGTTGCAAGGTAAAAATGAGATCAAGATAAATATTTTTTATCCATATGTTAAAATTTTATTTTTTATTTATTAGCTGATAATTAATTTGTACCATATAGGTTGCGTAATTGTTTGTTCGAGGTGCATAAAAAAGACAAAAATATGCTAAAGAAAGAGATAGAGCTTCCAGGATGGAAGGACATAACGATTTGAAAAGATTTCAGACCTCCATACATCTCGGAGGCTGTATGGGCAAAATATATTCTTCACGTGATGTTCGAGCATTTTATGCGACAGTCATAATCGGTGTGAAGAACTAAAATAAGCAGATTCACGATTCCATTACCACACATACCGGTGGATCCACTCCATTCGTTTCGCATGCGAAGCAGATGGGAAGATTCTTTTTATTACATTATTTTTTTTAAATGTGTTTTTATATGAATATTTTTAATTAGCAATAATTTTCTCTTGTAGGCTTCGGTTTTTGGACACGAACCAAGACCAAATGAGCTTTTTGTAGAAACGCAAGTGTGAAATAATGACTGTAAAAAAAAAATGTAACAACTCGTGGATAGCCAAGCTCAGTGCTTTATGGTATGTTGGACACTGCCAGTTAGAAGAGCAAGCCATGGCTTTAACCCTTTGATTAATTAATCATTACTACAAATGGCATAGAACATTGAGGATCTGGCATCTAATGATTCCATTGCTTTTTATGAGACAAAGGCAAAAACTCATAATTTATAATCAATCATAAGAAATAGCAAAAACAGAGACTGAGTAAAAGATCATTTCTGTGGAATGAAATGAAAATCAGGTAGTATATAATTAAGGTGAATATTTTGATTTTTTGAGGGATTAAAAAGCAGGTCTGTGAGCATTTTTGAGGGATTAAAAGGCAGGTTTGGGAGCAAAATCTTGCTTTCTACGTGGGGATGCAGTGCAAACCGTGTTCCCTTAAATTTTAAATTTTGTTTTTGCTAAAAATTATTATTTTTTATATTTTTAAATCGTTTTAATATTCTAATATTAAAAATAATTTTTAAAAAATAAAAAAAAATTATTTTAATATATTTTTAAATAAAAAATTTTAAACTACAACCAAAATCACAAACCCAACAGCTTTACTGTCCCAAAACATGACCCATGTCCTCCCAGTTCTGAATGGTTCCATTGTTAACAACATAAGGCCCTGTTTCGTAGTAAGGTTGTTCATGGGGCTGTAGCAGCTATTACCAAACCCAACCCAAGTCACCAAAGTAAAGATGTTTTTAGGAGGAGTTGACAAACAATTTGGTGTGGCTAAAGCCCATGTTAAGAATGCTTGTGGGAACAGAGGAGGTTCCCATTTTTAGGTGTTTTCACTTTCACTACTCTAAAGCAAAAATCTCTAGCAGGAATTACAGAACCATGTATCGCAGAAAACGTCTCGTAATCTTAAAACAACAACAACGAATCAGTGGGGTATTGTAATTAATTAATTACTTAATTAAGTAACAAACTAAAATAGGCATAGGTTTCCCTGTGTGTCGCACCCGACATCGCGGCGACCTTTGAAATTAATTCTTAATTAGGGAAAAAGAACAGATTTCTGGCATCTGGTTCTTTTAGGGGAAAAGGTCTTATTTAAGGAGTCGCCACCTAGTATTATGGTTACTAGGAATCCTAACTGATCAACAGAGATTCTATGGTACGGGATTGGTTACGTAAAAGGGAAGATATTATCACCCCTTAAACGTTCTGCCTGAGGCAGACTGCATTGCTGATTTTGTCTTAAATTGCTAAATATTTATTGGTTTATGCTCTGATGGTTTACTTGCAATATTCCTGACTCTAGCGCCAGTGAATATTCAACTACGAATAATTCCAACTCTGGCGTTGGTAAATATTACGTAGCTATAAAATAAATTTGGATCAATATTTTTATTCCTGACTCTAGCGTCAGTGAATAAACAAATAAAATAAATTTATTTTTACACATGCACATATTTTTTATTTTTCTAGCTAAATAAAATAAAATATAATGAATAAAAATAATATAAATTTAAACCGGTATTTTTATTCCTAACTCTGGCGTCAGTGAATAAACCAATAAATTTATGTTATTTTTATTCATGCATACACATCTTTTTTTTTTTACTTTTTCTATTTTTCTGTTTTTTATTCTTTATTTTTTTTTAATTTATTTTTTAACTTATGTTGCATGGTCAAAAAAAAAAGGTTGGGTCACTGGTCCAAACCAGTGACCCGGCTGGCCACTGTTGCATGCATGCAACAGTAGAAGGGTAATTAATTTACCAAAAGAAGGAAAGCTGAAGAACTTACCTGGCAAGGCTGAGGGAGACAGCTGCTTCAATGGAGGGCTGCTGGATGTTCACGGTGTGGAAGAGCTGCTGGGGGTGGTGCAGCTGCGGGGTGAAGGCGAAGACGATGTCGATGGTGACGGAGGCTTGCCCGACTGCTGCTGCTTCCTCCTCTGTTTCTGTTGTTCTGCGTCTTCTCAAGTCCTCCCTTCCTGTGCTGTTGCTTGTGCTATTATTGGAAGATGAAGACGATATCGATGGTGATGGAGGTCTGAACAAAGGAGATGGGGGTTCTTCTCCTGTCTGGATTCCTGGAGGCTGAAGGGTTGCTGAAGATGGTGAAGAGATGGTTGAAACTGATTCTGTGTCTCTTTTTTTCTTTTCCCCAGCCCCCCTGTTAATAGATTTTTGTTCTTCTCCTCCCTGTCTCTCTGTTTTTCCTCCTTTTGTTCTGTCTCCTGCGTTTTTTTTCTGGTTTGTTTCGCTTTCCTCTTTGTTTCGTTTGCTTCTCTCTCTCTCTCTCTCTCTCTCTCCTGTTGGTTCACTCTCTCCTCCCAGTTCTCCTGTTCTTGCGTCTTGTTGTGTTCCCGGTGTTACTTCCTCTCTGGAAGCAGAGAAACGGAAACGTGATGGAGGACTGGTGGGCTAGCTGCTTTCTTCCTCCGCTGCTCGTGGTCTCTCTCCGTGGCCTCCTCTGTTTCTTTGAGAAGAAACAAAGGAACGAAAGTTTTTTTCTATTCTTCTGTTCTCCCCCTCCCCGGTTCTGTCATTCCTCCTCTGTTTTCTTCATTTTTCTTTTCGCGTGCCTGGCCTTTTATCTCGGTTCACTCTTCCCAGTTTTTCCTCCTTTTACTGGTTCTCCTTCTCTGGTTTTTATAACCAGAGAATGCCATGCGGTTGCATGGATTTTAATGCAATAAAGGCATCCGTTTTCTTCTTGTTTTCGGGTGAAGAAGATGAACAGTGCTGATGTTAATGGCCATTTGCGTTTTGATCCTTGACATTTTGAAGTTTTGCAGTCCAGTCCTTGGGTTTTAATTTCTTGCAAATTTGACCCGAATTAGCCCTATACTTTGATAGTTTTTCAATTAAGTCCCTGAATAAATTAATTCCAAGCTCAATTAAGCCTAAAACTTATCAATTCTCCAATTAAGCCCTTAATTGGATTAATTAAATTAATTCCAAGCTCAATTAAGTCTCAAAACTTATTAATTCTCCAATTAAACCCTTAATTGGATTAATTAAATTAATTCCAAGCTCAATTAAGTCTCAAAACTTATCAATTCTCCAATTAAACCCTTAATTGAATTAATTAAATTAATTCCAAGCTTAAAAGATTAATTTCAACATTTAATTAAATCCCAAAACTTCCAATCATGTTGCCTTTAACCCAAATTTTAATTCATTCTTAAAAAAAATCATTTTCAGTAAATAAAAATAATAATTAAAATAAAATGGTCAAAAATTGGGTTATGACAGTTGCCCCCTCTTTATAATATTTACTATGCAAAGATATTGGAAAATTTCATTTTCCTTTAGCTTTGTGTAGTAAATTTATAAAGAAAAGTAGATACAGAAAGAACTTTTTTGTTTGCTTTTTTTTTTTTTTTTTTTGAAGTCTTGAAAACTTTGAAAGCAATAGATTGACACACGACCTTTACAGAGAGATCAAGAAACAAGTCATTTGGAAGAAAACCCACTTTTTTTTAGTTTTTGTTTTTTAGTTTTTTTTTTTTAAAAAAAATGGATCAAATTGTTTTGGGCAAACTGTCCGATGATAAAAGAACGCGAAAAGGGTTTCGCGAGTGGTCTAATTGTTCCAGGCGACCTGCCCGATAGGAAGAGTAAAACGCGAAAAGGGTTTCGCGAGTGGTCTAATTGTTCCAGGCGACCTGCCCGATGAAGAATAAAACGCGAAAAGGGTTTCGCGAGTGGTCAAATTGTTCCAGGCGACCTGCCCGATGAATAAAACGCGAAAAGGGTTTCGCGAGTGGTCTAATTGTTCCAGGCGACCTGCCCGATAGGAAGAGTAAAACGCGAAAAGGGTTTCGCGAGTGGTCTAATTGTTCCAGGCGACTTGCCCGATAGGAAGAGTAAAACGCGAAAAGGGTTTCGCGAGTGGTCAAATTGTTCCAGGCGACCTGCCCGATGAATAAAACGCGAATTTTTTTTTTTTTTACAAATACAAAGAAAAGGGTCTCTTTGTAATGGGTGACCTGCCCAAGTAAAAAATAAAGGGTCTCATTGTGATGGGTGACCTACCCAAGTAAAAGGAGAAAAGAAAATGAGAGGCTCGAAGGCGCACTCAAAAGAATACAAAAAGAAAGCGAGCGCTCAAAGGCACTCGAAGAAGAAGTGAGGGCTCAAAGGCGCGCTCGAAGAGAAAAGCAAGTGCTCAAAGGCACTCGAAGAGGACAGCGAGGGCTCAAAGGCGCGCTCGAAGAGAAAAGCAAGTGCTCAAAGGCACTCGAAGAGGAAAGCGAGGGCTCAAAGGCGCGCTCGAAGAGGAAAACGAGGGCTCAAAGGCGCGCTCGAAGAGGAAAACGAGGGCTCAAAGGCGCGCTCGAGGAGAAGCGAGGGCTCAAAGGCGCTCGAAGAGGAAAGCGAGGGCTCAAAAGCGCGCTCGAAGAGAAAAGCAAGTGCTCAAAGGCACTTGAAGAGAAAAGCGAGGGCTCAAAGGCGCGCTCGAAAAGAAATGAGATAAGGGCTCGAAGGCGCACTCAAAAGGAGGTAGGATAGGAAATGCACTACCTTTAATGGTCGAGGGCTCGAAGGCGCGCTCGAAAGGAAATGAGGTGAGGGCTCGAAGGCGCACTCAAAAGGAGGTAGGATAGGAAATGCACTACCTTTGATGGTCGAGGGCTCGAAGGCGCGCTCGAAAAGAAATGAGATGAGGTGGAAAAATACAGAGATTTTTCAGGTGGCCTAATTCTCATGGGCGGCCTGCCCAGGTTGAAAAATTCTCAAAAGTGAAAAATTTTCAAAAGCAATTTCAACCTTGGCCATTTCAAGTTGGCCTTCCACTTGATGGATTCCGCTAGAATTTTCTCTTATCAAAATTTCAAAAACCCATTGTCCAATGTCTCAAAGTTTAGATGATATGCATGCATCTTTACCTGATTTGAAATATAGGCCCCCATTTCTTCTTTGTCTTCTTGTTGCTTGATTGTTGAGGATTTGTTACCTCTGATTTGGGTCATCTTTGTCGTTTGGCTTCTAGCCCACTTGAGTTGGCCCATGTAACTTTATTCCCAGATTTATTTACACAGCTCAGCCTTTGTGGTGCCTATCGTGACCCACTTGCTTGCTAAAGACTCGTCAAATAATTTGAGAGGAACACTCATCACTCCTCGTCTCATTGCTAAAAACATTCAGTGTCACTTGCTGAAAGGATCAAACTGTCTTTCGTAAACCAAAATGCCCCCTTGTCTGGTTGTAAGAAATTACCATCTCATTTTCTAGAATTTTTCTTTCTAAACACAATGTTGCCCCTTGTATTGGTCATTGCCCCCAAGTGTGCTCTGTCAGCTACTTAGACAAATAATGGTTTTAAGAGGCCATTCTCTCATTTCTCTCCTTTTCAGTTTGGTGAAGGAATATGGGTCAAGAATAAAGCTTGAAATCTTGATCTTGCATTTTGAAAACAAAAAATTGTTTCGATGTGAGCCTAAAACAATTTGCTTTTGAAATCTTGCAACTCCTTGGTTGTTTTCTTTCTTATAAAATAAAATAAAATTATATGCTCTTGTGTTTGGTAATGAGATCTTCGGTGAAAATACATCATGAGATGACCTTTTGTTTTTATAGGTTTCCAAAGTGAAGGGCTCGAGAAAAAGCTCGAGGTTTTGTATGAGAAAAACTTGTCTCTTTTTGAACATTCATTTTTATCAGCATGAATAATAAGGAGTAGTTTATTCTTGATGTCATGAATCTTATGAAAAAGTATTCTTTGCATTTTGAGAGCATTATTTATTATTCTAGGTTGCTTGCTTGCTTGATTAGAAAGGACTTCTACAAGCACGTAACGTAGGCTGTGGTTTTTGGCTATGAAAGAAAAGGATTCATAAGGCTCAAAGAGTGTTTCAGGGTTTCAAAGACTGAGGATCACTATCAACAGTTTGACTCTTGACGTCATTCATATTTTCTTTTGCCGCTCTTCTTTGATTTGCCCTTTTTTTCTTTTTTCTTTTTCTTTTTCATTGCTTTGCTAAGGCATACTCACTTTATCTTGGATGTCACTTTTTCTAGTGATTTGGGCATGCTCCTAACATTTGAGTTTCTTGAGCTCTTATGCCTTTTTGGCTTTCTCACGGCATTTTCTCTTTTCTTATTGAAATTTTCTCTTGCCCCCTAGTGTGGGGTGTGATCCTAGTCGGGATTTGTTTTCATGAAAGAAAAATTATTCAGGCTCAAAAAGGGATCGCAAGGGATGTACTTATTTCAGAAAGTGAAAGGAATAACAAAGATGGCCTTTCCTCATTTCAAGCGCAAGCAGCTATGATCAATAAACTTTGATCTCATCCAATATGATGGTTTGGTCTTTGCAAAGACGCATTTCAAGGGTCATGAGCAACGAGTTCACTACATACCATTATTCATACATTTAAAAACACATGATTCAAAAGTCATGGGGTAAGGGTGTTTATTCATTTCATTTTTCTTTTTTTCTTTTTTTCCTTTTTTTTTTTTTTTGGTTTATAATAGTCACCTCAATGATGGAGTTGCTTGATTCAATTGTCATTCTACAAGTAGAATGTTAAAAAATATCATTTTTGAAAGAACATCAATTTATTTTTGAAATCAAAACGCCAGATCAAATTTTCAAAACTCCAATAGAGAAACTGATTTTGGTAAAAGGGATGAATTGAGTCTATGAGATCACGCGAGGCTTCAAAAGTGTATTCATGAGTTCTTATAAGAAAACACTCTTAATCAGATGAATAATGCTTGGTCGTGAACACAATTGAATGACAAACTCATTATTTCATTGAAGCTTAGGAAAATAAGTTCAATAACAAAGATCTTATACCAACACGAATACTGGCATGATAACACATAAAGGGGCTAAACATTTAGTGATCATTGATTGGAATTTCCAGAATCTTTCAATCACTCATTCTTCTTGACAAGGGTATCTTTTCAGCAGTTAGTTGAAGCCATATGCAGATCATTCTTGGCCTAATATCACAGTAGCGTTTTCTTCAAGATATTTGATTTCTAGGAGTCGGTATGAAAAAATCAGCTATAGGAATGATAAGTGCCTTGACAACCACCTTCAGTGTCCTTTCCTTTTTCAGTGAAACCGTTCTTTTCAGTTGGATCAACAATTTTACCTAACCCAATGGCTTGTTCAATCCTCTCAGCTATAACAACTAAGTCAGTAAAATGTTGTGCAGAGCTTCTAACCAGGTATTCAAAGTACGGGGCCTTGAAAGTGTTGACAAATAAGTTGATCATCTCCTTTTCCAACAAAGAAGGGTTAACCTGTGCGGCAGCCTCACGCCACCTTTGAGTGTATTCTCTTATGGACTCCTTGTTGTCCTTTTCCATAGCTTGCAAGCTTAATCGATCAGGGCCCACATCTATATTGAACTTATATTGCCTCATGAAGGCATCAACTAAATTCTTCCATTTTTTAACCTTGGTATTATCCAATCGCATATACCAAGTGAGGGCAGCGCCACTTAAGCTGTCTTGAAAGAAATGAATTAGCAATTTCTCATCATCAACCACCTCGGCCATTTTGTTGCAGTATGCTTTAAGATGAGTTATAGGGCATTGAGTTCTCGTATATTTGACAAATTCTGGCACTCTAAAATTTTTGGGAATGACAATGTTGGGCACCAAACACATCTCGGCGGCTTTCACCAGATCATACAAATGATTTCCCTCAACTGCCCTTATCCTCTCTTCTAAGGCAGTCCATTTTTCCAAACCCTCTTCTTTTATCATCTTGCCCTTTTGAGATTCTTTCTCGGTAGAATCAATGGTAGACGAAATTCTGGAAATGCATAGCTTGTTGAAATTCAGATGACACCCTATTTGCCCCCAGATTCTGTGGATCGAAATGAGTTACATGCATATCTTCAGGCTGAGCTGTAAGTATTGCTTTTCCAGATTTATCTCTCAAGGCCTGCTCGAGTAGACTAGTAAGCCTTGCGACTTCTTCTTTAAGATTTTCCACCTCTTTTTGATGTTGGGCTTCCAACTGGGCTCTTTCTTCGTTTTCCATTTGTCTTTTTCTAGAACGAGTGTTATAGACGGGTTTCAATGGGGAACCTATATTTCAACCTGCTAAATGTAAATCATGTAATTATGCAAAAATGCTAAAGCAATTAAAAAAATGCGTATGAAATGCGGACTTGCCCTTCACGGGGTGACAACCTAGTGGGAAGATCCTACTTGTTGAGTGCATCAAGGGGTTGGTCATTATCTAGTTTCAAAGGGTCTCTCGCATGCTCAGTGATCGTCCATGAAAGGTCGATATGAGGCTTACAAGTAGTGTGAAGATAGAGGCCCTGAGTAATATCAGTTTGGCATATCAACCACTTCCAAGTAAACAATCAAACGAGAGTTGGATGGTTTCACGAGTCTTACCCAGGCTAAAGCCATTGGGGTACCGTTACTCCCCCACTTATCCTAGATTTTAAGGTGTGTGCTTTCAATGTGATGCATGACAATATAAACATGGATGCATGCTAAAGCAGTAAATGCAGGAAAAATAAACAAATAAACATAACAACAAAAACAAAAAAACAGCAATAATAAGACAAAAGACAAAGCTTAATCCTAAGTCCCCAGTGGAGTCGCCATCCTGTCGCACCCGACATCGCGGCGGCCCTAAAAATAATTCTCTTGGTGATGGAAAAAGAACAGATATCTGGCATCTTGTTCTTTTAGGGGAAAAATGTTTTGTTTGGGGAGTCGCCACCTAGTATTATGGTCAGTAGGAACCCTAACTGGTCACACAGAGATTCTATGGTTCGGGACTGATTACGTAAAAGGGAAGATATTATCACCCCTTAAACGTTCTGCCTAAGGCAAACTGCATTGCTGTTTTTTTTGTCTTAAAATGCTAAAAAATTGTATTGGTTTACGTTTTGATGATTTATTCACAATATTCCTGACTCTGGCGTCAGTGAATATTTGACTACGGATAATTCCAACTCTGGCGTTGGTAACTATTACGTGGCCATAAAAATAAATTTAGATTAATATATTTTTTTATTCCTAACTCTAACGCTAGTGAATAAACAAATAAATTAAATTCATTTTATTACGCATCCACATATATTTTTTATTTTTTTACGTAAAATAAAATAAATAAATAAAGTTAAATCAGTTTTTTTTTTATTCCTGACTCTGGCGTCAGTGAATAAATAAATCAATTTATTTTGCATTCATGCACATATATTTTTTCTTGATAAATAAAATAAAATATAATGAATAAGAATAATATAAACTTAAACCAGTATTTTACTCCCGACTCTGGCGTTGGTGAATAAACCGGTAAATTTATATTATTTTTATTCATGCTTAAACATATTTTTTTTATTTTTTTATTTTCTCTTTTTTTTTAATTTTTTTAATAATTAAAATTTTTTTATATTTTTTTTTTGGGGCTAGGCCCAGCTCAGCCCACATGGGCTGGGCTAAGCCCAGCCAGCCCAGCCTGGTCACTAGCCCAAGCCAGTGACCCGGCTCGGCTACATGAGGCGTGCGTGATCCAAATCACGCGTGCCTGGCCTTTGCTAATTAATTCAAAACAGGCAGTGAAAATGAGTTAGCAAAAACTCAAAGGAAAACATAGCAGACTTACCTGGTTCTTTTGCAGAGAATTTGTGCGAGGTTGCCGAAGATGACACTTCTGTTTTCGAACTGCCTCTTATCCCTTATGCTTGTATCTCGCGTTGTATTCCTTTCCTGGGTCTCTGTTTCGTCTGCTCTTGTCTTGAAAAATTATTCAAGTGCTCTGTTTTTTAAAACTCTCCCAACTCTCTCGGCTCGTGTTCGTTTTCGTGGTTTTAGGCAGGTGTTGATGAGGGACAGCTCGTTTTCAGTATGGGGTTCCCAAAAATATTCAAAAGATGCAGCTGGTGTCTTTGTGTTTCGGGTTTCCTTCTTCTCTATCTCCTCTGTTTTTTTCCTATCACTCTCTCCTCTGTTTTTTTCCAACCCCTTGTTCTTCGGTGCTGCTTAGCTTATATAGAGCTCGGCGGGTTGATAACGGGCGGTGGCTGCGGGTCAGATACCATTAAGGCGTCCATAATTAAGACTAACAGACGATTTACTGCTGCAACGTCTCTTGGTTTTTGCTGTAGAAAACGGCCACTGGTTTAAAGAAGAAGATGAACAGCGTCCCTTCAAAACGACACCGTTTGGGATATGAGATGGTCATTTTCGTTTTGACCCGTGAAGTTTCAAAACTTTTATAATTAAACCCCTAGCTTAAACTGTAATTGGCTCCCTGTATTTGCGCGCCTTCTTCAATGTAGTCCTTGGATTTTAATGTCGCAATTTGGACCCCCAATTAACCTCAAACTTTATTATTTCTTCAATTAAGTCCCTGATTTCATTAATTTAATTAAATCCAAGTCCAATTAAGTCCAAAAACTTATCAATTCTCCAATTAAACCCTTGATTGGATTAATTAAATTAATTTTCAAGCTTAATTAAGTCTCAAAACTTATCAATTCTCCAATTAAACCCTTAATTGGATTAATTAAATTAATTCCAAGCTTAATTAAGTCTCAAAACTTATCAATTCACCAATTAAACCCTTGATTGGATTAATTAGATCAATTCCAAAGTTTAATTAAACCTCAAAACTTCCAATCATATTGCCCTTAACCCAAATTTTAATCCATTCTTCATTTATTTCATTTTACTTGCTTTTCATCATTATTATTTTTTCATCATCATTTTTTTAGATCCTTTTCATAAAATAATAATAATAATTAAAATAAAAGGGTCAAAAATTGGGTTATGACAGGTTGCCCCCTCTTTATAATATTTACTATGCAAAGATATTGGAAAATTTCATTTTCTTTTAGCTTTGTGTAGTAAATTTATAAAGAAAAGTAGATACAGAAAGAACCTTTGCTTCTTTTTTAGTCTTGAAAACAGTAGATTGACACACAATATTTACAGAGAGATGTAGACATCAAGATACAAGTCATTGGGAAGAAGACCCCCTTTTTTTTGTTGTTTTTTTTTGTGTTTTTTTTTGTTTTTTTTTTAAAATGGATCAAATTGTTTTGGGCAACCTGTCCGATGATAAAAGAACACGAAAAGGATTTCGCGAGTGGTCTAATTGTTCCAGGCGACCTGCCCGATGAAGAATAAAACGCGAAAAAGGTTTCGCGAGTGGTCAAATTGTTCCAGGCGACCTGCCCGATAGGAAGAGTAAAACGCGAAAAGGGTTTCGCGAGTGGTCAAATTGTTCCAGGCGACCTGCCCGATAGGAAGAGTAAAACCCGAAAAGGGTTTCGCGAGTGGTCAAATTGTTCCAGGCGACCTGCCCGATGAAGAATAAAACGCGAAAAGGGTTTCGCGAGTGGTCAAATTGTTCCAGGCGACCTGCCCGATGAAGAAGAGTAAAACGCGAAAAGGGTTTCGCGAGTGGTCTAATTGTTCCAGGCGACCTGCCCGATGAAGAATAAAATGCGAAAAGGGTTTCGCGAGTGGTCAAATTGTTCCAGGCGACCTGCCCGATGAAGAATAAAACGCGAAAAGGGTTTCGCGAGTGGTCAAATTGTTCCAGGCGACCTGCCCGATAGGAAGAATAAAACGCGAAAAGGGTTTCGCGAGTGGTCAAATTGTTCCAGGCGACCTGCCCGATAGGAAGAGTAAAACGCGAAAAGGGTTTCGCGAGTGGTTAAATTGTTCCAGGCGACCTGCCCGATGAAGAATAAAACGCGAAAAGAGTTTCACGAGTGGTCAAATTGTTCCAGGCGACCTGCCCGATAGGAAGAGTAAAACGCGAAAAGGGTTTCGCGAGTGGTCAAATTGTTCCAGGCGACCTGCCCGACGAAGAATAAAACGCGGAATTTTTTTTTTTTGACAAATACAAAGAAACGGGTCTCATTGTAATGGGTGACCTACCCAATTAAAAAGAGAAAGGAAAATGAGGGCTCGAAGGCGCACTCAAAAGGATGGTCGAGGACTCGAAGGCACGCTCGAAAGGAAGCGAGGGCTCAAAGGCGTGCTTGAGAAAATGCGAGGGCTCAAAGGCGCGCTTAAAGAGAAATGAGGGCTCAAAGACGCGCTCGAAAGAGGTGAGGGCTCAAAGGCGTACTCAAAAGAGAGGTAGGGTTAGGAAACGCACTACCTTGGATGGTTAAGGGCTCAAAGGCGCACTTGAAAGGAGATAAGGCTCGAAGGCGTACTTGAAAGGATATAAGGGCTTGAAAGCGCTCTAACATGGATGCATGCTAAAGCAGTAAATGCAGGAAAAATAAACAAATAAACATAACAACAAAAACAAAAAAACAGCAATAATAAGACAAAAGACAAAGCTTAATCCTAAGTCCCCAGTGGAGTCGCCATTCTGTCGCACCCGACATCGCGGCGACCTTTGAAATTAATTCTTAATTAGGGAAAAAGAACAGATTTCTGGCATCTGGTTCTTTTAGGGGAAAAGGTCTTATTTAAGGAGTCGCCACCTAGTATTATGGTTACTAGGAATCCTAACTGATCAACAGAGATTCTATGGTACGGGATTGGTTACGTAAAAGGGAAGATATTATCACCCCTTAAACGTTCTGCCTGAGGCAGACTGCATTGCTGATTTTGTCTTAAATTGCTAAATATTTATTGGTTTATGCTCTGATGGTTTACTTGCAATATTCCTGACTCTGGCGCCAGTGAATATTCAACTACGAATAATTCCAACTCTGGCGTTGGTAAATATTACGTAGCTATAAAATAAATTTGGATCAATATTTTTATTCCTGACTCTAGCGTCAGTGAATAAACAAATAAAATAAATTTATTTTTACACATGCACATATTTTTTATTTTTCTAGCTAAATAAAATAAAATATAATGAATAAAAATAATATAAATTTAAACCGGTATTTTTATTCCTAACTCTGGCGTCAGTGAATAAACCAATAAATTTATGTTTTTTTTATTCATGCATACACATCTTTTTTTTTTTACTTTTTCTATTTTTTTGTTTTTTATTCTTTATTTTTTTTTTAATTTATTTTTTAACTTATGTTGCATGGTCAAAAAAAAAAAAGGTTAGGTCACTGGTCCAAACCAGTGACCCGGCTGGCCACTGTTGCATGCATGCGTGAACCACTCACGCATGCATGCAACAGTAGAAGGGTAATTAATTTACCAAAAGAAGGAAAGCTGAAGAACTTACCTGGCAAGGCTGAGGGAGACAGCTGCTTCAATGGAGGGCTGCTGGATGTTCACGGTGTGGAAGAGCTGCTGGGGGTGGTGCAGCTGCGGGGTGAAGGCGAAGACGATGTCGATGGTGACGGAGGCTTGCCCGACTGCTGCTGCTTCCTCCTCTGTTTCTGTTGTTCTGCGTCTTCTCAAGTCCTCCCTTCCTGTGCTGTTGCTTGTGCTATTATTGGAAGATGAAGACGATATCGATGGTGATGGAGGTCTGAACAAAGGAGATGGGGGTTCTTCTCCTGTCTGGATTCCTGGAGGCTGAAGGGTTGCTGAAGATGGTGAAGAGATGGTTGAAACTGATTCTGTGTCTCTTTTTTTCTTTTCCCCAGCCCCCCTGTTAATATATTTTTATTCTTCTCCTCCCTGTCTCTCTGTTTTTCCTCCTTTTGTTCTGTCTCCTGCGTTTTTTTTCTGGTTTGTTTCGCTTTCCTCTTTGTTTCGTTTGCTTCTCTCTCTCTCTCTCTCTCCTGTTGGTTCACTCTCTCCTCCCAGTTCTCCTGTTCTTGCGTCTTGTTGTGTTCCCGGTGTTACTTCCTCTCTGGAAGCAGAGAAACGGAAACGTGATGGAGGACTGGTGGGCTAGCTGCTTTCTTCCTCCGCTGCTCGTGGTCTCTCTCCGTGGCCTCCTCTGTTTCTTTGAGAAGAAACAGAGGAACGAAAGTTTTTTTCTATTCTTCTGTTCTCCCCCTCCCCGGTTCTGTCATTCCTCCTCTGTTTTCTTCATTTTTCTTTTCGCGTGCCTGGCCTTTTATCTCGGTTCACTCTTCCCAGTTTTTCCTCCTTTTACCGGTTCTCCTTCTCTGGTTTTTATAACCAGAGAATGCCATGCGGTTGCATGGATTTTAATGCAATAAAGGCATCCGTTTTCTTCTTGTTTTCGGGTGAAGAAGATGAACAGTGCTGATGTTAATGGCCATTTGCGTTTTGATCCTTGACATTTTGAAGTTTTGCAGTCCAGTCCTTGGGTTTTAATTTCTTGCAAATTTGACCCGAATTAGCCCTATACTTTGATAGTTTTTCAATTAAGTCCCTGAATAAATTAATTCCAAGCTCAATTAAGCCTAAAACTTATCAATTCTCCAATTAAGCCCTTAATTGGATTAATTAAATTAATTCCAAGCTCAATTAAGTCTCAAAACTTATCAATTCTCCAATTAAACCCTTAATTGAATTAATTAAATTAATTCCAAGCTTAAAAGATTAATTTCAACATTTAATTAAATCCCAAAACTTCCAATTATGTTGCCTTTAACCCAAATTTTAATTCATTCTTAAAAAAAATCATTTTCAGTAAATAAAAATAATAATTAAAATAAAATGGTCAAAAATTGGGTTATGACACTGTGCATGGTTGCTCTCTTCACAATTTAATGAGGATTGCTACCATTTTCTAAAAAAGTTCATTTTGGTCTCTGGAATTTTTTGTTCTTTCATTTTTTATCCTTGTTGTTTTTATTTTTGACATTTCTATCCTACAACTTTTTTTTTTCTTGTATCTTAACTCTAGAATGTTGATTGAAAAAATAGAAAGTTGCTCGAAAGGAGGAAGAGAGAAAAATAATTCAGTCATCCACAAAAAAATCTTGATATTAATAAGTTCATATTAGAAAAAAAAAGAGCTCCATAAAAGTTATTTTGGTCTTTAATAATATAAAAAAATAGAACCAAACCTCAAATGTTCATTTATATTTAGTTTGTTTTTGAGTTTTAGAGATAAATAGAGGACTTTTAAGGTTGAAAATGAAGTTATTGAGATTTAAAACATGTATTTTGGATGTCCTTTTTTTATTATAAAATCAAGTTAAAAATTAGATTTTAAAAACATTAAAACTTAAACCTGTGTTTTGAAGACCGAAAAATATATAAATGAATGAAATGTCTCTGACAAATGACAAATGATGTATTTATTTTTTAATTCATGTGGGGTGTTCGGTCCAGTTTGTGCGCATCTCAACTAATCTTCGCGGGTCTTAAAGTTAACGACCAGGTAAGTCTCCAGTAGCCATTAATATTGGTAACCACAGGACTCAAGAAAAAACAAATCTTTTAATCCTAAACTCTTATCAATTATTTTTTTCTTGAAATTTTTTTATAATTAATTATTTTATTTAAAAATAGAATAAAATTATATTTAAATAAAGCTATTAATATGATATTAAAAAATTATCTAGTTGTCATTATTTGTTTTTTTAAAAAATTATAACTTTTATGGTAATATTATCAATTATTTATGAATAACTATATATAAACTTAACTTACAAAAATTATTAAAAAATTGCACATGACTATTTCAATGAGAATAAAATATATATGTATTTTTAAAATTTCTATTTCAATTTTTTATATAACTTTCTAAAATTAATTATTCTTTTATTTTTTCATACAATTGTATAAAAATTGTTGAGGCTTTATTTATTTTTTTATTTTAACTTGTTTTCACATCGTGATAAGTTTTTATATAGAAAATCTTGCTTTAGAAAAGATATGTTTTTGTAAAAAAAAAAAATTAAGAAAAGAAAAGAAACAAATACATGAACAATTAAGGAAATTTTGACTGAAAAAATACATTTTTTACTCAAGAATTTAAGTCATTTGAATACTTATAAATATTTTTTTATTATTATTATAAAATTAAATAAAAATTAAACATGTCCCAATAACACCTCTACTAGACTCACAAATTATGCAGTACCCACAACTATTGAAAAATGATGCCCAGTTACCTTTTCCAATGTTAAATAATCATTTGAATATCTATAAGAACCATATATATATATAAGAATGATGATAATTTTAGGCAAGATTTTTTTTAACTCAGTCTCAAAAATCTTAATATTATTGGGTCTAAGAGATTTTTCTTAAGTGAATTTGGAAGAACATGCTGCAATTAAGTTAGTATTTGATAGAATGGATAATTAATTAATCTCCCAACTCCATAGGATATAATTATCTCATTAATATTATTAATCACTTTTCAATGAATTTTATCTTCCTGCTTGCCCTGCATAAACTAAATGAGAATAAAATCTCCAAAAGACTAAAAGATTTTATTAATTAAGTAAATGATTAAGGAAGTGTCATGCATGCTTATTTCCCTATTTAATTTAATTTAATTTAATTTTTGATGACATTCTTCGGTTAAGATGTGTTGTCAATCGCTATTAGCAGCTTGGCTCCCAAGACTCACCTGTCGGTACCTTTCTCCCCAAGCTTTTTCCATCACCGACTCAAATTCCTATAAATCCAAACAACCAAAGTATCGTGTTCTTCATCAACAAGACTCTTTCTTTGTTCTATTTTTTGTTTTTTTTTGTCTTTCCAAGCCCACAATCGGAAGCAGGCAAGATGAGAAGAGAGGGGCGGCCACATGGAATGGTTAGGGCCTATGCAGTCTTGCCACCTCCATGGAACCCCAAACCTGGAGGAGACAGAAAATTCAACAAGTTTGATACACCCACAACAGCCGGATTGTTCACCAAGGTCTCATCAAAGCCCACAAACCACTCCAAATTCACAGGAAAATGCGGTAAGCCACGGTGCTTAGAATGTCACCTGCAACCATGTTGTAAGGCCAAGCACAAAACCAAAGGATCCCATAAGGTAAAATCACAAGATGTTTTGTCTAATTCCAATGCTCAGTTTATTGCTTGGCGGGTTGTGAATGGCCGGCATGGCTCGAATCTTTCTGGGTTTTCTGCCACGGGGATGTTAAACCATTTGGCCAGTACTGGTGACCATGACTATGCAGATGATGAAGTTGATGATTCGGGACATGAGATTGATCAAGAGTTTGTTGATGATGACGATGAAAATTATATTGGTGATCGTGTTAATATCAAGAATATTGAAGAAGAAGATGGTATGAGTTACTGTGATGTGGGATTTGAGGTGGACCTAGCTGAAGGAGATGAAGATTGGTGTTTGGTGGCAGAGAAGGCATGATGCCATTGCCATGTCGATGTCGATGGCTGTCATACCTTTCTTGAACATTTTTCTATAATACTTTCTTCTAATTAAATAATTGTAATTTGTACAAGATGAATTATTAATTAAATGCCTTGAGAATTTGTGCAAGTTGAAAGTATTAATTAAATAATTTTTATATCTTGTATTGAAAATTTCTGCAAAATATTTGTATAACCAAAATGGAGATTCGGATTAATAACTACACTCAAGCCTGAAGTATGGTAGGAGGTTCTAAGCCCGCGTGAGCCATTTCTCATTTTCCAAACAAAGTAAAATATTTTGGGCCGACTACTTTATCTGCTGGGTCTTTTAGCTTGCTTACCAAGATGAAGTTTTTTTTTTTCGTTTTCCTATCAAAGATATATAATTTATTTATTATTATTGTATTTTTTTATTCATGTTATTTAAATTAACTGAATTTATTAAATACAGTTGTGATAATAACCCAAATCTAGGATATATTTTTGTTTTTTTAGAAATGTTTGCACCGTTTTAATATTTTTTTTATATTAAAAAAATTAATATTGGCTCGTAGCCACTTATTGTGATATATATATACACACTTTAAAAATACACATAAATAATTAAATTAATAGAAAGTTTCAAATTCAAATTTCAATCCAATAACTCATGAGAGTACTGAATTTTTTTTAATTGGTATTTATCATTTCTCTAATACAATCATGCTTTTGTTTTCTCCCATTCAAACAGCGGACAAGACTCATTAATTAAAATTTGTTCCAGGTATTAGCGTAAAGAGTTTACTATAATTAAGCTTAATTACATTATTTTATATTTTCATAATAAACCTTTATTTATCTTTCTTTCTCCTTTTGCTGCCATCATAACTTATTCAACTTGAGGAGAATCCAAAGTTGCAGTAACATATACTAATCCAAATGTTTTTTAACAGCCAATTAGAGAGCCAAGTCAGCACACAAGGTCTCACACGTGGCGGAAGCCATTCCGTAAGCTTAATCTCACTTAATTATTATTTTTCTTAGTTATTTTTGGGGGGGAAAATTCAAAAAATACTATCCGATTACATAAGGAGTCTCTTGAGACATGTTCTCCCAACAACTATTTTTCCCTATAATGATATTGTGATCATTGCAGCATTATTTTTAGTAACGTTTTGCATTTTAAAGACTTGGGTTTTGATCATTTAGGACTATTAAACCTACCTTTTTTATGTTAAAATCTCAAATGGGTTTAATGTATACTGAATGGGGTTTGCTCACATTGGTTTAGGACTATTAAACCTACCCCACATTGGTTTTCTACTGTTATAAACTGAACTAAATATCTTCTGATTTGATTTTCTAAATGCTTGAGTTTTTCTTTTGGGTTTATATTACTTTTATTGGATGATTTTTTTTCTTTACTAATTTTTTATTTGATGTTCTTGTATGAAGATTAATGGATAAGAGTCAACTGGTTGTTAATACTAAGCATGATTTTCAGAACCCTAAAGATGTTTATTCTAATATGACGATAGTCAATTGAACTATGATGGTGAGGATTAATGTGCAAGTCTGAAATTTTATTCTGTCAACAAATATGAGTTATATGTAGATGATGATGGTCAAGAACCTCGGAGCCCAAATGTTGCCAAGTCAGGGGATGCTGTTACTGTGATGAGGGATAACTATATGTGATTCCCAGAGTTGCCATGAAGTTTGAAACAAAAGATCACGCGTATAAGTGTTGTAATAGATATGCGGTTTTAAAAGGTTTTATTATCAGTGAAAAGGTTCTGAAATCACCACACTATAAACTTTGATTATCATAAAAAAATGATGATTCGAGGCAAGTAAAGAGATACTTTGAGATCACGAAGAAGATGACTAAACCACTTGATTTCACCAGCAGTGAGAGTCGTGGCTCGGTATTCAAATTCATAACTTGATCATAAAGAAAGCTGACAGAGGAAGTTTAAAGAACAACAAAGCAGTCTTATTATTCTGTATGATTTCTACAGTGCATATACATAGTTTATATAGAAAAGATCTTGTCTAAATAAGTAAACTGACAGACTAGCAACTAATATTTAGGACTTAATTATAGAAATTACAATCAAACTAAATCTCTAAGATATGATTTACAAATCAAGCTTTAATTGTTTTGATTCTGAATCTTAACACGCCCCCTCAAGCTGGAGCATGGATGTCCAAGGTTCCCAGCTTGTGCAGCAGATTATGAAATAACAGGCTACCAAAAGGCTTTGTGAATATATCTGCTATCTGTTGTGTTGAAGATACATAAGTGGTCTTTATCAATCCTGATTGTATTTTCTCACGCACAGTATGACAATCAATCTCGATATGTTTTGTACGTTCATGAAATACAAGGTTGGCTGCGATGTGTAATGCAGCTTGGTTGTCACAGTATAGGAGGGTTGGCTGCGAGTGTGGTACCTGCAAATCACATAGGAGCTGTTTAAGCCAAACCAACTCACAGGTAAGCGATGCCATTGATCTATATTCTGATTCTGCTGAAGAACGTGATACGACCGACTGTTTCTTGCTCTTTCAAGATATGGGAGCTCCTCCAAGGAAAACACAGAAGCCAGTAACAGATCGTCTGGTTGTTGGACAACTTGCCCAATTAGCATCACAATACCCTTTCAACTGTAACTTTCCATGTGATGGAAACAAAACGCCTTGTCTTGGTGCCAGCTTCAAATATCGTAGGACATGCTGAGTTGCATCCAGGTGAGGTTTCCTTGGTTGCTGCATGAATTGACTGAGAACGTGTACTGAGAAGGCAATATCTGGCCTTGTGATAGTGAGATATAGAAGACGACCGATAAGGCGTCGATATGGTGATGGATCTTTGAGCAGTTCACTTTCTGAAGGGGTGAGTCGTTGGTTTTGTTCCATTGGAATTTTAGTTGGTCTTGACCCAATCATACCTGCATCTTTAAGTATATCAAGAGTGTATTTACGTTGGGAGATGGCAATACCTTGTTTGGAGTAGGCAACTTCAATTCCAAGAAAGTACTTAAGATTGCCCAAATTCTTAATCCGAAAATGATTGTGAAGAAACCTTTTAAGTTTTCCAACTGTGGCAATATCATTTCCTGTGATGATCATATCATCAACGTAGAGTAGTATTGCTATAAAGGAAGCACCTTGTACCTTAGTAAACAGAGAGTAGTCTGCTTTGGATTGTTGAAATCCAAAGCTTTTGATGGCTGTGGAAAATTTTGAGAACCAATTACGTGATGCCTGTTTTAAACCGTATATGGACTTCTGAAGCCGACACACAATATTCGCCCCTTGATGAGGAAGGCCTGGAGGAGGCTGCATGTAAACCTCTTCATTCAAATCACCGTGAAGGAAGGTATTTTGAACGTCGAGTTGGTGTAAAAGCTAGTGACGGACAGCAGCAACAGCAAGCAAGCATTTAAGAGTAACTAACTTGGCAACAAGGGAAAAGGTGTCTGTGTAGTCAAGACCTTCCAATTGTGTGTAACCCTTAGCAACTAGGCGAGCTTTGAACCGGTCAATGGTGCCATCAGAGTGGCATTTAAGCTTATATACCCATCTGCTCCCAATGGCACGTTTACCTACTGGTAAGGGGCATAATGTCCAGGTATTGTTCAGTTCAAGAGTTGTTAATTCAGTTTGCATGGCATTCTGCCACCGGGGATCAGAGGCAGCCTGTGCAAATGATGTAAGCTCATTGTGGGTAGAAAGGCTTGTAATAAAAGCACGGTGAGAGGGAGATAAATGAGTATAAGAAACAAATTTAGATAAATAATGGTGAGTACCTGAACGAGAACATGACTAGCTAGGGGGAAGCAAGGTGGCATGAAAGCAATGATAATCTTGGAGTTGGGAGGGGCGGGTGTGGGTTCGAGTACTTCAGCGTGGGAGAGCAGGCAGTGTGGAAACATGTGGTGATAAGGGTGGCTCAACGAGGCTAGGGATGTTGGTAAGAGATGATGATAGAACATGGTTTGAGGGAGGAGGAGGCATAGGAGAGGAAAGTGTTTCATCGTCGGAGGAGGATAGTAAAGGTAAGGTGGATGGTTTGCCTAAAAGAGAGGAAGGAATGGATAGTGTTTGAGGAGGAATAGGAGCTGATAAGGGTAAGCTGGAGGTGTAGGTGTTTGGCTGATTGGACTGTGTGTCTTGTAGTTGAGTAGAGAAGGGGAATATAAATTCATGAAAAGTGACATCGCGGCTAGAGAAAAACGTGTAAGTTGAGAGATCGTAAAGGCGATATGCCTTTTGACCCAAAGGATAACTCAAAAAAATACATTTGCGTGCTCTAGAATCAAATTTGTGTGAGGGTGTAATAGTGGTGGCATAACAAAGACAACAAAAAACCTTCATGTGATGGTATGTAGGTATGGTATTGTGCAGCTTCTCATAGGGTGAAGCTTTGGAAAGAATGGGTGTAGGCAAGCGATTGATTATATAGGCTGTAGTGAGTATACTTTCCCCTAAAATTGAAGTGGCAAACAAGCTTGGAAGTGTAGAACGCGAGCAACGTTTAAAAGATGACGATGTTTGCGCTCTACGACACCATTTTGTTGTGGTGTGGCTGGACAGGAGTGTTGAAAAGAGAATTCTTAAACCATTGAAAAAGGGTCCAATGGAAGTAAACTCACTCCCATTGTCTGCTCTTACACATTTAACATTACATTGGAATTGTGTTTTGACAAACACAATAAAGGACTTGAGTAAGGTTTGCGTTTCAGATTTAAGCTTCATAAGATGGATCCAAGTGTAACGTGAGTAATCGTCTACAAAGTATAAGATCAAAAGATGCATGTGAGGAAATATAACTCATATTGAAAGGTAGTCTGGTTTGTTTTGCCATAGGGCAGATGTCACAATGCATAGGATGATGAATAGAAAAATTAGGAATCATCTTAGACAAAAATTGTAATGGTGCAGCAGAGGGGTGTCCTAAGCGACAGTGCTATAAATCTGGGATGGTGGAAATGGTGTTGGCTTGAATTTTTTATGGTGGTTTGATAGCTGTGTGCTCAGATAGATAGTACAAGCCATTATGCTCCTTCCCAGGCCAATCATCTTCATCGTGTTCAGGTCCTGCATGATACATAAGTTAGGATGGAAAGTGATGATACAATTTAAGTCACGGGTGAGTTTACTGACTGAGAGAAGATTAACTTGAAAGGATGGTATGTGAAGGACATTCTTGATGCACAAGTGTTTGTTAACTTGTACATTACCAACTGATAAGGTTTTTATATGTGAGCCATCAGGTAAATGAACAATATCATGACGTGGTGTTCGAGATAGTAAATGAGAAGAAGATGATATATGATCACTAACACCATTGTCAATGATCCATGCTTTATGACATTTAGAATTGTGTTTACCTGTCACATTTCCACATAACTGAATTTTACCAAGTAATGCCCTTATTTGATTGTATTCCTCTTCTATGAACTGAGGAAAGGTCTGAAGTCCGCTTGCTGCCGTGTTAGGTTTGATTGCATTGCTGGTGTTATTGACTGCAAGTCGTTTGTGTCGATTTGGTGGTTTGATTTCTCTGCCATGAAATTTATGTCCTGGTGGAAATCCAATGATGTAATAGCAACGGTCAACTGTATATGTATCTCCCTCACAGTGTGAGCAAAATAAAGATTTGCCCTTGTTGTTTTGTAGCCGTGTGGATTGTTTGTTCTCTGTGATCCTTATGTTCCTTTTCACATTCATGGCATGAATGGGGCTGTCATTGGCTTCAGTGAGTTGCCATTGTTTTTCCTCTTGAAGCAGGAGTGAATATATTTTCCTAATGTTAGGGAGTGGCTGCATCAACAGGATCTATCCACGGACAGCAGGATATGTATCATTCAGCCCCATGAGGAATTGGAAAATTCGTTCATGTTCTTCTCTTTCAGCAATCTGTTTTAGTCCTGCACAGTTACATCAAGGTGGATCATTGTATGATCCTAATTCATCCCAAAAGGACTTGAGTGCTGAATAATAAGCTGCTATGGTCTGTTGTTGTTGACGATGTTCGACAATCCCTCGTTTAAGCTCAAATATGTGTGATAGATTTCCTTGAGAGAAACGCTCACTAAGATCTGCCCAAACATCAGCAGCAGTATCAGAGAAGATTACAGTATTTGTTAAGAATGGACTGATGGAGTTGAGAATCCATAACTTTACAATCTGATTGCATCGTCTCCAAGCTCTATATTTACGATATGTCTATGAAGGTGCTTTTATTGTTCTATCAATGAAACCAAGCTTATTCTTGGCCTCCAGAGACATCATTATGGCGCGGCTCCATGTTGCATGATTGTCACCTTCCAAAAGTTGGGTGACAGTGGCGTGATTGATGTGATCTGAGGGATGAATGTAGTAAGGATCATAAAAATACATTGTTTCTGACAAGTATTTTTCTGATGGTGTTTCTATCATGGTGATGTTGGCGAAAGCAAAATAATGAGCAGTATTAGGTGTTGAACCACTGCTCTGATACCATAAAGAAAGCAAGAAAGCTGACAGAGGAAGTTTGAAGAACAACAAAGCAGTCTTATTATTCTGTATGATTTTTACAGTGCATATACATAGTTTATATAGAAAAGATCTTGTCTAAATAAGTAAACTGACATACTAGCAACTAATATTTAGGACTTAATTATAGAAATTACAATCAAACTAAATCTCTAAGATATGATTTACAAATCAAGCTTTAATTGTTTTGATTCCGAATCTTAACAAATCATGATACTGTAGGTTGCCTTTTAGATTTTTAAGAAACAAGATTATCACCAAAGAAGATTGTAAAACCATAAATAGATCGTCTTGTGAGGGCATCCAGCCCAATCAACATTGAAATAAGCAAGAAGGAGCTTATAATTAAAGAAGATTGATTGAGTGAAAGATAGACCAAACTGATGAGGAGTCCCTTTAATGTCGCGAATGATCCTTTTTACAGCATGAAAATGATCAAGTGAAGGCTTGTGCATAAACTAACTAACAACAATGACCACATGAACAATATCGGGTGCAAGAGACCGATATAACGAGTGGTCATGAAAGTCAAAACCAGTGCTAGAGAGATGATGAGCAACGACCATAGGACTGCCTAATGGTTTGCAGTCCAGTAATTGAGCACGCTGTATAATGTAATGTGCATATTTGATCTGACTTAGAAAAAGACCAGTAGGATGTTAATGTGCTTCCAAGCCTAAAAACTAGCTTAAGGATCCCATGTTCTTGATGGAAAATTCCCTTGTTAATATACTATAAAGCCATCCAGAAGAATCTAATTGTGGCTTGTCAGAACAATATAATCAACATACAATAATAAATAAACTAAATTATCACCCTATGGAAAAACAAATAATAATGAATCAGCATGACTAAAGAAACCCAACATCCATTAGAAAAGAGCAAAAACAATAAAACTAAGCTCGGGGAGCTTATTTAAACCCGTAAGTGTTTTGCGTGGCCTACACACATGTGAGGGGTGTTTGAAATCAATATAACCGGCTGGTTTCTCCTTGTATACTTTTTCGTGCAAAAAACTATTAAGGAATGCATTCTTAATGTCAAGTTGATGAAGAGGTCAACTATTGAAAATTGCCAAAGATAAAACAACCAGAATTGTAAATACATTGACAACAAGGCTAAAAGTATCTGTAAAATCAAAACCTGGTAGTTGAGTGTACCCTTTGCTACAAGTCAGGCTTTTAGGCTATCCACATAGCCATTAGATAAAGACTTCACTCAAAATACCCTTTGCTAAAAGTATCTGTAAAATCAAAACCTGGTAGTTGAGTGTACCCTTTGCTACAAGTCAGGCTTTTAGGCTATCCACATAGCCATTAGATAAAGACTTCACTCAAAATACCCGTTTTGAACCCACAGTTTTTTTTGTGATGGGGTCGAGGTACCAGAACCCATGTTTGATTATGTTGAAGTGCCTAAATTTTCAAAGCAAGCAGTTGAAGATGAGATCACTAAAATTTTGGGCTGAAGAAAAAATGGTGGTGGATGATGGTGATGTAGTATACTTTGATATAACCTACAGTCTGTACAAAGATTGCCGGCCTTTTTGGCATTCCTTGGGGTGAATCATCACAAAGCAAATGGTGCTTCTTGTGCTTCCCTTTTATATGATGAAAGCGTTGAATCTTCCATGGCTGGAAAGAAGCTGAAGACAATCCTCACATATCAAGATGCTGTAATTTCAGAAGCAATTGATTCAGTATTACCAGAGACGCATCACAGAGAATGTGTATGGCACATGTATCAACATGCACTTAAACAGCTAAACCACGTGTTTTTGGGCTCAGGTTCTTTTTTAAATGATTTAAGCAGATGCGTTTTCGATCATGAGGAGGACGAGGATGTTGTAAATGCATGGAATGTTATGTCGGATGCCTGTGGTCTATAGGAAAATGAAAGTCTGCGTGAGAAATTCAATGAAAGAGAGAAATGGGCTGTGGTTTATGGAAGATACATTTAATGTTTGATTTTGATATACTTTCGTTTTGGGAAAGTATTGAACGAGTGGCATACAAAGTGTTAGAAAGTAATTATGATATATTATGATATGAACCAACGATTGCCTAGACTAATGGCAGAAGTGGTTCTCTTGAAGCAAACAAGGGATACATACACACCTAATATATTTGATTTGTTCCAGCAAGAATATGAAACCTGTCTCAATATAATCATTAATCAGTACACTCCAAATGGGTCAGTCTGTGTATGAAGTGAGCATATATGGGCAAGAACAAGAGTATACAGTGAATTTCAGCTCTTCTGAGATTATATGAAGAGTGAGTCTATGGGAGTTTTGTGCAGTCATGCACTGAAAGTTCTTGATTACAAGAGCATCAAGATGCTCCCAAGCCAATACATCTTGAAGAGGTGGAGGAGAGAATCAAGGTTTTAAATTTTGGTCAACTTATGCTCACAGCTTTGAGACACTACTGCAAAGTAGCTGGCATAGCCGACGATAAATTCTCTGACCTGAAACTCTTGACAATTGTTGATGGCTCCTAATACTAGAACATTCATGTAGATAGAAGCAGCTTGTTGAGAATTTTACTAGTTCTGTACACCATCATCCTGATTGGTTATCGTTTTTAACTATACTAAATGACAAGAACTGGTGAAGGTTGCTGTGTTGCACTTGCTATCCCCTCAACAGGCTAATTCTTGAATCTGTCTTTCACAATCTATCTAGATGTAATTATTTTAGTGTTGTATCCCCTAACGAATCTGAATTGAAGCTTAAAATTTAGGTTCAGCGTGGCCTACATTTATGCAATTAATAGTTAAGGTACACACTAAATTTACACTATCTGATCTCTGTAATCTCAGAGTACTTTGCACACATTTATGAATTTGCTAGATTTGAAATGAAGTCTCATTTCCTTCTCAAGCTCGACAACTCCACCGCATCATTCATGCTGAATATTTGGAGATGTATTCTCATGAGGACTTGCTTTGAGTCGTGAAGCTAGAGAACGTGGGTTATCACTTTTCTTTTGCATTGCATCTTTGGAACCACTATTCTTGAGTGAAGACCATTGAGGAAGTTGAGAGGCGCTCCGTATCTTGCTGGGAGTCATTTTTCTTCCAGGCTCAGGTGATTCAGAATGAGTCAGTGGAACCTGTGCGCCGAAAACGGAGAAGAAAATTCAGCCCTTTTGAGAAACATAACAAGCTATGGATATGAATTTAAGAATGGATTCTGAAAGTGTTACCTTTTCCATCTGATTGTTTGGTGCTACTCTCTGTTTATAAAAATCAGGTAGCGGCCTGGCCTTGAAGCAAAGGCTTTGTCGCAGTCTTTTAAGTTCTGTTTCTGCTTTTTCCTGCTCAATATATAATGAACGTCATGTAAGAAACTTAATCACTATAAATTTGAGTAATCGTTTTCTATTCGACTCAGTTTTCCTTGTGATATTGTTTAAGATTACGATAATAGTTATTTTTTAAAATATTTTTTATTTTAAAATATTTGAAAATAATATTTTTTTTTATTTTTTTAAATTTATTTTTCACATCATCATTTTAAAATAATTTAAAATTATATAAAATATTAATTTTCAAAAAATAAATTAAAATTTTCAAAATATTTTTTAAACAAAAAACAAACATATTTTATTTTTCTTACAAATATCCCAGGTAATTTCTCGGTAAGCTAAATGGGGTATTTTACCTTGAGTGTTACTTGTAGCTGCACTTTTTGTGCCTGATAGGCATTGAATTTTTCTTCCAGCTTCTGAAAGCATAGCGGAGACAAAAATGAGTGAAGGCTTAACCACAACAAATATTATGGGCCAGAGAAGCACAATAATTTCTTCAAAAAACAAAATATTTTAGTTTTACTACTTGCCTCCTTTCTTCTTGCAGCTCTTTCTTCAGTCCTGAAGCTGAAGGGTATAGATGCACTTGGGGACTGAGATCTGTTTCTGCTGGAAGTCATAAACATTGAACAACTGACATGAAAAAACAATAATCAGATGTGCTCAAATTTCTTCTATGAAATTGATGCAACTTGGGTGACTGCAGAATATTTGAAGTATCTACAACATCATTAGTTAGCCAAGAGGGATTTTAATTTCGACACTGGTAAAATTGCCTGCCGAAATTAAAACCCCTCTTAGCTAACTAATGATGCTGTAGATACATGAACTGGACACTGCGATTCTATCCCAAGACTGGAAGTCTGAAATAAGTAGACTGAACTATATAGTAAGCTGTATTGATGCTGTATATGATATGGAAGGACATCATGAAAGTAAATGGCTTTTCCTCTTGTGTTCTATTCCTTGCATCATATGCAGGTACTTGAATATATTTCCCCATAGAAATAGGTTAGCTGTAGCCAACATCATATGTAAAATTAACTATTTATGTAATGTGTTCGTGTTGGTGTATCAAACTTATTACTCTTTTGGGAGGAAATGCCATTTTGAGCGAACTGTTTTGCTTCCTGATGTCGAGGGGTGAAGAGGTGTTTTTGCCCTGCAATTTGTACGTAGCACAAGTATATATACTGGTTAGATAATTAAAAACCACCAGTTTTCTTGTCATTCTAACGGAGTTTCACCAGGTACCTTCTTTTTTCTGACTGAGGGGTGGCTAAAGGATGCTTTGATTCTGCAATAGACACCTGAAATAAAAAACGAATCTCATTTTAGGATGCATGATTGGCTATTCCAAGTTGAGAGTCACTCGGGAAACGGAGTGTAATTCAGAAGTAGCAGGACAAAGAGATACGCACCATCATCATTGGAGTTCTTGAAGGAGTTGGGCAATCTTTAGATGACTTAGAATGAGAACCAACTCTAGAATTATCAATCTTCCTGATAATTGATGAAGTGATTCTATTAAATTCTCTGGCAGGAGTGAAGTTCATCGACTTATGAGTTGATTTTGGAGTTGGTTTTCTTCTTTCCACTGACTCTAATGCAGACTTCTTGCTGATTGGAGTAGCAGTGTTTTCTTTTTTCGCACGAACTGAAGGTGCAGGTTTAGCTGGAGTGGATGGCAGCTTAGATGCCTTATCATAAATCGAAGACTTAGAGGAAGAGGCTGCTGGTTTCTTCTTGCTCATTGATGCAGCATCATCTTTACAAGACATGAAATCCTGCTAATGAGCAAAGGAATTCAGTTAATGACCAGAAATTTGAACATAAAAAATAGAGCTGTCTACACGATGTCATTACCTTTAATAGAGGTTTCTCCATTTGTTTTGATACACTAGGCTCCATTTCTTTAACCTCCTCCTTGTTATCGACCTTCACAATCTGGTTTAAAGTCTCGATCTTAACACAATTCTCCACAAGAATCTCGTTTTCGGCCGATGGTTCAACTTCTTCCACATTGCTGCTTTCAAATCTTTCCATATCAACATTAGAGGTACGAGTATTGTCATCAGCAACAAAACTTGCTTCAGAATTTACTTGTTGGACATGTACCTCTTCCCGATCACCAGCTTCTTGGGAGTTTGTAGCCACTGTTAGTGAATCTTGGGTTGTCTTATCAGGAATTCCACCCTCATTTTCAGGCTCCTGCACATTGTTTGCTTCTGCATTTGCTTGCTCAAGCAAAGCTGCTGCCTTTCTTGCAGCAAGATTCCTATAATGTGCTTCAAAGAAAGCCTTTTTCTGCGCAACTGAGCCAGGTCTTGAGAATTTCTCAGCCTCTTCAACATATCGGTTATGAGAGAAGCTTGACCATTTCTCCCAAGATAAGGAATCTGACATGAACCTCCCAAACGAGATCGACTGTCCAAGCGCATGAATTGGGTTCCCCTGTTGCATAAAGTTCATTTTCATGAATTCTGAAAACCAAGTTTTTGTATAGTATGAAGATCATCAAGATTTATCCCATCAGAACACAGAAACAAACAATGATGAAGAAGCTATACGACAAGAGAGTAAGTGAGTCTTTTTCAAGAAACCCTTTGCAGAAAAACTGAACTGGAAGTCGAAAAGATTATACTTTTCAGTTTCATTCAGTACTTAAATCAATACTGTGGTAACTGGTAACCAGATTTTCACTTGATTTTCATTTCTTCCCTTGAACTTTCAACTTGGGGCAAATAAAAAGGAGAATTACTGCTAACTTCAAAAGCTGAAACCTTAGTGGTGGTGGGAGCAAAAGGAGACAGAAATCACTAACCCATCACTTACTTTCAATAACTAATTAGTAGCCAATTATTGCAAAAACAATAGCAAGTGCAGAATGCAGAATGCAGAATGCAGTTTCATGAACTGACCTCTTTGGCGTCATTAGAAATGCCTGCGGCGTAAGAGAATGGTTGCATGACACAAGTTGTGTCCCCCATGACTTGGGTAGCGTTGGTGAAACCTCAAAATGATCCAAACTTTTGATCTCCTTGGTTTTGTATCTATATGTACTACTTTACTAGTGTTTATGTAGTCCAGTCCAGTCCCCTCTTAAGTAAACCGTTTGAATTTGAATTTCAAATGGAAAAGGGCAACAATACTGGGTCCATGCATGCCGTGAAAAAGCAGGCACAGGCAGCATCCAAACGAGAAAAAAAGAAAAAAGCTCGGTGCACCCTGCTTTTATTATTGTCTCCAGTGGGGTCTCCTATAACCATGTATGGAAATTAGAAACGGTAAGAATCTTTTATTTCCCAACAACATGGTATGGGGCCCACATTGAAGGCTTCAACGTCCAAAAAACATGGCTAGTTTGAATTTGAGGTACACAACAAGTAGGCTCTATGCTCTAGGTTTGCTCTCTGTGGATGTTTAAGGAATTGAAGGAAAAGGGAAACAAATCGAGCATCCATTGCCTTCCTCTCGAGCAGCCCCGCTATGGGAAAGGAGAGTGTAAATTTTGTCATCGACGACTAAGATCAGTTTCGTCATCCAAAATATGATGGCCCATTGGCCCCTGCCGTCTTCGCCTGTCAATTCTTCGTTACAATACAGTTGGGTTTTAGAAATGGTGCAAAAATGGCTAGAAAGAAGAACATTCTATTTTGCTGCTCCAAGTTAAGCAATTGCTAGGAATTTTGGTCATTTATTAACGTTACGACGTATCTCTTGATAAAAAGACAACATCGTCATCTCTCACTTCATCAAAGACAATTATATAATCTGAATTAAACGTTAAGTATTACAGAAATTATTTCAATCATTTAAATGATTTTTAAAAAAATAATAATTTCCCTTAGAGCTCTTATTGAATTTTCAAATTCAAATACTCTTTTACAACACTAATTAGCTTTATGGATGATAATATGTATTTAAATTTATCCAATCTTTTGATTAGATTAAAGTCAAAACACCTAATTTGATTTCACTTGGATTTAGCGAAGATTTCACTCAATTTGTACTCAACCTAGTATTTAGACTGTTTATATATAGCAAAACGTTTTTTCTTATATCCTATAAGAATCGATCTAAATTTATAATTTTATCCTATAATTAAAATTGAACTTATAATTATGAATATATGATTATTAACTAAGAATACTTAATATTATTGTCTCTTATTTTTATACACGGTATCTTTATATTAATTACTAAATAATATATGATGTAAGTTGGGTAGTTTATGTATTTGTTTTCAAAGTATATGATATAAGCCATATATACATGATTTTAAAACATAAAAGAGATCTTTAATAATTCATATACATAATTGTATTAATAACTAATGATTTACTAATTAATATAAAAAAAAATGATGTTTGATGGCATAGGAGGTTTTTGGGACAACGACAGAGGTTGTTTTTCAAAATATCTTTTGCATGGAAATGTATCAAAATAATATTTTTTAAAAAAAATTAAAATTTATTTTTAACATCAGCTAGCATATTAAAACAATCTAAAAATATAAAAAAAATATAAAATTTAAAAAAAAATTAAAAAGCATAACAATACACACTTTCAAATAACTCCATGATCTTTTAAAAAATCTTTCAAACAATAATTATGCATGTATTAGATTGTCAAGTACATAAAAATAAAAATTGACTCTATTCATTATCATTTCTATGAACAACCTCTTAACATGTGCTCCTAACAAAAATAACTCCATTATAAAAATAAAAAATAAGAAGGAATAATAAGTACCACATGTCATTTTCTTGCATTTTCTCCTGTAACTTGCTAAAAGAAACAAAGATGAAGTTATGAACACTAGGATACATTGCTGACCTAATGGCATAAATGAGGTGCAGCAGCACTGTTTCCTGGCAAGAACTTTTCAGTTAGCTTTACATTAGACAAGAAACTGACAATTTTTACAGTTTGCTCTCAATTTTTATTTTTATTTTATCTATTTTACCATTATTAAATTTGCCCTCTATTTTTATTTTTCCATTAATGTATAAGCTAAATCCATAATTTTCATTACTTGATTTAGAGTTTAACCTAGTAAAAGATCTATGAATCACTAGGTCAACAACAAGCTATATTAGTAATTAGTAATTATTGACTAAGTTTGCACTTGATGGTCTAGCTCAGTGGTCAATCGTGTGACTTGTTCCGCTCCCGTCCCGAATTCGATCCTCTATGTGCACGTCTGTCACCCTCGCGGTGCCTTACTTGCTCACTGGCCTTGCAGGATGTTCAGTGGGCCGTGAGGAATAGTCGTGATGCGCGCAAGCTAGCCCGGACATCCCACGCTAATCAAAAAAAAAAAAAGTAATTATTGACTAAGTTTACCAAGAACACTATAGCAGGCTAAGTTTGAAGCCAACATATTTTCTTTCTGTTTTTTTTTCTATTTTAAATTCCAACCTCGATTTTTTTATGACTTTTAATTAATTCAAGATACAAATCATAATTTAAAATCTTTAAAAGTTTTTAACCACAAACATAATTCAAATATACAAATATAAACCAAACTTAAAGTCTTAGAATATTCAAATGACAACAATCAAGAGAAGATATACAAATTCCTTCACTTTCACTGTAACACATCCTCCTTTTAAATACGTTCAAATCTTTTCTTCGGGTAAATTGAAAACCATGCTTCTTCTTTTTCTACACTAGGTTTTATTTTTATATTTTATAGTTCCCTACTGAAAATTCAATAAAATTTCCTTTATTTTTAAGCATATCAAATTATCGACATCACAACAAATCCACATAATCAATCTTAAGTCACAGCTCAACCATCATGAACTTTCACCGATTAACAACATAAATTACATTCTCTTCCATAATTCAAATATTTTTCAACATTAAAAGTATTTCACCAAAATAAAGATATGATTAAATCGTAAAGATTAAAATAAGCTAATAGCATGTATTTCTCTTAACCTAATGAATACAAATAAATATCATATCAAATTCAAACTTAATAGATGGAATTCAAAGGTTAAATTATAAGCATCTTAAATCTAATTTACTTTACATTACAAGAATTAGTGACAACTTAATATTATAAATAAAAGAGAATTTAAATAGTTCATAACTACATCTCTGGAACTTAACCAAAAAAAATGTTAAGGCTAATCTAATGCTCCACTTAAGGCTAAGATGTATTTGAAATTTTTTATAACATATAATATAAATGAACTATAGAATTAAATCATGTGATTCACAATTTAAATTACTCTTTAATGTCTTTCATTCAATTCTAGCCAAAAGCTTATTATTATTAGTTCAATAATTCCACTTATGCCACGAAACTCCTCGAAGTAATTAATTAACTCAGATATCTCGATCATTAGTCTTGTTGATCCTACTAATACCTCTCGGATAATTGGTCAATAAAAACTCAGTCGTTAGACAATCTGACGCCACTAGCACCACCCAAGGTACTAGCTAACAAATTTCCTAGTCATTAGATAAAATGACGTCACTAGTATCATTCAAAATACTAGTCAAACAAATTTCTCGGTCATCAGATAAACTGACGTTACTAGTACTATTTAAGGCACTAGTTAAAAAGTCTTTTCATTAATCCAGTCACTATTAATATATACATATATATGTACATTTATGAAGAATACATTTAAAAAAGACTACAATTGTTATATTACTAAAAATTCTATACTTAATAACGAGTAGCTAGTGATGCAAAGCACCTACTTGGTATCTGCGCTCAAGTAATGGTTCCTTGCTGCTAGATGGATCTTGTGGCCTTTTCTGTATCAATAAGCATCCAATCATCAACATTTATTTTAATCAAATTTTAAACTAATACTCCTTTGAATACAACCTTTTTTTAAATTTGTTTTCTTCAATTAACATACTATATATATTCCATTTGTAGAAAATGTCAATTTATTCAAGCCAAATTCTCCAAATTTTTCACTTTTGCCCGTCCATTAATTTACCTATTTCCATATTTGCTTCTATTATATTTTCATATCTATTCTACATTTATAATTTCATCTCAATTTCATCAATCCACTATTTGTTCTATGTTTTCACAAATTAATTAATTAATTATATATATATATATATATATATATGCTTATTTATCTCATTGATGTCTTACAAACTTTAAAATTCAAGGTTTATTAGAAATTCAACCACAATTAGGTAAACTAATTAAATCTATTTTACTTCATATTTAATATATCAACACAAATTTAAACACTCATAAATGAACAAATATTTTCTTTGGCTCCCACTAATCCCTACTTTCTCATATTATAACTGATACCTTAAGCCCTTTTCTTTTTTCTTCTTTTTTCTTTTTTTTATACAATTCAATACCTTGTATAGACGCAATTCAACACAATTATCATGATATTTTATAGAATTTCTTTTAGATTTTTTTAAAGCTTGTTTGGCTAAACATTAAAATAAAAACAAACTAAAACTAAAGAAAAGGAACTAGGATATGTTTGGCAAACACATATTTAACCTAAAGGCTAGGCTTGTTGGGTCTGAGGTCTAAGTTCAGCCTGGTTTGGTTGGGTCAAAAGACATCCCAATAGCTGTTTTTTTTTTTTTTTTTTTCAAAAGAGAAGGAAAAATGTGAGTTGGACTCTGCCATACAGGCTGGGCTTGATCCAACCCATATAACTTGATCACTAACTTACATAATATGAATTATAATTCACATTCTGCGTACAAAAGGATTTGAGATCTTACAATTTTGAAGTTTTCATTTAATCTAATAAAAAGTTCATGGATTTTTTCTTGCTCTCTTGCCATTACAAATTCCTTTATTGCACCACATATTGAACCACATGTGCATTTAGGAATTTTGTCAAATAGTTGAAGTTCATCCAATAAAGCTTTGAATTTGGTGTAGTAAGCCATTACAAATTGATTACCCTGTTATAGCATATAAAGATCATTTTTGAGTTTATGGACTCATGTGGCATTACCCTGTTATATATATATATTTGTTCTAAATAAGTCCTAGAAGAGAAATACTTTGATATAACATAATCCTAGAAATTATGTAAGTAAATAAAGGAGACATTGTGATAAGGAGGCTATTATGTCACCATTTCTTTTCTTACAGAAGTTTAAGTGGATCATTCAATAGACACTAAAACAATATAAAATAGAAACTCTATGCATAAATCAAAATTTCAAATCACAATAATTAATTGTTTTTCAAGATCTTCATTTTTCGATTTGGAGTAAAATATATATTTTCCTTATAGGAAGTGGTGTGCGTAATGAAAACCATGCATTTCAACATTTTCTATCTAATGCCATAAATTAGTTCTATATATCCATGGTTTAATCCCATTAATTGAAGATATAAAGTATAGTTTTTTTTCAAAAAAAGGGGTCATGCAAGTGTTAAAAGCACTATAATGGAGAATATTCAGAGTAATTTACTCTTATAAATACAGTATCATAACATTGCTATTGGACAAATAGTGATAAGGAAGTAGGTTCTTACTGATGGAATTCTCTCAAAAAAAAAAAAAACAATGAATGTAGTTTTCATGAGGCGGGAACTTCATCTTACCAAACCACCTTTTTTTTTCTTTGTTTAATAGAAGGTGAAGGAAATGAAAAAATTTTAGTACTCGGGAAGTAATTAGAGATGTTCTTTTATTTATTTTTTAGATATATTTTAAATAAAAAAAAATAGATATAATTAGAAGAGAGAAATTTTATATGAGAATATTCTTATCACTTTTGGTAGGTTATAAGTTTCATCTTCTTCTTCTTTTATTATATTTTTTTAAAAAAAATATACTTAAAAAACTAATAAAATATGTTAATTATTCTTCTGCATCATAAAATTTTATAATAAAAAAAAACAGCTGGTTTGCAATTCAATGATAATAATAGGTGACATGCTGGAATATTGTCCCACAAAGTTTGAATTCTCGTGAATAAATTAATAGCATTAGATTCACATCCAAATATAGATTCTAATAAAAATAATTATATTATAACAGAAAAATAAAAAAATAATCACAAAATTGACAACCAAATAATAATAAGTGGCATCATGGTGTACTCAAAAGATTAGTCTATATAATGTGTGTGTGTGTATGCATAGATATAGATATAGATATCGTTGGATAATCTTGATAAAATAAAATAATGTTTATTATAGAAATCAATTTTTGTAAAAATATTAAATATATTTATTATATCTTTTAAATGAGAAAAACCGGTATATAAGCTTTTGTAACCTACCAAATATAAATTTATATATAAAAAAATTGATTTAATGTCTGCTATTATGAGCAATATATCGGTTTCAAATTAGTTGAGGTGCTCATCATGTGTGACAAAATGAAAGATGAAAATATACTTAACTAATTGTCACCATCGTATTATATTAGAGCTTCTGGTTTTATAAAAAAAAAATGCAAATTTATAAAATGACGTGGCATATGCCTTTGCCTACTCATTTTCAACTTGATCTATTATAATAATGATATTAATGGTTTAGAATTGTATTTGAGGGTGCGGTAAATGTTGTTTTTTAAAATGTTTTTTATTTGAAAAAATTTTAAAATAATATATTTTTTTAATTTTAAAAAATTATTTTTAACATTGACACATAAAAATAATTTAAAAAATACTAAAAACATTAATTTAAAATAATAAAAATATTTTTTTAAAAAAATATTTTTGAAAGACACGGACTCTTTTAATCATTTTATACTATGACACTACATGTCCTAATTTTAAGTGTTAAAAACAATAACCATCTAGGTGGTGACCCAGTGATAAGAGTTTGAGACCAAGAGGTTTGCTTCCTCTGTGATCTCAGGTTCGAGCCCTGTGGTTGCTCATATGATGGCTACTGGAGGCTTACATGGTCGTTAATTTCAGGACCCGTGGGATTAGTCGAAGTGCGCGCAAACTGACCCGAACACCCACGTTAAACTAAAATAAAAAAACAGCAATTTGAGACGATACACCATGGTAAAAACATTAAACGAGCAGTTATGATTAAGATTTGTCATTTTCTATATGTTCTTGATATCAAATAGAATCTATCATCTAAAATTTCATGTCTATATGGGTGAGCTGTTAAAGTGCCATGTTGATATCATTTATTATGTTCTCTGACCATGTCCATAAAACTCGTAATATTTCTTAACGATTTTTTCTATGATGAAATGAAATATATTTTAGACCTACCGTTTATTTTTATTTTTAGTGTTTGTTTGAAAGTGTAGTTATGATTGTTTTTTAAAGTATTTTTTATTTTAAAATATATTAAAATAATATTTTTTTATTTTTTAAAAATTATTTTTAACATCAATATATCAAAACGATCCAAAATATAAAAAAAAAATATTTTTTAAAAAAACACCGGTTATCCCGCATTTCCAAACACTCCTAATACTGATGGGTGACTAATGGTTGCCAAGCATGTTGCCAAAACACACAGGAAAAGTACATGTAGAGGGAGGTCCTGAAAACCTTTGGCAGCCATAATGGCTACCGTTTAATTAGCTAAGAACACTAATTTCTTCCCTGATGCTCTCTGTCGGAGCATTCTCCCACCAAAGCAATGGTTATGTGGCTGATAAATAAGTATAATCTACAGCAACTTGTTAGAATGTTATCTGCCAGCACCAGTTGCTTGTAGTAAAAAATGACAGTCAATAATGTTAATTTATGTCATGACTACTCATAATCATCGGGACTCAACTGCCACTGTTTAGATAATGAAAGATTTGCAAAGAAAAATACCCAAAAAAGGAGATATTATTATTGATCACCGGCTAGCTTCTGGAGCAGCTTTGGTGTGTACCATGCAGGGTGAGACAGACTTACAGTAGCAAAAACAGAGAGTGCAGCAAAGGAAAAAAAAAAAAGGGTTTATAGCCCTCGATTGTTTCTTCTATTACATTGTTTTGACTCTTGAAGAACAAAAAAAATAGTTACAAGGTCTAAGTTACAGCTTGCAACATCAATGGAATGGTGGCCAAAACTTTTCTGTGATAGGATCATTTTTTCTGTTGACATAATAATCTACACTGTTCTGTAATATCAGTTTTTCTGTTGACATGGCGAGTTCACGAAATTTCCCTTGAGAAATGCTCTAGCATGACAATCTCAATAAATCATCACACCCCCGCCGCAAAAGTTAAGGTTCCAAAGATGCTTCAATATTGCGGAGAACCAGATCACAGCCATTCACATCCATGAATCCCGAGTAAGATTATCTTCTTCTGCTTCTATAAGTTTTACTCTTACTTCCCTTGCTTTTACGGCCTGAAAACACCATGAACATGACAGCCAAGAAACCCAAACCTGAAATCATCCACAGAGCAACAACCCAGAACCTCAAAGAACCAAATAGCCCGTCTTTTGGAACAGGTGGAGATGTTTCCTCTGAGTTTTTTGTGGGCACAGGGTTGCTTCTTACAGCATTACTTCCATCAAACCTGCCAAATTTCCTTGAACTTGAATCTTCCTTTCCTGTATCACGTTTTGAGGTGGATAAAGAGTGGGGATCAGGGCAATTTCTCTTCTTATGATGCAGTTCTAGAGCGTCATTCAGTGTCTTTCCACATTCTATGCTAAGTAGGTCTCTTCGTAAGATGTCCTCATTAGACCGATCGAGTGTTAAAGGATCAGGCGGATCTGGAAACTTAGCCCAGCATTTGTTGACCACATCAGTATCTCTCCAGTTTGCCTTATCAAAACTCCAATTCCCAACTTTAAAATCTAAGCCATAGTGGAAAACTCTATACTTAACACCAGGCTCAGGGACATAACCTGGATATATTAAAATCTCGCTGTTTATGAGGTGCCGCAGTTTCAGCTGCAAGTACAAAGAACAAATGAGTAGAAGGCAACAGAATCCATCAGTCCAAGAAGAGCTGGAACAAAACAGAAGTATGGGAAACAGGAAAACATAATTCGTTTGAAGTTCGCATACTTTGAAACCAATGAAAAACAATTAATGGACACTGAGCGTGTATCCTTTTTTTTCTTTTAGAGAATTTCAAGGCATTCATCCTTGCCAGGATATCAAAGCCACTTCTCAGAAACTAAATAAACAAGTTTCTCCATAGGGTCTTTTCTGTACAGCATACAAGGTCATAAAGTAGGAAACAGAAGGGACTCAAAGGACTTGAAATACCTCTGCTGCCCCAAATGAGTAACCATACATCTCACTAATCCAGCCCGATGCATAAATATCCCCAGTGATATTTGTAGCGTAATGAGCTTTGTCAGCCCGCACCTCCTCGGATTTATGCAACCATAGCATGGCAAATTTTCTGAGATCATCTATATGCATGATGATCACACCCCCAACCTTGTCACAAGCATCTGGATGGCGTGTATGGAGTTTAGCAAGCTCATTGTCACAACCAATTAGGTAGCTAACATGCAGAAATTATAAGGTTTGTTAGCCATAAATATCAAGGCCATGCAACAGCAAGAACAGGTGAGCACTAGAACAAAGAGAAGGGGGGGAGATGCAGCAAGAGTCAAGATCATACATGACTTCTGTGTACACTTAAACTGCCAGGGACACAAATCATTGACTTACTCATAGGGAGTTGAAACCGGACGGCCACGTGCAGCTTTGAACTCCCATGGTGTAATTGGACCTCTCAAAATCATGTCAGCATCAAGAATAACTATAAACTCAGCATCAATATCTGCATGATTTAGCCAATGAAGGACTGCAGCTGGTTTATTAATTGCTGGATACCTGACATGGACAAAGGCAGCGTTTATAATTGGCTGTGTACTTCGCAATATGTTCTTCCCAATATTACAAATATGCCCATGTGAAAGTGGGGTATAATGGTACAATCTCAGGGAGGTGAGCACAAGGACACTGATTAAATACTTGAGAGAAGCAACTACATGCTTGATTGCTGAAAAGTAGGACAAGTCTAGATTGTAAATGCTTCAGCAGGTCCAGCCACTTGAGGAGGTGAATGAGCATTTATCAGTTTTATTAATGCAAACTTTCAATTGTTAACTTTAGAGGCAACTAGTCTATCTTTTCAGGTAAAGCAATCTCCTAGGAGAGGGTAAGATCTTCAAATTCTTACAAAGCAGAATTTGACATTAGCAGCAATTATATAAATGGCATGAACATGATGGGTAAGTTATGATATGACTTGACACTGAAATGTAAAAGTGCTGGAAACAGCCTAAAGTAACACAGAATGCTAACAATCAGAGGCAAGAGATAACAAGTGTGAGGATAAGAATAATACCAATCGCCTGTTAGGGGATGCCGGCTCATGGAAGGAACATAATGGGTGGGAGCGAGATCATGGCCTGCATATTGTTTTAAGTCTTCATCCGTGCAGCTGAGAAGCCGTGTTATATTTCCAGGCTGGCCACTCAGGTGGAAACTGTGGACAAGGCCTACAGTCTGCCAATCAAAGTAAGGAGTGCATTCTGTGGAAAATATGGTGTGCATTTTTGGATGTGGTTTCTCAGGTTCATCAACGGCTTGCTCCTGGTTTCCACCTTGGTTTGCAGCCTCCTTGGTTTCTATACTACCAGAAGCAAGAAATTTTGGCCGAGTTAGATCAGCAAAAGTTTTGCTCTTCAAAAAACTCAAGTATCTTGACCATTTAGGCTTAGAACATCCATTTGCAGCATGCTGTAACAAAAGTCCCTCATTCAAAGTGTTTATACACTCTAAATTTAAAAACAGGGCTCGCTTTTTATTAAGATCAGATGCCATCAACCGCACCTGCAAAAGAAGAGAACGGCATTATTTCATCCTCAATGTATCCATCATATAGCACAGTGTTTCAACATGTTATGAAGGAAACCTTGATACTTCAGCTGATGATAATATATTGTGCTATGTAGTGAAACATTCAGGTGGTGATAATGTAATGTATATAATCAAAAACACATTCAGACTTTTAGTTTAGGGAAACATCATGTTAGGGCTTATCCAAAAAACAACCATAACAAGCTACTTATTATAGTTCCCTAAACTGAAAAGCCCTACAAAATATGTGATTTGGAAAGAACTGGGCAGGTTTCTTCTGAAAACACATGGTTTTGTTCATTAAAACACATAATAAAATTATTTAGTTCTTCATTCACAAACCTCTCTAGGATAAGGAGGCTCGGGAAAGAGCCGACCACAATCATAGACAATATCATCTTCATGGTGATCCAATTTAGAAAAAGACCAATTCCCCACACTAAATGGCAAGCCATAGTGTATAAGAATAGGTTCAATGCCCTTTCGTGGAATATAGCCTGGATAGATCATCAGGTCCTCACTGATCTTGTGCCGAAGTCCAGCCTGGAAATATAAATATAACAAAACAGATCATATGATTGAATGTTTCAAGCACAACAGAAGCAGCAGAAAGCGTTTCTTGTATCTTGTTACAAAGCCATGCCAACAAAGCAACTTACTTCAGCTGCACCAAATGAGTAGCCATACATCTCACTTATCCACCCTGCCCCATAGATGTCGCCAGTAATATTGGTTCCCCAGTGAGTTCTATCTTCCCGTACTTCTTCTGTCTTTGAAAGCCACAAGGGTGCTAATGCTCGAAGATCATCTATGTGCATGGCTAAAAGCCCACCAACCTTGTCACAGAGTTCAGGGTGCTTTGTGTGCAATTTAGCTAGAATATTGTCACATCCAACCAAGTATCTGAAAAGAAATGCATCATATAGCAACAATCACTAATATCAAGTGGAGATAAAGACATGATCCATAACATTCGGAACACAGGGTTCAACTTCAGATCATCATCTAAAATTCAGATGAAAAATCACTTGAATTCCAAATTGTTCAATGTCCCTCTGAAAAGAGTGCCTTTTACAAGCCATGACAAGTGCAAACAGAGCAGTAAAAAATTTTCTACAAGAGCATTATCTGTAGGCAATAGCAACTTCAATATAACATGATATGAAGAGAGAAGATACGTATTTCCAACAAAATAAATTTAACTGACAAATAAAAGCTAGTACCCATAATAAGCAGCAACAGGCCTGCCTTTCTCTGCACCAAGTTCCCAAGGGATAATTGGACCTCTAATGATCATGTCTGCATCTAGAATGACAACCCAATCAACGTCATCTGCATCTTTACTATGTTTAAGCCAGTGGACTATTCCAGCGGGTTTGTTTATTGCAGGGTACCTGCAGAAACATAAAAAAAAAAACATATTACTTTATGTTTCCTTTTATTCAGTATGAGGAGACTCCAAAAGGGCTTCAGATTTTTCCTGAATAAGAAAAAACTAAAAGAAAGTACAATGGTAGAGCAAAAGGATAAAAATAGTTAAGATATAACAAAATATATATGTTTGCATATATAATCTTAAAGTTCTATTCTTTATGTATGATAATATCAAAATGCTACTGAGAATGATAAAATTTGGAGCACAATATGAGAAGGATTGATAATAACGTGTGTAGAAAATTGAGAAGCTTAACTACACATGATAAAATGAAAATCAACAGAAAGAAACTTGGAAAAGGGAACAGCGATTTGGTGCCACCCATTTTCAAGTGAGCATTCATCTAAAGCCCACCCATTATACGGTTAGCATAATGCTTGATTCAGAAAACTACAATCCATGTAGTTTCTTGGCAATGGAATGGTGCATGACGAAAAATTAAGAGAAGCATGCCTTTTTTTAATATTAGGTAAAATCAAGCTTAATATGAAAAATAGTTCAGACAATCCAGAAAAAAAAAGAGAAGCAGTTAACAGTCGCAATCCTCATCACTACTCATGTTGTGCAGTTTTATTCCAGGATCTATAACAGCCTGTTATGCTGCCTAATGCAGAAATTTGGCAAATCATTGCAAGACAAGATCCTTTCTAGCCCCTTCACTTTTTCCCTGGAACATACTGATTTCCTATTTGTACTTCTTCTTTTTTATAATTTTCTGTACAATTTTGATTATCTCAGGCAAGGCAAGTAAAACTAGAAGAGGATATTGCTACATTGTTCAAATCAGCATTTGATAACAATAAGACGGTAAGATGCTGATCCAACTCCTAATGCCAACTACTGACAATAAACAAGCTCCAGATTTCATGCAAGAAAAAGTAAGCATTGAAATGCTAAAGTACAGAAACAAACAAAATGATCACAGTTTAAGTAACCACAAAGAAAGCCACAGAGAGAAATCCACAAGATCCAAACATTCTTTGAATCAACACAAGAAAATAAGGAAAAAAATAAAAACTCACCAATCACCAGTTTTGGGGTGCCTACTCATAGAAGGAACTTCAAGAGTTGGTGCCAAATGCATCCCTCTATAATTCTTTTTCTCCTCATCCGTACAACTCAATAATCTGGTTATAGGTCCCGGTTGCTGGGCCTTCTTGAAACTATGCATAAGCCCCACAGTTTGCCAATCAAAGTAATTCTGGCACTCCACAGAGAACAAAGTATGGATCCTATACGGAGCCTCTTGCTCCAAACCCGACCCGCCATCAATCCAAAACAAAAAACCCACCAGCATCAATACCGTGAGTGTAGCCATGGGAGCTCAAATTCAAGCCTCGATTTCAAATGGGTTTTTCTCACAGATCTAAATTTCATTGATTATGTACCGAATTTGACAAGTCAGAAATTTTTTTTAAAAAAATCTTCTCTTTCTCCCTCATGTCTCAATGCAGGAGGAGTGGGTGGGGATGACCAGTGAATGGTGGCTAGCAGGAGTAATTAATTAGTAATGATAACGAAATGTATTAAATTATTAATTAATAATTAGTCAAAGTCCAAGCTTGATTGATTATTTGAATTAAATAATACTGATGGACCTGAAATCTTCTATACAGGACCTCATTTTTATAGCAAGCCCCCTTCTAGCTAGGGATCTCAGTAGATTTAAGAAAAGGATATATGAAATAAAAAATAAATATAACTATATCAATTACTATTAAATATCAAAACTATCTAGATGGTGGTTCAATAATAAGAGTTTGGAATCAAAAGATTTGCTTCTTTTGTTGTCTCAGGTTTGAGCCCTATGATTGCTCATATGATAATCACTGGAGGTTTACATGGTCGTTAATTTCAGGGCCCGTGGGATTAGTCGAGGGGCACGCAAGCTGACCCGGACACCTACGTTAAACTAAAAAGAAATATATCAAATAAAAATCAAATCCATTTTTTTACACGTAAAATTAATATTATAATTATAATTAAATAAAAATTCTATAATTTAATACATGCAATTGAGTTATTTTTATTTTATAATAAACAACATTGTATTTAGTTTCGATTGATTTTCAACATATTTTATAATACAAATTCTCTTTTAGTATTTTCAGCCCACAGTTATCAAGTTGTAGTGCTCCCATCTTTGAGCGGTTCAAGCAGCAAGCAATATAACTTCCTTTTTAGTGTTCTTCAAATTAGGCAGCCTAGAGATTTTCTCATTGTTTTATGGTCTTTGGAAATATGTTTCTTTCTATAGTATTGAATTTTGTTTATGTTCCTAAGAAAATGAATTTGTTAGTTTTGCTAGGTACTAAAATGGAGATGTAACTCTAGTTCCTTCACAACTCGTAAGTTTTTGGCACAAGAAAAAAAGGTTGATTCGTTTTATTTTGACTTGATTCTAATTTTTTATTTTTCTTTTAAGAATAATGATTTAAGGATACCAAGTCGATGTCTTCTCTTATCTACTTGACTTTAGTTTTTTTTTAAAATAACTTTTAATTAACTTGATTTAACCCACTTAAAAATTTATTTGATATTTAAATTAAAAAACAAAAGAGAATATCGTTGACTTTTTTAAAAAAAGTTAAAATAAATTGAGTTGGGTTAACTTAGGTTAAATAATAAGTTTAATAACTTTGATTTAAATTCTAATTGATTTAATTTCAAAAAGTTAGTTTGAATAATCTTTTTTTACGGTTAAAAAACAATTATTTAAGAAATAAAAGATTTGTAATATTTCTAGTAGGATCAAATTGGAAAACTCTCTTGAAATCACTATATTTTAACCAAACTACATTACTTTATATATATTAACAAAAATATAAAACAACGTTGCTCTTTTCATGTAGTTTTCATTGTGGACGTAGAGATATTGCATTGTGAATTGTGGCAGTGTAATGTCGGTTTCGTTCTTTCAAAAGGATTTTAGGTGTCCTAATTATGGGGTAATTGAGTCGTTTCCAAGACATCAATTGATCGTTAAAGGATTGTAGGGATTACTATTATCTTTCTTTTTTTAAATCAAACTTAATATGAAAAATAGTTTTCAGACAATCCAAAAAAATAAAAAAGAGAAACAATGAATAGTTGCAATTCTCATCACTATTTATGCAGTGTAATTACTTACTTGCCCCCGAGCTAAAAAAATGAACAGCTAGCAAATGGTGTTTATATCTTTGTGTTTTTTTAAAGATTATTAAATGACTTTTCTACCTTTACAATCGAAAAAAAAAAAAAAAGGAAAGAATCCGGGGGTGATTTTGTCTTTTCATGTGGATTTTTTGGTTAAATTTTGGGATAACGAGGAGTGTTTTGAACATTTTGCTCTGATTAAATGATTTTTTTAATCAGAAGCAAATAATGCATGGAGTTCAAACATAGGCAAATGGGGTACATCCATGTTATTTGGATGGCGCGTGCAGTGTATGCTCGTGGTCAAATATGTTGTTCTACCATGTCATTGAAAGCTACACCTTGCTCTCTTCCTCCTAGTGCCATGTGTGGTGGTGCTTGATGGACGGTTTGTCGTCGATGATCGTTTCTTTGTTTTTCTTCCTAATTTTCTCTCTCTCCCAACAAAAATATAGGCCAGTCTTCTTTTATGTTCGTTTCTTAATTTAAGTCCTTAGGGTTTTGATTGCTTATTCTAGCCCCTGGCTCTTTTGAGAAAGTTTTTGATATTTTCAATTTCATCTTCTAATTACAATTTGTCATGTGTTATTATTTGTGATTTGATCCTTATTATTTTTATTTATGATTTTTTCCCTAACTCTTTTGTTAAAATTTTGTTGTTTTCAATTTCATTCTTCAATCAAATTTTATGTTATTTTATTTTTTTTCAATTTAATCCTCATTCTTTTGATTTTTTTTAATTTGTTAAAAGTTTTTCTTTTCAATATATCGATCTATGTTAGTTTTTTTATGGCCTTTGATTTATTTTTAATTTTAATTCTCATCCTTATTCTTTTAATTATAATTGTTTGTGTTATAGATTTTTTTTATGAGGTTAATGTGATTCATCTATAATATTTATTTATATTTTATATAGATTGAACTTCTTTTTAAAAATAAAATAAAAAATTTAAAAATATTTTTAATATATGCAGCCTTACATATAATTTATTTTTTCTTTAATTTCTTTCAATAAATTTTATGTGTGTTTTGATTTTTATTATGGATTGATTTTTATAAATAAATTCATTAAACACTACCGGGTAAATGACACATATTGCGATGTTAAATATCTTGGTCTATATCTATCTCTTAATTTTTTTAGTTTTTTTTTTATATTATAGTTAACAACTTTTTTTATGTTTATTTACCTAAATGATTATGATTTATGTGATTAGATGTTTTCATGAATATTTTAATTTATACTTTAAATTTTATTTTGAAAATAGCCTTTACACCTAGGATTTTTTGAGAAAAAATTTATGATCAGTAACAGTGCGTGGGTCAAATAGCTAATATATATATATATATATATATATATATATATATATATATATAGGTCCACCTTGCAACAATTCTGCTGTAAAAAAGTTTATGGTAAAAGAACATCATCTCTGTTATCACTACTTCGAGAAAATAGAGATGGTGTACAAAAACTTTGTTTAGTATAATAGAGAATCCTTTTTTGCTCTCTATATTTTTCAACAAACTTAACCTAAAACATTTATTTTATCTCAATTACCTTTCTCTATTAAAAATATCCGCTAACTTTATAGAATTTCACAATTTATATCAACAATATATTTTTTTTAATTAAGCCTCTTTTTTTTTTCATTTCTCTTTTTTCCTTTTAATTTCATCTTTTTTTTAATTTTATCTTCATAATTTTTTTAAGGATTGTTAGGATTGTTTTTAAACCAACCAAGTTGATTAGATTATATTGGAACAACTCTCACACGATTTAATTTTAAAATTAAGCTTGATAATGAGTCAAGTTGAAAAGTTTTTTTTTTTGTCAAATTTATCTTTTTTTTCCCCTTTAATTCTGTCCTTTGTTTTTACCAACGAGACAAGTCATTTTTGAACCGGCTAAATCGATAAGATCATGTCAAAATAACACTCACACAATTTAATTTTAAATCTAAGTTAAACGAGGAGTTGTATCATGAGTTTTTTTTCCTGTAAATTTCATTTTTAGACTTTTTTTATTTTTTAATTATCCACGAGTAATATTAATTATTACCTCATGGACACAGAAGTAGTGAGATAAATAAAAATATGAAAAAGAAAATTACAATAAGTCTACTAATTTGAATATTTTTATCTAATTCCTTAACTCTCTCTCTTCTCCTTATATCTTTATTTTCTTTCTCACTCCTACATAGTAATATGAAATTTTTATTCCCCTCTAACAATGGCTAATCCCACTCCATAACATTATGGATTGATCAAACTAGCCTCACTTTATATATCCTTAATTACAACTAAATTTAGGGCATCAAGTATAAAAATGCTTTTAAACCTAATTATAATAAACAAAATGAAATTTAAAGTTTCAAGGAATTAATATTAAAAAATTAAATTTTAGCATATTTATTGATAATATGAAAATTAATTTTCTTACATGAATAAAATTTACATTTGTTGTAAAATTAATTTTCTATACATTCTTTAATGTATAATGACTTATCATTAAAATGTTTTTTTTATTGTTCACATTTGTCTTAAAATCATCTTACATTACTGATGTAGATGATTAAATTTTTAAATAACAACTAAATACCTATATGTGTGGGAGTAGTTAATTTTTTTTAAAATATATTAAAATAATATATTTTTTTTACTTTTAAATCATCTAAAAATCTAAAAATATTATATCTCCTAACACCTAGGTAGATAAGAATATATCATGATCTATATTATTAACTATATTATTAATACGTCCATCTATACCATTTATATAAATTAATTTAATTAAGTTGTAAAATAGATATTTCTATATAAATTCATTCTTTTCTATCTTATATCTGGTATATTAAAAAATAATTTAATCTCAGTATAAAAAGTTAAAATTTATTTTTGATATCAGTAAATTAAAATGATTTAAAAATATATATAAAAAAATATTTTGAATATTATTAGAAGACATTACATATATTACTAGTGAATAATGTTCAAAATTCATATAATTAAAACTCAATTTTAATTACAGGTAAGAAGTTAAATGAAGACATTCAATAAATTTATGGTTAAGCGTGAGAATATGATGTTTAATCAATCACTCGCATTTCTTGGCTTCCTTACCTTCTTCTCCTTCGGGCTCAGGCGCCAACCTTTTGTTTGTAATGAATTTAAGCAGCTCAAACCTTCATAGCACTGTCAATATATCAATCAATCAACATTGAGAAGAAATGGGATTGACAAGAAAACAGCTTACTTTTGTTTTTCTCTGTCTCTGCTTTACAGTTTTTCTGCAACTGACCTCTGTTTCATCTTCTACTTTCCCTCAGGTGCATAACAATACCATTTCACTCCTTCAATTTCCATCAAATAAAGACCCTTCCTTTTATTTTCTTTAAGTAAATCAGTTATCGATTCCTATGTTTTCATTTCTTCAGGGTCAAAAGGAAACTGCATCTTCAAGGTAATAAATATATCACTATTTCACTTAGATTGTTAGATGTCCAAAAACTAGCAGTTTTTTTTGCTTCACATTCACTTCATTAGCTGAATTCTTGAATTGGGTTTCTTTAATTTTGCAAGATTTGAGATTGTAAGATCAAAATATAGTGCCTTGAATTTTCCACCTCTATAATTGGCTTCCTTTTTGTTTCAGTATTTGTTATAGAATTGCCGCTCTTTTTTTTATTAAACAATTCCAGTTAGTTATAGCTAACATTTGTGAAGTTGATAATCAGAAGTTTTGAGCACGAGAAAGAAGTGCATTGTTCAAGAGAAAGGAGTAGGGCAGCATGGAAAATAATCGATGAGGTATTGGAGAATTACCATTTTAATTTGAATTGCTTCATTTAGTGCTTTGATAGAGGAGTGAGTTCAATGCATTAGTATTTGATGTTTGATGCAGTATTTGATGCCCTTTGTGGAGAAAGAACGATATAAGATCTCGAGTAGGTGCAGGCTTCATCCAGAGAATGACTTATACAGAGATCAAGAACAGCATAAGATGCATGTAGATATAAATGAATGGCGATGTGGTTACTGTAAGAAGACCTTTTATGAAGGGAAGTACCTTGATAAGCATTTTGATAACAGACATCATGATCTGTTGAATGTGGTAAGTGTTAATGGATAATTTTATCTTTATTGATTTGGATCTCATAACATGTCTGTAATTTTTTTGAAAACAGAATTTTGGTGGTCTATCCAAATTAAGCTTGGTTTCCTATTAGATGTCATGTTAAATGGAGCTGCATGGTTAGGATGTCCTAAATGTGTTCTTTAGTTAAGGAAAATAACGTTTTTAGTAACGACATGCTCAACATTGCTAACTCATCTTTGGAATGTTTCTCTGATGAGGATTGTGTGTGGAAAGTGTCTTGGGAAAAATGCCAGTTGACTAGGTATGTGTTTTTGCATTTTTGTTGGACAATTCTCTGGATTACATGTCGAAAAGCTCATAGCCTAATACATTGTCACACTCTAAGTTGAGGAGTATCATATGTTTGACTATGAATTCGCCCAGTAAATTTAGGCTCATGAAAATTGTGGGAAGTTCAATCCTTCACACCCTTAGTATGAAGAAGGAACTTGTATAGAATATATTCTAAATCTAGATTGAGCTAGCTTATTCTGACTATGACACCCTGCTAAATCTGTTGTCAATAATTTGATGTTTTTCCACTTAACTTATGGAAAGCCATGAATCACAATTGTTCTGATCGCTAGGCTTGCTTAAACTCCTTTGTCATTGTTTCTATATAAGCTTATGTTTTCAGTGCTTCTGCCCAAGTTTGTATTGTTTCTCTAAGTTTTATGGCTTTAGTTTTACATCGCTATTCTTCTTATTGCATGGAGAAATATGCATCTATTGGATATTGCCAGCCACAGTTTCACAATATATTTAAGGAATTGAAACACTGAACACTTGTGCTGAACCCAGAGTCATAGCAAGTGCTTGGCAGATGTATGTGGTGCGTTGCATTGTGATCTTGTGCTGGATTCTGCGCCACACAAGACCAAGTGCAATCCTGCTGCCACAGGACGGAATAAACATCTGTGTGAGGTGGCCTCTAAACTATACTTGTGTTTTATCGATTTAATTTGTCTTTATCTCACCAATATGATAATTGTGTCCAGAGTCTCGCTGATAGTTGTTTCCCAGTCAATGAGGGTCCTTCAGCTCTCCGTCTCAATGGTAATATTTCACTTTTTGTGTAATTGTGAAGTTACTACATGTTCAGTAGCTTGGTGATCTTACGATATTTCTAGCTAACATTTTTTCAATTGGCAGAGTTCTTCTTGCGCCAATTTTGTGATGCCCACACTTGCTCTGGAGGTCGGAAGCCATTTTCTAAAGGGGGGAAGGTAAATTTCATGCTCTTTCTGTGCTTGCCTTTAGCTGTCGTACTTTGCTGAGTCTATTTGAGGTAGCATAAAAGCTTAGTCTTGTTGACTCAAGCGATGCAAAGCGATTGAGAGGTGGGGTTGAGATCCTATAATTGAAACTTGAACCTACAAAAAAGCAGACAAGTTGAGGAAATGGAAATCAAATTTTTCTGCATTCCTGGGCCCTTTTTAGCTTGCATTTTCTCTTTTTTCTTTTTTCACCGTTTCCTCTTAGGTTAAAAATCTAGTAATAGAAACCTCTGTTCAAATGATTCAAGTCTCTTTCCGTCAATGCAACTGAAGCCAGTTTATTGGTTTATCTTGAAATAGAAGATTTTATTGTGACACCCATCCTGTATTTATTGCCATGTGTGCTAGCAGCCATCACATTAAGATTGTTGCATTATTTAGCATGTTACGAACTTAAAAGTTCACTTTTTATTACGGTTTGTTGATTACGTTGTACATATATCTCTGTTGTTTTGCATGTGCAGAAGGAGACAAGCACACTGTATGTTATAATTTCTGTTCTGGTTTTGATGCTTCTGGCACTTTTCTACATCTTCATGTATTTGTACCTGAGGTATTTGCAATCTATAATCTAATCTTCACTAATTTTTTTCTTGTACCATATACATTGCTTTACTGTGCTTATTTATGCTGTAGGGGAATAAAAAGGGGCTCCCAAGGGCTGAAGCACATCTCAAAAAGTGGACAGAAAAAAAGGTCTTGAGAACTGGTGCATACCTTTTTTTTTTATGTAATCATGGTTACAGTGCTTTAGTTTATACATAGTTGTTCTGCACTACAGGTTGAAAGTGATATTGATGCACCCACCCAAAATTTTAGTGCAGAGAAGAAATAGATAGAGCAACAATAGTATGGTACATTTGCCATCATTTTCCTTCAATAAAACTGCTCTATAAATTGTTCTTTTTACGGGATATTTTACAGCACATCAATGTCCACTAGTTCGCTTCTGTTACACATTTATATCCATTACTTTGTTGGTGATTCCTGCTTTAAGAATGTAAAATACATCTGTATGACCTTGTCGGTGGTTCTTGCTTTAGAAACGATGATAAGCAAGGCTGCATCTTTCATCTCTGTTGCCTTCTCTATTCTCATATTTGATTAGGTGATTCAACGGCTGTACCAACCATAGCTCATGGGATTCCACTCTTTATCACCAGCATCTTCATCAGAATTACTCGACATTAGTGCCTTTTTCAGGAACATTCTCTGCCTTCATTAATAGCATGTTTTCTTAGACCCACACCTTAACATCATTTTTTGTCATACCAGGAATATCAACCTCATCTTGTATTCCTTTCTGTCCATCATCTGTTGCACTGCCCTTGTAGTTGGAAACCTATCCACAACCCTTTAAGAAAATCACGGTTAGTCATTCTGGTCTGGCATTTTGCATGTCTTCTTAAGATCAAGGGAAGTGATTCTTAAGTGCATGGGTTTCTTACCTGGGGGTGCAACTCCGGCTTCTCTCTTCATCTGAGAGTGCTCATATATTGGGTAACCTCAGCAAGCCATCAAGATTGACCTTTTCTCTGCAACAGCCTTTACACTCACAAAATGAGCAACCATTTCTGAACCAGGTAGAAACTTGGGAGTAGGAAAGTTTAGTATTCTCTCGGATGACTGCTGGAGTATAAATATTGAAAGTGTGATGCCATTCTATGAATGAAAATTTGGTTGTGTTGAAGCAATGGTATACGGACCAATAGAGTATGAATATCTAAACTTTTTATTGTATAGGTAATGAGTATAGTATAAATATAGTAATAACTCTTGATCCTTGAGCATTCATTACCATCCATAAATGGAAGCACCTAAGAAGCAAAAATCATTATTGGTCATTTTAGTTTCCTTTCTCTATCCATACATGTTTATTGTTGGATTTATTGAATTTGTGTTTTGGGTTAAATTATTCACAAAAATTATTAATGTTCCTAACTATCTACATCAGGAAGCTAGAATGAAAACATTTTCACAACCACAAGATATAGAGATGTGGGATATTGTAAAAAATAGGTTTATTGAAGCAACAGTAATAGATGATGCAAGGAAGAAAAGACATAATCTTGATACTAAAGCTAAAGATGCCTTGTTTAATGCTCTTCGTGGTAGTGAATGAATTTTTTAGGATATGTGCATGTCAAACGGCAAGAGATGCATGGAGGTTATTGGATGTCACTGATGAAGGGAGAAATCTATTTAAAAAGTGAAAATTAATAATACAAAAAATTGAACAGATATTTTGTACCTCATGCCCTCTATTTTTGCTGCTTTAAGTTAGAATTTATATAATAATGTTAGAGAGTAATATAAAATTAAATCTTGGAACCTCACCTTACAATTTAAGCTATTAGGTTAAGATAGTTCTTTTATATGGTATCAGAGTAAGTTAGCATCCACTTGTCTCTTCACGTATTTGCTTAAATAGCTTTCTCTATGTCGAGGGAATGGTAACCTTGGTTGTTCCTTCTTCATCAACCATTTTTTATATTAATACGAACCAACGTATGTGATTAGTCCAATTGAATGATTTCAATTATCTTTCTTGGTTTAGCAGTGTCATTAGCACTTGGAGGAAGATCTAAAACTAACTTTATTGACAAAAGCAATGTTGTTCCTGATGTTAAGTCAACCCAATATAAATATTTGTTTTTAAATGATCACATGATTCAATCATGGCTGCTCAACATCATGGAACCATATATTGTAGAAATCTTCAGCTCCTCAGAATCTGTTGCAGATCTATAAGAGGCAGTAAAGGGGATGTATAACAATCAGAACAATGTTGCACGTGTATTTCAGTTGAAGAAAGATATTTCATGTTTGCCACAAGAAGGTAAATCTTTTGTTCAATATCTTGGAAGCATGAAAAGCTTGTGGAATAAACTAGCAGTATATAAACCTCACACTACTAATCATATTGAAACGAGTTGAATACTTGAATAAGGCAAGAATTTCTATCTTTTGGCCAATCTATCTCCAGACTATGAAGATCTCCGAAGTCATATACTTATGAATCTAGAACTTCCATCCTTTGCAAGTGTGCGCAACCAGTCAATGAGAGGAAACCAGAAGAAGGGCTATGAATGTAAACACCAAACTTGACATATATGAAGCTAGAGTATATTCGTAAAACTCTAGATGTTCTAAAGACAAACAAAATAAGGGAAGACAATCTAACTTGAAGTGCAACTACTACAATAATTTCGACCACTTTGCTGACCATTATTGGGCTTTACATCCATACCTGAAACCAAAATTTGCAAGAGATACCAAGGCATACTAGAAGAGGTATTAATCATCCAGATATAAGGCTAATATGGTGACCAACACAACAACAGATGGATTGTCCAATTTTACCTCTAGTGCTGTAACTCTCGTCAATGAGTTTGCAGCATATCTTCAAGCAAAACAGACTAAAAATGAAATTGAAAACTTCTTTGCACTGCTTGGAAAGTTTGCAGGATTTCTTACTACTAATAAAAGTGTTCTAACTGAAGAAATTTAACGTATTTTGAATGCCTTCACATCAACTCTCACAATAAGTAAAGTGTATAATTATTGGTTCATAGATTCTGGTGCCACTAATTACATATCCAAAGATTAAAATCTCGTACTTGACTTAAAATTTTATCTCCACCATCTTAAATTTCAGTTGCCAATGGTGGTAGAACACCCGTTATTAGGTAAGGAAAAATGAAACTACTTTCTCAAACAATTGCATCTCTAGTCTTATATGTTTCTTCATTTCTTTTTAAGCTATTGTCATTCAAGAAAATAACCATAGTGATGAATTATGTTATTATTCTCTTATCACAATGTTGTGTTTTAGGATCTAACCACCAAGAAGATGATTGGTGAGAGATTTTTCTTTCAAGGTCTTTGTTATCTTTAAAAAGACCTTTGCCTTTCTAGGGGACTTCATGTCAATACTAGTCTAGATTCTGAACAAAAACTATGACATCAATGTTTGGCTCATCATTTAAAACTTGTTTTGTCTAAATTATTTCCTTATATGAACGGTAATTCAATAAATTATGATGTCTGTCATCTATCAAATTCTATTTATCTACCATTCCTTTATTATACTTCTCTTTCTGATAAATCATTTGATAAGGTACATTATGATGTTTGGGGTTCAATTTTATGTTCTTTGATGGCTACAAGTATTTTGTTATATTTATTGATGATTACTCACAATTTACTTGACTATATCTTCTTAAATAGAAAAATAAAGTCGCAACTGTTTTTCAAAACTTTTGTAATTTAGTCAAAACTCAATTCACATCCACAATAAAAACTCTAAGATTAGATAATTGCATCGAATATATGTTACACATCATGACATAATACCCGAGCATGCATGACATTATTCATCAAACTAGTTGCGTGGGAACCCCACAATAGAATGAGTAGTAGAAAGAAAAAACAAGATCACTAATGTTTTAAATGAATGTTTCTAAAATATTTTGGTCATAAAGAGTACTCGCAAGTCGCAACTACTTACCTTATAAGTCAGGTGCCCTGTAAAACTTTAGATTTTAATTCTCCTAGTGAGTTGTTGACAAGAAAAACACCAAAATTGGTGCATTTCAGAGTTTTTGGGTGTTCATGCCACTTACACATTCAACCTTCACAACGAGATAAGCTAGACCATCAAGCTGTCAAATGCATTTTCTTGGGTTACTCATTTACCCAACAAGGATGCAAATGCTATTACCCTAATTCATAAAAGCTGCTAGTAACTGGAGACATACTCTTTGATGAGAGCACTGAATATTACCTTCATTCTAGCATAATTAAAAGACATGGGGAGTCCACATTCAATTTGTTTCCATTGCCACTTCCATTAGATGATAAAAATCCTTAAGACCTGTCATTTGACACCATAGACAAGGGACACTCTACTGATTTTGATCCTATATCATCTAAAACTGATGATACAAATATGACAGCTACCCCTGTTAGTGAATCTAAAGCTTTTCATAGACGCCATTCAACCCGCAATCGACAACCACCATCCAGGCTTTATGATTTTGTCATCTATATTATAAGACATCTAGTAAACAATGTTTTAACTTATCATAGACTTTTGTCATCACACATTTCTTTTCTCAACAATGTTCCCTGAGAGGTTAGATTCTCAGAATTTTCATGAAACAAATCTACAAGAGGAATGACATAATGCAATGTAGTAGGAACTTCAAGCCTTGAATAAAAATAACACTTGGATTGTTGTACCACTTCAAAAAAAAAAAAAGGTTGTGGGTTGCCGATGGATATACAAGACCGAATTCAGGTCAGATGGCACCATTGAGAGACATAAAGCATAACTGGTTACACGAAGGTTCACTTAAACATATGGTGTATATTATAAGAAGACTTTTGCACCTGTTGTGAAAATGAATACTGGCAGAATTCTACTTTCAATTGTTGTAAATCATGGTTGGACATTGTCTCAAATGGATGTAGAGAATGCCTTCATGCATGGTGATCTCCAAGAGGAAATATATATGGAGGTACCATCTAGACATCCCAACATTTGTGATCCAAATTTGGTTTGCAAATTACACATCCATTTATGGATTGAAATAATCTCCTTGTGCTTGGTATGCTAAGCTGAGTGTAGTACTTGAAGAAAATGGGTTCAAAAAATGAAATGCTGATCATTCTCTGTTTGTTCAAACAAAATCAGGTGAAAGGTTAGTGGTGTTAATCTACATTGATGATCTCATTTTCACTAGCAACTTGTTGCTAGTCTCAAACAGACTCTTCATCAGAAATTTGCTATTAAAGATCTTGGTGCCCTCAAATACTTCCTTGCTATATAAACGGTTACTTCACTCAAGAGGTTATTTTTAAACCGACAGAAATAGGTATGCTTGATTGCAAGCCTAAATTGCAGATGACAATGAATGATGAACTCCTTAAACAACCACAACTTTATCAAAGGATGGTAGAAAAGCGTATTTATCTTATAATTATGTAACCCGATATAAGCCGTGTAGTCAACCTTATAAGCCAATTCATGCATTCACATACTACAAATCATATGTTGATTGTTAAAAGGATTCTTCGATACCTTAAAGGGTCTATTGAATGTGGTTTACTTATGAAAAATAATGGCCACACCCAGGTACTTAGATATACTGATGCAGACTGGGTAGGAAACACTCTTGATTGCAAATCAACCACTAGATATTGTATATTTATTGAGGAAATTTTGGTTTCATGAAAAAGTAAAAAATAATTGGTAATTGCTCGCTCCAGTGTAGAAGCAGAATTTTGTGTTATGGCATCAACTGCTTCTGAACTTGTATGGTTGAAGATATTACTTGAGGATTTGTGTTTTTCACATCCTCAACCTATATCTTTTTACTATGATAATCAAGTTGTCATGCACATTCAAGAACAAATTCAATATTTGATAATAGAAACTCATAACACTCGAAGTCAGGATTAACTTGCAGACACATTCAAGAACAAGTTCAATATTTGATAATAAAAACTCATAACACTCGGAGTCAGAATTAACTTGCAGATTTATTTATCAAACCTCTGGCTTCAACAAGATTTCATCAATTACTTTCCAAACTTGGAGCACTCAATCTTCTTGATCTAGCTTGAGGTTGGAAATGCATACTCACCAAGCCTTCGGCTTTAACGAGATTTCATCAGTTACTTTTAAGCTTGGATCACTCAATCTTCTTGATCTAGATTGAGGTTGGTTGGCAATTGCAGATCACTTGGATAATTAGCAGATGTTGGCAGATTGCTTGGCATAATTAGCAAATGCAAAATCAATAGATTTAATATGTTCCTCCTAAGTTTAAGAGATTTGAATATGTAATTACGTATCATTTGGCTTGATTTTAGACTAAGACCATATATATACAACAACGTGTAACAATGTATGAAAGATTGACAACAACTTTTGTTTCGGTGTTTGTCTTTTTCTACATTGTATCAAAAAACTATTTCAATTCAATAATTTAAACTGATAAATAAAATCTCAAGATATTTAATATATAATTTTATATTATTTTCTAATAAATAATTGTAAAATGAAGCCTGGTTTTTAAATTTTTGGCTACAGATTCTACAAGAGTTAATTTTTATCTTCAAGATCACGATTAATAGCTGAATTCTTCATTCCTTCCTGATCTACCCTACTAAATTTCTCGAAAGGTGAAAAGCTGTTTTTTTTTTTTTTTTTGATTGTTCCTTTTCTTTCTGCTTGGAAAAACTTCATGTGGACTGAAATCCACAGCGCAGGCTATATAATATGATGGAAAGGTTATCTGTTTGAAACTAATGTCGTAGGAAGCTTTTTCATTCATTTAATATTCTGTAATGTTTCTCCTAGCACTTGGAAATAAGGTGATTTTGCTAGTAATGTTTCTCCTAGCACTTTAGGATATACATATTCTGTAATTATGTATATAGATGTTAATCACAGTAATATTTACTCAGGGCTGATGTTTAGTGAATAGAACAACAAATATCCGCGACAACATTGTAAGACATGGTCTGCGTGTAATACAGCTAAGAAGCCAACGAATAAAAACGTGTGATCCACCAAAACATTGCAAGACATGGTATGCGTGTTATACGCTTGCACTTTCTCTCAACCTTCCCAAGAACTACTTTGATACTATCCAAACCCATAAAAAACCCTCGCATCACAGACAGCTGATTTCACTCCTCACAAACTCTTCCTCTATCTTGCCCTGAGGTACCCTTTATGGTCTATGCCCTTCATTCCTCAATCTTTTATGTTCTTCATGTGATCGACGTTTCATTTTTCATATATATATATATATAAACTTTGTAGTCATAGAGTCTGTCATTGACAATTTGTGAGCCAATTTATTTAAAATAGTTAAATGAACAAAAAAAGAATTATTTAATGCTTTTCAGGAGGCAGTCAATACACGAAGGATTCATTAAATAATACAAGAAATTCAGAGCATGACGCTAAAGAGAATCTTGCGGGAAAAAGAAAAGAGAAAAAAAGGAAAGTCCACAGTTAATGGCATTGATGTTTCTTTGCAAAATTCTAAACAGAAATTATTGATGTCCTATTGAACCTATCAAGCAAAGCGTGGGACAGAGTGGAAAAGGGCTTCTGACCTACATGACTTAGGGTGTTCAATGGGAAATTGTGTTAAATCTCAAAAGTATCTTGTGGGTGTTACACAAACAAAATAAAATCATTCATGTTTCTAAACCTAAATTGACAGCATGTAAACAACATTTGCAATTGTTTGACCTGCTGCTGTGAAATCTGGTGTAATATTTGAACTTTACAGTTTCAGTGAGATAAAGGAAATCTTTGATCAAGTTTGAGTCCCCTTCCTGCTCATTTCTCACCGTGGAGCACCAGTTATGAAACCAGCAAGGATGATCAACTAAAGCCACCATCATTTTCTTCTAGGTGGATCCCGGCTGAGGCCATGCTTCTTTAGTGTTTTGATGTAATTTCTCATCAGCGTAAACTTGTTGCCGCCAAGATGGTAGAAATAATCCCATGTGTATATTCCAGTTTTATGCAAATCATCGAAAATCATCCTGAATCATCCACCCAAATCACACCATCACCATATTTTACATTATGAGCACGTTTGTGTGAGAAGTTTGCATCAGCATAAACTAAAATAAAGATACGAACACAAAGCTTAAGCCTTAAGTACCTTACCCCATAGTTTCCTACAGGTTCAGCAGACATGATGCCAACATGGCGTCGCCCAACTATCACCTGGTTAATGAATATCAAGCATTCAGGCAACTTACCATTTATGGATGGAAACGTATACAGTGTAGGAAGACAAATTGTTCATTCGGGAACATATGGTCTAGTGTACAAGTGAGATTCCAAAACTCCATCGAAGTTTACTAAATTTTTACTCGACTATCCACGCCAAAGCAGAAAACATATTTTTGTTTCTCCAGTTTAACACGAGCAGGATTCAAAAAGATGGAATGGGATGGGATGAAAAGCAGAATAAACGAGCTCATATATTGCCAAAATATTTAGCTTTTGAAGTACAAAACTTCAATGAAATCCAGCTCTTCTACTGTATCATTTAATAAATTGTTCTAATCACAAGCCACTCAAATGACCATGAAAAGCAACTCACAAAAAATGATCAATAATGTTGATTGTGGAACATACATGATACGATTTGTTTTTTTGTATGCATGCATGTAAACCTGGGTAGAGCATCAATTTTATAATGAGGCAAAGATTAAATTTTTTTTACCTTCTCACCCCCAACTGACCTAACTTTTCCATCAACAGCTGGACTATGTATTCTCAAGAACTCAGCTGACAGATTAAACTTGCTACCATTAGCATATTCCACCTCTACCTGGAGATTCAATGAGAACATAAGCACAACTGAGCTATATGGTAGACAAAATATAAGAAATGACATGGTCACAAAAAACCTTGAAAAAGATAACAGAAACATGATACTGAATATCATTACCAGCATTTAAACAAAAATTAAAGGATATTCAGTTAGTATTGAATTTAAATATCCTCCTTCATATCAATATTTGATATTATGAAACATTTAAGAAAGAAAGGAAACGAATAATGTGCCCTGTTTTCAAGAGACACTTGCACTACCTTAGGATCGTTTTAGAAATCACCCACATACATAGCATGTCAGGCAATATGTATTCCCTCTATGCTACATTGTCTGCCATTCAGAATAAGTACCGAGAGCATATCTTGAAATGCACAGGTGACCAACGTGAACAAAGAAGACTTTACAGAACAAATCACCTAGGTAAGGATCAAACTTTAGTTTCAGCCATGTTGTGGCTACGGCAACCAAATCGGACAATGGTGTTGAAGTTGTTCTTCAAACATCAGGAAACATGTAATTAAGTTAATAATAATGCCAGTTCAGTGCATATTAAGTTAATTATTCCTCGTCAATCAGAAAAACCGATTGACCACAAGATGCCCTCATAAAGCTCCTTTTCTTAACATCGAATGGTCGATTCGAATACCCTATTTCCATACTTTGCCCTCCACTTTCATAAGCAAGCTCATAAGCTTAAACTATCATACAAACACCATATTGACTCCATAAAATTGACATTCAAACACATCTTGTAAGCATTTTTCTTGCTTGCAGCATTCAAAATATCCCTTTTCCCACGGTATTAAACAAACCCATCACAAATTTACCAAACACTTAAAAGATACTAAAAAAACATAAAGAACCCAGTTTCTATAAACTACTCACTCTTATATCAACCTCAAGAAAATAACAGATGAATTTACTAAATCACATAAAAAAGTTGCAAAAGGAAAGGAAAAGAAAAGAAAAGGGTTTTTTTCTTACATTCTTGGGTGCTTGAAGAGTGAATCTCGTGAGGCGTGGAGCATCCAGGCTTGTATGGACTCTCCTGATTGCTTTCTGTATTGCTAACATTTCGTCTCTTCTTCTTCTTTGCTGCTCAAAAGGATCTCTAGTGCTCGCTTTCTGCTTATAACTGAATTGGGCCCAGACCATGAATAGCTCTTTATTCGGCCCACTGGGCTTATGCTAGTTCATGTGGGTAACGGGTCCAAGGTAAATTTGTTATAGCCATAAGCAAATGTACACTTTTAAATGAAATGATTTGGTAATTTCGCAATTTTTATTTTATATTTTCTAACAATGCGTTAAATATGATTTTATTGGTGTGTTTGATTTGTTTGAGGATAGGAATCATCTTGAACAAGGAATGCTTTCTTGGTAGTTAGCATAGTAAAATTAAAGCATAATTTTATATGTTTTTTCCATTTTATTTTGTAGTTTTTGCTTTATTTTTTAAAGTCAAATGGACAAATTAAGAAGGTTGATTTTTTAATATTATTCTCAGTGGAATTTATCAACCCAATTGATGAATTTCAACATGACTCTCTCCAGTGAATCTTGTGGAATCAAAATGTCAACTTTTTGGAAGACTTATTTATCCTAATTAAATCCCAATTGCTCTTAATAAAAATATAGGTAGTGGTTTGTGTTAATCTTGGCATTATCTAGTTTTTTTATTAACAAAAAAACAAATTGCAACCAAACAAATAAATAAATAAAGCACACCGCGTATGGATTAATTTATTTATATACGGAAAAGGAAGACTATAGATTCTAATTATTATTATTATTATTCTCTAATAAATTACATAATTAAGGTAATTCTTCTATTTTCTCTGCATATTTGTTCATCACCCTCATCCCAAATGGACCTAATTAACATTGAATTACGTGATTTAATGTCTATTTAAAAGTATGGTTATGATTGCTTTTCAAAATATTTTTCGTGCTGAAATGTATCAAAATAATTTTTTTTTAATTTTTAAAAATCATAAAAAAAATACAAAATAAATTAATTTTTAATAAAAAAATTAACCGCGTTTCCAAACAGTGCATGATATGTTGATTTCAATAAACATGATTACCTAAAATTAATATTAAATCATAAGCTCTTTTGAGAATCTCCTTTGACACCCTGTAGCTTAATCCCTTTGCATTTAGTTGGATCACAGAATCAACTAAGCAACTTGCCTTTGAAATTATAAATTAACAACGCACTATGGCTAATTAACTTTTTCTCACGTTATAAAAATAACCTTATTATTATAAATAATGCCCATCGTCATTATCATCAACAACTGTTGATATATAATAATTAAGTTGTTAAAGGCCACAACAACTTCCTCCTATGATACATAATAATTAATTAGTTGCTCATAATAACTACAATTATCTTCCTAATTTTCATGCTGTTAGGCAATGGTGATCATGGCGGGTGACGCTAATGAGAGGTAGAGTGATGACGGACGCCACGTGCCCTGCACAGATCTCATCAACAAGTAATCAATATTTCACACCTGCTAAAGATTAATTTAACTAGAAATATTTTAATTAATTGGATATCATTGGGTCAAACCAGGGGCATCCATCGATCTATGTTCCAGCTAGTGTTACTTAAGTAGAATTTGAGTTGACAAATTAAGCAGCAGAGCCTAGTAAGCTAGACAATTAGTTAAACTTAATTCTTCTGCAATTAAGTCAAGTTGGTATTCGATTGCTTAATTTAGGTTCCTAGTACTGTGTTTTTATTTATTTATTAATATGAATGTCTGGACTAGTTTACGTGTATCTCGACTAATTCTATGAGTCTTAAAGTTAACGACCATGTAAGCCTCTAGTGGCCATCATATTAACAACTATAGGGCTCGAACCTGAGACCACAAGAAATCAAATCTCTTAATCCCAAACTTTTATCACTGAACCACCTACTAGATGGTTAGGTTCCTAGTACTAATGATAAGACAATAAGAGGTTGGTTAAAAGTGGAGTAAATAGTACTGTTGATAAGACATTAAGAGGTTGGTTGAAAGTGGGGTAAATATTGTATTTTAAAGTGTTTTTTTATTTATAAATATATTAAATTTTTGTAATATCAATACATAAAAACAATTTAAAAAAAATAATAAATTTTAATAAAAAACAGGTTCAACACTCCTAAACCGCAATACCTGGTGGCGGTAATCCAATTAACAATGTGTCCCAAGTGGGAATTAAATTATTTTGTATGCTAAGTTGTATGGTTAGCTGAAACATGAAATATTAAAATTGTTCACATACCACGGGCCAAATGAAGCCAAAACTATGACAAGTATGTATTATTAATCAAATTATGTCTCTTTTCTTGTTATTTCTTTCAGTTTGATTAATCCTTTTATTATATATTAGGTTGAACCCGAGCTTTCTGTTTGTTCTAATTAATTAATTACTAGTTGCCGATGAACCTAATTAATCAAGGGATATGCTGCTAGGTAGAGCTTAATTTGATATAATCCAAGTATGAGAAAATCATTAATTTGATTAGTTGACTCATCAAGTTCTTAATGATAACATTTCTGACTAACTAGTAATCCTATTACGGGACGGTGTCGTTCATGAAATCAAAATTGGAAGCTTAATCCTTTTATTTAATTACGAGCCCATCTTGTGCTACTCATAAATAACTTAATTCAGCAAATTATATTCGAAGTATTTGAGAATTTTCTTTCTAGCTAGCCTATCTGCCTATATTATCGTTTTATGTTCTTGTGTGGCTAGCTGCTGACTGCAATAAGAGAGCATGGATGTTCGTTGGGTTTTTATTCTTTCTTTTATGTTCATTTTTTTTTATCTTAATTAACAAAAAGTAATTGGGGAGAAAAAAAATCATGAGTACTGTTTATTAGAACAGTAATTTGTTTCTCTTTTTCTTCATTTTTTTAAATTTAGTTTTTCTTTAATAATTTCATCTTTTAACATTGAAATTATTAGGGATTCAACTTCATAATTTATTTTGTATGAAGTTATCTCAATCTCACGACTCAGGTCATGAATTTTGTGAGTTAAATCGGTTGACTCAGGTTTTTTTAGGTTTGTTTTAATTTATTTTTTTTCCAATTTTATCTTCAACATTTTGGGTTGATTATGAATTAAGTTTCATAATTTGTTTTAGTTTACTTTTTATTAGGTTATCTTAGTCTCCTAACCCGAGTCCAAGGTTTGGTGGGTTAACACGGATTGACTCAAGTTTTTTTTTAATTAATTTTTTTCATCCTTTTTTAATTGATTTTTTTCAATTTCATCATTAAATATTGGATTGACTAGGAATCGAGATTCATAATTTATTTTGAATTTTTTTCTATTAGGTTATATGGGTCTCATGATCTAGGTTTGGAAAAATAACCTAAGTTAACTTGACTTTTTTTTTTAAATTTTATTTTTCAACATTGAGTTGATTGAGAATAGAGCTTTGGTATATTTTTTATTTGCTTCCTATGAGGTTATCACAGCCTCATGACTCATATCTTGAATTTATATGTTAACTTGGGTTGACACGAGTCAATCCAATATGTTGTCATCTCAATATCTTTTTTAAAAAGATGTCGTTTTGAAAATTATTTTAGTTAAACTATGTTTTATTTTGTTATCCAAGTCACCTTTTGACTTTTCAAGTTGATTGAATCATATCGAGTCAATTTCTATACAATTTAAATTTTTTTTCCTTCTTGAAAATACATTAGCAATATCTAAATATTTTTTTAATATTTAAAAATTTTAATCTGACCCGCAATATAACACATGTAAATGATCTAGTATTATCTATAGGCATTATATCTTTGTTATCATCACATCTTTTTATATGTTGGAGTAACTAAGGCCATTAAAAATTGGCATATGTAATGTTCCTAGTCAAAATATTTTACTAAAAAAATGTCCTTGATTGAAATTTTTTAGTTATCATATTTTACAATAAATGTAATTTAGTCTCTAACAATATTTTTCCAATAAGTTTGTATATTTCAAATCATAAACTTTGTCAAAATTCTTTATATATATATATGTAAGAAATAAAAATTAACAAAAATCACAATAATATCAACAACAATCACAAATATTACAAAAATTGATCACGTCCATAATCAACTAATCCAATCAAACAAAAAGTATCAAGTAGTTTAGAGACTAAGCTATTACGTTGAGCTATAATCCATTTAAAAAAGACGTGAATGAAGAACCTGCTTATTTTTATGTTTTAAAAGTGCTTTTGAAAAAATTTTAATTTTTGAATTTTTTACTTCAAATTAATATTTTTTGGTATTTTCATATCGTTTTGATTTACTGATGTCAAAAACATTTTTTTAAGAAAACAAAAAAAATATTATTTCAATATATTTTTAAGCGAAAAGTACTTTGAAAAGCAACCGCTACCACAATAACAAATGAACTTGAAAAGTGAACCATGCACCTCACCTCAGCTAATATTCTTTTTTAATTTTAATTTTTTTTCTTTTCAATCAAGCCTTCTATAGCCTAATTAGAAGACATTCGGCTTGGGATTATGGTAAAAACACAATATTTAGAGATACGGAACTAAAATATAATACACGGAGAAAATTTATGGCTAACTCCAAATTAATGAAAAATTTTATTTTGATCTAAAAATCTTTATATTTTAGTTCTTGAGTTAGAAAAATGAGAGAAAAAATCACCTGAAAATGACAAGGAGAGAAAGTTTGACAAAAATTCCATCCACGAAAAAGGTTGATCTATATATCTACGGGTTTCGTTCAATGAGAAGAGTTTAATGGTGGTGAATTTTTTTTAAGGTCCTAATATGTTGGGTTACTCAAGTTCACACTCTTGGCCTAATCTTCTTCTTCTTTTTTTTTTTTTTATAAATCTTTAGATCTTTAGCATTTCTTATTGTTTTTTTTTATTTTATTCTTTAATATTTGGTTGATTTTGAATTGATCTTTATATTTTTTATCATATAATTAAAATAAATAAAAAATGTTATTGACCTATTGGAATCCACAAATCAGGTCACAGATTTGGTGAGTTAACCTGAGTTAACCGAAATCGATCTAATACGTCATCGTCTCAATGTTAGAAAAAAGATGTGAGCTGTATTTTATTTAAGTGAAACCTCTATGTAATGATCATCTAGGTTGCTTTTAAACCCACATATCTGATTTTTGTTTTTTATGTTATTTTTTCTTTGATTTTTTATTATCTTGAAACCTGTCAAGTTGACTGAGTCATATCAAGACAACTCTTATATGATTTAATTGGAAACCCAAACTTGGCAAGGACTTGAGTCTGAAGTTTTAAGTTTGACTTGCTAGACTGAGTTTAATGGAAATATCAATGAATTCCCCGTGACTTGGATATTTATTTTTTATGTTCAAAAAATTTTAGTCTAACCCGCAACATAGTGTTAGAAGTAAACTAGTAATAGCTAATTTTTTTTTGGAGTTCTTTGTCTCAATCGATTAAGTTAAAAGCAGGGAAATGATTTTTTTATAAAGAAAATAAGGAAAATTTCTCAGAATAGATGTAGTAAAATTATAAGAAATAAAATTTTTATTTTTTAAACATGTATACCCATTTAAATTCACTTAACTCTTGTTATCTTATTCGTCAATACATTTAAATCTTTGATTAATTTTGATCAAGTTTACAAGTTGACATGTAGGAACTTAATTGAAAAAAAATATGTTCAAGGAGTAAATTATATGTATTGTAAAATATATATGATGACTAAAAAATTATCAATTATAACTCTTTTGTAAGAAATTAAAAAATATAGACCAAATTTTAAAAAAAAAACTAAACTAAAAGTTCAAAATGTACATCAAAAAAGGAAAACATTATGCTAGAGGAACATCTCATGTGTCAATGAACCATAACTAAATGGCCTTGGAAAAACACTTTTCATGATTCATTGATTAATGGAACCATGTAATGACAGTTTTATCCTTCTCATAAAAAATCTTTGAACTGGTTATTAGTGGCAATATGGTTTTTTCACAAAATTCATTGGTCGTTATTATATTGATTAGGGACAACTCGGTTTTTCACATTTCTAAAGCACGGTAAAAATGATGAAATTACCCTTAAAAGAAATATTTTTAAAACTAGTGTCCAAATGCTTTTTTTATATTTTCAATATGATTTTTCAGTTATAATCAAGTTGGTTGAGGGGTAATTTGATATTTTAATAAATATAAAACACTATTAAAAAAAGTGGTTGGTGCTTGTAATGCATGTGTCATTGTGTGGGAGTTGCTCGCAGTATTTGACGGTGCGCGCGTCTTCTCTTGATGGCTAAATATTCCTTTACACGGCCTTGTTGTTAGAATTAAAACTTTGCCTTCTTCGTGATGGGACGACGCGTGGCAGTGATGGTAGGATGATTTGTCTTCGTCGGTGCTTCCCCCCCTCTTTTCTCTCTCATCTCCTTGAATTTCACACTGACCATACAAAATTTCTAAGTTGTCCTTATATTTATCGAGATTCCAACTTCGGTCCTTATTTTTTTTATTTTTAATTTTTGTTCTTAGCCCTTTTGTAAAATTCTTATTTGTTTTCAATTTCATCATTCAATCTCGATTTGTGATATGTTTTTTTTTCAATTTGCTTTTTTTTTTGTCTTTTTGTTGATATAATTTTTCTTTTCAATCTCATTCTTCAATAAAAAATTTGTAGTTGCCCTCTAATACTTATTCTTTTAATTGATTTTTTTTCTTCAAATTGTCATGATGTTTTAATTTATTTTTATTTGATCCATTTGCTATTATTATTAAAAAATTTTATCATCTAATTAAAATAAAACTAACTTATTTATAATCATGAATGTTTTTTCTTTTTTAAAAACATGCATGCGTGACTTGAATAATATTCTTTACATAAAAAAAAAAAAAAGAATTCAGTCCTGCAGCGTACATAGCATGGATCCACGTCTAGTTTTTAACTACGTAAGCACCACCAACTAATAGAAAGATATGGTGATGAAGAAAATGTAAAATACATGGATGACATAAAGCCAACAAACAGTATAGAAACCTTTAAAGTATAAAAGAAAGAATAGAGGAATGGAGGGCAGCAACGACTCGTTGTTCGTAACTTCCTTTAATTTGTGGCGGCCTTTTTAATTAGGTACCAGATATCATAGCCTCTACTTGAAGAGACTTTCTAAAAGTCAGATTATTAGCCATTCGGAACTGCAAATTATAACTAAATCCAGGAAATATTACCACTCCTTGTTTTCTCCTTAATTAACCTCTTAAATTCTTGAGACGGAAAACAAAGGAATCAAATTTATGATTAACTTAATCAATTATAAAGCTGGCCAGAGATCGATCGTATCAGCATATAACGTGGGGCAAGCTCTTTTTCCCTCCAGAGGTAGATTTGATTTGCCAGGTTCTATATATAAAATCCCTTGATCTCTATGCATAGGATAGGATGCATGCACATGTTAGCCTCAAGAACACTGGGGTGGGATGCTTGATCGATGATCCATCCACTTCAAGATCTTGATTCAGTGCTCTGCACGATCTATTCTCCAATTATCTTGGCCCCGACATATTCACAAAGGAAACCACGTAGGAATTTGGTTCAGGCACTTCAATTTGTTAATCTTAATCAGAGAAAGTCCACGAATTATTCTATTATCAGTAATTAAACTGGCTATAGTTTAGTATACGGTGAAAACGATACATTAAAAACAAAGCATTACCATGCATCATGTATATAATGATTGATTTGATTCCTTCTATCTAGTTGCCTATAAATATTTTCTGCGAAGATCAAGCCTTACAATGCTCAAGTAAGTCAAAAATAAAAACAAAATCAGTTTTCATGGCTCTCTTTTGAAATGGGACCGATTCTTTATATATTTTCTTCACATACGGCATCCACTTGCATGAATATATATAGGACCTACATGAGAAATTTACACAAGTTTTAAGAGGAATATATGTGGTGTAAATTTTCCTTTTCAGAATGAAGAGGATTGTATATATCATGTTGCCATTAAATAAATTTTCTCACGTAGCAAGGAAGCATTGAATTTATACCAAATATGAAAGTATCAAATGAAAAGGAAATCAAGAGATACCATGCACTGTGCAGGGTTGCTTTCTATCGCAGTTGTGAACTCACAAATCTAACTTTCTTTAATTAGTTGCAAGAAATTATGTAATTAGACAAAGTAGAAGTCAAAGAACTATTGCTTCAACAAAAAATTTTATTTATATAAAAATATATTATTAACAAATCTGACTTTGTTTTCGTTCTGTAGATGATAATGATAGGATTTTAAATTTTAAATGAACTCGAAAAGTCGACCCTTTTTACTATCAAGAAAAAGAAATCATGTCAAGTATTGGGTTTAATTTTTTTTAATCTTAACATTAAGGTAATTTAAAATTAACTTTTTCTCGGATTAAATCTCTTTTCAATTGGTTTTTAAGCAAACTATCCACGATGCGATTGGTTATCAGGCTCAATAATAATCAATGATAGGATGATAATCATTAAATCCAGCAAAAGAAGAATTTGATTCTAAAAAAAGAGGAAAAGTAATTAAATCCAACCCCATAGAAACTTTTAGAATTACATTTAATGAGAACCATGACTCCAATGATAGTTTTATTACAGTTGCATGCATGTATAGGAGACAAGAAAAAAGTAATTAACATAGCTCATAACAACAACTACGGTCAAGGATCAAGCTTTTTGCCTCACTAATCAGATGTGGCAAAGCTCAGACATCCCTGTGATGGTGATAGAACAAGAAAACAATAATGTACAAAAACATATTGCACTAAATTTTTCATCATTAGAAAGAACGGAAGGAAAAGGCAAAGAATAATTAAGAACAACTTCAGTTGTTCAAAATAAATGGTTTTCATATAAAATAAGGTAGCACTCAAATCACTAACACCATCTGATTAACTTTTATGGGAGCTAAATGCTTGAGTGATAATGAAATTAGAGGCGCTTAGGGGCCGAATGCTTCATGTAATTACATTGGCTATTTTCCAGGAAGAACAGATCTTCATCTAGATGACTGAAGCTGTCCCATGAGAGAAAAGAGTCCACACTCTCAATCCATTGACTTACAGAGTCTTCTTGAATGGAATGGAATTCACCAGCTGAAAGGTTATTAGATTCTTGAGAACTATAAGAAGTAGATGTGTTGGTTTCTTGATTAATCCATGAGCCCACATCCAAGCTCCCACACAACATTTCATAGCTCTTCAGAAGATCAGTTTCATCCAATATCTTCAATTCATCTTGCTCAAGTTTCTGATCTCTTTCTTGTACAAAATCACGCTTGGCTTGATCACGATCCTCTGACTTGACTTCCAAGCTTTCCTCTTGTTCTTTTAAGGAAACAGACTCTTGAATTGTCTCATCCTCCTCACCACTAACATCCTTCTCTGTTTGTTCAATGGGCTTGTGGGTCACGGGGTCTAAACCAAGAACCTTCAATTTCTTCTTAATTCGAGTATTCCAATGGTTCTTGATTTCATTGTCTGTGCGACCCGGAAAATGTGAAGCAATCTTAGACCACCTACACAAAATTAAGTTCCCAAACGTCTTAGTAATTAAACAAGAAAATAAAAAATCCATCAACAAGTAACTATCGTAATAATTAATTAATGACCTTGCATTAAAGTTTCTTGAAAGTAATTTTGAGGGAAAGCGAAAAACAAGAAAACATTAATATTATACCTGTTGCCAAGACGTGAATGAAGCTGGATAATCTGATTGTCTTCCATTTTTGTAAAACCACCTCTCTTTAGATCCGGCCGCAGATAATTAATCCATCTTAGTCTACAGCTTTTTCCACATCTTAGCAAACCTTCAAAAACCATGCCACCAAAATGCTACCATTTTAGAGCTATAATTAAGTTGGTAAATGCATCAGCACTATGCTTGAAAGAAAGAAAAGAAAAGGAAAGAGATGTACACCTGCAAGCTTAGGAACCATTCGCCAGCATTGAATACCATTGTTGAGGATAAAGTTCGTGAGCTTATGATCTTCATCAATTGTCCATGGACCTCTTTTTAATCCAACCTTATCGCAGCAAGGTTGCCTTCCCATTTTTGCCAACCTGAAGTGATGATCAAGCTAAGCTAAGCTAGGAAGCTAGTCTTGACGCTTGAGAAATAATTCGAGAGCTAAAAAGTGAAAGGGAAACCACCCTTTATATATAGAAACTTATAATCCAAGAAAAGATGCTGCCAGTTCATTCAGACATAAAAAAAGAAGGATGTTGTTTGAGGGGGGAGAGAAATGATTGAATGGAAAAGCATATAGGAGTTGAGAGCTCTTAAAAAGAATGGAGGGTGTGTATAATTATAAAATGGCCACCAGCGCCACCCTTATAGGAGACAATGGAAAGGGTCTTGATGAGCATGAAAAACTGTACAGGAAAGAAGAACCAGACGTGGGTCGTCTTCGTTGACAAAATTAATTAATTTTGATGCTAAAGTCTTCTCATATTGGGTTTTAATTTGGTTAAGCCCTAAAAAATAACAAGACTTGAAGGATTCTCCGGCCCCTTAAAAGCTGGCCATTTTTTGTCGTTGGGGGCAACTCATTTCATCTTAGAGGGAGAGGGAGAGGGAGAGAGAGAGAGATGCCTTCTTCTTAATGTGAAAGTGTCATAAAATTCCATTGATGGATTCCTCGGGTTGCAACTTGCAACCTTGACCTTGACCAGTATAGGTAGATTGGCAAACAAGACATGGTTACCTTCGGTGGTCAATGTTTGCTTGTTTTAAACTAGTCTAATGAGAAAACTACGCAAGTGACAATAGTAATAAGACACTATATAATTATAAATAAGTCCATCAATTGAATCTTTAGTTATGTTTTGAAGTCTCCATACATAATACTTAAGAACGAAGAACAACGACATTATTACCTTAATTTGATGCTTAATATATAGATCGCCTTTTAATATATTTAACAAGAAGTGGCAATATTTTTCATGTCCAACACCTTCAACTTGAGAGATGGATCTCTTCCTTCCATATCCAATTAGATTTAAGGTTCTTTTGTACTGTGCCGAAATCCAGATAAAAGGAAATCGCAACCAATGACAATTAGCCTATAAGTTGTCCACTGATGATTACAAGTATCCAAGAGTACTGAAGAGTTTATGCATTTTAAGAAACTTAATCTGTTTTCCATGAGAGAAAAAGGTTTGAGATTATAAATTCTGGATACAAAATCAAATTAAGGATTTATAAAATTGATACAACTTAGCTAACTTTCACCCTAAAAATGGGTGAGAGTACTAGGATATGTATACTTTCTTAGAATATCAAATTCACCCTAACTAATACTTTAAGGTGATAATTCCATGGTCACTTAATTTTTTTTTAAAAAAATTATTTTGGTATACAACTGATGATGTCCGTTTAGAAATAAGGCTATCGGGTTGGATAATCGGTTAATCAATTGGTTCTAATAATCTCATTCATTCTTCCTAGCCAAGGTAGTTAATAGCTTATATTTGGTGGTTGTTAGGCCAAGGTAACTTGTGGCTAGTAGTTATAAAAGGTTCCTTTAATAGAGATGATTTCTGATGTTTAAATAAGTATTTTTTTTAGATAAAGATGCTCTGAAAATATATGTGCAGTAGAAAATGAAGATTGTAAACTTTTATTTTGAAAGTTTCATGGTGTATTTATAGCTCATAAGTTTTATTATTTTGTGGAGAAAATGGGCTGAAATGTAACTTAATTTTTATGATATTTTGAGTTGCATTGTATACTATATTCCGCTTATTTTATCCAGTTAAAAGAAGGAGAAATGACTGGCTATGAAAGACTTTAATACATGTAATGATCTTGATGGAGTATAGACTTGTATAATTAAGCCTATTTGTTGAGAAAAAAAAATTCCTCTATAATTTTATATAAAAATCTATAGAATTGATAGTGTTAGACCCAATCATCTTTTGAGTCTAACTAACACCAGACCCAATGTGTCTGGGCTAGGCACACTATCAAGTCCATCTGTGGCTGGAGCTGGCCAGCGCCAGACCTAATGCCTGGGGTTTAACATATTGTCAAGCCCATCGTAGTCGGGTCTGGCCAGCGCCAGACCCAACGCTCGGGACTAGGTACACTACAAAGCACAAGCGTAGCTAGGTTTGGCCAACACCGGACATAGCGTTCGGGGATTGAGACACTGTCAAGCCCAATTATGGTTGGGTTTGACTAGCATCATACCCAATGCGTCTTCACTGGAGCGTGTTTGTGTTCTGAAAAATTTATACCCGTAAGTTTTTTTTGATCTGATGTTTTTAGTAAAGATATATTGATGAACTCATCAACAACCTAATATATACAAATAAATATACATGTTAATTAAGACTAAAGTATATACATTTATTAATGACGAGCCCTTGAGGAGATATAACTCAATGGACATCAATGTCTTCCTTCTTTCAAGATATCATAAGTCTGGGTTTTTTTCTTTTGCAATGAAAAAGAAACTAAAGAAGGGTCCGCGGATAGAAATGGAGGAAGGCATTAGAGGGGCAGGGCAGCCCTTCAATCATAGGTGTCCTAATTAAGTAGGAGACAGCATGGGTCACATATGATTCTGATATACAAATCCCAGAGGCAAAAACCATGAAAGCGGGCGTTTCAGCATAACCTTTAGACACCAAGAAAGCAATCCTCAGCAAAAAGGAAATACTATATTACAAGGGGAAAAGGGCACGTTTTCTTTGAATGTCCCATACCAATTTATCTCTGCTTAAACAATTTGTAGACAAAAGTTTTGTTTCAACTCAATACAATGCATGCTAGCAATAATTGTTGATGAAATTCAATAATCACGGATTAATAAATATTAGAAAACAATGGAATAGTTTCATTTCCATTGAACCTCCTGGTCGCAAGTATATAAAGAGCATAGAATTGCGTTCTGGTTCATGTATATACATGCGATATGAGAATATTTCTATTTCGGTCAGATTCGCAGAAACCAACTTCGATCTCTTGTTGTCGGGGTGAAGAAAGCATCATTTTTTCTTGATCCTAAATAACTAATATTTAAGAGGAACTACAGTACTGTGATTGAATTTTGTGTTACTAATTAAGCATCCAAAGAATCTATAGAAGTAGACCGCTAATGTCTAATTAAAAATTATATTTGTTATTGTTTTATTATTATTGCAAGCTGGTCCATGCTAGACTTCTGCCTCAAGTTTTATGAACTCTAAAGTGCGCACTTGGTATCATTATAGTGGCTTTTTTTTCTAAAATATTTTAAAAATTTATTATATTAATAAATTTTTAGATTTTTTTGATAGTACGTTTTGATATGAAAAAACCTTGGAAAAATATTATTTTAATATATTTTTAATTGAAATACACTTTTTTAATATACTTTATGTTATAATACCAATCACAAGATAATCTAATAGTTATATAATTAATGACAGACTCTCACATAAAACTTTGCAAGGCTTGAGTTTATGACATAATACAAACATAGCAAAATGGTTGTTTTGAAATACCTTCAGAGGAAGAAAAAAAACTCTCGAACGTTTTGGCTTCTTAAAACAAACAAACAAACAAACAAACATATATATATATATATACGCTTTCCTTCTGAAATTTTCTAGATTTGTGACGTGCATGAAAAATAGAGAGAAAATAACCAATAATGGTATAATTACAGAAGTAGAGCTGGGAGTCGAGCCCATGACGTTGGAGAATACTGGCTCTGGCATGGCAATACTATTCTTTAATTAACCTACCATGACACAAGTTGGGTTAATTAAAGAATATTATTGCCATGCCTGCCCAAGGTGGGTTTAACTATGCCAAAGACCAATATTCTCCTAGAAAATTTGAACCTGGCTGCTCAGCACCTCACTGCCTGTGTTGTTAACATTATGCAATAAGACACAAGTATAAAAACAAATAAAATTGAAAAGGTAAAATGATCTGTTTATTACTCTTAAATAAAATCATTTAACTAATTATTAGAGAAAAAATGATCTTTTCAATAAGTTTCATTTGCTATTATTATATTGATTAGGGACATTGATATTTTAACACTATAAAGGTATTGTGAAATAATTTAAATATATTTTTAAAAAAATAAAAATAAAAATGGAATCTAGAGGATTTTGGTTAATAACACTTTGAAATGACTGAGTTGCTCTTCAAAGCGCAAAAAAAAACATTATCTTGAGTTTTTTTTAGTATTTTTTCATGATGGTCTTTTAATTATAATCAATTTCATGTATTAATATTTTATTTCATTTTATTTTTACATTTAATTTGATTTTTATTCTCTTAATTCCTATTTGTTTTAATTATTTTCTTGATTTATTTTTGTTTTTAATTTTATCTGTTAATATTTAATTGTATTTAATTTTTGTGTCTGATTATTTTATTCTTATTCGGTTTTTTTTATTTTTTTAATTATATTTTTTTAAAATTTTTCTTGTTTCTATATTAAAAAAATAACTTGACTTTTAGCATGCATATTGCGGGCCACCAAATAGTTCTGTACTAAAACAATATCCTGATCCAAAGACTTTAATTTTATGACCAGTTAATCCCAATATTCTTCTGTACTCGGTGGGTGCTTTACCTCTGCTAATTTGTCTCGATTTATGTATAAAATTCCTGCTGGAAACGAATTTTCTTCTTGTCTAGTACTAGGAGCAGGAAGTGCCATGCAGCCTAGCTATTGGAAGTTGGAAGTGCGAGACCAATCACGATCACTGTCATCCTTGATCGATAATATTGAGCAAAAAAAGTCAAGAACCAAGAACATTTGCAGCAGACAAAATTGCCGTCTTAAGAGCATGGAGGATCCTGCTAATCACTTGCAGTGTGTTGAAATGATAAATGACAAATGACTTATTGAAAGACTAGCCGAAAACTCCCATCAATTCCCAGAAGACACAGACAAATGAATGATGAAATACAGAGATAGCACTAAAAAAGAAGCATATAGCCCACAAAGTAAGGAGAAGAACCTTAATTTGTCTTGGTGTTCAAGTTGGTGTCATGTGAACCACATATTCAACTAGATTAATGTTTTTTCTAATGGATGAAAGAATATTAGTAATTATTGAGGTAGCTAGGGAAGAATTGGAATCTAGGAAGATCATTTAGGACAAATTTGGTCAATAGCCTATAAAATAAAAAGAACAGGCGAATTAATATGAAAACAATAAAATTAGGTGAAAAGGTATATTTTCAGATGAAATGGTATTTAACCCAGATATTTAATTGAAGTCACATCTCATAAATATAATGTTTAATTAAATATTATGATTTAGAATCACAATACAAATTTAATTGATATTGTATTACTAAACTACAATCAAATTTTAATTGATGTAACAACTCGGAATCACAACATTAATTAAATTTTAGTAGCCTTTCAGCAATAAATTTCTCCAACATTTAAATCTAACAAAAAAAAATATTTCTTATGAGATTTATTATTTAGTTTGTTAATCTAACATTTAATTTAGTTAATGATTTTAGAGGGTTAAAAGTTTTTATTTTTAACAAAATTTAAGCATAGTTTTTCCTATATAGGAACTATATCTAAACTTTTATCCTGATTAAAAACACCTGCAAAGAACCACAATAACTAAACTCAACAAATTCTCACTTTTCATAATCACAAGTAGTCTTGGGATTGCAAAAACAAAAAAAATCATATATACATGCTAAATGAATCCCAAATACTTAAATAATTCAACATTCTAGTAATTAAAATCCTAAAATATGTCAACATAACTCAACTATTTATCTACATCTACATCGTTTACTATGATGATCTGGGCTCATCAATAGCACGACTGGATCCAGCTCTTACCCTTGCTTGAGTAACCTTGTCCCCTGTCATGACATCATCAAGAGTTAACATCTCCTAAAGGTATCAAATCCAGTGCGGCAAATATTAAACCACCAGGACACATAAGAGTATCCTTCATTTTCTTCATCGATATTACAAAGCACATATTAGGCCTCTCGACCATTCCATAATATGAAGTCAACCTAATACTAATAAAAACATTAATGTGAAATTAAAATATTAATAAATAAAATCCAAGTTTACATATATTAATTATAGAAAGATTTGATTACTTATGATAGTTTGAATTCGCTGAGCATGTTGCTCATATTGCATGTATTCAGGTAGAGGAACCTGCTCGGGATCCAAAGTAATGACCCGACATGTGATACTTATGTATCAAATCAAATACTCCTCATCTGTAATCACATGATGCATCTCTATAAACATTACATTCCTTCAGGCATTCCACTCTGATAAATAAGCTCTATGATGACTTAACTGGTCGTAATCATTATTTTTACCCTGATAAGTTTATGGCGTGCAAAAGCATTACCCATATCGATGTTGACTGGAATGTGTTGTCTGTAGTCGAACTATTGCATTATCCGATATGGGCAATGCATGTTATTCCCTTCAATTTAGAAGGGGTTCCAATCCAAATGATCATTTGCATAACTCAATCTAATTACGAACGCTAGTAGATGTGACTATTAGTCTATCAATAGGCAATTCAAGCAAAATCAATATATTTTGTATTGTTAGTATCATCTCCCTATGTCTAAAATAAAATGTGTGTCTCACATCTCCATCACTCAATTAGTGCATAGATCAAGCCAAGATCAAGCTTGATATGGTCTAGATAACTGACATACAAAAAACCTACTTGAAACATCTATGGCTGAACCCTCTCATATATTCTCTTACACTTAAGTGTACAAAAATAAATCACGATCTCATCCTTCATAACAATTTAAAATATAAGTACATAAATATATAATACCTTTAATGTTAAGTACATTAAAAATATATTAAAATTAAATATTCTTACAATATCAATAAAAATATCATCTAACGATGTCTATCCTGCAACCGCTGACAGAAGTGTCAACGGGTCTGGTAAGCATGTACTGTGACTCATGCTCTCCATGATCATAGTCATGCTCTCAGGATGTCATTATCATGATGTCTGTGAATATCATCATCATCATAATATGGAAGCTCAACATGAGCAAACGATCCATCGCCTCGAATGCACGACGTCCTATGCAATAATAATTATGTTTGTGTGAAATTAGATAAGTTTAATATGCTTTACAAAAATATCATAATTAAAATATATGTTTGGTCATACAATTGTATTATCATAAATACGTTGTCAATCATGACATGTTTTTCTATTATGGTCTGTGTCATTGACTATGTCACGCCTATAATGTGCATGACCCTCTCTTGCATCTATTTCGTTGTGCAAACGAGTAAACATTCATCGATCATACCCAAATTTCCATCTAAATAAGCCTGGTTCATCTTGAGGTCCAATGTAATCACTCCATTCTAACTCATTTGGTAATAGACAGAATGATATGCCATATGTTGATCTGTAGCTTTGAATCATGTAATGATTATCAACAAACTATGTAAAGTCTAAGTGATTCTCAACATAACATGCAAGAACATGTGAACATGAGCGTTGAAATGTCTGTCATTTATCATATATGCATGTTTTATCATTCATTCTTATTGTCCTTCTGATTTCTTTTACAACACTCGGTTTAATAAATATGTTAACCTGGAACACTTATTGCTCAAAGTCAAACAAAATTGCAATATGATCTCTTGATTTATCCATGCTCATTATCTATTCAATTTGAATTATTTAAAACAAGATTATAGTATAATCTCTAAAATCAAAATAAATTAGATTAGATAGATAAAATTTTTAAATCCAAATTATTCCATGTTGAATAAAATCATTAGTTTCACATCTCTACTAGACCTAATAACTATTACACTTGTAAAATGTCAATTGAACTAGAGTTGAAATAGGCATTATACGAGCACCTTTCAAAATATGATTAAATGATTCTGAAAGATTACTTATCATATTACCATATCAATGATCACCATCATAACATAAAGCTTATTTTTCTTTTGGTTCATGTTTAAGTCATTCTTAATATGTTCGGTTCAATTAACACATTCTTTCATACCAAAAATCAAATTTGTGCCTTGAAGGTTCATAACACATCCTTATCAAAAAAAAAATTGTAGCAGGGTTTTTGAGTTTATGATTAAAGTTGCTAAAAGAATAGCGAGCATAATATCGATGGTTTCCTCTATGTTCACGCCAAATTTCTACTACATTCATTATTTATGCATGTCTATCTAATTTTATACATATATATGTTATAACATTGGTAATGTATCTCTGTAAACAAAACAAAAATCATCTCCAATTAAAATTATTTTCTTCATCAACAATTGAAAAAACCAAAAGAAATATCACATAATATGCATCAAAAGCAACTGAAATCAATAACTTCCTATCATATCACATATACAAATGTGTGTCATCAACACTAATATGTGGTCTGCAATACTTGAAACCTCCAATACTAAGTCCAAATGACTAAAAAACTCTCTCAAAAACCATTATACTATCATCAAGATTTACTTTGTGCGTCTAATCAACAACTATTCTAGGATTTGATTTTTTTATTGCCACTAATAACCTAAGCAATTTTTCAAAAGACTCTTCATGTGAACCAAAAAGATGTTCAAGCACCTTATATTTTACAATTCATGCTTTGTCATATGATATTTTATACTTGTAATGTAATTTTATTTCATCTTGTATGCTTATAACTGTCATTGAAAGATTATTCATAACAATGATTGATATAGCATTAGTAATCAAATTTGCATCAAGATGATGGTGATTTTTTTTTTTAAAAAAAAAAGGTTGAAACACATATGTATGACTCTCTTTTTTTGCTATCTCAAATGAATCTAACCTTTTATGATACCCTCCATATAAATACCACTTACATTCAGGTTCTTTCACATATTATAAATGAACAAATTTAGAGTTCAACTATTGGACTCGATATTCAACTGAATGTGTCACCATTTAATTGCATTAGCTAATTTATTTTTACTGCTGAATGTTTGTCCAACCTCCAAGTTAGACCCACAACTTATCACACATAATTGATACATAATAATACTGTCATTCACCAATTTGACACCTCTAAGCTATTTCAATATCAATATTATTATAATTCCACCTAAATCCTTGATAAATTGTTTCTGCATATGACATGCTTTATTACCATTTAATAATGTCATTGCATGTAATATTATTGTTCACATCAGGGACAATAGTGTCACCATAATGACATAACAAAAATATGTTTAAGATATGCAAAAAACAAATCAAATTTTGATTAATTGGATGTAATTTTAACTAAATTACATTACCCCAACCCTAATTAGTAGAATTCATACCAAATTCAATCAAATTCCCTAAATTTAATGCCAAATAAAACTTGACCAAAATTAAACATAATTTATGATATCAAATTTAATTGATATTTTAATGCTCAATTGCATTAAATCAAGCCCAAATTCATAACATATTAAAATACTTTAAAGAAAATACCAAATTCACCAACTTATAAACAATTCAATGCAACATGTAATTCATCACAATCCTACCGCATTCATGCTCTATTGCATGAAATCATCAAGCGTATTTAATTATATTATTAGTTGATTTCAAAAATCAACATAAAATCTTTAATTCAACAACTGATCCAAAATTAAATGCAACATATAATTAATATAAATAATTAATTCAATAAATCCTAAATTCAACTATATCAAATCAACTATATTTGATGGTATTCATAACTAATTTATCATTAATTCAACTTAAACAATTATTTCATTTCAACTAAACCAAACACAAATTCATAGCAATGTTGTTTGTTATCTTGCTTGTAGAACAAGAAAAAGGGTTAAAACAACGACAACAGTTGATTTTGAACAGAAAAACATCTAAGGATGCTTGGAGATAAGGATGAGTTCAAGTTTTTTAGTGTTTTAAGGGCAAAAAAACAAATATTTGTTGAGTTTTTTAGAGAGGTAATGGTTGAGGGCATTTGGAGGGAGAGGGAGTTATTGCGTCTCTATGTTCTTTGATCTAGGGAGACATTTAGATTTCACGACATGTCGCGCTTCAAAAATGTGATATGTTTAAATGTCGGTATTATAAAGTACAACAATTATCTTGTTGCATTTATGGATAACGACATTTATTAAATTCACGTTTCAAAAGTATGACAAGATGAAAGTATGTTATTTTATCAAATATTATTATTTTGCCAAAATTTAGTAAATAATTTTTTGATGTATTTTCAAGTGAAAAGTACTTTGAAAAATAACGACTACCACACTCCCTAACACCTCATATTAATATCCCAAGATCACTTACACATATAAAAATCCACTTGTGCATATAAAATATATATTCGAAAGATGTAGATTACGAATTAAAATGTAACCTTTTTATTTAAATATTATTTATAAAATTTAAAATTTATATGAAATAACTAGTTTAAGATCTTTGAATTTTGAGGGTCTGGTGGATTCCAATGGAATCTCTATTGATGAAGAGTGACTCAGGACTGCCAATAATTGTAGTTAATTTTGAATATTAAAAAATTCTTGTGTTTAAGCGTTTTTTCACGAGATAGATTTTTTTATATAAATATAAAATAGTAAACTCAATAATAAAGACACTTTTGAAACGTAATATCACAAAATTGTCTCCCATTTGATTATTTATTTCAATTCCCATTCTCTAATTAATTCTCACTAAAAGTTAATTCATAAGCTATTACTATTAATTAATTTCATTTCTTTAAAATTTGATTCTCATTTCTCTGAATATTGATTTTAAAAGTAATTCATATCCTATAAGATTTAAAATTTTAATTAACTCCTTATACCCTCATTCTTACTACTAGCAAGTCTTTTTTATTATTGTATTATATATAGATTGGATAATGCTAGAGCTGCTTGATGTTCTTACTATAATTTTTAACTAAGTGACGTGCCATCACCCCATTTGTGTTTTATTAATTATTCAATTTTATAATTATAATTATTCCAATTAAATATGGTAATTTTATATTTCATAATTTAAAATTCTTTCCTTGTCTCATGTTACTTAATAAGAAAAAATTAGTAAAAAGATTTTAGTACTCCTAGATAATTTGTGCTTAACTATATAAATAACAAAGATTAGCCCTTGATTTGTTGGGCAAAATCATGAAACGCGGTCCATTTCGAACCTTATTCCATGTGGGTTCTGCACCTAAACCCATATTGGACCATTTCCGCAACAGCAGCAGCCTTGCTACTAAAAAACTGGCCTTTTACACTAATTCGTGAGCTAGGCCCCATCCTATCCAATCCAAATTTATTTTTTATTTTTTATTTTATTTTTATAACTTAATTTCCAGTCTTTTGACGAGAAAGAACTCTTTGTTCCTCTGTTTCTCGTTACCCTCCATTGAGGTTTGAAATACCTTTTTGATAACTAGTGGAACTAGAAAATTTCTTTGGAGAGAGCCCAATTAAAACTAATATAATAAATATTTATGCACAAAAGGCATCGTTTGTAGGAGTTTTTTGATGTTCTTTTTTGAAACACATGAAATTAAATAACGAAAGTTAATAATATTGAAACATTGTAAAGTAGAGCAAGTTGAAAACATGTTAATCAAAGAATCGAAATTAATAATTTGATTAGTGATTTTATATAAATAAATAAAAACATTGTATAACTTTGATAGCTTTTTATAGGTTTTAATTAAACTACACGAAACAAAGTAAGTGGGATGACAACTTTATCCCATCCATTACACATTTTATTTTATTTTATTTTATTAAAGTTAAATTAAAAAATAAACAAAAATTCATCTTTATTTAATCGGTGCAGGCAATACACACCCATCAACCCTATAATTTTTTAGCCTTATTTTTATTTTATAAAATTATAATTTTATTTTTCAATGTAATTTTTGAATTGTAATCCTATGATTGATAAGGCTTTTTATGATTTTATACATAGATTTATTTTATAGTTTCCTAATTTATGGATGGAGATATAATTCTTTTAATCTTTAGTTTTATTTTTTTAAAATCGATTTCAAGAAAAAATAAATTTAGTCAAGTACCTAGAAACACATCAAATTAAGAAATTCTTTGACTTGACTAGATCAAAAGGCAGATCAAGGTAATGGAGTTATATATTTTGGTATAAAGTGACAAAAAAAACCTACCTCAATCATATTTATTATCATGTAATACATATGAAAATAACACAAGAATAACAATAAGTATAAATAATACTAAATTCTACCGAATAAGATCACCACCACAGTAGCCTTATTTGAAATTTTATTACTAGTTATTTTTTAAAATAAAAATTCAATATTACATCTCTTTTATGCTTCTTATACACTAAGAAAAATATTCTAAAAAAAATAAAAAAAATAGTTCTAAATAAAAAAAATCTTAAATCAATTAGAAAAATATGAAAAATCCTAAATGGTGATTTTTGAGCCTTATTTGAAGGTCTTCTCGATCTTTGATGCCTATAAAAGTTTAACCCTATAGAAAATAGAGCCTTTAAAGACTCTTAAAAAACTTTTAGTCTGATGCAATAATCATATCAAAATTTATTCTTATTAATATAAGGTTGCATATTAGAAAAAAAAAAATCTATTGCATCAGTTTTTATATGTTAGAAAGAACTCATTTTCAAGTTATATCCTATCTGTCTATGCTCCTGCTATTGTCGACTATTAAAAGTGGTATTAGTTCCCTTGCATTAATTGACAGCTAGTATGCTGACACTACATAGTGAACTGACTCAGATAGAGTAGACCAAGAATCAATTCCCAAAACATTCTCAATTTTTACAAAACTATTACTAGTCAATGACTTATTCCATACTTGCTCTTTCTCACAACATATGAATTCTCCACAATCTCACTCATCTATTCCTTTTCTTCTTTCTCCATAAATTGAGATAAAAAAAATTATCATTATTCTTAACAACTGCTTTTCTCTCTTAGGCATTGACAGTGTACGTTTTTTCTTTTTATTAAGAGTATATGTGTTACATTTCCCATCATGTATGAAATTCTTGTCATATTACCATGACCTGTCTAATAGTAAATGACATGCATCCATAAAAAATCAATTCACACCAAACACTATCAATATATCTCTTACCTATAGAAAACAAAATAAGACAGTGTTTGTTCATGATTACCTTATCGTCTTAGTTTAGTCAATTCAATTTGTAAAGTCTTTGATGTTTTTCTATATTGAGTCATAATTTTTTTATTCTCTCAACTGATACCATACTCTCACATCTATCAATGTCGATGATCAAATTACATATCTTGTTCTTAATGGCACATGTTGAATAAAAAAGACTAATATGTAGTCAATTCTCATCTAAATCACCTTTGGGAGCAAAAAAGCTCTTTTAAATGACTAAAGTAGCACCATAACCACCTTGCGAAACCTCTTTCCTACCATCTGAATCATAAAAACAAATATAACATACCTTGTCATCATGTTTTTCTATCAATAGGTTTTTACGCGAATGACTCTCTAGCTTGTGACACTAAAAAATTCGATGTCCTAACTCATTACATCTAAAACACCAAAATTTAAAACCAGAACTAAAACCCTGACCTTGGTTTGTTTATCCATTGATTCATATTGAATGAACATTTTTTTTATTCTCTAGAACATAACCCTCTATTATTTTGGTTAGACTGAAAGTTACCTCTATTAGTTACCTCATCAACCTGCAATTTCTAAGTAACTTGTTACTTCTCCACAGTCAAAGGCCTCTGATAGGCTGCTAAAAATGTCCATAAATATTGCAAACACAACACTTGATAAATGGAATACCGTAATCCAATAGGCATATTTTATCTGATTGATCAAAGTCAAATTAAGAGAGTAAAATTTACCTCTATTTAACTAGTGTCGTGGATTAACTCCTACCCATAATTTTTTAAATTTATTTCTAATTTATAGATTTGTAATTTTATTTCTTAATGTAATTTATGAATTTTTATCCTATGATTTATTAAGGATTTTTTTTATGATTTTATACATAGATTTGAAGTTCATACTATATTTTATAGTTTCATGATTCGTGGATGGAGATGTAATTTTTTTAATCTTTGGTTTTATTTTAAAAAAATCAATTTAAAAAAAAAAATTAGTCAAGTACCCATTTATCTTTTAGATTGAGAAATTTCTTTACCTGACTAGATCAGATGCAAATGCAGGTAATGGAGTTGGATATTTTATTGTGAATGGGTGGACAAAAACCCCACCCTAATCCTCTTCATCATCATCTAATGCATATGGAAACAAAAAAAAAATAACAACAAGTATAAACAACTACTGAATATAGTCATCACTATAAAACTCTAATTTGAAATTTTATTACTTGTTATTTTTCTAATAAAATTAAATATTACATATCTTTTAAGCTATTTATATACTAGGGAAAACATCCTAAATAAAGATAAAAAAAATAAAAATATAGAAACCAAATAGAAAAAAAAATTCTAAATCAACTAGAAAAACATGACAAATCCCAAATGTAACTTATGAGCCTTATTTGAAGGCCTTCCTGATCTTAGATGCCTATGAGATTTTAACTCTATAGGAAATAGAGCCTATAGAAACTCCTAGAAAACTTTCATTCTGATCCAATATTTGGATCAAAATTTATTGTCGTTAACATAAAGTTACATGGTAGGAAAAAATCTCCTACATCGATCTCTCCAGGTTTGAAAAAACTTGTCTTTAAGTTTTGTCCCTCTATCCTCATATGCTCTTATTATTGTTGATCATTAAAAGTGGTGTTAGTTCTCTTTCACTCCATTGGCATTTGTTGTGTTGACACTATATAGTTATCTAACTAAGATAAATCAAACTAAGAATCAATTTCAAAAACACTTTTATTTTTTTTACAAAACTATGATTAGTCATCAATTAAAAATTTCACATTATACTCTTTCTCACACCATTCTGATTCTCCACAATCTTTTTCTTATCTTGATTTTCTTCTTTCTCCATAATTTGAGATAAAAACAATAAATCTTTACCCTTACTCTCAACAACTGCCCTTCTCTCCTAAGTGCTAATATTATATGATTTTGCTTTATATTGAAAGTATACATGTTATATCACCCATCATTTAAGACATTCTTGTCAAATTATCATGGTCTGTCTAATAGTAGATGACAAACATTCTAATACACTCATATTATTTTATTTTATAGTACCTTATTCTTAGTCATTTATACATGTTTTATATCTTATAATAGCTTATTTAACTTATTTTATGCTTAACAGTGCTATGAAAACACAAAGTGTAAAAACAAGCTAAATAAAGTATTTTTAGCATAATCTCAAGTAAAGGACTAGAAAAGGCATATCGGGACACGCCATTAAAGCTAAAAAGTGCAAGTCCTAATTGTATTAAGAATCCAACTTGAACAAAAAAATCTTAGTGGATTAGGATTAGTTAGAGCAAATCTGTCAAACTAGACCACCGTGTAATCTTTGGACCATATATAACATTATATATGGAATTTTGTTGTAATTCAAGTTGTGATGAAAATTAAACATCTAGAGCTTTCTATCCATATATAGTAGGCTCAATAACTCATCCATATGAGAGAGAGCGACATCTTTAAAATCATATATAAAATCTACCAGTAGACTACTAGCTTTAGTACAACCCATCTTTTCATGTTTGGATGGTGACATGAAAACTCATTAATGACATGAAAAAGGTCCCATATTAGCATAAAAACCTCTTTAAAAGATCAAATTCAATACACAAGTAATTAAAATTAAATTAATATAAGTATATGTAATATGATTAGGAATTAGTTATTAACTAGAAAACTTCTCCACCTTTTCAATTCTCATTTTATCAATTCTAACTTCTAAGAAAAATAAAGAGAGTATAGGAGAAGAAAATGAAAGATTCAATTGTTTTATTTTTTAATTTTTTTTCCTTTTCTAAATTTACGATAAGCTTAGTTTTCAATTTTAAAAGATTGGTACTTTTGAATTTTAAATTTTCATGAGAATTTGTTCTTAAAATTAATATATATCTGATTGTGATACATGAATATCTTGTTTTTTTCATGATAAACTTTGATGATTGATGATTGAAAATCTATATGATGTGCAACATATGTTTTTGGTTTTAAATCTATTGCTATTGATTAGTTTATGTCAGATACATGAATAATTATCTTAAGTAAAAGGAGTATCTAATTTTCAACCTCATGTTTGATTATTTGATACTTGGAAAATATAAGTATTGATTAAATTAACTACCCATGCATGTTTAATTATCATGAATCAATTGCACCAATCTTAATCTTAATGCTATCATGTAATTTAATCTTGCATGTTTAATGAAGGTTGTTATATGATAGGGTTAATCGATGCATGAATGTTAGATTAACTAAAAAGTAAAGATATGTAGAAAAACTTGTAATTTTTCATGGTTGATTTATTTATTATTGAAAATAAAATTAGAAAATATATCTAATTCAATTATTGATGTTTAATTATCCTTGAGGAATACTTCTTATAAAAAAAATAATTTCCTTTTTATTTTTTAAATTCTTCTAATTTGTCTCTTATTTTTTAGAATGATTTCTTTTGTTTTCTTAGCTTTCTAAGTTGTTTTAATTAGTTTAGATCATAAACAAAACATTAATTTTAGTTATCTTCTAGAATTGATATGTGTTTGGATTTAAAATTTGGATATTTACTTGGTTTGCTTTAATTTACACTTAAATAGCTTGTTTTGATTGAGTAATTAAGTTCTAATATTTATATCTTTATGGGACAATAACTTTACTTTCTATAATACAAATAATTAATTTTAAGGGTTTAAGTTTGCACAACTTCGACACTCTTCATATTCATATAAACCACATCACAACTATCAAAATATCTCTTGCCTAAAGGAAACAAAATAAGACATTGTTTGTCTATGATTACCTTATTATCTTGATTCAATTAAGTCAGTTTATAAGGCATGCAATGTTTTTCTATATGGAGTTCCAACTTCTTTATTACCTCAACTGATACCACATTTTTATAGATATTGTTGTTGATGATTAGATTACATGCATTATCCTTGATGGTATATATTGAATAAAAAAGACTGATGCGTAACCATTCCTCGCTTGAATCATCCTTATGAGCAAACAAGCTCTTTTAAATGACTAAGGTAGCACCACAATCACCTTTCAAAACCTTTTCACTACAATTTGAATCACTAAAAACAATATAACAAGCTTTCTTATCATATTCTTCTACCAACAGATTCTTACACATATGACTCTTTAGCTTATGGTACTTAGGATTTTGATTCCCTAACTCACCACATCTAAACATCAAAATTTAAACAAGAATCAGAATCTTAACCTATGATTTATTTAGCTACTGACTCAAATTGAATGGATATTTTCTATTCTTTGGAGGACACCCTTTTATTAATCTAATTAGATCAAAAGTTACCTATGTTGTTACCTTATCAACCTTACATTTCTCAGTAACTTGCTACTCTTTTCATAGTCAAAGCCTTCTGATAGACTTATGAAATTGTCCATAAATATTGCAAAAACAGCATGTCTCAGACAGACAACTGTAATCCATTTAAGTACTTAACAATCAACTACTCTTCCATTTCTGGCAAATCATTCCTCATCACTAGTTGGTAGAAATTATCATTGTATTTATCAACAATTATCCTACCTTATCATAATAAATGGAGTTGTTGGTACAAAGTTTGAGTGTGTTTGAAGGAAAAAAAATGTTCATTCATCTTTTTTTTATCTTTCTCAATCACAAATCTTCTATTTGCCTCATCTTTCCCAAAAAAATTTTAATTGCTCCCACTAAGTAGAAGCTTGCCCCATTTCATCTAATGGTGATTAGCTTCACCCTCATCCATTTTATAACTTTCTTGTACTAAAAAAATCCTTTATACCTTGTTCAAAACCCTAAATATCTATGATACTCATCACAATCAATACATTGTCTCTTTTGCTCTTGTATTTAAACGACTTTTTAAAGCTGGACATAGGTCCATGATCAATCTCCTCATGATTCCTTGGGCTCCTCACCTCCACCAACTGATGGGTCAATTATATAATCATTATTTACAAATCTTTTATCATCAATTCCTGAATTTTATTTTCAAGGGAGAACCTTCTTATCCATTCCTACACAAACACGTCATATTATATAACCTCTTTCAATCATGATTATTAAAAAAAAAAAATAGTAACTAACTATCAAGAATCATTGAGCTCTGATACCAACTCATGCAAATAGAAACAACACAAAAAATAAAACAATAACTACATGCAACACATAATTGCACTGAATAAGGTTAGCACCATAGAATCCTAATTCATAATTTTATTACTCAATATTTTCTCTAGCCGAAATTCAATATTATAGGTCTTTTAGGTTGTTTATATACTAAAAAATCATAAACAAAGCTAAAAAAATAATAAAATATTTTAAAGCCAAATAGAAAAAAAAATCTTTTATCAACTAAGAAAATATAACAAATGTCAAATAGTAACTTCTAATCCTTATTTGAAGGCAACCTCAAACAACTATGGAATTTTAATTCTAGAAGAAACAGGGTCTCTAGGATCGTATAAAAACTTTTTAGCTCGATCTAATGATTAAGTCAATATGCTTGTTAACATAAGTCTACACTTTAAGAAGAAAAAGTCTCCTACATCAGTCCTTGGCTAGATTTAATTATCATATTTTGGTGATAATTTGACTATTAATTTTCAATTTAAATAAAATATATATCATTTTCAAATAAATAAAGTTTATATTGTTTATTTATAAATTTTTATTAGATCAAAATATTGAAATTGCTTATAATAATTGTCGCACTTGTGCGATGTCGCGGCGATCGTCCTTCCATAACGGGATCTTTGTGGTGATGGATGGAAAGAACAAGGAATTTTTATCCTTTATTAGTAAAAATAAAAGGATGCAGTTGTCACCTAGTATTTGGGTCACTAGAAACCCTAACTGGTCTGAGAGTGTTGGTAAGGGGATTGATTATGTATAGAGATGACATATCACTTTAGCACACCTTACCAAATATAAGTTATATTGTTTATTTGTCTGATATAAATTAAGTTACTATTGTGTTTTCTAATTGTTGGTTTATTTAAAGCTTCACAAAATTTCACCTCGGTAAGGAAGTCTTTATCTTATAAGGTTAAAATCTAACCATTTTAGTGTCAAAATATATTTTCATATTTTTCTTTTAATATCAAAAATACATCGTACAAACAAGTTTACAATCCTTGATATTCGAACAAACAAAATAAGTTTTTTTGGTATTTTTAAAATGTAGATCAAGTTCTCATGGATTTCATAAACTAGTTATTAAATCCAAAAATGCAAGCAAAAATATATAAAAAAAACTATTTTCTTGAATTTTTATATTTAAGGATGCTAAATCATGCCATGTATTTTTTATTATTATTTATAAAAATATGATTTTTATTTTGGAGAGACTTGGTCATATACACATAAATAAAAACTTACTTTTTGTATTTTTCAAAACATGGATTTTTTTTATTTTTTTTGTATTTGTTTTTTAAAATTTTGAAGAAAAACAAGTGTATTTAATATTGGATCGGTATCTTATAATACAAGTCTATAGCCTTGATATTAAGTGAAATAGTTGGAAAAATATGTGAAAAACCCATGAATAATTTAAAAATGGTCTTCGAGTATTTTTAGAATTTTTTAAAAATTATTTGAGGTTTGTTTGGCAAAAACATAAAAAAATAGAAAACAAACATAGCTGAAAAATCAAATACGGCATATTTGCCAAAAACACCTTTAACCAGAAATCAGAAGCTTAAAAAATTTCTTAAGGTTGTGTTTGGCAAACACACCTTAAGAACATAAAAAAAACATTTTTTTTCTTGACATAAAATGACATTGCCAAACACAGCCTTATAGAGAATGACTCAAGCCAACCGCATGGACTGAGCTTTCTAGACCAAAGGCCCAAGCCCACAAAAAGCCTAGAAACAACAACAAAAATTTAAATATCAAATGAAAATTTTGGCTTGAATCCAACAAAGAACACGAAGATAAAACCCAGAAACATGACTTCAAAAACAAAACATATTATATCAAATTGATGGCATATACATATGAGAAATTAACATTCAAGTAAAATTTTGGAGCTATATCATTACAATAATCAAACAAAAGCTATAATTATTTGATTTTTAAGCCAAAAATAAACGATGAAAATGAAAATCAAAAGCCATTAAATCGATGTTTTTAAGTCGTAAAAGCCTTAGATTAAAGACCAACGAGTATGCATGCATATGTAAAAACCATCAATTGAATAAATTGACACTGAAATCAACAACCTAAGGCAAAATTCATTTAAAGAACACCAATCCCGAATGCCTAAGAAATCTTAAACCCAGAAAAAAGCATCCAAACCTAAAATAAAGGACTAAAGCCTATTCATGCGAGTCACATACACACATATTTACATACTTAAACCTTCAAAAGCAATGAAAAACATGTAAGACACATATATCTAATTCTATAACCTACTATCAACAATCAAACATGTATCTATTGTTTTTATCAATTTAAAAGCTCATTTAACATCACAAGCAACATCAAAATGATTTATATGAACTCTTAAAACTGAACAAAAACTTTTAGAATGGCTAAGCATTTCTTTATGTCTCATTTTTGCAAATAACCATCAAACTATAAAATATTATGTCTATGCTTTAAAAACAGGTATTCAATCATCTAAAGCATGGCATTAATCAACCATTAAACATCATAAAAAAAATTTATTAACAACAAAACAACCAATCATGTAACAAAATTTTATTTAAAGAAAAATGAAAATAAATGCTAAAAACAAACCAAAACAGAGTCAAATCATATCACAAACATCATGAACAATACTTGAATGAAAGAATCAAAGCTTGAAATGCAAAGAGGAGGGGTATTCTCAATGAGTTATACCTTTCTATCAAGTTGAATAACCTACCCTCAAAAGATGATTATGATTGGTTTCCATCCCTTTTTTGCTTGGTTTGAGCAGATTCTAATGGCTTTTTTCAAGAGCTTCTGACCTTCTTCTACACAATATCTTCTTTCTCTTTTCCTTTTTTTTTTACTATTGGATTAGTTTCTTTCGCAAGGTTTCTTCTCTTTTCGTGGTTTTTATCTCTTCAAAATCACTTTTTTTTTTCTCTATGATTTCTTCTCCTTTTATAACCTCAAAAGGCAGGTTGTTGTGAAACCACTTGTAGGTTTAAAACTAGATCATAAGGGATTCTTTCCCTTTTTTGTATTTGATATGTTAGGAGATGATTCTTCTCTCTTCATCTTCTTTTATTCTCCTGCTCCTTAAATGTCTAATAAACTCTTAGAGCTTCTAAAAAAAGTTGGGAACTTCACAACTGAACTTTAGCCGAAAATGATTGATTGTAGGTGCACTTTCCATGAATTACAAATAAGAGGTTATTAAAGCAAAAAAAAAACCACAGATCTTGTAGAGGGGTGTTATTTTTCAAATAGGATCAAACTATGATTAATTTAGTGGCTTGTAGGTTTCCCACCATCGATCCAAAATTGTGTGTAACATTGTTAAATTTTGTCGAATCAAACAAGGTTACTTTGGGACAAAAAGTTAAGGACTGTTGTTTTAATTTACATGAAAATATTAATAGTTCAACACATCTTATTCATTATTTAGTTGTGTAAATCCAGTGGTATTTCACTAAGAAAAGTTTAAAGATAAAAGCTACCTATGCTAGTATAATAATCCACCAAATCATCATCTCTCAATGAATCTTTGATCTTTCTAGACTGGTTAGATAATTTTTATTTATGTGGGGAATTGTTAGAAATTTATTTTTAAAAATGGTTAATAGGCACATTTGAGACCTAAATAAAAATGGAGTCCAATTATTTTTTTATGGTTAAAACCTTATTGGAAATTACTTTCCAATAAAAGTTCTTTGAAATAAAATATTAACATGATTAAAACAAATGGTAGATGAATAAAAAATTGATCTCAAAGAACCCCTGATTAGCATAGTTTTATGAAACCATAAACATTCAATCCCACATTGAAAAAAAAACAAAAAAAAAAGTTAGTTTATACAATGAGAAGTTGAAGAGTAAAAAAATAAGCCTGAACAAAATAGACTTTGGTCTTAAGTCATATGCTCGTGCTTGCTCAATTTAGCTTGAGCACGGGCATGGACATGGTTTTGGATTTCTTATAAAATAAAAAATTATTTTTTGCTAACTTATTTTGGATTTGGGTTTGAGTTTGTTATGAAATAATTTTTTATCCCATAAAGAATTATTTTACTAGACAATAGCTAGCTCATGAATGAATAGTATGAACAATAACATTTCACTTTCTAAAATGGTTTTATTTCTAAGTAAAAATGTATAGTTTTTAAAATAATTAATTTTCAGGTCATATTAATCTTTTATTATTGTTATTTTATTTCAGGTCATATTAATTAATTGTGTTCGATGTATACATTGTAAGGAGTATTGTATTATAATAAATAAGTTTAAAGTACACTATTTACTTGAATGCAAATCTCCTACGCATTCACAACTATAGCTATGATGTTAATATTTTTTTCATAATTATTTGTCCTTTTCTCTTTGTTAAAATAAATGAATGACACAATAAGTTAACAAAACAGCTAAATCAAATGGAGTTGTTTTTATTATTTATATAAATAGTGAAGTAATTAATTTTTTTTTCATTTTCAAGTTTTTTTCTTTCTTTTCAATTAAATGCTTCTATAGCCTAATTTGAAGAAATTATACTTGAAATTATAGTAAAAATACAAAATTAAAAGATAGGGAAATGAGATGTAAAATAGAGAGAAAATATACGACTAACCACGTATTAATGATAATTTTTATTTTGATCTAAAATTTATTTTCTTCATTTTTAGTCCTCGAGTTAGAAAGAGAAGAAAAAAACTCATCTGAAAATAGTGAGGAGAGAGAAAATAGTTAGTTTATCTATTTTTCAATAACTAAACTCATTATTCTTGTGTCAAAAGGTTCCATTTAATTATAGGAGTTCGATTATTATGAGTTTTGTCTATAACCATGTCTCAAGAAGGAGACCGAGTTCTATTTTGATTTTCATGATTTGCTTGATCTTGGTTTTATTAAGCAATTGTAGGGTGTTTTAGAATTGTTAGATAATTTAGGGTAGTTTGTATGTTGCTTATTAAGTGATTTTTGACTGGTTGAAATATGAATTTCCAACCCAAAAAGCTCATCCTTAAAATTTTAAATTGCTTGATGTTGTTTTTTCTTTTTTAAAAAAGGGATGAATGGCATTGATAGCCCATTTAAAAATAATAATAAACAAGGTCACGATGTCTAATTTCACCTCAAGCGTACTTGTATAGGCTTTTTTTTTTTTGCTTATTTGGATTTTTTTGTATTTTGATTTTTTTTTCTTATTATATCCTTCAATGTTGAGTTTATTTTTTATTTTTTTAATTTTATTATTCAATATTTAATTAATTTTGAATGAGATTTCATATTTTTTATTATATAATAAAAAATAATTGAACCTAGCAGAGTCTATAAGCTGGTTTGTTTTTTGTACTTGTCAAACTCGATAAGATCATATTAAAACAAATTGCACACCATTTAATTTGAGACCCGGGCTATATAAAAAGTTAGGTTTAGAGTTTTTATATTTGACTTGTTTTACCAAATTTCATGATAATGTAAAAAACATTTACATATTCTAAATATTATTTTTTTAAGTTTTAAATTTTTTTTGTCCATCTCATAATGTAGTGAGAGAAATAACCTATTATTTTAGATTTTCTATGATTACAAATGAGAGGTACCATTTATTAGCGCCCCCCTTCCCCGGGGTGGGGGGCGGCGGGTGATGTTGTTTAACTATAACAATAAACTAAAATATGTATATATCAACATAAGCAATGAACAATATTTTATCTATTTTAACTCTTTAAAAATCCATTAAAATAGGGTATTTCGTATTTGTATAGGGACACAATAGTTATTGACAAATTAACAAGGGCAAAAAATAACTTTTGACTTCTATTATTAACAATTACTTAATTAGCTTTATAAGAAAAAAAGAAAAACATTAACTTGGGTGCAGGGCCTTCTAATCATTTTTATATTTTTTTGCTAAACTACCATAGGAAGCAACAAAAATTAAGCTTCGTTCCAAAGAGCTTTTTTATCTTTTTATTTTGGTTTTTTATTATAATTAAGTTCATTTAAAAGCAATTCAGTCTTTTATAAATATAAAATATTACTAAAAATAAAAAATGATTGGCTAAAATATGGGAGTGCCCTACTATTTATATTTCATATTCAATTTAATTCATATTTTTTTATTGCTATTTTTTTTATCTTCTTTTGATTGATTTTTTTCTTTCAATTTCATCTTTTAATATTTGATTTTTGTGGAATTGGTCTTCATGCTTTTTCTTTTTCGCTTTTCTTTCTATAGGATTATCTAAATCCTTTGCTTATGGTTGTGAGGTTAACAGGTTAACCCAGGTTGACTTAGTTTTTTTTTAATTTACAGTTTCATGCCTCAATATGTTTTTTAGAATTTTTCTTTGTTGTTTTTTTTATTTTGCCTTCTATGCTGTCAGTCCTAGTCTTATGACCATGATCATGAATTTTGAAGGTTAGCATTGGTTGACTTTGTTTTTTTTTACATCCTTTTTTAATTATTATTTTTTAGTTTAATCTTTCAACATTTATTATTTTCAGAGTTAGTCTTTGTGCTTCTTCTTTTTTTTCTCACTTTCCTTTGAATGGGGTTATCTCAATCATGTGCCCACGATTATCAGGTTACCGAGTTAACCCTGATTGAGTCATATTTTTTTTGTTTATTTTTTTAGAATTATTTCTTTTTCAATTTCATGTCTCTGGATTTATTTATTGAGAATTTTATTTTTATTTTTTCTTTCTGCGCAGTAAGTTCTAGCCTCATGATCACAATCACGAGTTTTCAAGGTTAACACAAGTTAATTTTTTTAGGTTCTTTTTAAGATTTTTTTTTCAATTTCATCCTTCACTATTTAATTTTTTAAGAATTGATCTTCGTGGTTTTTTTACACTTTCTTTTCTACAAGGTTATCCCAATCATGAGTTCCTAGTCACTGGGTAAGCGGGTTAACGCGGGTTGATCAGGATCTTATTTTTCTTTTAATTATTTTTTTTTCAGTTTCATCATTCAATATTAGGTTATTTTATAATTAAGTTTCATAGTTTAATTCAATTAGCTTTCTTTTGTGACTTTTTTTTATACCTTTTATTGGCATATATAATAGTTTAATTAAATTAAAAATAATATATTATAAGAAACATAATTATTAAACACACAACTTAGTACATGACACGTGTTGCGAGATCAGATATTTTAATATTTTTTCATCATTCAACATTTAATTTTTTTTTAGAATTGATCTTCATGCTTTATTTTAAATTTTTCATGGGGTTATCTCAATCATCTGTCCATGGTTGCAGACTTGCAAGGTTAACACGTTTACATGGGTTGACATAGATCTATTTTTTTTAATTGTTTTTTTTTTCCAGTTTGTCATTCAACATAAAGTTGTTTTATGGATGAATTTCATGATTTGATTCAGGTCACTTTCATTTACAATTATTTTTTACCTCTTATTGGCACATATAGTTGTTTCATTAAATAAAAATAACATTATAAGAAACATAATTATTAAACAAAACTAAGAACATGACTCGTTTTGAAAGATCAAATATCCTAATCTTAGTTATCTCTTGAACAAATATCGATTTAATTAATTAAATACAAGTATAAATACTTTGATTTGTGATTAAGGATTTTTTATATAAAAAAATACATTGAAAAAACTTACATATTTATTTCTTTATTAAAAAAATAACCCACCCGTGACAAAGCGAAGTACAAAACCAGTATATATTCATATACAAAGGGACGTTTGTAGTAGTACTTAATCACTTAAATACGGGTCGCTATAATGTGACCTATCCACATATTTTGAAGGGCTTAAATTGAAGAAAAATATCAAAGAAAACATAAGCATAGAATCTTAATCCAAATTCAAGGGCTCGTTTAAGCCACAATGGGCACACAAATTCCATCCTTTATTCCCTTAGTTCCAGGCAACCTGTCAAAATATGACGTGGCACAGTTTAGAGGGTGCGCGGAGCTTCCACATGGGACCCACGTGGGAAAAAGAAAGGGGGAGTTGAATCAGTGGGGTAGGATGGTAATTGAATATCCTATCATATCTTTTATTTTCCAGATGTTAGCACTAATTAACACGGAAGGTATCTAACGTCATCATATGCTGCAAAAGTATCCATCTCCTTCCATTCTACCACACCTAACCACGTTGCTCCCACCTCACCTGCTTGCCGTTGCCGTTCTCTTTGCGCTTCCTAATGTTTTTTTATTTACAAATATATAAAAATCAATCATTTTTAACTTGTAATTTTCGTAAATAAAATGAATAACCAATATAAAAAAGCATAATAAAAAACTTAATTTACTTGTGGTATATATTTTTCTTTTACAAGTACGAAAACATGCAAGTTTTTTTTGTCTAGCAGTTGCACTGGCTGCAAATAAACATGTTATATTCATTTATAACCGTCGTTAGATATAGTAATTGTACAAATTAATAGGCAGAAATTTTTAAATCTTACAATTTCTTAAATACATTTTTTTTCTTTTGCTTTTTGTTTTAATTAATGTGGATATCCGGGTCAGTTTGCACGCACCTTGACTGATTCCATAAGTCTAGAAGTTAACGATCATGTAAGCCTCCAATAGCCATTATATTAGCAAACATAGAACTCAAATATAGAATCATAAAAAAAACAAACCTTTTAGTTCCAAACTTTTATTATTAGTTATCTACTGTAAGCAATGACGGAGGCAGGAGAGCTGACAAAAACCACAGTCTCTGCAAGAAAATATTTTTTCCAAATCTTTCTTATAAATATTTATAATTTTAATAAAAATAACTAAAATTTTAATCTTTTAAAATTTATTCTCTTTAATTTTTTTTTCTTGCTCCACCCTTACTGTAAGGTTCTTTTGCCTTCTTATTCATTAGGGAAGCGGTGACCCACAACATCTATCCAATGTTCTGATGTAGATGGGCAGTTAATCAATGAAAATATGCCCAAAAAAAGATAGATTGCAATGAAGTGGCAGCATGATATTGGCTGTTCATCTTCTAATGAAAAGGGAAGCGCAACAGTGGAAAGCACCCGGAAATGATAGTATTAACGACCGCAAAAAAACCGACATGAATGGTAGAAACGGCAAGGTCTTCGATTAGAGAAGCAAGCCGTCTCTTTCTCTCCCCCATCATCGTGACTCACACCCCTTTCCTGATTTTCTCTCTCCCCACTTTCTCTCCCACAAAATAACTTTCCTATTACCTTTCAAGCACTGAGTTGAATACACACACACACCCATAAACCAAAACACTAACCTCTTATTTATTTACACATACATATATCCATATGAATGAGCATAAGCAACAAGGTCAGGCTTTTCTTGGAGGACTTGTTTCGCATCATCTTAGCTATTTCTACTGTTGTTGTTGGTTTCATGAGCAGCAACAGCAGAGTTTGCAGCGATGAAAGACCGTAGGAAACGAGATGTTGTTTCATGGAACAGGTTCTTTTGGTGCACTCTTTTTCTTGTCTTCTCTTGTGTTCTCTTCTCTGGCTTCACTTTCTCCACTTTTCGCTTCTTCTTCTTTGGAGGTAATAATCTTTTTTCTTTTTTTCTTGAATATTTGAGCTATTACCTTACATATTTAATTATCTTGGGATTAATTATTAAATTTTGATTTCTGGGATTTTTTTTTATTAAGATGTGTGTCGTTAGTTTCCTTCTGGGTCTCCCTTAAACCTTCCTAATTATTATAGCACATGGCCATCATTCATTTCTCAAAAAGGATTAAACCTTCCAAATAAAAACTGAACTTGCTAAGTTTAGTATATTACTTAGTAATAATTTGCTAAGTTTGTGTTAATTTTGATTTTTTTTGTTTTTTTGATATTTGAAACAGAAAAGTTTCACCCGGAAATTGTCTCAACATGGCGGACGCCGGCGATGGAGGCACTTTCCGGCGATTCTTCTGCGGTCCCGGCCCCATCAATTCGTGAAACAGTTATACTTCCAGACCAGGTTCTAGTTTTCCTAAAATACCCTCCATCGTCTCGGTTATTTACAAAAGAGGACCTCCTATGCGTTTATCTCTCGGCTAATAAATCATCATCCCAGTCGCAGCGCAGGCTGCCCCCAAATCACATAGACGGTAAGGATGTCGATGACCAGATCGTACGGTGTCCACTCATTCCACGTGGCTACACAGTTTCGCTAGCTTTGAAATCTGGCGGCTATATCCATTCGGGACCCACTCACAAGTGGGACTCGCTTGTCTATGAAGCCTTGATAGACCGTGATAATACTACAGTTGTTTTTGTCAAGGGGCTTAATCTACGGCCGGAGAAACTTTCTAACGCTTCAAGGTTTGAGTGTGTGTACGGCTGGGATTTTAGGAGACCCAAGTTTTTGCTACGATCCCAAGTCATATCAATGGCTCAAGAGATCGTACGGTGCAAGACCCCTTTGAGTGTGTTGGGTGCCCCACAAATGGTCAACAGCTCCATCAAGGCATCCATTAGAGTGAAGGGTAGAGGAACATTACACTCGATAGCCCGCCCAGGGCCCCGGTCGAAGCCCCAACCTGGTCCACCGGAACGAAAACCACATGAAATGTGCATATGCACCATGCTACGCAATCAAGCTAGGTTCTTAAGAGAATGGGTCATGTACCATGCCCAAGTTGGAGTACAGAGTTGGTACATTTACGACAACAACAGTGATGATGACATTGAAGATGTTATGGAGTCACTAGTCCAGGCGGGTTTTAACATTTCTAGGCATGTTTGGCCATGGATCAAGACCCAGGAAGCAGGGTTCGCACACTGCGCGCTAAGGGCACGAGAGTCGTGCGAGTGGGTTGGCTTCATAGATGTAGATGAGTTTTTTTACTCTCCTCTGGGGTTAAGTTTGAATGATGTGATTAGCAATCAATCGGGGTCTGGAAATAACGTTGCTGAGATACGCACTTCATGCTACAGTTTTGGGCCGTCGGGGCTCAAGCATCTTCCGCCACAAGGAGTGATGGTAGGGTATACGTGCCGCCTCGGAGCACCGGAGAGACACAAGAGTATAGTGAAACCTGAAGCATTGAATTCCACACTGATCAACGTGGTGCACCATTTTCATTTAAGCGAGGGTTTTAGGTATGTAAATGCTGACAGGGGAGTTTTGGCTATTAACCACTACAAGTATCAAGTGTGGGAGGTGTTCAAGGAGAAGTTCTACAGGAGGGTAGCTACTTATGTGGCTGATTGGCAGAATGAGCAAAATGTTGGGTCCAAGGACCGAGCCCCGGGCTTGGGGACCAGAGCTGTTGAGCCACCAGATTGGTCAAGTAGGTTTTGTGAAGTGACAGACACTGGGCTCAGGAACCTGGTATTGCAGAAGTTTATGGACCCATTAACCAACCATTTGCCATGGGAGGAGCTAGGAAGAGGTTATGGAAATTAATGAATACGGTTTTCGTACAGCAAAACAATACGAGGAGGATGATTATGCCAAAGGGTAAGGGATCTTCGTGACTTGTAAGAGAAATGGGACTTTTGATGTTAATTAAGATGTACAAATACAGGGATGGGTTTGTAGATGGATTCTTTTTGTGCAGATATGCTTAAAAACAAAGATGAGATGATGATACATGGAGTGGGACTGTGGATCGTATAGAATGTTGATAAATCATTGTTGCAATTATTTCTATTTTTCTTTGTAGGTTAGGGGACATAAAAACAATGCGTGCTTGCTATTTTCAAGGCTTCCAAACGGATTCAAATTATAATCGAAAGAAAATTCAATTGCCCAAATCCAATAATTTGATGTGCTCTAGCACTGCGAAGACATTGATTTTGAGTTGAGATTTGAGGAAGTGAAATCTAGGTGACATGTCTTATGACATCATTGTTGTCATTAATCTAAGCGGTTGAATATTGCAATTATGAAATCACAAATTTATTTATAATACACAGCATGCTAAGTTGTGATACAGGATAAACATATCTTAAATTTTTCCTTTTCTTTTAAAAACCCTGGATATACAGACTATTTCCTAAAAAATATTTAAAATATAAATCAAAGAAGCCCATACAATTATCTAATAAAATAAACCAACAACTATTTATGTAAATAAAAAAAAATCATTAACAATAATCAAAAGAGAAATTAAAAAAAAAAATTAGAAGATGAATGTAAGCTAAGATATTTAATATCACAATATGGGTTATTTACCCGGTTGTGTTTAATGAATTTATTTATAAAAATTAATTTCTCACATAAATCGACACATATAAAATTTATTGAATAAAATAAAAGAAAAATATTGCGTGCAAGGCTGCATAAATTAAAAATTTGTAAGAAAATAATTTTTTTTATTAAAAAATAAGTTTAATTTATATAAAATATAAAAATAAATTATAGATTAACCAAACTAACTTCATGAAAAAAATCAAACATGCTCTATATAATTAAAAAGTAATTATTATTTCAAAAAGGCTAAATAAATCAAAGAAATCACATAGAAGAAGTATTAATCAAAACACAAATGCAAAAATTATTTTGAAAAATACATATAAAAATAGTAATTAAAAAGAAATAAATAAAGATCCCAATTGCTATTTTGATTTCTGTTTCTAGAGTTTATTACTATAATTTATTCTTTTCTTTACTAAACTATATATCTTGCTTCTAAATTGATAATTACCTCAATTTTGGGTTATTTCCTTAAACTACATTGGACATTCTTATATTTGTATGATTATAATACATATAAGTTATATTTTAACATATAAACAAAAACTCATATTAAAAAAAAAATGTATTGCATCATTTTTTCTCTCTCAATCCATAATGGACGGTGAGAGATTGCGGAATACAAAGACTCGTCTTGGACACACACGTGGTAGATTTGCCCCTTCATATATATAAACATAAGCCCTTAATTATAGCCGTTGCAAAGGCCTCAATATCAAATGAGTTCAAACAAAATTCGACCGTTAGAAATAAACCACCCCTAAGCCTCCATCAGTCACCCCCTCTCTCTCAAGAAAGGAAAGCGATTTTTCCCATTCTTTTCTCTCGATTCAAATAAAAAAACCAAGAAAGACTCCAAAATGGTGAGTGAAGAACAAAAGGAGAGTCCTAGAGTGCGGATGCAATCAAACCCAGTTGACAATAGCCAAAATATGGAGAATCTTTTCAGTCCCAGATTCAAATCCGTGGCTGCCATGGCTGGTTGGGACGAAGAATCTATCCTTTTCGCAAGCCTTATTGTTGAAGACACGCCAGAAAGACAGTTCAAACATAAGAAGCGCTCCGATTTGCACTTCAAGACTCCACCTTCAACCAATACAAGAAGGTACTGTTTCCAACAAGACCCACCAAAAAGAAAGAAATAATTTTCTTAAAGTTGTGCCCCCTTTTGTTCCTAAGAAGATTTTGATGAGAAAAATCGAAACTTGGAAATCCTAGCTTTGATTTCAAATACTTACTCATTTCTCTTATTTCTTTTTAAAAAAAAAATGAAAGGGGAAAAGCTTAATATTTTCTTTGTCTGTTAGGAAGCGGAGGGATCAGAAGAAGAGTCCGATTTCAATTCCTGTACCTATTCTAAATCTTGACGAAGAGGAGGAACTTGTAATGAAAGGTACTTTCCCTTTTATCTTCTTGAAATTGGGTTATTTGTGCTCCAAGTTTTCAAGACTAAGAATAGAGAAAGTTGAATTCTTTTGATGTCTTGGGTGAAAAGAAAGTGAGAAAAAGAAGACGGAGCCGAGAATTGCTGTAGATGAAGAAAATAAATTAGGAGGAGACAAATTAGCTAAAGACAACCCTGATGCTTCTTGCTCAAACTCAGCTCTTCCTTGCATGGATAAACTTAGAGAAGAGCTTTCTTGTGCTGTAAGAGTCTATATTTTTCTTGTATTGTTTTCTGTTTTGAATTTAGTCGACTGAAATACACAACTGTGTTTTCTTTCTTCTTTCTTTTTTACTTTTTTTTTTCAATTGGGAATTAATGCTCTTGGTACTTTTGGCAGATTTGTTTGGAGATCTGCTTTGAACCGAGTACCACTTCTTGTGGACACAGGTAAAAGGAAAACACAACTTTGTAGGCTTTCCTTGTAAGAATTGGATCTTCATTTAGCCATTGATTTTACTCTAAGAGAGCAATTAAAGGGCATATTACTTTATTTGATTCCGATGAGGGCTTAAAATATGGGATTCTATAGTTGTGAGTTAGTTTGAACAGTTAGTTCATGCATATTGTATACTCGTTTCATTCTTATTCATGGAGTGGTTTCTCTTTGTTTGCAGTTTCTGTAAGAAATGTTTGCGATCTGCTGCTGATAAATGTGGGAAGAAATGCCCAAAGTGCAGGCAACTGATAGGGTGAATTCAATTACTATCTTTGAATTTATCAGTATCTAGGTTTAGTTATGGGGGATTTTAAAGTGGTTAGACAATTTTTTGACATTAACCTTGTTGTATTGTGGGAATTGCAGCAATAGCAGATCCTGTACGGTGAATACAGTTCTTTGGAACACAATACAGCTTCTGTTTCCTCAAGAAGTTGAAGCAAAGAAGGCATCGGGCAAGAAAAACCAGAAAGAGCATCAAAGCTCAGAAAGAAAAACCAATAATGATTTAATAAGCCGAAACGTTCGGCCTTCAAGAGTGTCATACAGAGACACAAGCGTTCAGCCTTCTAGGGTGCCAAACAGGGGAGCGATTACCAATAGAGGCATGTTGCGCCAAGATGACCCTTCTACTAGAGTGTCAAACAGAGATGCAAGTACGAGTAGAGATATGTGGAACCAAGACGAGGAGGATACTCCATTGGTGCAAAGATTGCGAAGAAGAGAAGCTCTTGAGCGGCTAATATTAAGCAGAGAAGCAAGTGGGAGGAGAAGAAGAGGAATACCAAGCCAAGATGAGGATACTGCATTAGCTCTAAGGCTGCAGAGAGAAGAGTTTATGGAAGCTTTTGGGGGAACTCAAGAGCAATCAGGAATCTCTCTTTCATCAGCTAGAGCAAACTTGAGAGTCATGGCATCTAGAGCCGCCATTAGCATTCATTCCAGAGGCCGGCCTATATAGTTCTTGAATGTAGTTCCTTGACATTTTGATGTACTCCAACTCACTACTGGTGGCAATTGTTCCACACCTAACTGCTGTCCTCATCTGTTTGCCATAATAAGCCGCCATTAGCATTCATTCTAGAGGCCGGCCTATATAGTAGAACCGCCATTAGCATTCATATTCTAGAGGCCGGCCTATACATTTCTTGACTGTAGTTCCTTGACATTTTGATGTTTGGTTTGTACCACCAAATCCTTGGTATTTTGAATGTAGTTCCTTGACATTTTGATGTACTCCGACTCACTACTGGTGGCAATTGTTCCACACCTAACTGCTCTCCTCATCTGTTTGCCATCATAACAGTGGCCTTGCTGTTACTCTTGCATTTGTGCCTTTTGATGTCCTTTGTGCATGTAAAATAAAGGGGGATGTTGAATCTGCAAGATTCATGGGACTGTGAACTCCCTTTTCCTTTGTTGGTGTCAACACTGTTTTGTTATTCATGATTTTAATGGAACATTTGATAGATATATATATATCTGTTTTTAAATATCTTATAATTGATAGATATGAACATGATATCTTATTTCAAATATATGTTTGATTTTTACACATTTTCCAGTTAGCTTCCTTTCTCTTTTTCTTTGTAAAGCATCAGTATGGGAAACATACTGACCTTAGAAACCAACTTTCTGGACAAAATACTAGCTGGACCCAGTTAAATAAGAAAAAAGCTTGGATAACAAATATAACATTGGACAGGAAGTAGCATTCCATATGCTCTTTTAGTGTGCCTATGATAATATGATGCATAATGATTTTGTAAAAAGTATTTTTTAATTGATAATTTATTAAAATAATTTTTTTATATCAATATATTAAAATCATTAAAAAACACTTAAGAAAACATCAATTTTAGATATAAAAAAAATTGAAAAGCACTTTTAAAAAATGAGTTAAACCGCAAAAACAAAGCATTTTTAATTAAATGGAGTACTTAGATAATTGTTAGAAATTCATTTTCAATGGAAATAAATTAATAGATATATTTGAGACTAAATTAAAAGTAAGATCCACTCACTTTTAACTATGAAATTTTGTTGAAAACTATTTTTTAATAAAAATATTTTAACATGAACATTAACTTATTTAAAAAAATTAAGGATGAATAAAAAATTAATTTTAAAGAATTCATGGTGGATATTTTTTATAAATCCAAAAATCCTCAATTCCACGTTGAAAGCTTATAAAACTCTTTTGTAGCTTATATGATAAGAAGTTGAAGAGTAAAAATTAAGCATCTAAAGCACCAAAATAGTTAGAGGAAAGAAACCGTATACTAAATGGGTTTTGGGCTTAAGCTATATGCTCGGGCTCAAATTTAAATTTGTTGTAAAATAATTTTTTGACTCAAAATTCTTTTTTTATTGAACTGTAACCTTCTTAAATAAACAATAACATTCCTCTTAAGTAAAAATATTTAGTTATTAAGAAATAAATTGTTAAGTTTTATCTTTTATGATAGGTAATTAAGGCAAAATAGTAAGAATTAATTCTGATAAATATTAAAATTAATTTTGCATTAATTTTGGTTAAAAAATCACAACAATAAAATTAATTTTGTATCAATTTTGGTTAAAAAATCATAATAAAAAAGGATTAACATAAAACAATAACTCTTGAACCTTCTCTCTTTTGCTTTTCCCAGTATTTTTACTCTGTTTTTCTTTTCGTCATTAAATTCAAGTTTTTTCATAAAAAATATTTTTGATTATGTTTTCCTAGTTTGTGGGCCTTGTTTAGTAGTGCAATTAATCAAGGTGTTACTATTGTAATCCTATAAGGCTAATTGCAATCAATCTATTTGCACCAAATTATGAATAATAAAAATTTAAGGATAAATGATACATTCCATGATAGTGACGTGATCTATATTTTTTTTTTAATTCTAAGTACTTCAATAAGTAAGTATACTAACCAATCTTGAAAAATTACTTCGTTAAACAATCATATAACCCAAATCATACATGCAATTATTGTAAAAACATAGATCGTTTGATTTATGTATGTCCTCTTAAGGACAAGAGATATAATATATGACTTGGGTTCTAAAAGGAACCACCACTAACCATAAAGGACCCAAGAAGGTATGGGTACCAAAAGCTTCAACTTGATTTTTATGTGTGTAGGAATCAAAAGAATATGGGAAGTGGTTCATAGATAGGATTTGCTCAAGACACATAACCAGAGATGATTCTTTGTTCTCAAGCATTACCAAGATTAACGGTGGAAAAATTATATTTACGAACAACTCAAAATAAAAGATTAGTATAGTTTGCAATATTGGAGTTAAATCTTCTCCTTTCAATAAAAAAAGGTTTCTCTTGTTAATAGCTTAAAGCATAATTTGCTTAGTATTAATCAATTATATGATAAAGGCTATAATATTGTTTTTTACTATGCATGTTGCTTAATCCTTGAAAATGACAAAGTTATATTTGTTGAAAATAAAAAAGAAAACGTTTATAAGATTAATATTAATGCATGTATGAGGATAGAAAGTTTTCTTGTTGCTAACATATATAATAGTTTTTTTTGGAATAGAAAACTAGGTCATATTAGAATGAATATTTTTTCTAAACTACTTAAGAATGAACTTTGTTTAAGAAGAAAACTAGGTCAAAGGTTTTTCTTATATTGCATTCAAGAAGAAAAAGTCATGTGATACTTGCCAAATAAACAAACAAGTAAAAACTTTGTTTAAGAGCAAGAATCACATCTCAACTAAAAGACCTTTAGAATTGCTACACATTAATCTTTTTGGACTAATAAATAAAAGATTAAGTGGTAATAGATATGTGTTTGTGATGGTTAATGATTTTACAAGATATATATGAGTTTTGTTTTTAAAATCAAAAGATAAATCTATTTTTGAAATTTGTAAAGTTTTCAAATAAGGTTGAAAATGAAAAATGTTTTTCCATTATAAACATAAGGAGTGATCATGGTAGTGAATTTATAAGTGATTTGTTTGAATTGTTTTGTGAAGAAAAAAGATACCACCATAACTTATACAAATTTGATTCAAAATTCGATGTTAATTTTTTTCTTAGTTATTCCTCCCCATGCAAAGCATATAAAGTTTATAATAATAGAACATTTTTCTTAGTCACATTTGAGAAAACTTAAAATGATAAAATTATTGAGATTTTATATGATATTAATAAAAGTGTTCCAATGATTATGTTAACATAATGGTGAGTTGGTAAACTTGATAAAAGACATTGATACAAATAAAGGTACTTTATGCTGCTAGCAAAATTATCTTAAAGAAGTGTGTTGCTATCAGGCCTGTGGATTATACCTTATTGCTTTATAAGTTAAGTATATATATATATATATATATAAGAGAAAAGTATTTTACTATATATCTCATCTCAAAACACTATAGTATTTTTTTTTCAATTTATATTTTTTTTATTATTACAAGTATACCCTCCAATATTAGAGTTGTTGGGAATTGAGCTTTATAATATCTTTCAATTTACTTTCTTAGAAAGTTATCTCAGTTTTATGATTTAGATTGCAAGTTTGACGAGTTGACTCAATTAACTCATTTTTTTCTTTTTCTAATTGATTTTTTTTTTCAATATTGAGTTGATTGAAAATTTAGCTTTGCGATTTATTTTGATTTATTTTTTATAAGGTTATCCATGTCTCATAACTCGAGTCACGATTTTGGCAGGTTCACTCTGGTTGAATCGAGTAATTCTTTTATGCTATTTTTTATTTTTTTTCAATTTTATCTTTCAATATTGGATTTATTGAAAATCAAACTTTATAATTTATTTTATATTGGGTTATCCCGATCTTAGACACGAGTCGCTAGTTTTACAGGGTGACTCAGGTTATTTTTTTTCCTTTTTTAATTTTTTTTTTCCAATTTAATCCTTCAACATTGATTTTATTGGAAATTGAGCTTCATAATTTATTTTGATTTTATTTCTATAGGGTTATCATGGTCTTATGACCTAGTATGTAGATTTTCAAATTAACTTAAGTAAACTTAAATCGATCCAATGCATTGATATTTATTAAAAAAGTCTCATTTGAATATTTATTTTGAGTCAAACTATGTTTTTACGGGTCATTCAAGTTGTTTTTGAACCCGTCAAGTTAATTGGATCATATCAGGTTAATTCCCAAATGGTTTTTTTAAAATAATCTATTAGAAAAAACATTAGTAATGCCTAGATGTTTTTTACATTAACAGTTTTTTTATTAGACCTGCAGCGTAGCGCATGGCAATGATCACTATTTACTATGTTAGGATTAAAAGATTAAAAGACCGTTTGGAATCCTTTAAACTGATTTAATTAAGAGATTTTAATGAAATCTTATGTTTGAAATTATTTTGAAAGTAAAGAATTGAATTTCATATACAGTTCATTCTCTAAAAACAGTACAAAAGTAAAGAAGAGAAATTGACGTTAAAATTAGCTTCCCCAAAATACTCATATCTGTATTTTTTTAGAGACCTTTGAAAGAATAAGATGAAGGTGATAAGTGTAATATAAGAAACAAAATGAATTGAATTCTATCTCTTTCAAACATCTAAATTTAAATTATTTATCAATTGAACTCTATAATTGAATTCATCTATAATAAAAAAAAAATTAATTATAAACAACTTAATACGAGAATTTTAAGGTCCATTCATTAATATAAAACTATTTTTTTATTTCTAGTTTTCTTTTTGTTTTTCATTAAAAATGTATTCATTTTTTGAAAACAAAAACAATTTGTTTTATAAAAAAGTAAAATATGCATCAAGATTATAATTATTTCTCATATAAAATCAAGACCATAATTTATAATAATAATCTTAATATTTTGTATTCATAATACTTTTATTATATAATATTTATTTTATTTTATTCAAATTATAGTGTTAACTTAATAAAAATATTTATATTAGATTCATAATAAAAATTAAATTTATGATACTGATTAAATAATAAAATGTTAGAAAAAATAATAGTTGTAATACCTTGCATTTGTAAAAAACAAATTGTATACTAGAGAAAAACACTATATTATTCCTGTTTCACTTTTATTTGAAAAATAGTAGAAACTTGTAAAGAAAGATTGAAAATTCTCTAAAATATGTTTTTAAAACTCGGTATAAATTTAGAAAACTAAAAAACTAGTTTTTAAGGATAGAAAAATATTATATTTGAATAATAAACTCTAGTTTTCTTCACCAAGGACATTACCTTTCTATCTTGTAGTGTGGCTAAGGAGAGTACAAAAACCTCCGGCTTGTTATTGCTTAAGACGTATTGCAACAACCTTCGACTTTGCTTCAACATGTTTCTTGGAGCAGTATAATGAAGGCTGTATTTTTTTATAGCATATTTTGAAATCTTGAAGGTAAAAGAAGTCAATTATATATATCCTAATAATTTAACATCACATAAGCAACCCCCCTAAAAAAGATGAACATAATTCTCAGGACTTCACTGAATTTCATCCCTGAAGATTTTCAATTGAATCCTCAGCTTCTCGTCCCACCTCCAACTTGATCCTTGGTTTTAGAATTTTTTAATTTACCCCTTAATTCGTCTTTAAAATTCAAATTTCTTACAATTAAACTCCTGATTACACCAATTAGGCTTTTAAAAGTTTTTAAACCAAATCTCTTCTTATCCCGAAAGCATTTTTGGATTTTAAAAAAAAATACTTTAAGGATCCAAAATTAGGTTATGACACCCTCAATCCATATGTGATTACATTGATAAGACTATGTGATCTTACATTTAGTCTTCAAAACAGAATGGAAAGGGTGTTTACATGGTGACAGTGTAAGAAAAAAAGGTAGAGAGAAACTAAGCAATCCATTCGGTTTAAACCCCAACAACTTTACCCTGACCAAGCCATTCCATCCATGCTCGAATGGCCTAAACCATCATCCTAAACGGACTAGTACTCACATGTCCATAGGTTAGCCTAAACATATTTACTATAGGTTGACAACCTCATCCATGACATCATGTGCCTTTTAACAACCATTTTTTAGGCTTGACTTATAAGAAGTCCAATCACTAAAACACACTATAATACATAGTGATGAGTTCCAAAAAAATCAATATGGCATTGCATTCTCCTTAACTTATATGGCCCACCTTTCTATTCCAATGACCATCTCCTACTATTGTGTCTCCTCAAAGGGCACTTCCTTTCTTTTCTATCACTCTCAAGTAACAACCTTTTCACCAATGGCATAATAACACATAACAACCAACATACTTGCGATGAAAAGTAATTATTCTTCATTATTACACCACTCTCCACTAAATAAGTTGACGTGACTAAGGTCTATAAATAAGTCAGCTTACCACATAAACAAATTCATTCAAGAACTCTTTTTTAAAAATATAAGTTTATTCAATAATATAGAACTACATTCAGAGCACCAGAGCATACCACACAAGGCTATAGAGTCATATTACTTTTCCCTTGCTCCTATTCCCCTCTCCATGTATTTTTCCTATTCCTCACATTATTTTCCTAATCAACATACTTATTTACTCCTACATTTACTAACTTAAGTATCAAATGGTCCTCTATTCTGATAGTAGACTTGTTTTTACAGGTAGGTATGGAAGCATAGTTTTGAAACCCGGCCGACCCGGTCCTGGAATTGGGCCGGGTCTAAGTAAAAAACAGTTAGGGATTTGGCCTGGTGAAACCCGGTCGACCCTGCGGGTCGACCCGGGTAAACCCGGCTGAGACTCGGCCTTATTTTGTTTGGCAAATGTCTTGCTTTTCATCTTCTCGTGGCTACTGCTATAAACTTCTTGTTACCTGGAGAAGTAGCTGGGGTGAACGCGTGAAGATCAGGTGGTGTAACTCGCTCGACGATCACTGACTCAATCGAGATCGGTCCATGATTTGGTAAAGTCGCCTTATAAACACTTATCCAGTTATCTTCTACGCTTCTTCTGTGGAAGTACAAGGTGGACTTGTCGACCTAGCTCAGTCAACCTCCGTGTTCAACCACCTTAACTCGGTTAGTCCCATCACGAGTCAAGAATATATAGATGTTTGTGCTGAGTTCCTCCACTTCACTGCTCCATCATCTCTCTCCATAAGAAGCGACAACTGTGTAAGTGCAAGAAGGAGAGATTGTAGGGCTAAAATCAGCAATTCCATGTGGGGTGAGTCTTTGAGTCACCCCGGTTGTTAACTCGGTTACGTACACTGCAGCCCAACTCGTCTTTAACTCGCCTGGGTTTTCATGTGTTGATATGTATACTAATCTCCATTCACAATTAAAAACATGAAAACCCAGGCGAGCCAAGGATCATTTTGGCTTACATCTCTTTCTTTACCAAATAATCTTCACTCATAGTGGGCTTATCCTTCATCAAAATTCCACCTTTTCCATTCAATAAAGGAACTTGTACATGTTTAGGAATTTCAAGGGCTGACCTTGATCCAATGTATCATCTCTTCCTTCTGGCTCCTATAGCTTATAGATCTTAGGGATGGTTTCCAATAGGCAACCTTAGAAGCGAAGAGATTAAGGAGAAGGGTTACTTTATTGGGATTTTTTTGGGTTGACCCGGGTTAACCCGGGTCAACCCATTTGACCCATGACCCGATCATTAGACCGAGTCGACCACCTGGTCGGGTTTAAAAACTATGTATGGAAGTCACCCTTTCAACCTATTAAGTAGTGGCTAAATCAAGTCACCTTATCAATAAGGTCAAGCCTGGTCACTCCATTAATCTAAGACACAATCATAGAAAACCCAATCTAGTCTTAAGGTTTCATGAATTCATTGTATAATTAATTGACATTAGATCACTCGATGCAAAGACGATGGTGGACTTGGAATTTGTAAAGCTCAAATACTAAATACAACCTTGTTAAGCAAATTCGACATTGCATTAAAATCAAACAAGATAAGCAAGTCTTGAATGAAATCATCAAACTCATTAGTAGAGAATATTAGAATAGAAGTATAACATGATTTTGGTAGAGTAGATAGATGCAATATGTTTAAAGGCTTTAAAATCATACAACAATCTCTTAGACAAGTGGATAAAAAAAGTATCATTATACCTCTTTCTATTTTGAGTGTCGTTGTATGTTGGTAGTTTGATCATAAGATCAGAGTGGATAACTAGTCTTAAAAGCAAGATTTCTAGCCATTCTCTCTTTCTTTTAAAGGTTAAAAGAAAGCTACAATCTATAATTGATCGAATTTTTGTTCATATGTTAGTTTCAAATAATTAGAGGAGAATAATAGAGAATCAACTGAAAAATTAAAAGAAATAAACAAAAGTTGATGGAACTCATCTATCAGAGGAAAAATTAGTAAGCTCTAAGTAATGTGTAATGTATATATAGTGATGTCATAAAATTCAATATGCTCAGGAATGAAGTTATTTGGTGTTTGGATAATAGTTAATCAAATGTTCAAGTCAATATTTCCTTTTTCTTAGTACAAGAAATACATAATCGATAGTAGATGTTCTTATACTTGTAAAATAGTCTTTCTTGGTAGGATTTAGGAACCCTCTATTGATAAAGTCAGTAACTTTAAATAAAAATGGTAATAAATGAAAGAAAGAGATTTAAACTCCAAGAACAAGAGTGTTTATTCTTGTTTTTATTTTATGATTAATGCTCTTAAAGGTTAAGATATATAAACTTTGAAAGTAGAAAAAAAGTGAGCCTTTTACCTAAGTGGTTTCAGGGGGTATTTATACTCCTTGAACCTTGTCATTTTGATATAGTGGATGGACTGGAGAATCATTTTTTCTTGATGACAATAATTAGGATAAAGATCCCCTACATATCATTAATAAGGGACAAATACTAATTAGAGATAAAGATATCTTACATATCATTAACGAGGGACAAATATTCTTTACATCTCATTAATGAGCATCAATTAGATGGAAATGTGGTAGGCCCTTTAGGATACCCTTTACACATCTATAGGTGTAGAGAGATGATTATTTCTTATATGAATAGATCATGCTGATAATCTTAAGATAGAACCATATTGTCCTAACATGTATCTGTAAGACTAATTAGGTCTGGTACGTAGCCAAATCTATAGAAGATGGGTCTGATAACTTGTCGGACTCACGATGCCTTAGGCCCAACTTATGTCTGAACACGTGTATATTAGGTCTAGCAAGTTGTCAAACCTCCAATACCTTAAGCTCAGCTCATGGTTGAACCCATGTATATTGGGTATGGAAACTTCTTAAACCCACGGTGCCTTAGGCTCACCTCATGGATAAACAAGTATATTGGGTCTAGCATCAGACCTACATTGCCTTGGGTTCAGCTCACGACTGATCCCAAGTGTATTAGGTTTGGCACTAGACTTACGGTTTCTTGGGCTTAACTCACGACTGATCCCAAATATATTGGGTCTGGTAACTTGTTAAGCTCATAGTGCCTTGTGCTTAGCTCACAATTAAATCTAAGTGTATTGGGTTTGATATTTTACCAAACTCACGGTTCCTTTAGCTCAGCTCACGGCTGAACTCAAATATATTAGATCTGGTATTTTGTCAAACACACGATTCTTTGGGAACGGTTCATTACTGAAACCAAGTATATTATGTCTAGTATTTTATCACAGCTATAATTTCTTAAACTCAGCTCATGACTGAACTCAAATACATTGAGTTTAGTATTTTGCCATACGCACATTTAATTGAGTTATGGGTTTGGACTCTTATAAAATACAAAAATATTAAATAAAAACTACTAACGCATCAATATAGAATTTCCTTTGCTGGCAAATGATGGCGGTGGTACTCTCAATGAATAATAAAATTTTGAAACATGAACTTCTTCTCTTTTGTATTGTGTTTTTTTTAATTGGAGAGGATAATGTTTTAAGGCAATCTACCAGAAAATAATTAATATATAATTTTTTGGGTGAAAAATATTCATTTTCTATTAAATAATCCTTAATTTGGAAGGTCTAATAAAAAAACATTTGAAAATTTGGGTTCCCCCTGCTCTTCCTAGTTATTCTGTCCACTTTTAAAAAATTGTTCACCTGTTTTTTTTTTTAATATAAAAAACTCCTCTCTGCCATTTTCTGCTTTACTCTTTTTACAAGAATCCTAAAGATGAATTAACAAGTTCAGTGAAGGCGAACCCCACACACAGTCCATCTGAATGACTTGTATTTGCAAGAATCGGCCTCTCCTCAAACTAGTAACCCCTTAGGCCTTAACCAGTGATTCTCTTATCTTCCCTACAAAAGATGGAAAATATAAGATTTTATTATTATTTAAAATGAAAGCACGACAGTTATCGGGTTTGATAAATATCACGATAGTTGCATTTAATTTAACAGACAAGGAGATGGAGCTGTTGGGTGCAATTTCTTGCACCTGGCCTCTTTGTTCAGAGGCTCATGCCTGGAACGAAAAAGATCATTTGCCAAGACACTACAAAAGGAGAGTGTTGCTAAACTGATGTTGTAGCCATGGATGTTAATTTATATAACTCAATTGATCAGTATATCAGAGATAAATATAAAGGAACTCGCAAAACAGATAAATTCAGAAAAACAAAATGCATTAATAAAAATCAAGTGAAAGAAAACAAAATCTGTCTCACACCATCATTACAGCATCTAACTTAATGAGCCTCTATTCTCCAATCTGCTGCAGTTCTTCACGCCACTGATTCATCACCAGTAGTTTCTCTATTATACTCTTTAATACAGGCGCACTTACCCCACACTTCTGATCTGCAAAGCAGGATCTACCCTCTTCAGCAGCCTTGCAAAGCTGTGGATCCAATGGTACCTTCCCAAGAAAAGGTACTCCCATCTCCTGGCACATTTGCGTTGCACCACCACCGCTGCTATCAAATACTTCACTGCAGGCAATCAAGTCTAGCATTTCTGGAGCTTTCTCTCTCATGTACCCTAAAACTCTTTCTGTAATATCATTTTGTTCACCATTCTCCGTCAACTTTGCAAACCTAAAATCTGTCAATCGCTGGCACAAGCCACTCATGTTCTCAACAACCCCAAGAACCTCAACTCCAACTTTCTTGCAGAAACTCACTTCTTTTCGCACATCAATTAAAGAGACTTGTTGTGGAGTCGTGACAATAATTGCACCATCTATTCCAGTAGCCTGAAGGTATTGGACAATTGAAATGTGCTCATCAGAAGTCCCAGGCGGGGCATCAACCACAAGAAAATCAAGCTCCCCCCAATAAACATCCTTCAGAAATTGCTTGATAAGCCCATTTTTGCGGGGCCCCCTCCATATGACAGCTTCATCTGGGTTCGGAAGCATGAATCCAATGGACATGACCCCAAGGTTTGATTCAACATAGACGGGAGACCAGCCAAGGTTGCTTTGGTGAATTTCTTGACCTTCTAGGCCAAGCATCTTGGGGATACTTGGGCCACAGATGTCAATGTCCATGAGCCCAACCTGGAAGTCCATAGCTGCTAGTGCGTATGACAGTTGAGCAGAGAATGTGCTCTTCCCGACTCCACCCTTGCCTGATAAAACCAATATCTTGTGCTTCACAGTAGCCATACGTTCAGCAATTGCAACCAAGTCTGCAGAAACCAATATATCAAACATTAAGTAAAGGACCTAATTTTGAGTTGAGACAAAATATGGAAATCAAAGCAGAACAATCAGAACAGCTCTGTCCTACAATTTCCACTTTTATTTTCAAATGAAAGAATTAGAACCAAATACAGTATATAGTGTCAAGGTTAACAGAAGGCACACAGACATTCACTCCTTCACTGACTAGGTTAGAGATAGGAAATACAATCAAGTCTTCAATTTAATGGGACAGGATAACCAATGGGATTCTAGAAGAAAGGGATTGCACTGTTTGTGTGGTCTATTGAAACCATTAGACTAATAAAGTGTCATGGACTTTGGCTTTTTACAGATAGAAAAGAAAATTTTCAACAGCATCTGTTAAGTTTCATGTGATTTCTTTCATCCAGTGCAAATATTTTATACGAGGTGTCAACCAAAAGTGAAGATACAGAATATCTCAACCAAAAGCCTAAATTTGAGCTGGAAAAACTCGCTGAATCAAACCCATTAAAAAAGGCTTTCTTCAATTTCTTTTTGCCTACAAAAGTTCACTGAAACTAAATTTCAATTGCAAAAGCAACAAACATTGAGTTGAGTTTGAGGTCTCAAGCTTTCTCAAATCTCAACAGGCATCAGTCAAGATTATGAGACTATTAAGAGGAATGCCTCAGAGCTAATGGAATAAAATCACAGTTTGATAGTTTGTTTGGGGGCCATAATGGCTAGATCTTCCATCTGTCTTTGCCTATGTTTCTTTTGCTAATTTTTATTCTACTTTTTCTATACTTGATCTTCTCTTTCTTTCTTTGCGCTCACCATTCTCCTAACAAATCTCTTAGCAAATTCTCATAGTCCTAATTCCCCTTCGAAAAAAGCCAGTTTCACAAAATCCTAACTGTTCTCCCATTAAACCTTTCTGGAAAGACAGTTGAACATCTCTGAAAATGGCAAGGCTGTCCTCCATCATAGAGCAAAAACAACTGGTTTTAGAATATGCAATATACCTAGCAACCAACTTTTTCTTTGTATCTCTCATTCAATTGGGGTAAAACTTTAAAACAGGTGATGCATGCTATTTAATGAAGCTACAATATCATTCTTGTTTTCCTCGTTTTACATCAAGAGACCAATAATGTTGATTTTTTTTTCTGATAAAAGAAAAAAATTATACTGGAAAGAGACAATCAACATATTCAAAGAGGATATAAGGCACCCTCCAGAACTAAAAAGAATCAAAAGAAAAGCACAATAGCCTGCCAATGTCACTGAATATCAACTAACAAGACACTTCTAAAGATTCCAGCAGCTGAAGTTCATGCTGATGCCGAAAGAAAACTATCCCATCAAATCCTAATTGCCTCGAGAGAGAATGATCGCTAAAAGACTTATTTTGTCTAAATATCACAAGCAACACATCTCCATTGAGCCTTGCAATCTATCTTCCTCAAATTCTCTCAAATACCTCGATAAACTCCATTATAATTAGGACCAATCATGCTTCATCAAAGAATCTATTCCTTGGATCCTAAGCTAGTACTCGTGCTTATCATATCAAATGAACATCTGGGCAGAGGGACCTACAATGCCTCCTTACTAGCAACAAATATAAGTAAAGCCATCCAGATAGAAACTCAAACCCAGGATGATACACTGGTTTTCCAAATACAGTAGTTAAGAAAGAACTATAGAAAGTTAAAAAGAAAACAAATTACAAGAAAAAATACCGAGCCCCTCTTACACCCTATAATTTGACATTGAAGTGAAATGAAAAGAATGAAGAATCCAAAGCTATGAAAGAAGATCCTGGGCCTATCATTTAGATTTCTAAAATAATCAAAACTTCAAGAAACTTTATCCCACCTCCGCATAGTAAAAACTACAAATTATTTCATTATCTATACCAGAGAAACAATAAAAACGGGAAACAGTCAACAAATGGAACTCACACACCTCCAAGTCCCTCAATAAAAGAATTCAAGAACCACTAACAACTTAATGTTCAGTTACAAAACAACTTTTCAATGTTTAAGGATTTCAATTTTTAGGATCTACCAAGACACCAACCAAGCAGTGATTAAGATTTTAATTCACTATAAAGGCACCAACATGTCTGTTGACATCGAACCTATCGCCAAAAGTACATCAGAAGCCCATTAACAGCTGTAAGACTGAGGTTCCACCACCTAGGAAAACCAACTACATCGATGTCACCTATCCTGGACGACAACCAACTTATGTACATGCATGTCAAAGATGGAAACTACGAAATTCAAGTGCTAATTCCATCCGTACAGTAAAAGCAAAGGTTATTCAAGACAGTAGAACTCGAAATTAAGATGGGCCAATTTGAACCAAAGGAGAGCGTCAATTTCCTATGCTAGGCAATTTCAAGAAGTTGTTACTGCAAGTAATTCAAAGCAATATGTGTAGCAAGCAATATCACATGCACCAATCTTCAATTTTTAGCTGGAAAAAGGAGAGAAAGGAGAGAGACCAGGGTCAGGGCCTTTAGGGGCAGTAGCACAATCTTGTTGATTAGGACATCCTTGACAAGAATCGGATTTCCCAGCTAAATCAGATTGAGGACCTGGGCAATCTAAACAAAACCAACACCATTTTTTTCTGTTAAATCATTAAAACCCTAAACACAAATAATTAAAGACGAGAAAAAACACCTACGTTCATTGGCGTTTTCTGGGATTTCACCGTTCTCCATTGTTGTTGTTGGCTTTGATGTTGATGACGGTGCATGTACTGTTGTCGGCTTGTTACACCATAGAAGCAAGGTTATATAACACGGCCCAAGATTCGACCATGTGTTGGTTGCACTCGATTTCAAGATATTTTCTAAAAGATTAAAAAAAAAAAATCAATTTAGATTTTGATCCATTGATTAAAAATCGAGTCGGCTAATTTACAAGTATTTAATTTCACTGCATGCATATTTAAAAAGAAAAGGAAGGGACTAAGCCCAAGCACAAAGGTCCATTAAGATCTCTAACCAGCTCCATAAAAGGGCCGAAAAGCCCAGCCTCGTATATGTAAACTGGGGAAAGTTGTGGAGATATTTGACCGCCGCTTGAATTGAAACAATGGTGTCTAGGGTTAGTGGTTTGATCATTGATGAACTATTATTATTATTATTATTATTATTATTAATTAGCCATAATAACATCTTAAGCTTTGGATGGGTTATGATTTTCTTTTGATTATTACTGGTGATTTGTATTATGCCGGGTCAAATTTTTTCTAGCATAAAATAATGATATCAAGATGATAATAATCAAAGTTAACTCGGGTTAATTTTATTAACATATAACTTGGGATATGAGATTAAGATAACTTGAAGAAAAAAAAATACAAAGTTCAAGGCTGAATAACCTAATGTCAAAGGATAAAACAAAAAAATGAAAAAAATTTTGAAAATTTTTTTTGAGCCAAACTGAATTAACTCAACTAACTCACCACCTGTGATATGAAATCAGGATAAGAAGATTGGATTTTCAAAAGAATGACCTAGCAAAAAAAACCAAAATTAAATAAAAAAAACATTGAAAAAAAATAATTTGAGCTAACCTAAGTTAACTTGAAAAGAAAAGGAATTTGAACTAATCCGGGTTAACTTGACTAACCCACACTCGGGATAATCTCACTGGAAAAAAAGAGGAGAGAAATGACAAAACTAAAGAGCCAATAATCTAATATTAAATGATGAAGTTAAAAAAAAAACATAATTTTATAAAAAAGTCAAGAGAAAAAACTCGAGTTAACCCATCACTCGCAATATGAGACCGGGATAAAAAAAAATAGACTTAGAAAAAAGATTGGGTTAGTCTTTCAAAAAAAATAGAAAAAAAACTAACCCGCATTCAAGATAACTCCACAAAAAAAATCATAAAGTTCAAGGGCAATAATTTAATGTCAAGGGATAAAATTGTTAAAACAAAATCAATTTCATTAAAAAAAAACATAAAGGGAAAAGCATGAGTCAATCTAGTTTAAGTCGACTAACTCATTATCTAAGATATGAAATCATGATAACTTCACAAAAAAAAAAGAGAACAAATAACAAAACTCAAGGTCTAATAACTAAATGTTAAATGATTAATTTGAAAAAATGATAATAAAGAAACTAAAAAAGGCATCAAATTTTTTATGAAGGTTCAAAAATTCGAAGAGTTTGGGTCTCGGTAGCCCAGTGCACCCAAACCTTTATAACAAAGCATAAACTCATGGTTCTGCAAGCTCAGGCCTACGCGCCTAAGCCTTATATTTTTTTTCCTTTTTAAAAGCTAGGCAACCTATTAACCTAGTCCCTCGTGCTTGTTGTTCACCTTTTTGTTTTTTTTATTTTAAAAAAATACAGATGATAAATTGTCTATCAACTTAAAATCTGGTTATCACTATAGTGGATGGAAAATCAATAAGGCTATTTGTTTTTATCTAAAAAACTATTTTCAACCCATTTTAACTTAAAAAACCTAATAAACACCTTTAGAATATTAAGAAAAAAAATCAATTTCTGAACCTAAAAATCTCAAGAACTAGTCCTAAAATAAAAAATCAAATTGGTAAAAAAATTTGCTCTCTCGACCAAGATCTATTTTTTAGGTAAGATGAAGGTTCAAAAACACGTTAATGGGACTTATCTCATTGAATAAAACCCAATGACACTAAATCAATATTTTTTTTATCATTAAAATATGATCAGCCAATAATTTTCTCTCTTATTTGTTATAATTCGGTGACTTTGTTTCTCTTCTCTCATATCCGGCCAGAAAATAAATGAAAATAACTTTTGGATAAAAAACTATAAAGAATGAAAAAGAAGAAAAAGGAAAATAGATGGACCAGCATGTATTTTCATGCAAATTTGAGTTTGGGCATGGTTATCTCTTTATTTTATGCTTTGGTCCTATTTTTTGGAATGTTTAATTTCTTAATAGATTTTTAGAAATTGATCATTAATTTGGGTATAAAAGAATACAATTGAAAAAAAAGGTTCAAGAGTTAAATTTGAAAACTTTTTTTTTTCCTGCTAATGTTAATTACTATAGTGCAAAGCATAGCCTATTTAGCATATGTTGTAAGAAGTAGACATGGGCAGAGAAGATTTAGTTTCAAGCAAGTGCAGCGCAGTGATAATTTGGGAGGTCAAATTTTAATGCAGGGAATTAGGGAATTATTGTTGTGATTATTTTTTAAAATATTTTTTATTTATAAATATATTGAAATAATAATTTTTTATTTTTTAAATTTTATTTTTGATATAGTATATTAAAACAATTAATTTAAAAATATTAAAAAAATAAATTTTAAATATTTTAAAAATTTCAGCTGCATCACATAAACAAACATACTGAGAGTTTCTCACCACTTGGATGCAACAAACATATTATTATTATTATTATTAAAAATATATTTTACTCTCATAATATCTTCGCTTATTTAAAAAAATTAATAGGTTTTTTTTAATATTAATTTAAGTTTAAATTTTAAAAAATTAAAAATAAAATAAACCTAAAATTAACAAATCCATTAGATGGGCGTTGATGAAGTACTTTTGCTTGTATTTTATTTTATTTACTTTGGCTAAATGCATGTCTTTTTAATGCAGGAGGATTTTCATGGGAAGTTTAATTTTTTTATTTTTATTTTTATTTAATTTAGAAAAATATTTTTTATGATGTTTTTATTTTTTAAAATTTTATTTTCGTTATTTATTTTTTTATTTAGTTTATGATTTTATTCAATTTAGAATTAGAATTAGTATAAAGAAAATTATTTAGTTTATATTTCAAAAAAATACCTAAAAATAATACATGACAATAGGGTTTCAATTTTCAAGTTAGAAGTTTTATATCATGATCTTAATCAGCGAAATTCGGTGTATTATTGTCTTTTTTGGATTGTTTCTTCTGCGTCACTTTTCTTCTTTTTTTATTTGGTTGCGTGTCTCTTGCAATTTGTAGGAGTAGGACCCAAATATTTTATTGTGCCAAGTCACCCCTCACCAGCGATAGCGCCGGAGTTTTTATAGGGAACTCAGAATTAACCTGATAAAAAGTAATTAAGAGAGAGAGAGAGAGAGAGAGAGAGAGAGAGATGGCAGAAATGTACTGCTACAGGGAGGCGTTGCCCTTCGCAGCCATGGTGACCATGGAGTGTGTCAACGTTGGCTTAAACACACTTTTCAAAGCAGCCACTTCGGCAGGCATGAGCTATCATGTTTTCGTTCCCTATGCTTATGCAGTAGCTGCTCTTGTTCTCCTTCCTGCTCCTTTCGTTTCCCACAGGTTAGTTAATTCCCTCTTTCCCTCTTAATTACCTAGTAAAATATAGTAATTGCTACATATATAGTTGGTTTCTGACAGAAATGCATGGACTAATTATCTGTGTTATGTTGCTTTGATTTTTATGCAGATCAAGAGTGCTTCCTCCACTGAGCTTCTCTATACTCAGTAAAATCGCTCTTCTCGGGCTTATAGGGTATACATATTCTTGACACACAATATCTATCAACTGGAATTGAAGTTCATGTCTAGCCTTAAATTAGTTACTTTTGGTGAAAATCAAGCGAGTACTTTTCTCTGTTTCTTATATAATGATGATTTGTTGGGTTGATGATGGATTAGGAGCTCGTCTCAGATCATGGGCTACACTGGTATCAATTATAGCTCACCAGCTCTTGCTTCAGCCATCAGCAACCTCACGCCAGCTTTTACTTTCATATTTGCCATCATTTTCAGGTACTTTCCTCTTCTTTTAATTTCTGTTATTTACATGAAGAATTCACCTCTGGTTTTCTTTTATGTGGAGCTTAATCTTCCGAGCCAGTTCACAAACAAGTGTTCGTTTATTACAAGGATTTTAGTTTTTATTTGTTAGAATCTTGCTTTTCTTTGATTGGTTAGAGCCCTCGGTCCCTCCTTGACCTAGCTCTCTTAACTTTTCCTTTATTTTGGTCTGATGCTCTTGGTCATGTAAATCGAAGAAGTGAGCTTAATTGTGCTTTTCTCAGTGTATTAGCACCTAGAATTAGAGTAAACTATTAACTAATTCCTGTTTTGAATAGAAGTTAAAAATATATTAAAATAATAATTTTTTAAAAAATTATTTTTAATATTAACATGCTAAAATAATTCAAAAATATATAAAAAAATAATTTTAAATAAAAAAAAATCAAGATTTACCTGACTTCTATTTAAAAAATCTAGGAGCACGTAGATGAACTATAAACATGTCGGGCCGCTAGTATTTTTTTTTCCCCGTCAAGATGTTTGCTGGGTTTTGGATTTTACATATATATATATATATATATATATATAACAGTCAAATAAATTAAGGAAGCTATCAAGTATATAATAATTGCTGGACGGTTTCAATTACTTTCGAAGTTGAGAGATGAAAGTTGTTCAAGTTGGAACCAGAATTAAGGATGTAGACTTGAAAAAACAATAAAGTTCTGATTCTCTAACCAAGTCGTTTCCTTTCAAGGACCACTCAACACAACTAGTTATTCTTCTTTTATATATTCACAATTATCTTTGCTCTTTATCAAATTGCTATCAAAGAATGGAAAGGGTTGCGTTACGAAGAACAAGCAGTCAGGCCAAACTCCTGGGCACCATCTTGTCAATAGCAGGTGCTTTTGTAGTGACCCTCTACAAGGGCCCGCCAATAATTATATCGCCGAACGCCTCCATTCCGCTCAGTCAACATCTTCACTCGACAAACAGCAATTGGATAGTTGGTGGCATGCTTCTCACTGCCGAGTATGTTCTAGTTCCGCTATGGTACATTCTTCAGGTATACTATATAGTATCACATTATTCCTTAATTTCTCTCGCTTGCTTTTGTAATCGCGTTAAGAATCTGGAATAATGTTTCTTGATTTACAGACACAGATAATGAAGGAGTACCCGGCAGAGTTAACGGTGGTCTTCTTTTACAATCTAACTGTCAGTATCATAGCGGCAATTGTAGCACTAATTACAGAAGGAACTTCGAGTGCATGGTTAGTGCGGCCAAATATAGCACTAGCTTCCATTCTTTGCTCGGTGAGAGACCATTGCGAGACAGACGATTTGCTTTTATTTGCCGTTGTTTGTGTGTGTGTGTGTTATATATATAGTTTATAATCCCCCTAATTGGTCTTTTGTGTGTGTATGCTTTGCAGGGGCTCCTGGGGTCATGCCTGAACAATACTGTTCACACATGGGCTCTGCACTTGAAGGGACCTGTCTTTGTAGCAATGTTCAAGCCATTGTCGATTGCCATTGCTGTTGCGATGGGCTTCATGTTCCTTGGTGATACTCTTTATCTCGGAAGGTTTGTCAAATCTCTCAACCTGATTTATATACAGTAACACAGCTATAGCTTGCTCCAGTACTCTAAGCTTCGTGATCGAGATGCATGAAAATACATAAAAGAAAATTGATTTTTGCTTCTTTTTTTCCCTTAGAAAATATATAGAAATATTATTACCTTTGGCTAGCATTATTGACATAATAAATTTCATTTTAGGAGTAATTCAACTAGAAAGTCTAGAGTCGAGCACAAAGTCTCAGAATTAACTATAACTTAGTCCCTGTAGGTTATTGAAACTAATGAATTAGTCCATGTAATTTAAAAAATAATTAAATAGTTATTTGACCAGAATTGACCGTCCTCAATTTAGCGGATTTTTTTCCTTTCAAAAATGCTTCTTTCCTAATTAATGAAGATAAACTTGGTTGAAAAACATAGATTAAATATATAGTTTTCAAAACTATAAGGATTAATTGATTAGTTTTGTTAAACTACAAACTAAATTATAATTAACTCCATAGTCTCCATCAACTTTGAGATATATGCAAGAAAAACACAAAGCTTCTTTATTTCGTGTGAATTTTTGCAAACTCTATCCTGTATTTTGCAGTGTGATCGGAGCAACAATTATATCTATTGGATTTTACACTGTAATGTGGGGGAAAGCCACAGAAGAGCTGGGTGATGATTGCAATGCTGCTAAGCCGGAATCCTCGTGTGCCCAGAAGGTCCCTCTATTACAAGGCTACAATGCTACGAAGCTACAAGATGAACAAGTATAGGTAGGAGCAGACATATTTTATATGTACATAAAATTAACGGCAAAAGCCAAATTGTTCAACAACCATCCAGTTCTTGGAAAAGAAAATGGCATCCATGGTCAGGCCTTGGTTTGTATATTGAGAATTGAGATCCTAAAACCCTCCCAGCTCTAGTCAGGCACTTGCACAAGTTCGCCTTGCAGTTTTGTCAAGAAAACCTTTCTTTGAAGGCTACTCATAGATGCGGAACCCTAGGTTTTAAAGGATAATTTCTATGATACTTGGATACAACATAGAGAGGAGAGAAGCATGAAAGAAAAAATTTAAAAATAATTTTTAATGGAAAAGAGAATTTTTGTTGTTGTTGTGGAATAAAATATGAATTTTTTTTGTAGCTATATCTCTGCAACATTAATGTAAGTATATAGCTATTATGTGGTATTTGATTACTATTTTTCGACAAAAAAAAATAAAACAATAGAGATAAAAATGTATTTGGAAGGCATAATTTTTTTTTTTGTCTCTGAGATAGTTTTATAGTGAATTTTTATATTTTCAAAACATGAGGAATAGAAAGGATACATTTTTAAAAATAATATTAATTATTTTTTATTTCTGAAATATCCCTGTGAAAAACTTTTAATTTCAAATTTGTCCATTTAAGACATATAAAAATAAAATGACTATTATTATAATTTTGAAACTCAACTTGATTGTTGATCTAAGTCAAGGCTTAGGTTATGGGTTGAAAGAGTAAACTCGGCTTGACTCGGGTCAACGTAGGAATAAAAAAGAATTAAAATAACTTTGTTTTGACCAAAAAATTCAAAAGAAAGTCAAAGGGTTTTTAACTCATGTTTTATCCGGGGTCGATTGGATTACAAATCGACCTGGGTTTTTAATTGAGTTAGGTTGGATCAATCATTTCTTTATATTTTCTTAAATAGATTAGTTTAAGCCTCGAGTCAATCAAGTCTTGGGTTGACTTGCAGGGACAATTCAGTTTTTATAATTAGAGTTATTATAATATTATTATTTTTAACATACTATAAAGTAAAGTGAAAAAAATAGTATCTAATTATTTATTTTAAATATGTAAATTTGTAAGTAATGCATATTAAAGGTAAAATAGACTTTGTTTTAATATTTTATTATGTCTTGTCTATCATAACCAAATATGATATAGATATAGTGTAAAACCTCAGTTAAAAAAAATAATAAATAAATAAAAATATATATTTCAATAAGAATTATTTTAAAGGAATATTAATGAGTTGATCAAACAATAAAAAAAATTGGTATAACATTTAAAATATATTAAAAGAATGAAGGGCCAAATTAAAGGACATTAAAATCCTTAGGGGCCAATTTGTAAATAAAAAACATAAGGAGTATAAATACTCCTTTTCCTCTCTCCTTGGGTCGGTTGTATGGTAGAGAAAGGGAGTTAGGTTTTTTGAAAATATTCTTCAAATTTCTTGATAAATTCCTTACAAAATAATGGTTTTAAGAAATAAAAACAAAAAACAGAGAGTGATTAGAGAGGAAAAGTGAGTGGCTTTGATGGTTTATAAGGTTTGGAAGATAAACTTTGGTGCAGAGAAAGAGGAAAGAAAAGGTTAGAGAAAGTTTGAATTTTCTTCCAAAGTTCTCTTTTATTCTTTGTTGTTTCAAAGTAAGAACAACTTTTATTGTGTTTGGTTTTAAGAATTTTAGCATATTAAGGTCGAGGTTTATAATGATGTTTGTGTATTATAGAAAGGAATGAATTGTTATTGTTATGATGATTTTAAGAATAATTGTTGTTAAAATCAAGCATGGATAAAGATTGGGTAAGTGAACGGTATAAATTTGAAATAAATCTTTCCCTTTCTTGGACATATATATTCGGCTAGAGAGGATGAGAAGGAGGAGAGGATTTTGTTTGAAATTTTGATAAAATTGATGAGTTGTAGGGGTTTAATTGAACTAATTATGAATTATGATTGAATTAGGTTGAAATCTAATGAATGTGTGTGTGTGTGTGTGAGAGAGAGAGAGAGAGTCCCTTTCTTGGACACATATATTCGGCTAGAGAGGATGAGAAGGAGGAGAGGATTTTGTTTGAAATTTTGATAAAATTGATGAGTTGTAGGGGTTTAATTGGACTAATTATGAATTATGATTGAATTAGGTTGTATCTAATGAATGTGAGAGAGAGAGAGAGAGAGAGAGAGAGAGAGAGAGAGAGAGAGAGAGAGAGAGAGAGAGAGAGAAGAAGAAGAAGAATTGGAAAATTTGTAATGAACTCTATTAAAAAATTATTTTGTAGCATTATAGGTGATAATTGTTGGGAAAAGAATGATCAAATTTATAATAAGAAATGCGTGTAAGAATGTAATTGTCCATTGAAAATTATTGAGTATTTATAAGATAAAAAAGGAGGGGCCAAACAAGGTCTCCAATTGTATTTATGAAAATGTTGATAATATTGGTTATGGTATAATAAGGGGGCAACATTGCAAGAAAGCCATAAACAGGAGGCGTAAGACCTTCGCGTGTAAAAAGTAAGTAAAACGGTGCCTAAAATCAATAATTTAGCGGTGTGTTTTATCTTTTGATTATTTATTGCCTTATTTTTAAATTAATATCAAGGGATTATATTATAATAATTTAGTAAAAAAAATTTGTAGAATAAGGATATTGGATTAGTCATCCAAGGAACTTGAAGACTAATGATAGTAGATAAATTAATATCGGTCATAACGGATTCGTCATGATAAAAGAAAATGATTTATATAAAGGAAAGGGAAGAATAAATTGGTAATTTAAAGTAAGAATAACAAATGATAGTAGTATTATGATAATTGGAATAAATTGATTAGTTACTTGAAAAAGAAAATGACTAATGATAACGATGAATGTCGTTGTCGGCATTCATTAATTACCAAGTAAGGGTAATTAGTGATATCAAATGTATTGATATTGACATAAATTGATAAGTCACTTGAAAAAGAAAGTGACTAATGATGACGATGAATATTGTTGTTGGCATGAATAATTAATGATATGAAAGGTATTGATATCGGCATAAATTGATTAGTCACTTGAGAAAGAAAATGACTAATAATAATGATGAATATCTTTATCGACATGGATTAATTACCAAGTGGGATAATTAATGATATCAAAGGTATTGATATTGGCTTAATTTGAGTAGTCATCGAAGGGATGGAGAAGTTGATAATGATAAATGTACATGTTGGTATAGGTAAATCACCAATTTGAATTATCAATAATATTATGAATATTTGGTATTGATAATCAAGGATAATAATAAATAAAAAAAAGGGGTTTTATATTGTGTTGCAATGATAAAGGAGATATTGATAGATTCTAAGACTGAAAATTATTTAGGCTCTGTTTGTTTTAACGTTTTAAAAATGTTTTTGAAAAAAATTGAAATTTTATTTTTTATTTTTTTCTTTGCTTCAAATTAATATTTTTTTGGTATTTTTAGATCATTTTGATGCGTTGATGTCAAAAATAATTTTTTAAAAATAAAAAAAATATTTTGATACGTTTTTGAATGAAAAACGCTTTCAAAAGCAACTGCAACCACAATCATAAACACACTCTTAGTGACCAAAAGGAAATACAATCATGATAGTAAATATTGTATCTTATTAATTATATATGTAAATATATGTTCTGTGTTATAGGTTCTTTCCAGATTCGTCCAGAATAGAGTGGATTGCGCTTATAATTCTCTTTTTCTATAGTTTAGGAAGTAATATAACTCCATTTTGAATTAATGTATTAGGATTGAAAACTTAGTAACTTAATGATGATGTTGTATGTTGAACTTATGAATAACTTTCTAGTTTATGTGTGATGACATGTAATTTTATTAGTTAATATTTTTTTAATTTGTTGGAATGTGATGTTTTTATATTTCCTTTAATTATATAGTTATAATTTCTTTAATTTCATAAGATAATTAGCAATACACTATAAATATTTTTGTGTTATATAATAAGTATAAAGAGTATATGTAAATCAAAATAGTTTAAATGAGATTGTAATGTTCAGTGAAAAAATATCCATGATGATTAGACTATGTTATAAAAGGATGTTTGACGCAAATATTGATAATGTCGATAACTTGGTAGCGTTACTGAATAGGAAAAATGTTGTCGAGATTTTCAAAAAATAAAAATTTTGGCAACTTTATTATTTATGTGCATGTTGAATTTCAGAAATGAAAAATTGAGGATGTTATAAACAATCACTTTATCTTGTATATCATTACCACACAATTCTGTCTCCATCTTCTTTTTTGTCTTGTCCCCTCCATCTCCATCTCTATCTTCATTGTCTTTGTCTCTTATGTTTTAAGACAGTAACCAAATGCTGCTTTATAGTTTAGTACTATGAAATTTTAAATGAACATGAGAAATGAATGATATTAACTCATTAAAACAAAAGCTAAAAGAGATTAGGAATTCATTGTGCATGCACTCACAATTTACTATGGATTCGCATAGTAAAATCATCATTTTGCCTTCCATGATTGAAACCATATAACTTGTTTCCGGGGGGAAAATTGTCATTTCCATGGGATCCAATTATCATTACAAGATTGAACGAGCATATAATGGTCTTGTGAAATCTATTTATATAGTGTGATATCTAAAATATCCTTAAAAGTCAAGTCTCTTTAACTGTTTGAGCAAGAGCATTTTTAGTTTTTTATCTATTTTAGCACGGTGTAATTACTAAGGTACCCTTAAAAGTAAAAAAAAATATGTAGCTTTGGTAAAGGGGTTTTTTTTCCTTTCATTATGATTTTTTTTGTTATTATCATATGGTGTTAAGGATACTTGGGTCTTTTAATAAATTAAATCAAAAGAAAAAGAAAGAGAAAAGTTATTGATATATGTGGGAGGCGTCCATGCCTTTTAGGTTGCAAGGCGATGCCTCATAAAGGCCAAAAGCTGGTAATTGTTGTCTTAGCCGACGATGCACGTGGAGGTGAATCAATAAGGGCAGCGCATGTAAAGCTTCTCATGATGGTCAGGTAGCAGTTGAATTTTTTTCTCTCCCTTCTTTTCTCTCTCTTCCCCTCAAAAAATGTGTAATCTCAACCATAACTAAGAGTGGTCCTCCATTTTCTTCTTATTTCAATTGTGACCCTCATTCTTTTAATTGCTCTTTATTTGTTTTAAATCCTATTTTTGATTAATTGTTTTTTAATTTCATCCCTTGGTATTTCATCCTATTTGGTATTTATGTCAAGTTTGATCCTCATTCTTTTGATTATTCTTTTTTTAATTTTTTTTATTACATCCCTTCATCTCTTCAAAAAATTCTTTTTAATCATTGAAAATGTATTTGTTTTGTTCATAAACCTTTATTCATCTAGAGAGAAAAGCACTATGGATATCAATGTATATTTTTGGTCTTTAGAGTTCAGATTTTTACATATTTGATCTATTTTGTTTTTTATGTTTATATTTTGATCTTAAGACTTTAAGTTTCTCATGTTTAAGTCCTTGAAAGTTGAGAAAGGAGTGAGAAAGTTGTTGAAAAGACTTTCAATCGGCCATAATAAAAGCCGACCTTGATATCAGTAGGTTTGTCTTGAAGAGAAAAGTTCGATGAAGGTGATTTGGGTCTTTTATCATGCCAGAATAAGTAGATCAGAACCCAAAAGGTTTTCTTATCTGATTATGAGTTTTTGTACTAATTAAAGCATGTTATAGGGTTTGAAATGAGATTATTTAGGTTTATATGGTATTGTTTAGGTGTTTATAGGTGAAAATGGATTGGAATTTGAGTTTCGATGATTCTAAAATCCAGACCCTAATTTTTAGTGACAATAATTAGTTATAATGGACGACTCGTTATTTTTCCAAGTTGATAATATGTTATGTTTTATTTTAATATGTACACACACACACACACACGAGGAAACCTTGTGTTTTATATTATAGGCCACGAGCACCAGACATCTTTTCAAAAGCTAGACATGCGACTGTGGCTTACAAGCCTAGGTGTTTTATATTATAAGCTACGAGCACCTGACATCTTTTCAAAAGCTAGGTATGTGACCCTGGCTTACAAGCCTAGGTCTGCCTAAACCTTGATGCATGTGGTCTTTCATCTTTTTTAAATTTATTACTTTATATATATATATATATATATATATATATATGAAAGTCTTTAAAAAATAGCTCATGATATCAATTGTTCTTTTTTATACAGACATGTGAATACTATCGAAACATGATTTTTTTTGTTCTTGGATTGAAATATTTTTTTTCTTATCATGATAAATTTATATTTTAAAAAACCATTTTTTTAATAATAAATATACAATCAATCCTCTTATCTAGACTTTGGGACCAATTAAGATTCCTGGTGATCAAAATATTAGGTGATGATTCCATGTTTTTTTTTTACTAATAAAAAACAAGAATTCCTTATTCTTTACACATATCTCAAACATCCCTGTCCAGGAAAATGATTGTTATGACGCAACACACGTGTGACACCTTCCATCACTATTCATTGCCATTTTTTCTCTTCTAGGTCCTTGATTTTTCTTCTTTTTTCATTTTGATCGCTAAACTTTGTTTATTTTCAATTTCATCCTTGAAAGTTATGTTACATGGTTTTATGTGTTAGAATTTGTTTCTATTTGCATTTTCTTGCATATTTATTGTGTCATAAAATATTCAAATGTTAAATTAAAGTTTGATTTTATGAAATAGGATTTTAAGTTATTGTTAAATAAAAAATAAAAAAAATAATCAAAATTAATAAAAACAACAATAACAACAACAACAACATATTTGTTTTTCAAAAGGGATAGAAAACTTCAATTTCATCCTGCAAGATTTAAAATATACATATTTGACCTTATTATTTCTAGTTTTTACATCTTGGTCTGAAATTTCATTTTTATTGTGTTTATATTCTTGAATGTCGAGAGAAAAGAGAGAATCATCTAAAAAATGAGTGGATAAATAAAGTATTTTACCTGTCATGTTTTGACCACAAAAAAATAAAACATGGTATCAATGAGTTCTTTTTAAAGAGGGAAGTTCAATGAAGAAACAAGCCAAAAAACTAAAATGAGTTTGGTTTGATTTTGGATTTTTGAGTTGATTAAAGGGTTTTTGAAGGTTTAAAATGTTTTTATTGAGATTTTTAGAATGCTTTTGAAGTATTTTTAGGTGAAAATAAATTAAAATTTTGTTTTTTGTGTCCAAAAACTTGGACCTTGATCTTTCGATCATTAGAAGTGATAAAAAAAAAAAGCTTAAGTAAATGAAATGTCATCTATTAAAATAAAATAAAATAACTATAGCAAACAACACATTGTCCACTTTTTTTTTAAAAAAAAAAACTATAACATATGCATGGACCTAAGTTTTTTCATTTTTGGCAAAGCACACGAGCTAACCTCTCTCATTAAATTTCATTAATTATTTTTTAAATTTTAATTTTTAATTAATATCATCTCTTATTTTTTAAAATTATTTAGTTTATTTTTTAAAATAGTTATTAATCTTTTTTAATTCTTTCTATAATTTAATAATACTTTAAATATATTATTGTAATTTATTATTAAATTTGTTTTCTCTTAAATTTTAGATAAATAAGTTGTATTTGTATGACATATATATAAAATTAAAATCATTTCTACATAGGGATCAAAACTAATCTCTAAGATATAAAAAAAAATGTATAAAATAAAAAAGATAATCAAAGTAAAATATTTGCATATGTATCTATCATTTTCTTCTTAGAAGAAAAATCAACTTCTTGCTTTAATATTTAATTAACATTAACAACTTTTTTTTAATTTATTAATTTATATATTTTTCATTTCATTTTAATTAAGCATACATGTCATTTTTATTTTCTTGATTGAAAAAATCATGATGAAAAAATCCAAATATGATGCCAACAATTTTTTTTATTTTAGAAATTAACTTAAAATACTAGCCACAATACAACATAGATGCACCAACTAGTTAAAAAAAAAACTAATCTGGTAGCAAAGTTAGTACACCAAGAGAAAAAACAATATAGATTGGAACAGTATAATTATTATTTTAACCTTCTCAACAAAAAAACATTGAATTACCCTTAAATTACCTTTAAAAACATCTACTAGGGGTGATATGATCTTTTTATCTTTTTAATTTTTCAGCATAATAAAATAACTAAATTACCTTTAAAAACAAAAAATATTTAATTGGTGTCAAGGGTTTATACGCATTTTCATCCGCGTTGACTTAGGAGAAATTTGTTCATTTAATAAATATAAATATTATTTAAAAAAATGGTTAACGCGTGCTTTGCACATATCAATACGTGGGTTGTTCCTGCACTCTTTAGGCTTCTAGAGTGATGTTCAAATCATCTTGACGACCCTTTCATCATTTGATGGCGTGTGTGACCAATGAATTTTTGGTTTAACATCAACAACCTTTTTCTTTTTCTTTTTTATTTTCTCTCTCCTCCTCGATTCTCATACTTGACCCTTTTAATTTTTAAAGCAACCCTTCAATTTATTTTTCTTTAAGATTTGGTTTATGTTCTTTTGATTACTAATTGTTTTATTTGAAATAATTTATAGAATTTGATATTTTTTAATTTCATTTTTTAATTTTTTTTATTTATCACATTTAGTCCCCGTTCTTTTTATTACTATTTTTATTTGAGATAATTTTTAAAATTCAGTTTTTTTACAATTTCATCGTCCTTCAATTTTTTTCATATCAGATTTGATTCTCATTATTTTAATTGCTATTTTTTAGTTTGACAAATTTCTAAAATTGATATTTTTTCAATTTCATCCTTCAACATTAAATTAGTTGGGAATTGAGCTTTTTAATTGAACCGGAATCTAGGATTTTAGAGTTGCGAGTTTGGAAGACAAATCCAGGTTTAGAAGATTTTACCTGGGTTTGCTTAGTTTTTTTGTTCTTTTTTAAACTTATGTTTTCTAAGTTTCATCATTCGACATTTATTTAATTAGAGATTGAGTTTTTTGTTTATTTTTTATAGGATTTTCATTGATTTTAAAAATGACCTAGATTATCTCGGATCTTTTTATTTATTGTTCTTTGTTAAATTAAGATTTTTTTAAAATAAATTTTATTTTCGAGTTAAATTAGATTAATTGATTAGATATAAGCATGTAATGCTCATTTTATGATATTTTATTTGATTTGCTTTCCGGGTTGTTACTTTTACATTTCGTGTGATCTTTTTCGGTGTCGTCTTGTTGTGTTTCACAATGACGTTGAAACTATCTTAGTGAGCATTTTTTGGTGGTCAACTGGTATCCATAGCAGATTAATGATAAGTCTCCAACAAACTTTTCTTTTTCTCCTCCCAAATGTTATATTTGCAACTTATTTTTATAGCTAATTATTGTGATTCTTTTTCATTTTATTTGCTAATGCTACTTTTTTAATCATATTATTAAATTAATTAAACTTATTTATTCTAGTCAAGTTAATAGTTCATATTTTAAATTTTAAATTTTTCTTTATTTTTTAAAAACATTAACATCGACCAGACACGGTTTTTTGGTTTTCAATATTTTTTAATTTATTTATTATCATTATATTTTTTTATATATATAATTTAAATTAATCAAATCTATTAAATTCAATCAAGTTAATAACTTGAATCTTAAACTTTTTATTGTTTTTTTAGAAACAATTGCCTCACCTTGTAATATTTTTTTACATTGAAAAAAATTCCGAACTGTCCTGCACGGGCCAGGCTGTACAAACACATACACTTTGAGATGGAAGGAGAAGAAACACCACCATCGGACATATGCTTATGCCTAATAGGTGCAGTGAAATAAGAGACAAACATAGCCAGCCACCTTGCAATCACCCATCAATTTCCAATCGCACTCAATCCCAAGATTCCCTTTAAAATCCTTTAGTGATCTTCCTCAATTCATTTTACCAGGAAAGTGATTTATGGTCATTTTTTTTGCCTTTTGATCTCTTATTTCACTGCACCTACTCTACCTTTTGTTGTTGAGTGAAGAAAGCAAAGAGGATAAAGTCTAAATAAAGAAAATGGAAGGGAGAAACGTTAGCAAATGTGAACAAGACAAACCCAGTGACTTGGCGGACCACATTCTCCTCCACCACGCTTTTCTTTCTTTGATACTCCCCGACAAAATGAACAAGTGCTCTTGTCTTTTACCTTGACTGCTTACAACAACAATCTTTCGCAAAGATTAGCTCCCCCTGGTGGTTTCTTTGTAGACAGCCACATTTATGTTTGAACATTCCCATCCCTGGGCGTGGCCACTTACAGGATATGCCGTGCAGGTGAGTTTCTTTGAGCTCTTCCTTGAAGGTAATTATGGTCCGAGATGATTTCCTTACAATCTTGATTCCGTGAAGTCTTTACTAAACTCATCGACTCATCTCCTGGGTTGCAACTTTAGTTATTGAATTTGCAGTGAAGGTGTTCGATGAAATGCTTAAGAGATGATTGGTAAAGGGCACATTAAATTGATAAAGTGAGAATGAGGAAGAGAAGCCCGAAAGTTTGCAGTTCTCAACACGAAGATAGACTCAGTAATTTGCCGAACCATATTATCCACCACATCCTCTCCTTCCTCGATGCCAAGTATGCGGTCCAAACCTCTGTGCTTGCTAAGGGATGGAGAAATCTTTGGACTAGTGTTCATGTGCTTCACTTGAACAGCAATTCCTTCCGTAGTTTGGGACGTTTTAAGAAATTTGTGGTTGCTGTTTTGAATAAACTCAATCATAACTCTACTGCTGGCACATTTCTCTTCTCTTACCGAGGGAGAATAGATGATTATCTCAAGAAAAGGGTTATCTATTTTGCCAGTTTCCATGGCGTTGGTCATCTTGTTCTTGATTTGGGCTGCAAACGACCTCCTGTCTCGCAAGCACTTCTCAATTGCCAAACCTTTAAAACCATAAAACTCAAGAATGCTACTTTCACTACATCATTTGGTTTCTCTAAACTCACCACTTTGCATCTTAAACATTGTTTGTTTTCTCTCGTTAGCAATTGCTTTGATTTTTCAGACTGTTTTCCCAATTTGAGCAGCTTATCCCTGCTTGGTTGCGATTTTACTAGATTCAAGGTTCTTAAAATATCAGGACCCCAATTGCTCAATGTAACAATAAGATCGATGTGGTACTCTTATGGTGGTCTCTCCAAGGGTTGTAAGGTGGAAATCTCTGCGCCAAAACTTACATTTTTTAGCTACAAAGAATCTCACGTGGTCGATTTCTCAGTAATTAACCTCCCTTCTCTACAACATGCCGATGTTGATGTTTTCCTTTCATATGAAGAGGAAAACAAGGACATTCAATGTTTGCTTAAATTCTTCCAAGGCCTCTATAATGTGCAATCTGCCACACTATCTTATTCTACTATTCAGGTATGCCAGGATGACTATCATATATGCTGTGTGAGCGCCTCTTTCATTTATGGTTTCAAATCCTCATTTTGACTTGTTTTATATTTGATATATCCACACTGGAATTTTATTTTTTTTCTAACTAATGTAAGAAATTCTTGCTTCAGTGGCATCATGCTCAAAGAAGTTAAATGGAATGTGAAGTGGAATTTTTTGTAGCATCTAGTAAAATCACTAGTTGTATGCTCTTAATTTGCTAAAAGTACATTCTAAGAGCAAACTTTTAGACTTTCTTGCTACTTTGACTATGCAATGTTCTTGTCTCCCCATCTGTTTACATATTTAATTGATCCGTATTTCAATGGGATGTCAAATGAAAAACATGTGTACTTGTAGAAAAAGGTGTTGCATCTCTCCCACTTTGGCAAATGGTTTATAATTGAAAATGTCTCCCTGTAGTTGTGTAATGAGATGGTAATTTGTCCATATAACATTGTATTTCGATGTCTCATATATTTAGGCCTTAAATGGAGTGCCTGGACTAGAGCATCAACAAAGTCCTTTCAGTAGATTGTCTCTGAAACTAACACATCCCAGTGACTGCTCCTTTCCAATACCAGTAAAAGTGGCGAAGTACTTGTGTAATGGCTCCTCCACTCCAGATACTATTCTTGTCAAGTAGCCAAAGGTAATTACTTTTTGGGATTTTGTTATATTCTATTGTTAAAAATATGAATTTATAGTCCTTAGAATTTGGTTTTATACTTTTTGGGGAATATAATTCCATGTATCATGACTCGTGAGTTGAAAGTAGTTTGCTATTACAAGGACTTTTGAGGTGTTGTTTGGTCATGCTTGTTTTTTTATTAGATATGACCAGCTTTGGCTATTCTTTCCATACTTAGAGTCTTATTAGTACAGTAAAGATTGTTTTTCAAATGTTTTTTGCTTGGAAATATACTAAAATAATATTTATAAAAAAAAATTATTTTTTATATCTGCATTTCAAAATGATTCAAAAACACATAAAAAATTAATTTAAAGCTAAAAAAAATCGAAATTTTTAAAAAACATGACTAAACCGCAATTTCAAACATAGTCTTTTCCCACATGTTCTTTCCATGACTTTCAAGAAGCTAGTTTATTGTTAATGTGTAATGATGATTGTACCACCTCCATCACGGAGGAGTTCGTTGCTTCTTTATGTTTAGAGGGAACCTTCTGATCCGCGGCATGCATTTCTATTACTAGTGATCTTACATTTATGGATTGCTTCACATGAGCATTTGAAAGGTCTATCGTCTTGTGTGCTGAAAGCAAATCTTCTCTACTTTTATTTTTGTTTCACTTTGGTACAAATGCCATTTATATGGGATAATTAAATATGTTAATTATAATTACTTGGCCCAAAACATTCATAAGACTAATTACAAAAAAGAATCTGCTATATATATGCAAAGCTGGAGTCTAAGGAAGTAAATCTCAGACAAGTTATTAATCTGCAATTGCTTTGAATATGGTTATATCAACTTGATTACGGTCTGTTTTTTTTTAATCATTTTAGATATTGACCCGTTAAATCTGGATGATTTAATGGGTCACCCCATAACTATGTTGAGTTGACCAAACCCATGTGATATTCGACTAAATTAATTTTAAAGTTTTTTATTTTTATTTTTATCCATAAAAATATTATTATTTTTATTTTTTTTTAATCCTTCTCAAAGTAATATTATTTTATGATAGAACTGGGTGGAGGTTATGTATATCACATAAAACAATATATTTTCGTTTAAATCACAAAATATCTTCAAATATCACTATAAGTATAGCATTTTTTCCAGATTATATAAACTGCAGTGAGAAATTATTAGGTATTAAATTTCTTAATCATTGAGGCTTTCTTCCTAAATGCAAGTCCAACCGGAAAAACATTTCAAAATTATTTTTTTCGGTGTTTTGTTTTATTTGTTTTATTATTATCAAAAATAATTTGCGAACCATGCATGTTAGGCTTGTAAAATTTTTAATTAACATTATTATGATTATTTAAAATCTCATTTGACTATTTTATTCATAATTATGAAGTTTGTTTTTCTAACATTTCATTTTATTGGATTTGATCCCAATGCAAAAGGTTATGTATTTCTCTTTATATGCCAAATGGTCGTTTTCTAATTTAACAATATATTTTAATTTTTTAATAATTAACACGTATATGAGATGAGATGTGCACCACTGAAAAATCATGAAAGCATTCTAAAAGTAAAAATCAATTTTAGATAATATCCCAAATAATTAAATAGTTAAACAAATATATAAGGAAAATAAAAACTAAAATCTAAAAAACTGAAATTTAGGCTAGCCTAATCAAGGCCCAGGAGCTCTCGTATGACCCATGGGCAAAATTACACGCATACACACAATAAATAACACTAGATTTGTGGGTTCACACAATCTCATGGGTTGAAGTATATTTTTTTTATTGGTTAAAAAAATATATATAGGCCATACAATCGTGTTTAAAAAAAAGTAAAAAACACATAACTCGAGACATAGAACCAACTAAACAAAAAAATAATAATAAGTATAATCTAATTAAATAATAAAAAAAAAAAGATAACAACAATTAATGGATTAATTTTAAAAAAATAATAATGGAAACCTGTAAGTTTTAAAAAAATAAAAAACACATAACTCGAGACATAGACCCAACTAAGCAAAAAAAAAAAACAAGTATAATCTAATTAAATAATAAAAGAAAAGATAACAACAATTAATGGACTAATTTAAAAAAATAATAATAATGGAAACCTGTAAGTTTTAAAAAAGTAAAAAACACATAACTCGAGACATAGACCCAACTAAGCAAAAAAAAAAAGAAACAAGTATAATCTAATTAAATAATAAAAGAAAAGATAACAACAATTAATGGACTAATTTAAAAAAATAATAATAATGGAAACCTGTAAAAAAAATATCATCAAAATGAAAAAAGCGACAAAGCAGAGATTTCAACTAATAAAAAGAAGAAAAGAAAAAACCTTACATGAGATAATCTAACAGAGCATGTCAAATATGCAAGTTAGGTCATGAGACCGAGATAAAGCTAACAAAAAAAAAAGACAATCCAATTCTAAACAAATCAAATGTAAAGAAATGAAATTAAAAGTAAAAGAAAAATCAATTAAAAGAAAACTAAAAATACAACCAACAAATCGGCCAAGTCAACCAAACTCTACGACCCAAATCATGCAAATGAGATAATCTAATAAAAAGCAAATCATAAAATATTATGAAGCTCAATTCCAAAACAAGCCAATATCGAAGAATGAAACATAATAAATATTAAATCTAAAAAAAAATTCTAAAAAAAAAATTCAAAGCCAACCTAGACTAGCTCACTAATGGTCTAAGTGATGGGATCAGGATAAACAAATAGAAAGAAAATTGAAAAAACTCATAAAGCCAAATATCAAAAAACTCGATTCTTGAAGGATGAAATGAAAAGGAAAATTAATTACAATCAATCAAATATAGAAAGATAAAATCGGAAAAAAAATATCAATTTAAAAATTTACCAAAGTAAATTAAAAAAAGAATGACAAATAAAAATAATCGAGATAACCTAGGTTATTTTTAAAATTAGTGACTATAGAAATAAAATAAATAAAAATAACGGAGCCTATTCTCCAATTGAATAAACACGGAAGTCTGAAACTAAAAATATGAGCTTAAAAAAAAGGAAAGAAAAAAAAACAAGCAAACCTGGACAATCCTCCTAAACCTGGGTTAATTTCTAAAATTCACAACCTCTAAAATACTAGACTCATGCTCGATTAAGAAGCTCAATCAATTTAGTATTGAATGATGAAATAAAAAAAAATTAATTTAAAAAAATGGCAAAGTGTAAAAAAATAGCAATCGAAATAATAATAACTAAATTTGATAGGACAAAAATATTAAGGATGATGAAACTGTAAAAAAAAAATCAATTAAAAAAATTATTTCAAATAAAACAAATAGTAATAAAAAAATGATAACCAAATTTGAAAGATAAAAAAATTAAAAGGTGATGAAATTAAAAAATAATTTTAGATTTATAAATTACTTCAAATAAAATAAATAATAAAAAAAAACATGGATCAAATATAAAAGAATAACAAATTGAGATTTTGAAGAGATAGACGTGAAAATCAAATAAGAGATGGAGAAAACAAAGAAAAAAAACAAAAAAAAACAAAAAGAAAAGGCCACTAATACCAAACTAGATGACCTTTAGCCACTTTGATTGCCTCATCACATACACCTAGATGGTTCCAACGTCATTGTAAAAGCAATGTTTAGTCACCAAATAACTTTATACGCACCGCCTACGAGCTGAGGCGTGCAACACACGTGTTAACAATTTTTTTCAATAATATTTTAAAATCTTAAATTGTAAAATTGCCCCTAAACAAACATAACAATAACAATATAAAAAAAACCATGTGAAAATACAAAATTATCCTTGAAAGTAAAACAATAGACAACTTTCTTGTTTTAGAAAAAAGATAAAATAAATATTTTACTATTTCAATCAACAATAAAGTTCATTTTGTTTTGTGGTGTAAAAAATACTTTTGAAAAAATTTAAATTTTTTTTGTATTTTTATATCGTTTTGATATGTTCATGTTAAAAACATAATTTTTAAAAATTAAAAAAATATATTATTTCTATATATTTTTAAATAAAAAATACTTTAAAAAATAATATGTGTTAAACCCTTCCTTTATAGTAAAGGCTGAGCTCTGAGAAGAGCCACCGCCAATATATATATATATATTCTCCTACATAACTGATCTTTACCAATAGAAAGAAAGTAAAATTATATCCTTTTAAATTGGGTACAATTTGGTTTTTATAACCTGTGATAACCTCTAATTGTTCATATTCTACGGATGAGGATTAAAAAAATAATAATAAATAAACTTATGTATGAAAATAATTATTAATATTTTTTAACAGGGAGAACAATTAGCCTAGCTCAACAGTACACTTGTAGTAGATTATTAATCCCCGCTTGGGGTGTTACATGACCTTAATAATATAGTAATATTTTGCATGCATGTGATGAATTTTCTCATATTATTATTATTATTATTATTATTATTATCTTTGTCATGGAAAGATATTTCATATCCTCTTCCCCATTGTATAAAATGTATGATCCAAAAATATCACTAATGAGATCGACACTCCTGATAAGATGTACTTATTGACCGGTTATAGGATTCTAAATCTTATAATTTCTAATTAACTAAAACAGAAGGTTTCTAATTAATTTTCAAATTTGTAGAAAAGGATTTCAAAGGATACAGATTGGCAAGCTGATCAGGCCAAACATCTCTACCAAAACCTATATATAGCACATGGTCCAACATTCTTTTTCATCAATTTAAAAGTGGAAATTAACAATGGTAGAAGGTTTTATTTAAAAAATGTCGAGACGAATATATGACAGAAGGTTTTGATTTCCACAAGTTACAGTGAAGAGTGTTTTGTCTCTTATATGCATGAAATGCAAAGATCATCACAAGACTGCTACAAGAGCTTCTAAGGTCACCAGAGAGTACAAGATAGCCATGTATAGCATCAACATCGATAATGAACACACACGCAGAGCAAACTCTCTGTTCCTAAACAACACATTCGTCCTGCCAGATGATGTGTTTGTTGCTGCCATTAGTACCGAACCACGGTAGGTTTAGCTTATAATAAACAAAACAGGAGTAAAGCTAACACCCTCCAAATATGGTAGAGATATAGATATCTCCACGTTCCCTAATCATCGATATTTAGAATTGAAGAAGCTAAAATCTCATAATTCAATTGCCAGATGCAATCTAAACAAACTGCTAGTCACACCATATTATTTGATAGCAAGCAAAGCATACCACAATAATCTAGAAATGTTGTTCAAAGCTTTATGACGAGCATATCCTTCAATCAAATATAATGATAAGAAGTTTATAGAAAGCAACCACCATTATTTTCTCTACTGAAGGCAAGTGGAAAGAGAATACAATTCACAACAAGCATATATAATGCCTCCATACCATGATTGACAATACGGGTATGCACTTCTTGTAATTTGCAGCATCTCCCAACTTCGATGGTGAATCATCAACCATGTTTCTTCAAATGGACCAGATGGTCCATTACATCCAGATGCTCTTCCACTCTTCCTGCTGAGACAGGAACCACTTGATGACATTTTATTTAATAGGCACTCAAGTTGGACGATAATTTAATTAATACTCCTGCCTTTTTTCCCCTTCTTATTCCACATCTTTTCCAACCGTTTTTTTTTTTCCACTTCTATTTTTGTCCACCCTACCTAAAACAGCTGAGCTTGCTGAAGAATCCAAGCTAAAGTCAGTCAAATTCAACAGCAACTAGTGTCTGTCAAAATGCATTGATATTACAGCCAGGCAACAGAGCACGTGGTTGACACACCTTATTTGTAATATTATTGATGCACCCAAAGCATGCAAGGAGCTCAAAGACGTGCATTTGTGATATCTTCTCTATTCACTGTAAAGGCAAAAATGATACCTCATCTCCTGGTGAGAAATTGTGTGCCCAGAAGAGGAAGCACCACTTACTTCTGGCTTCTCTTGACAATTAAACAGATGCTTCAAACAATCCAAACATAGAAAGTCTAGACAAAAGGTCTCCTCATAATCACAACCCTTAATGCAACATCCACAATGTATACAACGAGCTATACACACAGTACAAGCTCTGCATAGCTGATTAGCTTGATCTTTCCCTTGGCAACTCTCCGATGGGCAATCATAAACTAGCTTCAGTTGCTGGCATTTGGGGCACATCTCAATATCAATTGTGCGTTCGTCATCACAAGAAGGATACAACTGTCCAACACGATGAAACTGTGGGTTTTTTGCTCTTGGATGCATATGGTCCATGCCAAGCAAGGACTTCAACTCTTCAAAATGATTTTCTTCTACACCAAAGAGCCCACCAATTCTTATGTGCTTTATTCTCAGGGTGCCTGCTGACTTGAGGACCCTTAAATTACACAAGATGCCGTTGATGGTGAGTCTCACACATCCTGGCACACAAAGCTGCATGAATGTATAAATTTGTCATCATATTACAATGGAAAGAAAAAAGAATCATAGAGAAATATCAGCTATAGTAAATTACAATGAACTTCCAAGACCTTAGGGTACTGTTAATATGAGCACAACCCGCATAGAAGTCAGTAACAATAGCAAGCTGAACATGTTATTTATTCCACTGCTAATTTCAACAAGCAAACCATCATAAATTCTGAAGCCAATATGTTTAGTGTTGGAGCAAGTCTACAAATATAGTAGCAGGTTCACGAAAAAGGTAACGGTAGGACACGTTTGTTATAGGATGTAAGCTTAGGAAGCGTCACAGACATAATTGTTGTAAAGTTGGTAATTCTCCGAAGAGATGTAAGGCATAAAAGCTTTATATCTCATCTATACAGAATTGTTTTAGGAGCAAAGTTAATGCTTCACATAATTATTACAGAACAATTTAAGAAACTTCTCTCTAGAAACTAACGGTTACAAAAATAATTAAATGGCCAACCACGAAAGCAACTGAATAGTTGACAGAGAAGCTTGATACTTTGTACACGATATATGCTAGATAAGCACAAATTCATAATTTACTGAGACAGCACAGTGTCCCAATCCCTTGTCTGTCAATACTTCCATAACACAATAGTTCTACACTTCTAACAGAATAAATATGCATGTAGTGGTTTGGATGGCCCCAAAAAAGCTTTGAAAACTTCTAATAATACCCTAAGTTTTTTTTAATGAAACTGTCTGATTTTGATTAAGTTTCTATAGTCTCATGGAATGGCACCCCCAAACTTTAAGGTTCCTAGTACAACCCCTCCCCTTCTTTGCACCTTATGAAATCTGGAGTCATCCCAGGTTAAACTCGTCTTCACCTCTTTTGTGCAGAGGGATGAATCCCAAATAGAAGATTAAAAGTTCAAAGTTCAAATGCACAACACAACAAATCTTTTCTTCCAAACTGTCCATAGATAGTGTGTGTGCCAATTCCTTCATCGGTGTTTTAAAAAACTTAGCATAATCCAACTTAACATCTATCAAATAAATAGAATGTTTATTTAGAAAGGGACAATGTTGCTTCATTGTAATTTAGATGGCACACTACAGCTACCAAAACAAATAGAATGACACCGCCAATTCCAATCCTAGAAGTCTTTATTTTCATTCACGTGAATGATTATAATAATTAATGTCAAAATATTATCACTTCTTGTTCAGATTAAACACCATCTATGATTACAAATGCAGAACATATTAGACTTGGTCAATATGCACACCATATACAAGCGCACAGTGAGACAAAATTCATTTCCCTTGGCACAGAGAACAAAAGAGGCACGCATGAAGACTAGAGAGCTATTGCTTGCAAAACAAAAAAAAAAAAAACACCTCAATGTACAATGTATGAAGAACAAAATAGAAACTGACAAGACGGTATGCTCATGCTATATCTAACAACCCTGGACGACATGAAAGCATCACAAAAGGACAAGTTTTCATCAACGAGAGCCATAGAAGTGTACAAAAGTGCATGTTAAAATAGCTGACGATATATATTGATCCAAGAACAGAATTACACAGTGATACTGACCTTTGTTAAACTTGGATTGCTTTCAAGCACCTGCATCAACCCAGTATCAGTGATTCTTATGCACCCCACTAGACTCAAGCATTGCAGAGTACCTTGAGCCCTACTAGTGAACTTGACAAGAGCTTCATCAGTGATTTTCTCGCTTAAAGGTTGATCTATATGAATTCTCCTCCACAACAGAGGATCGCCTCTAACCGCATCACGCAAAGATCTGCATACCCTTTCAGCCATAAGGAGGTCTTTCACCCCTAGATAACCAAGAGCAAAAATCAAAGCATCATGTGGTTCACCTCCCAATTCTTTCCCTTTCTCACAATCAACCCAATTGTGGACTTTGGTTTCCGAAGAAAAACCATCAGCACTCACCCCACAGTCAACCCCATATCCACTAAAACTATGATCTGGAGTCGACACCTCATCACTGATATTCAAGTTGCCCTTTTGTGGCTGCAACCTCCAAGCACCATTAAAAAACAAATCGACATCCACAAAAAAGCCATCATCAAACATACTTTTTTCGTCTCCATTGACCCCAAGTTTAGCAAATGAAGACCCAAAATCCCCATCAAAATCTTGAAACAAAGCAGTGAGTCTTGAGAACTTGATATCCATGCCAGAAGGGCTATCAACAATATCATCAGAACCCACTCTAGCATCATTCCCCCCTGGTTCACTTTTTTTCATTCCGTGATAATGGTTTCTCTCCATATTCATTAAATAAAAAAAACTAGGGAATGAATGAAAAACTCAAATCCAAAAGGATCGAAACAAAATAAATCAAGAGAAAACCCCAGATAAAAAAATCAATCTTCTTTGCACATAAGAAGGGTTAGAATAAAACTGTATCTATGGGAGATAGGTAACAGCGGAAGGAGGGTTGTTTACAGTGAGGGGTAGAGGGCAGAGCAAGGATTCTCACATTACATTGTTTCGCAAGGAGAAATCTAAAAAGGGTTTGACCTAATATATATATATATATATATATATATATAAAAAGGAGAGAGAAAGAAAGAATGAGAAAGGAAGGAAGTTCTTTTTCCGGACTGTGAGACAATAACGATTTTGCCCTTACTTGGTCTCTATTGATATGCCATCATGTCATTCACTCAACCTTGAAATTAGTTTTTTTATTATTTTTTATTTTTTATTAATATATATATTTGAATCAGTTTATATATATCTTAATTATTAATTCTACGAATCTTAAAGTAATAATTATACAAGCCTCAAATGATTATCATATTAGCAACTACAATAACTTAAACCTGAGATCACAAAGAAAACAATAAAATTTAATGTTTTTTTTATTTTTTAACTATTTAATCTCAAGCTCTTATCACTGAACTATTTATTAGATAATTCCCAGTTTTTTTTATTATTATTATTAGCAATAGAATTTAATATTTTTTTTATTTTCTATCAAGGAAAAAGAAAGGACAATAAAAAAATTAAACAAACTAATATCACAAAACAAAAGATATCAGATCTAAATATTCAATTTAGGATTATTAAAAGAAAAGTATTGAAAAAAAAAAACAAATGAGAAGAAAAACTCAAGAGACTCTTAAAATCCTCAAGAGAGTACAGAAAACAAAATCGAGGAAATTATAAACAAGTTGATTTTTAGAAATAAAAATTATCAATAATTCCTATGATATTTCTGTCATTCTAATAAATTTACTTCATTTTAAATAATTTCATGCCTTTTCATATTTTTCTAAAACAATCCTTAAGATATATTTAAAAAACTCTTATTTATCTTTTCTTAGTAAATATTTTACCACAAATTTATTATGTAAAAAATTTAATTTATATTTTTTAATTTTTTTAAATAATTAAAAATTTATTATCATTCATATAATTCAAACTCAAAAACATTAGTAGTGTCACTCATAAAATACTAATTTATTTAAAAAAAAAAAAACAAATTATCGACAAGTTTTATACTAATCTTTTAAGACCAATAAGTTTATTTTTATATTTATCAATTAAAAAAACTTCATATTTAATTGTGCTAAGTATATTACCCTCTTCATACTTAAAAAAATATCAATAAATTGATTTTTATTTTTCCTTCTTTAGTTTTCTTTAAAACAACTTTCATAATAATTTTAAATATCTGATTTCTCTCAACTTTCATAATAATTTTAAATAAAAATCAATTCATGGGACGTGGAACATTACAATCTTCTCCTATTAAATGTGCAACGTACTCATTGCACCATAATTATGGTTCGGGACCAAGCTTTAAGATTAGTTTGGAACATAGTTCAAACCATGTTTTTTAAAATTTTATTTTTTTATGTTAAATTTTTTTATATTTTTAGATCATTTTAATATGCCGATCTTAAAAATAATTTTTTAAAAATAAAAAATATATATTATTTTGATGTATTTATAAGTGAAAAATATTTTAAATCGTTACCACAATCCCAAACAGACCATGCTGATGGTTCTTCCACTGGTTAGGATCTACTATTTTCAGTAGTGATCTAAGAATATCTTTTATTCATGAATAAAAAAAACATTTATTATACACACCTACAACTAGTTGGATTACCTCAAAATAGTTTTGATCATTCAAATATAATCAAATGTGTGTTGTTGTGGTTATTATAATTATGAGTTTTTATATCATTCCAATTATGTTTCAATAATAATAATAATAATAATAATAATAATGATAATGATAATAGATCTCATATTTATTAAAAATTCTTAACCTAAATTTTGTATAATTTTTATAGCACTTTGTTCAATTTGGTATCAATGTTTAGATTTTTTTATTGATTAAAATTAAATTTGAATTTAAAAAATTTCTATTCTAGAACACAAATAACACAATTTGTTTTAAAAAAATATATCATATATATTTATTTTCTCAATACATATCAAAGTTGAATTCCTAACTATTGTTGACTTTTAAAAAATTATTAATTACTGTTGGTTTCTTTCTGAAAGAAATATAATACATAATTTAACAATTATACTATCCTTCCTATTTAAGAAAACAATAGCTATACCATATATAAAATTTGTAAAATTTGAAAGGTATTGGTGTGGGTTGATCTAGTTTAAACAATACACAAAAGGTATTGATTGGTGTGGGTTGATCTAGTTTAAACAATACACACACATCTTATAAGAAAATATTCAATATACATTCTAAATCAAAACTGAATAAAGTGGAGCTCTAATAATAACTAACGCAGTTGAAAACAACACAATAAAAATAAAAAGCTAGAAAGATAAAATTGAAGTTGAAAATGGTTGTCACATATAATTCTAATTCGTATTTTTATTATAAAAAAATAACTATAATATAGTTTGTCTCTTTAAAAGGTTTACAACTTCTTAAATAAGTTCAAAAACTAACCTAAGCAATTAGAAAACCTGAAAATAAAAAAAAAATCAATAAAAATCCTGAACAAATTAGGAAAAAATAAAATTACTAATCTTTTAAACTAAATAATAATAACTAAGAAAAGTCATGTCTCCTAAAAAATCCCTCAACATTAGTCTCTTTGGGTTAGAGAGAACTCATTCTCGAGTTTAAACTGCTCTTGTCTAAATCGTCCAACCCTTTATATACCTAACCTTTCCATTTGAAACATCATATTTGTCAACAATATGCTTAGTCTCTTTAATAATGAAACCAATCTTAGAGTGAGGAGGAGATTTGAAAATCTAATTCACAACTCTTATTTTAAATACAATAACATCAACTCTTACCTTTATCAATTCCAAAATTCTTCTCAAGCATATGTGAGGCATATCCTTCACAATATATTTCATCAAAAATCACCTTCGGAACAACATCTAATTTTGTTTCATTCTCATGGACATAACAAACCAAGAATTTTACATCTAAATCTTCTCCTTCAGCATCATCCTCATCAGATTTTGGTGGTTAATTTCAATCCATAAAGAAATTAGAATCATCAAAACTTTCAGTTTCAATATCGTATTGATCCTGATCAAGAAGTTACTTCCTTTAATCATACTTCTGCAACGAGTTCTTAAAATTAGTCATGAATCTATGATCACTTTTCTTATAATCCCTCCAAGCTCCTCACCTTTGTCAACTAATAGGTTAATTTTTCAATTTATCTCCGCATATCTTCTATCACCAGTTCTTCAATTATGCAATTTATCTTTGCATATCTTCCATCACTAGTTTCTGGACATCTCTTTCTCGAGGGGGAATCTTCTTATCTCCTCTTACATGAACACATTATATTCTGCTATATTTTTTCAGTCATGGTTATTCTAGCACACTTCAAAGCAAATAACCATCGAGAGCATTGAGTTATGGTATCAACTAACGCAAACAAAAATAACACAAGAAAGAAAACAAGCTAAAAAGACAAAATTGAAGCCGAATAAGGTTGTCACGTAGAACTTTAATTCGTATTTTTATTACTAGATAAATAGCTCATATGTAGTTTGTCTCTCTGAGAAATTTACAACTCTTAAATAAGCTAAAAAAATCAACCTAAACAAAATTAAAAAAAAAACTTGAAAATAAAGGAAGATTAATAAAAGTCCATAATAAACAAGAGAAAAAAATAAAATTAACAATTCCTTAAACTATATAATAATAACTAAGAAAATAATATCTCCTTAAAAATTCAATTACATCACTTATGATATAAGCTTTCAATTTGATTAAATAAAAATAATTTATAATAAACTAATGTTAAAAAATAGTTGTAATCACCGGTTAAAAATTTTATAGTGTTAAAGGAATATTGCGATTTCTAATTATATATACTATTAAGCGCAATTTTCAATTCGATCGTTGAACCGAGCTAACATTTTACAAGGAGTCATATAACATATTGATTTTTAGTAGGGTAAAATTTTAGGACAATCAGGTTTGGAAAGGTTACATGAAATATTGACAGCCGAATAGAAATTTAAAAGAGCTCATGAAGGGTAAAATGATCATTTGAACTTAAAAGCTGCAAAACTCAACTTCTTCTTCTTCCTTAAATTTTCAGCATAATTGGAAATAAAGAAGAGAAAGAGAGAAAATAATTGTGAGAGCTAAACACTAAAAATTCTTGAGAAAAAAAGTAGAAATTTGGTAAGATTTATGAGTTAGGAAGTGTGAAACACCAACCAATCCATCAAGCAAAGATATAAGAGGAAACTAAGTGAGGGAGAGTACAAAATTAGGGTTGTTACTCATGACAAAGAGGATGAAAATTGAAAGAGTGAAAAAAACTTTGACCAGTCAGCTTTCGAAATCCATTTTATTGCCGGGTAAGAAGTTCTACTCATTTAAACAATTTTGAATGAAAAGAAATGGATTTAAGGCATAAGTTTTATATTTTTGAATAAGGGTTCTTAGAAGAAAATTTAGAGAAAATATAAAATTGATAAAATTGTGAAGAAATATATTGTAGATGATGTAAATAATGAATGATTGAAGAAAATAATTGGGTGTTTTAGAGAGAACCAGAATCAATCATTTTGGAGAAAAATGAGGAACATGGAAATTTAATAAATGTTTGTGTAGTTGTGTGTAATTAATGTGTTGATGTATTTATGGTGGATTGGAATGGATTTAATAAAAAAATTTAATTGTGATTAAATATTTAATGAACTTAGAATTATAAAGGAGAAGAATTTGGTGAGAGATATGACTAAGATTACAAGTTGAATTATAGAAATGTGAAATAGATGTTAATGAACAGTTTTGAGATGAAAATTGGATTTATGAATAAAAAGGAATAAGACTTTTAGAACCGACCATATTATGGATTTTTTTTATTATAGATAATAGTTTTAAAAGATTTGATTGTTGTGTGATGAGTATAGAATTGCAAGTGTGAAGAATATGAGAATTAAAAGGATGACACGATAAATAAGAATTAAGTTAGAACTATGCATGTTAAGTAAAGTAGATTAGGAAGTATAAATGTGAAACATGAATGTTTTAATAATTTGAAAGAGTTAACAGTTATGCAGGACTTTAGTATTGTGATTGAATGAGTATATGTCGTAGAGAATTTGAAATATGTATAGAAAATAAAATTGATTTTTATTGTGAATGAATGACAAATGATATATTGTTCCTGCTCGTACAGGAGAGGCTGCAGGACCAACTCAACAGCAAGGGATCATTTCACGCGCTCAGATATCAGGTAAGTGTTCGACACCTTAAAACTAGAGCATTATTTAATTGTGTTTGTAAGTATTCTTTAAATGTTTAGTAACCTTATATGATAAACAATAAATTATTGAAGAAACTAGTTACCCTGTTAAATGGGATTAGTGCCCTGATTAATGAGTGATTGAGAAACTAATTACCCCGATTAATAGAACCGGTGCCTTAATTAATAGGCAGATGAAGATATCAATTCTCTGGTTAATGGAATTAATATCCTGGTTAATGGAAAGATGAAGATATTGATATCCTGGTTACTAGAACTAGTACCCTGGTTAATGGGCAATCAAAGAAATTCGTAATGTAAAAATGAAACAGATGTTGGTTTGGCAAGAGAAGATATAGCGTTCTTAAATCATGCGACTTGTATCAATTGTGAATAACTACATGTAAAAATAATAGTAGTAAATATTTTGTGTATAAACTAATTATGTTGAGTATCATATAAATTTCAGGTACTTTACAGCGTCATGACAAGTAGTGTATATAGCATTTGTAATTTTATGAAATCAATGCATATTTTGTTATGTAATATAATTTTATGACCAAGTAGTGTATAAATCTAAATTAAATATGGCTGATGTATCTTAATTAGTTTCTTTTGAACCCATATGACTATATTTACGTAAACTAAGTTTTAAATTCAATTTGCATTAATATGAATATGTGTTGGTTTTATGTTGTAACTAAGTTAATTATCCCATTACTTGAAATATTTTGAAATAATAAAATAATTAATTTTCTTGAGGAAATATGGAAGACAAAGAAGAAGTTTTTGTGTTGATGGTAATATATAAATATAGAGTCTTGAATGATAGGAATATGTTGAAATTTTATCTGCAGGTTGTAAAAATTAATTAAGTTGATAATAACTTGATATTAGAAAAATATAAAGAAAACTTTGAAAAAGATTTAGTAGAATTATTTATACACACATAAGGGCGGAGGCATGTTAAAGGCTTGGGTGGGCTATAGCCCATGTCAAGATTTTATCAATATTTTTTTAACTAGTTTTATGTAAAAAAAAACAATTCATAATTCTTGATTGAGTTATTAAAAAATCCTGAAAATTTGCTTGGAGCCTTCTAATATGATGCTTTAGTATGGGTTAAAATTTCAGAATTTTTGGAGAAATTCAGAAATTTGATGAAAAATCATAATTTGATCAGTTTTATGTTATTGGACATTATTTTCAATCTGACCATCAAATTGAGCTGAAATTTTATGAGGGATCTTAAAATATATTGAATAAAATCTGGTTAAAATTTTAAGATGAACGGAGCTTGGTAGTGCTAACAAAAAAAACCATCAAATAAAAGCAAAATGACTTATTAAGGGTAAAATGGTTATTTGCCATTAAAAAATAAAACAAATCAGCTCTTCCTTCCTTTTATATGTTGCTGACTGGGCAGAAGCAGAATAGAAAAAGAAAGAAAAGAAAAGGCGAGAGAGAAAGAGAGAAAAGTAAGGGAAAAACATAAAAAAAAAATCCAAGAAAAAAAATAAAAAAAATGAGAGAATAACCTTGTAAACTTACAAAGTCTAACTTATAAAACACTAAACTAAGAAAGAATCAAGTCAAGGAAGGAGGAATTGAGAGAGGAAAAAAATTTAATTACTTTGTTTTCCAGTTGACATGAGATTGTTATTTTATCTCAATTGAGGAGTTGTTAGATTCAGATTCGATTATAGATGAATTATATTCCACAAAACATCGAATATCGAAGGATGTAACTTTAATAGTGGATCTATTTTTACTTTTACTTCAATTTTATATACTTTCAAATTTATTTTTTAATATTTTAGGTAGTTTATTTGAGTTAAAATTTTACTGTTAACTTTAAAAATTCATGTACATGAATTAATAATTGATCTTAAAAAAAATTTATATATTTATTTAATAGCCCATTTATATATTTATTTAATAGCCAGAGTAGAAAAAATTTCTGACTTCGCACTTGAACACACATACTATATGTTCTTGTAAATAAAATAAAATTAAATTTGAGATTATTACAATAGTGATTCAAAGTTTTGAGTTGAAGATTTTTCTCATGTATTTTTTTCAGCTTCGTATCAATCTTTTAGTTTTTCTCTTTTACATGTTAATTTTATAATACATAACAGTAGAATAGTGGTTAAAATCTTAATATATCAACACACAAATAATACGCTAATCACAGCTTGCCACGTTGAAAAACATAAGAGAGAATTTAAAATTATTAATAAAGCTCGAAGAGAGAATCTACAATATCATCACACGCTGGCAACGGCTTAAAGCAATTTTATTTCCTTATTTCCTCACGTAGACACGTACTTATTATACATATTCCGAGCGGAGACTGCTCACATGCCAAAGCAAATTCTCTCAACAAGCTTGGCTGAAGGCCGCAGTATATAAAACACCTCAGGTAGTATTTCATAACTAAAAATTATACTATTCTTAGGGAAACTGCACAGCAGCTTATTCCATGCAGGCTACATTTCTACAATGTAGGAGGAATCCAGATATAGCCATGTGTTTGAACATAACCAGCTTTTGCCAGCAGCTCATCTGCTTCGACTGGACCCCGGCTGCCTGCTTGGTATTCCTTTGGCTTTATTTCACCATTGTCAATCCTGTGCAGAAGGGGTGTGAAGATCTCCCATGCTGCCTGATGATTGAAATGGAGCAACCATCAGATTTTGATATCCCATTTCAGTCCAGATATTTTACGAAGCTGAAACAAAATTTACCTTCAATTCATCTCTGCGAACAAAATGCTGCTGATCGCCCCTAATTCTGCAAAACCAAAATCAATACTCGTTACCAGTTCTGTTATTTATATCCTTGGTTCTTAGATAACGCTAAAGCTTCTAAGCTCATTGGACTTAATTCAAGCATCTTTATGAACTCTCACGACAAGAGTAGCACTAAAATATATTTTGTTGAAAAAATATGGCCAAAGGGCAGGAGTCATACGTGTCAAGAATCAGACGTTCATATGCCTCCGGGATGGGAACCCCTTGATAACGTTGCATATATGACAAGTCCAGTTCACTTTGAACAGTAGACATCTCGAGTCCAGGCTGCTTGACCTGCATGAGTGGCAGAGAGAAATTCAGAGGCAAGCACAAAGATACCTGAGATCTAGTGTATAATCTCTGGTTGAAGATTTATGATGTCTCGAGCATTCAGCTCACAACTAAAGGGAACGCATAGGATGATATTTCAGAGGGGTAATGCAGAATCTCTTTACCTCTAATGTCCCATTTTACTGGACAAAACATCATGCAATTTGACAAAGGAAAAGGCTTTGCATGCAATTACCAAATTAGACTCATACCGTAAGTTTCATGTACATGGCTTCTGAGGGTTGCAGGCGTATTACAAACTCATTCCTTCCTTGCTTTTGACCTACAAAATTAAACACAGGTCAAGCAATAAGATGCCTACAGGGACCAAACTAACGTATTTGGGAGCAGGGAATCAATTTTATACATAGGTAAACATTTTTATTTTTTTTTATCAAAAAGAACCATCATAACTTCTAAAAAATGAGCCACAGAGGAATCAACATGGACCACAGAGGAAGTGGTGATGCATAACTATAAAATTCCAGAGTCATACATTTGAATATATCACCAGGAACGTCCTTAAATTGAACACGTATCTCTGCCTTGCTTGAATTTAATGCTTTTCCTGCCTTTAGTATGAAAGGAACCCCTGAGAAACAAAGTATGGAAGCACCAATGAGAACAAACTATTTTGCTTCTTCGATCAATCTGATGTCTGAAGTATATCTAAGGTTCCAAAATAGGAGATTCAGAAATCATTTCCTCTGAACTGTGAAAATGTTCCATAAATAGCAGAGTAAATGGATCCTAAAGTAAATATACCTTCCCATCTTTCATTATGTATTCTCAGAACAACAGTAGCAAATGTTGGGGTATTTGATTGATCAGGAACTGTTGGGTCATCCCTGTAGCCTTCATACTGTCCAAGAACAACATCTTCATCTGTGATTGGAAGTACTGATTGAAGAACCTGAATGTCACTGAACAATAAGTATTTGAATTGAAAGAGTACTCTTAAGACTCAGAGCATCAACCTCTGAAGGAACAGATGACAGCACAACAGAAAATTAATTTTAAACGACATGCTTTGGTCTAAATGGACTCCTAAGAGGTTCAATAATTAATGCTTTTCATCCCTCAGCGAACTAACAAATTGAAGCATTTTGGTTCATGATTATCATTAAAGGGTTCCAGAATATAAATTTCAGGAGATTATGAGAGATAGTTGATGATCTGAAACTGATTGATGCTCACCTTCACTTTCTCATCCCGAATATATTCAGGTTTGAGAGAAACGGGCTTTTCCATGGCAACCAGACAAAGAATCTGTGATAAGTAGAACAATAGTTAGCCACGAATGAAACTCATTTCCTTTCTCATATTTTCTCTTGACTGGTGCTACTTGCTCATGATCCCAAGTTCAAATGAATACCAACAAGATATGCCCAAGTACAAGGCTGAGCTATTTCGATGAGAAAAAACAAATTCTAAAGTAGACAAAATTTATCTATCTGAATGCTCCAGAAAAAATGCTTCTCCTACATGCAGGGGTTATTAAGACTCCAAAAAAGATGACGAAGCATATAATAGTCCAGCTTAAACCCATTGCCCATACCTGTAATAAGTGATTTTGAATAATATCACGAATAATCCTGCAGCAGAAAAACAAGGTTACTGCTTGTGACTTCTTGATTTTGTAGTTACAGAACACCCAAAGAGCTCAACAATACAAATTAACAGAAAACAAAAGTTTCCATAACCCTTGCATTTTCAAGAAAATATTTCCCTGCTAATTTTCAAGAAGATATGAATCAAAAACTAGAAGAAAAACCAGCGTAAAGAAAGTAAAATTACGTATACTACTTGTTATTACAGTACGAACACTTTCCAAAGAAAAAAAAGATGTGGTTTCTTGGTAAGAGATCCTGCTCTATGGACTGTACAAGAAACTGGTGTTTACTGAGCATACCCATATTCATCAAAATATCCACCACGACCTTCAGTTCCAAAATTTTCCCGAAACACAATCTGAAAAGGCAACAAAGGAGATGATGATTGACATTTATGATGCACTGATGCTTTTAATTAACAGAAGATACATTGGTGAAGAAGACTCTCATACTTTGATGTTTTGAGATGATCGTTGAAAGCCATAAATTCATAGCTAGGAAGTGTTTTCCAAACCATTAACTTATCAACTATAATTTCATATTCGTCATTAGCATTTTTTTGTTTTTTTGTCTGGCACACAATGACAAAAGAAGCTCACCTGAACATTGGAAATGTTGTCGCGGTTCCAAAGAGGTAAAAAGAAGCGATTTGCAAAACGGAGAACTAGCTACAAAATCCAAGGAACAAAAAGGATTAAAAGGAGATTCCAACGTTGATGAACAATGAGCATTAAATATTTCTATGTATCTTACCAAGTTCTGCACCAATTCTTTTCCCAAGTAGTGATCGATACGAAAAAGTTGTGCTTCTTCAAACAACTCTCCAATATGGGCACTGAGATTTTCTGCAGATTCCAAATCTTTGCCAAAAGGTTTCTCAATGACAATTCTAGTCCATCCACCATGATCAGCTGGAAAGGATTACAAGAACAGCAGTCAATAAGATAAACATAAGAAGTTCCGGTCTGCAGCAACACCGGAAAATTGACACAGCTACTTGAACGATGGCTTTGGGAAGTCTAGCACAATTTATCTAACCAAATCTGGATCAAACATAATGGCAAGTTCAATTAGCTTTCAAGGATAAATGAATCAATGTTATAATTGTAGCTACAAGAAAACATCATCTCATTTAGGGGGATAAACTGAAACAAAAACATATGAAGATTCTCCACCATTAGCAGATCCAGTGATGGCTGTGCATAATACTGGGGCATCCAGTTATGCCAATCTGGAATGTAAGTTTTAAGACCCCCTGAAGAGACATTCTTAAGAAAATGCAAGGCGGTCAAAAAAGGTAATTTAATTGTCAGTGTCTGCACAAATAGGGCAGTTCTCGCTTTCTATCTTTCTTTCTTTTATTTTGTTTTGTTCCATTCCAAAAGTGGCATTCAGGCAAATGAATTTCTTCTTGTACCTTTTCTTTTCTTCCAAGAAATACCAGATGTAAAAGAGGATATGGTAAAAGAGAGAGCGTCGGGCTTTGTAAAGTTAATGGCCAAAAAATGTTTCCATTCGATATTGGAAGCCACAAAAGCAAATTAGATCAGCAATTCTTACATTTATTCATGCAACATTTTCTGATCATCCTGCAGACAGTTGGATACACTGAGGGGGGAAGTGCAAGATAAAATAGTCTTCGAGATGATCCTTCTGCACTGTTTTTTGATACTTCATGCTGTGAAATTTCCTTATCCAATAGCTGAAAGCCATCCTCAGTATCATAAGAACCACTTACATATTTGATCTGCGAAGTTAAAAAAGATTTTAGTGGTGCAAGCCGGAACAGACTAATAAAAAAACAACGCATAGAAAGAGCTAGACTAACCAGTTGCAAGAACTTTGATACAACTTCAGCTTCTTTGCCAAGATATCTGAAATGATTGTTCAATCCCAGTCATTTGCAATATTCATTATACTTATCAATAACCTTTAGCCCAAAAAAATGGCTGAAACATAGCCGCGGTGGTCACAAAGTACATCTATGAACTATGTGCTCCCTACTTTCTTCCTGGTATGAACTACACAAATCCCAGCACCTTGCCCATTATTTACTCTATCACAGTGAACCGGAGTAAAAAACGAACACATTTGATAGAGCACATGCACACAAGAATGAAGCAGGCACACAAGACGGAGGCTAGGCAAGATATCTCACCCACGGATTCGATCTCTAAGTTCATCATCTGAAATCCTAGTCCTTGCATATCCGAAAATGTGGACTTCATCTGGGTGCAGAAACCCCTGCCCAACATCCCATAAAAAAAAATCAATAAAACTTCTCTAGATTCACAAGAGACCGTATCTTTTATTAGCAAGCAAAAGGATTTCCCTTTAATTACCTGGCGATAAAGATGGTAGAGAGCAGGGAAAGTCTTCTTCTTGGCTAGATCACCAGAAGCACCAAGAACAATAATTGAAAGGCACCCACTTTCAGACGCAGTCTCATGTTCCTTTAGAAACGAATCATTTTCTAAACCAGATCTCTTCTCTACCATCCATTGACCGGATCCCATGTCTTTGATATATCAAGATTTGCTTCCTTTCCCCAGCACCGCCTTTCCTGATCTGATTCAGTAACACAAAAACATTGGCTACAAAATCGAGATACTAAAAATTGTTTCTCACAGGCCCTGTAACCGAGGTTATTGGTTTTGACCAAACACAAAAACGCTAAAATTCAGTCCCTTTCCTTGGTTTTATCGAAAGCCAAAACGTGGTTGCAATATAAAAGAAATGAAACAAAAGCTTTAACTACGAAAACAAACAAAAAAAATTCAAGCAAACTAATATTAGACACAAACTCTCAAGTGATGTTCAATAAAAAGAAACGCAAACCTGAAATATGGGAATTGGGAAATGAATCGAATCTGATGAGATGCTAAAGCTCAACAAGTGACAAATTTGAGCCCGGAATGTGGTGCAAACTTTTCTGCCGAGATTTTAAGGAGTTGGTGAGAAGATATTTATATCATAATTCATAAGGGGACAGAGAGAGAGAGTGTCTTTTTGTGGTTATACTTTAAATGTTTTGAAAAGTAGTTAAAAAAAGTGCACGGTATTACAAGGAGTGCGTTGCCCACCAAACTGTTGAAAGCCGCCGTAGTGTATTCAGACCTGTACCCAGATTTACACAAATCATTTCGATTATGTCCTTGTTTTTATCCAAGTGGTACAATAAATAAACAAAGGATTGGATCATGATCTTGAGAGCTCATGTTTTAATATGTTCTTGATCCAAGATATTGGCAGGTGGAGAATATATCAAAAACCACGTGTTATTGGTGGAGTCTACCACTTGGCATTGAGAATGTTTGGTGTGAGCAATATGCTCATATGAAGTATCAAATATATTTTATTTTATTTTATTTTATTTTGAATATATATACCAATCGATGCGGGGAGCATATTTTTTATGAACTGAGAATTTTTTTATTGTCAAATAAAAATAATAATTATATATCTATACATGGATAAATTTATAAATAATAGACAATCAAGCCAAATCCATGATAGAAGCTTTTATATAAATATCTTTTATAAAACATGAATCCTAAAAGAGAGAGCACGGGGGATCAACCCCCGAAAGTGAAATCTAGAAAGGTGAGTGACTGGCATGAAAATACAATACTATACGAACTGTAGACATTACAAGAATACGGTCTACCTGACAAGTTTAGGCGTCGGTCGGCTTCGAGACTTTCTGGTTCACGCTGTAGGAATGGAATCAACCCTTCAATGATGAATAATAGCTAAGGCAAAACATTGATTTCAAAATATATTAGCAAAATTGAAGACCTGATTGGTCAAAGCTTTGACCACTGGCCAATATTTGCGGCTGTGGTTACTGGTTTTAAGAGATTTTTATAATTTTATTTGAAAAGAGCCTTTCTAGCCATAGTTTTTGACTCGGGTCCTCATTGATAGGAGTCAACATGAAAAAAAATTAAAAAAAATTAAAATTTTAATATTTTATATAAAAAATTAAAAAATAATTCATGTAAATATAAGTTATATATGTTATAAATAATAAAATTTAAGAGATTATTTCAAAAAAAAATTTATCCACATTGAAAAAATATTATATCAGTACGTTATCTTTTTAAGTTAAAGTATTTAAATTAAAATGGTTTTTTCTTCCACATTAAAAAAATATAATTTTTTTCTTGTGAATATATAGTATATATATTAAAGGGCTTTAAATCCCACATTGAAAAAATAATTTTTTTCTTGTGAACATAGAGTATATATATTAAAAGATTTCAAATCTCACATTGAAAAAATAAAACCTTATTCTAGTATTTATAGATTGAACTTTAAAAAGAGTTAATAACCAACTAAAAATACAAAAAAATAGGGGTATATGACTAAGAGAAAAAACACATTTGAAAAAAAAAAGTCTCAATCAGGTTTTGTTGGGTCAATCGTGTCACGGGCTAACCAGGTTTTGCTGGGTTTTTGCTTATCTCGGTCTTTTGTCATACTCGAACCAGTCCAGCCACCGGGTTGACCGAGTCCTTGGTCGATCAAGTCACAGTCAGTCGAGTTTTACTAGGTTTTTGTTTATCCTCGTCTTTTGCCTTACTTGGACCGGTCCAGCCACCGGGTGGACACGTCGTGCCGGGATGGTCCGAGTTTAATAACCATGCTCCTAGCTATATTGTACACCATTGTTGCTTTCTCGATTTTTATTATTCCAATATTTATATGAATAGTTCATTTTTTAACTTTTATTTTTTACAACTTCATCCTTTCTTATATTTATTTTTAATTTGATTCATCTTACATACACTAAATGTCATAAATTGAAAATAAATTAGAAATTAATTTTTCAAAATTGGGTTTAATTGTAGTTGAAAATAAAAAGTAAGTAAGAGTCGGGGGTAACTTTAACAAAGATAGCCAAAACAGACCCCATTAGATTTTTGGCACGGAAATCTCTTCAATCTAATCCCTAAAGTTTTAGTTATCTATCATTCAATCTCTATTATTTTAGCCATTCATGTTTGGTACCAAACTTCTTTTTCTTTATGTTTTACTTTTTAAATATTAAAATATGAGAAAAATTATCACCGAATAATTATGATGAGAAAAAAAGTTCCTAAAAAGCTATATTTCTCCCATAAAAGGCCGATATTTGTTCTAATGAGTTCATCTTCTCCAAAAACGTTTTATGAAAATGGAGTTTTTATATAACTATGATGGAAAAAGTATGTTTGAGTCCATATAAAAGAAATTAAAATGTATATAAAAAAAATAGTCAATGTAAAATATTTACATATGCATCTTTATTTTTACTTTACTAAGAAGATTAGTTTTCTGTTTTAGTATTTAATTAACATTAATAACAATTTATGAATTTATCAATTCATATAATTTTTAATTTATTTTATTAATCATAAATAACATCTTTCCATTTCTCAATTAAAAAAAATCATGATACCTAAAAATATATCCAAAATGAAGGTGTTTGCTTTTTCTACATTAGAAATTAACTTGAAATCCTACCAGCAATGTAATTCGGGTAAAGAGTTGATTATTCAATAAAATAATTGTTACTTTTACTTTAGCGTTTGTTACTTTGGTCCACAAAAATTTTAAAAAGTTCGAGTTGATCCCTCATATTTTTCAATTCTTTATTTTCATCCATGTAGTTTTAAGTATTTCCATTTTGGTCAAAAAATTCACAACAGTTCAATGGACAAAATTTCAATTGGTCTCTAGTTTTTGAAAAATAATTCAATTGGTCCTTTAATTTTTTAAATTCTATACTTTTTGACCTTGTAGTTTTAGATGTTTATATTTTGCTCCTAAAATTCCATTTTCCTCTCATTTCATTCTATTGGATGTTGACAAAAATGCAATTGAGTCCTTGAAGTTTGGTAAAAGTTCAATTTTATTCCTAAAGTTTTTATATGTATATTTTGGTCCTTGTAATTTAGATGTTTATTATTTGATCCTAAGCTTTATTTTCAATTCGGTCCATGAAGTCCTTAAATTTTACATTTTTAATCCATGTAGTTTTAGGTTCTTATGATTTGGTTCTAAAATTTCATTTATCTTGTTTTTTAGTTCTTGAATGTTGAGACACGAGAGAAATATTTAGGAAAAAAAGAGTTAAGAGAGAGACTCTTGTTTTCCACGTTACAACAAAATGTTCATCTTAGTGTCAATGACTTTGTTTTGGAGAGAGAAGTTCAATGAAGGTTTTTTTTTCCTATAATAATGTAAAAAACAAAGTATATAGTGGTCTGTAAAGTGTTTTTTATTTTTTATTTTTAGATTGATTAAAGGTTTTGGAGGTTTTTTTAGTTCAATGATTGTTTTCTGAAATAGGAAAAAAATCACAAATAAAAAATGATGATTTTGACAAAATAAATATATTTTTTCTCTAAAAATTTTAACCCTTCAAACTCTTTTGAATATTTATTTTAATCACCGCATAATTAGATAAAAGTTATCATTGAAAATGATCCCAATATCTAAGCTTTATTCAGCAAATTGTTAAGTACATGTTACCATTAACTAATAGGACTCTTTGTAGCTTGCACTTATAAATTATTTGAATGTACATCTATTTTTGAATTTTTATTAAGAAGATTAACTTTCAATTTTGATCGTTAATTAACATCCATGATTCTTTTTAAGATTTACCAAAAACAATAATATATATTGCATTAAACACATGCATGATCTTTTAATTTTTCAATTAACAAATTTTATGATATTATAAAAAGCTTATGTAATGACGTATCTTTTCTAACATTAAAAATTGAGTTGTTTTTAAAGTGAAATATGAAAAATCTAGCAAAACACTAAAAGATGTTGCTAAATCAATATAGTTTTTTCTTGCTTTTTTTTTTCTTGCTAGTTTTTGTTTTTGTTTTTACTTTTCACTATATTATTTTTTTTTTCAATTTTATCTTTCAATATTAAATTATTTTAGAAATTACATTTCATTTCTTTTTCCTTTTTATTGGGTTACATATTAGTCTCATGGATTTATTTAGTTATTCATTTCAACTTTCAACATTAGATCTATTTTCATATTTTTTTATTTCTTTTTTATAAATTTATCTAAATCTCATTACTCGAGTCGCGGGCTTAACAAGTTAACCAGGATTGACTCGGGTCTTTTTTTGTCACTTTTTCTATTTCATTCTTTAACACTTGGTTGGTTAAAAATTGGGTTTCGTAATGTTTTTTTTTTATATATATATATGAAGTTATTCGGATCTCATAACCCAGGTTATAAGTTTGACAGGTTGACCCAGGTTAACTTTGTTTATTTTTTATCCTTTTTAATTGAATTTTTTTATTTATTTGGGACTAATAATTTTTTTTTCAATTTGCTTTCTATGATGTTATTTCAATTTCATGACTTGAGTCGTGAGTTTGATAGGTTAACCCAAGTTGACTTGGTTCATCTTTTAGGTCTTTTTTAACTGATTTTTTTTTTCAATTTCACCATCCAACAATTTAATCTTTTTTTTTTTATCAATCACATCCTTCAATATTAGGTTATTTGGGAATTGAGCTTCATAATATTTTTTCAATTTTCTTTTTATAAACTTGTCTCAATCTCGTAGATTTAGTTTTTTTTCTATCAATTTCAACCTTTAACATTAAATTTGTTGAAAATGGAGCTTTGTAATTATTTTTATTTACTTTTATGAAGTTGTGTTGGACTCATCACCTAGGTTGCAGATTTAACAGGTTAGCCTATGTTGACTTTGAGTGTTTTTTTTTTTGTTTTTATATTTTTAATCCATTCATTCAATATTAAGTTGGTTAGAAATTAGACTTTGTAATATTTTTTATTTGTTTTCCATGAGATTATCTCGATCTCATGACTTAAGTTGCTGGTTTGACAAATTAACTCAGGTTGACTCTTTTGTCTTTATTTTAATTTAATATTTTTTTTCAATTTTATCCTTCTTCAACATTAGATTAAATAGGAATTGACCTTTATAATTTATTTTGATTTGTTTTCTATAAAGTTATCTCAATCTCATAATCAAAATTAATAAGCTAACCTAAATTAATTCTATATATTGTCATTTTAATATTTAAAAAATAAAAATTATATAATATATATCTGTATCAATATTTTTATTTATCACTATGTAAATTTGTTTCTTCTAGCCCCTAGTATTATTGAAATTAATCACAATCATGTCCCTTTTCGCCCGGTTCTAGCTTTCTAACATTACACTAACAATATATGGTTCTAACTTTCTAACATTACACTAACAATATATGGTTCTAACTTTCTAACATTACACTAACAATATAAACAAAGATAGTAGTGGTAAGGCGTGTTTGAGAGTGTGGTTGTTTTTCAAAGTATTTTTTATTTAAAAATATATTAAAATAATATTTTTTATTTTTAAAAAATTATTTTTAATATCAATACATCAAAATAATATGAAACATTAAAAAAATATTAATTAAAAAAATATTTTTAAAAAAAACACTACTTAAACAGCTAGCTCTCCAAACTACAATGATTTTGTGGTATTGAGACAGCCATTCAATTCCGATCACATAGTGACACGTCACTAGAAATTAAGAAGTTTTTGATCAGATCTACACGGTAAGAAGACACTTCACCCAAACGAAGAAACTGTTTAAGAAAATTGAAGAAGAGTTATAATTATCCTGTGGGTGTGTGGTCTTTGTCACTCTTTCTTTAAAAACAAATGAGGAGGACAAAATGCAAAAAGAAAAAGAAAATAAAAAAATAGACCGCGTGCGTGGCCTTTCCCCAAGCCCTCGCGTTGGGATTTTTAAAAGGTCTATGTGCGCTAGGACGCTAGGTCACCCATGCGTCTATAGTTGCGTATTTGGTTTCCTTTTTACTTTGACTTTTTTAATTAAAAAATTAATTTTTTTTTCAATAATATCGTTTTATTAATTTTTAAACTAGTTTTCATAATTTATTTTTTTTTTCTTAGGTTTATTGTGTTTTCAAGTGAACATCCTGCTATTTAGTTTGTATTTAATTCTACGAGTGTTTATTTTTATTATTGTATAATTAAATAAAAAATAATTTAAAAAAAAACAAATATATTAAATCATAAAAAGTGCATGATCCAAGTTACGGGTTTAGCAGATCAACTTGGGTTGATTGAAAATTTGATTTCTTGATTTGTTTTATTTTGTTTTTTATTAGGTTATCGTGATTGCAAATAAACATCTTAACATTGAGTTGATTCTTGATTTTGTGAGTATTTATTTTTGTTACCATATAATTTAATAAAAATAAAATTATTAAATTCAATCAAATTCATTATACGGGTTATATAGTTTGACGGATTAAACTGTGAAATGAAAGTTAATCTAATATGGTGTTATTTCAACATTAAAAAAATATTATTTTTTTATTAATCATTTAAATAGCTCTTGAATTTATAAAGATTGAGTAAGTTATGTTAAGATAATATCATATAATTTAATTTAAAATTCAAACTAAATAAAAATAAAAATCCGAGTGACCGCAATGCTATTTTAATGATGCTGTCAAAAAGTCACTCGTGACCACGAAAAAGTTTTGATCCAAGTTACAGTGTGAGCCTGTGAGGGGACTGAAATATCTAATAATATCTATAATAATATCTATGTATGGTACAAAATGGAAAATGGAAGGAAGGAATAAAAGTAAGTTGTGTAAGATTTAAAATATATATATATATATATATATATATATTGATAATCACAAGAAAACCTGAGGTCTGGTCGGTACTTTACTTTCTTGCAGTAGTTTGAAAAATTAAATTTTATATCCTAAACTTTATACTTATTACGTACACTAACAATTCATATTTTTTAAAGAAAAATTCAACAAAAAATATTTAATTATTTAAAACTTAATTATTATATTTATTTTAATGACTAAAAAGTAATTAGAGACTCAAAATACCGAAATTGTCATCCATAAATCATTGGTGCCGACCAGCCTTTAGGTGACACTCAAGCACACATCTTGGGAACCAATCAAGCAAGCAATACCGATTGCGATAAAGACAACGGCAATAAACTAAAAGGCAAACACCACCTGCAGAAAGAGATATATTCGGAGTATAGCTTAATACGTCGATTATTATAAATTTTAGAATTATTAGAGTTTTATATAATTATTAATTTTAAAACTTGTGAGATTAATTAAGATATAAACAAGTTGATTTAAACATTCATATTAATTAAAAAACTAAAAAAAAAAGATATATTCGGAGTTGATAAGTTTAAGTGTTTATTGGCATCACAGACGAAACCAGATAAAAGGAATGATAAAAACTTACCCATGGTGGTGTGAGAATGCAGATTACACTAAAATTTAAAGTGTGTTTATCCCTCTAGCTTGCTTTGCAGGATAACAATAAAGCAGTCAGGCAACTTTTCTTAACACCGGAAACGTTTTGTTTTCAGGCTACCATTATGTTTACTATCAGCTCGACAACTTCTACCGGAATCATCGTAGGTATGTCATCAACCTCATGCATGTGCTCTATCAGCATACAATTATGTTTGGTGCTTACCAAACATAATTTTGGCTTTATTTATTTGTTTATCGCCATGGCCATGAGCCATGAGCCATGAGCCATGAGGAGGGCTACTTTCCGACATTATACTAACGATATAAACAAAGAAAGTAGTAGTTTAATCCATCCTTAATTAGCTAGCTCTCCAAACTACCATGATTTTGGTGGTAGTTGAACGCATTTCACAACTATAATTGTGGATAGGTGAGACCTAACAACATTGATTAAGAGATTATTTTTTTTTGTTAAAAGTGATTGAGATGGCCATTCAATTCCGATCACATAGAAATTAAGAAGTGTATTATGGGATCCAGACAGGGTAAGAAGACACTTCACCCAACTTGAACGAATCACAGGCAACCTATATGCAAGATATAGCAACAAATGAAGAAACTCTTAAAAAAATGAAGAAAAGTTATAATGATCCTGCGACTTTTAGATTTCGTGGGGGGTGTTAAATTGTTTTTTTTTTTCACAGGTTGTGTTTACCACATAGAGATGTTCCAAAAAATTAAAGTAGTTTATGAAAAGAGCTCTCGGGTTAAATAATCAATTAATTAATTAGCTCTAGCAATTTTATTTATTTTCTATAATCAAGGTGGTTGATAGCATATACTTGGTACTTAGTAGGTTGAAGTGGCTTGTAACTAGTAGCTGCAAAAGGTCTCATTTAGTGAAGATGAGGATTTTTCGATGCTTAAATAAATATTTTAAAGAGAAAAGATATAATCATATTCTAGAGATAGATGCTATGAAAATATATGTGCAGTATAGAATAAAGATTATGAACCTTTGACTTGAAAAATTCAAGGTGTATTTATAACTCATAAATCTTGTTCTTTTATGGAGATGAGGGGCTGTAGTGTAATTTCATCCTTGTGATATTATGAGTTGTATTCTACTCAAAATAAAATGTATTGAATTAGTATAAAATACTGAGAGACCCACGCGAGGTCCGAAAAAAGTTCTCTAGCAAGTGTTGGGCTTGAGCAAGGTGTTCAAGCCCATTAGAAGTGAAAGTGAGTCAGGGCGCGCGACCAAGACCCAAACACGCTAAGCTCAAGCGTGACAACCTAAACTTACGAGGGCGTTGGGGTTCCTGGTGCGTGGGTTCAGGTTTCTTACCCGAGCTCATGTTTCTTGGATATTTTTTGAATTATTTTTTCTTTTAAAGGATTTTTGTTTGTCCATTCTCGAGGACTTTTTTAGTTAATTTTATTTGAATTCATTACTTCTACCCTTGTTCGTTTAATGTGATAGCAAACTCCAAGATTTCGTTGTTGGAGTGTTAAGTGAAAGCATGTCAAAATTGATCCAACATTGAAAGTCAAATTATTGGATTTGTCCGTTCAAATAATGCCCCTTTCAAAGGTAAATGAGTGCAAGCGGGGCTTTGCAATTTATAATGCCATTCAAAAGCAAGTAATTGCAAGTGGGAATTTGTAAATGCTTATTCTTGTGGCAAGTAACCATAAAAATCTAAAAATAAATAAATAATCTTTGTATTTAACAGCGGTAGTGTCCCCTTCCAAGACTTCAATAACGTAATGTTTTTCACTTCATTTATTTATTGTATGTTTGTATTTCCGATATAAACAGTGCTTTCAAAAATTCTGAATTTTTTTTTTGAAATTATTAATTTTTATATTTTTAAATTATTTTAATGTATTTATATTAAAAATATTTTTTAAAAAAATATATATTTTTAATATATTTTCGAGCAAAATCTATCAAACACTCATTTAATCTGTGGTCATGGTTCCTTCCCTTCTTGGCTAGACATTTTCTTTTCTTTAAATGCGGCATGTGTTTGGTCAAGAAAAGAGCAAAACTAAAATTAAGCAGCAAAGTTCTAAAAATGGACAGGCAAAACCTCTCTCAAGCCCATGCCCTATTAGCCTAGTGTACTTCCCGAGGGATGTAAAACTGTTCCACCAAATTCTGTTGCCACGTAGACCTGGTGCCTCCCGGCCCAGCATAATGGGGCCTCCCATTCCTACTTCAGCCCACAACTTTTCCTTTAGCGCTCACTAAGTCACTTGGTCTGTCTCAATTTGTTTTCAAAGAAAAATAAATAAATAAAGATGATGCATGTATTTAATAAGACATTGGTAATGTATTTTAAACTATATAAAAAAAATTATTTGAAAACCAAAACGAATGTATGTATTTAATAAAATAAATTGTAAATTATATATACTAACAAATATTAAAAACTTTTATGCCTAATAAAAAATTGAGCAAGTACATTAAGAAAAAAATGAATAGTAAGATATATAATCGTATTATATAAAGAATCATCAATTTTTTTATTTAATTATATAAAAATAATTTTTTTCTTGTAAAAAAGTAAGTATTTTAACTCTGTTTACAAAAAAACAAATTATAGTATAATTCTTCTTTACCTATTAACATTTTCCCCAATATTTTTTTTTTCTTCTTTTCTTGGTATGATAAGAAATTTACAAGTAATTAGAATCAACAAAAAAGTATAGGTAATATGACATAAGGATAAAAAAAAAAAAGGGTTTCCATTTAGTTAAAATCATGTTATTTAACTTAGGCCCCGTTTGTTGGCAGCAAAGTAGGTTTTTTTAAGTGAATTCTAGAAAAATAAATTATTTTCTAATATTTAGTAGTGTAAGTTGGAAAACACTTTCCAGTGTTTGGTTATATCATGGAAAATGAGCTGGAAAATAACTTATTAATGTTTTATTTTTTTCAAGTTTATTAAAATAACGAGAAACAAATCTTATAAATTAAAAAGTTGAATGAGAATGAAATTGAAAAAAATATAATTTCATAAATTATCTCAAATAAAAAAAAATAAAAAAAATTGAAAGATGAATAAATTAAAATAATAATAATTATAATTTCATAAATTATTTCAAATAAAATAAGTAACCATCAAAACAATGAGGATCAAATTTGATAGATAAAAAAATTCAATTAAAAAAATGATAAGAGAAAAACGAATAAAAATCATAAAAATAAGGACCAAAGTTAATATAAAAATCAAATTCTAAGGGATGAAATTGAAAAAAAAATATTCAAAACAAAATATATATAGCAATTAAAAGTTTGAGGACCAAATTTGATATAATCAGCAAATAATATGACATTTCTAATTTTTTTTACAACTTCCGGAAAATGTTTTACGTCCAAAATAAAAGAAAAACACTTTTCTAGAAACCAAACTAAATTTTTCTTTAATTAAAAAGTGTTTTCTGTTGACTAATATTTTAATAATAAATAAATACAGTATAGTTTGAAAAATGATTTTCAGGAAATCACTTTCCGTTAAACAAACGAGTCCTTAAGTGCTTTCTTTTTCTAACATTTTGGTATGCCAAAATAATTATTTTTAAACAACAGTTTATAGAATAATAAATGCAAGTTTCAATAAAAATATATATTTTAGTATTTTTGATGTGCATGTATTGAAAAAGAAAAGAATGATATACCTGAGAAACATTTTGGAATCTTTTTTTAACTAATTATACGATTATAAAAAAAATATTCACATAAAAACCAACAAATAAAATCGTATAGGGGAAATATGTTTTTCTTCAAAATATTCTTTTACTATTCATGTAACATTCCCTCCTTTAAAAAATATATAAAAGCATAGTTCATTGATAGAAAAGTGAAAGAAATTCAATAAAAAAAATTTGTGATAACTATAATTCAAATCAAAACAAATTATCGATCCCAATTCCTCACCAGCACAATGCACACAATGCAAAAGGGCTAAATTAAAAAAAAAATGACAGTGGAAAAAATTTTAAAGGGCAAAAATAAAAATCATTGTGCCTACCTTGAGAGTGCAGACACTGTTTTTAACACACCCTTTAAATTTCTTCTGAATAAAGCATCTTCCTCGAAGCATTTAATGTGACGACCTCAAACTATGTAGCTGGGAAGGTTGAAGGGATGGGTAAAAAACGTAGGACAATGAAAAAAAAATATATAGGACATGATCAACGATGGAAAACATAACCCGTGAAGCAAGCGCATGGCACTCGGAAGAACTGTGGCATGGCAGAATTATGAGCAGTATTTACAAGATTGTCAGTGTGAAGAGCTCTTACAAAAGTCACTTCCTCGTTAATGTTACAAACAACCCTTCTATTATGGATTGTACGAGTGTTGAGGCCACAATTCGGATGATCATCTGCAGCAAAAACAGAGCCAGGATTTCTAACGAATCATTATATTGGGAGGGAGAATTTTCCATGTAAAGAAAGGGAGAGAAGATAGGGGAATGAAGAGCTCACTTGGAAGAATTTGTTATTGCATCATGTTTTTAGCCAAAATGGCTCAAAGGGGTTTTTCTCTCTCACCAGGCTCAGGCTCTTGAGGAAAAGGGGAGAGAGTTGCTATTACTGATCCTGTTACTGACTGAACAGGCTGCTGATTCAGAAATGGCATTCAAACCTTTCAAAGCCATGACTTCTTCTCGGAGAAAAGGATCAGAATAGATAGCTGCGGTATCACCTCCTAAATATCACATCGGATAAGATTGATAATGATCAGACAAAAGAAACCCAGTTATATATTATACCAGAGCAGGCATTCAACTTTCAAAAGTGCACTGATACACTTGGAGATTAAACATGACATGTCAAGAAAAACTCGAGAAATAACCTCCATTAACTATTGTTATGATTTCATTAATGGCGAATGATGCACCACCGTAAACAGAGTGGAAAGAGATCATCGAGGATAAAAGCCAGCAAGTATTCTAATATTTTAAAGCATCTAAACCTTGAACTTACCTCTCTGTAGATCATATGAAAAGTACACAATTGCACCAGGACTAAAGCCACCTGAGTACAAAATCTCTTAACAATTTTTTTACCAGCTTCTATGGAGGGGTGGTAACAGCAACGTAAACGAATGTCAACTTCTTCAGCTTCGAAAATCCCCCTTGACTACACAACATAGATAAACTAATGAAAATTTGAGTCGTTTATAGACAAATAAAACTTTGGCCTTTCTCTTGCTTACATATATAGAACGGTAATTCTGGTCGAGCAACAACTTTCTTGAGAAGATTCAATAAGCTCTCTGAATCTTTTCTGAAGAAGGTAATGCCACCTCCAATGTATCTTTATCAGGAAAGCGAACTCTAATCACAACCTGAATACATGAGCAATTGTTTAGGTTAAATTCAATCTAGACTAAAATCTGGAGTATGTTCCGCATGAAAAGTCACTCAAATTGATAAAAAGTTGAGAGATCTAAAGACACAAAATGAAGGATTCACATAAAAAGTCCAGCAAGAATCCTTTCTTATTCTTGACTTGTGAGCTGATTCTTTTGCTTCTTGAATTTTTCTCGTCTTCAAAATTTCTCTGCTCACATTTGCATTTGGCATTTTAAAATAAATGGATGGATAAACAAGAATAATGTTTTCCATTCTTTGATGATATAAGTAGCATATGCAACGAGTGGACATGAAATTCACTAAACTGATTCCAAAAAGGTAGACTCATTCATCAATGAAATCAGATATGCACAAGGGATAAAAGGAATCATGTGTATGAATAGAACATGGACGGATCCTTTCCAAAACCTTCTGCAGTGTCTTAGAGGACAAACTAAAATTTTACCTCTCTCCATACTTGTATAGTTTTCCATTCTTTTTTTTATTGTTTCTCACAGTGTCACATCTATTGCAGAATCTATCTATAAATCTGTGTTGGTTTTGAAGGCACAACAACCAAAAATACCCAAAACTAATTTGAAAAAAAGAAAGAGAAACTGATGTGAAGTAGATAATGTGTTTCTTTCTTTACAAATATTTAAATAAATACCTATTTTAATTACATAAAAAAATAAAATTTCGGTGTTGTTGATTGTTCTTATTTATAATGTTGTGAACTTTGGGGGCTGTGGAGTAGGTTAATTAACCATATGTATTATTGGGTTTGTATGCCAACAGTGTGCATGTTTTTTCCTTTAAAATCTTGTTAAAAAAAATTATTCATACTTAGAAGCTAAGGAATTTGAATACTCAAGGATGTGTCTTAATGTATTTTTTATTTTTAGTTTAACGTGGGTATCTGAGCCAGCTTGCACGCACCTTGACTAATCCCACGGGCCCTGAAATTAATGACCATGTAAGCCTCCAGTGACCATCATATAAATAACCATAGAGCTCGAACCTGAAACCACATAAAAACAAACCTTTTTATTTTAAATTCTTACTACATCATCACCTAGATGATTAAAGTATGTTCCTTGTCATCTTGAATGAAGGATATGCCAAAAGTGACTCGGATTATGCACCAACAACCCTCGTACTTGTCCTAGCACTCTACTTTTTGTTCTTTTACCGATTTGCTTTATTTTAATTGATGGTTTAATAAATAATATGGTATTTGATTTACCTTATAAAAAATTAGAACATTGAGATTTTGTTTTGCCTTTTTGATAGGCAATTTCTTAAGCTTTTTTGAAATAATCAATTTTTAAACATTAATTAAAATAATTTGAAGATTAAAATAAATCATTTAATAAGGTCTAGATGATTGGAGAGTATAATATTAAAGCTTTTTTATTATTATTTTTCCCAATAGCTTTAAGTAAGGTTAAAATTGACATAAACGAATTGCATGGTTTTATGCTACGCATTTTTTATAAACACTGAAGAAGAGGTTGGATCTTGAGACTTGTGAGAAAAAGAGAGGAAATGTAATTTGTAGGAGAATTGTACTTGATGGCATACATATGCAAGCTTACATATTAACCAAAAATCATATTCTATTTATCAGAAAAAAAGATATACCGATATAAAATGTAATAATTACTTGTAGTTTTGACATGCAATTCATGTTTGTGAAGGCAAGATAAGAAAGCAGTGCCCATGATATACGTATTTTTCTTGGGGTTATTGACAATAATAATATCAATTTCCTAAACTACCGGAAGGTAGTTATATGATAAAAATTAAATGCTAATATGCGTATAATAATTTGCTTTTTTATTTACTAATATTATGATAGATTTAAAATGTTGTTTGTGATTGCATGTAAATACTATTTGGTTGATACTTGATATCCCAATAAGTATATATATTTAGGTCCACATAAAGGTGAGAGATATCTTTTATAAGATTTTGGGCGTCGGACAACCAAGAAATCATGAAGAAGCATAGTTTTGAAACCTACCCGGCGGGTCGACCCGGGGCTGAAACCGGGCCGGGTTGAAGAAAAAATAGAGGAAGAAAAAACCTGGTGTGACCCGATTGACCCGGTCAAAAACTTGGTTGCAACCCGTTGACTTTTGTTTTTTTACTAAAACGACGTCGTTTTGATTAAAAAAAAGAATTGACCTGGGTGACTCGGTCAAAACTCGAAACCCAGGCCTTAGACCGGGCCGGGTCTGAAAACTATGTGAAGAAATATTTAATCGTACACACTCATCTCTACGTAATGTAATAGAACATTTTTTTGGAATATGAAAATAGAGGTGGAGAATTTTACAAAACATGTCCGCTTATTCATACAAATCACAAGTTCATATTATAGTAGTATTAATGGCATTACATAATTACATTAGAAGGAGATCGCATGAAGATGTAACATTTGCAGAATTTGATCGTAATCTCAATTTTATTCCCAATGATTTTTTAGCTGATGTTGCATGCTCAAAAAACCATGAATACTAGAGGCCTTTTGGGATGAATTTTGAATGTGATGGAATTGCAAATAGTTTAATGGAACAATAAAAAAAAATATTTTCATAAAGTATTGTTTATTTCACAATGTAATAATAATTAAATCTACAATATTTCAATTAAAAACCATCAATATTAATATATGTATTTTGGTCATTTTATTACCAAACCACAATTTGAAAAGCATTTAGGGTGTTTGAGAGTGTAGTAGTGGTTGATTTTTAAAGTGTTTTTTGTTTGGAAATGCATCAAAATAATTTTTTTTTATTTTAAAAAAATTATTTTTGACATCAGCATATCAAAATGATTTGAAAGCACCAAAAAAATTAATTTGAAGTAAAGAAGAAAATCAAAAAATTTAATTTTTTTTAAAAGTGTTTTTAAAACACAAAAACAAACAGGTCTAACTAAACATATTAAATTGTTTTTTGTTCAACCTTAATTTTAACTAAATATATATTTTATCGGTCCAGCCTCAACTAAAAATATTTTTTATAAAATAACTTTTTTCAAATTAAAATCATAAAAAATATCACAATGTCAAATCTTGATTTTAGAATTCTTTAGGGTGGTTTGTTGTTTATATATATATATATATATATATATATATATATATATATATATATATATATATATATATTCCTTGCACATAATGGTAGGGAAACGGAAGTTAGTGCATCGCAGCCCTTTATCAGGAGCAACTTGACGGTACAGGTGCTGTGGGGTTCATCCAGATATGTGTACGTATTGTGAAAGTAATGTATTTTGCCGATAATTTGGGATAACCAACCTACCTCTCATTTCTATGAAAGCAACAGTAATTAGGCGACTCAACAGTCTACCACTCAATCAATATTATATCTTTTTTTCCAAAAAATTGAGGTGTTATATGAAATTGTGTTTTAAATAGTGTTTTATAAAAAAATTTAAAAATAAATTATTTTTATATATTTTTAAATCTTTTTTATATATTAATATCAAAAATAATTTTTTTAAAATAAAAAAACACTAATTAAGATGTAAAAAAATAACAACACTTTATTAGTCAGTTATACCATTTTGGGAATTGTTCCCAATCCTTTAGGTGTTATTTAGAACTGTATTTTAAATAGCGTTTTATGAAATTTTAAAAAATAAATTTTTTTTATGTTTTTAGATTATTTTAATATATTATTATTAAAAATAATTTAAAACAAACAGTAATTACGATGTCAAAAAAAAATGACAACACTTTGTTGGTCAATTACTATTACTCCATGTCAAAATTGGATTTTTTTTTTTTATCAATTATAAAACTACTAGACTCGTTCGACAAGTATTCCAAACAAGAATAGAAGTTAAATCTAAAGTTGGTCTACCGAAAGTGAAAGTACTAAACTCGTCAACTTCTTGGACCGACGAGACAATACTTATTGAGAATGTCGACTTCATCATGACAGTGGTCTTCAAGGATGTGGTGTTAGTAAAAATTAAAGTTGTAAACCCTAAAATTATAGTTCTAAACTATAAAAAAATAATAAAAAACTCTTATATTTTTTTAAAAGTTTGAAATTCAATAATATTTTTCTTAAAATAGTTTATAAAGATATTCATGTAACAGTCCGGCCTAACTTACCATATATTGTCCGCTTTGAGCCTTGCCGCTCTCACGGTTTTGTTCATGGTGACGTGAGCCCACATCTGAGCTTGACGCCCTAAAACGCGTATGACAAGTTGGCAACCAACACTCTTAATAAGACCGTTACCACTCCCTCACCCGTCTACAATACATCCCCTTAAGAAACCCAACGACCCCGTCGGTACAACCGGACAGCCAGTGAGGTCGGCTCCGATACCAAATGTAACATCCCGGCCCAACTTGCCATATATTATCCGCTTTGGGCCTTACCGCTCTCACGGTTTTGTTCATGATGACGCGAGCCCACATCTGAGCCTGACGTTCCAAAACGCGTATGATAAGTTAGCAACCAACACTCTTAATAAGATCAGCTACCACTTCCTCACCCATCGATATGAGATATTACAATTCAAATCAGAAAAATTTTAATTAAATTGAAAGTCCTAAAAAAAAATCTAAATATAACAAAGAAAATAAAGAAAATTCTAAGCAGTAACTTCCGATCCAAATTTGGACATGTTTCTGTCGGATGAAGTTATCTTTTTTAACTTATACAATAATAAGGCTTTTTGGATGCTGTAGGAAAATTTCAGTTAAATTCAACAATTTAATCAAAACTTATAACTTGTTTTGTTAGAAAGATATTTTAACGTTTTTGAACTTCTTAGCGTCCAATGTAATATCTACTTATCCTGTTTGGAGTATAATTATGATTATTTTTTAAAGTATTTTTTATTTAGAAATATATTAAAATAATATTTTTTTAAAAAAAATTATTTTTGATATCAGCGCATCAAAATAATATAAAAACACTAAAAAATATTAATTTAAAAAAAATTTAAATTTTTTCAAAAACACTTTTAAAACACAAAAACAAACATTACCGGATCCAACACAAATCCCTTGAATATGTTAAACTGCACAATAGTCAATTAACTAGTATGATCACTCCTGCTACTCCATAGATGAAATTTCAAGTTAATCTTGGAATAAATAAAAGAATGTGTTAACAGTTCTAATTCAGAAACATAAATATGTTGTTTTTGTAAACATGTTGATTACACTAGAATGTGTTAATATTACAGATGCTTTTTATTAATATATAATGATTTTTTTAATTAAGAAATACAAAAATGTTATCTACATTTAATGAAATAAATTAAAAAATGTATATGAATTGGTAAACTGTGAAAGAATTATTAATGCTAAACAAATACTTAAATAAAAAGAGGTAATCTATCTCCTTAAAAAAAGACAATCTCTCTCCTTAAAAATAAAAAGCAACCAAGTATGCAAATATTTAACTTTATTTTTTTTATTTATTTTTTTATCTTAGAGTTTATTTTTTATTATTAATATCAAATATAAAGAAAAGAAATTAAAGATAAACTATAATAATATCTTTGAAATATTATAAAAATAAAAAATAACTAATATTTAAAAAATATGAACTAAAAAAATTTAAAAGTAAGAGAGAGAAGGTATTAATTTATCTTTATCTTTTAACGTTGTATTTCTACTACAATTTTGAATTTTATATCATGAAATTATGTGACAAAAATATTAAATCAAAAGAAAAAATAAAGTTTGAGAATAAAATTAAAAAAAAGAAGTAATTCCTCATTATTCACTGCGCATATAAATAATAAAGTAACTAGAAAATAATCTCAGTTCTAGTAGTATATTGTATAACAAATAGTGCCTTCAATATTTAGAAAAACATTTTCAAATTTATCACCTTTTTATTTTTATTCTTTTAAAAAAACAAAACCAACAATGGATAAGATCATTGATGATAGTAGATGACTAGTTGCGCTACATCGTGGTCAAATAAAAAAACTTAATGTAAAAAACCTTTAATAATATTTCAAAAAAATCATTAAGACAATAATATATAAAATTAACTTGAGTTAATTAGGATTAATCTATCAAAGTTATGATTCAGGGTCATGAACTTCATTGAGTTCAATAGTTTTTTTTAAACATACTAGTTATATGATAAAAAAAACTCAATTTAAAATCAAACAAATATTGAATAATAAATTGAAAATAACAATTAAATAAAAATCAATTATTAAAGGCTAAAATTAAGAGGAAAAAAAACAAAAATAAAAAGGCTAGACAAGGCAAGCTTGTGGAACAAAATTAAATTAATTATTCATTATATTAAAATGTACAAGTAAGAGTTGTTTATAATTTAGCTTTTATATCATCTTGAAACTATTTAATTAGTCATTATAGTTTAAAATTAATTAAATGATGCTTTAATCAGTCTTTTGCCTATGCATTTCAAGTGGTGAATATATTGATTACTATATTTTAATATTGTTTTTAGAAAATAATTATATTTTAACAATTTAAATATATATATATATATATATATATATATATATATATTTAATAATTAATTTGGTTGCACATATATATTATATTATGTATGTTGTTATATATATTTTTTAAGGAAAACCAAAAATAAATCTTGATTAGCAATTCAAATATCTATTGTAATAAAATTAAAAACAAATTATTTTCAACTTCTTTGTGCTTATATATTTACATTTTCTCTTATAAGTCATAATTTGTTTTTTTTATGAAAATGTCATTAGCTTCACCAAATTTATTTTTTTCAAGAATTTTTTTAAAAATAAAACATAAAATATCAAGACATTCAAGGATATTTAGGGTCTATTTGGGATTGTGATAGTAATGACGGTTTAAAGTGTTTTTTGCTTAGAAATGCATCAAAATAAAGTTTTTTTATTTTTTAAAAATCATTTTAGACATTATCAATCAAAACGATCTGAAAACATTAAAAAAAAATTCAAAATTTTTGAAAACGCGGTTTGCACCCCATTCCCAAACATTCTCTTTAAAGAAAAAAAAAATCACTGTTAACCTCTTCTTGTTAAATGGAACCCAATGATACCAAGAGTGCGAGTTTCAACGTCGAAAAGTGATCAAACCTATAATTTTTTTTTCTCTTGTTGTTTTCATATAATTTTATCTCTCATCTCTTAAAGATAGCAGTTGAAAAATAAATAAACTAAAATTTTAGGCCAAAATAGAAATTATAAAAATATAGGATTAGATATTTTTTTTCTTTGTTTTTTATATTTCAGTCATTATCTTTTAATCTGATATATATTTACCACAATTTCAAGCTTATTTTCATCTAATTAAACCATTAAAAAATTCAATTAAAAAAACCCCCCAAAAAAAAAAAAAAAAAATCCTTGAGTAGCTTCACTATTCAGTAAAGCTCCATCTGAAAACTCAAAAATAAAAATCAAGAAGAAAGTGACAACGCAAAAACGCCTCTCAATTGCGATTGATTTAAGCTTATGGAGCACATAAAGAGGCCAAGTTAATTGGCTGGCCGGCTCTGGACATCATTACGGGGGGAAAAAGAAGAAGAAAAGGAGGCAATTAAAGAATATGATGTCCGATAATTTAAAGTCCCACATGAACAGCAACATCCCCACCAAACATCCCTTCTTTTTACTCCTCCACTTGCCTTCTCTTATAAGAGCTTGTGGCCATTATTTGGCGCCTAAGCAAAGCTAATTTACCATTTCAAGGGCCATCACGCCCACATATACTGACTCAGTGTATTCTTTTATTTATATATATATATATATATATATATATATATATATATATATATCAAAGTTAAAAAATTAATTTTAAATCTTTTTAGAAAACTTGAAAAAACTTAGAACAAACCAAAAAAATAAACCACTACAATATAGAACACAAAATAAAACTTTGAAAGAACTAAATTTAAAAAAGAGAACTAACTCGTAAAATCTAGAAAATTAAAGCTGCGCCGAAAAAATGCACTAAAATATTTTTCAAAGTTTTTTTTTACCCCAGTTTCCTAGAGAATTAAAGCATTACTATTTTTCTGGATAACCCTTAACTTTTTTCTTTTTTTTTTATTAGAAAAAAACCAGGTCAAAGGTGCACTGATTGTCCAGCCAATCAGGTTTGGATGGGTTTTACCGGTTTTGATCGATCCTCACAAAGTTCCTTGAGTGTCCAATCATTGACATCAGCCCCAGCTAGTTGGGTGGTTAGATTATTTGGTTTTCGATTAGACCGGCAGCCCCACCTCTCTCTTAAGAACTTATATATATATATATATATATATATATATATATATATTAAATTTATTTTTTACTGCAATTATAATTTTTTTTAAAAGTATAAATATTTTATTTTATACTAGTACTAGTTACTGCCGTGTAGTTTCACAACTTGATGTTTTAAATTAGATAAACATAAGAAAAATAAATTGTAATTTAGTTTTATGATAACTATAAATTTTAACTATTTTTTAAAAATTCTAAGTAAAAAAACTTGGTATGCTAAAGAAAAAACTTAAATCACTCTAAAATATTTTACCTAAAATAAAATATTTTATATTTATTTTTAATGATAAAAATATCAATTATGCTTATATACCATGAGTTTGCCTAAACTAATACATATATATGTGTGTTTTTAAAGGTAACTAATTATTATGCCTCAAGATAATGATTTTGAATTAAGTCCTTACTAGTCTAGCAAGATCCAAGAGAGCGGTAATTGGTAAATTAGGATTTTTCCCCTTTTCTTTTGATTACACAATTCTTATTTTTATTTTAGAAGAACAAAATTTTATTTATGTATTTTTCAAAGAAAAGCAAAGTTATGCTTGATTTTGATTTTTTTTTTTCAGACAAAACTCAACTTTCCGGGAAACACAACTCTTTTAAGGATTAAACAAAATTTTATTTACATGTCCTTTTTTAAGGAAATCACAATCTTTGGACAACAAAGTTTAAATCTTCGGGACATAACCCTTATAAAAATTATACCATCTCCAAGTCCATAAGTAACCAACATACATTAGACAATAAAATCCATATAAACTCCATTACAATGCAAGTTTCAATGTAGTCCCATGAACATGTCCATGCGCAAGGAAAAATAGAATATTTATTACAAATAACTCCAGTATAGTTCAAGCAAAAATAACACACATAGTACATTAACAATGAACAACATACAAAACAAATATGAATTCACGAGTGAAAAACTAACAAATAAGTTACAAATTATTCTCAAATCAATAAATCATATATCAGGATTCAAAATTGACCAACAACAGAGTCAAATGAGTTGGCTGGAATTGGACCAAAGTTACTAGAACAAAGGGAAACAATATCGGTGTGTAAGTTGCACGCGTTAAAGAACATGTTGGATTGCAAGCGTCGTTTGCATATATTGGCAGGCTAGGGAGGTGCGTCAACCTGCAAATTGACTACTCCTATTCTCCCTATTTCTTCCTTGACCAACAATGTATATCAACTCCTCATGTACTGAGAAATCAGGGCAGTGAGTGTTGATGTAGTTTGTAAATGAGTAGAGAAAAAAAAAATGTATATTCCACATCGAAAAGAAACACTCCCTCCTGATATTTATAAGTGTGAATTTCTATTATACAATAAATTAAGCCATGATAGAAGGACTCTTTTAGTAGGCTTTCTAGTGTTATTATATAGATATTTATAATATCAAAAGATAGCACTTAGAACTAGGAACTTAATATGTCAGTGAGATTAATTTGTGATTATTGAGATAAAACTGAATAGTAGCTATTCAGTTTAATTTAAAGTATAACTCTTTTATGAATAATAATATTATTTTATGAATAATCATAATATTTCATGAATAGTCATATTGTTTAATGAACAATTATATTGTTTCATATAGTTTCATGACAAGTCATATTGTTTTAAGTTTATAAAAACCTGTTACTACATAGAAAACCAAATACAATGAAAACATATATATATATATATATATATATATATATATATATATATATATATATATATATATTTTGGTCTTAACTCTCATTCTTTTAGAGAGTTTAGTTATATCTTGAAGGTGTTGTTTATATATGAGATAAATAAACACCTTCAAAACAATATTTTCATGTTTCTAAACCAACTTTATATTTGTTTTCATTCTAAATACTTTCTTACAAAAAGGATGTTGGTAATTTTGGTGAACCTAGGAGGTTAGGGTGTGTGTTTTGTTTTTTTTGTTTTTTTTGTTTTTTGTTCTTGATTAATGCTTTTGCTATAGTCTCTCTTGTAATCTATGTTTGCGTAGGTACTTATAGCGTTTGTGCTCTATTTTATTTATAATGCTTGATATATTTTGCAAAATATAAAAATTAAACCAAAAAAATAATATTAGAAAATTTTCTATAATTTTCTTCTTTATTGTAGATTTCTAATTAATTAATTTTTTTTCTTCATAATATGCAGGATTTCTTTTTCAATTTTATTTTATTCTGATATTTATCTTTATTTTTCCCTTTTGTATAACCTCTGTTATTATTTTATAGTTCCTCATCATCCTAGTTCCCCCTTTTTCTTTCTTTCCTTTTATTCCATCCAATATATAATTATCTTTATTTTCATTTATCTATCTTATCACACAAAACAAAATGAACATTTTTTTTTTAAAAAAAAAACAACAATTGATTGAACTTCATTGTAGATATATTTTTAATTTTTTTTTAATTTTTTAAAATATATGAAAAAATCATAGGTTAAGAAAATGAGTAATGACATTGTTGAAATTAAAACTAGATATACCTCTCTAAATGGAGTTATAAGACACAGATTTTCTCTACTGAATCCAAATTCTTTATTGAAATGAATAAGTGTGAGTTTGGTAATATGATGCAAATTGCTTTTGTAAAAATATTTTTTAAATAAAAATATATTAAAATAATATTTTATTTAATTTTTGAAATCAATATATTAAAATTAGTATAAAAAGTATTTTAAAAACGAATGAAACCACAAAAACAAACATATCATTGGGAATTTACTATCATCTAATCCCTTGTTGACATCTAAAGTTAATATTATCAATGATTCAAAAGGTATAATTATAATTATGGGATGATTGAAATAGTGATAATTATTTTTTTAAAGTATTTTTTATTTAGAAATGCATCAAAATAATTTTTGTTTTTATTTTAACATCAATACATCAAAATAATCTAAAATTATAAAAAAAAATAATTAAAAATTTTCAAAAAACACTCTTTTGAGTAAAAACCAAACCGGCTCTATTTTTTTTATTTTTTTAATTGAGCTCCGAAACCTCAATTTGTCCTCTTCATCTGTTTGAGAGTGTGATTGCGGTTGTTTTTCAAAATACTTTTCACTCAAAAATATATTAAAATGATATATTTTTTATTTTTAAAAAATTATTTTTGATATTAACATATCAAAATAATCTAAAAACATCAAAATATATTAATTTAAAATAAATAAATAAAATAAAAACATTATTTTTTAAAAAATATTTTTAAAATATAAAAACAATAGGGAGGTAAACAAGGCAACAAAATAACGACAATAACTATTCGAAGATGGCCGGCCAAGAGGTCAGGAAGAAGCAGCATCACTTTAATAAATAATTAATCAGCGGACGTCAGCCTCCTCTCCCATCAAGCTCTGTCCAAACTAACTCTCCCAAACGTGACCTCCTTTATCTCTCCGGGTCCCATTTTCAAAAAATTGAAAACAAAAATCTCAAACAACCCTTTCACTTTTCCTAAATTTGCAACATTTCCCCATCTCCTCACTTCCTTTTCGTGAATAAATAACTCCTCAAGGACCTTCAGTTCAAAAAAGAAAACTCTCAGTCGAAAAAATAAATAATAAAAATACTAATTTTTAAAAAACCAAAAAACCAACCAGAAAGAAATCGAAGAGAGGGGGGGAGAGAGAGAGAAGGAGAGATTGTAGTTTGTAGATGACGATGGACAGAGAGAAGGAGAGAGAGATAGAGTTAGAGAGTGCAATGTATACAAACTGTTTATTATTAGGTCTGGATCCGAGTATAATCGGACTCGGACCTTCATCAAATGGCACTCCGCGGGTCGGACTTTTCCGTCACTCCAACCCTAAACTCGGTGAACAGCTTCTTTACTTCATCCTCTCCTCGCTTCGCGGTCCTGCTCAATCCGCCAAAGTAACATTTTCATTTTCTCCTTTTTAGATATAATGTTCCTTCCTTGTATGCAAGTGTTGATAATTTCTTTTTGCGATCGATCTTGTCAGGATTTTGATAAGGTGTGGCCGATTTTTGATTCCGCTCAGTCACGTGATTTTCGTAAGGTTAGTAACTTGATTAGTTGTGATTTCGTTGAATTTTCCGCGGAGGTTAGATTTTATTTTTGTGTTTTATTTTTGCTTTTGTTTTTTTGTTGTTTGTTGTGGTTGAAATGTTAGGTTGTGCAAGGGATAATCAGTGAGCTTGAATCGCAAGGGGCACTTCCAAGGAGCAATTCAAGGGTTTCTTCCCTTGCTACTTGTTGTGGACCGAGGTAGTTTTTTTGATATTTGGTCATTTTTTAAAAAAAATTTGAAAAGTGAATTTTGAATTATAGAAACGAAACTAGAGATAAACCAAATGTGTTCATCTTGCAGTGCTCCCAACTTAGCCAAATAGTTGGGTCAAGTTAAATTCAGTATTGGTTTTAAGTTCTGCTGTCTTATGAGAATCTGGGTTTCTTAGTAAAATGGATGCTTTCTGTTCATATATAGGAGCGCTAGAGGATAATGTGTGTCTGCCATAAGCAAGTTGATGACTTGGAACGCTTGTTTCCCAGTGAGAACTCATATGCTTTGGCATGTTCTTGAGTGCATATATTCTGAATGGGTTTTGTATCTTTGTGAAATAATCAAGAAAATTTACTTGCACAAGTTGCTACAATTGTAATTGGTTCATAATGCATGCAGATTTTTTTCTTTTAAAACGACTTTCAAGGCATCCATTTAGAGCATAGAATTGTGTGGAGCTTTAATGATATTTTTTTTGGCTTAATGCAAAAGTTTCTCACTTATGTGCAGATTTGTTGAACTCTTGTGGCAACTTTCTTTGCATGCTTTGAGAGAGGTTCACAGACGGACATTTGCTGCTGATGTTGCTTCAAACCCACTTCCTGCTTCATTAACAGACGTAGCCTTCCAACATGCAGCTACATTGCTTCCTGTGACGAAGGTAATACTATTTTCATGGTCCTTATCAATGTATAAAGTTATCAAAGCTCAGGTCGTTCTCAGTCAAACGCAATGGGATATTTGAAATTGTGATCAAGGTTTATAAATCCACTTATAAAGTCTTTCAATCAGGCAATACATGCATGGCTATTGTTCTTTCATTTGTATAGAGATCCTAAATGCACTGACATCAAAGAACACTTCTGTAAAGGTTGAAACGTCTTTTGTTAAACTGTAACTATAAGTGGGTCATAATTTGGAAAGGATTTTTTAAGAAGCCTCTTACAGAACTCCTATGGGTCTCAGTTTTTTTTTTAAAATGCGTCAAAGAGGTGAGATCTCATATGGTTCTCTCACTCAGTATACAATAGAAACTTTCTTGGATGTGAATCTCAAATGTGGACACAAAGTAAAAAGACAACATAAATGACAATTTTGAAGTTACATATTTTTTCTCCTTTTAGAATGATCTGTATTAGTATTATAATTGCAGTTTTGGATAGAAATGGGAAGACAATATTCATTTTTCTGCAGTTTCATTTCTTTGTTTCCTTTTTGGGTGAATTACCGTTATCATAAGTTATAATCCATATGAACTATTCAAGGTTGCTTTTCTAAACTTTGCGTGCTAGTGAACAATTCAAATGCTGGAAAGGTTTTAAGAAAGGAGTACTCTGTTTTCTGGTCTTTTGCCCTAGTTTTTTGACACATTTCATTTACAACTATACTTCAATTTTGGTAGCAGTGATTTGAAAATCTCCCCTTAAACAGGCAAGAATAGCTCTCGAAAGAAGGAGGTTTCTTAAAAATGCAGAAACAGCAGTACAGAGACAAGCTATGTGGTCAAATTTGGCTCATGAGATGACTGCTGAGTTTCGTGGTCTTTGTGCAGAAGAGGTAATGGGAAACTCATTTACTTTCTTGTAAAGGATTTAGGATGTAGCTGCCTGTTTTCCTCACACTTCCTTTTGAAAACTTGAATGTCAGGCTTATTTGCAGCAAGAGTTAGAAAAGCTACATGACTTGCGGAACAAAGTGAAGTTAGAAGGTGAACTGTGGGATGATCTAGTGTCAAGTTCTAGCCAGAATTCACATTTAGTTTTAAAGGCTACTCGCTTGTGGGATTCTATACTCGCTCGAAAAGGTAAGTCAAAATTAACGAAGTTTTCTTTTTTATTTTCTTACAAAAGCTGAACCATTTTATTTGTTTGAATATATAGACTAGGATTTTCTTGGAAATAATGCCATAATTGAGATCGTCAATTGGTTTCTTGTGAAATGAATTTCCTTTAATTAAGTTCTTCCATTTGTTTACAAGAGTAGTTATCATCTAAGTAAGTTGTTTCCATTTGATGGTGAGTTTAGTTGATTTAACAAATGGTCACTGTTCATATTTTTTCTGTACTTCTCTGTTATCATGATGGTACTCAGTACTTACATTTTGATGCATACCACGATGATATGTAGTTACCATGGACATGATTCTTGTGCTTTGAAACGTGTATGGTCGAGCTTGTCATTCCTCTAGGGCTTGACCTGCAGAGTTTTAGGTAAATAAATAGACTTCTAGATTATCTCAATCTACTCTTAATTGATTTTGAGGCTTGCTTTCTGAAACTATTCTTTCTTCTAGTAGTTTTGGGGATGGTCAGGAAGGATGGCAATATGATTTTGGAATTTATATTTTCTTATTTTGGACATTTTACTTAAAGAGTAATTTATCCATGTCTACTAGCCATAACTACCTTTCTTTTTTTGTAAATTTCTAATCTTAATCTTTTCTATGTTGATTTCAACAGTCTGTTTACATGGTTTTCTCCTATAATCTAATTGCTGATTCTTGATTACCATGGGCATCTCTGCATTTTCAATAACATATGCAGGGATGGATCCAACCTCATATACCTTAACTGTATATGAATGCTGTTCCCTTCATTTGCCTATGTTTGATTGTCACAGACAGTTTGATCCAAACTGTTCATGCTCTCATTGTCATGATTGGATATCAGTTTCAATGAAAGGAATTTATCATTTACTTTGTTACACTTGCTTTCACTTTATGTGCACATGAAAATATTTTTTAGCTTGCTTATGTTACTTTTAATCACTTATTACCCAAAAAAATATGTGGCCTCTTGATTAAAATTTCTGTGACATTAATTAGATGAATTTGATGCTAATATCTGCTTAAACTGTATATATACTGCCACTTTACTGCTATTCCCGTAACTTGTTAAGTACCTTTATTTACAGGTCAACATGAAGTTCTTGCTTCAGGGCCAATTGAGGACCTGATAGCTCATCGGGAGCATAGGTAATTAAGATCAGATATTGTGCTAGGTTCTGAAGATGTCATTTATCTTATTCCTCTTCTTGCGTGATATTCTTTTACAGATACCGCATCTCTGGATCATCTTTGCTCTCTGCTATGGATCAGAGCTCTCAGGTTTCTTATTCAGATGAACATTCAGATGACAAAGAACATAGTGATGAATCTTATGTTAATGAAAATAGGGAAAAGTCGAAGAACAGTTTGGATTCATCCCATCTACAAGTAAATGATGAGATGCATTCTCGAGTGGATGATAGAGGTGGAAGAGTGCAGCCCACTGTTGATGTAGCAGAAATTATAAGGCGTTGGACACATGCATTGCAACGTATTCATAAACAGTCACTTCTTCTGGTATTCTATTTCTTTGTCTGGTCATGAGCTCCTTTATTTAATTGGTAATTTGTAAAAATAGATGCCTTCTGCATACCAAGCCAAGGCCTTCATTACTTACATGCTAATGATTAACTGCTATATGGCATATGATTAAAAGTGTGTTGCAAAATTGAGATTATATATATCTATTAAAAGTTTGGTATTGCAAAGTTTTGAGGTTGTAGATATTTGTGCAATACTAAGTTTGAGTTTACTAGGTGAAAACAAGACATATTTGATGTTTGTTCTTAGCAATCTTATGTTGATTTTCTTTACAACATGGACACAACCTGATTATTCTGTGATTTACTTCCACTCTATTTATCAAGGTGTTTTGTTTTGAGGGGGTTGGAAGACCATGTAGATCTGGAAAAGAACACAATTTGTCATTCTTGGATGGCATTATCATAAGTGAATCTCAGATTTTGGAGATTTTGCTCTAGATGACTCATATATGCTGGAGATTTTACTCTGGATGACTCATATATGCAAGCAATTTGTTATTAGATGATGCTTTTATTTATTTATTTTTTAAACAGGAATATTCTCTTATTTGTTTGTAGATCATGTACTTATATTATACAGAACAGTGTCTTTTTGTGTGAGAACTTGACTCTATGGCGTACTATTTTTACTTTTGATGCAGATGTGCAAAGTATATTGTGGAGTACTTCCTCCACTCTTTTCTTGAGCATTCCTAATGTTTATTTGCTTTGTTTTTCCAGATATTATGTGAGAATTCGACAAAATTGTCTTTGATAAGAATATCACTGTAGAGAAAGAAAGTGGTTGTTATGGAAAATGATTAGTAAAATCAATTTTTTCTCATTAAAATGTCTTACTACAGGAGAAGTATAAAACAGATGTGCAACGGTAGTATTGATGAATTAGAGAAGTCTATGCATTTTCAATCCAAGAACTTACAAGTTGATTGGATTTTGCTTGTCAATTATCATTGATGATGTAGTGAACTGCTATTGGGCAACAATTGCTTTGTAGGCAAAAGCTAATGATGGAGAAGGTCCAGATATATTAAGAAGTGAACTCGATGGTGGTACTAGTGGCCATGCTGAATCTTTAGCTGCAACTCTTGCAGAACATCAGCAACACCTGAGTAGTTTTCAGGTATGAAATAATCTTTGTGAACTGAGCGAGCTTCGAGTAAGCTCTGAAGTACTGCAAATTTGACTTTCAATTTAACAATTCCAGTTTCAGCTTGATGATGGCTTAATGCCACTGGACATGTTGGGTATTTGTGTGCCTGTTGTTTTATTTTCTTGTGATGTGCATTGATAACAAGATAGTTATACTTCCTTAAATGTCCTCTTTCATTCACAGAATGAGCATGCATCATAATGATAAGTACCCATTCAGGTATCCATAACCCGGACCCAACTTGATCAGGTTTCGAGTACCCATCGTGTATCCATAACCCGAACTCGAATACTGTAATTTACAACTATTTAGTACATAATTAGTTTGGTATACAATATACATGTAATTTTTTAAAATTTAAAGTTATTTATTTGTTTTGGGTCGGGTAGACCAATATCCATACCTAACCCAAAACCCGACCACCTGATCGGGTTTAAAAATTTCCTACCCATTCAGGTCAGTATCCATTGGGTCTGGGTGAAATTGCCATCCCCATTAATGACTCATAGAATTTGTGGTCATGCCATAATAACTTAGAAGAGGGATATAATCAAGTGTTATGGATACTCCTTGTTGCAGACATCAGTGAGTTACAGTAGTTGTCATTGTTCATTTTTTTGATTGCCATCCCCATTAATTTTTTGCAGCAACGGTGAGGACCAATCCTTGCTTTTTCAAAGTGTTGGAACTTACTAGACTGTGCACAAAACCTTTCCCTGATGCAAAACCTCAACCATGAGTATTCACCCCTTAAAATGATGAATAGCAACACATGTCCTTTATATAAATGAAATTGGCATAGATTTGCTGAATTACTGATGTTATGAACCCTATTGTCTTAATGGGATGATACTAGATTGTGTTTTTATCATTTGTGAGCACTTGCATCATGTTCTTGAGATCACTAGGCTTTCCTACTTGCTGGAGGCCATGTTGAGGAATTTTTCCACTCTAATACTTTTTTCCACAGGGGCTTATTGACCAACTTAATGAAGTTGTTCCAACAATACAAAATTCAATATCAGAGTGTACAGAGAAAGTAAATAATATTTCTTCCAGCCAGCCACCAATGGCCAAGCATCGTGGAACCTCACCTATACAAGCTCAAAGCAGTGGAAGGACCTTGGTAATTTTTATGAATGATAAGTTCATGCAAAATAAAATGCCCAATGTTGAATAACTCATAATGTAAAGCTGAGTTCTCTCTCTCTCTCTCTCCCCCCCTGGAACTGTTAGGAAACTAGCTCCGATAATGTTGCAGAGGTGACTTCAAAAATTTCCACAGTTCAGCTTGACAAGGTATCTGCTAGCCCCCCTGCTTTGAAGCTACCACAGTTATTCAGTTTGACCCCAAACTCTTCTGGAAAAGGTGCAAATTTGCAAAAGAGACAAATGTTAGCTCCCCAAACCATCCAAATGGAAAACCTATCTGAAAGAAACTCTCTGGACCAGCCTTTATCAAATAATCGCTTAGATAATCCATCGCAAGGTTTGCTAATTCTCTCTGCCGCCTGCTTTATCCCCTCTGCATATGTTATCACACTTATTGGCATGCTGAAGGCCCTTGCAGTTTATCAATTAAAGAATTTCGGTTTTTGAAAGCTTTAGTTGGAGAGTTTGATTCTTGATTTTGTGTACTTGTAGAAGGAGATAATTTTGTTCAAAACTTAAAGAGATCTGTAAGAGAAGCTGCTCTGTCAATGCAATCTTGCAACTCAGAATCATCTCATGACAGTCAGTCTGATGAAAGTTCTGAGCACTTCTTTTTACCTCTTTCATCGCCTGGATTATCTTTTGTCCCAGAAAAAAAAGCAGTCTCAACAAGAAGTAAAAGATTTTCAGTATCTCAAATGAACTCTGATTTGCTTGAGAAACATGCTCGAGATGGCCATGCTGGAAGCAAGTATAAAGAATTACCGGAAATTTTAAATGATTTGGGTTCACTTACTGACTATGACCACATAAATGGCTTCCTCACAGCTGCTGGATCAAATGGTGCGATATCTGATGGTCAGAGCTTATTCAATGACATTGAGGAACCCCATGATCAAGTATTCTCACCTCCTTTCCTGTTAGATACATCCCTTGTACCAGATTTGTACGAGGACTTACTTGGTACGTTGCTTTGGGTGAAATGCTCGTGTTATAGGCATTTATATGTTTGTTAATTATGTGGTTGAGTTATTGTTGAATGATTTTCTAGATGCAGTTTGTGTTCAATATGCCATCAACTATGAAAATTTCAGATCTTCAATCTCAAATATGCCATCAATTTGCCGTAATTAAGCTAGCATGTGTCACATTGCTGCATGGTCAGCAATCCATTATTCCAGTCTTGCTTTATTTTTTGCGTCCAAGATTAATTATGCTTAGACAAACAACTACTATAATTCTTTTGTGGTAGAGTTCTGTTTGAATCTAGGTAAAATTATGTTAATGAGGATTTATCAACCGGAGACCCTCATTTTCTCAGAAAGGTTTAGAGATCCTTTTACAAGTATTCCCTCTTTTTCTTTTTTGCCTTTTCTTGTTTCATATTTGTTTAATTTCATGTTGGATCTTTTTCCCAACTGGGACATTTTATTGATCTGAAGTTTGTTTAAATTTGTTGCAGCTCCACTTTCAGAAACTGAAACCGCCTTGATGGAGCTTTGAGTCAGAATTTTCAGCATTGTTCTCTTTATGTATGTGATAGATTTGTATAACAACGGATTTGATTGTGCATTAGATCAGGAACTAGGAATCATTATGCGATTTTTCTTTTCTCATTTACTGTTTTTTATTGGATATGTTTTTTTTGAGGATTCAACTGTGGAGTATCCAAGGTTGCTGAAGTCCCATTTGTGCCTTTCCACGATAATTAAGAGGTTTGCACCCGACAGACTCTGAATTTCGAGTCTTCAGCTATATCATCCTGTTTGTTGAAATGCATGATATTCTGTTTTTGGAACTCTTTGCTGTTTGAGATTCTTCTTTGCAATTGTCTAATGTATATAGAATACCAGTACTGCTAGGGTACTTGGAACATCTTACAATGTCTTTGGTACTAAATTATATGGCATTTGTTGTACGGAAAAAAGTATTTTAATTTATTGAATGTGATTTTGATCGCATCTTTTAGGTAAAAATTTGTTGTAAATATACAAGCGGTCCCTGTATTATTCATATGGTTTATGCCAATGAAGTTGAAGTCTGTCTACGATTGCGGATGCCCTTGTTTTATATCTTTTTGATTATCATATACAAAAAGGTCTCCTTTTTTTTTTTTTTCATTTTAGCTCTTGAACTTTTTTTTTTTCATGATTGCATTCTTCTGGCTAAATTAAAAGATAATTAAATCAAATTTATCGACTAAAAACAAAATTAAAAGATGAAGGGTTGAAGTTGAAAAGATACTATAAATAATTGATGGTTTCAATATTCTTATAAAAAGTTTATTTTAGTCTGAAACTTTTATATTTTATCTATTCGATTCCTCTACTTTTGCAATTCAATTTTGATTAAATTTTTTTTTTTTTCCCTGATTTGAGAGAAAATAGAGATAATTATATTTCTGCGATAAAAAGAGAAAATGGTTCTGATACTGATTTTGACCATCAAAATAGTTGATTTTAGTATCAATAAGTTTTATTTGTTAAAGGATAGTTTCACTTAGGTGTTTTTTTAATCTTGAAAATGCCTAAAAAACTGGATATAAGCTTGGGAAGATTTTTGATTTTGTGTTAAATTTTAAGTGTTTTTTAAGGTCATTTATGAGTTTGCAAGATGTGTAGCATTTAAGGTTTTTTGGATTGAAAAGACAGATCTTATGACTGGATTTTTAGAAAAACCAGATGATATGTAGTCGAGTTGTCAACAACTGCATTAAAAAATCATAGAGCCCATGCACGGGCCCTTTCTAATTGGGCCAGGCATTGGCTTGGTGTCTTTGTTCTCTTTTTCTTTTTCTATAAGTTTGTCCTTTTAAAAAAAATCATGTTTTTTTATATATATATTTTAAATGATTTTATAATTTATATTTAAACTATTTTTTTTTGTTTTTTATTTTTAGTATTTAGCTTGTTATAAATAGTGATTGTTATTTTAATTATTTTTTTGTTTTTAATTTTTTAAGATATTATTCTACTTTATCTATAGTTTTTATTTTTATATAATTGAGATTTATTTTTAAAAATAAAAAATATTTATTTTTGAACATTATTTCTAATAAGTGTATAGATATTTTTTCCTCTGTCTATTTCTACTATCATTTGACTAAAATAAATTGATATTAATAAATAGGGTTATGAATACAATCAAGTAAATTATTTATATTGTGATATTAAATATTTTGATTTATATTTATTTTTTAATTTTTTCAGATATATATTTAGTTATTGTTAATAATTTTTTTATTTAATATCAATTTAAAATAAAGGTACAATCAATAGTAAGAGACTTTCAAACCAAAAGCACCAGTCACCGCACAAAAAGAAGTGTAAAAAGCAAACTTGAGCAGAAGAAGTTGCTGAAAGAAAGGAAGGAACTCAACAACAGAGCTGCTGCAGCAAATGAAACGACAAACAGAAGCCATCGCACGTGTTGATGCGAGCTGATCAATAATAAGGAATGTTTGTAATTGTAATTGTTGTTGTTTTTTAAAATATTTTTTATTTAAAAATATATTAAAATAATATTTTTTTTATTTTTTAAAAATTATTTTTGATATCAGCACATCAAAATGATTTAAAATACAAAAAAAATATTAATTTAAAGCAAAGAAAATTAAAAAAGTTTGAAAAGTATTTTTGAAACGCAAAAACAAACAGTTCCAATTGAGATGTGATAGTAGATGCGGTTCAACGTGTTTTTCGTTTAAAAATATATTAATATTTTTTTATTTTTTAAAAATTATTTTTGAGATCAGCATATTAAAACGATTAGAAAACATTAAAAAAAAAATTTAGCTAAAAAACAAAATTTAAAATTTAAAAGAACATGATTTTAACCGTATTCCCAAACAATCTCTTATTACCCTCCATTCCTTCAATCTTAATTTGTCATATATTATTTTTTCTAATTTAATCTTTATTATTTTTATTTTTATTTTTATTTCCTTGGTCTTTTTGTTAAAGTCTTATTAATTTTCAATTTTATCCTTCAATCTAATTTTATAGTATATATTTTTTTTCAATTTGATCCTGATTCATTGAGTTTTTCTTCTTCTTTTCAATTTAACAGTCAAATAAAAAATTTCTTATTACCCTCTAATTTATTTTTTATTTTGATTTTCATACTCATTATTTTAATTGTTATTTTTTATTCGTTTATGTAATTGATTTATTTTGTTGATCTTGTCCTTAAATATTTGATTTGCTGGGATTAGGTTTTGCATTTTTTTCCTGGTCATAGATTTGAAAAGTTTAACGCGGATTGAAATATTTTTTTGACTTATTTTCTTTTTGATTTTGATGTTTGGCATTGATTTTTTTTAAAAAAAAAAAATTGGCCTTCTAGACCTTGTGACCAAGGTCACAGGTTTTGAAGGTTGAAACGAGTTGACTTTGATTTTCTTTTTAGATCCTTTTATAAAATTAATTTATTTTCAATTTCATCATTCAACATTTTCAATTTTTTTTTAATTGGTTTTCGTGCTTTTTTTTTTTCATTTTCTATTTTGTGGGGTTATCTCAATCCTAAAACTATGATCGCGAGGTTAGCAAGTTAACTCAGATTGACTCGAATTTTTTTTTTCTCTTTGTTTTTTTTATTATTGTTTTTTCAGTTTTATCGCTTAATATTTTTTTTTTAGGATTTGCTTTGTTATTTTTTTTGTTTGTCTTATATGTTATCGGTCCCAATCTCATGACCACAATCATGAGTTTCAATGATCTATTTGGTTTGACTTTGGTTTTTTAGGTCTTTTTAATTATTTTTAAAAAATTTTCATTTGAGATTTATTTTTTAAAAAATTGATTTTCATTCTTCTTTTTTTTCACTTTCCATTCACATTTTATTTTTTTGTTAAATTAAATATTTTAATTTTAGTTATCTTTTGATTAAATATTGATTTATTTAATTAGATGTATGTATAAACATTTTAATTTATGATTGATTTTTTTATTTATTTACAAAGACACAATGAAAAAGATTGTTTATTGTTTTTGTTGAAAAAGAATATTCAACATAGTATTATAAATAAGAGAAGAATTCCACTTTAAAATATGTTTATTTAAATTGAAAATCAAACCTTGTCAAATCATTTACTTCTAATTTGGTCATTAATTCGTCCATGCATCATCGTAGTTATATACAAACAGTGAATCAGTTTCTTAACTAACCATGTCATAACCCAATTTTTTACCCTTTTATTTTAATAATTATTATTATTTTATTTACTGAAAAGGATATAAAAATGATGATGAAAAAAATAATAATGATGAAAAGCAAATAAAATGAAATAAATGAAGAATGAGTTAAAATTTGGGTTAAAAGCAACATGATTGGAAGTTTTGGGGTTTAATTAAACTTTGAAATTAATCTAATTAATCCAATCAAGGGTTTAATTGGGGAATTGATAAGTTTTGAGACTTAATTGAGCGTGGAATTAATTTAATTAATCCAATTAAGGGTTTAATTGGAGAATTGATAAGTTTTGAGACTTAATTGAGCTTGGAATTGATTTAATTAATCCAATTGGAGAATTGATAAGTTTTGAGACTTAATTGAACTTGGAATTGATTTAATGAATCCAATTAAGGGTTTAATTGGAGAATTGATAAGTTTTAGACTTAATTGGACTTTGGATTTAATTAAATTAATGAAATCAGGGACTTAATTGAAGAAATATCAAAGTTTGGAGTTTAATTGGGGTCCATATTGCAACAATTAAAATCCAAGGACTAACTTGTAAAAGGCGCCGAAATGCAGGGGTCCAATTACAATTTAACTAGGGCCAAAATGCATATAGCTGTGAATACCGAAACGACACCGTTTCCCGTTACTGTTCATCTTCCTCACCCGACCGAAACGGACGCCCACCGCCGCACAACCATTACTTCTGCAATTATCGCACTTTATGGATGAAAGAAACGTCATTGTTTTCTCTAGCTATAAAAGCCATAGAACGACTGAGCACATGGGGGGGAGGGGAAGAAAAAGACCATGAACTGGAAAAAAAGGGGTAGAACCAGAGCAAAAAACAAAGCAAAAAAACCTAGAAAAACAGAAAAAAGACGGCACACAGAGCAAAAACCCGAGAGAGAGCACGAGCCAAACAAAGACTACACAGAGAGGGGTATTGCTTTTACCATTGCTTTCGTCTCTATAGACAATAAAAAAAACCAGAAAACAAGCAGGGGGGAAAAGAGGAAGAGAAACTGGGGAGAGAAGGGAGAGTTAAAGAAAAAACAAAACAGAGGAGAGAAGGCAGTGGCAGTGTTGGTGGGATAGCCCTTCTACACTGTCATCGTCTTCTGCAATTGTGAGCAATAGGAACCAGATCGCTTCTTTCTTTCTTTGAGAACAAAGGCAGAGAGGAGGACAGGGAAATAAGAAACCCACAGACAAAAGCACCAGCATCACAATCGGCCTTTTCTTCTCCAACGCCGGCTTCCAAAACCAGAGGAAGAAGCTTAAAAAACGAAGGGAGGAACAACACGCCATCGCCTTCAGTCTGCTCCCAGGCAAGTGTCTCCAGCTCTGTAAAATAATTCAACACTGTGCATTAGAGACTTAATTAAGTGGTGATTGTAGCAAGCGTGCGTGAATTGCGGGTGAAATTTGCGCGGTCACTGGCTTGGGCCAGTGACCGTGCCGGGTTGGCTGGGTCCAGCAAAAACAAAAAATAGAAAAAATAAAAAAAAATAAAAAAAGAGAAAAATAGAAAAAGTAGAAAAAAATAAAAAAAAATGTGTATGCATGAATAAAAATAATGTAAATTTATTGGTTTATTCACTGACGCCAGAGTCAGGAATAAAAATACCGGTTTAAATTTATATTATTTTTATTCGTTGTATTTTATTTTATTTAGCTAGAAAAATAAAAAAAATATGTGCATGCGTAAAAATAAATTTATTTTTATTTATTTATTCACTGGTGCTAGAGCAAGGAATACAAAATATTGATCTAATTTTATTTCCGTAGCTACGAATTTTTACCAACGCTAGAGTTGGAATTATTCGAGCTCGAATATTCATTGGCGTCAGAGTCAGGAATATTATAAAAAAATCATCATAGCATCAACTAATAAATATTTAGCAATTTAAGACAAAATCGATAATGCAGTCTGCCTTAGGCAGAACGTTTAAGGGGTGATAATATCTTCCCTTTTACGTAACCAATCCCGAGCCATAGAATCTATGTTAACCAGTTAGGGTTCCTAGTGACCATAATACTAGGTGGTGACTCCTCAAACAAGACATTTTCTCCTAAAAGAACAAGATGCCAGAAATCTGTTCTTTTTCCACAATTCAAGATTATTTATTTTTAGGGCCGCCGCGATGTCGGGTGCGACAAACCATATACCACCGTGTATCCTTTAAATACTTTTAAATTATTGAGATTTTAGGACGTAATACTATAATAACTATTTGATGATTAGAAAAAAAAAATTAGGAATATAATAAACTTTATTAAGGAGCGATTTTTTGAACTTTAAACTACATTAGATGTAGTATAAATGCAATATCTATGAATTCATGTGCTTGTTGTTGTGTGTGTGTATATATCATTTTAATTGTACATCCACTTACAATTTACTATTCACTTCGATACTATAATTATGTTTTTCACGTTCACAAAAAATTCGAGTATTCCATTTTTTTTGTACGACCATTAGCTATTAAATGATTGGCGGAGAATATAAATATCTGTTTATTTTTTTAAGTATAATAAAATAACTTATAATAAAATAACTTAATTATCTTTTGAGTAAAAAACATTTAGCAAAAAAGAGTATTTTTGTCTTTTAATACAGTAAAATAACAAGTTTATCCTTGAAATAAAAATAAATAAATCACGTTTCAATGGGCCTCTTGATCCTTTAACTCTTGTTTTTTTTTTTTTTTTTGTTATTACCAGGTTCATTAAGGGCAATTTAATCACTTGCTAAGGGTTAACTATTATTTATATAAAAAAAGTTGTTGGCGCATTACATGCGCTAAAATGTCGGAGGCACCCGCGCATTTAGGATGGCGCATGCGATGTCTTATGGTGGAAAAAAAATGTTCTTCTATCATGTTGTTGGAAGCGCCACCATATTCTTTTTTTATTGGTGCGACTCATTTCAACAATGGTGGGGCAGTTTGTCGTCGATAGTGTTTTTTTATTTTTTTTCTTTTCTCTCTCCTCTTTAAAAAAGTTACTGGTTGATTATTTTTATTGTTAATATTTCAACTTTATTTTTTATTCTTTTGATTTTTAATTTTGTTCTTGAGCCTTTTGTAAAACAATATTTATTTTTGATTTTATTATTCAATTCTAATTTGTCATATTTTATTTTTTCTAATTTGATCCTTATTATTTTGATTTCTAGTTTTTTTTCTTGGTCAATTTCGTAAAAGTTTTATTAGTTTTCAATTTTATCCTTCAAACTAGCTTATGGTATATTATTTTTTTCAATTTGGTCCTCATTCTTTTGATTTTTTTCCTTTTGTTATACTTATTCTTCTTTTCAATTTAACTCTTAGATAAAAAAATTGTAGTTGCCATCTAATTTATTCTTTATTTTTATCCATATTCTTTTAATTTTTTTTTTCAATTTCATCACTCAATGTTTGATTTGTTGGGAATTGAACTTCACATTTTTTTCATGTATGGTGTTTCCAGTCTAATAACTCAGGTCATAAATTTTAAAAAGTTAATGGGTATTGACATTCTTTTATTTTGACTTATTTTTTTTTGACTTTATTGACTGAGATTAGTTTTTTTTTTATAAAAAAATTGGCTTTGTGTTTTTCTCTTATTTCTTTTTTATCATGTTATTTTAATCTCATGACCCGAGACATAAGTTTGATGGGTTTATCTGGGCAACCTCACCTCTTATTGCTTAGGTTACATGTCTATCATGCCAACTAAGATTGACTCACACTTTTTTTAATCTTTTTTATCAAATTTATTATTTCATATTTAATTAGCTAAAAATTAAACAATATCATATTTTTATCCACTTATAGAAAAGTGTTTTTTCCTATATTACTAATATCGCTTTATTTTAAAAATTTGTTTTTGTCTGTTAATTATTGTTGCATTTTTTTTTTCATATGATTAAAATAACATTAGCTTATTTATTTAGTAGGGACTATAACTTGAATTATATATATATTTTAAATATACTTACAATATATAAATATTATTTTAAAAAAATTAATGCGGACCCGTGTCTAGTTTATACGAATGCTAGTTACTTGTATTAGTTAATTCCACGTAGTTTCGCAACCTGGGAAATTGAATATATATACTGGATAAGTTAGTGGTGATTAGTTGATTCAATTGAAACAAATTATGGGTTGTTTACTGTTGCGGTGTGGTTGTATTTTTTTTAATAATTTATTATATTAATATTAAAAATAAAATTTTAAAAATAAAAAATAAAATTTTAATATATGTTTAAATAAAAACATTTTAAAAAATAATTGGTACTATAATTTTAAGTTAATTTATATTTAGATTTAAATTGAAATTATATTTATTAGATTAATATTTTAAATTATATATATATAAAAAGAACAAGCATGTCAAAACACTAAGGCAGTGTTTGGGAACGCGGCTGCGGTTGCGTTCCCAAAAAATTTGAAATTTTTTTTTTTTTTTTGCTAAAATTGAGTGCGGTTTGTACTTTTTGGATCGTTTTGATGTGCTGATGTCAAAAATGATTTTTAAAAAATAAAAAAACATCATTGGCATGCATTTCGGCACGAAAAGCTATTTGAAAAGCACCCGCAACTACACTGCCAAACACGCTCTAAGTGAAACAAGATTGACCACCTTGGAATTGAGCTCCAAAACCTTAATTTGTCCCCTTAGTCAATCAAACAAGGCAACGAAATGATGACACTAACGATTTAAAGTTGATCGGTAAAGAGTCCAGGCAAAAGCAATTTCATAAATAACTTGTTAGGGATATCCATTTTACGTTACGTTACGTGTAAGATTCCAAAACAAATTGCAATAATTGAGAACATATATATATATATATATTAGAAGAGGTAATTATAAACTCTGAACAGAACTAATTTTATTATTTTAAAAAATATAAGAATATCCGGGTGAGAAAAAAAAACATATAAATCAATGTAATTGATACCAATAAAATTTTGTTAACATGGTAAAATTAAAAATAAATAAAATTTGGCAATCTAAATGAAAATATAACAAAAAAAAGGAGCTCCATTTTTTTTGTCTTTTCATCAATATGAGATGAACAGAAAAAAAATTCACACGCAGATCAATGTAGATGTTAATAACTTGTAAGGACTTAATTGAAAATAAATATAGTTAAGTAATTAAATTAAAAATGTAAAAAAAGAAAGTAGCTCCAATTTTTTTGTTCTTCATGAACAGAAAAAAAAAACGAAATCTTATAGTTCATTTGATGATAACAAACAGCTGACGTCAGCGTCCTTTTCAAATTGTCCAATTGAAATTCTCTCCCCTCCAGCATTGTCCATTTCAAATTCTCTCCGAACGTGACTGCCTTTATCACTCTGGGTCCCATTTAAAAAAATTTAAAACGAAAAAACAATTTCAAGCAACCCTTTCACTTTCTCTACATTACAAGATTTCCCCATTTTCTCCCTTCTTTTCGTAAATAAACAACTCCTCAGGGACCTTCAATTCAAAAAAAAAAAAAAAACTCTCTCAGTCGAAACAATAATAAAATACTGGTTTTTTTAAAAGCGAAAACCAACCAGAAAGAAGTCGAGGGGGGGGAGGTTGTAGTCTGTAGATGACGATGGACAGAGAGAAGGAGAGAGAGATAGAGTTGGAGAGTGCAATGTATACAAACTGTTTATTATTAGGTCTGGATCCGAGTATAATCGGACTCGGACCTTCATCAAATGGCACTCCCCGGGTCGGACTTTTCCGTCACTCCAACCCTAAACTCGGTGAACAGCTTCTTTACTTCATCCTCTCCTCGCTTCGCGGTCCTGCTCAATCCGCCAAAGTAATATTTTCATTTTCTCCTTTTTAGATATAATGTTCCTTCCTTGTATGCAAGTGTTGATAATTTCTTTTCGCGATCGATCTTGTCAGGATTTTGATAAGGTGTGGCCGATTTTTGATTCCGCTCAGTCACGTGATTTTCGTAAGGTTAGTAGCTTGATTAGTTGTGAATTCTTTGAATTTTCCGCAAAGGTTAGATTTTATTTTTGCTTTTGTTTTTTTGTTGTTTGTTGTGGTTGAAATGTTAGGTTGTGCAAGGGATAATCAGTGAGCTTGAATCGCAAGGGGCACTTCCAAGGAGCAATTCAAGGGTTTCTTCCCTTGCTACTTGTTGTGGACCGAGGTAGTTTTTTTTATATTTGGTCATTTTTTTTTTAAATTTTGAAAAGTGAATTTTGAATTATAGAAACGAAACTAGAGATAAACCAAATGTGTTCATCTTGTAGTGCTCTCAACTTGGCCAAATAGTTGGGTCAAGTTAAATTCAGTATTGGTTTTAAGGTCTGCTGTCTAATAAAAATCTCGGTTTCTTAGTAAAATGGATGTTTTCTGTTCATATATAGGAGCGCTAGAGGATAATGTGTGTGTGTGTCGTAAGCAAATTGATGACTTGGAACACTTGTTTCCTAGTGAGAACTCATATGATTTGGCATGTTCGTGAGTGCATATATTCTGAATGGGTTTTGTATCTTTGTGAAATAATCAAGAAAATTTACTTGCACACGTTGCTACAATTGTAATTGGTTCATAATGCATGCAGATTTTTGTATTTTAAAATGACTTTCAAGGCATCCATTGAGAGCATAGAATTGTGTGGAAGTTTAATGATATTTATTTTTGGCTTACTGCAAAAGTTTCTCACGTATGTGCAGATTTGTTGAACTCTTGTGGCAACTTTCCTTGCATGCTTTGAGAGAGGTTCACAGACGGACATTTGCGGCTGATGTTGCTTCAAACCCACTTCCTGCATCATTAACTGATGTAGCCTTCCAACATGCGGCTACATTGCTTCCTGTGACAAAGGTAATACTATATTCACAGTCCTTGTTATCTATGTATAAAGTTATCTAACCACAGGTCGTTCTCATGGCAAGTGGATATTTGAAATTGTGATAAAATTTTCTAAATCCACCTATAAAGTCTTTCAATCAGGCAATGCATGCATGGCTATAGCGCCTTCATTTTTATGGAGATTCTAAATGCACTGACATCAAAGAACACTTCTGAAAAGGTTGAAACTTCCTTTGTTAAACTGTAACTATAAGTGGATCATAATTTGGAAAGGATTTTCTAATACAATATTCGTTTCTGCAGTTTCATGTATTTGTTTCCTCTGTGGATGAATTACCAGTATCATAAGTTATTATCCATATGAACTATTCAAGGTTGCTTTTCTAAACTTTGCATGTTAGTGAGCAATTCAAATGTTGGAAAGGTTTTAAAAAAGGAGCACTGTTTTTTCTTGTCTTTTTTCCCTATTCTCTCTTTTGATGCATTTTAATTACATCTATGCTTCAATTTTGGTAGCAGTGATTTGAAACTCTCTCCTTAAACAGGCAAGAATAGCCCTTGAAAGAAGGAGGTTTCTTAAAAATGCTGAAACTGCGGTTCAGAGACAAGCTATGTGGTCAAATTTGGCTCATGAGATGACAGCTGAGTTCCGTGGTCTTTGTGCAGAAGAGGTAATGGGAAACTCATTTACTTTGTTTGTGATGCATTTAGGATGCAGCTGCCTGTTTTCCTCACACTTCCCTATTGAAAACTCGGATGTCAGGCTTATTTGCAGCAAGAGTTGGAAAAACTACATGACTTGCGGAACAAAGTGAAGCTAGAAGGTGAACTGTGGGATGATCTTGTGTCGAGCTCTAGCCAGAATTCGCATTTAGTTTCGAAGGCAACTCGCTTGTGGGATTCTATACTTGCTCGAAAAAGTAAGTCTTAATTATGGAAGTTTTCTTTTTTATTTTCTTACAAAATCTAACTATTTAATTTGTTTGAATAAATAAATTAGGTTTTTCTTGGAAATAATACCATAATTGAGGGGGTCAATTGTTTTCTTTTGAAACAAATTTCCTTCTATTAGGTTCCTTCGTTCGCTTACAAGAGTAATTACTATAAGTTGTTTCCATTTGATGATGAGTTTAGTTGATATAACAAATGGTCACTTTTCATATTTTTTCTGTACTTCTCTGTTATCATGAGGGTACTCAGTACTTACATTTGGATGCATACCGCTATGATATGTAGTTACCATGGACATGGTACTTGTGCTTTGAAACGTGTATGGTTGAGCTTGTCATTCCTCTAGGGCTTGACCTGCATATTTTTAGGTAAATAAATAGACTGCCTGATTATCTCAATCTACTCCTAGTTGATTTTAAGGCTTGCTTTCTGAATCTATTCTTTATGCTAGTAGTTTTCGGGATGAACAGAAAGGATGGCAACACGCCTTTGGAATTTGTATCTTCTTGTCCTGGAAATTTTGCTTCAAAAGTAATTTATCGATGTCTTCTGGGCATAACTTGTACTTACTAAAAAAGTTTTTTGCCTTTTTTCTGGTAAATTTCTAATATTCTTAATCTTTTTTGTGTTGATTTCAATGGTCTGTTTACTTGTTTTCCTCCTATGTTCTAATAGCTGATTCTTGATTATCATGGGCATTCTCAATAACATGGTCCAATATGTAAAAGGCAGATAAAAAATTGTAGGGATGGGATCTGACCTCATATACCCTAACTGTATATGAATGCTGTTCCCTTCATTACCTATATTTGATTGTCACAGACAGTTAGATCCAAAGGGTTCATGCTCTCATTCTCATGATTGGATATCATTTTCAACCAAGGAAATTATCAATTGTGTTGTTACACTTGCTTTCACTTTATATGCACATGAAAATATTCTTCTGCTTGCTTATATTACTATTAATCACTTGTTACCCAAAAAAATGTCTGGCCTCTTGATGAAAATTTCTGTGACTATCAATTTGCATGCTTCTTAAAATTTGACGCTAGTATCTGCTCCTATTAAATGGTACATATACTGCTACTTTTCTGTAATTCCAGTAACTTTGTTAACTTGTCATTGATTTTACCTTTATTTACAGGTCAACATGAAGTTCTTGCTTCAGGGCCAATTGAGGACCTGATAGCTCATCGGGAGCATAGGTAATTAAGATCGGATATTGTGCTAGGTTCTGAAGATGTCAATTTATCTTATTCCTCTTCGTGCGTAATATTCCTTTACAGATATCGCATCTCTGGATCATCTTTGCTCTCTGCTATGGATCAGAGCTACCAGGTTTCTTATTCAGATAAACATTCGGATGACAAGGAACATAGTGATGGATCTTATGTTAATGGAAATGGGGAAAAGTCAAAGAGTAGTATGGATTCGTCTCATCTACAAGTAAATGATGAGATGCATTCTCGAGTGGATGATAGAGGTGGAAGAGTCCAGCCTACTGTTGATGTAGCAGAAATTATAAGGCGTTGGACACATTCATTGCAACGTATTCATAAACAGTCACTTCTTCTGGTATTCTATATCTTTGTCTGGTCATGAGCTCCTTTATTTAATTGGTATTTGTAAAAACAGATTCCTTCTGCATACCAAGCCAAGGCCTTCATTACTTACATGCTAATGATTAACTGCTATATGGCATATGATTAAAAGTGTGTTGGTGCAAAATTGAGGTTATAGATATCTATTAAAAGTTTGATATTGCAAAGTTTTGTGGTTGTAGATATTTGTGCAATACGAAGTTTGAGTTTACTAGGTGAAAACAAGACATATTTGATATTTGTTCTTTGCAATCTTGTGTTGATTTTCTTTACAACATGGACACAACCTGATTATTCTGTGATTTACTTCTACTCTACTTATCAAGGTGTTTGGTTTACTCTACTTATCAAGGTGTTTGGTTTTGAGCGTGTTGGAAGAGCATGGAGGTCTGGAAAAGAATACAAAATGTCATTCTTGATACTTTTATTATACTGAACTGTGTCTTTTTGTGTGAGAACTTGCCTCTAATGGCATACTATTTTTGCTTTGGAAGCAGATGTGCAAAGTATATTGTTTAGTATTTCCTCTACTCTTTTTTTAGTATTCCTAATGTTTGTCTGCTTTGTTTTTTCCAGATATTATTTGAGAATTCAAAAAATGCTCTTTGATAAGAATGTCACTGTAAAGAAAGAAAGTAGTTTGTTATGGAAAATGATTATTAAAATTAATTCATCCCATTAAAATGTCTTAATACAGGAGAAGGATAAAACAGGTGTGACAGTAGTATTAATGACTTAGAGAAGCCCATGCATTTTCAATCCAAGAACTTATCAGTTGTTGATTGGATTTTGCTTGTCAATTGTCATTGATGATGTAGTGAACTGCTAATGTGCAACATTTTCTTTGTAGGCAAAAGCTAATGATGGAGAAGGTCCAGATATATTAAGAAATGCACTCGATGGTGGTACTAGTGGCCATGGTGAATCTTTAGCTGCAACTCTTGCAGAACATCAGCAACACCTGAGTAGTTTTCAGGTAATGAAATAATCTTTTGTGCACCAGATGTGAGCTTCCAGTTAGCTCTTGGCTTTCGATTTAACAATTTGAGTGTCAGCTTGATGTTGGCTTAATTCCTCTGGACATATTGGGTATTTGTGTGCCTGTGTTTTATTCTCTTGTGATGTGCATTGACAACAAGATAGTTGTTTATACTTCCTTAAATGTCTTATTTTGTTCACAGAATGAGCATGCATCATAATGATCTTGACCCCTTCATAATCAGGCTCAAGATCTGAGGAGTTGATGCTTGTTGCACACAGATTAAGGAGTTTATAGTAGATTAACTTTTGAAAACCTGAAACCATGGATGCGGCTGCTTCCCTGTATTTTTCACTTTAAGACCCAGAATTTGTGGTTCTGATATAATAACTTGGAAGTGGGATAGTCAAGCTTTATGGATACTCCTTGTAGCAGACATCAGTGAGTTACTGTAATTGTCATTGTTCATTTTTTTGATGGGTGACCTTTGAGTTTCTAGTCATGCTTGTGCAGCAATTGAGAGGACTGATCCTTGCTTTTTCCAAGTGTTAGAACTTACTGGACTGTACACAAAACCTTACCCTAATGCAAACCTCAACCATGTGTATTCACCTGTTAAAATGATGAATAGCAACACATGTACCTTGTATAAATGAAATTGGCATGGATGTGCTGAATTACTGATGTTATGAACCCAATTGTCTTAATGGAATGATATTAGATTACCTTATTTATTTATTTATTTTATTATTATTTTTTTTCATTATGAGCACTTGCATTATGTTCTTCAGGTCACCAGGCTTTCCTACTTGCCGGAGGCTATGTTGAGGATTTTTTCCAGTCTAATACGATTTTTTTTGTAGGGACTTATTGACCAACTTAATGAAGTTGTTCCATCAATACAAAATTCAATATCAGAGTGTACAGATAAAGTAAATAATATTTCTTCCAGCCAGCCACCAATGGCCAAGCATCATGGTCGAGCAACCTCACCTATACAAGCTCAAAGCAGTGGAAGGACCTTGGTAATTTTTATGAATGATAAGTTCATGCAAAATATTATGCCCAATGTTGAATAACTCATCATGTAAAACTGTGTTTTTTTTTCCTGTTAGGAAACTAGCTCTGATAATGTTGCGGAGGTGATTTCAAAACTTTCCACAGTTCAGCTTGACAAGGTATCTGCTAGTCCCCCTGCTTTGAAGCTACCGCAGCTATTCAGTTTGACCCCAAATTCTTCTGGAAAAGTTGCAAACTTGCAAAAGAGACAAATGTTAGCTTCCCAAACCATCCAAATGGAAAATCTTTCTGAAAGAAACTCTCTGGACCAGCCTTTATCAAATGATCGCTTAGATAATCCATTGCAAGGTTTGCTAATTCTCTCTGCCACCTGCTTTATCCATTCTGCATAGGTATCACACTTATTGGCTTGTTGAAAGTGTTTGCAGTTTATCAATTAAAAGAATTTCTGATTTTGAAAGCTTTAGTTGGAGAGTTTGATTTTGTGTGTTTGTAGATGGAGAAAATTTTGTTCAAAACTTAAAGAGATCCGTAAGAGAAGCTGCACTGTCTATGCAATCTTGCAATTCAGAATCATCTCGTAACAGCCAGTCTGATGAAAGTTCTGAACACTTCTTTTTACCTCTTTCATCGCCTGGATTTTCTATGGTCCAAGAAAACAAAGTAGTGTCAACAAGAAGTAAAAGATTTTCTGCATCTCAAATGAACACTGCTTTGCTTGAGAAACATGCTCGAGATGGCCATGCTGGAAGCAAGTACAAAGAATTACCGGAAATTCTAAATGACTTGGGTCCACTTACTGACTATGATCACGTAAATGGCTTCCTCTCAGTTGCTGGTTCAAATGGTGCAATATCTGATGGTCAGAGGTCCTTCAATGATTTTGAGGAACCTTATGCTCAAGTATTCTCCCCTCCTTTGCTGTTGGATACGTCCCTTTTACCAGATTCATACGAGGACTTACTTGGTATGTTGCTTTGGGTGAAATGCTCCTGTTATAGGCATCTATATGTTTGTCAGTTATCTGCTTATTGAGTTATTGTTGAATGATTTACTAGATGCAGTTTGTGTTCAATATCAACCATGAAAATTTCAGATCTTCAAACTCAAAATATGCCATAATTATGCTAGCATGTGTCACATTGCTGCATGGTCAGCAATCCATTATTCTAGTTTTGCTTTATTTTTTACGTCCAAGATTAATTATGCTTAGACAAACAACTACTATAATTCTTTTGTGGTAGAGTTCTGTTTGAATCTATGTAAATGTAAAATTATGTTAATGAGGATTTATCAACCGGAGACCCTCATTTTCTCCGAAAGGTTTAGAGATCCTTTTACTAGTATTCCCTCTGTGTTTTTTTTTTGCCTTTTCTTGTTTCATATTTGTTTAATTTCATGTTGGGTCTTTTTCCCAACTGGGCCATGTTATTGATTTGAAGTTTGTTTAAATTTGTTGCAGCTCCACTTTCAGAAACTGAAACCGCCTTGATGGAGCTTTGAGTCAGAATTTTCGGCATTGTTCTTTATGTATGTGATAGATTTGTATAACAACGGATTTGATTGTGTATTAGATCAGGAACTATTAATCATTATGCGATTTTTCTTTTCTGATTTACAGTTTTTTTATTGGATATGTTTTTTTGAGGATTCAACTGTGGAGTATCCAAGGTTGCCGAAGTCCCATTCGTGCCTTTCCACGATAATTAAGAGGTTTGCACCCGACTGACTCTGAATTTCGAGCCTTCAGCTATATCATCCTGTTTGTAGAAATGCATGATATTCTGTTTTTGGAACTCTTTACTGTTTGTGAGATTCTTCTTTGCAATTGTCTAATGCATATAGAATACCAGTACTGGTAGGGTGCTTGGAACATCCCACAATGTCTTTGGTACTAAATTATATGGCATTTGTTGTACGGAAAAAAGTATTTTAATGTATGGAATGTAAATATACAAGTGGTCCCTGCATTATTCATATAGTTTATGCAAGTGAAGTTTGAGTCTCTCTTCGATTGCTGGTACCCTTGTTTTAGATCTCCAAAAAAGTCTCTTCCACTTTCCTACCCAATCTCACTTAATCAAGAACCGGTCTTGTTAGTGCGCATTATACAAGTACTTGAATAAGTGCCCGTAACATTTAAGAATTTTATTTCAATTTGCATTTTATATTCCCAAAAAGGTACTACGTCTATTTTTATTGTAATTACTAGTTAGGATATCCGGGCTTGTCATAGGCTAGATCGAAGGTTTTTTTCTTCTCCGCTAAAAAATAATGTGGGCATTGTCAACATGTTTTTTAATATTAATAAAATTTTTAATTATGAAGAGAGTTGTGTATATTTAATATAATAAATTGATAATTAGATGCATTAATAAATGTTAAAAAAAGTTGTTAATGCCAGTTAAAAATAAAATTGAAAAGTTGAGAGATATATACAAATTAAAATATTTGATTTTGAATCGTATATAACTTTTTAATTTTTTTTATTTAAGTATATGACAATTGAATTTTTTTTAATAAGAAGATTACTAAATTGAATTATATTAAAATAAAATAATTTTCTAGTATAATTCCTCCTTTTCTTTTAATGTTTTTTTTTAATAAAAAAATATAGCATTCCAAGCAATCCTTTTCTTTTAATATGTTTTTTTTAAATAAAAGAATATAGCATTACGAGCAATCTTGTTTATTCAATAAATATTGAAAGTTTATATAAAAAGATGAACGATTTAAAATAAGAATAAAAATGTACATCTTTAATTAAGACCTTATCATCTTATTAATGCAATCCTTTTTGTTTTTAATGTTTTTTTCTAGAATATTTTTTTTTAATAACTACTTATCAAAACCATAAAAGCAATTTTTAATAAAAATAAAAAAATCTTTTGATAATTTTAACAGAATGTATTAGAAAAGAAATAAATAACATATTGATTGAGTGTTGTCATGTGTAAATTTTCAAAATCTATTTTTGAATCAATTATACAATAGTAAAAATACATATTCACAGGAGAGACAAAAAATAAAATGTTGAATAAAAAAATGAATTTCTTTTCGTCAAAACCTTCTTTTCTGATTCATATCATTTTTTATGATTTGAAAAAAAATATTTTTTTCATAAGAAGAAAATTTCATTAAATAAAAAGTGAAAATTTTGAAAATAAATATTTGCATAACTATAAATACTTAACTTCATTTTTATAGGATATTTGTGACCATAAACATAGAAAAAAAAATCTGCATAGTAGGTTCATATTTAATAATTAAAAAAAAACCAAGAATCTTAATTGAAAACAAATGTCAAATCAAATAATATATAATGAAAAAAACATATTAAATATAATTTTAATCATCTAACCATAATTAATCTTGATTAAACTTTTAGAAGAAAAACAATAATCATGTAAGTTTAGTTTCTTTATTTTACTATACATTTTAATTGTTTATTATTTTTTATATTTAGTCAAATACCGAATTTCCCCTCAGATAACATTATTATAACAAAAACAATATTGTGAAAATAAAAAAAAATACCCCTTAACTCCAAGTTTATTATTTTTTTTTGCTTTCAAGAGTATTTTGGTCGTTTCACTGTATAATAATATGGAAAAAGACATATTTATCCCTAGTCTATTTTTTAATGACTGTCATAATCTATTTTTGGGTTTTTCCCTCAACCTTTACCATTTTTTTTAAAAACAAAGAATAAAAAAAAATAAAAAAAAGATTGACAACTTGGCAAAAACAGGCTGAAAAAGGTTTAAAGTATATAAAGGTTAAGCTGGAGATTTGAACAAAATTGGAAGCCCAATCGTACCCCACTGTACTTAAAACTAAAGAAACAATGCAGATTCAAGATCAAATTAAATGATTATTAGACAAACCTGTATAAAAATTAAGTCTAGAGACTTAAATAGATTTTTAATAGGCCATTTTGATTTAATCATAAGCCAAATTAAAAGGTTTAATTATATTTAAAAATTAATTTGAGTCAAATTAAAATATTTAATTAGATGCAAAGACTAAGTATACTTTAATGGGTCAAATTAATTTTATTAGGGATTTAATTGTTGAAAAAAATTAAGTTTGGAAGCTCAATTTGAGCTTAATCGAGAAGATTGAAATTTTAGAGGACCAAACTTAATTTTTACAAAGTCAATTGATTGAAATCAAGGATAAAATTGCAAGAACATTAAAGTTTAGGGTCAATTAAGGATCAAATTGAAGAAATTGATAACCAATGACCTTTTTGAAAAAGACGTTAAACTTTTAGGACTCAATTTGGTTGAAAATAGGGGTGAATTTGAAGCAAATTAAAATTTAAATGGTCAATTGAGGATTAATTTATATAAATCCAAAACCAAAGTTCAAAATGAAAAAGGCATTGAACTTCAGGGTTGATATTTGAGTTTGTTAAGGGTAAATTTGCATAAAATTAAAAGTTTGAAGTCAATTACGGATGTAATTAAAAAAAATAAAAAAACAAAAGACTAAATTGAATTTTAGTCAAATTTGTAATTAAAACTTTAGGAGTATTAAAACGACACCGTTTCATTTAAATGAAACGACGTGTTTTGACCAAAATAGTTTGTTTTGGTATAAAACGATGCTATTTTGACCAACGATGCTATTTTGAATTAAGAGCCAATATTTATTTCTAATAAATACCAGATGTCCCTCTTTTATCCCTTATAAATATGAGTGAATTTCATGCAAAAATAGAAGAAGAAATCAGAGTGAAAAGAGAGTAAAAAAACCATCCTTTACACCATTGTTTTTTTACCTCTTAGCTTAACCTCCCCATATCTCTTCTTCACTATCAAACCATCTCCCTGCTGTTTTTGCCTTCACCAACACTAGCTTCCTACACCGACAACTGTGCATCTCCTTCACCAGCTCCTCTCGTCTATTTCATTCGCGATCAACAATAGCAGTAGAGGAGCTTCTTCTTTAGACCAATAATAGGAGCACCGGTTATCTCTCCAATCGTTAGCTCTTCCACCACCACCACCCTCATGCTGGACCTCTCAGCAACGACAACCAATCAACACTTCCGACCTAAGTACCCTTTCTTCTCCTTCTTTCAACCATAACTAGCATGCTTTAAAAGTAAAATATGTAGAACATGAATATTAATTCATGTTCTACATGTTACGAAATTTACATGGTCACTGGGTTGGGCTAGTGATCATGTAAGCTGGGCTGGACTTTTAGCCCAGCTCATCTTTTTTTTTTAAAAAAGAAATTGTTGGGCCTTCAGTTGGCCCAACCCAACCAGACTGGGCTTAGGTCTCAACCAGCCTAGCCCCTTAGACTAAGGGTGAGTTTGCTTAACATACCATAATACCTTTACTTTACTTTATCTTTATTTTAATATTTAGCCAAACAAACCTAATAAAAAGCCAAGATAACTTCTAAAACATTTTAGGGATAATATTGAGATTATTTGTGGGCCCGTTGCTTGTTTTTACAATAATCTTATCTAATATCAGGCCGTAAACTTACACTGTTAGATACAAACCTGGTATTAAAAATATCTAGTTTTTCTCTGAAATTTCAAAAAATCCAATTTTTTTTTTAAAAATCCCTCATTTTAAAAACATTTTTTTTTGTTTTCGTGCATATGGTCAAATTCTAAAAAATTTTGATGCATACTTTCTGAAAAAGCATAATGCATTTATATCATGTTTTAAAAATGAAAAATAGATATCGTAACCAGTTTATGATTATCTGTTACGGCTTGGTCAAAATACCAAAAATCAACAATTAATTTGTTTAATTAATATACAATGTTAGGATTTAGCTACATACTTTAATATTTTTAGGTATACAATTACATTGTAAGATATATATTCAGGTATTAAAGATACAAAATAGAAAATAAATGCGATGCTAAATCTAGGTATTGGAATGGTTAGAATTTAAGCCAATAAGGTAGAGTCTTTCTCACAAAAGAAGATCTACCTTAAACCTTAGATGAGACTAACATATAGAAACATGACCTAGAAAAATAAACTATCAACAATTTACAATTTAAACCGGGCAGTCTACATGGCAGGACTTCTGGCTGCGGCAGCGCGTGGAGGTCACACAGGGGTATATGCTGAGGTGGGGCGGGAGCTAAGACTGAGCAACAAGAATCACCTTCCTCAGTATAAGGGATGTTGCCATGTGTCATGAACTGAGCACTAATTTACAATTGATTAACCGGTTTGTGAGCTCAACGTGTCCTTTTAGAGCAACGACAAAGAAAGTTCTGAACAGGCATCATATATATAGAGAACTTTGGACGTAGACGAGATGAGAAACTTAGTAGCCAAGAAAATGTAAAGGGAGAAATTGTAAATTGTACATAGCGTTGTCCAAAATCGGTTGCTATTTTTGTAGAGATACAGATTTGAAACCATTGTTTTGTATCCCAAAGTAATTAAAAGGAAATCAACACCCAATTGCATGAGAGTAAGTACTATTCCAAAATAGTTCAAGGATGAGACTATTTTTAAGCTATTAAAAAGTATTAATCATGATTTTCATATAAGATTTGAACCTAAAAACATAACAATTTATGTATATATTTAATTATCAAGTTCAATAATCTTTATATATTTATGAGGCTTAAACTAAAACAATCAAGTCAGCGATAAGATCTCTTATACATACAAAACATAGGGCATATACACACACACACACACGATTACAATCTTTGTATACATGCAGAATATTTTCTTAATGAAACGATGAAATGCAATTATTTATCTGCTTCCATCCATTCAAGTTTATACATAAAAGCATAAGCACAAGAGATAGCTTAGGTCTTGAATTTATTCTTTAATAATCATGAATTCGAGTTCTTTTAAGATAATTGAAGATTTACCTGTTCGTTAATTTTTAAATTAGTAAAATTAGTTGAGATCCGCGTAAGATGAATCAAATATCCATGTTAATAATAATAAAAAGAATTTATCCACCATATATATTTTTTTAAAGAGAGATCACATAGAGAATCTCAATCTTGCTAATCAACCAAATACTTGGTGATTGCTTGTGATACAGGTGTTTTGATTCTTTAAACTGTATGCATGGTGATGTTGTCACATTAGAGACAAGCCACTCCTCTGACCATCAAGGATCGATGCTTGATATTTGACTAAAACTATAACGTGGAAAACACCATCTGGTACAGCAACAAAAGGCCCAACCGGGTCTTACGTGTCATGGACATGATATTCCAAACTTTGATGGGACAGTGGAAGTCAAATTCAAAGTCAATTAAAAGTTTAAAACTATATATATATATATTGCTTTTAAGAATATTTTTATCGTTTGATTATGTAATTAACATGAGAAAAAATATATATTTATTTCTGGTTAATTTTATAATGACAAACCGACCCTATAAAAAGTCAATGATAAGTTTTTTTTAAGTGGATAGGAAAAGACATCACAATAATGTTCTGGTGAACCGTGCTTTTCAGTGTTTTAGCTTCTTTTAATACGGCTCTTGAGCTTGTTTCAGGTCTAAAAGTTGAAACTCATTTGAAGAACAGCATGATGGGCGTTCATCTCAGAAGCTAGATAATGAGCCTTTTGTATTTATGGCTGGAAGTCATGGCCAAAATGATAAGAAGAGATCCTTTGAAGAGTTTGACATGGCCGATCGCCGGCATCGATGAGTTCACTTAATTAAGAAAAGAGATCAACCAAAAAAACTAGCTAGTCGAAGGGAAAACATGAAACAATGACAGAGAACTAGGTTGTGCCCGCACAGGAGGAAGAATTCCACAAAGGTTAATAGATTTATGCCCACTTTCTCTTTATTTGCAGTATCCAAAACATGACCAATATTGTTCTCCTTGCTTAACTAAATCCAGTTATAATTATGCCTAGTGTCTCAAGACTGTTCTGCTAAATATTGAAGTTAGTAGCTGGACTATAAATAAGAATCATGTCATTTCATGATTTAGGGTTCATTTATTATTGTTTTTATAAAGAACTTTCAATGAGTTTTAAATTTTTAATGCTTTTCCCCCCTTTTTTACGATTTCTTCATTGATATTGGGTATTAGTTAACATATTCTACTAAATGCATAGGATTTGAAACCCATCTTCTACAAATCTATATATAAATTATAGGTTTTTCTTGGTCGGCAATTATGACTTTTTATTTTTTTGAACTCAAATACTCAGGATCGATCGGTCTTTTTATACCCTAAATATTTAAAACAATGTTCACGTTTAGCAATATTCGGTGGAGAAAAAAATGAAATGAATGGCTAGAGGTCATCATCATTACATGAGAATTCGATGCGGATAAGGGAAGCTCCAAAAGAATTGACATATATATATATATATATATATATATATATATATATATATATATATATTTTCATTGAAGTGTATATAAAAAAACTATATTTATATTATTTAAAGAACTATATCAACAATTAAACTTTTTTTAAATGATTTTTATCACAGGGAAAGAAAATTCACAGCTCACTACTTCTCATATACCGGAGGATAGCTACCACAAATCCATGGTCGTAAGTCAATAATGTGTTCTGTAATTACGCGTCATCCGTTTCCAAGTCACCTTGCATGCCTTCCATGAGAAAGAGACAGGTTTTTTTTTTTTTTTTTTTTTACATAAAGGGACAATATATTAACATGTACAAAGTTGCTTAAATTTTTTGCCAGAATATATAAACAACAATATATAGTTTTTTTTTTAATTCATAAAGAGACTTGTTAGATCTTATAATATATAATGAGGAATGGCGCTTCTCCATTACATAATATATATAAATTAATTGAAAGCACTTAAAAGACTCGAAATTGCGTTTTTGGAGAAAGCTATAAAATACACCACAGCAAGAAAGCTATCAAATACACTGACGGAAGTTAGGCTATAATCTTATAATTAAGAAAAGGCTGATAATCTATGGTTCAACCACAAAGCAAATATCCTAGCTAGCTAGACATGCTTAGCTTATTTTACAATTTTGCATTTTTATTTTATAAATAATATTGGCATGGCCTTAATTTGGGAGACCAAAAACCAAAGATTTTGCGTTTTCCATAACATAAAATTAGGGCCACAACGTACTGAAGGCCAGAATTGTTGGAGTTGCTCTTTCCTGTATGAACACATAAGATACAATATTGAATTAATACGTACGACAAAGCCACCGTCGACGACATTGTTTTGTTATATATGGCCATAAGAGAAACTTGTTCTGGTCAGATAAGTAACTGAGGAAACTTGTAAGCAACATCGTGGTGTTGCTACAGTGTAAGTAAAATGTATAAAGCCTCACTCCCCTCACTTGTGAGTTGTGTTATTCCCCACTAAACGATTACCTGAAAACTGTCAAAAAACTACCCAAAGTTTTCCCATTAACAAAGCAAACCATGTCTCCTCTCCAATCCAACCTTTCATGCTGTTCTACTTTCAGATTATTCGATGAGCTTCAATGGGTCACTAACACCCGTCGAACAATAGAAGCAGATCACCTTGAAGACCATGGTGAAACTTCCATATCCATCTTTAATGTCCCCAAAGCCCTAATGTCTACTGACCCAGATTCTTACGCTCCACAACAGCTTTCACTTGGTCCATACCATTTTTCACGTCTTGAGCTACATGATATGGATACATACAAGTTCTCCGCGGCAAAAAGAAGTCAAGATCTGCTCCAAAGTCTTAAATTTCAATATCTTGTTGAACAATTAATGAAGCTGGAATCCAAGATTCGTGCATGCTACAACAAGTACTTAAACCTCAATAGTGAAACACTAGCATGGATGATGGCCATTGATGCATCATTCTTGCTTGAGTTCCTACAAGTCTATGCTCTCCGTGACCCTAAAATGGTATCCGAAGTTTCCTCAGGAATGCCTCATTTTCTTGAATATTCCTATAGGAAATCAAGCTGTAATGCAATTCTTCGAGATATAGTGATGTTGGAGAATCAAATTCCACTATTCACATTGAGGAAGGTGCTAGAATTTCGATTTCTGTCATTAGAATCCGCCGACGACATGTTGTATTCCATGTTAATGGGATCATGCAAAGAGCTTTCTCCATTCAAGACAATGGTGAGATTGCCCGTAGCTAGAGTTTCGGAACATGCCCACTTGCTAGACTTTTTGTACCACATTATCGTGCCCAAGGTTGAAGAATCTGTCAAGATACCTGAAGAAGTTAAGGATCATACCAAAGCCACACAAGAAAACGAAGAGCCTTCAGTTGGCTCTACTTACATGAAACAACTACTGATTGAGATTTGGAATCTGTTTTCAAATCTAAACATAGATCCTGCAAGGTTCCTCAAAAAATTGCTAGAATCAGCACCTGTTGCAGTGATACTCAAATTGCCTTGGTCAATCTTCTCCAATGTTCTTGGGTTTGGATCCGCGAAACAACCTGACGCTATCTCTGAATCTCAAAGTGTTTGTTCCAGCATTGACCAGCCACCTCTGGTTGAAGAAATCACAATTCCTTCCGTCACTCAGCTCTCCAAATGCGGGGTGCGTTTTGTGCCTAGTAAAGGCAGCATCTCAACCATCAACTTTGACAAGAAGACATGTACATTTTACCTCCCGACTGTGAGTTTGGATGTAAATAGTGATGTAGTCTTAAGAAACTTGGTAGCATATGAAGCATCAAACGCATCAGGTCCGATGGTTTTTACACGTTACACAGAATTGATGAATGGGATTATCGATACCGAGGAGGATGCAAAAATACTTAGAGAAAGAGGCATTATTTTGAATCATTTGAAGAACGATGAAGAGGTGGCCAACGTATGGAATGGGATGAGTAGGTCTATCAGATTGACAAAAGTTCCATTCATGGATAAGGTGATTGAAGATGTTAACAAGTATCACGATGGACTATTTAAAGTTAAGGTTGAAAAGTTCATGAAGCAGTATGTATTTAGTTCATGGAAGCTCCTCATACTGCTAGCTTCCATCTTGTTCTTGCTGTTGGCATTCCTGCAAGCATTGTGCTCAGTTTATGACTGTGTTCGCTTGTTTCACATCCACTACTAGCTAGTCTTTGGAGTCTACTATAGTACTATCTCATTACCATAAAAGGCTGGACCAATTGTTGCTCAACATGCAAGGTGTTGCTTGTCTTTTTTTTTTTTTTTTCCTTTTCTGAGATAAGATAAGATGTACAATTATAGAGATTTATTAATGTGATGATTAAATTTTATAATCAAGGAAATATTAATTTCTTGGGGTAAAATTTTTGTGGATTTTGAGATAGATGATCCTTAAACCAGCACTACAAGACTAGCAGGAAAGACTAATTGTCTCACTGATCACCATGAACTCTCTATGATGAAACTGCAAGATTACAGGAGAATCATTTATAATTACTCTTATAATCAAGCTTCTATAAGCCTTGTTAATTAAATTCCAACTAATATTAATTTGCAGGTGTTTTTTTTTTTTTAAATCCTGATATTTAAAAATTTGTTGGATTAATTTCAACTAATTTAGTGAAGGCGGATGTTCATTAAAATATAAAAATCTTTTAATAATAATATAATCCATTCACAAAACTTAAATTTAAAATTGTATTAAAAAAAAACAATAAACTAATTGAACAGAATGGTGTGGGTCTATATATATTGAGTCAAAATGGTCAAGAAAAATAGTGTTTTTGTCAAAATTTTGTTTGTTCAAATTTTTCTTGCATTGTTTATGTATTTATTTCTTTGTTTTTTTTTAATGTCTTTTTTATTCATGGTTTGGTAATTTTTTGAATAAAGATTTATTATGATTTTAATAGCAAGTTTCAGTAAAAACATAAAAGAAATATCTTGATAATTCTTATACCATTATATAAAAAAATAAATAAAGGAATAGTTATTTTGAGAAAATTGTATAAAAGATCCATTGTTAAAAAAAATTAAAAATAAATTATATTCTTATTAAATATCCATGAACAAAATATTACTTTAAAAAAACTCTAATATTATTTTAAAAGTATGGTGTTACAAGTGATTTTTAAAATATCATTGTAATTATCTTATTTTAAGAGAATTTTATTTTATAATATCAAAAAATAAAATAAAAAAATCACAAAAAGAGTAGAGCCACAAGAGTCAAACGTTTTTATATCAATACAATTTTTTCTATTCAATGCGTTTTTTTCAAGATATTTTGTTTCTTTATATATTTTATTTCAAATGAATTTTTAATCCGATGTGGCTTATATCTTCAATCGTTCATTTGGATTCTTCAAAGATTTTTACATTGAAGCAGTTTATTTCACTCGAAGTGTGAGTTTTTCAAAATAATTTTTATACTAATATGAATTATCTCTTCATTCGTTGTTAATTTTTTTTAAATATATTTCACATGTGTGGATTTTTTAAAATGATTTTCAATCCAATGCATATTATCTCTCTATTTATTAATTAAGTTTGGAGTTTTCAAATATTTTAAAAAAAATGTTGTCAATGCGATTTTACTCCACTTGATGTATGTAAATTCTTTTTTCAAATGATATTTCCAAGTATTATAAATTAATTAGAAAATATATAATTACAAGGAAAAAAACATGATGATATAGGAATATAAATTATATTAGAATTCATATTCCAAGATCTTGATCTAATATAAATAGTTTGTATAGGGAATAACTTGATAAAAAAAATTAAAAGAAAAAAAAGAAAAAATATTATAGATAAATATTAGATTGTGTTTTTTTTTTCTATATTGTATTTTTATTATCTTTTTAATATTTATTTTGTATTGTCTCTTGTTTTTAAATTTCGTTTCATCATGATTTATTGAAGGTTAATTGTTTAAAATTAAATTATAAATGTTAAACGAAAAGCAAAAGAATTTAATAAAAAAAAGAATGTGAATGAAGAAAAAAGTATAGAAGATCCAACAAAAAATGCATATAAAAAAATTAAGATGATAAAAAACGTTTGAAAAAAAAAAAAAAGAGATGCGTCACCCTTGTTTCCACCCGTCAAGCGAGATTAGGTTGATATTATTTTAATCATTTTTATTGTTTTAATGAAATATTTAAACTTTATGATTTTTTTTTCTATTTAAATATTTGTATTTATTTTTTTATTTGAGTACTTCTACTCATAAAATTTAATCATTCAATTACTTTCTAAACCCTCTGTTAATTACAAATTAATTGTCATGTCAACTATGTACAATATAATTGGGTTTATTACCATAAACAAAAGCTAAATGAAAAAAAACTTAATGGCTCATTGACTTCACTATATACCTAGACACAAACCACAATCAATTCGCATAGTGCAATTTATTTTTATGTCATTAAAGTATTTTTTATTTCACTCACTGAACTTCTTTTTTTCTTCTAATTCCTTTTATAATAGTGTGTTGATTGAATTCAAGCCTGATTATTTGTTTCAATTGACTTGCTATGAGGTTTTTGTGTTATAAAAAAATTATAACACTAAGTTAATGTTCAATTTACAAAATAGAATTCAGTTTTATTGCTTAAAATAAATTGAAACAATAATGATCAAATTTAACATAAAAAACAACCTCTTTTTCTCTATTTCTTTACAGTTCATGAGGTACGTAAACCTACATTTTGATTCATTAATTGTTTTTTTTTTCATTTTTGATCCATGTTTAGTGAGATTTTTACATTTCAATCCTATACTTCATATGTTTTGCGTTCCCTAGGATTTATGAGGAGAGAGAATCACTGGAAAATAGTGGAGGAGAGAGATAGTAGTTGGTTGGACAAGCTTCAAGAACAAAAAAAATATAATCAAATTTGCTGTCATGTTCACAAGAGAAATGCTAATGAGATATTTTTAAACTTTCATATCTCGAAAAAAAAAGTAGATAAGTGTTAAGAAATAGTTTATTTGTTCGATTTAATTTTATATTTTTTGAACTAATTTATATATGTTTTGATGTGATAAGTTGGTTTATTGAGGTTTTTAAAGCGTTTATTATATTTTTATTTTTTATTTGAGATAATTAAATTTTTTAATAAATCATAATTTTAATTATTGTTGTCTTTTAATAAATAAAAAAAAGTTTTGAACTCAAGTAACATGTGGACCTAATAGGTCGATGAAGTCAAAAGCAACCCAATTTAATTTGAAACTCAATCAAAGCTAGGTACCTAATCAAGAAGTCACTAGATTGAACCTCCATGCCAAGTTTAATAACATTCCAAAAACACTCCACATGAAAATCTATAAATAGTAAATTATTCTTATATATTTGTAAATAATATGAAGATTATGAATTCTTTATCTTTTATCTTGTTTTATAATTGTCTCTCAATTTTCTAGTTTTATTTTTGTTATTATTTATAATTTTATTTATTTATTAATACACATAATTCTTAATTTATTTTAATTATATATATATATATATATATATATATATATATATATATATTACTTACAACTACAAAATATATTTAAAAAACCTGTATATATATATTTTTAGAAGAAAAAATCATCTTCCCCGTGACGATGCACAGTCACATATCTAGTTATAATAATATAGATTTTATAAATCTGATTTTACAAAGGCACATTCCTACCAACCACCTGGAATTTCATTTGTCAATTAGGCAATCAACCGACAAGTTAATAAGTCTCGTTTGTTTGTTGAAAAATAATTTTATTTTGAAAAATAAATTTTGAGAAAATGAATTTCAAAAAAGTAAATTATTTTTCGATATTTAGTAATGTAATGAAAAATAAATTGGAAAACACTTTCTAGTATTTGGTTAAATTATGGAAAATAATTTGGAAAATAACTTATTAATGTTTTATTTTCTCAAGTTTATTAAAATAATGAGGAATAAATCTTACAAATTAAAAAGTTGAATGAGGATGAAATTGAAAAAAAATATAATTTCATAAATTATCTCAAATAAAATAAATAATAATCAAAATAATAGAAATCAAATCTAAAAAATAAAATAAAAATGAAAGATGAAGAAATTAAAATAATAATAATTAACATTTCATAAATTATTTCAAATAAAATAAGTAACAATCAAAAGAATGAGGACTAAATTTGATAGATAAAAAATTTCAATAAGAAAATGATAAGGGAAAAGCCAATAGCAATTATAAAAATGAGGACCAAAGTTAATATAAAAATTAAATTTTAAGAGATGAAATTGAAAAATAAATATTCAAAGCAAAATATATATAGCAATCAAAAGTTTGAGGACCAAATTTAATATAATGAGCAAATAATATGACATTTCTAAATTTTTCACAACTTCCGGAAAGTGTTTTCCTCTCAAATTTTTCAAGAAAACACTTTCCTGGAAACTAAGTCAAATTTTTCTTTAATTGAAAAGTTTTTTCATTGACCAACTTTCCTAACGGCAAACAAACACAGGAAAGTTTGGAAAGTGATTTCTCGAAAATCACTTTCCGAGAAACAAACATGTTCTAAAAGTCACCTTGTGTTCGCAACAATGATATACCAGAGATCATAACTTTATTTGACGTTAAGTTTCAAACACGTTCAACAAAAAAAATTTAAAACAATTTTTTTTAATTTTTAAAGTATTTTGATATGCTATATTAAAAATAATTTTTTAAAAATAAAATATATTATTTTAATATATTTTTAAATGAGTAAATATTTTAAAAAACAATCACTGCATTACTTTTAAAAACTCTCGAAGCTTGAATCCAGCCATGGAATTTATGAATGAAAATTCCCTCCATCAATAGACCCATGGTCACTTGTCAATTTATTTACCAGTAATTACGCGTTATCAGATTCTGGATTCACATCATGAATCTAATGTGAGAATTCCAGTGTGGAATTTTCTTTGCAGCCATAAAATGAAAGTTCGTTGCCCTTGCCCTCCACAAAAGGTCAAAATGTCCATTTTAGCTTCATTTCACTCTACAGGGAGAAACGTACACCATTACCGTGAGCCATCAAAGACCTTTTACAAGTATTTCTCGTCCTTTTCTTTTAAGATCACCAAAATTTATGAAAAAAAGACCCAAAAATGTTATCTGTGTTTCAAATTTCATCGGTAATTCTTTTAGTATTGTATTTAATATTTTAAAAAATTAAAATAAACAAAACAAGAAAAAAAGTTAAAAAAGAATAAAACTAAAATAAAAAACCAAAATTTGATTATTAATTTAAAAAATATTATTGAATACAATTTATCTAGTGAATAAAAATTGAAAGAGGAAGAAGAGAAGAGAGAGGAGGGAGATCTTCACCGGGACCAAGTGGGGGATGAGGAAGACCACATGTACCAATGAGGTTTGACAACAGCTCCTCGTACACGTACCAATGATGTTTTGTGCAAGCAACCTCCACATTTGTAAACCTAAAATTTCATTCGTTCATTGAAATTAATTATTCAAAAATTATCCATTGTTGTTTATTTTTTAATCGTTTAGGAAAGGAAAATAAACTGACATGTTGTGGTTGGGCTTCCACTAAGCAATATGCTTCTAAATATATAGATCATGTTTAGAAGGCACATCCTCTCTATGAGGTGGCATCGCACTCGACAAGTCTATATTGAGAGAGGGTGCATGTGCATTAGGTGCTTGATCATGGTCATCACCTAGCGACTTAGAGTGTGTTTGGTATTGCGGTAGTGGTTGTGGTTGTGGTTTGAAAAAAGTTGTTTTTATAAAAAGTACTTTTAGTTGAGGTTGGTTTGAAAAAATAGGTGCTTGGTTAAAACTGTGGTTGAAATTGAGGTTGAAGAAAAAATAGTTTTAATGTGTTTGGTTAAAAATGCTTTTGAAATTGAGGTTATAAAATAATTTTAAAAAATATATATTAATATTGATGGTTTTTAATTTAAATATTGTGGATTTAACTATTACTATTACATCATGAAATAAATCACACTTTATATAAATAAAATTACTTTAACAAAAAACTATCTACAATTATATTACGTACAAAATTCATCCGACAAGAACTACAAAATTAGGTAAAATATTATCAAGAATAAAATTAAGATTACAGTACAAGTAAATTTAATTCACCTTAAACTAATTTAAAAAAAAAACAAAAAACAATTGTTGTTCACATTCACGTGAACAGTTGAGTAAAATCAATTAACAGCACTGTTTTTTTTTTTTTAAAAAAAATGTTCAGTGAAGTTCTGAATACAACTCGGGCTCCCCCTTTGGCTCTATTTCTGGGTCCACTTCAAGCTCCTCGGTGGTGTCTGGGAGTATCATCAAACATGTCTGGTCGTCGTTCCTTTCTTTCTTACTTGAGTTAAAGGAGCTTGTGCCTTTAGCTTTCTTGTATGCTCCATTCTCTGGCTGGTCCAGATTGAAGTTTCCACTGCTGACATTGCTGGTTTTTTTCTTACCTTGCTCAGTTGAGCTTGGCATGACAAAGGGAAGCAGAGTGGAGAAAGCAGGGGAAGATTGCAGAGAGGAAATTACAGCAGAAAGGAGATGGTTCTGTGTGAGGTTGAGAGAGGGAAGCTGCGTGAAGGAGGACAAATCCATGAGACGAGGGAAGCACAGTGGAGGTCGAAGCTGTGGAGGAGACAGACGAGGGAAGCACAGTGGAGGAGGCGAAGCAGTGGAGGAGGACAGAAGATGGAAGCCACAGTAGAGGAGGAGATAGTGGAGGAGGACAGATTGGGCTAATTATTCTTTGGATAATGAACATTAATTGTAAGCAATGTTTTCTGAACAGCAGCCACGGCAAAAAGTAAATCAGACTTGCTTTTGCTACACCAGTGTTTTGAACGCATATTTGTGTGGGATCCATGTATAAAAAATTGTGGTCTCTGTTAACCAAACACATTGCAACTTATTGACGCAGCTAAACGTGGATGCAACCACCTAACCAAACAGAGTCTTATGGTCATTAGAAGCGTTGTCAGAAGAATTAGGAGTGCTACTATTCGTATTACTCACTAATCACCTTCTCTTCATCATATGAATAAATTAAAGCATAAAAGGTAATAACACTATCATTATATCCTATTTTTTTATTAACAAAATTCAGCAGCACCTTCCTTATACAAGAGACTACCTAAAATTTTATTACGTATAAATACGCAACAATAAATAAAGACACAAACCAAATGATTTTATTTTTTAAGACTAATATTCACTCTTTTTTACCTTTTCAAACACATTCATACACAAACCCTAATTGCCTAAACCCTAATTGCCTAAATTTGGAAGTAACTCAACTATTGGGAAAAATAGTAAACAAAATATTCAAAATTGTTTGAAATTTTGACAAATAATTAAATATTTATTAATTTTTACATTTTGTTGATAATTTTGTTGGTAATTAAAACTTAAATTTTTCAATAAAACCTAAAATTTCCCAAACCCCTCCTAAATTTCTCTGATGAAATTTTATCCCATCGATAATTTCATCGATGATATGGAATTATCAGTGGCAAAGTCATGTAATTTTTTCCCAACTCTCTGGAACTTTCTAAAGGCCTTAATCCATCAGTAATTTTGTATGTAATTATTAATAGAAAAGTCATGTACTTTTTTCTTAACTCTTTAAAAATTTTCGAGGGACTTAGTCCGTCGATAATTCTGTTGGTATTTACACTTCGTTGGTAATTTCATTGATATAAAACAGTTTCTTTTTCCAAAAGTTCTTGTTTTCCCTATCTATCCAACCTACAACTATAATAAAATCAAAACACAATTACACCATTTTTGTTTAATAACATAATAATATAATCACAACAATAAATGTTCCATCGATGTTAACAATAATTCATTATAAAGGAACAACAAGAAAGATTACATTGAAGTCAATTTCATTACACATGAATGTTTTACAATTAAAATCAGTTTGAAATCAATTTAATCAAAATTGTCTTCTTCTTTTTCAATTTCATCATCGTCGTGTCCATCATAATCTTCTTCATTGAAATGGAGCTTGTCGATATCATCATCTTCATTGACTTTTGTATGTCCACTAGTTCTTAACATATCATTTAACTCCTAAACATCAACATCATAAAAAATACTCACATATACATGAAAATTTGAATTTTCTTTTAAGTCAGTAGATGGAGCAAATTAACTCATCAATTTGAAAGACATTGTCTCTCACAATTACTTCATCATTACCATCCTGAACAACTTAGACACGAACCTTGAGTTTGGTTTTCACTACGGATAACCAATCAATCCTAGAACAATCATTTCTAAAAGAAGCAGTGTACGTGTAATAAACTTGTTGGCATTATTTGAAAAAAATAAAAACATTATCGACATTGTGAAGTCTAGCCTATGCATTAATTTTGACCAAACTTTAGTGGGGATATGCTTTAATTCCTCTATTGGTATCATAACAATAGAATTTGAATAAAAAAGCTCTATTATGCTCGCTATGATATTGCAATTCATTCACCTCTTCTAACTTCCTATAATAATCATTTTCAAACTCATTATAGGTAGATCCTTTAACACAAATTCCACTATTATAGATCATTCTACCATGACCATGCTCTTCAGTATGAAAGACATCCATTGATGAAATGCTCTTTATAGCATTGATTTTTCTTTCAGGACCCAAACATAATGAATTCAAACTACCACTAGCATGCCCTCCTAATTGATAAAGCTCATATAAAATTACAATCAATAACAGTTTAAGAGAAATGTTTAATGAAATTAAGTATTACAAGAGATAAGAATTATTATGTAGTACTTACATATGTTCTGAACCATGAAATTTGAGATTTATTTAGATGTGAATTTCAAGATAGTAAGAAGTTGCCTACGAGGAATTTTTTAATCTACCAGTTTATGAGAGTATAAGAGAAAAATTATTTAAAAATAACATGTTAATATTGTACTTACTAAATAAAAGGTCTCAATTCATTGTAGTTAAATAACATATATTTATTGTCATAACCCGATTTTTTACCCATTTTTCATACTTTTTTTTAAACTATACAAAACAAATGGCAAAAAAAACCAAAAAAATCCAAAAAATATATTTTTGATGTATTTGCGTCGTTTTTGCTGTTTTCAGCATCTTTTCAAAAGAATTCAAAATTTAAAAATTTACTTTCAACGCGTTCAATTTTCAATGCGTTCATGTTAAAATCATTTATTTATCTTTCTCATTGAATCGACGTTGACGTTGCATTTTAAGAAAATAAAAAAACAAAAAATATTTGGACAAGGGGACCAAAAGTGCCAAAAAAAAAAACGAAGAAGAAAATGAGGGACCAAAGTGATTTTAGGTTTCTTGGTCACCAAGTTTGCTTGGGGACCACGCAATTAGGAAGAAAAAGACATTATTTTGCCTATAAGTAATGAGGGAATCTTACACACAAAAGGAGGGGATTTTGGGGAGAGCATTGAGCGAAAAAAAAAAAGAGCCAAAAACATGACCCTCACAACCCTTCCCCCCTCAAAAAGCCAAACAACAAAAACATGTCTCTCACTTTAGTCTTTAACTTTTCCCCACACACATATCAACACATTATATACACCAATCCAATCCTTGAATAAAAAAACACAAAAAGATCCTGTGACCCTACTCTCTTTCCTTCAATAATCGTTAGCCCAAAAGCCTCCACAATCACCATCAAATAAAGAAAAATAGGAGACTTCTCAAACCAATCCTTTCCATCAATGTTACTAACAGCACCACCTTCTCCTCCCAGCAAAGATATCCTTCACCACCATCAACCACTACCAACATACTAGCTAAACTACAACACCATCATCATAGCCCACAAGCTTTAGTTTTGATTGTCAAACCAATAACAATCACCTATTACCATAATGAAAAGCATTTCTACCTACCAACTTTTCTTCCTCAACCAACAAATTCTTCTTTAACCTCATCAATCTCCTCCATCAAGACTAACTTCAAATGTCACCCATCATTTCCAAACCCATAAAAGAATCCAAACTAAGTTTTTTCTTCTAAAAAAACCATGACAATCTTCATTCTCTCTTTCTCTCACTATCAATGACGACCATGACCTCCATCAACGCTAACAAAACAACAATCATCCAAACTCTATTTATCCAAATTGAACCATCACCTCCTCGTGAACCTATTGGACCTTGATACAAACCAAGTCAGGTCCGAATTTGATCTTAAAATATTTGCTGACTAATTTTGTGAGATCAGACATATCTCTCAAATCGTACATCAGAACGAGTTGAAATTTTACAGCAAGACACTAACACTTGGAAATATATTTGGTAAAGTTTTAGGTCAAATAAGGTTCAGGAACATATTACTATATAGGGTTGAAGCTACTAGACAAATCTTGTCAAATATGTCAAACTAGACCTTTGTGTATTGTTTGAAACATTTCTGGAGCTACAAGTGGAATTTGTCTATGATTCAAGTTGGCATGGAAACTAGACATTTCAAGATTTCCAACCATATATGATAGTCCCAATAATTCATCCATACAAGAAAGAACGACATGTTTGAAATCAGGACTGAAAATCTGCCAAAAATACGTGAAAATTGGAAATTCAGGCTATACAGAGGAATTTTGGCATAGAGACTTTGTTTTTGTTGTCCTACTTTATTTATTTCTTTAATGTTGAATAATTATTTTTAATTTGGATTTGTTTTGGCCAATTAAACATTGTTTAGGGGTTTATTTTATTATTGGACTTAAGTTAGTTAATTATTATTTTAGGCCCACTAGATTGCTACCCAAAAGGGTTCCATTAGGGTTAGTTAAATTAGACTATATTATGTTTTTTTTTTAATGCAAACTTTAGTAGCAAGTTGGAGAATAAATGTGAGATTTTTATCGTTTGTTTGTGGCAAAAACAATTTTTATTTGTAGGAACAAAGATCGTACACTTACTTATCGAAGATTAATTGGCTTCATGGCATCATTCACATGCTTAGAGTTCTTAGATACAAGGTTATCTTTAGGTCCAAGTATTTTTCCAATACTTTTGGTTCTAAGGTACAGGGTTCTATCAAACCTGATTTTTTATTTTCCAGGTTTTTATCTAATTCATTGGGGGTTACTTGACCATGTAATTAAGAGGTTCGCATCAGTTGGTATTAGAGCTAGGCTTCAAAAACCAGGTTCTATTCTTTATTTTCTTCTTGTTAGTTTCAACTTTTTTAACTTTAGTTGTCTATGATTAAGTTTTCAATTATTTCGTGTCTAAAGCTTAGTAGTTTGCATCTAGGGTTCCTTAAAAAAAGATTTTATTTTTTATTTGTTGTCATCTTATAATATATCAGTAGCATAAAGAGTAAAAAAAAGAAAAAAAACATCCAAAAGTCACTTATGTTGAATCTGCCACATAATACAAACAAGGGATAATTTTGACCAAACCAATTCAGAAAATTCTCAAATTTTATATACTGGTTCTAAGTGTCCTAATCACAACCCATTTAAAAGGGAGATTGTTTGCTATAGTAACTAAGGTCGGGATTAAAACTTGTCATAACAAGTCAGTTTAGTATCAGAAGGAAATATCATATCAATAAAATTCAAAAATTTCTCAAATTTTATATACTAGATTTCAAGGTTCTAATCGCACCCCATATAAATTAAAGGCCATTTGGAGTTTTTTTGCTATAGAAACTAAATTTGGGATTGCAAGTTGTCATAACGGGTCTAACTCTTGTCAATAATTCAAATGATAGTATAATAACATCATAATTAATGTATTTTGGTGTCATTTAAATTTTATTTATATAACCTTTACATCTTTTTTCTTTCGCGTCTTAAAAAACGTTCATTTTTCATACAAATTTGCTTGTTTCTCTTGAAATTATAATCATAGTTTTTTCTTTGCTTATTTTCATATTTTTCTTGCTTTTTAAGTCATATAAACATATTTAGATACACTGTTATAGCTGTTATATTTGATGTTGATTTCAGTTCCGTAAAAGTCAAAGAAAGGTGTAGCAAGCATATTTGAGTGAAAAGCCTATATTTAAGGGAAACATGAGAGAAGTGTAAATATGTTAGGGAGTGGGTGAGGAATATATGTTTCTTATTAACTAACTAATTTTTAGATTCAATGATGTTGAAGGCAAGCAACAACATGACACCAAAGAGAGAAGACAATGAAATTGTAACTTTGGGTACGTATTATAAATCAACGGATGGATTGAATGACCAATGAATTTGGAGATAAGTTGGATAGGTTGGAGAGGCAACATGTTAATGATTATGATAGGGTTTAAATCAGGCCTAGGTGAAGAGAATTTAATGTTAGGAGAGTTGTTAGGCGAGTTAACACTAATGTAGATGAGTTTATGACTGATAATGCAAACATGAGTGATGTTGATTTTGAAGATATGTCCATGGGACATGGGGAATGTTTTGAACAATAGTGGAATTATCAGTTTATAGGGGAAAGATATGGTGATAATGTTGGCCAGAGGTGTAATTATAGGTACCAGGACCATAATACTGAGTTAAGTGGAGATTTGGGTACAATTAAACTAAAAATATTAGTTTTTTAGGGGAATAATGATCCTAAAGTTTATTTAGAATGGGAGAAAAATGAATGGATTTTTTAGTCTCATAATTATCTAGAGCCAAAGAAAGTCAAGCTTGTTGTGTTGCCTTTAGTGACTATACCATTGTATGGTGTGATCAGTTAGTGACAAACCGTATGAGAAATTATGAAAGACAAGTTGATACTTGGGATGAGATGAAATCCTTTATGAGGAGAAAATTAATGCCTAGCCACTTTTATATAGAATTGTATCAAAGGTTGCAGAGTTTGAGTCAAGGTACAAAGAGTGTTAATAAGTACTTCAATGAGATGGAACTTGTTATAATTTGATCTAATATTGAGGATATGGAAGATATCATGGCTAGATTTATGAATGGCCTTAATCATGATATATCTAATACTGTGGAGTTGTATCATTATGTGGAGTTAGAGGAGATGGTGCATATGACCATGAAGGTGGAGAAATAGCTTAAGCAAAAGGGTACCATTCGACAAAGCTAACCATTAAGCCCTTCAAAACCTTGAAAAACTATTGAAAGGCTAACACTGAGGGAGGTCCATCACAACAAAATAAGGAGAGCAGGGTTGAATACCCCAAAGAGCAGAAAGATACCTCGGTTATTGTTACGAGCTTTCGTCTATCTAAGCCAATGTATGGTATGCTAGGAAAAAATGGATGTTACAAGATATATATATTTTTTTATGATGTTGTTTGGTGTATTTTTGGACAATATAAAAATTATTTTTTATCTTATTTAGGTTGCTCTAGTGGCAAAAGTTTTATTCCAATGAAAGAAATAAGATAAGTTTGTCTAATTATTTGCACGAAGGTTATCTCAATTGATTTGAATTATTATACAAATAAATATGATTATTATTATAGTTTTAAGACTTGCTTAGGAGATCAACTCGAGGTAGGGCGTAGGTCATGTATTGGGTTGGCCACTGACCCGAGTCAATATAAAGATAAAAATAGTTATTATCATAATTATTTTTTTATATTTTTAAAAATAGGCGAAGCTCTCATAGATTTCATAAACTGGTTATATTAAATCCAACAATGCATGCAAAAATACCAACAAAATTATTTTTCTTGAATTTTGGTATTTAAAAAAGACTAAATCATGCCATGTATTTTTTTTGTTTTTATTATTTATGAAAATATAATTTTTATTTTTGAGATGTTTGGTCATAAGAAATATAAAATAAAGTTCTATTTTTTAAAGAAAGATTTTTGTTATTATTTTTGGAAGGAAATTGATTTATTAAATACCGAAAAAGTGTCTCGCGTGTAAGTCATAATTTCAAATATTGAATATAAAAGGGTAAAAAAAAGTGGGGAATTCAAAATTAATTTCATGATGATCTTTAAAAAAATTGACAATTTATTAAAACTAGACTAATGACATGTTTGGCACAACTCAAAATAAACAAAACATAACGTAAAAATGTCAACTACTTTAATCAAGATATTAACTCAATGCTAACTAAATGTTCATCAACTTGAAATCAAGCAACACTAAAAATCCACACAAATCTTATTAAATTCAAGAACTTAATTCAAATGTCATGCCAAATCAAATAAATCAACATAGATCCAAACATAATCCATGAATCATTATTTAATGTTCAAATCAACGTAAACTCAAACGTAAGTCATGAACCAACATTTAATATTCAATTAACAATCACAACCCTAAAATAAACTCACAATTTAACACACATCAATCTAAGTAAAATAATGTCCAAAAAATCCAAAATTTATACAGAATAATGAGTATTTTTCAACGATATAGATTGACAATTTGTCCTTTTTTATCAATTTGTTCAAAAAAAATAATTTGAGGTTATAGATTGGCCATTTGAGGTGTTTAATGTGTCAAGGATATACTGAAATCAACATTGGAAGACCACTAGAACAATGGCGATGCATGTACTAGACGCCGCCATCATTACTAGCGTGTGGGTTCACGCGACGATGTCTGTAGTTACCTATAAAGTAAAGAAAAACCACACAATGCAGTACATTTTATTTTCTCTTTTTCTCTTCTTTTATTATCTTGGTTTATATTTTTTTACTGCTTCAATCTTCTTCTCCGTGAGCAAAGCTAAAGGTATGGTGGGTGTTTCATTGTTGCTTTGACGAGGTGGCGTCAGAAGAAATGGGGAAAGTCATGGCTAGGGGTTTGTAAAGAAGAGTAAGCGGGTTTGATGTGAATCTATTAATCACGTGGTCAAGCAACCCCCAATAAAATAGATAACAACCTGAAAAGCAAAAAATCAGGTTTGATAGAATCTTAACCCGAAAGTAACCATGTACCTAAGAACCAAAGGTATTGAAAAAAAATACTTGGACCTAGAGATAACCTTGTATCTAAGAATCGTAAGTATGTGAATGATGACACAAATCCAATTAATCTTCGATAAGTCAATGTACGATCTTTGTCCATGCAAAGAAAGGTTGTTTTTATCATAAACAAATAAAAGAAAAACCCACGTTTATTCTCCAACTTACTGCTATAATTTGCAGCTAAAAAAACACAATATAATCTCTTCTAACTAACCCTAATGAACCCCTTTTTAGGTTGTAAGATAGTGGTCCTAAACTATAAACCCCTAAATAATGTCTAATTGGCCATTTTAAACTCAAATTAAAAATAATTATTCAGTATTAAATAAATAAATAAAATATTATAATAAAAACAAAGTCTTCATGCCAAAATTCCTCCATGTTGCTCGAATTTTTAATTTTCGTATATTCTTGGTGGATTTTCAGTCTTGACTTTAAACATGTCGTTCTCTCTCATATGAATGAATTACTAGGCCTATCATCTATGGTTGGAAAGATTGAGATGTCTGGTTTTCATACCAACTTGAATAGAAAAACAAAACTCCACTTGTAGCTTCAGATTTGTCCTAAACAGTACACAATGATCTAATATGGCAGATTTGACAAGATTTGTCTTGTAACTTTAACCCTCTTCAATAATATATTCTTGAACTCCATTTGACCTGTAAATTTACTAAAATATAGTTCCATGTGTCTAGTATCTCTATGTAAAATTTTAGCTCGTTCCAATGTACAGTTTGATACATATGTTGTATCTCGCAAAACTGGTCAGTAGATATTTTAAGGCCAAATTCAGATTTGACTTGGTTTTTATCATCCTTCCCTTCTTTAAAAAGATTCGATTTCAAATATGTATCATGGAAAAAATCTTTTAAGGTAAAAAAATCAGTACCAAGTTGAAAAATAACATCATCATCAAAACCAAGAAAAATCTTGTTAGCAAAGAAGGTCCCTCTAATATATAAACTCTCATTTTCAACCATCTTTTACTTCTTCAATTTTAGTTGCTCCTCATATATTTGCTTAGGTGTTAAAGATACAAGAGTTATAGGTCTTCCATTCATCTCAAATGAATACTTATTTTTCACTCCATCATGCATAATTCTCTTATCATATTGCCATGATTTACCAAGCAACAAGTGACTAGCTTGTATTGGCACAATATCACATAAGACCTCATCATGATATTTACCAATAAAAAACGCAACAAAAGCCTGCTTATTCACTTTTACTTCACCACTATCATTTAACCACTATAATTTATAAGGTATGGAATGTTTGGTAGTGTGCAAGTTCAACTTTTTTACCAATTAAATACTAGCTAAATTAGTACAATTATGACCATCTATAAGTAAGCTACATGCCTTATTATGAACATGACATATTATGTGAAATATGTTCTCCCTCTGATGTTCCGAATCATCCACAATGACATGTATATTCAGTGCTCTCCTCACCACAACTGTCTTTCCCCTAACCGGATATTTAACATAAACATCATCAGCATCCTCCAATGATGACATCTACTCCTCTTCATCTTATCTATTGGTCTTAACCTCATTATTAAATTTCATAACTTTGGATATTGTAAAGCAACATTTAATGTATTTACAAGAAGTTGGAGTATACCTTGAAGATGTTAAAAAGTATCATGTTGGAATATCTAAAGTTAAGGTTGGAAAGTCCCTGAAACAGCATGTATTTAGTTCATGGAAGCTTCCCGCACTGTTTCTTGCTTTTAACATCGCTGCAAGCATTTTGCTCATTTTATGGCTGTTATTGCTTGTTTTATAATTTTTTTTATTATCAAAACTTGCTTTTATGATGATAATAAATGTTTATTTAAAAAACATTAATGCTTATGAAAACAAAATAAATAAATAAGAAAATAGAGTTTTAGATTATATATATATATAAATAATTTAATTCAAGTCATTAGAATTTTTATAAATATTATTTTTTTATAATTACCCATTAATTCTTATTTAATAAACCATGTTGCTAATAAAAAAAATATTAAAGTTAAAACAAAATAAATACTACAATATTGAGTGAAGATATATAATGTTGCCTAAAACAATATATTTTTCTTCTAGAATTTAATCACGGGTCTTTTTACAAGTATTTATTTTAATTTTTATATAATTAAATAAGAATAGATTTTGAAAAATGCTGGATATCAATGTGTTCAGTTTTAACATTGGACAGGCAAGAAGAACGAAGATTCTAGCTATAAGCACGAACCCTACCGACCGTACTGAAATTTCGTTGTCAATTAGGCAGTTAACCAACAAATTAATTCAAAGTCAGCTTGAGTTCGCAACAACGAAACACCAGAAGTCATATGATCAACCCATGGTCTTTAGTCAATTTATTTATTGTAATTACGCGTTATCAAATTCTGGGTTCTCATCGCGAATCTTCAGAGAGTTGCCCGGTGTGGAATTTCCTTGCAGCTACGAGTGAATCTTTCAGTGATCATGTTAGATTGCCACTTCAGAAAGTCTCCCATAATTCCAAAAAATGAAAGTTCTGTGCTCCTGCAACCCCACAAGACCATGATGTGGATTTTAGCTCTATTTCACACGAGAAAAAACTACCATTCTAGACCTAATTACAAGTAAAGTAAACTCAAACCAATTGTTTTTCCCTTTTCTTTTAAGGTCACTACATTTTCTTAATATCTTTCTCCTCCCTTGTAGGGCACAACTTTTTTCTTCAACTTGTAATCAGTTGATTAATTTCACAAAGCTTTTAATTTGGAATTTCAGAATCCAATTGTTTCTTAAGCCATCCTAGATCTCTACCCGGAACTAAAATCCAATAAATAAATTTTGCATGTTCTTGTAATATGTTAAGAAATAATATAATTTATATCTTAAAACTTCACCTAACAGTTTAAGCTATTGAGTTGAGATGATTCTTTAACATGATATCAAAGTTTTGATGATCAAGCGGTCACAAGTTTGAATCTCACCATTTTTATTTATTTGATAAAAATTAAGCACAAAGTAATGTGAGTCTGTGTAAATTTCAAGTTCAAAAAGCTTTCACTTGAGGGGATGTGTTAAAGAATAATATAAATTATATAGTGAAACTTTACTTAATAATTTAAGTTATTAGGTTGAATTGTTTTTTTGAATAAAAAAATAATGTAATTTGAAAGTAATAAAGAGTTGAGAATCAATAAAGTAATTCAAATACGGATCGAATTTATGGAAAACAAAGTATGAACCTAAAAATATCATTACTGTTTAAAACAATAAAGTAACGTGTCTTTGCACATAATTTTTTGCATTTTGATTTGATAAACAGGCTGGCGATGTTGAGGTGGGGGGAAATAAGGTGAAATATTTAGACTTGGAGATAGGAAATGAGGGTGGGTCACAATTGTAGGGCAGAAAAGAGGGGAATTCTGTGTATTATTTAATTTGTATGTTTGGACTACAACATGCGTAGTCAACATGGCAACCCTGCATTGTCAAGATTCTTTTGTAGACAAACTTCCCTTTTGATACGCAAGTAGGGACTGTAATATTTTTATATTTTCTTAAATATGGTATTTAGCTACAATTACAGGAGAGAAACATACACAAAAAAGAGATAAGTGATCGAAAATTCTATCTACTCTTTCTTATTTCTTTAACTTCCTCATTCTATTTTTCTTCTAATATGTAAATATTATTAATTAATTATATAGCACACCAAAGAAAAAACTAAATTGAAAAATAAAACGTGCACCCAAGACGAGAAACCATATAAAAGCATACATCCCCCCATCCACTGAAGCCACCACATTGAACTGCACAAGAACTGACGCCGAACAACTGCGCTCCGTGACTGTTTTGCTTGCAAAAAGTTTTTCTATAACAAAAGCAACTATGTCTTCTCTCCAACCCACCCTTTCATCTTGTTCCAGTCTAATCTTCGATGAGCTACAATGGGTTAATACAATCCGTCGAACAATCGAAGACGAGGTTGAAGATGACAGTAATATTCCCATATGCATTTTTAATGTCCCCAAAGCCCTAATGTCTAGTGACCCAGATTCTTATACTCCACAACAACTTTCACTTGGTCCATACCATTACTCACGTCTTGAGCTACATGAGATGGATAGATATAAGCTATCAGCGGCAAAAAGAAGTCAAAAGCTGCTTCAAAGTCTTAAATTTCGAGATCTTGTTGAGCAATTAATGAAGCTCGAATCCAAGATTCGTGCATGCTACCACAAGTACTTAAACTTCAACGGTGAAACTCTAGCATGGATCATGGCCATTGATGCATCATTCTTGCTTGAGTTCCTACAAGTCTATGATCTCCGTGGCCCTAAAATGCTATCCGAAGTTTCCTCAGGAATGCCTCATTTTCTTCAATATTCCTATAGGAAATCAAGCTGTAATGCAATTCTTCGAGATATAGTGATGTTGGAGAATCAAATTCCACTATTCACATTGAGGAAGGTGCTAGAATTTCGATTTCTGTCATTAGAATCCGCCGACGACATGTTGTATTCCATGTTAATGGGATCATGTAAAGAGCTTTCTCCATTCAAGAAAATGGTGAGATTGCCAGTAGCAAGAGTTTCGGAACATGCCCACTTGCTAGACTTTTTGTACCACATTATCGTGCCCAAGGTTGAAGAATCTGTCAATATACCTGAAGAAGTTAGGGATCATACCAAAGCCGCACAAGAAAACGAAGAGCCTTCAGTTGGCTCTACTTACATGAAGCAACTACTGATTGAGATTTGGAATCTGTTTTCAAATCTAAACATAGATCCTGCAAGGTTCCTCAAAAAATTGCTAGAATCAGCACCTGTTGCAGTGATACTCAAATTGCCTTGGTCAATCCTCTCCAATGTTCTTGGGTTTGGATCCGCGAAACAACCTGACGCTTTCTCTGAATCTCAAAGTGTTTGTTCCAGCATTGACCAACCACCTCTGGTTGAAGAAATCACAATTCCTTCTGTCACTCAGCTCTCCAAATGCGGGGTGCGTTTTGTGCCTAGTAAAGGCAGCATCTCAACCATCAACTTTGACAAGAAGACATGTACATTTTACCTCCCGACTGTGAGTTTGGATGTAAATAGTGATGTAGTCTTAAGAAACTTGGTAGCATATGAAGCATCAAACGCATCAGGTCCGATGGTTTTTACACGTTACACAGAATTGATGAACGGGATTATCGATACCGAGGAGGATGCAAAAATACTTAGAGAAAGAGGCATTATTTTGAATCATTTGAAGAACGATGAAGAGGTGGCCAACATATGGAATGGGATGAGCAGGTCTATTAGATTGACAAAAGTTCCATTCTTGGATAAGGCGATTGAAGATGTTAACAAGTATCATGATGGACTATTTAAAGTTAAGGTTGGAAAGTTCATGAAGCAGCATGTATTTAGTTCATGGAAGCTTCTCACACTGTTAGCTTCCATCTTGCTCTTGCTCATAACATCGCTGCAAGCGTTTTGCTCAGTTTATGACTGTGCTCGCTTGTTTCGTATCGACTACTAGCTAGTCTTTGGAGTCTACATTTAAGAAGCTGGACTGGTTGTTGCTCAACATGGAAGGCCGTGTTTGTCTTTCCCACTTTAATTTTTTTCAAAGACTAGTGCGGGGGCAATACGTGGGAGGCGGTAGCATTTTTTTAACGTTTTCTCCTCAAGAAATAACAAGTCATTGTTTAATTTTTTTTTGTTTTTTCCTTCTCTGAGAATAAAAAAATATACATAATTATAGATATTAATTAATGTGATGATTAAAATTTATGATCAAGGAAAGATTTGTGTATTTTTTTTATAGATATTAATTAAAAAAAAAGATTTGTGTATTTACTGCAATATGTCATCGTTGTATTCATTTCCGAAAGAGAAACTGAAATCGTACAAAGTAAGTTCTGAAAGCTTTAACCTTACCTATCGCGGGATATGTATAATATACGTACATGCTAGTATTAACAAATGAATTTCATTTTAAAAATATGATAAATAATCACCCTAAAATCAATGATTACTGATAAAATAGAAGGATAAAGTATTGAGGGTCAGTGGTGTGCTACTACGATGGAGGTGCATAATATAGTCTTTGGGGTACGTACTACCATTTTGCGTGATTTCTTTGTATAATATATACATATGCTAAGAGGAGAAGCAAGTCAAATAATTTTGAGGTACGGAAGAATTTTAGATCTTCCTATATCACAGAGCAATTGAGATAGATATTTAGAGTTATTTGTGTTGTATAGTTTTAGAAGGCAATCATGGACGGAGTCTTTAAACAAAAATAATGAAACTCATAATTTTATTAGCAAATATACTGGCAGATTATTTTTTTTATTAACATGCAAAGTGTCTAATAAGACTATGTTTTATTTATAAGTATTTTTTTAAAATGATTATGATTATTTGTGACAATATTTAACTAATTATTTATTTTATAGACTACCTAGTTTGGGCATGAGCCAATTCCAATTGAGTTATATCCAGAAACACACATATAAAAAGAGAATAGATAAAAGGAGATGCAACAGTTTATGGACAGTCAAGCTGAAGTGTTTGTTGTAAGTAAATTTTGAAATTATTTTTATATTTTTTAGACTAATGTTTTTTTGTTAAAATCTGTGATTTTTTTTTGGAACAATTATTGTGTCAAATATAAAGAGGATCCTTCAACATTTCAGAAATACAATTCAAATCCAAAGTTATGATAGGTGGCTGAAGCAACTAGTGGATCTGATAAGAATTGAGTTTATAATATTTCTATAACTAGAACCCGAAATATAAAATTGAGTTGTAGTATCTTGAACATAAATACCCTACAATCTAGTCCAAGACAATCAACACCAACCGTTGAGGAATTGTCTCAAGAATAAATTTTTGCTCTAAGAGATGAAGCAAAGTTTTGAAAACAAAGTTTTAAGCAGTGGCAGGAAATGATGACATACTTATCCGGTCTTATCCTATCTTTACAAGAATTATTTTTCTTCTTCACCTCTACTTACGGCTCCAACTTTTGTTAATGTATCTAGATATTTATAATTAATTTTTGCAATTAAATTAGTAATTGATTTTTATAGTCAAATTAATAATATAAAATATATTCTTTAATTTAATTTAGTTGTTTAATATTTTTTAATGTCAACTTATTAGAGTCACATTAGTATGTATTAAAAAAACAAATTACTGAAAACGGACATTAAAACTTTGTCATTACCAGGAAAAAGTAAGTTCACGCATGCTGTTCTCATTCCCAAAGTCAAAGAGATGTCAGATTTTTGACCTATTAGCTTATGTAATGGACTCCTTGTCTCTTTCTTTGATGTGCGGAAGGTGTCTCTATGCTAATTTAGAAATATGAAAGAGAGCAGCTAGCTAGTGTTGGGTATAGCTATGAGCAGGAGTCCTAGTAGGCTAGTATCTTCCATCTATTTTCTGCTGACAACAATCTTTCGTCTGCAAATGCCTCTGTTCCTTTTACGAATAATATTGTTGACATACTGAGGATTTACCGAAGTTGAATAAGGCAACAGATTAGCATTGGTAAGGGCTCTGTTATGTTTAGTCCAAGTACAAGAGCAGATGTGCCAGACAGGATTTCAGAGATTCGTAGGGTGCGCGGCACTACTAGGGATGGTCGGTGTCTTGGCTTGTTGGAAAAATGGGATAGATCAGTGTTTTTTTGGGTTATAATTTTTGGGTTATAATTATAATTTTATATATAATTTTATATATAAAAAATATATATAATTTTATATATATATTTGCGCAACCTCTTACTGCTCACAATAATAACAATAATTAAGACAGAATCTCTCTATAGAAGAATCATTCCAGATTTGTATTAAAGAATAGCAAATTATCTAAATACAAGAAAAATTATCTATCTCATGTTATGTTCTCTTTTTAAATACCCTCTACTAAGAATTATAATCTAACACGTATTTGAACTCTAATCCTAATCTAACTAGGAAAATAATAACTACAGCTAATAAGCTTTTAATCAGCTTTCATGATTCCTTGACTTCCCATGTTTTCGTCATTTAGTAGTTTTTGTGTTTTACAGGGTCCCTTTCTCTGTCTCCTCCTGATTTGCATCAATTGCTAACTCCTCTGAAGAACTTGACTCTGGCAAGTTATGGTGAACATATGCAGTAAACAAGTTTTGGTGCGGTCGCTGAGGCTCAGTATCTTTGACCCATGCTAAGTCGGAGAGGGGTCGATGTCGCCAGTGGACTAAAAATTTGTAATATCCCCCGCGACGCATAGAAACGAACTGGTGATCAATGATGGAGGCAATGTCCTCTTGTGGCGTAGTGGTTGTAGGGACTTTAGGAAGGCATGCTGGCATGTCCTCTGTTCTGGAAGTATGACTCGAAGCATTTTCATCATTTTTAAAGGCAGTAATGTCTTCAATGTTGAAAACTAGACTAATACCAAATTCAGAAGGTAAGTCTAAAACATAGGCATTGCTGCCTAATTTCTTAGTAATACGAAAAGGACCTTGCACATCGCGCGTGTAGTTTGGAGAAACTTCCTGAAGGAAATCGTTCTGGTTTTAGACAAACCAGCACCATATCACCACTGAGAAATTGTCTGTCCATGCGCCTAATATTGGCAAAAGCGGTATATGCTTTAGTATTGAGTGATAGGCGTCTTTTGACCTCTGCATGAACATCTCTCATGTATTCTGAAAAATCCAAGCCAGCTTCACTTGGTCTGGGAGGTAAAGGTAATAGTTTGAGATCCATGGGGGTGTCGGGTTGTCTATCATATACTGCTTCAAATGGTGTGTGTCCTATAGATCTATTAACAGAATTATTAATAGCAAACTCTGCTTGTGGGAGCACAAGGTCCCAGCTGGTTGCATGATCTACGATGAGGCAGCGTAGCGGGTTTCCTAAACTTCTGTTGAGGACTTCAGTTTGACCATCTGTCTATGGATGGAATGCACTAGAAAATTTAACTTTGTCCCTATTTTTGTCCATAAAGTCTTCCAAAAATAGCTAACAATTTTGACATCTCTATCAAACACAATAGAGAGTGGTACACCATGTAGTCGGATCACCTCTTATAGGAATAAAACTGCTACCCTTGGACGCATCAAAGGTCTTGTTGTAGGGGATGAAGTGAGCCATTTTTTAGAATCGGTCTAGTACTACCATAACTGAATCATATTGTCGAACAGTCTTGGGCAATCTGAGAACAAAATCCATGCTAATGTGCTGCCATGAGTGGTCTGGGATTGGGAGGGGTGTGTAGAGTCCAGCTTGGTTTTTAGTCCCTTTGTTTAGCTAACAAATTTTGCACTAATCAACCACTTTATGCATATCTTTATGCAGCCGAGGCCAGTAGAACCGATCAGCAACTATGGCATAAGTTTTGTCATAGCCAAAATGTCCAGCCAATCCACCACTATGAAGTTCGGTGATGATGAATTCACGGAGTGATCCTTTGGGGATGCAGAGCCTAGTACCACAGAATAAGTAATCATCCTTCGGCGAATAGTCTCCTCCAGTTATCGTGATTTTGGATTTTAAATTGCTCCATATTGTGCCAAAATCATCATCATCAATGTATTGAGTCTTAATGTCTTCAAAGCTAGTAGTATGAACTGAGAACATATGCAGTAGGTGAGGTCGTCAACTTAGCGCATCAGCCACTTTATTCTCTGTTCCTGCTTTGTGCTTGATGAAGAAATCAAATTGTTGCAAATACGTTGTCCAACGGGAATGTCTTGGGTTGAGTTTGTTCTGGGAGTTAAGGTGTTTCAAGGAGTCATGATCCGTGTAAAGGATAAACTCTTTATGGACCAAGTACGGGCGCCAATGCTTAATGGTCTGAATCAAGACATAAAATTCCATGTCGTATGTTGAATATCTCTAATGAGTGTCATTGAGCTTTTCGCTATAAAAAGCGATCGGATGACCTTTTTGACTTAGGACTCCCTCAATTCCTATATGTGAGGCATCACAAGCCATTTCAAAGAGTTTGGAAAAATCAGGGAGTCTTAGGACTAGTGTATGTCCCAGTTTATCCTTGATGTTGGCAAAGGCTTTGTTGGCTACTGTTGTCCAATTAAAATTATTACCCTTTAGGCACTCAGTCATTGGGGTCATGATAATCCTGAAATTACAAATAAAATGCTGATAAAATATAGCTAGACTGTGAAAGCTACGGACCTCAGAGAAGGTCGAGGTGTTAGCCAATTCTGAATGGCTTGTATCTTAGCGGGATCCACTTCTACGACTTTGCTAGAAATGATAAATCCTAAAAAATAGACTTTCTTCTTCAAGAATGAATATTTGGCACGATTAATATAAAGTTGCTCTACCTGTAAAGTTGTTAAGACTAGTTCCACATGGACTAGGTGATCCTGCAAACAGTTGCTGAAAATTAAGATATCATCAAAGTACATCACAACACATTTACCCAAGAATGGTTTGAGAATTTGTGTCATAACACGTATAAAGGTGCTCGGTGCATTGGTTAATCCGAAGGGCATGACTAGCCATTCAAATAGCCCCTTTTTGTTTTGAAAGTTGTCTTCCATTCGTAGCCAGGACAGATGCGAATTTGATGATATCCACTACATAGATCAATCTTTGTAAAAATAGAGGCGCCATTTAGCAAGTCCAACATGTCATCCAGCTGTGGAATTAGGAATCGGTATTTGACCGTTATTTTATTAATTGCTCGATTGTCGACACACATCCTTCAACTCCTATCTTTTTTTGGCGTGAGCAATACTAGAATAGCGTAGGGACTAAGGCTCTCTCGAATGAATCCCCTATTTAGCAGCTGTTAAACCTGTCGGTTGAGCTCCTCATTCTCTGCAGGGCTTATCCTATAATGGGGTAAGTTGGATAAAGATGATCCTGGGATGAGATCAATTGCATGCGGTACATCCCGCATTGGTGGCAGTTGATGTGGCATTTCATCTGGCATGATGTCTTGGAATTTCTCAAGTATGGCTGCCAGCTCCTTAGGTACTAGGCCATTAGTTTGTTTCACTTTGCGCCTTACTTCAAATAACAACATTTGTTCTTCATTTACAACTTGAGAGAACTATTGCATATTTAATATTGGTACCTTCTCTTGTGTTGTTTCAAATTCTGCAATCGATAATGGGACTAGATTCAAATTCTGTAATTGGTAATGGGACTAGAACTAGCTTCTTACCCTTAAACTGGAAGGAGTAGGTATTGGTGTAACCATTATAGGAGACTTTTCTGTTGTAAAGCCATGGTCGTCCCAATAACATGTGGCAAACGGTCATCAGAATGATATCGCACCATGCTTCATCTACATACTCTCGTCCTAATGAAAACTGTACTAGGCATCAGTGTTTTACTAGGACTGGGTTGTGTTCATTGACCCAACTTATTCGGTAGGGAGAAGGGTATGTCTCGGTCTTCAGATGCAGTCGTTCTACTGCTGTTTCAAAGATCACATTCATGCCACTACCGTTATCGATTATCACATTTAGTGCTCTGCCCCATGTTCTAATCGTGTATAGAAGATATTGGTGCGCAACCACTCCTGATTGGTTCTGAGTTCCGTTTTGTTTCTTGTTAATATTCGGTGAATAACATAGCTTGGAAGGTCAGAAGCATCTAGGTGTTCCTTCTTCTCAACTGTAAGATCTTTAGTTTTTTCTCCTTCTGCCTCATCCACTACTGTCAGCTCTTTCTCATATATAAAGGCAAGTTTCTTATCTCTGGTGGGACATACCACAGCAGAGTGTCTGAACCCTTTGCATTTGTAGCACTATGGACCATTACTTGTAACCTTTGTTTCTCCTCTCTATTCTCCTAAAATTGAGCCTCTCGGTCTGTCATATGGTAATTATGGTTTTTGTATTGAGAAGCTTGTTGAATGTCTTGGCTTTCCCTCTAGTGGCATGACTTTCTTACAACATCCTGTTACGTTCCCTAATTGTTTCTCAATACGCAGTGCTAGTTGGTATACTTCTTCCACTGTAATGAGTCGTGCGATCAACGTTTCTTTGTATAGTTCCCAATGTAAGCCACTGCCATATCGGACTAGTGTCTGTTGGTCGGTCTCTGCAATTCTGCTACGGACAGTTAATTCATGGAACCTGTATGTATACTGATCTACTGTTAAGGACCCCTGCCTTAGTTGCAGCATTAATTCAAACATCATCTACTCATAATCAATGGGTAAGTATTTCTCTTTCAGTCGTTCCTTCATTTCCTCCTAGTTTGAGATCGATGGGCGTTGAGTTCGTTGTAGTTGTTGTTCCACGCTTTCCCACCAGACATGAGCATATCCCTTCAACTTCATCCTAATATATTGAACCTTTCGATCTTCTAAAACAGCGAACCAATCGAAATAGTCTTCAATGGTGGTTAGCCAATCTTTAAAAACATGGGGTTCCAGTTTGCCATAAAAGTCAGGCACATCCACCTTCATTCGCTTAGTGAGTTCATCGATGGGTTAATTCTCTAGCCCTCGCATGTCACGGTGTCGTGGAAGTTCCTCTTTGTGATGTTGTAATCGGTGGTGTTGGGGCTCAATGTCTCTATACTCAGCGTCCAGGTTTTCCCCACCAATCTCGTGGCTCCCTTCTAGTGTTTCCTCACGAAGTTGTCCACGCCTCCTTCTATTAGGAGACCTTGCTCCCTCTCGAGCTTTACGTTCATCCACAACATCTATTCTGTTAGAAAGTTGTTCTAACATAGTGGTGATATGGATGATTTGCTGTTGTAAATCTGTATGTTCACATGGGGAATTTGTTGCGATGTTGCGGTCGCGCAAATTAATTACCCTAACTTCAAATACAACACACAAGATAGTATAGAGCAAGCAAGGGGTCGATCCCACGAGGAAGATTCGAGTCAGATTTTTATGCTAGATGATATGCAATTTGGGGGGTTTAGACGTTATCTAGGCTAAAGCAAAAGAAAATAGAAAAACTATCAAATAAAATTTAATAAAATCAGAAAATTATCAAGAGAACAAACATTGGTTGCAAGCACACATCCACCTATAAAAAACAGAACTGATCATGAAAACGAAACATCAATTTATTTTCTGAATATTTATCTCTTCTTAACATTGGTTAATTAACGGATCCGCCGTATAACTAACCCTAACCATGAAACAACCACAGTGTCCACACTAGTAATTTAATTCAATGGAAGCCTTAAGAACTAGATAAGTTGATTAATCAAGAAAACATAACTGTCCACAGTCTATGTTTGATTTGATTGAATGTTCTCCTTAAGATTAATAACGTAGATCCGCCACAATTATTAAACTCAGTTGCCTCACAAGTTCATATACCACAACTCCGGTTTTGATATCAAACTTAGCAATAGATTGTCTACAATAATAACTTAGAGTCCGCTCTAGCAATTAAGATAAACAATCATAGGAAAAATAAGCATAGGAGAACAAATATATTCATCATATAAACTGAAAAGAAAAGGTAAAATAAATCTCACAGTTCTTGAAATCCGAAAGTTTTCGTGTCCTTGCCACCAAGAAAAAGTGTTTAGCCTTGCATGTTTGTTGAACAACTAATCAAAAAAGAAGAAAGAATGCATAATTTCGAGTTTCTTAGAAGAGGGAGGCATTTCTCTCCTCTTGGCTGGCTGCCCCCTTCTCTTCTCTTATTCTTTTTATATTCTAGGAAACCCTAGTCTCTATTTTACAAAATAGTCCTCCCTTAAGTAGACTGTTTGCATTTAAGTACTTCAATAACTATTTTTCTAAAAAAGGAGAAATAACCTTGCATGAAATCTTCAAGTTTTGACTTAGAGGAGCTAAATTGCTGAAATAAAAACTTGGATATCGGTTTAGATGCTTCGGAACGTAATTTGGACTCGTTTCTTCACGAAACCTGTTTGCTAGCAGAATTCAGTTGTCATCTTTAAAAAATCATATCTCCATCATATGACATCATTTTTGGCTAAAATTTGGAGTGTTTATAGCTCCTTTAGTTAGGCATCTAAAAACATTGAGTTTGCATCAATTAGACTTCTGTAGCTTCAGATATGCAAGTCGAAATGGCCAAAGGTCAACACTAGCAAATTGCAAGATTTGATTTTGAAAGCTGCGATTTCCACGCTCTTCCTTATTTTATTTTCTTACCTTATATGTTCAGAAAGGTGTGGATGTTAGGTTTTTAATGCCACTGGAATCACTTTATTTTGACCTCTAGAACTCACGCTATGCACAAAACATCGACTGAAGGTCAAATTTGCCAATTATCTCCAATTTACTCATTTTTGCATCTTTCATCCAAAAGTGCCTTCGAAACACAAAACAAAGAATATCAAGGCATTTTTATATATAAAACGTAGGCAAAACACTAGTTAAATGTGAGTGAAACTATCGAATAATATGGTTGCATCAAATACCCCCACACTTAGCTCTTGCTCGTCCTCGAGAAAGGATATGTAAAATCAAATTGAAGTTAAATTAAATTCAATCACTATGACTAATCTTCTAATCTCCCATCAATATCCAAGAATATATACATTATAAACAAGAACACAATTAAGAAGGATAAAGAGTATAATTTTTCATGAATTTATTTACATGCAAACTTCAAAACTCAATTAATCATCGGGATTTTATGCCATGCCAAAGTGATAGGTCCTCTCATTGATATACACTCCAACACTCACGTGTTTAAGGCTTATGTGTTTAAATCTCTCAAATTCAATCAATGAATATGTTCTACCATAAGCTTGCTTTTCAATCTCATCTCCATTACTAACATATTACGAACAATGCATGAATCAAAAGGTCTTATTTTCTTGTTGTAATAGGGCTAAGGTTAAGGTGAGGTAAAAGAGAGTAAAAGAAAAGGTTCAAGCCAAAGAAAGTAGAGCATTCTGAAAAATGATATTTCAAACAAGATATTCTATCACAGCACATAAATTTTCCATCTTTAATCACCAATACTTAACTTCTTTTGATTTTAAGCTTTTTCAACATAAAAAATCTTAAGAGCATAAAGGAACATTTTTTTCTTTTTTTTTTAACCTGTGGCAACTTTACCCATCTTTTTATCAAGCATCACTTCTTCTTTCTTTTCATATAATTTCCAACCATAATTCCATGAGATATCATAAGTATATGCTCTACAATTCCTTGGCCAGGGGAAAAGAAAAACATATAAAAAGTTAAAGCTTATACATGGATAAAGCAAAGAAAAGATAAACAAGCTCAAAAGGGGCTCACTACGGATAATATGCTTTAGGTTGGCTTTTTTACTCAAGTGGTTAAAAGTCCTAATGCCTTTATCATCTTCATGTATATATGTAATGTGAATGTAATCTCAACAAGATATGAAGCAAGTTCTAGAGATACATATCATTGAAAGAAGGCACAATCAAAGAATATAATATTGAAGACCCAAAAGCTTGCATTGATATAACACTATAAAGTCAACATGACATATTCTCAAAGTCAATCCCCTAAACCAATTAAACCTTAAAACTTGCATGTACACCCCTTCATTCAATTTATATCTTCATCTATCTCAATTAATTCTCATATATAATACTCACATTCTCATAAACCAATAAGAGTTCAAAAGATCAAACATAGAATTTTTTTTTTTTAGAACAATAAAGAAAATCAAAATAAGAAAACCAACATTCTCCCAATACCCCCACACTTAAAATGCAGCATTGTCCTCAATGTTGAAATAAAAGGAAAGGAATATAGGAGAATAAAAAAAATAAAGTAAAATGCGAAAAATAAAAGATAAGGGAAAAAGAAAGCAAATTTGTTTTTTTTTTTTTTGTGCTGGGTTGCCTTCCAGTAAGTGCTTTTGTTTTATGTCATTGGCTCGACATGTTGCATGCTTATTCTTCATAGATTGGTTCAGCTAACTCCGTAGAAGCGATAAGTTCTATCGTCCAACCTTCATATAAAGGTTTCAAGCGATGCCTATTGACCTTGAGTGCTTTGTTGGTTTCTAAACTTTTAATTTCAACTGCACCATAAGGAAAAACATTAGAAACAACAAAGGGTCCAATCCAACAAGAGCGCAACTTTCCAAGAAAAAGTTTCAAACGTGAATGATAAAGAAGGACTTTGTCTCCAACATTAAACTCTTTTCTTGTAATTATTCGGTCATGGAGACTCTTAGTCTTTTCTTTGTAAATCCTTGCATTCTCATAAGCATCATTTTGTATTTCTTCCAACGTAATTCCAATATTTTTAGGTATCAAAAGGATAGGCGCCACCCATTCACTGTCCGTGATGAGGTAAATGACTCCTGCATCATAGAGGACAATTTGCAAAGCTTGCAAATCCAATGCAGAGTCATACACGTTTCAGGGAACATATATATGCCTCTCCATCTCTTCTATCTTGGTAAAATCATAGTCATAGCTCAAAGCTACGTTTAATCCATCCTCACTATCAAAATCACAAACTTGCTGCACACACTTATCAACTTGGTCATAACATGTGATAGAATAAACATTGCTATAAGGATATGTCATTGCATCATGAAAATTAAATTCAATTTTTTCATCTCCTACCTCCATAGACAAAGTATCCTTACCACAATCAATTTTTATATTGGCAGTTTTCAAGAATGGTCTCCCAAACAATATAGGAGTGTTGTTTGATGAATCATAAGAATCATGTTCCATATCAAGAATATAAAAGTCGCATGGAATGACCAAACTATCAATCTTGACTAGGACATCTTCTATCACACCAATTGGGTAAACAAAACTACGATCTGCAAGTTGTATTACAATGCTAGTTTTATTCAAAGGATCAAGACTAAGAAAATCATAAACATGTTTCGGCATAACACTAATGGATGCACCTAAATCGCACAAGGCCCTTTTGAAACTAGCATTGCCAATAACACATGGGATAGTAAACGTACATGAGTCTCTTTGCTTTAAAGGCATATTCTTTTGAATAACAACAGATACAACTTCACCCATACTTACCATTTCATGACCTTTTAGTCTGAAAACTCTCTTGATGGTACACAACTCCTTCAAGAATTTGGCATACTTGGGAATTTGCTTGATAGCATCAAGCAAAGGAATGTTGAGTTCTACTTTCTTGAAAACCTCTAAAATCTCTTTTTCTTTGTCCTCTTTCTTTGACCTAGAAGAACTCACAAGAAAGGGTGGAATTGTTTTAAAGCTGGAATTCATTGAGTGAGGAGTTACCTTTGGAGTGTTGGACGATGTTTCAGTTTGTGGAGGAGGAGGATGTTCTTTCTTTGTACTCAATTCGGTTTCTATCTCTTCTTTTTCCTCCATTTCAATTTGTTTCGACCTTTTCTCTTCAAATTCTTTCCCACTTCGCAGCATGATCACACTAACATTCTCTATTGGATTCAATGATTGGGAGGGCAATTTTCCATTCATTTGTGCTTCCAATTTCCCCCACATTTGAAGCTACTTACCCGATTTGCTTCTCCACGTTGTGAATAATTGACCTTGTTTCCTGTTGAAAAGACATGACATTTTGTTGCAAGGTCACAGTGTTAGAAGCCAAAGTTTTCATTATCTCACGAAGATCATCACAGGATGACGACCCCATAACATTTAGGGTTTCTTAGAGGAAGGGGGCATTTGTCTCCTCTTGGCTGGCTACCCCTCTTCTCTTCTCTCATTCTTTTTATATCCTAGGAAACCCTAGTCTCTATTTTATAAAATAGGCATCCCTTAAGTAGACTGTTTGCATTTAAGTACTTCAATAAATATTTTTCTAAAAAAGGAGAAATAACCTTGCATGAAATCTTCAAGCTTTGACTTAGAGGAGCGAAATTGCTGAAATAAAAACTTGGATATCGATTTAGATGCTTCGGAACGTAATTTGGACTCGTTTCTTCACGAAACCTGTTTGCTGGCAGAATTCAGTTGTCATCTTTGAAAAATCATATCTCCATCATGTGATATTTTTTTTAGCTAAACTTTGGAGTGTTGATAGACCTTTAAGTCAGGAATCCAAAACAATTGAGTTTGCATTAATTGGATTTCTGTAGCTCCAGATATTCAAGTCGTAATGGACGAAGGTCAACATTGGCAAATTGTGAGATTTGACTTTGAAGGCTGCGATTTCCATTCTCTTCCTTATTTTATTTTCTTGCCTTAGATTTCAAGAAAGGTATGGATGTTAGCTTTTTAATACCAGTGGAATCACTTTTATTTTGACCTCTAGAGCTCACGCTATGCACAAAACATCGACTGAAGGTCAAATCTGCCAATTACCTCCAATTTACTCCTTTTTTCATCTTTCATCCAAAAGTGCCTTCAAAACATAAAATAAAGAATATCAAGGGATTTTATATATAAAACATAGGAAAAAAACTAGTTAAATATGGGTGAAACTATTGAATAATATGGTTGCATCAATAAATCACTCCAGATTTGAATTAAAGAATAACAAATTATCTGATTACAAGAAAAACTGCATATCTTATGTTATGCTGTTTCTTAAATACCCTCTACTAAGGAATTATAATATAACACGTATTTGAAATCTAATCCTAATCTAACTAGGAAACTACCAGCTAACTAGGAAAATAATAACTACAGCTAATAAGCTTTTAATCAGCCTAACTAGGAAAATGATAACTACAACTAATAAGCTTTTAAGCAGCTTTCACGATTCCTTGACTTCCCATGTTTCCGTCACCTAGCAGTCTTTGTGTTTTAGATGGTCCTTTCCTCTGTCTCCTCCTAATTTGCCTCATATATCCTTTATTTCTTGTCAAAAATATTGAAATTTCTTTATCTCTTTCACGTTCTATACATGAAGGTATTTGTTGGTTTATTGAATTTTTTTAAAAAATTCTTTTGAAATTATTGTTCTTCTACTTTCATCTTTTTTGTGTTTATTCTAATTTTTATATAGAGAGAAACACTACCAGATTTAACAATTTTACCCACGGAAATTTCTGTCAGTATTTACACTAGCAATTTGTCGATACGTATGTTACCGAGGGACTCACAAATGGAAACAATCCATCGAAAAAACTCTCGTCGGTAATTTATGGACCGTCGGTAGTAAATATACTAATGGATTTACAGATGAACAATGCGTGCTAAAAAAAATTACCTGCTTTATTCCTTATCGTATGTCCATCGGTCCATATAACATATCACCAGTAGAATACTATATATAATTATGTTGGTGTGTTAACAGTAGCAATAACATTTACAGTAATTCTTTTTCAACTCTCTAGAATATATCAACAGTCTAGTTTCGCAAGTAACCACATCAGTAATATTTAAAAAATATTAAATAGAAGTAGAAAAATAATTAAAATCAAATATTTATTACAAATTTAAGCATTTGCATGTTCAAATACAATAAATCTAAAATAAAGGTAGCGCTAAAGGAGGAGTAGAAGGCTAGTCATCGTCAGAACTGTAGGGCTAATTAGGGGGTGCACATGAACGACCCATCTATGATCTTATCTCCATTACCAATCGAAGGAGTTCTTCATAATTAGCAGTGAATCGTTCATATTTATCATTAAGATGGGTTGTCCGATCTTATACCTATTGGTCTACTATTGCTATAAACTCTAAAGTTTGAACGTTTGGAATTGATTGTGAGCATCCAATTGTTGAAGCAATAAGCGTTTTCCGCAAGTTCTTGACCTAATGTTAGAGAGTTCGTATACTTGATTGTTATCGGGCTCACCGGACGATCCTGCCTACAACAACAAATCTAGATCGATATTCGGATGGGTCGAAGGATCGTTCTCGTATCTCTTCGTCAATTGGCTGTTATATGTTTCTTTTAAAGAAAAAAATAAATTCATAAAATTCAAGTAAATAATAAATTAAGAAAAACATTATTGAAAACGAACATACTACAAAGTGTTGAGCTCGGCTATCAATGAACTGTTGCACCCCGTTTTGGCAATCATCACTTCGCACATGCGTTTCAACTAAAAACTCCATTGGGCTGGGCTTGTATCCAAGAATCGTTACCTGCAATAAAAAAATATTATCATTTAAATATATTTATTAAAAAACAACTAATAAAAAAATGGATGTAAAAAAAAAAATCATGCCATCCTCTTCGTATGTGAAACGAACAAAACAGAGTCGCCGATGTATATGGTAATGAAACTGTGAACCTATCGGTTCTAGTTATCTGTACCAGACTATAACCGTCTAGTGAAACACACGAACATCATGAGCTTAATTTATTCTGCTCATACATCATCTGAGACGTACAACGGTCTGAAATCCTTCCACACCATCATGTCATTCCAGCCTGGAAGCTCTCTTTCTTTCATATATTTTTTGGCTTTCTTTTGCGCCTCGTGTCAAAAATCACACAACCTACATGATACAAATTAATTATATGTTAGGAAATGAAAAATAAAATTTTAATATTTGGAATAAAAAAAATATCATGAATTCAATCTCACCTAATTGCAACGTTATTCTTCCAAACCCTTCTTGCAACATTATTATATCAACTCTCTCTCATTCAAATTTTTCCTTAAAGTAAAAATTTCTAAAAGAAAATTTTCATTAATTTCAATAAACGGTACAAATTAAAATAAAAAATATTTAAGTTAATATTAACATTGAACTTGAAAATCATGCATCGACCTGTGATTTTTATTCAGGATGTTTGGAAACTTTACTTCATTAAAACAATAAAATTTTCATTGATGATTTAAAGGCCGATGTTATTTTACTCAATATTTGTAGACTTGAAATTGCATTCGTTAAATGATATTATTTTTAAAACAATTATTAAACATGTTGTTGTGAAAACAAAACAAACTTACATTTTGAAAGATCATCCTTTCATTGGGTATCGTACTTGCGGGTAAATGGATCCTGTTTTGTAGGAACCCCCTTGACGTTGTGGCATCGCACTCGACGAGCCCACATTGTGAGTCGATGCATGTGCCTCGGATGCCTGTTCTAGGTCGACACCTAATGAATCATGGTTGTTAGCATCGTTGCTAGAAGAACTAGCAGTGATTAAGTCCTTGCAATGTGCAATAGACTTTTTCCCATGCATCTACACAAATTAATGGATAAAAAAAATGAAACAATTCCTATTTAAAAAAAAAAAACATTCGGCAGAATCTCCCCTATAGGAAGACTATCAAAAATTTCTAAACCTATAAATACACAACATATATGCCACAAACCAATTGATTTAATTCAATTTCATAAAAAAAAATTATTTTCTAAGTGATAATATTTTTAATCATAAATTTACAAGAAATTATTCTAAAATTACAAAAATTAAAAATAATAATTAAAATTAATCCTACACATTTAATTGAAATTGAACAGCAAAATTGAAAAAGAAAACAACTAAAATTCAACGAAATAATAATGTAAAAATTATTACAATAACAATTTAAATTTAACACAATTATCTCTAAGTAATAATATTTTTAATTCTAAATTTACAAAAAAATTATTCTAAATGGAATAAATACAAAATAATAATTAAAATTAATCCTACATATTTAATTGAAATTGAACAAAATATTTGAAAAAACAAATAACTAAAATTCAACAAAACAATGCAACAATTATTTCAATAACAACTAAAATTCTTGTCATTTATTAATTCATAAATTATTAAGGACACAAAATTGAACAAAAATAATGACAAAAAAACAAAAATAATGCAAAAAGAACACAAAAAAAGAAGAAAAATTAATGAAAAATTCTTACCTTAATGGTGTGCTTTATTTTGGCTCTTAATTAAAAAAAAAAGACATTGTGAATAAAGCCAAAAAACAAGAAGAAAAATGAAGAAAGACAACATATCTTAGAATGAGAAAAGAAGAGAATACTTGATCTCGGGTGAGAACGAGAGAGAGAAGAGAAGAGAAAGAGAGAAAAACGAGTGTGTTAGAGAAGAAGATGAAGCCTTGATCTATCATGATTCTAGTCTTTTATTTTAGTTTTTACCAACGAGATTACTGATGGGCAATTAAATTTTAATAGTTTTAATATTTTCATTAGTGATTCCGTCTATAAAGTCAAATGAAAATTTTCAATTTTCACAAAAATTCTCAGAAAGCCTCTCTAAATATTATTGACGGCTTTTCATTCTATCAGTGATTCCTTTAAAGAAAAAAGTGAACAATAAAAAGATTATTAATTATCACTACATTGTGAAGTGAATAGTTTTCATGGTCTCTGGAATATACTAACGGACACATTATATCAGTATACCGATATCTAACGAACATTGTGAACAGTGCTATTGATAGACACATTTCATTGGTATACTCATATATAATGCACATTGTGAACAGTATCAAGGTGAAGTTGAACAGTTTTCATAGTCTATGGAATATACCGTTCAACACATTTCATCGGTATACCCGTATATAATAAACATCATGAACAGTGCCATGGTGAAAGGCAATAGTTCTTATAGTCTCTAGAATATACCGACTAAAACAATGTCTGATGCCAAATTTTATATGTATTCCTTATTTATTCATCCTGTAAATACTTAAATTCACAGCTTCACACACAACACAATAACATCAATTCACATAACAATAATATAATAAATGTTTCCTTGTCATTCAAAAATAAATTAACATCATTGTCATTACATTAAAGTGAATTTTGTTTATAAATATTACATTATAGTTAAGGCATTACACATTCATGTTGTGAAAATTAAAAAAAAAAATCTCTTCTTCTTCGTTAATCGACTCGTCCTCATCTCTATCGCAATCTTGTATATTGATTTTTTCGCTACCATCTTCATCGACTTGTGTATATCAGCTAGATCTCAAAACATCATTCAACTCCTCAGCGTCAACATCAATAAAAATATTCTCAGTGATGCGAAAATTTGAATTTTCTTCTAAGTTATTAGATGGAGCAATTTAATATGGACTAACTAACTCATCAAGTTTAAAGACATCATCTCCCATAGTTAATTCATCATTGTCATCCTGAAAAACCTCAACACAACCTTTGTGTTTGGTTTTCATTACGAGTAACCAATCAGTTATTGAATTATCATTTCTAAAAGAAGGATTGTATGTGTAATAAATTTGTTGTCATTGATTGGCAAAAACAAAGACATCGTCGACGTTGCGGAGTTTAGCCTTTGAATTAATTTTGGTCAAACCATGATAAGAATCTACTCTAATTTCTCTATCAATGGTGTGATAGCAATAGCATTTGAATAAAAATACTATATTCTGCTCATTATGATATTGCAATTCAATGACCTCTTTCAACTTCCCATAGTAGTCAACTTCAAACTCATTAGAAGTCAATCCCTTAACACAAACCCCCACGGTTATATGTCTTTCTACTCTACCTACATTATTTAGTATGAAACATATGTCCATTGACAAAATACATGTTGTAGCACTTCACCTTTCTTTCAAACAAAGTAACACTAGCATTCCTTCTCGATTGATAAACCTAGTACATGAAATATAACTATGAATAGTTAACAAGAAATGTGTAGTGAAATTAAGTATCCTAAGATATAATAATAATTAAATAGTACTTACATATATTTTGACCCACGTGAAAAATTGTTCATCTTGTAATCGAAAAATTTAAGATTTAGTCAATTGTGAATTTTGCGACAGTAAAGATTGACAATGTTGCCTACGAGGAATTCAACAATGTATTAGTTTGTGATATTATAAGAGATAAATTGTTATAAAATAACAACATGTTAAGTACTCTACTTACTGAATAAAAGGTCTTAGTTCATCATAATTAAATAACACATAATTATGTGCTTGTCTGAATTCTATTTCTGAAAAATATATTTCCCTTACAGCATTTTTTGGTACGGATCATCTAGGATAGGATAATATTGACAAGTTCTCACTTGAAGGCACTTCTCCACTATCATCATGCCTTGAAACATGGTTGATTTTTGTTCTCAATTAAGGCTCGAAATAGTACGAGATAAATGTTAAGATCTCTTTAACAATATAGGCCTTATATATCGAAGCTTCAATATGTCCCTTATTGTTTACTTTTATCTTAAGGTTGAACAACTACTTGCATGGAATCAAATGAATGTTTTGAAATTTGCAAATAAAGACAATAAAATTTTAATTGTGATACATGTGTAAACCCTAAACTCTTTAATGGATACATCCATCTATATTGGAATTAAATGAGCCCTGCTTCTTTTTTTTTTTCAAAGTTTACATGTCAATTATAAAACTTCATTTCTTTTATGTTTCAATCTCTAATAATGGAGAGATAAGAGAAAAAGTTAACAAGAAATGAGATCAGAGAAAGCTTTTGATTAGCCACATTTCCGTAATAAAAAGGTTAAACTTGATGTAAATTCATCTTAATGAGGGAAGTTAAATGAATTTAGTTTTGATCTTTAATCATGAAAAAAAAAATCAGAGTCTAAAAAGTTTGATTTGGTTATATTTGATTTTAATTTTTTAGCCTAATTAAAATGTGTTTTAACCATGGAAATGAGCTCATTGATGTTTGAATGATGTTTTTGGAGTGTTTTTAGGTAAACAAAGGTTGAGCATTGGGTATTATATTTTTGCATAATTATGTATTTATTATGCAAGGTCAAATTTTACAAAAACAATTGAAGTCATACATGAAATACATAATTATCTCTTCTTTTTAATTGAGCCGTAATAATAGTAATCTTAATAATAAAAACATACATGAAATATCAAGTCATAACTTTGAAGTCATTTTGCACGGATGAAACAAAAACAAATTTTACAAAAAAAAAATAATTAATAATTAATAGATGTGGGTATTCGCTAGGCTTTTAAAAACTAAGTCTAAAGTATGGAGCATTTGTTTGGAAAACGATTAAAAAACAATTCATGCATTATTGATTTTTTATGGTACAAAAAAAATCATAAATGGTCTTTGGTTACTATCTATAATAATAAATAAAAAAAAACAAAAACAGTGAAAATAGAAATTTATTTGTTTAAAATGACAAAAACACAAAAATAAATTTGTATATGAGAAAGTTTTATGGTAAATTTATGTACTTTCAAAACAAGAAATATAAAAAGAACAAGTTTCTATAGACAATATTTATTATTTTTTGTTCTTAAAACATGCTTGTAAAAAACTTTCAATTTCAAAATTGTTTAAGTAAGACATATAAAGATAAAAATAACTATTAACATAGTTTTAAAACTCAACTCGAGGGTTGATCCAGGGCAAAGCCTGGGCCATTAGTTGAGGCCTGGGTCAAGGGTTCAGTTGACACGGGTTGACTGAGTCAGCGTAAGAATAAAAAAAATTATTATTATATTTTAAAACCCAATTCAGGGGTCGACTCGAGGCAAGGTTCGGGTCATGAGTGAGGTTGACCATTAACCCAGGTCAACATAAAAACAAAAGTTATTATTTTAACTTAGGGGTCGACCTGATATAAGACCCGAGTTAAACTGAGTCAACATAAAATAAAAGTTGTTATTATCATAGTTTTAAAACTTGATTCGGAGGTCAACCAAGGGTAACGCTCGAGGCACAGATCATGAGGGTCAACCCGGGTTGACTCGGGTTAATGTAATAATAAAATTTGTTATTATCATAGTTTTAAAACTTGACTCGAGGTTCAACTGGGTAAGGCCAAGTTCACAGATTAGAAGGGTTAGCACGGGTTAATCAAGTCAACTTATGGATAAAAGTGGTTATTATTATGGTTTTAAAACCTGACTTAAGAGTCGAACAGAGGCAAGGTTCAAGTCACAGTCTTGGAAGGTTAACCCAGCTGACCTATATTGTTTTTTAAAAAACAATAACAATAATCTTGTTTTTACCAAAATTATTTAAAAAAAAATCAACGGGTTTTTGACCCGTGTTTTATCTCGGATTTACTTGAGTTTTTCACTAGGTCATGGCAAATTAATCTTTCCTCTATCTTTTAACCAGACCAGAAATAATCCAGATCCAAGTCAACTCATCAAGCCGGTCATGATTTTATAATTAAGGTTATTATAATATTATTAATTTCAACATTCAATATAAACTAAAGTAAAAAAAGACATCTAATTATTTTTTAAAAAATATATAAGTCTGGCAACAATACATATTAAGGGTAAAATAAATTTTTTTATACTTTATTTTGTCTTATCTACCATAACCAAACAGAAATCAAAGATAATTATTTTGTCATGTCTATCATTATCAAATATAATTTTGTCTACGTCTTATTTTTTATCTTGTCTTCTCTGTCTTTATTGTTTTTGTCTTTTCTATTCTAAAATAGTACCCAAACATTACTTAAAAGTTCAAAAATTAAAAATAGAACTAGTCAAAACACATTATATAACATGTATGTTTATAGGAGTAAAGTATGAATGAGTTTCTCAAATTTTACAAAATAATTAAATAGTCCCTCTAGTTTTATAAATTAATTAATTAATCTTTATATTTTTAAATCCACTTGTAACTTAATCACTTTCGCCATTTCATTTTCTTTTCCATTTTTTTTTACTCTAAAAAATAGAAAAAGGAAAAAAAGAAAAAAAAATGTATAAAAATATTGATTAAAAAAAGATATATTTTAAACAAATTAATATTAAATTAAAGATGACCAACACCAATCAAATGTTTTTAAAACGAAAAAGACTATTTTAAATTATTATGAAAAACTAGAGGAACTAATTTACAATTTACTCCACATAACAAATATATAAGTATAGTAAAAGGAACCAAAACAAAAAAACAACTCCTAACTCCCAACCAACTCTCATATTAGCTAATCAATCTATACACATGAAAATAATTAAGTAAGTTATAATATTTAACTTTTTTAGATTAATAGCATATTTTTCCCTTTACTTTTGACATTTTTTTAATGTGGCCTTTTTTACGAGATTCCATTTAAGTTTTTAGTAACAAATGATAGGTGGCAGGACACATCTAATAAAAATGTTTGCATTATAGCAGAATTTAGTTATCAAGTTCAAAACCATTTTCTAGTTTAAGATCTAATGAAACCTATAGGACAACATAATGATTGCAAGATTTGTTATGTCCTTGTCTAGAAGGTTTTTGAGCTCTTAATGTGCAATCTCTCAAGGATATAAGAACTTGTTGTCTGAAAGGTTTCTCGAAAATTGCCTTTTGAGGGGGAGGACAAGACCTAAAAAACAAACACCAACAAGAAGTGGAGGGAAACATGGACAAATGTAAACATTAACAAACAGTAGCATTCCTGAAAACATGATCCAAATTATTGAAATCCCAATTCACCAATATATAATCTTAGAGAAACAATTAAGACATCATAATTTTAAAATGCAATTAACCTTAAATTGATATTAATATGATGGGCAACCATACGAAGAAGAAAAAAGGCAAGCAGAAATAGAAGAAAGGAGAGTCCACTTTGATGAATTTCATTAGGCATGTAGGGTTATATATAAAAAATAAATGAAAAAATTCATTCTTAAAATGAACATTTTTAAACTTACGATGCAAATAAAAAATAATTGAAGAAGATCAATTTTTAGGTTATAATTTCTAGACATACTAGATGCACAACTAGTCCAGAATATCATGTCTACAAGATGGCATATTAGTCTTAAAATCGTATATTGTAATAATACAAAGAAAGTGCAATAACAGCCTGACTGTAGAGTGAATATTATTAGATTATAGTTCAAACATCTCCTCCCTTCCAACCTCAATGAAATCTCTAATAAACTTGTCCAGACCAAATGTATTAGCATTTTTTAAAAAGAGAAAATAATAGCCTTTGCGATATAAGGGAAACCCAGGATCACCATAAATCGGGAACATATTATTTCATGTAATCAAGCAAGAAACTTTATAGAACAATGGATGTTACCCTAACTAATGACATAATAAATGTTCCAAAACTCTATAGTAGTTAAGATACAGTAAAGGATAAAACTATTGTTAAATTAATTCACATTAATATAAAAAAAACGAACATAAAAGAGAAGGAGGCAGGAATTCTCATTAATTTGTTTATTCTAAAGTGCTTAAATTAACCTAAATACAAAAGGATTATATATAGGTTAAACTGAAAATACTATTCTACCCTTAATAAATAAAACAAAAGTAAATGCATTATTTAACATCTCCCCTCAAACTCACGATGCAGCAGCTACAAGCATCGAGAGTTTGCCAACTAGAAAACGAAAACGAGAGATGGAATACGACTTGGTAAAGAAATCTGCAATCTGCAACGAAGAAGGAACAAAAGGCAAAGTAATGGTGCTATGCTTGAGATGATGACGAGTAAGATGACAATCGATCTCAATGTGCTTAGTTCCCTCATGAAAAACCGAGTTGTGAGCAATCTGAATAGAACTCTAATTGTCACAATACATATGAGTAGGATGAGAAAGGGAAACTCCTATATCAACAAGGAACCAACGTAACCAAACAATTTCCTTGGTAGTAGATGGCATAGCACGATATTCTGCTTCGGTTGAGGATTGAGAAATAATAAATTGTTTCTTGTTCTTCCAAGAAATAAGAGAATCACTTAGAAAGATATAGAAACCAGTAACAGACTTGCAATCTATAAGATCACTACCATGATCAGCATCAGAGTATGCACGCAGCTCCAAGGAAGAGGTAGATGAAAGTAAAAGACTTTGAAAGAATGTACCCCAAAGATATTATTGTTACTCATTTTTGGGCCCCATGTGTTGAAGATGGTATGTATCCCTCTTGAACCAAATACATGAGTTTAGTTCATGATTGTTGAAAAATTGACAAAAGCAGAGAAGAGAGAAATGTTTTTCGAATCCTTTTTGAGCTGTTTTCTGCCCTTTTTATCCTCCCCCTCTACTACCAAAATCATCAGGTTTCTTAGACTGACTAGGAGTCTTCATAATGCTAAATTCGTTCCTTCTTTATCTTGTTTTTACGGTTGGATAAATCCCTTAGAATTTGCACTAAAAAAACTGATTCTTCTGTTGTCGTAATTTTTTGTTCCAACTTAGGTTCTGATTCTGACTTGGTTTCGTATGATATATGACCATTTTAGCTATATTATGTCAGTTATGACATGTTGAAGAATTGACCTACAACTTTATTGGGTCCTAAGGCTTACTGTTCTTATGACAGACTTTTAGTTAGATTTGGATGCTCGGTATTGTTAGTTTCCTGAATTAAATCAAGAAATCCTTTTGATCAACCAGGTTGCGGCCAGATTCTGCTTTTCAAAATGAATTTATCTCATTTTGGATCCTTTATAAAAGTTGTAGTTCTATAAGTGTATATGAGTTTGGGTAAGATAGAAATCTAGCGTGAAAGAAGAGAATCCTGCCGCGAGAAGGTTTTCAGCCGAGTTTTGTTGCAATTCTGTTCTTCAAAACGAATTTATCTCACTTCGAATCCTTCATGAAAGTTGTAGACTTGTACGCGTAGATGAATTTAAGCTTTTGAATCTCCTAATTTCAGTATCAGAATATCAAGATATTCCCGTTTGAATATTTAGTGTGAAAGCAGAGAATCATGTCGTGAGAAGGGTTCCAACTCGAGTTTGTTTACAATTCTGTTCTTCAAAATGATTTTATGTCACTTTAGATCCTTCATGAAAGTTGTAGTCATGTATGTGTAGATGAATTTGGGTTTTTAAATCGCTTGATTTCAATATCATAAGTTCAAGATATTCCCGTTTGAATATCTAGTGTGAAAGTAGAAAATACTGTCGCGAGAAGGATTCTAGATCGCAGGTCTGATTCGAGGGATTACGGGTTGATTTGGAGGACTTTTTTTTTATCAAGGACTGAATTGAAAAGTTTTAAAAATAGAGATTTAATTAAAGATTTAAAGGAACCCAAAATTAATTATGTTGCATGCAGAACAAACCAATGTTCTGTACGCAACGAACCCTGCCACAAGCCCCGCCAGCTTCTTTTCATCTTTGGTCCAAAGGCAACGACTTTGAACACCTGGGAAAGCTGTGGAAAGCTGCACCATCATTTAATGGCTGGGATTCTACATGTGGATAATAATTACCAAGATCACCGAATCAATCAAAATATTTTGCTTCCTAATTAGCTTTAGTTAATTGTAAGCCACCCGCGATTGTGTCCCTAAATTTTGTTTCCTAAATAGAGCTGTGTTTTAGGCTAAATAAACCTTCTCTGCTGGGAGAATAGATGGGGGGGAAAGAAGGTAGGCAACAATAGAAAAAACGAGAGAGAGGCAGGCAGGACGAGGAGAGAAAGAAAGGAGGCGAGGGAGGAGATGAAAAAAGACCAGAGAAACGAAAGAAAGAAAAGAAAGGGAGAGGAGAGAAAAAACGCAGAGAACAGGGGAGAATAGAGGGAGTTTCTTTCCTTCATCTTTTCATTACTGGTGATAGGGAAAGCAAAATAAAAGAGAGGGAGAGAAGAGATGTCGAAGCAAACAAACCAGAAAGAGAGAATACATATGGACAAGGGGAACGAAACAAGGACAGCGGCGGGGAAGAGCAATCCACACAGAAGAGGATAAAGGAAAACAGAGGTTGGAGCCTCTGCACAAGGAAGATGAAGAACAGTCTCTGCCGCAACAGCCCCCCATCATTTTGTTTCTCCACCTCAAGCCACCGCCAACGACAGCGAGCATGTTCCTTCACTCCAGGTAATCTTCTTTCCTTCCCTAATCTGTCTTGTTGTTTTGTTTCCTTTGCATGCAAAACATGAGCAATTCATGTTCTGCAGCAAATGAAGATATAATTAGTCGGTTACTATGTTGTGCACAATAACTAGCCATCTGCTCAGGCTGGACTACTACACGGCTGGGCCGAGCCCAGCCTTGTAAAAAGAAGGTTTTCTTTTTGAGCTGGATCCGGCCCATTTTTAAAAAAATATATTGTCAAGAAATTTGTAATTATCTCATATTTTGATTAATGTTGGCTTGTACTGCTTATACCGTAAAGATACGAAATCCAGTTTTTGTGAAAACATTGCAAAAATTATAAAGCAAAAAATCTTGTTTTCATTGCATACGACCAATACCTTAACATATTTTGAATTTCCTCTTTTAAAAAAAAAACAAATATTCAAAGTTTAAAAGAAAATATGTTTTAGCATGGATTTCTTAAACACTAAAAAAATTATTTTCTTGCATTCTGGATTTTACGACATGTTTGTAAAACTCCAAAGGGTGTTGGCCAATATTCCAAAAAATACAAAAATCTTATTTTTGGGGGGGATTTCATCTATTATTCACCGTTAATGTTTGGATTAAGAAATCCTAAAGGGATGGATATCCAAAATATTATTGGGAATAACTTGTTATTATTCGCTGTTAATGTTTTGATAAAGAAACCCCAAATGGTTAATATCCAAAATATTTTTCTAGAAATAATAATTCATCACACATCCTTAAAAGAAGCCTCGATTATAATTGAGGACATTTTAATTTTTTACTCCACGGTTTACGAGCAATGAAAGTATAAAACACTAAGGCAAGAAGAGGCTTTTAAAGTGCTCTGAATTTCCTTATATTTCTAAATCTTTGTTCATTTTCCTTGCGATTTACGAGTCGTGAACACTTGAAATACTAGGGGGAAAATGAGCTCCTAAGCACATTAAATCTCCTTAAGATTTCTATCTTACCTATCTCATAAATTATAGGCTATAAATTTAGTCTGAATCAAACACAGATTTCAAGAGATCTGCATTGGTTTTCCTTGGTACTTTGTAGACATATCTAAGGGTGTGATCCACAATGACCAAGGGTTCTTTCTTTTTAGATTTTGAGTCCAAGTTTGTTCATCATAGCAAGCTTATCCTAGGAAAACTGATGGGATTAGAAAACACCAACACCATAGCAATTATAAGGCAAACGAAACACCAAGCAGCTTACCTTAGGTAGGGCGTACTAGGGGTGCTAATACTTTCCCTTTACGCAACCAGTTCCTTGCCTTAGAATCTTTGAAAGACCAGTTAGGTTTTCAAGTGACCATAATATTAGGTGGAAACTCCCATATTCATAAAATCAAAAACCCCAAAATCTATTGAGGGTCGCGGCAACACCGCGCTTCAGCGCGAGGTTGCGACAGATATCACAAAATACAAAGAACAGTTGCCTAGTGAACAGTAGTAGTAGAAGAAACAAACTGACTAACAACATGAATAACATATGCAATATCTAGACGAATGGTGAGATATACCAAGCTCCCAACAATAGTATGGTATAAAATAGGAACTATTAAAGGTAAACCATCAGAAGAAGAATACCTTGCGTTAACCTTAATGGGAGTATCTACAGTCTTGTTATCAGTAAGTCTAGCCTGCTTAAGAATATCTACAACATATTTTGATTGAGAAAGAAGATAACCTCTGGGTGATGAAGTTACCTCAATACCCAAGAAATATCGAAGATAACCCAAATCCTTCATTTCAAACTGTCTAGCCAACTCTATTTTCAAAACTGAAATACCATCAATGTCTTCACCAGTAATAATCATGTCATCAACATATAAAGATAGAATGATTCGACCTGTATTAGTGCACTTAATAAAAATAGTAGAATTTACTATAAACAAATCCAAGAGATGAGATCACAACAAATAATTTCTTAAACCAAGCACGAGGTGCTTGTTTGAGACCATATAATGCTTTTTTAAGCTTACAAATATACCTAGAGTCATGTGAAACACTAGAAGGGGGTGTTATATAAACTTATTCTTGAAGATCTTCATTCAAGAAGACATTTTTATATGCCACTGACGAATCCAAGCTACTGCAATAAGAGTACGAATAGTAGTTATTTTTACAATAGGGGCAAATGTCTCCTCATAATCCATACCATACTGTTGAGAGTATCCTTTTGCAACCAACCTAGCTTTGTATCGCTCAATAGACCCATCAGAATTAGTCTTGATCTTATACACCCAACAACAACCAACAACACCCTTACTAGGAGGTAGAGGAACCAGATCCCAAGTATCTATCTTATATAAAGCAGAAAGTTCCTCATTCATAACCTGCTGCCAAAGAGGATCAAGAATTGTCTCTTTATAGGAAAATGGCTCATATAGACAATGAATAGAAGCTAAAAAGGAAGTAAATGATGAAAAATAACAAGAATAAGTAAAATCTGGTAGTTTGTGAACTTACGAATGCGTATGAATTGACGTAGAGATAGATCCACAATCTCAGATGAAGTTTGAGGAGTTGTAGATGAGAATGGAGCTTCAGGTGTGTTGGAGAGTAAAGTGTCAATACCTGCAGAATTATGAGTGCAAATTGGTTGAACATGGAGAGGTGTATCTGAGGTACTAGGAACCTAAGATGATAAACTATCAGAATCCTCAAAAAAAAGATCTATACGAATAATATCAGGTCTAGTCATGTTATGAATAATGGATGGAATAGAGAAGAAAGGTATATGCTCGAGAAAAACAACATGACAAGACATATAAAGTTTTTGAGTTATTGGGTCAAAACAACGATACTCTTTTTTACCTTCATCATAACCCAAAAAGACACAAATAGCATATCGAAAAGACAACTTACTGCGTTCTACATGAGGACAAAGAACAAAACAAGTACAACCAAAAACTCTAAATAAGAAATAATCAGGGACACACTCATATAACTTTTCATAAGGAGACAAACCCGAACTATAAGATGATGGAATGCTATTAATCAAACTTACAGCAGTAAGGACAACTTCTCCCAAAAACTCACTAGGAACAAAAGTAGATAACAAGAGAGAACGAGCAGTTTGATAATGTGCCTATGTTTTCTTTCAGCAACTCCATTTTACTTAGGAGTATTTGTACATGAAGTTTGGTAAATGGTTCCATCTAAGGCAAGCAACTGACAAAATTTATTAGAGGTGTATTCTCCACCCAAATCACACCTAAAACATTTGATTACAACAGAATGTTGAGTTTTGACAAGAGCTTGAATGGTTGTATATATCTCAAAGAATTCAGAACGATGTTAAATAAACCCAACAATAATGAGTATGATCATCAATAAATGAAATATAATATCGAGACCTTTTTTTTGTGGCAATAGGAGAAGGTCCTTGTACATAGAATGAATCAAGTCAAAAGGTAAAGAAGAAACATAAATACTTTGATTAAAAGGTAAAGCAAAAAAAATTGTTAGTTTACATCCACTACAATTAGAAATATCACAAGTTTGTAAATTTTCTAAAGCTCTTGTGGATGCCAAAAATCTTAAACAAGAAGACGAAACATGACCTAAACGAGAATGCCATAAATAAAAACTAGAAGATGAAAAATTCAAATGAAAAGAAGACAAATCAACAATAGTAGTAGCAGCAACGACAACTAGCACTTTTAACTCATCTAAAATATATAGTTCATTCTCCCTACGGGCTATCCCAATTAGTTTCGGAGACTGCAGATTATGTACACAACCAAAAAAAGGAAGAAAAAATAACTAAATAATTACTAGAATCACATAATTGACCAACAAAAGCAAGATTCAATTTGAGTTTCAGAATAAGATAAATATTAGAGAGAGACAAGTGAGGTTTGATAACAGAACCAACACCTGCTAAGGGCATGAGAGTGCCATCAGCAGTCATAACAAAAATGGAGGGCGAAAGGGACACAAAGGTAAAAGATGAAGAATCTTGAGACATATGATGTGAAGCACCAGAATCTAAGACCCATTCAGAATATGACATACTTGAGGAACTATGAGGCAACTGACCTATGAAAGGAAAAGTGGACATTACTTGTGGCTGTAATAAGAGAAACTTCTGAAATTAATCGGTTAGAGTACTAGGATCGGTGATAGAGCTTGATGAAGTTACTGCTGCAGTATTGAGGTGTGGTGGTTTATAACCCTGAGGTGGTCTATGAGCATTAGATTGTGACTGGTTGTCATGCTTCTAAGCTTGATTATGTTGTCTCAACTTGGGGCACTAGGCATTCTAATGACCTTTCTACTTACAGAAAATGCACTCATCGAAACCAACTCTGGTGTAAGGCTTATTCTGATGATTAGAGAATGGTTTAGAGGGTACCGTTAGTATAGAAGGATTCGAAGCAGAAAGACTTTCCTTTTTAGAATATGACTGAAGATGTATTTCTTCAGCCAATAACCCACTAACAATAGAGTCAACAGAAGGCAGTGAAGAACGATACAGAATTGAACCTCTAAATCCTTTAAAATCACTGCGAAGTGCTTTTAAAAACCATACCAATCGTTGCTGCTCTCTATGTTCAATATAGACACCACATGCCTTTAATTCTGCCAATTCTATTAGAGCCAATTGATCCCAAAGATCTGTCATAGCATAATAAAACTCCTAAATACTTGTATTCTTCTGATGAAGAGCTCGTATGTCATTCTCTAACTGATATTGCTTTACAAAATTTGATTGCGTGAATAACCTTTGCAGATTATCTCAAACCTCCTTTGTTGTCTCATACTTCACCAACTGCATACCTATGGAATGCTCAACAGAATTGTTGATCCAAATAATAATCTTTGCATTGTTTGCTTTCCATGTATCTATCAAAACAGCATCCCCCTCCTCAGTATTCTTCGGTATCATATAAGTTCCACCAACATATCCCCACATCTTCTTACCCTTAAGAAAATTTCTCTTTACATAACTCCAATACGAATAATTCTTTCTATCTAACCTCACACTCACAAACTAAAGCGAATCATCTCTTTTAGTTGCTATAATTAACAAACAAAAAAAACCAGAACGTAAAAGCAACGAAAAACAAAGTACTAGATTGTAGAAACTGAACAGATATCGCAGAAACTAAACAAATATCTACTCAAAATTATATGATTACTCCAAAACACAACAGAAATTACAGAAACTGAATGCAAATATCAAATTATAGAAGTTGAAGGAAAGATGAAATACCAAATTTTGTAGAAGCGTAAGACAAAATACCACTCAAAAAAGTTTGTAGGGCGCGTTGCCCCCAGCCAATTCACCGCGGAGTTGAATCCACGAAAGCTGTGTTTGGGATTAAGCCTTGTTCCATAAAATCAACTTTAATATCATATAAAATTAATTCAGATTAACATAAAAGAAAAAAGAACATAAAAGAGAAGGAAGTTAAAATTCTTATTAATCTGTTTATTCTAAAGTGTTTAAGTTAACCTAAATACAAAAGGATTATATATAGATTAAATTGAAAATATTATTCTACCATTAATAAGTAAAACAAAAGTAAATGTATTATTTAACAACTACAACATTAAAAGTACAGAGTAATCATTCTTTCAATATACAATGAAACAAAAAGAGTATAAAAAATGTACCTTATCAAAGTAGAGGCAAAAATATCATGAGAAGACATACCAAACAATTTACCCCAATTGACTCGTAGACCAATATTGAAAAAAAGTCTAAAAGCAAATAAAAAGGTTTCTAATGTAAAAGAAGACAAAAAAAGAATCCAAATATAAAAAAAATACTCGTCAAATGTTGCTCCAACACAATCCAACATGAGCACTCTCATAATCAGTAAAGTTAATTGACCTTATAGCCAAGGGTATAGGTTATAGCAAAAAAACAAGGACCTTCAATATCTTATAAGTACAAATGTTAGGCAAACATTGCTTGCATTATAAAATATAGAAACATGCAATAAATGCAATTAGGATGGAAATCTTCTTTATTAAAATTTGTTGGCATAAAAATTTTAATAGTATAAGCTCTCATATAGGTACACCCGGGTCATTGCCAATGTATAAGTTCTTTTTCATTCTGTCTTTTATAGTTACATAACATTGTGGGAAGGTAATTTTAATTACCTTCGCACTATGCATAACATGCGTAGTTCACGCATGCAGGCCTTAGTCAGCCGAGTCACCGGCTTTGGGCTAGTGACCCATCTCCAAAAAAAAAAGAGATTTGTGGTTTTGGCGTATTTATTTTGAGGTTTGTATTTTTATATTGTAAAAATATAAATCTGGTATTAAAATACCTGGTTTTCTACGAAATGTTGTAAAAAAATATATATCTTGAAAAACAAAAGGGAAAAAAATGTTTTGTTTTCATGCATACGGCCAAGTCTCTCAAAGATTAAAAAAAAAATCATATCGTAGTTTCATAAACATAGAAAATTTCAAAAAAATATGTCTTAGCATGCATTTTCAGCTTTAATAACAAGTTTATTAAAGTTATGAGAACTAGGCCAATATTTCAAAAAAAAAAAATATTTTGTTTTCTTTTGGTATCTAAGATTAAGATCTTATATGTAAGACGTACTCTTGATATTAAATAGAAAAGTTTGTCTTATTTTTATTGATGCTAAAGTAATTAGGTTTTCTCTACCTGATAAGATAATGATCTCTTTACTGAAAGGAATTTTTCTTGTCTTTTTAAGAAGTCATTAACAAGATAACTTTCAAAATCTTTAAATCACATCAAACTACGAAGCAGCTTACCTCAAGTAGGGTGCGCTAGGGGTGCTAATACCTTCCCTAGCCATAATTGTAATATCCCACTTCGGCGGGTGAGGGTTTGGTAACTGGCATTATTAGTAGCGTTGGTTGCTAACATATTGTATGCATTTTCTGGCGTCAAGCTCAGAAGTGGGCTTGCGTCACCAAGAACAAAACCATTAGGGCGGTAAGGCCCAAAACGGATAATATACGACATGTTGGGCCGGGCTGTTACATTTGGTATCAGAGTCGACCTCACTGGTTGTCCGATTGTGCCGACAGGGTCGTCGGGCTCCTTAAGGGGGTGGATTGTAATATCTCACATCGACGGGTGAGATTTTGGTAGTTGGCCTTATTAGTAGTGTTGTTTGTTAACATGTTGTACGCGTTTTGGGGCGTCAGGCTCAAAAGTGGGCTCGCGTCACCAAAAACAAAACCGTGACGGCAGTAAGGCCCAAAGCGAACAATATACGACATGTTGGGCCGGGCTGTTACATATAACCAGTCCCTTACTCGTAAATCTCTGACAAAGACTAGCACACTCGGGTTTCCTAGTAACCCTAAACCAAATACTAGGTGGTGACTCCCAAGAATCAATCAAACAAACGAACAAAAATTGTTGTCAAAACCGCGTGGGCACGTGGGACAAAATATTCAGGGTTTTGAAAATTTTAAGGTTTCCACATGCCTTTATAATATGGGCTATCAATTAGAGGAGTATGGCATTATTTTTTTTATCATAAGCAAGATTTGTCTTCATTGACCTCCTCCATTTAGAGAGAAATAAAGGTAGAAATAAAAAAAAAATTAGTTATTCCAAAACATAAAAGAATGTAACATGCACATTTGAATAGTGCAAAACTGAGACAGTAGGCTCAGATATACAGAGAAGTGTTTTTATGGTTGATCCTTAATCATATGCACAAGTCATAATAGCCAGTAAAAAGTAAACCATATACAAATCAATTGAGATTATATAGGAACAAAAGAATAGTAAAAATACCATTAAATGCAGGAATGAAAGCAAAAAAATCATTTAGCATAAAACATCCACCCAAGACATTAGCAATAATCGAGCCCCTTTCCACATTTATCTAGGAAAAACAAAAAATCAAACCTAAAATAATAATTCAACTCTTTAATTGAAACTGATAAAAAAAACCTTAAAACCTAAATATTCCTAATTCTTTAACCTAAACTTTAAAATCTTATGAAATCCCCTAATTAATTGCAATAGTTCATTTTCAAAAATTTTTCCATAACTCTATTATTACATTCTCTTCTCCTTTCTTCATGTTCTCTACTTCCACAATCACCATCATTAGCTCTTTCATCTCACTTCCTCACTTTTATTTTTGCCACTATGGGATACTATTTAAATCTTATTGTCAAGGGTTTAGAATGATGGTTTTTATGGATGAATAAATGATGGGCTTATAATAATTTGGGATTTGATTGAGTGAATTATAACTAAATCTATTTATTCTAAATAAAATTTGAATGATTAATTTGAATTGAGGTTTTATATATGAATAAAATGAAAATTATAGATTTTTATATTTAAAAGGTTTAATTTTATTACAAGTAATACAAATATGAAAAGGCATGAAAGTAAATCATTAGAAAATAAAAAGGAGTATACACAATTGGACTCTTAAAGTTCTTTAAAATCCAAAAACTCACAAGCAAGATTGACACAATCTTGAAAATTCAAAAATCAGATTTGAGATAAAACCTTGACCTAAAAATAACCCTATATCAAAGAACCAAATGTATTGGAATTGAATTGGACCTGTTGATTATAGAGAATTAGAAACTCATAGTATACAAAGAACACCACAAAGTTATTTATACTTTGATAAGTTCAATTGTTCTTTGTTCAACAAAGAAAAAAAATATGTTGTACTAAATAAACCAACAATTTTATTCAACAATCCATGACTAATCAAATTTGACAACAATAAACAATTTAATAAACTTAACAAACAGCCCTAGTAACCTTAATGGATCGTAGACCAAAAACCCCTTACCAAAAAAAAAAACCTAAAGCCCAACATTAGTAATAAACCCTAAACAATGATTAATGGGTTGTCATGAACCCAAATTAAAGTAAAAGTCCAAATTAAAACTAAAATAAGTCTAAAATAATAAAAATAACATAAAATCTAAATAATAAATATAGTTATTCATGAAACAAGCTTAAATAGCTTAAAACAATTGCTTTTCTTATCTAGAATCCTTTACGGTTGAATTTAACATCCTAGAAGGCTTAGGATAGTTGTAGCCACTCCTTAATGTCTCAAATTAACTAGAACAACTCTTATTTTAATTGCTAATTAGATCCCATATTCTACCACCCTTTAACTTCCTTATATAACGTAAAATCCTTGCAATTCATGGAAAGAAAAAGTATGCAAAATAAGCAAAGTAATCTGCTATTAAATACAATCATCCATCATTTTCTTGTATAGTTAGGATAAATAAGGAATTCTTGTAAGAAAATGATTTTTTAACATTATAAGAATCTTTGCCACATTTGAAAACTATGTTGTTGTTCATTAAAGATTCCAGTAGAACTAGTAAACTCTTAAAAATAAGTTGTTAGATATCCTTGTATCATTTTGAATCATTTTCTAAACTGGTTTGAAATAGCAAAAGGTAAAAAGCAAAATTTTGGAACATTAAAAAAGTCCACAAGTCAAAAGATAACAAATAGCAAAATCCATACAATACATTCTAGCCTTTATCGTGATGTCTTTCTAAACTCCAATTAACCTGAAAATTTAACCCAATATTGAACAATACCTTTTAAAATTTTTGGTGAAATTTTAGCCTGATTCGATGGTCAAATTGAGAGTTATGCATGTTAGTGTATATTGGACAAGAGGTAACATTACGCTAAAATCCAAATCTGATTATCTAACGCTTGCATGAATCGTATTACTAAGTCTATTTATTCTTTAAAAAAGTTTTAATGATTAATTTGAATTAAAGTTAGAGATTTTTATAATTTGAAGGTTCAATTTGATTACAAGTAATACAAACATATGAAGATGTAAATCCTTAAAAAAACAAAGAGGAGTTTACACAATTGGACTCTTAAAATTCCATAAGAATTCTCTCTTCTTCATTTTAAGGATTTAAAACTTGATAATGGTAAAATACATGGTTTTGCATCATTTAAAGATAATGACAAGAAAAAGTTATGAGATTATTTCAAATATTTATCCAATAGTAGTTTAAATCTTGCAAATATTTGAATGTAAGATTTTATGTGAAAAACAGAGGAGAAAATAGGTGTGGATTGTTGTATGTTCTAGGCATATAGGTGATTTGTTGTATATTATATTTATTTCATTTTTATTGGATTTTTTTTCTTGATAAGGAATTGATATTTTTTTAGATTTGAGTTTAAAATCATAATAAATATGTTAAAGAGAATAATGATATCTTATTTGTTATTTATTGGGCTTTACTTTAAAGAAATTAAGAGATATAAGTAGGAAATAAATTATAGGTGAAGATATTTTTATAATTTTTGGTGAATCATGACTTATTTTCTTTTATGTTAATCTCTTTTTTTAAAGTAAGTCATGAAATAACTAATAAAATATTATTAATTATAACTTGAGCACCATAAAATTTTTCAGTAAGGGAAAAATTTTATATTTTAAAAATTATTTTTTTTCACTTTTGTTTTATTAATTTATACAAATTTCTCTGATTTTCAAATTTTAAGTTTTTGCCACATGTCAATCTTACCTCTCATGACATGCAACTTTACGAGAAAATTGGACAGAATCTCATTGGAGGGATCAAATTAAGAAAATGTCTAGAATAGAGGGATGTAATAAATATTAAAAAGTAAAGAGGTCGCATTAAGAAAATCTCAAGAGTAGAGGGATGTTCATAAAACTGTTTACCTACAACTCAGCTCCCAGTGCCAGTGTAGTTTAATTCAGCCATCTTTTAGCGGAGTACTATCTGCTCTCCCACTTTCCATCAGCACATCACTACCGTATTTAGCATCTTTCCGGTGGGTGCATCTCCCTCCGATCACCCTCCCATTCCAAATCAGATCAGCTAAATATATTATAATTTGGGAAACCTCAAATATGAAAAGATGATGGAAGGATTGAGATCCAAAATCAGAGTAGCAATAGTAGTTATAGTATCAGCATGGATCGGAATCCTTGCTTTGTACGGTTTATTAAAGCCGATCTCCAATGGCTGCATAATGACTTACATGTATCCTACTTACGTTCCTATTTCTACAAATGGCGGCGTGTCGTCTGCTAAGTATGGATTGTATTTATACCATGAAGGTTGGAAGAAGATTGATTTTAATCAGCATCTTAAGCAGCTTAGTGGAATTCCTCTTCTTTTTATTCCTGGAAATGGTGGCAGTTACAAACAGGTTAGCTTTCCTTTTTATTTATTTATTTTTGGATTCGCTGTTGTTTAATTGTTTTTCTTTTTTTATTTCAATTTTTTTTAAAGAGATCTTTCTATTTATTTATTTATCAAGAGATCTTGTAATTGGTAATTCCAGCTCGCATTAGTTAAATGAGACCTTGCTCTTTTATTTTTTCTTTATTTATTAAGAGATCTTGCAATGAGTAATTCCAGCTCGCATTAATTTAATGAGATCTTGAACTACTTTTTTTTAAAAAAATTAGATCTAGGGTTATGTAAATTCCGCGTGTTCTTATTTTATCTACGTGATTATTTGTGTTCTGAAACAATATAAATGGGTTTTAAGGTTTTTTTTTTTTTGACTATTGGATTCAATTACGGGTCATGTTGAGTTGTTGAAATGGGGTTTTAGTTTCTTGCCTTGCCGTACTTAAATAATGTTGATTACGAGTGGAAGATTCTGGTCTAAAATCCGTTTTTGGTTATCGGATGTTGAATGAATGTCCTACCTAGCAAGGATAGAAAAATCTTGAACTTGTTGAATTATATGTAAATCAACAAGTTGTAAAAATGGGTTAACAATTGGTCGATTGAGTTTCTTTATGGTGCCTTTCTTTTTGGCAGAAGAAATGGAAGTGGAAAGATGAGATGTATATCATACATGACAACCCCATTTATTTGGTGTAAGAAGGATTGTTTGCACTGCACATTCAAACACTTGAAATATTGAGCTATAGTTTTATGGTGGTCTCTTCACAGGTTAGATCCCTGGCTGCAGAATGTGATAGGGCGTATCAGGGAGGTCCACTTGAACAGGCATTTTATCAAGAGGCTTCCCTGACTTCCGATGAGGGAGGGGAAGATATGGATATAGCTGGCTTCCAGTTACCTAATCAATATAGTAGAAGGCTGGATTGGTTTGCTGTAGACCTTGAAGGTGAACATTCTGCAATGGATGGTCGGATACTGGAAGAGCACACAGAATATGTTGTTTATGCCATCCACAGGGTATTTCTTATTGTGTTTACATTTTGATCTGCAAATAGCACACCAAATTAGTTTAATCATCCAGTTGTTTCTTCTTTACAACCTGCTGAACTTCCATCAATTTATGCCGTTGATGCATTTAAGTACCTTTTATCAATCTTGAAGGTTTTAGTTTCACTAACTGTTCCTTGTTTAGGTTCTCTTTCTACATCCTTACTTATGCTTGAACTTCATCAACCATGCCTTGGTTATGTTATCTTACGATACCCTGCTTTGGTTATGTTATCTTAAGATACCCTGCTTTCTCACAATTAGAAACTTCAATTCCTCAATTACTTATTAAGTGGTTGCGCATGCAGATTCTGGATCAATATGAAGAATCTCGTGCTGCCCGAGAAAAAGAAGGTGCTGCTGCCTATGGTAGTTTGCCAAAAAGTGTCATATTAGTTGGACATTCAATGGGTGGTTTTGTTGCTAGAGCTGCACTCATCCACCCTCGTTTAAGGAAGGCAGCTGTCGAGACTGTTCTTACTCTTTCAACACCACACCAGTGAGCTTTGCAGCCTTTTCATTCATGTATCTGTATGAAATTTCATTCATCGATTAGTTTTTCACTTAATTCACCTGTTTATCCAGATCACCTCCTGTGGCATTGCAGCCATCATTGGGTCACTATTTTTCCCAGGTAAATGAGGAATGGAGAAAGGGATATGAGGTCCAAACCACTCAGACAGGACATTATGTGTCTGATCCATTACTCTCTCGTGTAGTTGTTGTCTCCATCTCTGGTGGCTATAACGATTATCAGGTATAATCACACTCCCTTTGTTCCATAGAGTGTTTGGGTTTCTATGTTTTGTTTTTCTTTTAAAATGGTGGCCGAGTGAGCTACCACTCCGGGGCCGAGAGCAACTTGGGTAGGGCCCCCTCTCCAAGGGTTGTTTTTCACAAGCTGGAATTCGAACCTGAGACCTCCTATTACCAGGAGAATCTCAGCAGCGTCCACCCCACTTGCAAGCCTAGCTTGCTTCCGCTAGACCAAACGCCCTTGGGTTTTGGGTTTCTATGTTGGTTTGTCTCAAAATGCATGTCCTGTCAAATAATTAATCGCTTTATTTCATACTATCCCCTCATTTGGAAAAGACTTTAACCACCCATTCAGTGTTAACAAAATAAATGATTTGTTTGGGAAAAAAAGGTGCGCAAAAAATGTGAGTTGGCATGATATTTATTGAGTTTTCTTAATTTGTGTGAAGTTACACAGAACGTTACAGGAGCATTTATTTTATTTCTTTGAAGGAGTGGGAGTATTTAAATTGAACAAGGATTATCAGGTGTTTTCTTAGAGCACTTTATCTGTTTTTGCCGATGTTGATGCAAAACCCTTTATACATCCACTAACCTAAATTATGACAGCTAAAGAATGTCAAATTGATGTGAAGTTTCATATGTATGATTATTGTTGTTTATCCATATGTTCTGCATATGGTACAAGCCCCTGGTAATTCTGCACTGCTTCAGCCAGAGTTAGCTAATTTTCTTTCTTGCTGTTGCATCTCAGAATAATTTCTAAAAGCAATCTTCACTCTAGTGAAGATTTCCAATTATTCAACTTTTTCTTCCATTGATCTGTTTGGGAAATATGATGAGATGACGACTGTAAAAGGAACAGAGTAACTCAAGATTGACTCGTCTTAGAGCTCAACCATGATCGTGAATCAAGCTTGATCAAATTTTTAGGTTCAATTGAAAAGATGAGTGAGCCTGTACGTAGTTCATGAATAAGAGGGTAACTAGAAGTGGGCTCGTGCTATGCTGCGGGTCAAAATTTTTTTCCTATAAAAAATGATGTTTATGTTTCAATGAAAGAAGAAAAATCAACAACTCGAGTTATAGACCTAACTGAGTTTAATAAGTTGGTTTTATTTTAAGTAGACAATAAAAAAAAGCAACAATAGTAAACATATAAAAAGTAAAAAAAAAAGAAGAAGTGATCATGACATGACAACTAGGAAAAAAACCTTGTAAGGATGAAATTGGATTAAAAAAAGAAAAAAAACTGGCTTGAGTCAACCTGGGGTAGCATGATAAATATGCAACCTGAGTTAACCCGTCAAATTTGCAGCTCGGGTCATGAGATCAGGATAACTCGATAGAAACAGAAGGAAACTACAAAACCATTTTTTTTAAAAAAAAAAAACATCGAACAATAAAATTGGAAGAGAAAATAAACAAAAAAAAAGGATATTGATCCATGTTAACTTTTCAAACCTATAACTCGTGTTATTTAATCAGAAGCACCATACATAAAAAATCAAAGAACTCAATCCCTAACAAATCAAAGATTGAAGGATGAAATTGAATAAAAAAACAATAACATAAAAGGATAAAAAACTAAAAAGAACAATTAAAAGAATGAGGATAAAAATCAAATAAAAAATAAATTAGAGGTCATATGTAAGATTGAAGGGTGAAACTAGAAAGAAAAAAACTTGAATAAAAGGATAAAAAAAATCAAAAGAATGAGGATCAAATTGAAAAAAATAATATTTTATAAAATTGGCTTGAGGGGTGAAATTGAAAACTAATAAAAAGTGCACAAAAGGGTTAAGGAAAAAAAAATCAGAAATAAAAATATTGAGGATCAAAGTGAAAAAACAACATATGACAAATTGAGATTGAAGGATTAAAATGAAAAAAAAATCAAAACTCTATTAAAGGGCAAAGGACAAAAAACTGGGAATCAAAATAACAGGGATCAAATTAAAAAAAAAAACAATTGAGTGGCTACTCTAAAAATTTAGGGGGCAGGTGCGGAAACCTTGGTGGAGAGAGAGAAAGGAAGAAAAAAAAGGTTACTGGATACTTGTCAACAACACTTGTCAGCCAATGACAGAGGGAATGCTGAGATGAATCGGATAGCACCTTGAAAGCCTTTGTCTAGTCGTTGGGAGCCGCCTAAAGACGGTGGCCAACAATCACGCGTGCAACGCACTCGTTAACAATTTTTTTATATATATCTAATATAATATAAAAGAGAAACCTGCCCTTTAACACACTTAATATTAAAAAAAAAAAACAAGATAAAAAAATGAAACTAACCCTAGACCAAACGCAAGGGTTTTTTTTACTTTAAGGGCAGGTAAGTAATTTAACTATGCTTGAAAAAGTGAAATCCCGAAACTATCCCTACACGCAAGGTCTAAGTTTTTTGTCCCAAGGGTATTTTAAAGAAGGAAAAGTCTCTCCTACCTCAATAGCTAACCCAATTGTTTTTGGTTTTGAGGGGCAAATTTGTAAATCTACTATTATAATCCAAAGTGGATTTGAGTATATAGCTACAGTAAATACACTATTATTAACCCTTTTCCTTTTAGTTTATTTTGTTATTGTTATTTAGCTTTCATAAAACAGTTTCTTGGGTTGTTTATGGAATAATATTTACATGTCTCTTTTACTCTAGAGAGGATGACGTGTGGTGAAAATATGAACTAGAGGATGTGGATTCCTGGTAGATATGACAGCTGTCTATTTAATTTGCTTAGGCATTTTACTTATTTTATTACTCTTATACAAAAACGATGTTCCACATCTCTAGGTGACCCATTTTGTTCACTTTCTTGGCAGTTATAGAAAGACTTTCTTAGTTTTGAAGCTCAAGAAAGCCGAATTACCTTCACAACTAAAAGAATACTTCACTTGTCATCCTTTTTTTTATCTATTTTTTTTTCAATTTTGTTCTTAAAACTATTTTCTTTTGATTTGATCTATTTTAGGCCTAATTTCATGAGATAAAATTTTCAATTGAATTAGAAAGACAAAATCTAAAGTAAGAGCACAAAAATATAAAACATGTAGAAACTTCATGATCAATCTCAAAATTCTTAAAATTTTTATTTTGACTCAAAAATTTATTTTGTTCTTAAATTAGAGAGAAGAAAGAGAAACTCACTGAAATAGAGGAGAGAAAAAGCTACAGGGAAGGTAGATTGAGTTTGGTTTCGATTTTATGGATTCAGTTGATTTTTAGTTTTGTGAGTGATTTTGGAATGTTTTAAGGTTGTTGAGTAGTTTATATAGGTTTTTATGGTGTTTTTAGAAGAAAATTGATTCAAAAATAGATTTTTAGGGCATATTCCTCACCTAATATTTTGTTAACCACAACAGCAAACATGTCATCAACTTAATAAACAAAAAAAAAAGGATGATGCATCATTTGTCCTTTTAGTCAAAGGTCTAGACATGCGGGCTTGGCTTTGCAAGCCCTCGTGTGAGGCACTTAATCTCTCAATGGGTGAGACGTCTGCCCTCTTTTCTTTAATCCATTTTTATTTTTTGGATTTTTTAATATTTTTTAAAAGATTTGAAATAAATTTTTGTAATATATTTAAAAAAGGCTTTTTATAATATTAACATGATATTGTTTTTAATAAAATTATTGAACAATTTTTTTTTTCCTGATCTTTCATGATTTGTCTTTGTTTTTTCCCTCAAGTTTAATTTTTTTTCCCTTTTCTTTGCAAACTTTTTTACTGTCACATGATTACATTGAAATAGATTCCAACAAATTTAAATGTATTGTTTTTATATTTGAAACACATCCTTGGCATGGCTATGATAATATTATTTTATTACTAAAATTTTCTTTTGTGATTCTCATAATAGTTTCATCCAACAAATTGATAAACAAATTGTTAATGAAACAAATAAATTTTAAATATCACCCTCTCTTTTTTTTAATTTTTTTTTGTTTAGTTCATGCTTTTTAATTAGTAGTTATTTTTTAAATTTGATGATGTCTTAAAGAGATTCTTGTAATTTATCATTATTTTTTAATATTTTAAATAAATAAGTTTTATTTCCATGATGTATTTATAAAAATAAAATCCATTTGTTCTTAGTTAAAGAAAAAACCTCCAATATAAAATAAATAAAAACATTTAGATTAAAAAAAATCATGTATATGTTTCTTAATTAAAAAACATGATATTTAATAAAACATCACAATATTAACATAATTTTTATTATGTTCGAAATTAATTTGAACTTCTACTTGCGGCGGCGTAGCGCTGGAGATTAAACTAGTTTATTCTCAAAAGTTTGGACCTGTAAAAGTTTTCAAGCCTATCGAACCGACCTCAATTCCACTACATATCTAATGATCTAAGTTTTAACAAGATGACTTGAGCTGAGTTCAACCACCATTTTGATATTTACCAAGCCGAGTCTGAGCATTTGTATACTCTGGCATTGGCTCAGTTACACCCCATGTTGGACTGGCTCTTCATATGGAATCAGAATTGTTTTTCATTGTCGATATGCTTTTTGATGAAGTTTTGTAATATCAAATTGGAATGACTGAAAATAGTTAAAATTCAATTTGCAGTAAATACTAGAAACCAAACCATTTCTTTGCCTTAGTTTATTAATTATTTACTTGAGTGTATTAGAGGATGTCAATGTGGGGTTTTTTTTCTTCCCCTTTTTGGGATCGCTTATCTACAGAGGTTGGTTAGATGTTGCCAGCAAAATAGAGCTGGTTAACTAAGTCCAGCATGCTTGCTGATGTATAATTGATTATCTGTCGTGAAAAGTGTTCCAAAAGTTTGTAAGATAGCTATTATTAACCTTTTCCTTGTTTCATACATAGACACTAACATAGTCAAGAAGCATCATGTCCATATAAAATGATTGTAACTGAATTGTGCATGTTGGCCTATGCTAGTTGTGACTTGTGAGATGATAGTGTGTATAGAGGACACTATTTTGGTGGATGATGAGATGCTCTATACCCAAGGGAAAAGGAAAAACAAAGGGAAATATTACAATCAACTACATGTTGTTTCATTCTTTTGTTAAATACTCTGATGTAGATGCTTGGCCACTTGCTCTACTTATCATAGCACACACTAGTTCATTCAGTCGATGCTTTTTTATTATTTTTCTCAAATATAGTTATCCAACTTAACACCTGAAAAAAGTGTACTTTGCTCTGCTTTTTTATCACATACAATATATCAATCATTTGCGCTGGACATAATTCTTACTTTTTTGTTATGCTCTTACTTTTTCATCATATGGTAAAACTTTTTACATTTTGACTTTCAGGTTAGAACGAAGTTAGAGTCCCTCGATGGTATTGTGCCACCCACCAATGGTTTTTTGATAAGTAGTACAGGAATGAAAAATGTTTGGTTGTCAATGGAACATCAGGCTATTTTGTGGTGCAACCAGTTAGTTGTGCAAGTAAGTGTGCGGTCTCTACCAGAATACATGCTGTACCACAAACATTGCTGAAATGTACATGTTCCATGTAGGTGTCACATACCATCCTTAGTCTGATAGACTCCAAAACAGGCCAGCCATTTCCTGAAGCTAATAAGAGACTTGCAGTATTTGCAAGGATGCTTCGAAGTGGGATACCACAGAGTTTCAACTGGATGTCATCTCATAGATCAACATATGTTCCCTTAAAGGACGTGAAAAATGCAACTGGTATTGTCTATCTTGACTCTTATCTTTTATCAGCTGACATCTATTGAAGTTTTATAATTTCTGTAAGAAAGCTTGCTGAAGAAAATAAATGATTGTGTTTTATGAACTACTTTCAAACTCTGTGAAATCATTTAGGTAATGTGTAAATATTTGTGACATGCAGTGGCGAGAAATTTGATGGATTAAAATGTTCAATTTTTTTCCTGTTCACTGAGATGATAAAGAAATAAAGAATTAACTAGAAAGAGAAAGAATTCACGAGTGCAAATATATTAGCAACAAAGACAAGTGAATGATTAATTAAAGATCTATAGTTAGATATATGCCTGTTGTTAGTACTGTAGTAAAGGGAGATGATATCACATCCACATTGTGCTGTCATCTATAGTTAGAATTAACAGGTTTTTGAAGGCCAAGGAAAAAGAAATGAAAACTTCTTTAAACCAGCGTTATGTTTTGCAGATGAATTCCATAAGTGCGATTTGGAACCTGTTAAATCCTTGGGTTTCTTCCATGTTGTTTGACCACTGGATGACAGTCAAGCTGTTTAAAAGTGGCTTATCATGTGAAATACAGCTGGAAAGCAGAATGAGTAGTATAAGAACAAGGAGAGTGTGCGCGCTTGGTTTTGGGATTATAACTGGCAGAACTCTTTCTTAGGTTGCATAATGTGGACAATAATGTTTTTCTTATAACTATATGACTTTATTTTCAAACTGTCAATGATTTATTTGACTAATTATAAATTTGAAGCGACAGTCCATGTTGTATTTGCAGGTTCTCAAGTGCATACTTTTTCCAGTTGCCCCAACAATGTTCACTGGAATGATGATGGCCTTGATAGGGATTTATATATCCAGACAACTACCATGACTGTTTTGGCAATGGATGGAAGGAGACGATGGTTGGACATACATAAATTGGTTAGCTTCGTTAAAGCTTCTCATTAGTAGTTCCAAAACGTTTTAACTGATATTTTTTCTCTTCAACCTGACTCCTACATGTAAATGTTTTAATTGCTAATTTTCAAGAGTTGCTTTAAGTCTTACCTCCCATTTTAAGTCAGGTTGGCACCTGGTTATAATTCTCCTTTCAATTTCATTTAAATTTGGTATGTAAATGAGCCTCAATACATGTTCAACTTAACTGTCCTGGAATTTGATAAATAATCTACAAACGTTGAATAATGTTCTAGGCTTTGTAGTTCAAGCTTCTGAATTTGTGCATTTAAAGATAGGTCTGTGGTTTTAAATATATGACCTTTTCTTTCTGATAGACCACTCTAAAAAATGTGGAGTTACTTATCTGCAATTTATGTGCATAGGGGTCAGATGGAAAAGGACACTTCATGTTTGTAACAAATCTCGCTCCATGTTTTGGGATTAGACTTCATTTATGGCCTGATAAGGGGAAATCTGCTTCAGATATGGCTGCAAGTAAAAGAGTTCTAGAGGTTACAGCAAAATTGGTGCAGATTCCATCAGGACCAGCACCAAGACAGGTACTAAATATGTTTATTGCATTCTTTCATGTAAATATATTTACCATAATTATGTTTGGTGCTGCCTGTCATTTATATTCCCTCTGTGTCTTGTATTAGGGAAATTTATGATATGTTATGAGGTCTAGTTTCTCTAGCTATTAGAGATTAGCTGGACTGTTATTTCTCAAGTGTGTGATAGACTTGCTCTTATTTCTGAATATGCTCTCTCTCTCTCTCTTTTAATCAGATTGAACCTGGAAGTCAGACCGAGCAAGCACCTCCATCTGCTGTACTCTGGTTGAGTCCTGAAGATATGCATGGTTTCAGATTCTTGACTGTCTCAGTTGCTCCTCGTCCGGTATTGTTGGCCATTCTTGCTTCTTTTCCTTTTCCATGAATGGTTTCTGCATCAAATTAGTCTGTATCTTTTTACTTTTCTTTCAAAGTTCTATTCCTCTCATAGATTATTTTTTAGGAGCATATGTTCGACATCATTGCCTTGCCTTGTTTTGTCAAATTAGTGATAGCTGTAAACATTAACTTTGGAGGAAGGGAAACAACTCTGGGCTGCAACTACACCAAGCTGTTCACGAACAGCTCAGGATTTGCTTAGTAACAGGATTGTGAATTAACCTCAATCAAATCTTAGTTGCATGTCCACTGAAAACGCCTGCCAGTTCAACAGAAGAGTGATTATGAATTAGCTTGGCAAATAAATTTGTAATTTAATAATAGTTTCATCTACTATCACCAATCCTGAACTAGTTGTGGTTGGCTATGTGGATCCTTTGTGCCATTCCATGTGATCATGTATCGAATCTGCCTCAAAATTGGGAGATTTTAAATCCTCCAATACTACTTACTTTCACGTTAACTTAGGTCCCCCTCTTCCCCCTAACTACTGACAACTTATCACTCCTTCCAACGATGCCTTCTTGTGTCCTACTTTTGTGTATCCTACATGTTTCTCCCTACACGTGCTCTTTCAAGTAAATATTGGAGAACCTAAAAAATATCTCACACCAATAATGGTTCAACTAATATGTAAATCACATGCTTTGATTTTTGGCAATTCAGATTATGATCTCCACCAGTAGTTCAATCACCAAAAGAGCTGAGTTACTGCTTCTTATACTAGGGTTGTTTGTATTAGCCTTTTCTCATCTCTGCATTCTTTTGAATGGTGCTTTTATGCTTTTGTTCACTGATGCTTTGAAATGGTGGTAATTGATGTGATTAATTCTGATGGTCAGACAATTTCAGGCAGGCCTCCACCAGCAGCTTCCATGGCAGTTGGTCAGTTCTTTAACCCAGATGACGGAAAGAGAGATTTATCTGCTCAGTTTATGCTTCTATCTAGCCATTCTCAGAAGGTTAATGTTTTTTTAAATACGTGTACTTCTTAGGGTTGCAAGACATGGAATCTTAAAATAATGGGTTAGTTAAATCATGCCTTTTCAGACAACTGGCCTTGAAAGTTTCATAAATTCTATTTGTGCAGGAATTACTTTTGAAGGAGGATCATCCCCTAGCTCTCAATTTATCATTCACTGTTAGCTTAGGCCTTCTGCCCATTTCCTTATCTTTGACGACCACAGGGTGTGGAATACAAAGGTCTGGCCTTCTGGCAGAAGAGGTTGGAGACATGGAAAACAGTAGTAAGGAATTTAATTTATTTCTAGTCAGCCAATTGTTTTAATATCTATGGATCTACATGCAATCCTCTTGTTCTCAAGCATGCATAATTGCTCCAAATCTGTCTGAGGCGTTCTATAAGATATCATGGATTTCCACACTGCTTCATTTTCACTACTCAAATTAGTTTCACTGATGGATTTATCAATACTGCACTTTGAACTGCGGGTTTTGAACTCTTGAGAACTCATTCCATGCCCCATTTCAGTAATTTGATTTTGACTTGGATACAAATCCCTTAGGTTATATGATATAAACCTGTAGACAGCTATCATTTATCATATTCCATGTGGATTTATTTACAATTGAAGGTTCTCCTACACTTGTGTCATTTTTCCACTAAGTTAGCTTTCCTGGTATTCAGGGCTTTGTAAACTGCGGTGTTTCCCACCAGTAGCGCTTGCCTGGGATCATACATCAGGTCTTCACATCCTTCCAAATTTGTTCAGTGAAACTATTGTGGTTGATTCCTCACCTGCCCTATGGAGTTCTACCCAGGGGTCTGAAAAAACCACCATTATGTTACTGGTAAGATGGTGTTTACATGTTTGTGTGTGTGTGTGTGAACTCTTATGACAGTGGTTGCATGTGTACTCTTGTACTGTAGATATATAGATGTAATGTTTTAGCTTTAATTGTTAACAAGTAGAGGTCTTTATCTCTGTATGCTTCTTCAGGTTGATCCTCATTGTTCGTATAAAGCAAGAATTGCTGTTTCAGAAACTGCAGCTGCTAGCAGATTTTTGCTTTTGTATAGCTCACAGGTGATTCTAGAGCCTCCTGTGAATTTTCTGCATAATATCAATTTTGTTTTTTACTTTAAATGTTAATTTTGGAAAGTGCCTTTGTTTTCTTATATTTTCTTCTTGTAATTTGCTATTATTTTTACTGCTTCTCTTTGAAACATGTCATTTAAAGGCAATTCCTTAAGCATGCAATTGTGGTTAGATATTGGTTGGGCCTTTTGGTATGATTTAAATCATTGAAGAGTTACCGGAGTAATAAAATGAAAATTCAGACCTGAGTTTAATTAGGAGGATGTGGTGTAATGTTGTTGCAATGGTGTTGTGGTACCTTTTGCTTTAAAACACAAGGCCAAAAGAAAAGACTTGCAGTTGCAGGATTAATGTGGAATGCAGAGGTAAGAAACACCTAAATTGGATAGAGACGTGGATGCATTATTATTTTCCTGCTTAGTTAATTTATCCATATAGACATTGAGCCTTTACATATATGGGATTATATCTTGTTGGAGACATGCTTACATGGGTTTATTTGTTAAAGGAAAAAAGAAAAGTAGTGATTTGTCAAATCAGATGCTCCAAGAGATGGGAATGGCTTATTGCTGTTATGATGACTTGCTTATATTAATGATTCTTAGTGTTACTTCTTGGGAAATCAAAGTTATATCATGTCATGAGTTTTCTTTAATGCAGATAGTTGGCTTCTCCATTGCGGTTATCTTTTTTGCTCTGATGCGACAAGCACATGCATGGGATCTTGATCTGCCCATGCCTTCAATGCTGGTGGCTGTTGAGTCCAATTTGAGAATTCCATGGCCATTTTTGCTTCTAGGCTTCGTACCCATTTTGTTTTCCTTGTTCATTTCCTTGCTAAAGTCTCAACCACTTCCACCATTGGCAAGCTTTGTCTTCGTATCAACGATTTGCTATGTTTTTGCAAATGGATCTGTGATTCTTCTGGTATTGGTTTCACAATTGGTGTTCTATGGGGTTGCAATCATACATGTTTTCATCAAGTCAAGGTTGGTATGCTTGTCCTCTCTGTGCTCCATACTATGTGGATATGGATGACATGTTTACCAATGTTTCAACTGTCTTAGTCAAAGACCCCCCTGGGGAAGGAGGGGCGGCGTGCAAGGGAGAGAATGAAAACAAAAGAAAATTGATGTTTTTATCATTCCATATCTGATTGGTTATTATTTTGCTTAAATAAAGCAAGAGGATCTCACAATTTTTCAAGTGCATTTGGAAACATTTTGAGAAGTGACCTTCCTATTAAAGAATATATTATATGCCCATAACTAACTTCTTTTGCATAATTAAATTTATTTTGACCATCACCATCCACAACCTTACCCTAGTGGTGTCTGCAGATTATCAATGGGAACTGATAATCATGTGATGCACACAGGATCTAAGATGGGATTCTTTTTCTTTTTTCTTTTTTTTCTCTTTATCATAGCATAATGGAACTCCTATTTCTTTCCTGTACCTCAATTGAGTTATCCATTTGGTATTAATATGTTAAAGAATATGTTAAAGTATCACATTTGATGCTGAACAGCAAGAGTTTATAATTTGCAGGTGGCAAGAATGTGAAGGAAATATTTGCTTGGCATTTCTTCATTGGTTTATTAATTTATCCTCTGGTTTCTTTTCATTAAAGGTAAGGTACACTGGGATAAATCATTGTGTCATCTCCATTTTCGATGTAAAATGGCATAATCAGCTGCATAACAAGAGTTTAAGTAGTCCTTTGTACTGGAAACCACTCCACTTTACAGAAAGCATGTAGAACTTTGTTCGGTAGTCTATTTGTGCTGATTTCTCTTTATTCTCTCATGGTCACGGGGCATATTTATCTCCTTTTATATTTGTTTTCCCCAAATTTATGGGCACAAGTTATGCTTTAGCTGGCTCACCTGATCTAACTTGTTCATAAAGCAGGTTGTGAGGGTTCTTAGAATCAATCCGTTACTTGTTACTGCACTGACTGCTATTACCTTGGGGTGCTTTGTCCAACCAGCACTGGGTTTATTCATATTGATCTTGTCTCATGCTTTGTGCTGTCATAATGCGTTGTGCAGGTACTTTTCAAGTTTGAATTCCTTGTACTTATCATTGTTCCGCATTCACTTCATTTTCAGAACAAGTGATACCCGTCCTAAGCGTTTCTCCATGTTTGTGTAACAGTTTTTTTACGGCTTCCTTTCGCAGCCATGCACGAATGAAAGAGTTGCTTGATTTTCAAGATGTTGGGAATGAAAGATCTCAGCAATTTGCATCTAAACAAGATGCTGGACTCGACCAGAATTTCCAGCTGGAAGAGAACAGCTCCAGTAGTCCTGACTCTTCAAGAAGTTTTGGGGACACCCAATTAGAGATATTCCATCACCGGCATGGTTTATTGATTCTGCATCTTCTTGCAGCGCTAATGTTTGTCCCCTCTTTTGTGGCTTGGTTGCAGGTATGAATAACGTATTGAATGTATCACTTCTGCAATGACTTAGTTTGACCATCTGCTTTGCTTTTTTGCGGTGGCACACAGCCAATATAACCCATAGATCTGGCAACTCAAGCTGAGACATTATTTTATGACCACTATATAAGCTGCGTCCAAATTTCCAACTTTAGAAACGAATGTTATAATTGTTTAAAAGAGCCCCCCCCCCCCCCCCCTCTCCCCACTCTCTCCATCTCCCCCTCCCTCTCTCTCTCTCATGCATGGTTTCAAAAGGAATATATTGCTCCTCAATGATATGTTAGATTTGTTTGCTTCTCAGTAAAAATAAAATATCTAATATGCTTCACATGAATTTAGAAATAGTTTATGGATGTGCAGTTATGTGATTACTGTTGCACGATATTCAATCTACGGTGTTTGCATATTCTGTGCGCGCTTGCATAATATTGTACCTTACGTAAATTCATCTCTAGTTCACAAGGATACTAAAGCACCAAGATCTTCATAGTGTATGCACTGTGCTCCTTGCACTTCTGGTTGAACATGATCTGTCCTTAATAGTGGAACTTGTGTGACTGCAGAGAATAGGCATGGGTCATAGCTTTCCATGGTTCCTTGATTCAGTTCTTTGCATTGGTGTCATTCTTCATGGTATCCTCAACTCAAAGCCTGAGTTCAACTCCATGTTTTCCTTCCCAGAAATATTTGGGAAGGAAGTGAGATTGGACTTCATCTACTTGCTCGCCGGCTACTATTCCTATGTTGCTGGTTTGGGCTTGGTGCCATACAGAGTATTTTATGCCATGGCTGCTATAGGTTTCATATCTTGTGCCATGAGGATCTTATATAGGAGGAGCAGGGAGAAGGGAGAGCCACGTTTTGGCAGAAAAAAGCGTTCTCATAGACATTGAGGACGTGTAAAAAGCATCAGAATTTTAGAAGACATCTTGTACAAGCATTTGTGATGGGAGGTGTCATGAAATGAGCATTCAGTTTCTGCAAATAATAAGCCTGCAATCTTTGAAGGGAAGTGATCTTGCTAACAGGTGAAGGGTAATACAGAAACAAAGAAAGAAATTTTGTTGTTGTACCATTAGGCCGCTTTTTTATGGCTTTGCATTTTTGTATGTATATGAGCATTTTGTTTTGAGATCATAGGAGAGAATGGACTTGCTTTTGCGATTGAAAAGACATCCTGCATTTGGCATAAAAACAAAGGCCATTGTTGATTGTGCAAAGCAAGGTGATCCTTCAAGAGTTTACTTGCTGAAGATGTGGTCTCTTTGGTTTTATTTATGATTTTTGTTAGATTATTACCTTAGAGTCTGAAATTGCATCAAGCTAGGAAATAACTATGTTCTATAGATCTGATGGCTAGCCTGTTAGGTCAACTAACAGCAGCCGATAGGATTTAACAGGTGGAAGCGGTCTGGGGTTTGAGGTGCTTGTTAGCTACTGGTATGGGACTAGCTAATCTTTTTATTCATAGCTGAATGAATGCGTATAGCTAATGCAGGCAGCAAGAATGAAGCTTCCGCTGAACTCTGGACGATAAGTTCCTGGCAGAGGACATTAAAGAGCATCGATTTTCTTTGGGCAAACCTAAAAAAAGTCTCCAGTCTATAGGGACATTATCGATTAGGTCCAGAACTAATTTGTTTTCCTTGATCAAGTCCCCCTCCATACTGATTGATGATACTCAAATCATTTCTTCGAAGATGAGATCATGGGCACCTAGGGCTTCTACCAGGACCCCCCATTCCCTAACATGACCCTCTTGGATTGGATTGGGAGATAAAAGTGCCTAGGATCAATAATTTGAATATTCCTCAAGTATCCAGCTTTTCCAAAGCCTTCTCGAGGAAAATGACCACTTCCCATTTCAGTTGTTGTGTGTTGTCCACCTGTTTTTGAGTTTACAACCACACCTCCCCATTCAAGCATCGGAGCACTGTCCTTCAAGTGCGAGAAAAGGGTGGTGGCCTATATCCAAGTACAGGACCGCAATGGTGATGGCGGCCTGGTTGTGTTGATTGAAGACTTAAAAAGAATTTCCAGTATTAATGGGTCAGTGGGTTTCGACTGAGGGTTTGTGAGGGAGGATGATGGTCTTTTTTGGTTGTTGATGGTGTTGTGGTGGTTAGATTTTTCAGGTGGAAGAAGGAAGAGATGGGAAAGGCTGATATGATGGTTATTTGTGAATTGTTTCTGGAAAGAGGGAAAAAAAGAATGGCTGGGTTTTGCTATTGGTTTCACTGTTGCTGGATTCGGCGGTGTATAGGGAGGGAATGAATTGATGATCCGCCTAGTTCTCAAAATTATGCAATTATATCTTATCTAACTCTTTATTTTGACCTTTTCTCTTCAATTAAGTTTAAATAAATTATTTCTTAAATCCTTTTTCTTCAATTTCTCTTTAATTAAATCCTCATAATGACCCAAACTCCTCGATTGTTTACCCGTAATACTCGATGATTGTAATTTCAACTTTAATTATATTTTTATTTTTATCTTTTTTTATTTTTTATGATTTATTTTTTAACACAGAAAAATTAAATAAAAATAACAACATGATTAAAATTTACTGAAAATACATATTTTTTTAAAAAAATTCTGATTTTTTTTTAAAAATATATACAAAAATAAGATTCAAAATTGAGTTATGACAATGATTATTTGGACTTAGAAAATTAACAAACTACTAAAAAATATGAAGAAATTATTAATACTAGAGTATCTATCTATCAAATATATGGTCCTAAAAAAAAGTTGTTTTGTATTTGATCCACAAAATATTCTCACAAAAAATGCAAACATATTAGAGAATTCTTAGATACAAGTTATGTATTCAATCTGGTGTTCTTAATTTTATAACTCAATAGTTTAATATTTCAACATTCAAGAACAACGATAAGCTCAACAACTTAAAAATCAGCTTTTTATCATAGGAAAATGAACAATTTCTTCCATTAACAAATAAGATAATTTATCTTTTATTTTTTTTTGAAAATGAGGAGGAAATTCTGGTTCAAATTTAAATGTGATGGGCGTAAGATAAGGTGCATACATACACACATCATCAAGTTCAAATTAGCATTTATTGCATGTAGCTAGGTTTGCATATAAGATTTTTTGTAAACTAGTGAAACGATAGTTTAGTGATTAAAGGATAGCATTTAATACATGATCATATCATGTTGGTCCAACAAGAATCCATCCTCACAAAAACTCGTATATAAACACGGCCATCTTCTTCTTCATTATATTATATATTGATATTATCATAATCAGCACCGAAGCTTTTAACGTCATGATTCAAGTCTCTGATTTCTTGAAATCTTCCAGTGTGAATCAATATCTCCCCTCACGACGTCCCCTCCAGTGTGAAAGCGCCCGCCCAAATAGGAGCCAGGATCAAATTAATTATTACCAGAATACTTCATCGTCGGTAGCCAAATGGTCTAGCATCGCCGTCGCAGAAAACCCAGAAAATTCAAATGCGGCACCCCAAGTCATGACCCTATCATGTGACTTTACCTTATGGGATCCCTTGGTCTTGTCCTTGGACTTGCAAGATGGGTGCGTGTAACACCCTGTGCACCGTGGCTTAGAGCATTTTCCTGTGAACTTGGAGTGGTTTGTGGGCTTTGATGGGACCTTGGTGAACAATCCGGCTGTTGGAGGTGCATCGAACTTGTTGAATTTTTTGTCTGAAGGCTTAGAGTTCCATGGAGATGGCAAGATCGTGTAGGTCCTAACCATTCCATGTGGGCGTCCCTCTCTCTTCATCTTGCCTACTTCAGATTGCGGGCTTGAATTTGGAAGAAAAAAAGGTGAAAAGCTGTCTTGACGATGAAAGGCAAGGTGTTGCCTGTTTCAATTTATAGGAAGTTGAGTTGGTGATAGGAACTTGGGGAGCAAGGAATATTTTGTATCAGAAAGAAAATTAGGCAGCAAGGTGTTCAGGTCGGTGAGTAATTAGACGATCGTGTTGACCAAGCTAAATTATATAGATGACTTTGTTATTAAATTAAATTAAAGGAAATGATTTTCATCCCTTTGATCATTTTGAATCTAATCTAAACCGTTGGCCCCAAAACGAAACACAGCGCCCAAAAGCATGCTATGAAATCCCCACGTCCTTAAATGTATTGAATACAAAATATTCCTTTCTCTCCATGGGTGATGGGTCCTTGGCGGAGGAGAGGTTCCGAGTGGCTGGCCAGAGACGGCATTATTATACAATATTTTAGGTTTTTATTATTCTTATTATTTATAATGCTTTACTTTTCAATTAAACATTAAAGCACTTCTTTTTGTTTTTTTAAATTTCATTCTCAAATATTTTTTTTATAGTCTAATTTTATGAGATAAAGTTTTAAATTATAAGAGAATGATAGAATTAAAAGCAAGAGAACCACAATATAAAACATGAAAAAAATAATCAATCACAAGTTTTAAAGATTTTATTCTGGTCGAAAAACTTATTTTGTTCATTTTTCACCTATTGAATTTGAGAAAGGAGAGAGAAAGTTATAAAAAAAAAATAGAAAAGAGAAAGTTATTATTCAACCACAATCCGGCTACTAAAAAAAGATTTTTATGTCAATAAAATCTATAATAAAAGAAGTTCAATGAATAACATGATGGAGAAATTAGATTAGGGTTGATTTTGATTTTCTTGATTTCATTGATTTTGATTTTTTTAATTTTGATTTTTTAAGTGATTTTTTGGGTGTTTTGAGGTTAATAGTTTATTTATAAAAGTTTTTGATGTTCTTAAATAAAAATACGTGGAAAATAGATTTTTAGGGATAACCCTCCTCCCCCCGCCACCCCTGATTTTCCAGCCATAATTTTGAGCAATAGTCTAGCAAGAGATAAGGTTGTCTGTCACTACAGGTGACTTTATTACCCATTAAAACAATCTCAAAAACAAAAGGGATGTTGATAAGTTTAAACTTCCAAGCCTAGAAATTCAACCCAAGCCCATGTGTTTGGCCTGTTTAGGTTTTTTTTTTTCTTTAATTTATATCAGATGTACAACAAAGTCAGATCAATGACCTCGTTTAGTCTAATCAAACACTGAAGTTAAGGATTAATTTTTTTTTAGTTTAACGTGGATGTTCGGTAAGCTTGCGAGCACCTCGATTAATTTCACATACCCTGAAATTAACGACCATGTAAGTCTCCAGTGGTCATCATATAAACAACTACAAAACTCGTGAAGTTAAGAAATAATTGTTTTGGGTGGTGGTCTTCTCATCCAAATTTTTGTTATTTTTACGTCATTTTATATTCCAGAGATAAAGCTAATATTATTTAATGTGTTTTGTAGATTTTAATTTAAATATTCATGGTAACAAATTTCAAAATGACCCTTCTTTATTCTTAAAATAATATATAAAGGGAAAAAAAAATAGATTATGCCTAAATATCTATTACTTTATTTTTCAAAATACAAGTCATGTAAAATGTATTTTTTTCCTTATAAATTTAAAATTGAGTTGGTAGATATTACATATTTTACGAATTTTGAGTACCAAAAATCATATATTATAAATCATAATAAATTATCACTAATAGTTTAGTATTTCTTTATGATATATTGACTTCTATTAAAGGTATATATTAAGAGTTAAATAAAATTCTTGAAATATTGTTTTTTTCATATTATTATTTTCAAAGGAATATGAAAAGGAATAATTGTAGAATCTAAAACTACATAGTACTTAAGTCATATATTTAATATGGTCATTTTAATAATTTTTAAAAAAGGGATTTGAATAATAAATCATAGAGCGGAAATAATATCATATGTTGGTTGATTTTTGTTCGTCATTATAATTTATAGTAGATGGTGCGTCATTCTCTCCGGGTTTTTTTTTTCCCTATAGGCACGCACGCCAATTTATCCCATGAAATTAATTAATTTATAATGAAATTAACTAATTGATCATCATTTAATGTATAAGCTAAAATAAATAGTCACACGGATTATTCTAAGATTAATTATTGCGTTATTCTATTAGAACTAGAGACGAAGATCAATTAGTAACTTAAATTCATCTAATTAACAGTATTATGCTCTCTAATTATTGTTTACACTAGTAAGATTTTAGCCACATTATAAGTCTGAAAAGTAGGTTAGATCTCTTGGATTTAAAAAAATCATTTTCAATCTTTTTTTTTCATCTAAAAATACTCAAGAAACCAAGGTTGTCAATTTCATTTCGGTAGGTATTTTGTTTTTTCAATTAGAATGAAATATTTCAGTTTCGGAGTGTTTCGACGTGTCGTTTCGGGGTTGTACTGTTCATATATATATATATATATATATATATATATATATATATATATATATATATATATATATATATTCAACAAACATAATTCAAATTCAAGATAAATTAATTATAAATTATGCAATACAAACACAATGCCAAACAAATATAATTTCAAAATTTAAAATATTTCTAAATAGTCAAGATTAAATAGATCTTTAACTTAAAGTAATTCAACTTAAACAAAAATCAAAATATTATGAAAGTAAAATGTTTTAACAAAAATATTTTAAATATAAAGTTAGGTCAATGTTATCAAGGCTAATGAAATCTAAAACATCCCTTGTTTTGCTCAAATTCCTACAAAGTATAAACATGAATATAAACCATATATATTAGTGATAAATCTAATTTTAAAAAATTAATATCATTGTTAATGAAAATAGTAATAATAATTTTCAATATTATTATTAATATCATTATTATTGAAAATAGTAATGAAAAAAAGCTTTTTATAATTGGGTGATTTAATTAATTAAATTGAACAAGGTTCAATTTAATTCAATGGCTTTTCAAGAGCGGAACGGAACATGTGAAATGAAACCGGAACATTCCGGGTGGAATTTAGCCGAAAAATCCAGAACAGACCGAGATTTAAAATGAGATGAAATTTGTTCTGTTTTGTTCTATTTTTTGAATTGGTATGGAATGTTTCGGCCTTTCCAGACGAAACGGAATGGAATTGACAACCTTGCAAGAAACACCTTATAAATCCTTAATAACCCTATATCCAACCTTAAACCAGACTTTAATGAATTAAAAAACTGAAAAATCACCCTAAATTAAAAAAAAAATATTGAATCTCTATCTACTTCTTTAGACAAGATGGAAGATAAAAAAAATACATTAATAACATTACTCTCATTAAATGGAATCCATTATCAACAAGATCAAGTTTTTTTTTAAAAAATTGAATAACTAACAATTTTCTTTTGTCTTTTTCTTTTTCTATCTATTTTCTCTTTCAGCTTTCAATCTCAATGATTAAAATATGAATAAAATAAAATTATGAATCAAAACTAACAATCTTCAAACAAAAAGAACGAAGAGGAATTCCCGGGAAAAACATGTACAAAAATGCACTTTTTCACACAAAATTGAGTAAAGCCATCCATATCTTATTAAATTGACATCTAATCAATTTTTAAAATCTATTCAAAACTTTTATATCTCTAAAAGAGAATATCAACTCACAAAAGATTTAAAAAAAAAACATAAAAAATGAATGATAAAAAAAAAGATCGCTACTCTAATCTATAATGAATTGTGAAAGTGTGCATGATGCAAACATATATATATATATATAGTAAAACCACCAGCTAGTTTTTTAGAAAGAAAAATACAACTATAATTATAATAAAAGGATTTTAGCCCATACTCAATGCCCTAAAATCTTGTGTATAGTAAGAACCCATTGAGGTTAGACGTAATTTCTTCTTAATTTAAAAGAAAATGATTAAATTAGAGACACATTTTAAAAGAAAACAGAGTTAGAGGTTAATTATCTATTTATCCTTTATTTTAACTCTTCTAATCTTAGAGCAGAAATATATAGTTGTTTTTAATAACATAAATAATCTTAACTGATTTAGTCTTGATCAGTGAATTGCAAATTAATTAAAAAAAAACTATTTTTATTAAAAAAGACATAAATAACGTATAATATAATGGTTTATCAATCGCATATACAACATTATTTATCTCATGTAAGATTCTTGTGCATGGCTTTTTGATTTGAATAGAATTTTCCATAATCAATTATCAGAATTTAAGATAATGCATGTCTAGTGATTTTATTAATTAGATGGGTCAACATCATGCAAGACGTCGAGGTTTGTACCCCTTATATGCACTCATGAATGGAACAAAAACGCTCCAACCTCACCTCAAGGTGGTAATGCCGTTTGTGGCAATCAAAAGATAAAGCAAAAATATTATAACTCGTTCGGGGGGGGGGGGGGGGGGATGATAGAATACTCGTACTTGTCATAATAAGAAGTGACACTTGAGGGTCTAGTTGCTGTGGTCAACCGTGTGACTTGTTCCGCCCCCGTCCCGGGTTCAACCCTCTATGTGCACGCCTGTCACCCCCGCGGTGCCTTACCTACTCTTGGGCTTGCAGGATGTCCAGTGGGCCGTGGGGAATAGTCGTGGTGCGCGCAAGCTGGCCCGGACACCCCACGTAAATCAAAAAAAAAAAAAAGAAGTGCCTCCTTCTGCACTTAAGTCTTGGTCTAGTGGTGATAGGGGCTTGTTCCCTTTCTCTGCACCTGGGTTCGAACCTCACTATGCACGTCTGTCACATCCGCGGTACCTTACATGCTCGCTGGGTTTGCAGGATGTTCAGTGGGCCGTGAGATTAGTCGTGGTGCGCGCAAGCTGGCCCGAACACCCACGAAAAAAAAAAGAAAAAAGAAGTGCCTCCTTCCTAACTCATAGCTATCATGTGTTAGTATAGGGATGCACAACATTTTGGTAAAACTAGATATTGACACGTGATTTTCAGCAGGTTAATATTAATTTTTTAAAAAATATAAAACATATTAAAAAATCATTTCAACCCAATAACTTAAGCTATTAGGTGAGGTCTTAAGATATAGTTTATATTATTCTCTAACACATTCCCTCAAGTGAAAGCCATTTGGGCTTGAAACTTGCATAGACCCACATTACCTTGTGCTTAATTTTTATCAAATAAATATGGATTGTGAGATTCGAATTGGTGACTGCTTGGTTATCAAGGCTCTGATACCATGTTAAAGAATCATCTCAACTCAATAGCTTAAGCTAGTAGGTAAGGTTGCAAGATATAATGTCACCAAGCCCTACGTTGCTAAGCTTGGTTTTTTGTCATGTCAATTGGCTATTATGTCAAGTGCCTTGGGTCTGCCAACAACTCACTCACTTGGAAAGAAAAAAAAGCCAAAGAAACATCTCATGAAAAGATAAGAAATTAAAAGTGAAACTACTATTATAATATACAGTGAAATCTCTCTTGATCTACAGTGATTTTTCCTCATCATTTAGCTTTTGTTATAACTAGTCATTCCACATGTTATAATTTTTTTAAAAAAAATATATTGGTATTCATGTTGCTTCAATATGTTTTTTTACATTAAAAACACTCAAAATATAAATTAAAAAGCCTATGGAAGCAAGATTAAAATATTTTATAACATAAAATGAGACTCTCATCCGATTGTGTTTACTGAACTTATTTATTTAAATAAATAAAAGATAAATATGCACCCTAAAAAACCCATAACTTAAAAAATAAACACAAATAGAACTAATTGAATAAACTCACGCCATAAAAATATTACGCAAGGCCGAATACATCAGCAATATAATTTAAAAACAAATATTTTTTATTTTAAAAATAAACTTCATTTGTTCAAAAACAAATTATAGATGAATTAGAATAATACCTTGAAAAATAAAATAGAAACAAAATAACTAAAAAAAACTTATATTAAAAAAAGGCATGCAAAAATCATGACTTGGGTCATGAGATCAGGATAAATTCTTAGAAAAAAATTAAAGATAATATAAAAACCAATATTAAAAACAAAATAATGCAGAACAATACGATCGTACAAAGTCGAATTCTCAACAAAATAAATGTCAAAAGATGAAACAATGAAAAAAAATAATTACATAAAAGGATCCAAAAAAAATGAGGGTGAGGAAAAAACATTAATTAGAGGGATAAAAATTTTCAATTGGAGGGTTTGATTGAATTGAAAAATAGCTTTAATAAAAGGAGAAAAAAATCAAAATAATAATAGTCGAACTGAAAAAAAAATAAAACAACGGAAAATTTGATTGAATGATGAAATTGAAAGAAAAAAAACTTCAACAAAAGTGCTAAGGATAAAATTAGAAATGAAGAACAAAATGAAGAACCAAACATATGAGAAATTACAATTGAAGGACTAAATTGAAAAGAATAAAACTTGTATAAATGGAAAAGAAACGAAATAAAAAATTAATAAAATGAGGATTGAAATTGAAAAATAAGAAACAAAGAGGACAATGATGTACATTACCTGTCTGGAGAGAGAAACGAAGGGGGGGAAATCAAATGACTATTGGCAACAATCCGACCACTGTAAGCCATCACGTGCCGCTCCAAATGGAAGAGGACACTGAATGGCATGGACACCACCCACGCACTAGGTAATTTTTTTGGGAGAAGAGAGAGAAGAAGGAGAGAAAAAAAAAATTTATCGGCGCTAAACTAGATCATCACCAATGACAAGCGTCACACCAATAGGAAGACGACACGACGACGCTTCCAATGACTCGAATGGTGTGGGCGCCTCCCAAGCGCCCTATGGTGTGTCATGCGCGTGCCCACCTTTTTGGTTTTTTTTATTTATTTAGCCAAATACAGAATTTTTCTTGAGCTAACTTTGTAATCACAAAAAACTTATTGTGGAAAACCAAAAATACCCCTTAACCTCATGCTTATATTTTTTTTTACTTTAAGGGTAGTTTTGTTGCTTTAACATGCATTTCAATTGTTTATTATTTTTTATTTAGAAAAATACCAAATTGTTCCTTAACTTAAATTATAATAACCAAAGAGTCGTTGTGGAAATATAAAAATACACCTTAACACCAGATTTAAGCATTTTGTTTCCAAGAATATTCTGATCGTTTCACTGTGCAATCAAAATAATGAAAAAAGTCATCACATGTAAACAATAGTTTTTAGTGTACATCAATAGTAATTTTCCAAGTTATTTTAGGTTAATTATATTTATATTATTGGGAATTAAATTCAGAAATCATGTTTATTTTTCTTCATTTTTAATTCTTTCTTATTCTATCATCTCATTTAATCCAGGAGACCAGGAAGAAGACCGATTTTAAGACCCATTTTGGTAAATTTTTATTTATGTATTTTTTTATATTCGATTTGAATAGTAAAATGAATAGAAATTATATATATGGAATTTATATTTTAGGTTTAGATGGTGTCTATTTGGACTAAGAATTCAATTTTGTGAAAGATAGCTCACATGTTTTTTTTTAAATTTTCCAGTTATTTAATTTTTTAAAAAGATATAGTGTGATTGAGAATGTAGTTGCGGTTATTTTTCATGTTTTTCACTCAAAAATATATCAAAATAATATTTTTTTATTTTTAAAAAATTATTTTTTTATATCAGCGCATTAAAATAATTTAAAAACACTAAAAACATATTCATTTAAAGTAAAAAAAATAAAAATACTTTTAAAACATAAAAATAAAAAAAAAAACTCCATTGTGTGTTTCTATTTATTTATTTTTTTATTGTAAACGACTATGTTTACGAAGAACACTATATTTTTTTATTGTATTTAGATTTTACAAGTTATTTTTTAGTTGTTTAGTTAAATAGTTGCCAAGTGATGTCAGTAATTAAAAGTTACGGATGACTGCTGGATCAACAAGAATAGGAATCTGAAAAAGTTTTAGAAAGGAATACAAGAGACGGACTTTGTTTACGAAGAACACTATAATTAGCATCTATTCTTTACACACACAAAATATATATTTTATCCTTTTAATTTTATATATGTTTGTTACTTAATTAAATAAATTTAAATATTAATTTAAACATCAAAATCATTAGCCAATTTTTCTATGAAGGTTCTTCATCAACTCATCAATTCCCACATATACAACCATATATTTCCTCCCATGAAATAAATTTTTTTTTTAAAGCATGGTTTCAACCAGAAAAATAAATAGCCACAAATCACTCATAAAGTAGACAAAATGTATTTCTCTCACCTTCCTCGTACTAGAAATAAAAAAAATAAAGTTAGATTAAAATTAATTTTTTATTTTCATTTTAAAATTGAAAAAATCTAATATTTATAATTTATAAAATACAAGAACTACAATAAATATTTTGTCTAAACTTTTTAAGACATCCATTCCCAACATGTTTTTTACTTTGATTCTTTTTTTTTAATCTTATTTCTCTTAAGAAAGAAATTGGCTTATAATTTTATCTAATAAGAACCAAATTTATATATATATATATATATATATATATATATATATATATAAAAGCAACTATAAATAGCTTGTATACATTGTCAGAGGAGATCTATAGTGCATTTTGCACAATGCGGGGCGTTTTAGGTTTTTTGTTAATAATTAATGAGCTATGAGATGGGGAAATCTCTTATATTAAGGGAAAAATTGACTTAGGTCCTGTTTGTCTACTAGAAAGTTGTTTTTTTTAGAAAATAAATTTTAGAAAAGTGAATTATTTTTTGATGTTTGGTAATGTAATGAAAAATAAGTTGGAAAACACTTTCCAGTGTTTTGTTATGTCATGGAAAATGAACTGGAAAATAACTTATTAATATTTTATTTTTTTCAAGTTTATTAAAATAATGATGAACAAATCTTATAAATTAAAAAAAGTTGAATGGGAATGAAATTGAAAAAAAATATAATTTCATAAATTATCTCAAATAAAATAAATAATAATCAAAATAATACAGATCAAATCTAAATAATAAAAAAAATTGAAAGATGAAGAAATTAAAATAATAATAATTAACATTTCATAAATTATTTTAAATAAAATAAGTAATAATCAAAAGAATGAGGATCAAAATTGATAGATAAAAAATTTCAATTAAAAAATGATAAGGGAAAAGTAAATAACAATTATAAAAATAAAAACTAAAATTCATATAAAAATTAAATTCTAAGGGATGAAATTGAAAAACAAATATTCAAAATAAAATATATACAGCAATCAAAAGTTTGAGGACCAAATTTGATATAATCAACAAATAATATGACATCTCTAAATTTTTCACAACTTTCCGGAAAGTGTTTTCCGCCCAAAATAAAAGGAAAACACTTTTCTGGAAACCAAGCTAAATTTTTCTTTGATTGAAAAGTGTTTTTCGATGACCAGCTTTTATAATGGCAAATAAATACAGGAAAGTTTGAAAAATGATTTTTCAAAAACCAGTTTTCAAAAAACAAACACAGCCTTAGAAGAGATTTGGCACCAAAATAAGGACTCGGAAGTGGGAAAAGGCAATCCAATTTCCTGCTTGGTTTGATGACATGTTAATTCTTAAAGATACAAGACATCAAGTGAAGAAAAAAGAGAGTATTTATAATGATAATACAAAACCTGCTGATTCTAGCTCACTCATTTCAGCTAAAACACAAAATTAGAATTTCTTTTCATTTTATTTTGTTAATTCTTGATATTATAAGAACTAAGAAGTGAAATTTCATTCAAATTAATCGCTTTAACTAACAGTTTTTACATATATTATATGTAAAAAAGTAGTAGGAACTAGAATGAACAATGAAATAGCAATAAATACGAGAATATTTACTTCTATAATCTCATCGTTTTGTTTTTCTTTACTTCACAATAATTCTTTTTTATCCGTGAGGATCCCACTAGAGCGTCTTCTACTTTCTAATAGGTCATGAATTAGATCAAAATCATTCTCAACAAGTCCATAATAAGTGATCCTATTTTTTTCATCGGGTCCGAGTAGAGACCAAAGATCTTGAGCAATCGATCCGACAAAACAACTCAAAAGATAAAGAAGTATCATTAATTTCGTCATACTTGTTCCAAGTTCAAAGGTTATATGAGTGAAAGAAAACAACTTTTAAATTTGCAATAAAAAAAATCGAGATTCATTTCTTATGTACAACAGTATAACAGAAATAAACATAAGAAGATGAGATCATTTGTCTTAAAATTGGTTGATTAGTGGCTTGAAAGCGGGTTCAAAGAATCAATCTCGTGATTTATTTTCATACTTGAACAAATAAGAATTTGGAAGATTTAAATTCTGCAATTGTTGTTTTTATTGGTTTTCTTATAATTTGGATATGCTATTTTAGGGTTAATTTATCAGAAATAATACTACATAGTTATGGTTCATTTACATTAATATATAATTGAATTGAAAAAAAGTTTGAAAATATAACTAGGACATCTTATATATATATATATATATATATACTAGCTTTGATACCCGCGCGATGCTGTGGGCGTTTTAAGTAAAATGTGGTTCTAATTATTATAATAAATAGTGATAAGATAATAAAAAATATTATACAGCAAAAATATGATATTCATAAAGTTATTGGTAAATTATAAAAGTTATTATAAAAGTTAAATAAAGAGAGTTAAATCCAAGTAAAACAAAAGTGCTTACATCTAAATATTTTGTGTTTTGTAACGTCCAATCAGCTTGCGATGTTGGATAAGAAAACATTGATTAACTGAATGCTAGTTTTTTTCCTACAGCAAAAGATAAGTGTAACTGTAAGCTATAAATATTTCCTAACACAATAAACATCAAATATTTTGAAGATAAATAAGAAATAAGAAATAAAGATGTAATTGTTGCTGAGTATATGAGTTCATAAAAAAAAAAAAAAAGGCAATTAGAACGTGAGAATGGTATAACTGATTGTGATTGAATTAATTTTTGTTAAACAAAGAGATAGTGGAGCAATACAGAGAACTAAATGATATATTAGATGCAAATGCAAACCTTTTCAGGTGATGAAATGGAGAGGCGTTGCTTCTTTGGAATTGCTGGTGTAGAACCGACATCATCTCACATCAAATATAAACAACAGAGCTGGCATGTTAAGATATTCTAAGAAATGTTAAGAGTTTATAAAGAAAAGTGCAGGAATGCAGGATTAAAACTGGTAAAATACAGCATTGAAAAATAAGTTTACATGGAGAGGCATGAAATAAGAACAAAATAAAAATATCTTGTGGCATGTCCACGCGATATATATAAAAAACACTTCGGATTAACCTAACCTTTGTCTCTTTTTTTTTCCCTGGAAAAAACTTAAAACAACTTTATTTTGGTTAAAAAAAAAAAGGTTTTTCATCTGCCGGACGTGATCATGAGTCAATAGTCACCATGTTAATATACAGGGCCAAGCCAGACTAAGTCTTGTAACCATGGTTAATTAATTAATTATCTACATATTTTCTATGATTCCTGAGACTTTAAGTTCACAGGTCAATTCTGCAAAATCCAGCAGCATATAGGCGTAGCTGGATGCTTACATACTGATTCCTGAAACTTTGCATTTTATTTTGTTTGTAAAGTAAAAGAACTCGACAGAAGTGAAAAACAAACCTGGCAGTGTAGATTATTTGCAGAGTAAACCAAAATGGCTCGAGCAAAATCTAATGTTGTCTAAGGTGCAATGAAAAAAAGACAGCCTTGCAAAACATATAAAGAGTCCATTAAAACCAGGAAGAAGAAGAAAAAAACTAACTTTAAAAACACTGGATGAAAAGAAAACCAAAGAGCAATGAAATAAGCAGGCAATTTCGATCACTAGTAACTAAATGAACAACCCATGCGCACCGAAAAAAACAACATTAAAAAGAGCAGCTGAAAAGAAAGACAAAGAGCAATGAAATAACCTGGGAATTCTGATCACCATGAGTCAAACAAAAAGCTGTTGGAAACCGAGTGTTCTCTTGAGTGCAATGGAAGAAGCAAACCCTTCAAAGCAAATGGAAAGAGACCAAACATCCCAAGAGTTAAAATAAAAGAAAATTAAGAAGCCACAAAAACCATAATAATTAAAAGAGAACGAACAAACACACATCAATTAGAGAAGTTGCTGGAAAAACAAAACCAGAGTTAAAGGCAACGAAGAGTGCAAGAAAAAGAAAAAACAACGATAAATTGTCAAAGCATTTAAAGCATTTAATGTACCATCATGATCTCGTATGTGCAAGTAAAATTCTTTCCTATTGCAGATAAAAAGAAAAGACTCAATTGAAAAAAACAAAGAAAAAACAATGTAAATTTTCAAAGCATTTAATATACAAATATGATAATGTCGTTTTTGTAATTCAAATATTTTCCAAGCTATAGTTCTTTATTCTATGAGAAAGTACAGGGCAGTCCCTACACGTTAACAAACAAAGAAAATTGTTTTGTGGGGGAAAGCACAGTGATTTGCCACGTGTATAAAGAAGTTTCAGGTAAGTCGTTGAGATTCTTACGTGTAACCTTTTTGTTTGGCTTGTTTTTTTCCAACAAATCTAAAAATATGTTCTTATACGCTGAGCCAATTTCAAGCTATTTAGATCGATTACTTACAACCCTATCAATTAAGATCAAAATTGACCAAAACTTAAAAACTAGGGTAAGATTGTCGGTTTTATACAAATATAGGGACCAAATAAAAAAGGCGTCATCTAAAACAAAACGGTCCAATTTTTCAATCTCCCTGCTTCTCCAAAGTCGATGCCCAAAACCCTAACTAGAAATCACAGTTCCATTTCCAGCTGAAGAATCAAATGGCAACTTCACTAATAACCAAAACCCTAAACTCAATCAAAAACCCTAAACTCTTGAGACCACTTACCCGCCAATTCACCTCCATCGCCACCGTCCAATCCGAAAACCCTTCTTCCTCTTTCACTTTCGCTGACTCCGACAGCAATAGCAGTAGCAGTTGTAATGACAGCAATATATACATGAGGAAGGGACCTCCAAATTGTAATGTGAAAGGCGAAAAGGATTCATCTTCGGTGACAATGCCGATGTCATCTATGACAGGGTCAATTGTGGGCAAGAGGTTTTATAAGCAAGTGACAACAAGAGAAGCCGATGATGGGAATGGATGGAATGTGATGCTTGATTATAGAACTCTTAAAACTCCTTCTAAAAGGCCTCTCAAGTTGCCCACTCTAGCTCTTGCTAAGGCTATTGCTGCTGAATGGGATTATCAGGTTTGCTTTATTTCAATTGAGTGTTGTTGGATTTGTAAGAGCTGAATTGGGTTTCTTTTTTCTTTCTTGACTTGTGTATTATAGTAGTTCAAAAGGGCTTCTTTTTATTGCTTCGATTTGGAGTCCTGATATTCATTTTCAATTGGGTTTTTAGCAAGATTCAATTTCCAGCCTTTGATTTTTGGGGTTTATTCAATCTTATTGAATTGTTTTTGGATATGAAATATGCTCCTTTTATTTGGGATTCTGCTGTCTCGTTTGGCAGCAAAAGTCAAATGGAAACGATTCAAAAGTTGCATTTCTTTTCCCTCTTTGATTTTGTGATGTGTGAATGATTGGATGGAGTAATGAAATGTTACTTGTTGTAGCAAACAGATGGGATCAGGCCTTTTACAATGCCTCTCATGAAACTTGCATGCACTGCATTGGACAGAGTCCCACTCACCCGGCCGAAGATTATTGAACACTTGATGAAGAAATTTAGTCAGGATTTAGTATTCTGTCGTGCTCCTGAGGATAATGTTCTCACTAGTGGTGTCTATGGTATGTTATTCATCCACAAGTCTGATGCTATATTCAGTTTTGATTCATCATTTGATTGTTTGTGCTTTTTCTTTGAATTAGTCTCTTCAATTTCCTGTAGGTGACATGTTCTTTCATGAAATGTAAGTTTTTTTTTTTTTTAGAGCTCCATCTCTTTTGTCTTATGTTTTCTTCTTCAATTGAATGTAAGTAGATATTTCACCATCACAGGGCAACTTAACGGTTTCATTATTGTTGTAATTCTTTATGGATAGAGTTGTTGTCTGTGCTTCTATTTAGTACTTTCTGTGAATGTTTAATAACCTGCTCCATTTTGTTCAACATCAATAGCATGGATGTATATCTTAGTTTGTTTCAAAACATCAAAATGAAAATTCTACTGTTCTTTTGCTGTTTCCAGTACTGTCTAGGAAGATATTTTTGCTGAAGTTTCTCAAGAAAATACATCCTAAAATTAATTTTAATGTGTTCAGTGAAATGCTTATGAATCATGGAGCTTTCATTTTTGGCATAAAGCGCAACTATCTGTGATCCAGAAAGTACTTTTAGAGTTGAATTGGTGCAATCGTCATCCTATTTCTGCTCCACCTAATGCATTCTTGACTAATTGTAAACAGTAGTCTTATGCATGGATATTTGTTTAATCTAAATAACACTAAATATCTGTAACAACTTGCTTTTCTGTTCTTTTTTTCTTTGTCAGAACGGCAGGTGGAGAAATTTGATCCCTTAATTGGTTGGATAAAATCAGAATTTGGCTTCAAGCCTGTTGTGCACTCGTGTCTTTTTGGTGGCAAGCAGGAGGAAGGTCTAGTGAAAGCAATAGAAAACCTTCTAAAACAAACCGATGATTGTCAATTGGCGGTTATTGATGCAATTGCATCTGCAGCACACTCTTTAATAATTGCTGTTGGAATTGTTAAGGGGAAATTGGATATTGAGGAAGCTATTGAGCTTATCAGACTTGAAGAAGATTTTCAGGTTCTCGTTCTTTATCTCTCCTCTTCACCCTCCCCTCTTTTCTCACACAGAGAAAAACACTTGAGAAACTTTATGGATTTCTCCCTGTTTTTTGCTTTGCAGGTTGACACATGGGGTTTGGTTGAAGGTGGTCATGACATTGATATTGCTGATCTAAGGGTACAAATCTCCTCTGCTGCTGTTTTCCTGGGCCTTTCCAGGAAATGACCTCTGTACACTGTTGATATTTTACAACTCAATTGTTTGTTTCAGTGCTACTACTTTTATCTTTAGCTGTAGATCTCAAAGATCTACATTTAACTCTCAAGGTTTTGTAAGAACTTTTGTTGTGATTTTGCTGAGATGTAGTTGATGCAATAATTGTGTCGTTTGCTTGTGCAATCAAGAGAACTGATGATGCTAATAGTCTAATACTACTATTTATCATGGTCAACAAGAATGAAGTTTTGCTTATACAATCACTACTATTCTGCCTTCTTCAGTAGCCATTGACTTATGCAATTTATCATATGCTTTCCATAGTTGACAATATTAGCAGCAGATCTGTGAAAGGCCTCACGGAGTCATGGTTTTGGTTCTGTTGTGAGAACCAGAAAGTTGACTTTAGAGTTCAAGTGCTTTTAAATGTAATCGCTGGCAATTCCCTTTGTATCTGTTCCTGGCATTCAACGTATTCATGTGATTCTCTGTGCTCTATCCAGCTGCTTCCCTGTTTGATGTGTGGTTTTTGATGGTTGAAATATTTGAACAGGACATGTTCCACCGTTAATAGTAGAGATACAAGGTACAAACACGCTGTGAAAACTGTGAAGTTAATTTACTGTAAGTTGAAGCCGAAGGAACCACCACGCCGGTATCTTTTCCTATGTAAATATAAATAAAATCTGGTAGAAATAGAGGGCAGGGTAAAGCCACTTCTGTTTAATTTTACAAGTGTAATTTTAACAAGCAACAAAACAATCCTCATGAATGGAATAATTTAACATTTATACCGCCATTAATTAATGTTATTAAACCTATTCTAAACTAACATGTTATCCAGGTGATTCTCTGATCTAAACTCTTGTCGAATCCGGGTTTTATATAAAATTAGATAAAATTCCTAGTGATTTTTCAATCTAAAATCTAGCCTGATCTGGATTTTATATAGAATTAGATAAAAATTAATCCATGAAACTCGGTCATCCTGTGACATCCCACCACCCCATTCAACTTCACAATAAGCTGGGTTATAAACAAGGACCAGTCCTGGAACTATGTTCATTAATGCCTACTTTATAAAATGACGATTACTTTTCAGCGTTCCTTTCCTCCATATTCATGGCTCCTTTCCTTTTATATATATATAACGAAGTGGAGAAATCAATTCACCATGTTTGAGCTGAATACTGGAGCCAGAATTCTTTCAGTAGGGTTAGGCACATGGAAGGCTGCTGACGTACACGGAGAACGATAACAAAAAAGACAGACTTGAAATTATAATTTTCATATGGTCTGGTTTTATTACTCCCTGAATAGGCCGCAAGCTTAACTTCACAAGCTAAAATAATCAGAGTACTGAATAGAAAAGGAAACCCAATATAAAATTTGAATTATGCTAAAAATAAAAGGAAAAAATGATTTAAATATCATTTAGATTAGGACTGGTGACATCTATTGAAGTTGTTCTTGGAGGGTAGGGTCTTTCCTTTTCTTTCTTTCCTTTTTTATGGCAATCAATTCCACTTTTGTCTATTAATCTTTTCTTTTTATGCTGTTAATTAGGCTGTAAGATCCTCTTCCAGATTAACAAAATATTAAAGTTAAATAAAACTAGAACTAATTAACAAATTCCAAGCTTCACAAGCAGATTTCTCAGCATCAGTGCTAGCTTCTAATATTGTATTGCAAGGTTCTAACCGAGTTCAACGTCGAGTGAATAATTAAGAAAACACTAGTTCGAATGAGCATAAAATCCATATTGGTAAAAGATCTTTCCCTCCATTCATGGTAAATGAAGGCACACCATGACAGCTTGAGGATAGTAGAGGTAAGATTTCTCATTTGCACGCTCTACTATGGCTAGTCTTAATCTCCTTGGAAGCATAAGATTTGCATTTGTACAACTGTTTAAACAAAAAAATCCTGACAGGGTATGGCTTTCTGCTTCAATTCCTGGGGCAACAGCAACACATATCTTCGAGCAGGCAAGAATCTCATTAAGGGTCTTCTTGGCAGCATTGCACACACAGAGGCGGCTGTTTCTTGATGTCACAATTGCAACAAGCAGTATCACAGTCATTGTTACATCCTGCAGAAGAATCAAGTCCATTATTAGTAGCCTGTTTCGAACCTTAGAAATTCACAACATTTCTTAACGTTTACATCTTGTTAGTTCGTTAAGAAGAACATCCAAGATCTACGTCTTATTTCTGTCAATTAAAGCAAACATCTTTCCATTTTTACATGATTCACATGCCAGCTCTTACCTGTTGGACTCGAGTCGGAGTGTTTCAGGGAGAGTAGAAAGAAGGACCTTAAATTAAGACATTAATTACCTGCTACAGTTACAAACTGTGGTGTTGGCGGCCCAAGGTCGACAGAGCTGAGGAGAAGCGAGATGCGAGAGCTTGCTTGGACAAAATCTGAACTCGGAACCATTATGAAGACTAATATTCAAGTTATTCCCAAGAACTTCATTGAAGCACTAATGATCCGCAGAAGATTAGCTGCTTAGTAGATGAAGTTCTCTGATTTACAAGGTTTATATAGGCCTATGATCTGCAGTTCAAGTTGAGGCATGAGAGACCTAACCTATTATAATATGACTTGGAAGCTATGAATATTTCTTGAATACAAGTGTTTCCGAATATATGAACAGATCACTCCATAACTGTGTTGAGTCCAAAGCTATATTTTGTTCTGCGTCTGCATCTATATTTCCTTTCCAGTGATAGAAAATGAATCATGACAATCGTGCGTGACTAGCAGACTTTTTTATGTATCATTATTATCTTAATAAAGAAAAAACCATTAGAGGACCTGTCAATCTTTCTCTTGTTAAAATGTTGTCATGCCACCTAATCGTTGGCATCATGTTTTTCATGGATGTGGTTCTCTCCCTGCCACGTTTCCCCAATGTCCGACACCATTTGTACATGTTGAGAGAACATAGAAGCGTCTGCAGGAAAATTCATGATGCTAGGAAGTTTCCGTTCAGAAATTGGACATCTAGCACCTATCAGGTGTCCATCCAAGTAAAAAAGCAAGTATGAGCTCTATAATTAAAATTATAATTATCTGAGGTTTTTTAGGGTAATTCACTGTTATTTGTTTAAACCACTTGATAATAAAATTTTTTATTATTATTAAGAGTGTACATATTTTTTTTTTTTAAGAGTGTATATACTATTTCGGTTTTTTTTCTTTGTTTTTTTTACTCTAAATAAATTTATCATATTCATTTACTTTAAATATTATCATAAATTTTTATTTGAATTTTAATTTTGTTTTCTAATTATTATGTATATGACATGAAAATAATGATGATGATAATAAGTTATTCATGAAAATTCAATTTACATCATTTTTATTTTTAAAATTTCTAAATAAATTTTGAATATGATTTTATTATATTTATGATTTTTTTAACTTTCAATCACATATAAAATATGAACATATCATTTTGATATTTTTTTTAGTTAACTTATTATAAAAATTACAAAATGATTTTTTAAAAGAAAAAAAAATCCCAATTAAAAACCTTGTGTTTGACGTTAATAAGAAAAGTTATTATGATGAGAAAAATTTATAACGACTGTATTTTTAGATTTAATAATAATATTAAAAAATTTCTAAGATGTAAATTTTTTTTGGTCCTTTCCTGTGTAGCACAGGCATAAAAACTAGTTATTACCTAATAGATTTAGAGCTTTTTATGGTGTTTTACTGTTCATAAACATTGAACTACCATTTTCTCATTTTTAAGAATTTTTTTTCTTTTAATTAAATCCTTTTACAGGCTAATCAAATGAAATTAGGTTTAAAATTATTGTAAATATAATAAATAAAAAAATAAAACAAGGTCAGACGCTACTAGTGGGCCAGGCGCTAGGCATAATCCTTTCCTATCTGTTTTTTCTTTTGAATTTTAATAATTGTTTTTAATTATTATCTATATGATATGAAAATAACAATACCATTAATAATGAAAATTTATTCAAATTTTTAAATTTTATTCTTAAAATTTTTAAATATATTTTGAGCATGATTTTATTATATTTATGAAATTTTTTTAACTTTCATTCCTGCATAAAATATACTTATAGTAGTTAAAAAAATGTCATAACATGTTCAAAATCAATTTAAGAATTTTAAGAATATAAAAAAACAATTTGAATTGATTTTTTATTGTTGTTAGTATTATTATTTTTATATCATATACATAATAATAAAAAAAAATATTAAAATTCAAAAGAAAAAAAAAAAGATAGAAAAGGACATGGCCTAGCGCCTGACATCGTTTCCAATTTATTTCATTTTCGTCCTAAAGATGAAATTCCTACTAATATCATTTATCCTATATATATATATATATATATATAAAGCTTCAAATAAGGATTCGAGCCTTCTACCTTGTAAATTATTTCAAAAAAATATATATATGCTCCCATGAAAACGAGTCTCTTTCCGGATGTCTTCCTTGTATCTATAAGGGTATTTAAATCAACACCAAATTTATTTAAACTTAATTAGTTATAATTAATCATCTTAATCATCAACCATTTCTTACACCAAATTTCATGTTCATGCCACTTTGTTTCCCAATTTCTCAATTATTCATATTATAACGCATCATTATCCAATTTCCATGCTTTCTATTGGAGTTTAATCATACTTCAATTCTTGAATTTATGTTCTCACTACCAAATTAATGACCAATCACGAAATTCATATAACCATGCATATTTACATCCCTAATTTATACAAATTTAATTTAGTTTTCAGGAAAATGATTTTCTTTTATTTTGAACAGAAAACATTTTCCGGAAGTTGTGAAAAATTTAGAAATGTCATATTATTTGCTGATTATATTAAATTTAATCCTCAAACTTTTGACTGTTATATATATTTTATTTTGAATATTTATTTTTCAATTTCATCCCTTAAAATTTCATTTTTATATTAATTTTAGTCCTTATTTTTTTAATTGTTATTTGCTTTTTCTTTATCATTTTTTATTTATCAAATTTGATCCTCATTATTTTGATTGTTACTTATTTTATTTGAAATAATTTATAAAATGTTCATTATTATAATTTTAATTTTTTCATCTTTATTTTTTAGATTTGATCTCTATTATTTTGATTATTATTTATTTTATTTAAGATAATTTATGAAATTATATTTTTTTTCAATTTCATTTTTATTCAAGTTTTTAATTTGTAAAATTTATTCCTTATTATTATAATAAACTTGAAAAAAAATAAAATATTAATAAGTTATTTTCCAAGACATAATCAAATACTGAAAAGTATTATCAAACTTATTTTCCATTACACTAACAAATATCAGAAAATAATTCATTATCTCGGAATTCATTTTTTTTTTTTAAAAAGTGATTATAATTACTTGTTAAAATCTAAAAGCCATCTGTTACACAGAGCTTAACAAAATTGAAATCCATAGCCCCATACATAAAAACCAAGACGTTCTAAAGACATTTATTTTAAGAGACAGACAACACGCTTCATTCCACAGTATAAACGCAAAAAATGAACAATACAATTAGTGCATATCTTTATTAATCAAAACACAATGTTTATCGGTCCCTAGAAGAATATTTCAGAATAACTTGGTCAGATGCGCACATCCTCAAAGCTTCTTCTATCAGGACACTTATGCACCACCTCCTAGCTCCGTTCAAGCTTCTTGATATTTTGGATCTGCTTCCCAGGGTTCAATCCCTTGGGGCAGGCACGGGCACAATTCAATATGGTATGGCAACGATAGAGCTTAAACTCATCATTGACTGCATCCAGGCGCTCCTTGGTATATTCATCACGGCTATCCATGATCCACCTGCATGTACCAGCAGAATTACAGCAGAAGTCAGCACTTTCCTACTGTCTCGGTATAAGATAGTTTTCCTTGTAAGCATGCCCCGTTAAGTTGCATCCACACTTAAATAGCACAGTTCACAATCAGTGGAACAGATAGTGACGAGTTCATTTATTTCAGATTTTGGTGATCAAGAATAAGTTTGAATGAAGTCAACAGACATCACTCACAGTTAGAACATAGTCACAAATCACACTTACAGTTAAGAACAGAAGTAAGAATTTTAATCGAGCCTACTAGTTACTAGCATGTTAGCAAACAATATATTTGAAGCAGGCATAGGGCATCAGCTCATGATTACCAGCCAGTCAGTCAGCATGACACCAGTTTCTACTAGTGTTCTCCAAGAATTAAGTTTTCATATTATGTTCTTACAAATATATTCCATCTTTGACCGACTCAAGTTCATACAAGGGTTTAGATGGTCTTTATTATAGAGGAGCCATTTCAAGTTTCCTTTCTAATGCTAAACTTATTTGTTGCACATCAACACTTGAAGATAGCATTTACACAACCACCTATTCCTTTGAAGAATGAGAATAAAGAAACATCAAGGGTAACAAATAAAGACGTTCAGCAACAATAAAGAAATGACTCATGATTGGAGGTTTTCCAAGCATAGAACAGAATCTATGAATGCAACTATTGTCGTGCAGAGACTGGATACACAATGACATAAAATCGATCATAATGAGTGTTGTGTCAAGTTAAGAAAAAAATCTATTAGAGAAATTGTTTCTAAAGCAAATAGAGAGGCAAACAAAAAGCAGGCATGTAAGAAATTCTATAACACAACCCTCCATTCCAGGTTGTAGCATGGTAAAATTATGCATGCTCGACAAAATAATTCATAAAGAAGAATTTCTCATTCTCTAGAAAAAACAAACCAAATCTTGAATAAAACTAAATGCATGCATCCATAATTAAATCCATATTGATAGCTGCAGAATCTCCATCTTCAAACACCTTGATATCTCAATTACTAAAAATCCATCCTTAAATTCTGAAGGAACTCAACCAAATTTCCGCACTTTAAATCATCAAAGATAAAGCTTTATTAATTCCCATTTCTTGCTAAAAAACAAGAAGCAATATACTTGCTAATCCACCACGAACTTCTCACCGTTCCCTCATTACTCCAAAACAGTTCCATTTACCATTTAAATGAGCATCCCTCAATTTAACAAAACACTCATCCCCAAAATCTAAATCCTATTCCTTAATATACGAAACCAATAACTTAAAACAAATAAATAAATAAGTAAATTCTAAAGTGAACACAAATGCTAATCCACAAAAATCAACCACTAAAAAAAAAAAAAAGATAGCTAAGATAGCTAAGAGCAAATAACACCCAAAAAAGACTGAATCCGAAACACAACACAAAAAAGTGATTACCAATCACAATTCAATTGGAAAAAGAAAATTCAGATTTAAGAGTGTCCATAATGCAAACAAATCAAAGTCACCGGAAAAAAACACATAAACCCAACAAAATAATAAAGAAAACACATATAAAAGCACAAACAAAGAAAAAGGAACCGATAAAATCAAAGGAAAAAAAGAGAAATTACCTATTAGCATGAAGCAAAGCAGCAGGGCCCAAATAAGACTCAGGATTCCACCAATAGCTAGGGCAAGAAGTACTACAACAAGCACACAAAATACACTCGTACATCCCATCAAGCTTAGCCCTATCTTTCTTAGTCTGCAGAATCTCCTTCCCTTTAACAGGTGGTGGATTCTTCCTCTTCAACCAAGGCTCAATACTCTTATACTGATTATAAAAATTAGTCATGTCCACAACCAGATCTTTGATCACAAACATGTGTGGCAACGGATTGATCATACTAGGCGGTCCAGATTTATCAATCTTTGTCAAGCAAGCAAGCCCATTACACCCATCCATATTCATTGCACAGGACCCACAAATTCCTTCACGACATGACCGACGAAATGTCAGCGTTGGGTCGATCTCGTTTTTTATCTTGATCAAAGCATCTAGCACCATCGGACCGCACTTGTTCAGGTCTATTTCGTAGTTTTGGAGCTCTGGTTTGGTTGGGTTGTCTGGGTTCCATCGGTAGATTTGGAATGTTTTCAGATGTTGTGGTTGAGTAGGGTTTGTTGGCTGCTCAACTGGTTTGGATTCTGCCACCGCCGCCGCCGCCGTGGCTTGGAGGCGAGATGGTATAAATCTTGAGGTTAATGATGAGATCTTAGCCGTTGAAATGGCTCCTCTCTTGAGCAACCCAGTCGCCATTTTTGCTCTTTTTTTTCCTGCTGCGAGATTGTTACCGGGCAAATGAAACAATTGCTTGCCTATCGGATGGGAATATATTAGAGAAGGGTAGTTTAGGGATTGAGAAAGTGGGAGATTAGAAGACGATGTTAAGAATAATTTTACTTAGTAAACACTTCATATCAGCCATCAAATTATATATATTTCCTCGATTAAGTCCTTCATAAACCGTCTTGCCATCCTTATACCCTTATGAGTCGGATCCTTTTGCAAAGTAATTGAAGACGATGTTAAGAATATATTAAGTTGTTGTTTGAAACCTCAAAAAAATTAGGATTAATTAGGAAATTACATAGAGTGACAAATGCATTGTTTTTAAAGTTGTCTTGTCTTAATTACTTACTTGAAGAGAAGGGAGATTAAGGAGATGGTGCATGAAGATGAGGGACACAATTGATATAAGTCATGAGTTTGGGGACTTAATTGAGAAACTATATATGGTGGGGACTAATCTGAGGCCTACCTTTTTCCTTAATCTGGTGTCGTGGATTAGCTGGACTGTTCAACTAAGGTGATGATGTGGCGAGTTATGAGCCGGTGATTAGTGGCCAGTTATGGGCCGGTGATTAATGGCGTGACGTGGTTTTGCTGCGGAGCAGTCATTTGGTTATGTGCCTAAAAAAGGGAATGGAGAAGCCAAATTTGCTTTGCTTATATGATTTGCTGAGGCGTGTGCTCACCATAATGCTTCCACCTGTAATAGCAATTTGCAACCGCAGGAGCACCAGGGTTTCTACCTCAGCGGCAGAGCCAAGGTTTATTGCCTATGTCATCTGGGTTCGAGCTCTAGCATGCAAACCTGTTATTCCTATAGTGTCTTACATGCCTACTAGACTTGCAGGGTGTTCAATGGGTCCGGGAATTAGTTATGGTACGCGTAAGCTGGCCCGGACACCCCGGGTTACCAAAAAAAAAAAAAAATTCACAACCGCAGGAGCACCAGGGCTTGTAGCCCAGTGGCAGAGGCAAGGTTTCCTTGCCTTTGTCACCTGGGTTCGAGCCCTAGGGTGCACGTCTGTCACTCCCGCGGTGTCTTACATGCCTACTAGGCTTGCAGGGTGTTCAGTGGGTCTGGGGATTAGTTGTGGTGCGCGTAAACTGGCCTGGAAATCCCGGATTAAAAAAAAAAAAAAATTTGCAACCGCAGGAGAGGGGCTCAAATAATTTTGCAATTTCAACGCTAAAGATAAAGTGCATGAGTGTTATAGTAGTAGCTTCAGTCCAAGAGGCAAAACCAAATCATTACTGAAAACAGATTTTTTTTTTTCTCGGCTCAATTTTATATATGTAAGCCTATAATTTTATTTTTTTTTGAAAATTAACATAATTAAAAAAAATTAAGAGTAAATAACATATTTTTAAATTTTTTTTAAAAATAACCACTATTCTAAATCGCGGTTGTTAAGGAACCGTTATTCAGAATAACAATTATTTAATAACTACGATTCAAAATAACAGTTTTTATAACAAAACCATGATTTACGTTGTATATAAAAGCATAACTCTTTTCCTCCATTGTTCTGAATCGCGGTTGTTAAGGAATTGTTATTCAGAATAATAATTATTTAACAATTACGATTCAAAATAACAGTTTCATAACAAAACTGTGATTTACGATGTATATAAAAACATAACTTTTTTCCTCCATTATTCTGAATCGCGGTTGTTAAGGAACCGTTATTCGGAATAACAATTATTTAACAACTACGATTCAAAATAATAGTATCATAACAAAACCGCAATTTAAAATGTATATAAAAGCATAACTCTTTTCCTCCATTGTCATTGCTCCCCAGAAAAAAAAAATAGTGTAAGTTTCTTCGTGCGAGGAGATAGAATATAAGCCATATTAACAATTGATTCAGAATGCTGTAAGTATTTATTATTTTTTATAGGCTTTGACAAAATCATTGTATTTTATTTATGGATCAATAATTTATATTTGTTTTATATTAAGTTGGACAATTACTACATGATGAACGACGTGTTGTGACTAATCTTTGTGATCTTTTTTATGATAATGGACTTGCTCGTTATTATACATCTTTATGGCTCAAAATATGTCGTACTACACTTAACATGTTAGGAGAGACATTGAGCCTAGATGATGTTGTCTCGGGGAGGACGAGACTACACAGATAAGTAGAAGTCATGCTATTGATGAAACTGATCCATTCACCCATCATCGCATAAGACATAAATAGGCTCAAATGTATTATTATGTTGTGTTATTTTTCTAGTTAAGATTTATTTTTATTATTACTAGTTTTGTAATATTATCTTTGCTAATTGTCATGTTCATTTTAAAGTTGTCTTATATATTATGCATTTTCATACTTGGTTTATATAACCATGATTTAATATCGTAAAAAAATAGATAAATATGTGAACAAATTGTTTAAAATTTCAAATCATTCATTAACACCTTAAAAGATGCAAAAATAAAAACAATATTTAAAAAACACACGTATTAATTTGAGATTATAATTAACAAATAAAAATGATATTAAAATATCATACTTTGAATTATGGGTTTGAGGTTTGATAATTTAAAGGTCTTGTTTGGTATTTTGTTGAAAATGAGTATGGGGCACAACTGCTATTCTCGGTAACAATTGCTGAGCGGTTCTAAACGATCACTAATGATAATAGCGGTTGTTTAATAAAACACTAATGAGAATAATGGTTGTTTATAACCGCTATTACCTTTAGCAGTTGTTAATAAAAACCGCATTTCTCAATAACGGTGGGGTCAGAACCATACTATTTTCCAAATACTTTTCTTTCCTATGTTATTTTTCAAAAACTTCTATCAAACTATACTAGTTTGATAAAATACCCTAAGTCTACTATCATTTCTATGTTGATAACTAACATATAAAAGTTCATTATATACACAACTGAAAAAGATTTTATTTTTCTAATGTAGAATAGAAGCGCGTTAATATATATATATATTATATTCCCAAGAAGAATGTTGTGTGTTTTTTTTTAATATGGGATAAGAAATCTTTTTGGTTTAAATACAACTTTAGATAATATCTTTCTAATATGAAATAGAAAATCTTTAGAAATAATTTTTTAAATTTCATTATTCACAGCATAAATGGATTGTTTCTTAACTTGTTTTATGTGAGGTATTAAAACCTCAAACATCTTATTTTTTAATTTTTTCGGGTTGACCCGAATCGACCTGTTTGAACCGAGACCCAGCTCCTTGGTTGGGTCAATTCTAGACCAGATTTAATAACTATAATTTTAATCTACGTTATTTTTTTTTATTTTTTCAGTTGATATCACTAACTTCATTGAAAAATAAAAATATCAGATATAATAAAAATATTTATGACAATAATTAGGTAGATTTAAATAGGTATACTCATTTAAATTTTGTAGACATATATGATAATAATTTTGGACTCCATTATAAAAAAATATTCACAAATCCTATCATTATATAAAAAGAAAAAGAACAATTCTTAATATATTAAATTAAATAATTCCTCTAAAACATATACATATATGTCTACAAAATTCTTAACCACCATGTCAATTTCTCCTTTTGACTTAAGTTTATATATATATATATGGCAAAAAACTGAACCTACGCGGTTTGTGAGGTGTAATTATAAATGATGAATTAGGTAGCTCAACAGGCAACAATGGGCTATTACTAATATCCGTTCATGTCTATCAAAATCTGCCTTAATACTCGCTATATCTCCTCCTCTTCCTCACACCGCATCTTTCTCTCTTTCTCATTTTTGGCTTTTCCTTATCCTTTTTCCCTTTCTCTCTTTCTCTTTGATTCCTGAAATATTTATGCTCTTTTCTTGGACCAATTGCCATTAGATTTTGATGTCGTCGGTAAGATTAATCCCATCTCTGCTTTACTTTTACTCCGTTCCAATTAATGTTTTCTTGTTCTTGTTTTTTTTCTTACAAATTTGTTTGGATTTGTCAATGCTTTGTTTTGTAATTCATGTTATTCTTTTGTATGAATTATGTGCTATCTAAATCTCTTTTTTAATTTCCTATATATTTCTTTCTTATTGTTACAAATTTATCTGCCAAAGCTCAGGCTAGTTTTAATTTCTGGTAGCTGAGTATTCATCAATTGTTTGATAAACCATATATTTATATATATATACACAATTCAAATCATGAATATCCATCCAAATTTAAACTTTCTAGGCATTTAAACATGTACCAGTTAATCTAGTTCCTATGCATGGTGATAAAAATTTTGCTGTTAAGAAAATGGTGGTGAAGAAAATTTGTGGTTATCACTGCATGCAATAGGCTGTGGCAAAAACAGCAAGCCTTGGCAAGCTCGAAAAGCAAATTTGACGTTAAACCATGCATGCTTATGTCTTACATTATTTTTTGTAAGCAGCAAGACCAGGGAAGGCCACTGCCAAAGTTTGGTGAGTGGGATGTGAACAATCCTGCGTCTGCAGAAGGATTTACTGTCATCTTTAGCAAAGCCAGGGATGAAAAGAAATCGGGTGCTGCAGCTGGGGCTGGTGCTGCTTCGCAAAGGAAAACTAATTCATCTCAAGCAAATAGTCAGTATCCCCCACCGGTATGTAACCCCGTAATCTGCCATCACAGAATTTCAATCAATATTATAGACACACACGCACGCATATTTCTTAACTTTTTCATGCTCTACGATTTCTGGTAGCAGAAGAAAAGGTTTTGCTGTTTCTGAGACCAATGGTGGCTTTGGGGGGTAATCAGGTCGTGCAATTTGATCATCGTGCTATGGAAGTTCTTCTAAGTTTGCATTTCAGGTTGATTGTGGGGAATGAGTGCCTGCTGTTCCCTTTCTCTCCACTGCTGCCCCTTGCTCACTTATGTACGTATTTTAGGAGAAAACATTGATGATAAACACAACGACTTCAGCTGTAGTTTCTTATTTTCATCTATTTCCATACAACTGTTGCTGATGAATCAGCCATCTGTCAACCTTAAAGACTGAGTTTCACTAATGTGGGAGATTCATAGAAAAGTATTCTATATATATATATAGATGGCTTCTCATTCTCAGTTAAATAATTCTGTATGAGCGCTTAATTTCGAAACTCTTAGGAGCAGGCACTCTTTTGATGTTGATCTCCGGTCCAACAGGATTTTCATGCCTTGATACTCAAAGGAAAAAAAATATAATGCTGCTGCCTGTTGAACAAGAATGGATAGAGTAGTAACATGTGTCTAACAAAGAAACTCACTTTTCCTGTCAAGCAAATCTTATAACAGCATTCGTGATGCGCTATGCTCCTGGTAAATTTTTTAAAATAGAAATGTGGACTGCACAGAATCATGGGAAGCCTACCTAGTTTAGCTGCCAACCAGGTAATTATCAGTCAGATTATCAACTTCTTAACCATTCAAACAAAAACAAAAAAAGGAGGAAAGAAATAAAGACTAATAATCATAGGACTAGATATACTATGAACTAAAAGAACAAAACCATCCACATTTGCTAGGAAAGGTCCATCTGATGCACAAAAAGCCTCTGCAGACCTTAATAGAAAAGGTTAAAAACATGTTTCTTAGCAAGGAATGAAGCTGATATCTTGACCAGAACCCGGAATTCCAGTCTAATTGCTGGAGTAGACAATACCATTTCAACGGTCAGCCAAGCTATTCCCACCAGACTAATTTGCTGGCTGATGAAGGCTCTGGAAAAGTGATTTGTATTTGCAATTCCCAGTAATCGTGAAATAACTGTACTCTGGTTGGCCCGGTCGATGAGGGAATTCTTCACATTGAATCTGTTCTAGATTGTCTGCAGAGACATGTGCTGTCTTCATCTAATTTTTCCCCAAAGGAAGACATGTTAGGATGCGTAGTCTTTTCCTGTGGATAAGTGTTCATATGCAGAAGATCAAACAGATCAAAAGAAGCTACAATGAGGGACAACTAGAAATAAGGAAAGAAGTTAAGAACAATGGCAGGTCAGGTAAATTATAAGGACACCAAAAGTGAAACAAATACTTCTTTCTTCGGAGAGAAATAAAGAGACAATCACATCAGGAAGAATGTTATCTGGCAAGCTCCTATAAATCTAATCAAACACCATTTTAAAAGAATTAGAGCAAATGAGGAAATCGTTAAACTAAAGTACTGTATGCAGAATAAATTTAAGTGATCAAGAGAGAGTCTCCACGATGTTACCAACTGTACTGGCACATCGCAAGGATTAAGCTCTAGCAGTGATAATCTCAGACTTTCCATGGAATGATTGCATCAACAAGATTTTCGCAACCTGTACGTCCAAAATACATTTAAATAGTATTATTTTTTTATTTTTTAAAATTTATTTTTAAAATCACCGCGTAAAAACAATTAAAAAATATAAATATTAATTTAATACAAAAACAAAATATATTTTTTTGACAAAAATATTTTTTTGAAGGTAAAAACAAACCCACTCTAATCTATATATCATAACCAATTATTCAAGAGCATACAATTAAATGAGTATATGATCACACAAGTATGTGAAACCCCACAAAGCAAAGGCTGTAAAATCTTAAAATTTAGGGCGAAAAAAAGCCATGTCTGAAATTATCCAAAGAGAGATGGTTTTCACAGTTGCATCTGGCCAAAGCATATATTTCTCATATTAAAAATCAAATACATAGTATATTTTACGAACAGAGCATATCAAAACCATCCCATATTGACTGATTGCTTTAAGGGAGTAGATTGTCCATCCTTACGCTCATCATTTTATTCTCCTTTAGCCAACATTATAGACAAAAATCTAACCATCTAGGAAATTAAAATGGCAAAAGCAATGTAGAAGGAAAAGAAATCAAAAAGAGAAACCTTTATAGTTTTAAAACCTGACCTGACTAGACTAGTCAACCCGGGACTTGATCTGTATCTAGACCCTGAAAAAAAATTAGAATTTTTTTTAAATATTTTAGTCAAACTCTAATAGATGATCATAAACTGGTTATCATATCCATTTTTCTTGGATTTTTAAAACATGAAAAAGATGCAATTTTTATGAAAATATACTTGAAAACACTTTAAGATTTGAGCGTATGCATGAAAACAAGATATTATTTTTGTTTTTTTAAATTAATTTTAAAGATTTGTTTTGAAAAATTTTTGAAGTTTTTTTTTTAATATTTTGATGAAAGCCAGCTATTTTAATACCGGGTCAGTATCTTATAGTGTAAGTATACAAACCTAATATTATACAAAATTAATAGAAAAATATGCGAGAAAATCATATTTTTTTTGAAAATATTTTTGAAATTTTTTAATATTATAACATATAATTAAATATTATCAATACATGTGGGCTGGGCCGACCCTACTGCCTGAGTTGAGATGATCTCAGCCTAGTGGATTCTGGGCTGATATTGGCCCAGAAAAGAGCTGAGGCCGGGCTCAAATTACCTGGGTCGCACCTCGGCCCTGAAGGAGACCTTGGGGTGAAGGAGAGCTGGGGCCGAGACCGGATTCATTGGAAGTGGGCCGCGTCTCGGCCCTTAAGGTAACTGGAGCTGAGACCGGACGGTCCCGACCCATTGAAGTGCAAAGTCGGGGTAAAATTAGGTTAAAATCGGGTAAAATCACGAGTTTAGACCCGTTTTTACGATTTCAACAGGAAAAAAAACATATAATGCTGTATTCCAGGCTTCTACCCTCCACATTAGCATTAGCTGCACAATACACACCAATACAACATTTACCCTAATCTTTTTCTCTCAGTCTCAGGCTCAGGCTCTCAGCCATTAATGATTCAACAATTAACCAGCCACCGTGAGATCGACAGCTTCCTCTTCATCAACAGCACTATCCTTTTTTTCCCGTCATCAACACTTCAACAGCTCTTCAGTCTTCACTCTTCATCAACAACGCTTTTTTTTTCCCCCATCATCAACGGCATCCTTTTCAGTCTTCACTGAATCAGTATTCATCAACAGGTAATACTTAATTGCTTATATTGAATTTTTCTTGCTAAAAAGGGATTTTTACCGGTTGTTCTTTGTCCCATTCCTTGCTTTCTCCTTCTTTTGTCTCCTTACTTGAGCGTGTGACACAGAGATGGTCACCAATCATCATAGACAATTACTTTTAATTGCTTGAGTTTGATCCTTTGTTGAGTTCGTTCCAGTAATTCTACTTCTTTGCTAGTCTTTTCCTTTGTTAATCGTTCCAGTAAAAAACTGGGTTGATTTAAATCAATTAAAATTTCAAAAGTTGATAGAGTTGCTATAGATCTGTGAAGATGTTCTTGGTTTAGGCTATTTGGAAACTTGCTGGTGATTTTTTAGGAGAAGGTGTTACTCAATTTATAGACCGTGGAATGTAAATTGTGAGAGAACAGAGAGTGTAAAAACAGAGAAGCAATGTAATTTTTCCTATTTCAAATCATCAAGCAAAACTTAAATTTGCCGAAGACAATAAATTTACCAAACTGAACAACTGGAAAAAGCTCATCTTGCTCGAAGGGTGTTACTGTCGGAATCTTGACTCTGTCGTGATTGCATGGGCGATGGTGAGTGAGGAACAATGGAGTCTATAGTTTTCATGCGAGTAATAGGTTAGACAAGAGGGTGTAAATTTTGGGGAAAAAGTTTGTTTTATCCTAACTTAATGGGACAATTCAATTTGAACAATCTTTGCAAAAAGTAAATGCCATTTTTTAAATCGAAATCTGTAATAACCTTCCTGTCACAATTGAAAGTTCTTAAGCGAATTGAGATGTATAGCATGATTCTCAAGTACGTTTCATAACAATCAATCCCATTTTTGCTTTTCATATGTTGTCTTAAGTATTCCTTTTCTTTTTTCAGTTATGCCTTGGTAAAAAATTTAGAGCTAGAATGAAGAAAATGGAGATTTTTCTTAGTAATCAAACATTTGGATAAGCATTAATGCTAACTTGTACCTGCCACTGCCAGGCTATTTGCCATCAGCCAGCTCTATTTTGTCTAGCTCTGCAGCAGAAGCATTATTAATTATAGCCTTTTTTCCTTAGTTTGATAGTCTCATTTTTTTATATAACGTTGATAATGCCATTGCCAATCATCTTTGATTATTACCTATACAGTCTCCGTGAGCTTTATAAAGAGCATGCAAGAATTTCTTTCTTTCTTTTTTTGGCTAGTTTCCTTGCGACTAGTGTGACAGTGTTTTACAGTAACAAAGCCAATGGTATAATATTTACAGTGTGCTGATAGATATAGTCATAATTTTATTGACTATTTTATGATGTTTCCAAAATAAAATATGTTTATAGAATATCTAAGCTGTGTTTGTATTGATTACAATTTGGTTCTAATAATTATGTCCCCCCCCCCCCCAAAAAAAAAATAAAAAAAAATCACCGATATAATCTGTTATCTTGGGGTTATCGGTTACCATAAAAATGTTTTTATTTAATTGATAGTATAAAATTAGAAAAAAAATACTTGGAAAAAAGTAGAAATTAAAAAAAATGTGATGCATCTATAAAGTATTATTACTATGATATAAAGTGAACAAACCTACCAGCCCGATCAGGCTGGGTTTGATTTATGCCTGATCGGGTTTGGGTTGGGGTCGGGTATAAAATCTAGGATCGGGTTCGGGTTTGGATATTGCAATACCCGACCCATGGATTGCTATCCCTACCCATTTCTCGAACTAAACTGAACAAAAGGGGAGTTCACTTAGAAGTTTAGGGTTTTTCCTTCACTTTAAGAAAGGAAAAACCACTTTATAGGGTTTTAGTTGTCTCTCTCAATCAATTTTGATGCTTTGCAGCTCCTAATTATTCACTGAACTGACTTGAGATGTCGAATCGGCCAGAGCTACTAGCTCCACCTGAGATTTTTTATGATGATTCAGAGGCTCGTAAATACACTTCTTCTTCTCGTATTATCGATATTCAGGTGCTCTTTTTTTTTAATTTTTAAGAAAAATGCTTTAATGCTTATTTAATGGTTTTGTTACCTGATGATGATGTGTGGTTGGTTAATAGGCTAGGCTATCAGAAAGAGCATTGGAGCTTCTTGCTTTGCCTGTTGATGGAATCCCTAGATTACTCCTCGATATCGGTATGTTGCATTTTACATTTCCATCACAATTACATTATGAAGCCACTCTCTCTTCTCCGTTTGTAAATGTGATTAATTTATGGCTTATGATTTGTTTTCCAGTTAGAAAATAGCTACTCCATTGGTTTTGTTAATTTTTTTAGAATTCTGCTCGTGTTGGAATTGAACATTGTGCCTTGACTTTGATAATTCTATGGTGAAAGTAACTAGGAATAAAAAGACCATGGACGAGATAATGAGGATAGAGAGCTAAACACACAAGTCACCGATGCATTGGACAAAAATTTAATCATGCGTTTTTTTTAGTATTGTGTCTCCCCTTTATATTCGAAGCAGCTAATAAGACTTAAAATGGAATTAACTATGGAATTAGAAAATTATTTTGTAGATGTGGTGTTTGTCCTTTTAATATGCATGTGTGGGACATTAGCTATTTATACATCAAACTTTTGTTGTTGCAAACCTTGAATTTCTGATACTTGTTATATTTTTTGTTGTTGTTAATTATTCTGTTTGTGTGTGCAGAATTCAATTCTAAAGTTTTTAAATGCTTACAGTAATTGTTCTGGCATTTTCAGGCTGTGGATCAGGACTTAGTGGGGAGACATTAACTGAAAATGGTCACCAATGGATCGGCTTAGATGTTTCGCAATCAATGCTTAGTATGTCTGCTTGAGTTTGTTCAATTTTGTAATATTTCATCAAAGGTTCATGTTAGGTTACTTTGCATAGAGGAACTTTATCATTTTTCTTTCTTGTTGAATCCAGATATTGCTTTGGAGCGGGAGGTTGAGGGTGATCTTTTACTTGGTGATATGGGTCAGGTATCCAACTAAGATTCAGTTTTAGTTTATATGCTCCACAACACAATAAAAAAAAACAAAAACAAAAGGAGAATCAAGGTTGTGGGGAAAATACAATTTCTTGGCCAATATGACTTTTAAAAATTTTATTTAGCAGGATGATGAGCTAAACATTAATTACTGAAGCAAGGTTATGCAATCTTCTAGTTTATTTCACTTTTGACCAAATATTCTGTGTCATATGACACTTAAGGTTTAATACTTAATGCTCTGTGCAGTTATCATAGGTGAATGTTTGTATTTTTGGAAGCTATTTCAATACAAGTCCTTTTTTCATTGTTATTACGATAGAATATGCAATTAAACTTGAAAAATAGGTTTTCAGTTATTAGTTATTGCTGAAATGCTTTAGCTTATGGTGCAGGGCCTAGCACTTCGACCTGGTATTATTGATGGTGCCATCAGTATTTCAGCTGTTCAGGTTTTACTCTCTTGTATGCTATAGACATCTATGCATGTATGCAAGTTTTTTGTGTTAGAAGAAGTCCAAAAAATTCAGTTTTTTCCTTAATTTATGTGATGCATTATTTTCAATGAACCTCTTTTAATTCTTACTCTGCTTCTTGTAGTTACCTTCTGATGTTCCACCTATTTGAATTATTTCAGTTAAGGCTTGCCTGCGTTTTCCTTGTGTTCTTTGATGAACATGTCTTTTATTAAAGGAAACAAAAATGTCTATTTATGAATTACTTTTTCCCCATCTTGATTATTCTCTCTTTCCACAACCTTCCCAACTTGATTGTGCTCTCTCTTTCCACAACCTTCCCTTTATAAACAGAAGAATGCAGGTTTTCAAAGCAAAAGGTTTAATGGACAATTAAATTTGCATTTTGGCTGTAAGGTCTGAACTTATCTTTCTTCCCTGACCCGACCCATTCATTACTTCAGCTAAGGCCTGACAAAGCTTGCTTACATGTTAGCTTTTCCTTGTACCAAGATCTTTATAGAAACAGTAAATTAAGATAGAGAGGGGACCTTTCTACATGACAGGAAATTTTTAACCAGACGGACAATTAACAATTAATCTTTTTGAAGTTAGATGAGCAAAAAAGAGATTTCAGAGAGGATGCTTTAGAAATGTTATGATATTGAGATTAGGGGTCAATGATTTTCCTCTCAAAATTACTAACCAAATTTGTTTTGCTGTTTTAATTTTAAATGTTCTAATATATAAACCTCGACATCTTTTTCCAATTGCAATGTCAAACTTCACATGGTTGCTTTCCTTGTCTTCTTTTCTTTTCATTCTGGAGCCTGTAACTTGGTCTAAGTGTTGCTTGTTCTTCCTAGCCTCATAAATTTCCCATCTTTTCTTTCATATCCTTTGCAGGGGTTGATTCTTAAATGTTAAGCTGTATAACACTTTAGTGAGTGCTTTTTTCTCACTTTATTCTTTTGATTTGGATCCCAGTGGCTATGCAATGCAGACAAGTCCTCCCATGAACCAAGACTAAGATTGAAGTAAGTTCCTTCCCTTTTCTTTTCTGCTTTAGGTTTATGTAGTCCGTCAACACTCAATCTGTTTTGGGATTCAATTCTGGGCTTGGTTTCTTTTGAATTTTTTATTTCCAAGAAAAAACTGGTTTTCATTAATGCAAAGCATTAAAGCTTAATGCATCCATAACAGATTACTCAGAAGTACGGTTGGGAATGTTCTAGATAAAAGACTTCTCTTGGCACACTGATGTATTGTGAGCTAGGTAACGAGCTAAGTTTCATAACCTGTCGAGGATTGAAGCTGAAAGTTGAGTTCTGAAAGTGTTATCTGATGCCCTCTAATATCTGTAATGTTCTGATTCACAAGAAACTCAAATACTCAATTTGACTAAACCCGCTATTTTGAACAAATTTTGTTGCATTCTATTAGATTTCTATCAACACTAGATAGTGATCAAAATTAGCCATTTGATATTACTCTAGTGTATTTGAATCACTGATGTGTATTTTTCTCGTTGTAAATTGATTGACAATTTTGTGGCAGGGCTTTCTTTGGATCATTATATAGATGCTTGGCAAGAGGAGCAAGAGCAGTGTTTCAGATGTATCCTGAAAACATAGCCCAGCGTGAATTAATTTTGAGATCTGCAATGCATGCTGGATTTGCTGGTGGTGTTGTTATTGATTACCCACACAGGTATGCTAGGCTTCTATTTAGAAATCTTATGCTTAGTTTTTCATGAGTGGTATTTGTTGTATATGTGTTTTTTGCTTGGCTTCAATAGCACCTGCCCTTTCCAACCCTTTAATCTGAATGTTCTGGTTGGGAATAAAAGCATGCACATAAAAGGTTGCAAGCTTTTCAAGAATCTGAACCTTGAGAGCTTGATGTGCTAGATGCTCTGTCTGCTAGTTCTTTGTTTCATTATGCAAGTATATTCACCCTGTTCTCTCTTTAACAATTAAGTTCACCTTCCGATATGTAATTTCCTTCGAAGCTAAAAAAAAGAATCTTGCTATTAATTATCCTCTGGTTTCATATTCCTCTTCAGAGTTTCATCATTCACTGATTGAACTATTTTTCTGTCACAGTGCCAAGAGTAGAAAAGAATACCTCGTGCTTACTTGTGGACCACCATCTTTAAGCACTGCTGTTCCCAGGGGGAAAGGTGAAGATGGAGAAAGCTGCTCTGAAGATGAAGATAGTGAAGAAAATCAGATGGTGGGTTGCTTTGTCTTGCGTTTTTCTTTTCTTTTCAAGCTTTAACTGGGTTGTTTGTAAGCATGGTATCCTTTTCTTTTCAATTTGGATTTTGCAAGTCACTAATAATTATCATATATGCATGTACCTTGAGAATGCAGGTTTGCATTTCAGACAGGAACAGACCTAGGAAAAAACAGAAAATAACTAGGAAAGGGAAGGGCAGAGATTGGATATTTAAAAAGAAAGAGCAACTGAGACGAAAAGGAAACGCAGTGCCTCCTGACACAAGATACACTGGTCGAAAACGGAAGGCTCGATTTTGATCTTTACATGTGCAGCCAACCTATTGGAAAATTAGACATAAATCGTTTTGTACCCAGACCTTTATGCATTGCCTGTTCCTGTTGCTGCTCCAACTTGGTGAAATCGATGTTGAAGATGCTTAGTCATGCTGCAAGTGTGAAATCAGACGGCAAAAGATGATTTATTATAAGATACTCGGTCATTTTATAGGCCTTGTGTTTTTGGGAAATCAAATTGAAACGATTGATCCTAGAATGAGATTGTTTTGATCCTAGAATGAGATTGTTTTGTTTAGTTGGAACAAGCCAATAACCTTTATTCAAGACCAAGCCAAGAAAGATAATGAAGCATTACTATGTCTTGTTTAGTTGGAATGAGATTGTTTAGTTTCATTTTTGGGGCTTGGAATTTTGGGTTTCGGGATTTTGGTATTTTAGAGTTTGGTTTTGTGGTTTTGGGTTTAAGGTTTTTAGGGTTTAGATTTTAGGTAACTAGGCTTCGGTTTAGAATTTCATTGATAGTATGAAATTAGAAAAAAAAAGTATTTGAAAAAAAAGTAGAAATTAAAAAAAAAGTGATGCATCTATAAATTATTATTACTATGATATAAAGTGAACAAACTTACCAGCCTCATCGTTTGATTTATGCTCGATCGGGTTTGGGATCAGGTTTGGGTTCAATACCGGCTTATGGATACCCATTGCCATCCCTACCCATCTCTCTAACTAAATTGAAAAATAGGTTTTAGTTGTCTCTCTCAGAGTCTATGGTTTTTCCTTCACTTTAAGGGAAAAAAAAACCTCTTTATAGGGTTTTAGTTGTCTCTCTCAATCAATTTTGATGTTTTGCAGCTCCTAATTATTGATCGAGCTGAGTTGAGTCACTTGAGATGTCGAATCAGCCAGAACTACTAGCTCTACCTGAGTTTTTTATGATGATTCAGAGGCTGTAAGTACACTTCCTCTTCTCTTCTCATATATTTACTCCATTGGTAATTAATTACTTAAATTATTAATTATCAAGTTAAAAAAGAAACTAAACGTGGATTGTTAGTGTTCCCTTTTTTCCATTGTCATCGAAAATTTTATACAATACATTGTCAATCAATATTACTTCTTTTCAATTTCATTTTTTCTGCAAGATTTTATATTCTAGAATTTGTTTTGTTTTGCATCCTCCAATATTAAATTAAATATCAATATTATAAAATAAAATTTTAAATTATAGTATAAAAAAAATCAAAATTAACAAAAAAAAACATAGCTGTTTAAAGGTGCTGAAAAAAACTTTAACTTGATCTGTGAAGTTTTTATTTTTTAAATTTAAATTTTTTTTAGATATTTATATTTTAGTCTTAAATTTCATTATTGTCTCATTTCAATCTCTAGTTATTAAGAGAGAAGAAAGAGTAGATAGAAAAAAGAAGAGGATAAAGAGTATTCGAGTAGCTACATTCCAGTAATTAAAAGTTCGGTCTTAATGTTAATTAGTTCGTTTGAAAAAAGAGAAGTTTAATAAAGATAATTTTATCTTCAAACATGTCAAAAAAAAATTAAATAAACCAGGATTCATGAATTTAGTTTTCATCCAATTTGGTTTAAGAATTTTAAGCTTATTAAATGTTGCTTTTATGTTAAAAATGGTTTTATAGAGGTTTCTTCGGTATTTTAAAGGTGTTTAAAGATAAAAATAAGTTGAAGCTTAGGTTTCCAGAATCCAAAGACTTGTACTCTTACTTTCACCCATTGAAGAAGCCACAATTGGAATAAAAAAATGATGTATCCTGTGTTTTTTTTTTTTTTAAATAGAGATCCACCAATTAAAAATAAAGTTAAGTGTGTGGCCCTAGCAAGGTTGTCAAAAACGCTTTTTTGACACGACACGAAACATACAATATAAACTCGACTCGTAAACTTGAATCGTAAAATCAGAAGTAAAATTTTTTAACTAAAAATCGTAAAATCGCAAGTAAAATATTTTAACTGAAATCGTAAAATCGCAAAATAAACATCCAAACATCTTAAGATACATTCCTGTTTGGCAGACACTTCCCAATATTCATTCCTGTTCAGCTAAGTTTTTGAAATTTGAATATCAAGAGATTAAACACACTGCCTTCGACCTTTCTCTTTCGACAGAAATTTTCTCCCACCTCTCAATTAACATCCTTCAGAGCATAATAACTGGACAAGAATACAATATGTAATTGCATATGCAAGCCCGACAAATAGTATTAATGCCCAACACATAGAATAGAAGTTGTCAATCATTGACTTTGTTGCAGCCATAAAAGACAAGAACATGAACTTACCAATTCCAAATTCAACTTGTATTCAACAAGGTAAAAATTGTACAAGCCAAAGTCTCAGCAAAGACAAAGAAGCCAGACAAAGACGCCAGGCAAGGCTCTTAGCATCAATTGCCCTGCTGCCACCAAATACAATGTCAATTTCCATAGGAATTGAAATGTTTGTTTCCCAGTATTTAAACTACATAAGTATGGCAGGTGACAACATGTAATCTAATGATTTACAATTCACAAAAAGCCAAAAGAAGCACTGCAAAAGGCATTCCAATCCAAGACTAACCTATCCAGTAATACACATTGAGAATTAAATGCAAAATATAAAAAACCTTAACACATTGAAAACCAGCAATCTTAGTTACAAGAAATTACAACACACAAAAACAGCAAGCAAGAAATTAAACAGAGCCCTCTCGTATAAGAATTTGACATGAACTGCCACACACACACACTCTTTTCTTTCATTCACATTTGAAAATTTTCATGCTTATCAACAAATGCATGCATTTCATCAACACGTCTTGGACTCTCAAATTTCAACGAGAATATAATATTTCAAGGCCGTACTAGCTAGTAAAACAATGAACTTGACTGGATAAAAACACAAACAGGAAAAAAGCTAGTGGTGGAAAAAGAAAACCAGATCCATGGAAGTGCCTTGGCAGTGAACTTACGAGGAGTTTCCACGTTCATACAAGAATGCAGCAGACTTTTCTTGTGTCCCAGTACTGAAAATAAAGTAAGGCAGTCCAAGAGTGCAATCCTGGTTGGAATGCTTCGTTGTCTATGCAAAATTGCAGAATCTGCAACACCAAAGCAAGCAAGATCAAACACAGATTCAGAGCAGTGCAGCACAACTCCCCCTCCGAAAAAATACCCAGCACTCTAGCAGCAAACCAAGTAATAGTAGAATACCCAGAAGATAAACACAGATTCACAGAATACCTGGATAATTTTTGTCTATAATCACCACCATTAGACAGAAAAAACAAAGCTTGGGATTGGGAATCAATTCTTACCTTCGTCTCACCAAGAACGCTCCGGATCGGAGGAATGTGATTTTTTAAATTGCTGGGGAAAGGGAAAAGGGGAAAGGGAAAAGGAGTCGGGGAGACTGGGAGAGTGGGAGACGGGGACTTGGAATTTGGAAAGAGAGTGGTCACTGGTGCTGCGGTGCACTGGTGCTAAGTCAAAGGAGCATTTGCAATTTTGCATTTCTAATTATCTGCAACTCTGGTTACTCTGCATTTGTCATTTGGTGAAACCGTGAAACGGTAGTGAAAGTGAAAGTTTTGGTTAACTCGTTAAAACGTTACGTTTTTTACGAGTCAACCCGTTTTTATGCGAGTTTGACCGAGTCAACCCGATTTTGCTGGTTTTCGAGTTTTAACCCCGATTCTACATGTTTTTTGTGTTTTAACTCGTAAAATCATTTGATTTTACGAGTTAAAACGCATTTTTAACAACCATGAGCCCTAGACTTCCAGGCCCTTGGATCTTTCTCTTACGCCAGGCGTGCAAGCCTTCCGAGCGTAAACGTCCTTGGCTTTTTTTATTTTTTTTAAATATCACTTAACATTTTTTTTTAAATTTCTTAAAGAAAATTATATTTAAATAAATGTATTAAAATAATTATCCAATTATATCATGGTTTTTAAAAAGATTAGAGCTTTTATGATAATATTTATAATTACTTTATAAATAATTGTGTATTAATTCAATATACATTTTTTTTTTGGGAGAAAAAACAATTTCTTATGGGTATTCAACTGGGATAAATTTTTTTTTTTAATTTTTATTATAATTGTTTTATATAATTTTCTCAAATTTATTTATTAAAACCTGCTTTCCTTATCATAGTAAGTTTTATTTAAAACATGATATTTTTTATAAAAAAATATGTTCAGAAACAAAATACATGAATTAAAAAAAGATATTTCTTTAATTAAAAAGACACATTTTTACTCTTTAATTCAAATCATTAGAATTGTTTTGAATAGTATTTTCAGCTAAAATTATTTCTTATTCAATAAATTATGTTGTTAATAGAAAAGACATGTTATCGTCAAAACAAAAAACAAAAAAATTATATAAAATAAGAAAATTTGGACTAAAAAATATATTTTTCCTCTACAATCTTATTCACTTTTTTTCTTTTGAATATCTATTTTAATTATGAATATCTATTTTAATTCTATATAATTAAATAAAAAAATGATTTTGAAAAGTACTCCCAATAGCACTGCCACTATAGCTATTTACTATTATATTCACAAAATGCAGTAATATACATCAATTAAAACTAGCTTTCTTGTATAGTTTGTATCTATTTAATTTATGGGTTCAACCCTATAGATTGGGTTGATGATTAAAATAATGTTTTATTTTTTATTTTATTTTTTGAGTTAAAATTTTATAGTTTGTTCTTAATATAAATGCAGAGAATGTGTCTCAAAATCACTAAAAATATATCTAGTATTGATATTAACATGCAAGTTAATCTGAAGATATCCTTATCAAAAAAAAAAAAGAAAGAAAGAAAGAAAGAAAAGACACGGGCTCCATTCTAGGACAGAAGCATGGGATGAACTTCAGGCATTTGGGCTAGTCTTGTAATAGATGGCCATGCTTTTGTTGTTCTTGTAATTGTAAGAGAGTAACGCTTGCGCGGGTGGACTTGGGCAGAATGCAGATAATGCAGAAACCCTCAGCACATACGAGGTGTTTTTAGAAAGTCTAGTTAGTTAGTTAGTACTATGGTTTCATGATCCTAAAAAATATTTTTCAAGGGAATAACTAGATTTTGATTATTCATGCCTTGCATGGTTATATATTTTCAAGAGAAGATGGATTAATTGATGATTGAATGTTCATAAAAATGTGCTATCACCCATCATAAAAAGATCTAAAATTATGTAATGAACAACATAAAATCATACTAATTTCAAAAAAAATCCCACATTCAAACAGACAGAGAAATCTGACCAGACCACAGACCTGAAAGAAACCTAAAACCCACCAAAAGAACAAACATGTTTACTGGTAAATACTAGTTAGCTATTGAATTAGTTGAAGACATATGAAGCAACGTAGGACATTGCAAGTTGAGATAACAGCGCTTTAAAGACACCGGAAGATAACACTGGTGCAGAAGGAGAAGCAGAAGATTTTTCGCCACCAGAATTATTCTCTTGGTCACTTGAAATAACCTTGATGATCATCCTCTGTCCCCTCTCACAGTGTCCAGAAACCCCACTCATGAAGTAGAAATACCCTGAATGGTTAAGATGGTAAACAGTGTTGCCAGTATTGGAGAAGAAGTTGGGGTGACTGGAGTTGCACTTCTTGTAATCCTCTACACTGACCTCCATGACGGAGTCCTTCCTGTACTTGAAACCTGCACAAGAAATGGTGATGAACACCAAGGAAATTAAAGGGGAAGGTAAATTTCATTTCTTTGTGTGTGAACTTACGAATTGTATCATCAACTTGGAATCGGTTCTCTGAGGCCCAGTCATTGTAGATTCTGGTATCATTGGCGGGAGGGACAACCCAACCTTCGTTAGCACCAATTTCGTATTCAAAGGAAGAGACCGACAAGTATAGAAGAGAAGAGAGAATGGTCATCAACAACAGCGACATTTGCTTGGAAGAACTCATGGTGTAACAGGAAGCCAATTGCTACAGAAACTGTCTTGCTGTGAACTGAAACTATAGGAAAATAAATATACTGAACAGAAAGGAGAACTTGGTGGTTTATATGTGAATGTGTCTCGGGAGTTGCGCTAGGAGCTCTAGTAATGGGATTCGTGGGGGTGGTAGAGATGATCAAGAATTAGTTACTAAGGATGGAGATTGAGGTAGTGGGAGGTAACTGTACTTGACGTGGTCAGCTCGTCTAATCCATACATCAGAGTCAGCTTTTTCGGTTAAAATCATGAAACAAATCCATATATATTTTAATTGCTGATGAATTTCCGACAGAAATTTATTATGGGGATTGTTATTTTGTTAATATTTTAATTTTCAATGAAACCTATAGTTAGCAAGTTTTTCATGGGGATTATAATTCAACCAGTAATTCCAATACCGATGGAATACTGACAAATTATTCATTAAAAAAAATTAAAAATTACTGTTTATTTTCAGTCGGCAAGTCCATCGAAAATTAATTTCCGATGGAATTTTTAGTTGCCGATTCCATTCAAAATACCCAAACCTTATGTAATTTAATTTTCAACAAAATGGGTGCAAAATTACAGTAAGAAATGCTGATCGAATGGACCACTTCGTCGCCGATTCCGTCATTGATTTCACTATTTTTTTAGTTGTTATCTCCAAGCCAACCTAAGATCTTAAACAATTTTAGTTTTATTACATAATGAAACATCAAATCTAAATCAATTCAACACTTTTTAATTAGAATCATCCTCTTCATTTTTTTTATCATCATGACCAACATTATCTTCTTGAATTCAAGGTCGATCTCATCATCATCATCATCATCATCATCTACTTTCAATATTCATTGGTACTCAATATTACATTCAACCCATCAACATTAACATCAACATAAGTATTCTCAGTGACATGAAAATTTGAATTTTCTAACTCGGTATATAAAGCAACTCGATATTGATCAATTAACCTATCTATTTGAAAGATATCGTCTCCCCTAATCAAATCATTGTTACCACCTTTAACAATTTGGACTTGACTCCTAGGTTCGGTTTTTATAATGGATAACAATCAACTATATTATGATCTTTTTCAAAGAAAGGAGTTCATGAATGCAAGTAATTAGATAACTAAATGTTTTAAAAAAGATAGTGGACAATTATTTAGGATGCACATAATCTCAATCTCTCGAATGGATACATCCATTTTTACTATACATGACTTCTAACTTTTACTTCATATGCAAAATGAATGGACAAATGCTCTATTGAGTTGAAGAAAGAGAGATAAAAGATCATTTTAAGTTTATAAATTATCTCAATGATATTTATTTCAAGTTGCTTTATGTGTTGGATATGCAACTTGCTTGAAAAAATATATCTAAAAGGTGACTAATCTTTGTTGGTGCTTCATAATCGGAAAGGTGCACCATGATTCTATTCATCTTATCATGTGAATAGTATCATGTCATATGCTTAATAATCTTTAAAGATAAAATTAACCTTTGCAATCTATGAGTAATTGTGAAGTATCTTAATTTTTTGTATGCGATAAGAGTCCTTTATTTACCATTATTGGTTTTATATTGAGTATATTGATAGGTTTTGCACTCAATAAAACTTACATATTCACTGTATTTAACATGCAAAAGTTTAGACATATAACAATTTTTTGGTATCCTAGACCAAGAGATTTCACCATGTATTTTGCAGCATATAAGTTATCTTTCAACCTATTCCCTTCAAGTAACATGTTTTTTACTCATTCAAAGATCTAATTATAATAGGCCTCACTCAACCTAAATTTTGACTTGATGGTAAGTATTTGTGCAATGATCATCTATATACTATGAGTTGTGCACCAATCCCTTAAAGGTTTATTAGAATATTTCAAAAGTTAAAAAAACCTAGTTACATATATATTTGATTCTTCATCTAAAAAGATGTCATGTGAATCTTCACCTAAATAATTCTAATCCATTCTTGTTACATCCATCACCATACTTCTATAAGGATTGCTATTATTATCTACAACCTCTTGTATGTTGCTAGAAGTTGAAGTTGAGTCAATCATCCTTTCTAACATGGTTTTGTAAGAAACGTAGGGTTCTTCATGTGTAAGCCACCATAAGTATTTCTCGACAAACCTTTTTTTAAGTAGATGCATCGTCATAATATTTTTATAGTGAAACTTTTTATTTTTACATTTCGCAAATGAACATCTAATTTCACTCCCATTAATTTTTTTTGGATTAAAAAGTATAAAATTAATAAAACCCCAGACCCTTTAAGATAATCTTTCCTATAAAACCATTCTTTTGAATATCGATACATTCAAGAACGATCATCTATTACTTATAAAATCTATATAGAATATTGATGACAATATTTTATTAAAAATAAATTTGCAACCCAATAACTCATTATCAATTCTACACAAATTCCATTTTCTGTCAAAATGTAAAATAAACAATAAAATTAACAAAAAATAACCAGTACCCAACTGATTATCCATTTTTTTTTTCAATTCAAACTTATTCAATCAAAATTAGAACATTTTAATTATTATCAATTCCACAAAAGTCAATTTTCTTCAAATCTTCAACTTAACAATAAAATTGACAAAATATAATTGGCACTCATTAAATTACTTATTATTTCTTCAATTATAACACACCTAAGTTACAAAATCAAACTCAATTTCATCAAACGACAAATAAAATCAATTCCCCCAAATCCCAAACAAACCTTAACATACAAATCATGCATTAATACAACAAAATTATCCAGGGAAAAGATGTAAAACTCTTAAATATATAAGCAAACAACAAATACTATAAACAAACTTCAATAAATGAACTTAAAACATAAATGAGTTACAAACAAAAAATGGGTGGGTTTACTAACTTGGTGGTGTGAAACTTGATAATAAATGAAACCAAGAGACGAAAGATAATGCTATTGACAAATATCAGTCGACGCAGGTAGGTTGGGTGGTTGGATTTGCAAGAGGGCTACCAAAATTTAAAGAGGGGGCTGCTGTTGGGTTTTTTTAAGAAAAGAAAATGAAGAAAAGGGGGGGGGGGGTAGAACTGTCGGGTTTTAATTCCTTTAAAATCATAAATGAAAATTTCATCAGGTTGGGTGGTTGGATTTGCAAAAGGGCTACCGGAATTTAAAGAGGGACCGCTGCTGGTTTTTTTTAAGAAAAGAAAATGAAGAAATAGGGGGTAGAACTGTCAGGTTTTAATTCATTTAAAATCATTGATGAAAATTTCATCAGCATTATTAACGTATCAAATTACCAATAGGATTTTAATTGTTTTTTTATTTTTCTATTCCAACGGAAATTACAAACGAAAGATATTCCTTATCTTTTTTTGTTGTTATTTCTATTGAAAATTACCAAAAAAATATTTTTTATCGGTGTTTCCATTACTATTTGTCAATTTTCTATTAATATATAATAGATAGATGACCCACGCTTCGTTGCAAGCCGAACAAATTTTTTGGTAACATAAAAAATGATGCTTAAGTGTTTTTATTGTATTTTAAAGAACGAAAAAAAAATTCACGACCCAAGATCATCGAAAGAGACAAAAAAAATAATGATCTTCAATCCTCAAGAATCAAAATGCAGAAGGATGAAATCGAGAAAAAAAATCAATGAAAAAAAGTACTAAAAAACAAACCACCAGCAAAACTAAGTGAAGTTATCAAAACCTGCAAGTAGGATCATGTAGATAAGATAATCCAATAGAAGGTAAAACAAGAAAAAAAAAGTTTAATTTTAAAAGGAATCGAATTTTAAAGGACAATAAAAAAGGATAATAAATTGACTTAAAAAAAAACCTAAGCCACCCAAATAAACCTCTCACCTAGATCATAAGATAACAGTAACCTGATTGAAAAGAAAATCAAAGAAAAAAAAGATAATAAATTGACTTAAAAAAAAACCTAAGCCACCCAGATAAACCTCTCACCTAGATCATAAGATAACAGTAACCTGATTGAAAAGAAAATCAAAGAAAAAAAAGATGTTTTTTTTTTTAAATGAACAACTTTAAAGGATGTAATCGAGAAAGAAAACGACATTAACTCATGTAAATTTTTCAAACTCATGACCCTAGGTATTAACTAAACTGGAAGCATCGCATTTGAAAAGAAACTATTTTAAAACTTGGCTTGACTAGGCTGAGTTTCAAAAGAAATTGGGGGAGAATTGATTAAGTACAAGATAGTCTAAAACCGGGGTTGAACCATGTTATGGTTAACCTAGGGAAAATCCATTCAAAACCTATTGACTATTTTCCTTTCTTTTTCTTTTCCTTTAAAAATGGTATCATTTTGATTTAAAAAAAAAACAAAAGAATTCGGTTGACTTAGGTTAACTCGAGTCAATCCACTCAACCTGTGACTCGATAATTGTCCTAGATTGACTCCTGCGTATGGCTTATAAACAATGGAAAAAACCTAAGAGACCAAATCCCAATAAATAAAATGTTAAATGTTGAAAAAAAATAAAGGATAAAGAAATAGAAATTAAGAGAATAATGACCTCATTTGAAAGAAAATAATTGAGAGGATAAACAAAAAATTTGAATTGTAAGGCACAATTGAAAAAAAAAATCAAATTAACAAATGAATAAAAAAAAACAAAGAATACCAATTTCCAACGAACTCAATGATGATAAATGAGATTTTTTAAAAATAATAAAAAAATGATTAAAGCTAACCCGACCTAACCTTCATAACTTGTGACACAGATCATGAAGCCGGATTACAACATGAAAGTCAAACCCGAAAAAATAATAATGTAAAATTCCTAACGAACCTAGATAATTAGGGATAAACTTGAAAAAAAAAAGTGATTTAAAAAATATAGATTTAAAAAGAAAGAGAACCAAATTTGACACAAAAATAAAAACAAAACCAAATCATAAGGGATGAAATTGAAAAACAATTTCAATCAAGAAAAGGATAAGAGCAATTATAAATAACAATCAAAAGAATAAAGACCATATTTGATATAAAAATAAAATGTCAATAGATGAAATTCAAAGACAAATTAATTCAATAAAAGATTCAAGACCAAATACATCATAATTAAAATAATGTGTACCAAATCTAATATAAAAATCAAGTGTAAATGGATGAATTTGAAAGAAAAAAACTTTATAAATGATTCAAGATCAAATACATTACAATTAGAAGAAAGAGGATGAAATCTGATATAAAAATCAAGTTTGAAGGGATGAAATTGAAAAAACAAATTAACTCAATAGATGATTCAAGATCAAATACATTGCAATCAAAACAATGAGGACCTAATTTGACTTAATAAACAAACTGACAGACTTTCTTATTTTTTTTGCAATGGCCAGTATGATTTTCTAGGAGAAAGAGGGAGGGAGGGAAAAACCTTCGGTCAGAGCTCCTTCGTGTGCTGTCTCGGCACACACGCCTCACCACTATGATAAGGTGATGAGGCTCATCAAACACCGCCCCAAAAGATGACGTTCAGTGCTGTTTGGGCACCCATACGCCATTCAAAGGGTGCAGACGACTCCCACTTGGTAATGCGTGCAAAGCACGCTCCAATCATTTTTTAATACACACACTCACCTAATTACCCTTGATCCCAATTGAGATTTACAACAAAACCATACAAAAAAATATCAAAACACTCTTATATGCAACCTTAGTTTTTTTTCAAAACTAAAAGGTAATTTTATATTTATATTGTTAAAAAAAAGAAAAAGACAAGGAAGCCTCTCAATACAAGTATAATTTTTCCCTCCCAAGAGCATGGCCATAACTTGACTGTTTTTTTTTTAAAAAAAAAAACAAAAGAAGCCCTAACTCAAAGATTTAAATTTAAATTATGCGCCTTGAAAGGTGAATTAGAATTTGTATTGTAGTCAAAAAATTGAATGGATCATTTTGTTCCCAATTAATTTTTCAATGGTAGATGTATCCCATGAAAAAAACAATTATATCCTCGATTGAATGCTTAGTCAATTTTTTTTTGGAGTAAAAACAAATTTATTTTTGTACTCTTTCAAATATATAGTAATCTGTATCTTGATAAACGTAAAAGACCGACAACTTTTAGTTTTTTTTTTTTTTTTGGTAAATGATATGGATTTTGAAGAAAATACCCGACTGATTTCATCAAAACAAAATTTCCCCTACTGATATGCATGCATACTGGCACGTTTGCCTTTACATCATGCTTCACGGGCCATTTTTCCCTCTGGTCAAAATTCAGTTGACCAATTAATTATGATGAAATGAAGAATCAGTATCCCTCTTGTTACGTCTCACCTTTTCCCTTCAGGAATTAACCCAGGTTGCATAAGTTAGCGGATAGGGCAGCAAAGAGATATGAAAAGAAAAAAAAAACCGTAATTGGTTAAAAAAATAGAAATAAAGATATAAATTTGTATCTAAAATAATTTTTAAAAATAATTTTTTATACTTTCAAAAAATATATAAAAAAAACATATCTCTTCTATCTTCATTTCCTTCATGTTTTGTTCTTAATCCAGAAACATTAACTAAACGCTACAAAATAAACTTAGATGTATTAGAATTGTATAAAGATGAGAAAACATAAAAGAGAAAACAATTTTATTTACATTTGCTAATTCATAATTAGTATCTTGTACATGGGACTTTATTTTCCTGCCAGCCTATCTACAAACGGGACACTTCAATGGTTAGAAATGATGATTTCTAATTAGGTCTGGAATACTAATTTTTGGGAAGACGACCCAGTATGATGAATATATCATATATGTTTATCAAAACAAAATACCTCTCGGGTGTCAGCAATGACAAGGCAAAGATATGAACGTAACGTAGGAAGATATAGCTAAGATCAACCATGCACTCTTCCGTTGCTAAAAATGGAAATGATACAACAACAGCTTTACATCCAACATCACTCATCATACAATTTCCACATTCCTTGCGGAAATTGATTCTGTCTCTTGATCAGAAGAACCATGATAGCTTGTTTTCTTTTTAAAAGAGTTCTGGCTAAACATCCTGGCAAAGGCGCTTTTTGATCTCGGAATTACGTTGATTGCTTTGGTCTCACCATTCTTCTTAGCTAGATTTTCTGATAAGTTCTTGACAAGATGGTCAAAGTTACGTCTTGAAGTAGGATACCTCGAGACAGATTTGGTAATCCCTTGAAGCCTTAATAATGAAATAGAAGTGGTTCAGATAATTAAATAAACCAGATATTGGAAAGGGGTATAGTAAGAAAATTAACCAGTCATTCAAGTCGATGCTTGAACAAAAGTTATGCAGCATTACCTTCGAGCTAGCGCATCGAGTTCAGCACGTTTACGTTCAGACTCAGGTGGTGGACCAGTATTTAAACTTCTCAACTTTGTGGGATCACCATTCAACAATACTAATCTGCCGAGATATCCCTCTTCTTCCTCAGAAAGGTTTTCTGCTTTAATCTGGTCTTTGATGATCAAAAAGGGGTTAAGAAACCACTCATAGAAGGTATCTTTCGGTCTGTTTGTGCTAGTTATCTCAGTGACATTGTCGCCTGCATCAGCTACACGTAAAGGCGTTTTTTATTTTATGTTCAGAACCTTGAGACTGTTGGAAATGAGCAGCAACGAAGAAAAACTAAAATTATTTGAATGAAAAGCATTTGCTTACTCAACAAAATTCCCACAGAATTGGCCTTTACAGAGCGCAACAGTGCCTGAAGAATGCAATAAGCTGGTAAACCAATGCTAATCACTCTGCTACCCTTGCCAGACTTTGCATCGTCAATGTCTTGTTGTGTTATCAGTCCTTCAGAAACAAAAAATCTCACCATGGTGTTGACACTCTTTAAATATGCGATCAAGTAGCTAAACAAGGTGGGAAGAAAATTTACAATCAGTACTTTAGCTATTAACTAAGGCATGGAAACAATCTATAGAAACCATAACTGTATTGGTACGGCAAACACCATTTTATTCACAACAGGCCAGATGGGGGGGGGTTGCATAACATACCTCAAGTGGCTTAAGATCAACCATAGGGTGATTGAATGAAACTCCGCGGGAAGGAGGATTTCGAACAGATGTGGACCCTGAAAAGGAATCTGCACGGGAGGTGGTCTTTGTCGGCTTGGGATCCTTTTGGTATTTGGGCCTGTCAATGTTGAAAATTAACAATCAGAGCTCAGAAGCCCCGTATCACAACCATTAAGGATTAGTGGGATGAATACAACCTTGGAAAGCAAGATCCTTCTGGCATGTCAAGAATGTCGTTGCTGTACTCATCATAAATGGCCAAGGATGCGACAATATAGCAAAGCCCGAACCAAAAGGAGGACTCCTGCAATTAAAAGCCCCGCAAGATCAAATTTTATTTTGCTGGCAGATATGTTTGACAGAAATTGACATGACTCTATAGCTGGCATGATCTCAAGGTAGCTGAGATATGAATAAAATGATAGAATCAATGCAGCAGGAATTGCATGAAATGGATTGACATGGAAGCTTAAGGTCCATCTCACAAGGAAGAAAGCAAGATGGCTAGAAATTAAACTCAAACATTAACAAGACAATAGTGGATATAATCTTGTACGATTGATACAGGATGTAGAAACTATGAAAGATTAAAGTGGATATCCTCTTCATGAAAAGTACACAAAGCATATAAGTTTCCTGAAATAATATAACAACAAAAGCAAGCCATTGCCAGAACATGTAATGGAAAACAAGATAGACAATAAACTGTTATTACATTGAAAGAAACATCTAAAAATATGGAAAATTTCATATTATCAAAAAGTTCGATATGCCTGGTCATAAATTTGAAGTTGGAAACTAAAAATAGATTTGTAGAGCAGAAAAGAACTAGCAAACTGAGCGTAAGATTCAGACCTGATAAACAACCACGCCTGCATAAGCACCAAGGAAGATACTTGATACCATGGAACCCAAAACAGCCCCAACAACAGCCAATGGCCAGAGGAGGATAGCAAGGCCTGCAAAAGGTACACATATCGTCTCCAAGAAAGGGCCTTCACGCCCTATGAGGTCATGAAACAATCGATGCCACCCCTTAAAAAGCATGTATGGGCTTTTGTAGATGGCAATAAGTGAGACCAGCGGAAAGTCAAAAAAGATACCAAGTGAACCAGCAATAATAGCACCGGGAAGAGGAAGCAATCTGAAAAATTTCAATATAAAGTTGAATGCAAAACAAAATCCATCACTGACAAGAATAAAAAAAATCTTTGATTAGCTACTCCACCACATGACCAATTCATTGGTTACTATGCTAGGCAAACTGTCTTCATCATCAGGTATCTGTTTTTCAGCTTCATTTTCCATCATCCTCCCAAAGAGAAAGAAACAAGAGAAGAAACAAAAGAGCACAAGAGAAATTATGTGGTTCAGCCACATCAACCTATGTCCACCAGGTAAGTGATGCACAACCTGCACTCTGAAAAGGGATTTGACAACAAATTTGTGCTCTCTCAAACCCTGTTCCCAACTTGTTTCTCACCAGCATACTCAACTTGATTTTTCCAAAACCTACACTTTTCTGGTACAAGAAAGATTTATTTGAAAAAACAGGTCAAACTGGAGTTTCTTAATGAGTCAACTGATCCAAATAGCTTAAATAAAAGTTCCCACTAACTAGAAAGCTTTGGAATTCTAGATATAATCAACAAGGGGTGTGTTGGGCATGTAACTGTAACTGATTACCAGAATCATTCTGATGCATTGGCATTTATAAGTCAAAATATCAAAGGCTGGCAACTTCTCTGACACTCAAAAGCATATAGGTCTCACAAAGCAGCCAGATTGGGTGGCAAGGGGCCTCTTGTGGAAGCAAACTCTTTTTACCCAGAATGCGAGGATAGAGTTTCTGAAGATTTCTATCATTTCTATGACTGCTACAATAATTGACTACGGACTTTTAAGCTTATAGTTTACAGAGGCTGAAAATTAAATATGATATGACCAATATCAAGTCATGTACATCTGACAAGCAGAAAATAAAGCTTCAATATCCGGGTGCAGTTCAGTAACTCAAATACTGCAAAAGTAGAGAGTTTGAAACCAAAACATAACATGTAATATTATATGATAAAAAATGTCAAATTTCCATGTAAGAGTACTTGGACTCATTAGAGAAGTCGAGTTAACCCCACCCAGACTAGAAGAATGGTTTTCAAGGCTATTATTCTTATACTGTTGCTGGGTACTATCCAGCCATGTTACTTGGTTGTTGTGAAGGATTTCCAGGGCAAGAAATGGATGATAAAATAGAGATGAGCTGAATCAAGGATTGTATCATTTTCAGAAAAAACAAAAAGCAAACCTGATTTCATAATATTTCACATCTGGGGCTCCTCGCCGCAGGTCATCCAAAATTGAGAAGTAAGAATGATAACAAACATCTCCAAAGTCTCTGACAACGGTGAAACTGCCTTTTACAGTGTCCCAAGTTCCATCCTGCAAATGTAGAACAGTGAAATCTTCAAGAAAGAATAGATAGGATAAAGTGCAGAAAACACAATGACCAAGACTTGGTATTTAAGGCATACATAAAAACAATGGTAAAGCATATTAGTCTTCCTTTCTCCAACAGCATCGAAAGTGGCAAATATTGGTGAAAGAAACCCATAGAGTGCTCCACCTATGATACTCCCAACAATGCCAAGAACTAGCCACAGAATCAGGGTAGCTGGTAGGCATATACATAGCACAATCTTCAGAACTGGCCCTATATGTTTAGTTCTGCCAATTAGCAAATAAGAGAAATCACTGTAAGTTGACTGAGTATCAGGGACAAGAGAAAAGAAAAGTTTAAGGCAAAGAAAGAACCTCAAAATTGAATAATATGTCTTGACAATATGCAGTGGCCAAAGACCCAGTATTATAGCAGAGTTTCCAATGGTCATGATAAGGCATACCAACGGGCAGAAAACAACACCTGAGAATAAAGTTTTGGCATATGACAGGTTCACAATTAGCCTATATTCCCAATCTAATTGTGTGCATTCGATAATTAGAATCACCTTTGTATTTTCTGAAAATTACAAATTTCATTAAGGCATAGAAATTCAATGTAAGTTAGGTGTTTCACATCAGCCAAACACCTAACTAGGAAACTTCCTGCTAGAGGAAAATAATAATGGAATAAAAAGGAGATAGAACTTTATACCATTTTTTAACGGTTCAGTTGCTTATCAATTAGAAACGAACCAGGTTAATTTCTTCACAATGAACTAGCCACCAGAACATTATCATTTACATTTATGCGCAAAGTAATAAATAATCCCAATTACGCTAATTATTCAGATAGAAAATATACCAGTTGAAAAGTACAATCTGTATGCTGCTAGATGCTGTTTGATATTCAATCATAATACACGATTCTTTAATTTCTCAATATCACAGTTTCCCTTAATCAATGTCCTTCAGTTACCACAACAAGAAAGCAAAATTAACCAGTAAACAAATTTGAAAGCACTCACCTTTAATGGTCCCAAGAACCAGAAGCCCAAAGAAGAAAGGCAGAAAAATAATAAAGTTCCATAAAGAAGACAAAATCTCCTTCGGGGGTTCCATATCTCTTCACACTCGAAAACCACCTAGATCTTCACAATTCCACTATAAACCCATTCAGAAACAGTCCCACCTACTTCCTGCAAGAAAACCAAACACCCCCATCTTTAACCACTTCAAGTCACAAAACAAATATCCACACACAAGCAACGAAACCAAGAAAAGGAAAGAGAAAAGGACAGACAAATCCAGAACCAACTTGCTGCAAATCCCACTTCTCAGATTCACCAAAAGACTGATTTCGCTCTCCTACTGCCACCAAATGACTAAAAACACAGATAAAAGCAAGGTGGGGTGTTTTATCGATGGTTTTTCTGAAAGAGTTAATAAAAATTTAAAAATTTTATCACTCGAAAAGGCTTGTCCATTGAGGAAACGGATAGCAGTTAAATAACCGTTCTTTTGAGGCCTAGAAAAAAAAAAAAAAAGACTGTTGTGGACAAATCGGTTACTGTCCTGCACTGCATTCACTATCGATTCAATTAAAATTTGATAAAAAAAAGAATCTTTTTAAAATAACATAATTTAAGCTAATTAATAAAAATGTATGCATGGACAAAGTTTTGCTGTTTATGCTTCAACTAAAAGCAAAGCATTTATCAGATTAATCTATAAAATCAACCGTGTCTACTTTTTGTGAGAGAAAGAATCCAGCTTTGATTTGCGTGTTAATGTTTTTTTCTCACAAGTTTTGCTGTTGTCATAAATCATCTTGCTTCTTCCAAGACTTGTTTCACTCGCTACTCTATGAGACCACGTTTATCAATGTGACTGTGATAAGCTTTGCAGGGGCGAGTGTAATGAGTATGAGTTATCTGCGCGTGACATTATAAGTCGGGGTGCCAGCTTCTGAGTTAAAGTTGGTTTTCGGGCCGTGGTGGACTTGTCTGTCTCTTTCCAGATATTTTTTTATATGAAAATACGAAAAGATTCTTGTGATACATCGGGCAATTAACATTTTTTTCTTACAAATATTTATTAATATAATTCTATTTGTTTATTTACTGGAAAATAATTTTTTTAAAATGATTTTTTAAAAAATAAATTATTTTTTAATATTTGGTAGTGTAATAAAAAATAAGTTGAAAAATATTTTCCAATGTTTGGTTATGTCATAGAAATAAACTGGAAAATAACATATTAATGTTTTATTTTTTCAAGTTTATTAAAATAATGAGAAATAAATCTTACAAATTAAAAATTTGAATGAGAATTAAATTAAAAAAATATAATTTCATAAATTATCTCAAATAAAATAAATAATAATCAAAATACTAGAGATCAAATCTAAAAAATTAAAAGATGAAAAAAATTAAAATAATAATAATTAACATTTTTTAAATTATTTCAAATAAAATAAGTAACAATAAAAAGAATGATAACTAAATTTGATAGATAAAAAATTTCAATTAAAAAATAATAAGGAAAAAGCAAATTACAATTATAAAAATAAGGACCAAAATTAATATAAAAATTAAATTTTCAGGGATGAAATTAAAAAACAAATATTCAAAACAATATATATATATATATATATATATATATATATATATATATATAACAATCAAAAGTTTGAGGATCAAATTTGATATAATCAGTCAATAACATAACATTTCTAAAATTTTTACAACTTTCGAAAAGTGTTTTCCATCTAAAATAAAAGGAAAACACTTTTCTAAAAACCAAGCCAAATTTTTCTTTGACTAGAAAGTGTTTTCTGTTGACCAACTTTTCTAATGGCAAACAAACACATAAAAGTTTGGAAAATAGTTTTCTAAAAATCAGTTTCCGGAAACAAACACAGCCATAGTGATAATTTTTTTTTTGATGTGGTGTTTAATCTTAAGTTTTAATTAAATATTACTTTTTAGAATTGCAATATTAATTAAATGTTATTGTCATGAACTATAACAAACTTTTTATTGATGTTATAATTCACAATCATGATATAGATTAAATTTAAAATTACTTGGTTGATTGATTTATAATAATTAGTTAAATTGAAGAACTGATTCATAAAAAAATCATAAAACTGTTAAAATCAAAGTCTTTGGACAAGATTTTTAAAATTTAAAAATCTGATGGTCAGAATAGCAATTCTATAGTTGCTTTTTAAAAAATAATTTTTAGAAAATCCTGTAAAAATTTAAACGCGACCCAATTCCTGAATTAAAAGTTATAGTTCTTTTGAGCTATTATATTGGTCTATAAATATATATGCTAGACTATTCATATAATCTATCTGGAGTAGATTCTCCTCTAGTTTAGGTAGATTTAATTGCTCAAAATCACTTGTTATCATAAATTGCACTAAATTATTAATACTGAAAAATAAATGACAACTACTAAATGAATAGTAACTTGGTGTAATAAGATTTAGAGAAAACATTAAGCTTTTTTTTTTATTATCATTTAAACAATAAAATAGTTTCGTAGACCCAAATTGGAAGAGAGAGAGAGAGAGAGAGAAAGGAATAATAAATTTTCAATTTTGTAATTGCAAATAAATACATTTGTAAACAAACAAAAAACCTGGTCATTACTTGATAAGTTAGAATCACTTTTTAAGATATTGTATGAATACTATTCCATGACCAAAAAAAAAAATAGGTAAGAGAAAACAATTAGAGACTATTTTTTTTATTATCAAATTTGATATGTTTTATACAATAATTAGAGACTATTTTTTATTTTAATTTATATTAAGTATTGAAATTTTTATTTTAGCTAGTTTAAAATATTGACTTCATAGGGAAACAATATAATTAAATTATGATTTCTCTAGTTATTAAAGTATTTTACTAAATATATATAATGATTAACAAATCATATGTCATATAAAATATTTAAACCATCATAGGTTACAGATGTGATTTATTCTGAAATGCAAATGATATAAAATATATTGCGAGATATCTCTTCACTTAGAGCTGTGATTTGTTTCCCTTCTTGATAATTATTTAAGTTGGAGACAAAGTTTTACTAGTTGCAGGGAAGGTATTCGCTTCGCATAAATTCCTCACCCTGCTGCCCTGCAAAACGGCCAACAAATAGAGCTGAAATAATTTTTAAATTAATTTTTTTTTAGTATTTTTAAATTATTTGATATGTTAATTTTAAAAATAATTTTTAAAACATAAAAAAATATTATTTTGATACATTTCTAAGTGAAAAACACTATAAAAAACAACTGCAACTACTCCCAAACAGACCATTAGAACCTCGGAATGCAGTTTGCACCATGTTTTCTTAAATTTTAAATTTTTTTTGTTTAAAATAAAATATATATTTTTTATTTTTGAATCATTTTAATTTGTTAATGTAAAAAATAATTTTTAAAAAATAAAATAAATATAATTTTATTATATTTCTAGATAAAAAATATTTTAAATTGTTATGATTATTATAATAACAAAGATATCCTTAATGAAAAAAACATACGTTTACATCTCATGATATGACAACCAAACCAGCTAAAAAAATTGACTATCCAACCAAGGCCTTTCTTTACCACCACGCCATAAACTAAAAAAAAAAAAAAATATATGAAACATCTAGGTAAGTGATGGTCGGTTATAAAAATTTGAAACTAAAATATTTGTTTTCTTTGTAATTATAGTTTCGAGTTCTTGGTTGTTTATACGAAGATCACTGGAGATTTATATGATTGTTAATTTTAGGACCTTAAGATTAGTCGTGGTGCGCTTAAGTTGACCCGGACATCCACGTTAATCTAAAAAAAAAAATATATGTTGTTAATCTTAGGATTTGTGTAATTAATTGAGAAATGTGTAATCTGGTCTAGATATCTATTTTAATTAAAAAAAATAAAAAAAAATCTTGATTTCTTGGAATCTTCTTTGAAAAAATTCATGTCGATCTGCACTCTACTGGATAAACTATACAATTGGCTTATAAAATATAAATAAATGGTAGATTAACGTAGTAGAAAAGAATCTGGGGAAATAATATATTTTTAAGATGTCACAATTTAAAATAGTAATATTTAGAAATATCACTTTTCTAAATTAAAATAAAATCAATCATTTCGTATGACAATCATAAATTTACTGTGATAATGTTTTTTAAAAAAGAAACCCCACTTGCCACTTTACTCGACGAGAACAGGAAAGAAATCCGAACAGAAACACAATCGCAGCGTGTGGAAAACAAAGCTTTTTTATTTAATTAATAAAAATGAATATATTATACAGTGCCCTGAATCATACAATGGCATTGAGTAGATTATGCTGGGCTTCGCAGCTGAAGCTCAACAAGCGGTGAAGAGAGCTTTGCCCGACAGAGATGGAATTCATACGAGTAATATAAGAAATCTAAATAGCATGTAAGCAGTTATGAATGTCGTCCACCATAGCGTCTCTGCCTATGCTGATAGGAAGTCGAGGCCTCTGTAAACTCAGCTTTCACCAGTCAGGCCAGAAGGTGACTAAGAGAATGTTGATTGAAGGAGAATTGTTGACTGAGAAGAAAAGGACGGCTCTCGAGGTTTTTTTTTTTTATTATTATTATTACTTTAGCACAGAAAACACAAAAAGGCAAATAATATAGTTCAGAAAATATCCTGGAATGCATAGTTAACGAGTCGCATGTGTACTACATTGTTAAATGTCTTGCAAAATATTACAATGAAGAGAGAGATTAAAAAAAAAGAAAAAAAATTAAATTCAAAAGCATATTAAAGTTTTCATGACAACATCATTGATATTATTAAAAAGATCTCAATAAGAAAAACCTAATAATATCAAGAAAGATCACTAATAAAGACTAGAATAGATCATACAAGTTATCTAAATATAGAGGGGGCTCACTTGTCTTTGGACGGTTCGTGTGACCCACTTAGATTATTGTTGATGACCTTCTATTATGTTGATGTATATGTCTTATTGAGATTTTTTTTTACAGTGTTGCAAGTGCTCTTATTGGAGTTTTGATGTGACTCCAAAATCTTTTTCTTTCTTTGTCTTTTTACTCTTCTCTCTTCTTTCTCTTTATTGCAATTTGTGACGAGCCATTTAACAATTTAAAAGAGTCGCTAATGATACATGCGATTCGCGAGTCATGTCATCTACGACTCTCTAAATGTTTTCTTGATAGTGTTTTTTTTTAATTTTTTTATGTGCTAAATTCCAAAAAAAATCTTTATGCCTCTCATCACTTTCTAACTCAAAGCAGTAAAAAGAAGTATAAGCTTGTAATTAAAATTTTTTTTACAAAAATAATTTTGGGACAAATAATGATATATTGTCTCTCTATAGATATGTTTCTCATGTCTTTCATATTTTTGAGACAAAAATTTACTTAAAAATTGTCTAGAGATAAATTTATTTGTAAGTTTTTATTTCTGTCTCTTTAATCAAACATGTTTTTTTCATTTATGTATTTTTCTCTTCCATCTTGAAACACTAATCAAATGCAATCAAACCTTATTTTTTTTGCCGGAAAATAGTTTTTTTTAAGTGGTTTCCATGAAAAGTAAATTCCTGAAAAGTAAATTATTTTTTTTGATATTTGGTAGTGTCATAGAAAATAAGTTGAAAAAACACTTTCTAGTGTTTGATTATGTCATAAAAAATTATCTAGAAAATAACTTATTAATATTTTATTATTTTTTAAAGTTATTAAAAGAATAAAAATCAAATCAACATGTAAGAAATTTGAAGGATGATGAAATTGAAAAAAATATATAATTTCATGAATTATTTTAAATAAAAAATAACAATCAAAATAATTAAGACCAAATCTGACAGATAAAAAAATTGAAAGAGGATAAAATTAAAAAAAAATAAATTTCATAAATTATTTCAAATAAAATAAATAGCAATAAAAAAGGACCAAATCTTATAGAAAAAAATTCAATTAATAAAAGGATAAAAGAAAAAAAATAACAATTAAAAGAATAAGCACCAAAATTGGTATAAAAATCAAATTCTAAGGATGAAATTGAAAACAAAATTAAAAAAAAATATAGTAATCAGAAGATTGGGAACCAAATTTGATATAATTAACAAATAATAAGACATTTTTGAATTGCTTACAATTTCTGAAAAGTATTTTCTACACAAAATAAAAAGAAAATACTTTTATGAAAAATAAGTTAAATTTTTTTTGACTAAAAAGTATTTTCTATTAATCAACTTTTCTAATAGTAAACAAACACAAAAAAATTTAAAAATTTATTTTTAAAAAACTACTTTCCATAAAATAAATAGACCCAAAAAAATTGTTTATGAAAAATAAGCGTCAAGTAATTTTAGACTTATAATTTTGTATTTGTTTCACAACAAATGAATTTTCATTCTTCGGTTGTTACTTCAAAATAACAAAATCAAATTATAAAAATTCTTTGTCATGAAACTTTTACAACCTGGTTGGAATCAAAAAACCTGAATTGAATTTAATTCATAAAAAATTTAAATTCAATTAATAATTTATTACAATTTTTATATTTGAAATAAAATACTAAATCACATAATTAAACTCAATTATACTCTCTCTCTCTCTCTCTCTCTCTATATATATATATATATATATATATATATATATATATATATATATATATATATATGAAAATGAATTGAATTAACAACCTTTAATTGAAACAAAAATAATTTTTTTTATTGTTACAAGGATCCTATATTTATTTAAAATACCTTTATCTTATTAAAGATTTAATGAAAAAAATTAAAAATATATTTGGATCAAATTGTTTTTTGCTTTATATGATAGTAGAAGAGTTGCACAACAGCTTGTGCACGAGGAAGAGGAACAAAATGTTGCAGTGTATTAGTTTTTGAATAATATATATACTATTATGAAAAAAAATCTAATAGGAATTAGTAAAATACTATGAATTAAGACTTATTGTATTGTATATTGCTATAATGTAATGATAGTTTTGCCCTAGTGAAAGCCAAGAAAGTGCAAATTGTGAGGCAAAATAGTTTTTCTCACAAGGTTCATTTGGTGTTATCATATTGACTAGGGCTAAATTGGTCATTTTACTTCTTTTAGCATAGTGAAAAGATTTGATTACCCTTAAAAAAAAACATTATCGTTCAGGGGTTTCTTGGTCTTTTTATTTTTTTTTCAAAATAAATAAATGACTAAATTACTTAAAAGCAAGATGATATTAAACTTATTGTTAAGGGATTTTTCATTTTTTTTTCATTATATAATTTTTTTCTAATTATCACATGGATTGAGGGTGATTTGGTAATATAATAAATATAAACATTATTAAAAAGGTGGTTGATGCATGCGTTACACATGTCTGTGCATGAGTTGAGCTCGTAGGTTTCGTGCAGTATATGCAGTGTTGCTTGTTGGCCAAACACTAGATTTAGAGGCATTGTTGGAAAGTGCTTGGCATTCCCTCTATGCTTAGGTAGTTTGTGTGATCAAAGGACAATCAGTTTAGCATTGATAATTTTTTTTCCCTCTCAATTCCCATGCCAAACCCTCATATTTTTCAAACCAACCATTCAATTTAGTTTTTCTTCTGTTTTAGTTTTTTTTTTGTTTTATTGAAAATAATTTTTAGGATTGGAAATATTTTTATAATCTCATTCGGATTTTAAAGGTGTGACCCTAGCCAACCATGTAAAAACTAGATCCAAACTGACACAAGTTAATTATATAGGCATGAACATCAAAACTTGTCCTTAACGGAATGGTACTGACTTTCATACAGGTTAATTGCAAGGTTCAAATGACACTTATGTATGTGATGCAAGTGAAGGTGTTGTGGGTGGAGTTGGATTGGCAGCCCTAGTAGTAGTAGAATTTGAATCTCCTTATAATGCTGTATTTTGAACCGTGTAAAAATAGTGGGCTTTATTTGTTGATTTTTTTTAAATGACATGGTTAGAAGAAAGTTTTAGATGAATGATATTATTCGAAAAAGATATATCGAAACAACATAGTTTGAAAAGAGCTTGTGTGCTTAATCCTGATTTTAATATAAATTATAATTTAGAATCACAGTTTTAATATAATCACGATTCAAAATCATGATTTTAATATATTACTTTTTATTATTGTTACTAAAAGTGCAGGAAACAAGTAATCCTGCAAAGTTTTAAAGGGAGCAAAACATATATAACATCTCAAATCAGGGGTTTAATTATAAAAATATTAAAATTTAATGACCAATTAGGAACTTGATTAAATAAATTCAAAACCAAGGACCAAACTGAAAAAAAAAGCTGAAATCTGAGGTTTTAATTGAAGTTCATTAAGGGTGAAATTAAACAAAATTAAAAGTTTGAGGCCAATCAGATGTATAATTAGAGATAAATCACAAATTAAAGGACTAAAGCGTAATTGGTAGAAAAAATATTGTTCGTCTTCTTCTTCAGAGAGGCTGCTCGAGGGGCTTCCTTCCTAAGGCATTTGACGCATTGTTTCTTCACCAAATTGGACAAAACATACATATAAACGATCCTGTGACACTTGACTACACGACAGTGCAAGCCGTTCAGGCTGATCGAGGCTGCAGAGGCGATGGCACCATCCTAAATGGCCAACCCGACCAGCCATTTTCCTGCACAAAACTGATAGTTCATCATTGTTACTTTGAACCAATGGTTGGGATGCTTTCGGGTCAATCCAAGGGCCGAGATTTAGCACTAAAAGAGACAAAGTGTCCCTCTTCCATCACCTATAAATACATTTGATTTTCATGGTCCAAGGGAGGAGAATTAGGTCCAAAATTGACAAAAAAACCAACCTCCGCCTTCATATTTGCTACCAGCCAAACCTCTCTCTCTCTCTCTCTCTCTCTCTCTCTCTCTCTCTCCACCATGACCTTCAGCCGCCAAAACCTTCACCACCGTCTGCCACCACAGCAACACCACCGAGAACACCACTACCATCACCATGATTCGCTAGCATCGCCATCGCTAGAGAACTTAAAGGAGAAGAACATAAAAACAGAAGGAAGGAGTTGAGAAAACCAAAAGTAGCAGGCAAGAAGAAAAAAACAGAAACCGACAGCAACCACCGTCTCCTACCACAACAACACCACCGAGAACCGCCACCAGCATCATCGTGAGCCATCAGCATTGCAAGCGGCCAGGTCAGCTTCCTTCTTCTTCTTCATCTTCACTGCCTCCACTGTTCTGCAAGTGAACAATAGAGAGTATCTACACTGTTTACTGGGTCGGCCAGGTCCGGCCCAGACCAAAATTGCTGGGCCGATCCAACCCAATCCAAAAAAATCCTTTCAAAAAATTTTGTGATTTTCCCATTTTTTTTTTTATCAATTTCTCTTAATATTGGTTTGTATTTTTATACCGTAAAGATACAAGTCCGGTATTAAAATACCTGGTTTTTGTTGAAACATTGCAAAAAATTATAAAACAAAAAATGTCTTATTTTCATGCAAACGACCAAGTCTCTCAAAAAAAAAAAAATCATATCGGATTTTCATACAGAAAACAAAAAAAATCAAAAATATGTTTTAGCATGCATTTTGGCTTTAATAACTAGTTTATTAAAGCCATGAGAACTAGGCTAATATTTCAAAAAACACTCAAAAACTATTTTGTTTTCTTTTAGTATATGAGATTATGAATTTATACGTAAAACGTATTCCTGATTTTAAAAATGTAGGTTTTTTAATATAGATATTAGAACGGATAGACTTTTACTCGTTAAGATAATGATCTTCTTATAGATGATGACTTTTCTTAAACCTTACACAGACCAACAATTAGAAAACATGACAAGACCTTAGTTTTTTTATCAGATAATTAAACAATGCAGCTTACCTTAGGTAAGGTATATTTGGGGTGCTAATACTTTCCCTTTACGCAACTAGTTGTCGTACTTGATCTCAGAGACCAGTTAAGGTTTATAGTGACCGAAATACTAGGTGACGATTTCCTTTCCTGCTTTTCACTGATAAAAAACAAGAATTCTGTCTCACCATTTATTAGATAAATAGAATACATGAAGTGGAATATCACCACGTGCGACAAAAATAATAATAGCCTACCGTATCATGTTTATAAATATATAAAAACTATGAATAATATTAATAATCACCATTGCACTTGCTCGAATGAGAATGTTTTAGGCTTGCAATGTGTATAAAACCCGATACCGTATCATGTTTATCTTGAAAAGACAATAGAGTAATTGGATCTGAATTACTACACACGTAATAAAAAAAATCAAAGACAAATGATGATATCAAGTGTAAATCACTTAATAAATCTGAAAAGATAATGACAAAAGAGGAAGAGTGTTAAGAACATAAACTATCATGAATAAATAGAAGTAATAAATAAATATTTGAAATAATCATAATTCAAACTCAATTATCTTAATAATAACAAAAAAGAAACCTTAAAACAAAGCTAGGCTCTACCTAACGTAGTAAATTTTTATTTCTTATCAAGTCATTGCATTTTGCCTATTGAATTAGCAGTTGAGCCAGTTTTCAAGTTTGCATAATTCTTTATATTAGAAGGATTAATACATTTTTAATAACTGAAACTAAAACATTATGGTTGTCAAAGAACCAATTCAACCCAAAAGCTTAAGCTGTTAGGTGAGGTCCCAGGATATGATTTATATTATTCTCTAACACACCCCCTCAAGTGAAAGCTCTTTGAGCTTGAAACTTGCACAGGCCCACATTACCTTGTGCTTAATTTTTATCAAATAAATGAGGATGGTGAGATTCGAACTCTTGACCGCTTAGTCATCAAGGCTCTGATACCATGTCAAAGAACCAATTCAACCCAAAAGCTTAAGCTATTAGGTGAGGTCCCAGGATATGATTTATATTATTCTCTAACAGTGGTATCAGGGTTACCTATGAAGCCAAATGTACAAAGGTTTGGAAATAATACATTATCAACCTATCATATGGTAGTACACACCCAACGTCTCCTTCCAACTATGAGCCATAAATTTTCCTTTTTTATTTTATCAAAGATGAAAACTTTATTACTATCTTTTATAGCCATTATAAAATGCCTAAACAAAATGAGAAAAAAAAAAAACAATAAACAAAGTATCAAATACTTTACAAATAAAACATGAACCAAATTTTTTTTTAAAAAAATTCCCTTTTAACCCACAAAACTAGAGCATAATTAAAACTATGAAATTGAAAAAAAAAACTAAATACATGCAACTAAATCTGTCTCTCTATATACTTAGTGCTTGGCCAAATAATCTGCGACCTGATTTCTGTCTTTAAGAATGAAAGTAAATTTCTCAAAAGAAAACACTTTTTAAGCATTATAGTCTCAAGATATTGTTAAATGACATGCTTCTCCATAGAACATTAACCAAGTTACATAATTAAGTCAAAGTCTTTCTGAATTGAACTCTCTTCTTCTTTTTTGTCTGGTAGCCAAGGTCTTAAAACACTTGTGTCAATAGTAGCCTCATAAGTATAAGAAGAATGCATAACTGTGTCATAAGCTTTCAGAGAGAGTTTAAGGCTCTCATTTTGAGCCCTTGAATACAAATCTTATACAAGTATTGTTTGCCATCCATTACAAGAACCCCAATCAGCATGTCATAAGTGATTTCATTTGGTGAGATGTCCTAGACTTTTAGAGCATCTCCAATAATGTAAGAGGTAAAAAAAAAAAAGCCAAACCCAAATATCTATCATTTTAGCTTTTTCTCCTCTTTTAACGACTCCAACAAGATAGCTTAAACAATAGCCAAAATCCATTTTCTCTTATCAAAATGCTATTCCTACATATATCTGATAGAAAAAGTTAAAGCATGGAGGAAGTTGATATAGTTGTTGGCCAATAGCTCTTTCATCCCTTTTCTCACACCTTCTATGTTTTTGTTCACAATATAGGGTTATGATGCAACTATATTATTCGATAGTTTTACCCACATTTACCTAGTATTTTGCCTATGTTTTATATATAAAATTCTTTGATATTCTTTATTTTATGTTTTGAAGGCACTTTTGGATGAAATATTCAAAAAAGAGTAAATTGGAGATAATTGACAAATTTGACCTCCAATTGATGTTTTGTACAGAGCTTTAGCTCTAGAGGTCAAAATGAAGTGATTCTAGTGGAATTAGAAAGCTAACATACATAATTTTCTATAAATATATGGCAAGAAAAATAAAAAGAGAAAGAGCATGGAAATCGCAACCTTTAAAGACAAATCTTGCATTCTACCAATGTTGATCTTTGTCCATTCCAACTTGAATAACTTGAGCTAGAGAAGTCTATTTGATGCAAACTCAATTTTATTGGATTTCTGACTCAAAGACCTATCAGAATACCAAATTGCAATAGAAAAGGAGCTCATATGAGAGAGATATGAGTTTTCTAAGATGACACATGACTTCTGTCAGCAAACAGGTTTTGTGAAGAAATAAGTCCAAAGTACTTCTCAAAGCATCCAAACTGACATCCGAGTCTAAAAATAAGAGGCATAACTTTCTATTTATAAAAAAACCTAAAAACCTATAAATGACAAAATATCAATTTGTCTCTTAAATAATATCACACATATTATTTTAGGTTAATTTTAGACATTTATTCAATCAAATCCTTACTTCATTGTTTTTAGGTATAGAATTGTAATTTCTAGTATTAATTATATTTTGATCCTCAATTTCTAAAATTTATTTATAATCAAGTCACACTTGATTAATCATCACATTTTAATTTCTAACCAATGGTTTTTATATATGTGACTCATTAGATTCTCTAATAAATTGACCCAAATATAAATCATAATACTAAATAAAATAGGATTAAATAAATTAAGCAAATTAATTTATTATCAATTCAACAATTGATTGATTTATATTTGAAGATTAAATACAATGTCTAGCAACCTGTCATGATCCCCTAATATTAGAAAAGTTATAAGTGGTTTAACTTCACCTTTTAATGACCAGTTTCTCAAAGTAATTATTATTTGTTAATCATTAATGTTTTGATTTAGATATTGTAGCATGGAGTGTTTCTACTATGTCAAATCATGTTTGTTCTCAACACTATAGTCATTTATTTTTTTAATATGATTTGAAATTCTTTTCAAATCTCATTCCACCTTGCACAAGGATTTACAATCAATACTATTTGAGAATAGATGAAACATTTTTCCTAATTCACCTAAGATAATGAATGCTCTCCTGATTACCTAAATACATTTATATAGTTCATGTTATATCCAATATATGTCTATTTGTTACCCTTGATTAGGACCATGTGTAATAGGATCAAAACATAATGCTTCCTATATAAGATAATTTAGTAATTTGAAATCTAAAGATCACTTACACAATTGTCATGTAAGCCTCTCCATAAATACAAATGATCTCTCCATGTAGAATTCTCATGCAAGTTAGTTTAGTGTACATGTCTTCTGACAAGCACTTATATATTAGTTCTAGGTATCCCTCATACCTCAACTTATAAGAACAACCGATTTCTTTCATAAAGGAAAGAACATACTATGTATTAGTCTCAACAACTATAATTAATGTCTAATCTTAATAAAACATTGACCAAGAATAATTAGGAACAATTCTTTGATGCAATATGAATCTTGTAATTATAACAACTTTTAATTTTTTTTGCAAAGTATTTTTGTCCCAAGAACTTTATCTTTAGTCTAGATTCATTAAACAAATATTATATTCATTTATAAAATATTTGATGAATATTAAAGATAAATAAATTTTTATTAAATTACATATATTTATATGAATAAAATCAATATCACATATAACCAACGGAAACAATCTCGTCATTCAGTTTATCCTTTTCAAAGGCTCTAAAACAATGTTTAAGAATACAGTTGAAATTATGTTTTCTAAAAATTTGAATTTTTTTTAATATATTTTCAAATAAAAAAACATTTTAAACAATAACCATTATTATATTTTTAAATACTAACAGTGCACGAGTGGAGATAATTGTAGGCTTAACAGGAACAGTTGCAGTTTCTGAAGTCATGGAATAAGCGAAAAGAACTGCTCTTCATTCCCTACTTCTTGGCCGTAGGCCTTTCTCTTCCATCTTTTATAGCAACTGGACACCCCGTTTCCAATAGGCTTTGGACCATAGTTTTTAGACCTGGCCCGATCTAAGACCCGGGTTCCGGGTTTTGACCGGGCCACCAGGTCGTCCAGGTCAATTTTTTTTTAAATCAAAACGACGTCATTTTAGTAAAAAATCAAAAACAAAAGTCAACGGGTTGCAACCGAGTTTTTGACCGGGTCACGCCGTGTTTTTTCTTTCTCTATTTTTTTCAACCCGGCCCGGTTCCAGCCCCGGGTCGGCCCGCCGGACCGGACCGAGTTTCAAAACTATGCTTTGGGCCCTTGCCTAACGAACCCTTGTATGTATAAATTGTAAAGTTTTCATTGCCTAACGAACCCTTGCCTAACACCCCGTTTTCATGCCTCGCAAACCACCGCCTCGTAACCTAGCAGCAAGCACAAATTGTAAAGTTTTCAAGTTTTACATATTCCTTTTCCCAATCTTCGTCAGCATCCTTTCCAATTTCCCTTTTCAAATGCTTCTCTTTTAATTCTACAAAGAACTTGAGAGCTCCATTCCCGCCTTCCTTTTTTCGATAAGTCAACAAAGCAGAATAATGTGATGCAGCAGATGGGGAAAAACCCTTCATATGCATCTCTTCAAGAACATCAAGGATCATTTTAGCTTGACATAGATAACCATCAAAATGTTACAAGGTACCACATTTTGAGCAACCCTATCCTTTGTTCCAAGATTTTTTCCATTTCTTTATATTGTTCAGACCGTCTCACTGCACTCAATAGACTTCATGTAAAATATTTGGACCATTAATGCAGGCTCCATTTTCTTGTCCCAGCCAAAACCTCTAATCATGGATGAGTACGCTTGAACTGGCAATTCACATCCTTAAGATTCTTAAGAACACTCTTCTATATCATCCACAGTTTTCGTGAAATGTAAGCTCCAAGCGAGCGCAAGAACACCAATCTTTCTATCCTGTTCTTCCCCAACTTCTCCCTCACTTTCACTTCCCTATTTTTTTTTACTCATCACTACTATCATCATTTCTTTCTAAATCATTATCACTTTTATCTCTCTCATGTTTCAAGGATGACCGATCATCTAAACTTGGGATTACTCTATGAAACCCATCCGCAATTTCTTGTTGCCCCAATGTCGAAGCTAAAGCCAGTGATGAACCAAAAGAGCCTTCCTTTGGCTCACAAAAACAAACATATTTAATCTTTGAATACTCGGAGAAAAACCCACTTTTCACACCAAATTCCAAGCTTCCACAACAAGTCCCACTTAAATCATACCTCGAATTGTTTTAAACCGTAAAGAAAACAGAACTTGCACCATGAAAAGGAGTGTCAATAATACCATATCTCTTGGTATCAGGTGGTTAAGGTGCTCGTTCATCCTCAATGAGATCTTGGGTTCGAGTCATCCCAACTAGCCCTTGCTGAGGAGATATATCTACATCTCAAAACTCCGCTCGTGGAGATGCTCTTAGCTTCGGTTCCGACATAGGTGTGGTGGGGGTCCCTCCATATATACGGGCACAATATTCCCTACCAGGTATGAGGATTGAGGTCAACCTATCTTTATACCCATTTTTTTCACAGAAAAAAGAACCACATTTCTTTCTCCTTCTTCTAGCACTTAAAAGACAAGAAGAATCAACATCAACTCCAAATGGCGCACTACACATAAGCCACCACTCATCGGCAAAACACTCAAAGCTTGCATTTTGAGAGATATTTTAGCAATGAATAAAAAAACCTAGAATAGAAAATAATAATTAAAGAACAAGAAAACATGATAACCGCTTCTCAGGGATGCTTCCAACAATGGTTTCGGATGGTACAAAAAATATATATAATTAATTTGTTGCGGTTTGAGCCGTTATAAAAAAATGTCTCAGTAAAACATTGTTGTCATGTGAAGAGATTCATTAATCATTAGAACAATATTATTCTATTTTAAGTCTCTAGAAATTTTTATGCTTTGGTCAATTAATTTTTTTTCTTTTAATTTGGTCATTTGACATTGTTTTAATTTTTTAATTTGTGATTAATGTTGATGATTTGTTTCCATGTGGGCACATGAGGTACTGAGATGCTCGGTTAATTCTTGGTTTTGCAAGACAAAATTCAATCTTATTAATTTTTAAAAAATTAGAGCTTCAAGTAACAAATTAGAAGATTGAAGGAATTTTCAACCCTTTTTTCCAACTTCAAGGACTTTTTTTCATGGTCAAGGAGAGCTCAAGGCCATTTTTACAATTTGTTCCTTGAACTTTCTTTTTCAATTTGATCCCTGTATATTTGCTTTATTTGGGATTTGACTTGGTGTTTTCATTTTTTCTCCTTGATACAGGGATCTTGCAATAGCGAGAGAATTTTATGGTGCTTCATGGATGCTCGGTTTTGCAAAATAAAACATAATTAGGCTAATTTAAGAATATTAAGTGTTGAGGGTGTAAACCTCTAGCCTAAATTTTTAGTATTAATGAAAATTCAAATTTAACCCGAGAATATAGTGGGTTAATTAGAAAATAAAATAAGGAGATATTGAATAAATTGAAATAAGTTTGAAAGATTAAAATAAATAAATATAAAAAAAATACAGAAACACAAATAAAAGTTTAATGGAAAGGATACACAAGGAAAAAAAGAAGGTATTGGGATATAATTCAATGAAACTTGAAATTTAGCATAAACAAGTGATGAAATCTAGAAATATTACTCGAGAAACATAAAAAAAATATAAAAGAGGGATATATTGTGAATTAACAAAATTATTTTATATATATATTTATATGCATGTGTGTTGCCGACCTTTAGTGGAAAGGAGGGAATGAAAGTTCATTTTCTTAAGCTTAATCTTGTGAAAACCTAAGGAAAACTAAAGATTTAAGGGGGAAGTGTGAGATTTAACTAGAATAAACATTCAATCACTTGAAATTAGAAAGATTTAGTGAGGGGAAAGTAAGGTATTAGAGATGAAGTTTAATTGATTTTCTAGATTGTATTCTTAATTCTTGAATTTTGGGGTTTTATGTGAGAATTGAAGGTTTTGTGAAATAGTTATGTGATGATGTTGTTCGAGTGAAATAACATTGAAATGACTTAAAATCATGAATAATTGAACAAAGAAAATTGATAATTTTGTATGATTAAAGCCGATCAATTTTAAGGGGGAATTCGGTAAATGATTTTAAACTTGTAGAAATTTTATATTTTGATGAGAATTGATGTAAATATTGTGATTTAGGATGAAATTAATGATTATATCTAGTTGTGGTAGGATTGTTATAGTATTTGGGGTGAGAATTTTGTAAGATAAATATATAAGATTGTGTTTTGAATTATAAAGGGTGTGAGTAATATTGGTAAGATGATTTGTAATGGAAATAATTAAGAAGAAACAAATTAGGAGAAATTAAGACCCTTGGAATTAGTCAAATGAAGGAAGTTATTTTAGATAATTGATGTATACTCTTATGACATTATAATCAATTATGAGTAATGAAAAGGAAATGTGAGGAGAATTTAGGCAGTTAGATGTTTGGGAAATTAAGTCAATAAACTTACATGAAAGAAGATAATAAAAGTTATGGATATGAAAAATGAGGATGTCTAGTTCAGGATGTGACATATTCTATGATGAAAATTTTTGTAAGGGAACTTCATTATGGTTCCTAAGTTTATAGGAATGGATAATAATAAACTTGTCTTATTTTGACAAAAGACATCTCGTGTAGTAGGCAAGCATCCTACACTTTGATGTATTTAATGTTTTTCCCTTAAATTTTATTAATTGTAATTTCTTTGGAAACATAAATCATGAACAATAAATGGAGAAAAAATAAGGTGAAAAAAAAAAAGAATTGTGAACTTGATTAGTTGTCCAAAGTAAATTAGGAGCAAATGATATCAATATGATATACCCATGCACAAAGATTTTCTCTCCCTTACAACAAAGTTGATGAAAATTATGAGAAGTTTGTTATAACCACATAGCCATAAAAGTAACTTTTTGATGCACGTGCAGCCATAGAAAAATAACATTTACACTGTAAATTATTTTTATCTATTTTTGCTAGTTAAAGTCTTTTAAATATATCTATTTAAAAGATTTAGGGGGGATGATGGTATAAAATTAGTTAAGTGTTTTAAAAAAAATAATTTATTATCATTTAGGCATGTAAGCTAAACATCAAATAGTTATCTTTTTGGGCCACATGGTCGAAACGATAAAAAAATTAAAGAACAAGAAAACATGATATCCACTTTTCATGAGATACTTGCAACAATAATATTTGATAGTATAAAAAATAATGAATTTTTTTTAAAAAAATATATAATTAATTTGTTTTTGTTTGAGACATGTGACCCAAACAACAACTATCCTTTGTCATTGTTTGAGCCTTGGTCCAAACAACAACACCCATATCATTTAGGCTCGACCTAAATAGGTTGCACCCTATAGTTTTTCCTCTATTTTTTTCAACACATTCCAATGTGTTTTTTTTAAATTTAAATAATCAGAATGCAGTAACACGCTTCACCCCACACATAGTAGTTTTATGATTTATTGATATATTTTTAACAAACTTTTTGCAAGTATAAACTTTAATGTATGCATCATTATTTTTTAGTCAGTGTTTGACATCACAAACTAGAACAATTTTCTCTTCTACTATTACTGATTAAGCATTAGAGAATCCTTTATTCTACGGGGGATTTATTTTCTAAGGATTACTCAAGCCTAGATATAAGCCAAATAAGAAGCCTATCTCATGCATCTTGGTTTAGTTTTACAAACTGTGGAAAGCCTAATTTCTATGTAATGATTTATCCCGACTTCATCAATATCCATGTTAGTTAATTATAAGAAAAATAATCAGAAAACTATAAGTTATGGGTATTGGCCATTCAATTGTAGTAAGTAGACCGGACAACTAAAAGTGTTAAAGATATAAAACGAGCCAAATAATTAGAATAGTAAAGAAGAAAAACTCATTTTAACATCTAATATAATATATGTTGATGATATTCCAAAATTTAAGATGCTTAGGAATAAGTTTTTTGGTGGTTAGATAATAGGTTTAATCAAGTGTTCATGCAATTAGATCCATTTTTCATCAGGAAAGGAAATGTGGTGGCTTGATGTAAGGATTGTAATACCTACAAGAAAATGTCTTTTTATGGTGGATTTAGGGACCCTCAATGCTTAAATCAGTATCTTTATAGAGAAAAAAATGTATTAAATATGCAAAAGAGTATTAAATTCTAATAACAAGGTTGTTTGTTCTTGTTTTCATATGAGAATAAGTGTTTTATAAGAAAATGATGTGTATGTATTGAGAATGAAAATTATAAACCCCTTACCTAGATGGTTCAAATGACATTTATATTTTATGAATCTCACCTTTTTGTTTGAATAAAGGGGTTGAAAAGTCATTCAACCCCTATAATATTAATGAGAGATTAAATATCCCTTACACATGTATTAATAAGAAATAAATATCTTTACACAAACATTAATAAGGAACAAATATTCTTGACATATGTGTTAATGAGATGAAAATATATAGGACATTAAAAACTCTTTGTACACCTAAAGGTGTAAATTAAGCAAGATCAAAGCTAAAGATGTAAACTCTCTACCAAAAAAATAGGGTTGAATTAAGATTTAGAAAAAAAAATTAATTTTTTATATCAAATGTGAAAATACAATTTCATATTATACTTAAGGAGGGGAAGAAAGGTAAATTACCCTAGAAAATAGTATAAAAAAGGGGGATTTTTTTCTCTTTAAGTTGGCAACTACAAACAAAGTAAAAGGGATGAAATTCTCAATTTTTCTCACCAAGAACCTTAGAGAAACCAAGAGAAAATCAAGGGATTTAGAGAAAAATTGAGGGAAACACATACACACATCTCTAAACACTTGATTAAGAATGAAAGAGAAACAAAATAATTAAAGAGAGGGGCTCCATAATCATGGCAGCAAGGAAGAAAAAAAGGGATTAAAATTTTTTTTAACTGATTAAGATTCAAAGACTTGAATAACATCTAGTAAGGGGTTCTGAACCTACTCTAGCAATTTCATGTAATTCAAATAATATTTAATGTAGAAATCATGAATGTTAGGTTACGGTTTATAGAAAAAAAATTAGGAAAATGAAAATTGACTATGAATTGATAAAATTTAATTAGATCAAGTTATGTTGGGTGTTAAATTTAGTAAAATTAATGAAGAAAAATATAAGGTCCTTAAGAACCTAAGTGGCCAACCAAAGAGGAAAGTTAGGCTCATGATATATAATTACATGTAATTAAGTGAAATTATTGTGAACTAATGCATATTTATGTGGGGAAATAATTTCCAAAAGAATTGAATTATAATTTGAAATTTTGATTGAAATGTCGTAGTGTAGTCAAAGATTTTGTTAACATGAATATTACATAAATTGACTTTAGATGCTTGAATAAAGATTTAAATGAGCATAAAGGGTTTTAGAGGATTGGAATTATATATATATATATATATATATATATATATATATATATATATATATATATATATATATATATATATAAAATTTGGAAATGAGAATTTATTTGGTTACGAATATAAAAATGAAATTTGATATGCCTGGTGATACAGAAGAAGCTTTAGTATTGGGATTTACCTAGTAATGGATAGAGAATTTAGATTGTTTGTAAGTGGAAATAATGTTTACACTTACACGAACCAAGAATTACCCAGTGTTGGATATAGGTTAAAAGAGCTTAATATGAAGATTACAATTTAGAAAAAAACAAATGTGTATTAGAAATAATGATAGATGAGAAATATTGATATAGAAAGTAAATTGTGTAAGTTAAAAGTAAATTATGTTAATAATAATTGAATAAATGAATTGTGTTCAAACATGTCACTGCATTTATTTTAATTGCCTAGGTAAATTATTGTTACATACTAAATTGTTGCTCGTATATTAATTTACAGGTATCTCTCAACCTCGAGCAACATAATAGATATTTAGAGATCTTTGTTAATTTTGTAAAGGATTGTAATAATTATCATTTGTAACTGAATGTCAATTTACCTTGAATTATGTAATTATAAATTCAATTTAATTGTGCTAGTGTATGGTATTATACTCATGTTTTTGTTGTAACTTATACTAATACTATCAGATAATTTATGATTATAGATTTTGATTTGAATTTTGAATATTATAATTACATATATGATGTGACATTAAAATAAATTACAATGATTGTGATAAAATATGTTGTGAAATGATGAGTCTAGGATGGTTGGGCGATAATTAGGCTTTGTTCGATGGGTATATTAAGATGTTACAAGTATTTGTCGATAACTTGGAATCTCCCGGTATAGGTGAGACTCTGTCAAAATTTCAGTAGATTCCTGTAAAGCTAAGTTTTTTTTAAAAAAAAATCACCCTAAAAATAGTAATTATTTACAATAAATAAAGTTTAAAGTGTATGAAAATACTAGGGTGTTACAAAAGAACTTGGGTTTGATAAAAAAAAAATCCCAAAGAACTAGGTATTGGAATTGGGCCACAAAACAAGGCCTAAAAAATACTAGGACGTGTACTTGGCCCAAATGCATTGCTTGAACCTAAAAGGTCCCATGATTGCACTGTTGCCTAGGTCCATGCACATTGCCTGGTATCACGAGCGCCGAGCTTGCGTGCCCGGACTCAGGCCTCATACTTAGTATGAGCCTATGGACACTTGGCGTTTAAGCTCAGGCCCATTGTCTAGTTCTCTAAGACTTAGATAGTCATTAAAACGAGCTTTGAACTAACGAAAGGTGGTTTAAAAGATAATTATAAATCCTAATCCATCATTTGCCTTTATCATTAGAAATCGAAACATTTTAATCATATCCGTTGGAGGCTAAATTGAGGTTTCTTCAAAGATACAAATTGGAATTATAGGCTATTCGGTCAAAGTTGTATTAGGAGTCCTTTTTAATCATTTCTCTTCTTTTTTTTTTGAGAAGGTGGCCGAATTTTGTACTTGAAAAGCAACCCAACTGGACTTTTTATGGACCCAAGTTAGCCGCAGAGCTTTGCATCTTTTTTTAACAAAGGTTGCAAATGTCACATCTAGATTCTAAAAGGTTTTTGAAGGGTTGGGGCATTATACTGGCTGGCTTGGGCCTCTAAAATGTATATTTACTTAAAGAGTTAATTGATAAATTTCCTATATTATTAGAGAGGGAGAAACTTTACACAATAAAAGAACATCTATTGTTGATCTTGCTAAAGATGATTTGATTTATAAATAGATTAAAAATCATAGTGTTAATCAATATAACATAAAGTTTAGAAAGAATATTGATAGACAATATAAATTTTATGAGGTCAAATTGAAATTAACACTTCTTATCATTGACCATGAAGCTTTTTTATTATTGAAATATTTATTATTTCCTTTTTTACATAATAAAAATAAAAGTTTTATAGATTACTAGAGTGGTGGCCCATGTAATTCTATGAGCCAGGTCAAATGTTTTCTAAAATAAAGCAAGATTTCTTGACAATAATAAAGTCAATCCAGGTTAATTTGACAAACATGAGACTCATGATATAAGATCGGGATAACCCTGCAAAAAAGTGAAAAAAAAATAAAAAAAACTCAAGACCCAATAATCTAATGTTAAAGGATGAAAGTTAAAAAAATCAATTTCAAAAAAGTAAATGTTAAAGAAAAAAACCTCAGTTAACTCGGGTTAACTCTACTAATCAGCCAAGTGCGATATTAGATCAAAATTCAAAAACAATTATCTTTTTTCAAAAAAGGACCTAGAAAAAAAGGATTGAGGTTAAATCTATAAAAAAAAATGATGAGAAAAAAATTGAAAAAACACGTGTTAACTTGACTAACTCGTACCCGGGATAACCTTACATAAAGGAAAGTGAAGAAAATCACAAAGCTTAAAGCCTAATAATTTAATGCCAAAGGATAAATTTGAAAAAAAAAGATTTTTTTAAAAAAATTGAGTCAACCTAGATTAACTCAACTAACCAAAAACTCGAGATATGAGGTAGGGATAACCTCATAAAAAAGAAGTTGAACAAATCACGAAGCTCAAGTTCCGATAACTCAATATCAAATGATGAAACTAATAAAAAAATTATTCTTAAAAAGGATAAAAAAATGACTGAACTTAAACCAGACTAATTTTCAAAACCAATGGCCCGGATCATAAGATCAGGATTACCCCGTAGAACGTAGACATTAAAAAAAAAAGCAAAATTTCCAATCATAAAAAATTAAAAACCAAAACAAATAAAAACAAAAACAATAAGGATCAAATCTTGTACAAAAAATAAGTGAAAGAAAATAATTACAGATCAAATGAAAAAGAAAAGAAATGAAGAAAAGGATAAAAAAAAACATCATTAAAAAAAAGGGACCAAAATTGGATACAAAATTAAATGAAGTAAAATGATGAAGGACTAAATTGGGGAAAAAATCAAGTAAAGGATAAAAAAAATAGTAATAAAAAAATGAGGACTAAATTGGATACCAAAATTAAATGAAATAAAATATTGAGGGATGAAATAAAAAAATAATAATTTCAAAAAGCATTAAAATTAAAATAAATAGAAATCAAAAGAATGATTATCAATTTGAAATAAATTCAAGTTGGAGGATACAACTGAATTATTGAAGACTCAGCATGGATACCAAGGCCTAGGAGAAAAAAAAAAAGAGGTGGGGAATTAAAAAAAATTCATTGCTTTTAAACTGCTGAAAATCTGACTACATGTGTCACCCCATCAATTATGTTGCAACTAGCCGCCTCAAATGACACTACAATTAGTTGTTTTTAGCCAAAAACTCTCTACACAACTCTAAATGGCACACGAGATGATTACGTTACGCACATGTTAATATCAAAACAACCTCTAAAGACATCTGAATATTATGAAAAAAAACCGTGTGGTAAAGACGAAAACGCTATGTCAAATCAGCCTTGGAATTTTTTATATCAAGATTAAACTTGTCATTTAACTGTTCAAAAAATATGAAAAGACTAAAAACCTCCTCTATGAAAGTTTAATATTTTTTAACTTTTAAGGGTATCTATGTTATTTTATTGTGCAAAAAAAAAGACAAAAAAAACCCTAGACAAAAGGCTTATATATATTTTTTTGTTTTTAAAGGCAAGAAAGTAATTTTACTAGACAAAAAAAGAAAATTAATTAAAATATCCTTGATCTATTTAGAAATAACCATTGGATCTTCTTGAAAAGATAATTTTACCCCGTAAACTAACAATTGTTTTGTAAAGAGAAAGGCATAAAAAAAACAATTCTCTATTCTAATCCATAATGAATTGTCTTCGCAGACCAATACATTACTAATCTCTTTTAGGGTTTTTTTTTTATATAATGATATTGAATAATATTAGCCCTTTGAAATTGGCTAGAAATATATTTATGATTTTTTTTTCTTTTCATAATATAAGTTCGGAGACCGACATGAAAACTCGCGGCACCTCTTGTTCATGCTTGGGCTAGGGAATCAGCAAGAACAATTAGGCCGGACTAGGCCATGTAACAACAGATCGGTTCCTACCTAGGCGTGACTTAGCTAGGTCCATGATTAGGCTTGCTAGTTGTGTCAGTGTGTTTGGGAACGTATACAATTCAACTATGCACAAATTTTACCTTTAAAAACTAGTTTTTTTTCATGTTTTATTTTTTATTTTTTATGAGTTTCATAAACAAATCTTAATTTTTATTATATTTCCAAACACACTCTTAAATAGAATGCAAAGAGTGAGAATTTAAGGAATACTTTGTATTCAAAACTTCAATAATATTATAGACGTGAATTATAAGATATTAATAAAATTATATGTGTGTGTATATATGGAGTAAATTATAAATTAGTCCTTTTTATTTCAGAAACTAATTAGTTAGTCCTTTTTATCCATTTTACATTCTTTTCAACATATTGTATTTTTTGTTTTAGAATATAGAAAATTAATAAATATTATGAAAATATTGATGAGAAAATAATATATTTTTTTTAATAAAAGAATATCAAATTAAGGATGGTCAACACTATTTAGGGACTAAATAATTAATTTTTGAAACAAGAGAGACTAATTAATTTGTTTTTTTTTTAATTAGAGGGGGAGACTAATTTATAATTTAATATATTGATATGGCTCATTATTTTAATTGTCAAAAACCTAAAGTGCTTAAACAAAGAGATAATATATAAAGTAAATCAAAATCTAAGAATAATATAAGTAAAACAAAATTTATCAAATTATTAAATTAGATGTTTGATTATTAAATATTCTTTTGTTAAACCTAAATAATAATTAAAAAATAATTGAATTGAAGATTAATAAATATTTTAATATTTAACAAATTAACTAAGTTGATCCAAGTCGATCTAATATGTTGTTATTTTAATATTTTTTTATAAAAATATTATCTTAACTTTTTTTTAATTAAAATATATTTTTATCGGTAGTTCGAGTTATTTTTTAATCTACCAAATCAACTAGATTATATCAAATCAATTTTTATTTAATTTAATTTTTTTTTATAAATAACACCTAAACATATTTTACATAAATAATAATAATAATAATTTTGATACTGCTGGCAATTATCAATTGCAGGTCTAATAAAACAAGGACTCGGCTTCTTAATGTTAAGCATAAGAGAGTTACAGTTACAAAGATTCAAACTTTGTAACTGACAGACATTGAAGACCAAGAAGAGAGTTACAGTTACAAAGATTCAAACTTTGTAACTGTTACATCTCCAGCTAGCTAACGGATATTGAAGACCAAGAAGAGAGTTTCAAAAGAGAGTTACAGTTACAAAGATTCAAACTTTGTAACTGCTTCTTGTTTATGATGGATATTCTGCTGCATTGATGAACCTGCACTAATCATGATTTTCAAATTGAAATTCAAATTATATTTGTAATAACATTTCATAACTGATTAGTTTAGAATGTATATATATGAGCTTCTGTTGTATCATAATTTATTCATTAAAGAAAATATATACACATTACATTTTCTCTTATTCTCGTTTATCATTCTTTCTTGGTATCAGAGCACTTTAGCTCACGCTTCTTTGATCTAAGCTTCCGCAAAAGATGTCTTTTTCCAACAATACTAGTAACCTTTTACATCTCAATCCAACAGTAGCTCCTACTTCTTTTAAGCTCGATGGAACAAATTATTTAGGATGGCAATCTCAATTTTTGCCCTTCCTTAAGAGCAATGATCTTCTAGGGTTCGTGGAAGGATCTGAACCTGTCCCTGAGAAGACAACTGCAGATGGTACTACCAATGCTGCATATACTGTCTGGTATAAGAAAGACCAGGCATTACTTGGACTTATTCTGTCTTCAATAAGTCCAAATCTTGTTGCCTCATTTTATGGCCAGAATACATCCAAACAAGTCTGGAATGCACTCAAGATGAAATTCTCCAATCAATCTAGATCTCGCATTGCACATATGCGAAGACAACTGCAAACTATCACACAAGGATCCAAGAACTGTTCTACATACTTGGAGGATGCCAAATCCATTGCAGATCAATTAGCAGCTGCAGGAAAAATAATTGATGATCAAGATTTAATTTCCTTTATACTTGGAGGACTTAATCAGGAATATAATCCTTTCATTACTTCCTTCAATTTTGTCTCCAGAGACAATGAATTTACCTTTGAAGATTTCAGTGCTGAACTACTCAGTCATGAATCTTTACTGGAGACTCAACGATCAACAATGGTGTCTAACACTACTTTTGCATTTGCTGCCAACAAGAAGTCTCCATTCACAGCCAAGAAGAAACCTTATATTCCTTCTAATCGATCAGGAGGTCCACAACACCGAAACTCCTATCCTAACGCTTTGTTAGGACAACCTGCTATGGCAAGACATAGTTCAAACCAAACTACCACACGTCCAGTATGTCAAATTTGTGATCGCACAGGACATATTGCAATTGATTGCTATCACAGGTTTGACTATGCATTTCAAGGACGCCATCCTCCAACTGAACTTGCAGCAATGGTTGCTGAATCCAATACACAGTATGACCACCAAGTATGGTATGCAGATAGTGGGGCCAATGTTCATATTACCTCAGATGATCAACATCTCACTCAGAAACTTCCCTACCACCAAGGAGAAACTGTGACAGTGGGGAATGGTGCAGGTTTAGTAATTAAAAGCACTGGTTCTACTTCCCTACAAATAAACAAAACCAACTTTCACCTGTCAAACATCTTACATTGTCCTCATGCATCCTCAAATCTTTTATCCATAAATAAATTCTGTCTTGATAACAATTGTTATTTTATACTAACTAGCCATGATTTTACTGTGAAAGAGAACCAGACAGATCAAACACTACTCCACGGACAGGTTGACAATGGTCTTTATCCTATTACTGGTGGTTTCGGTCTTCCTCATAGAATTCAAGGATTAGCAGCCAAAATTGGAGAAAGAACTACAGCTGAGCAGTGGCATTTCAGACTCGGCCATCCTTCACAAGCTGTCCTACAATCTCTTGCAAGGTCAAACCATATTAGTTTATCATCAAAAGATAATAAAACAACCAATAACACTAGCTTTTGTTCTACATGCCCTCTTGGTAAAAGCAAAAAATTACCATTTCCAAACTCCACTCATCAATCAAACAGTCCATTATCCTTGGTACATTCTGATGTTTGGACATCCCCTGTTTCTTCTATAAATGGTTGTCGTTATTATGTTTTGTTTGTTGATGATTTCTCCAGATACTCTTGGATCTATCCCTTGCATAATAAGTCTGAAGTCTTTGCTACCTTTCTTAAGTTCAAAGTTCATGCTGAAAACTTATTCTCATGTTCTATTAAACAGTTTCAGAGTGATAACGGGGGGGAATATTTATCTCATCAATTTAGAGACTTCCTTAGTAAAAATGGAATCTGTCATCGATTAACTTGTCCATATACCTCTCAGCAAAATGGAATAGCTGAAAGGAAACATCGACATGTTCAAGAACTGGGGTTAATTCTCTTAGCACAACCATCTCTAAAGCCAACCTACTGGGTAGATGCTTTTCTCACAGCAGTTTATTTGATCAACAGATTACCTACCAAAGTGTTACAAAATCGTAGCCCATATGAAGTTCTACATGGTCACACCCCGAATTATTCTGAACTACGTGTGTTTGGTTGTTCATGTTATCCTCTCTTAAGACCATATCAACCCCATAAACTAGCATATAGAAGTAAACAATGTGTCTTTCTAGGATACTCACACAATCAAAAAGGGTATCGATGTCTCGACCTAGAAAGTAACAAGGTTTATATCTCTAGACATGTGGTGTTTGATGAAGAAACATTTCCAGTAAAGGATAAAGACCAGACCTCAACTTGCTCCAACTTAATTCAAACTGGTAATTCCCACTCCTTCACTGACACAGTTATTCCTTCCATTTTATTCACTAATGCTCTTGTCACAGACATTCTTACAAACTCCTCTGCAACGGAGACTGATATAGGTTAGTTACCTCCTCCTATTGAGACTTCATATGATCAACTCCCTGCAGAAACCCATCCGCTTCATGAAGACATACCAGTAGCACAATTGTTATCTACTAGGGAACAGCCTACCACACAAAGTGACAACCTGCATCCTCAGCCTCCATCCCATATTATCACTCGGTCAAAAACTGGCCACTCAAGACCAAAACAATTCCTTGACTATAATGTTTTATACTCAACTCGCCACCCTTTAAAAGCTCTTTCCAGTGTTTTTGATGAACAGGAACCATCTTCTTACAGCAAGGCAGTAACAAATGAACATTGGCGGACAGCTATGGGAAGAGAGTTTGATGCATTAATAGCTAATGGGACTTGGTCTCTATGTCCTAGACCAGACAAGTTTCATGTGGTAAGAAATAAGTGGGTGTATAAAATTAAAAGAACTCCTGAAGGACAGATTGACAGGTACAAAGCACGACTAGTGGCAAAAGGCTTCGATCAACAATATGGGATAGATTACTTTGAGACATTCTCTCCAGTAATCAAACCTTCCACCATCAGAGTGGTATTGTCACTTGCAGTAGCATTTAATTGGCCTATCAAACAGCTAGATGTTTCCAATGCATTCTTACATGGTTTTCTGGATGAAGAAGTCTATATGGAGCAGCCACAAGGATTCATTGATGAATCAAAACCAGAGTATGTTTGCAGATTGCATAAATCACTCTATGGTCTCAAACAAGCTCCACGGGCCTGGTTTCAAAGATTTTCTACTCATCTCCTTGACATTGGATTTCAAGAATCTTCTGTTGATCATAGTTTATTTACACTACAGCAAGCAAAATCTAAACTGTTTGTTTTAGTGTACGTGGATGATATCATTGTCACAGGAACCAAAGATTCAGAAATTGAAGACTTCATCAAACAACTACAGAGTACATTTCAAGTCAGACATCTTGGCACTCTTTCCTATTTTCTTGGTATTCAAGCTTCTCGCAATACAGAGGGACTTTATCTCAAACAATCAAAGTACATCTCTGACCTACTAGACAAGACACAAATGATTGGAGCTAGACCGTTATCTACACCAACAGCATCAGGACCCAAACTCTCAGCCCATGAAGGGGAATTATTGAATGATCCAACTGAATATCGTCAAGTTATTGGTGCTCTTCAATATTGCACTTTAACAAGACCTGACATCAGCTATGCAGTGAACCAATTATGCCAATTCATGCATGCTCCACGAGAACCACACTGGATTGCTACCAAAAGAGTTCTTCGTTACTTGAAAGGAACAATTGATTATGGTATTCACTACACTCAATCGACAACAACATTAGATGCTTTCTGCGATGCAGATTGGGCTGGGAATCCTGATGATAGAAAATCTACAAGTGGTTATGTTGTGTTTCTAGGCCAAAATCTCATATCCTGGAGTGCAAAGAAACAAAGTGTTGTGTCTAAATCCAGTACTGAGGCCGAATATCGATCCATGGCTCTTGTCACTGCTGAACTATATTGGCTTCGAATGTTATTACGAGATCTTGGCATTTCATTGTCGTCACCGCCTACACTATGGTGTGATAATGTAGGTGCAATATCTCTTGCCTCTAATCCTGTTTTTCATGCCCGAACGAAGCACATAGAGGTGGATTATCACTTCATCCGTGAAAAAGTTCTTAATAAGGATATTCTTGTACGGCATATTTCAACACATGACCAGATTGCAGATGTATTCACCAAAGGTCATACTACAGCAAGGTTTATGTTTTTACGGTCCAAATTGATGGTGATTCCTATCCCCATCAGTTTGCAGGGGAATGTTAAGCATAAGAGAATTACAGTTACAAAGATTCAAACTTTGTAACTGACATACATTGAAGACCAAGAAGAGAGTTACAGTTACAAAGATTCAAACTTTGTAACTGTTACATCTCCAGCTAGCTAACGGATATTGAAGACCAAGAAGAGAGTTTCAAAAGAGAGTTACAGTTACAAAGATTCAAACTTTGTAACTGCTTCTTGTTTATGATGGATATTCTGCTGCATTGATGAACCTGCACTAATCATGATTTTCAAATTGAAATTCAAATTATATTTGTAATAACATTTCATAACTGATTAGTTTAGAATGTATATATATGAGCTTCTGTTGTATCATAATTTATTCATTAAAGAAAATATATACACATTACATTTTCTCTTATTCTCTGTTTATCATTCTTTTTCTTAACTGCTATAGTACAAAGAACAAGAAGGGAATAACAATATATAAATCTACCTCAAAGCCTGCAACGCTGTCCGCTGGAGATAAAAATGATTTCGATGCGCATAAAATCTGCAGCCATATCTTCTGATGAGCATGCCAACAAGAAGCGGATCTTGTGGGAGCTGTGAAAGGATCCATCTCGTGCTATATTTCTTGTTTTCCTAGATAAACATGTCATATCTTCACTCTTCCCAGAAACGCAACTTTTGTTTCTTCTTTTTTTTTTCTATTTAACTTTGTTTAAACTAGTATAATCCAGCTATTGAAGGCAATCAAATTACAAATCTTCATTGAATCATGCACTAAATACTCAAAATCTACACAGTGAAACGCCTGCAGATCTTGCAAATTATACGCTAATTAAATTCTGAATATCTAGAGCTGAATAGGTTTAGGATCATGACACATAAGAAATGCTAATGGGTTTGATTAGCATGCACCAAATTATTTATTTGGCGATACATTAGCTACGGCCAAGGATTTTGTTCTTCTAAGTAAGCCACAAAATTAGTGAAGAAGGTGCCCCTAATTAGGGCATAATTGTCGTTGAACAATTGGGCCCATCAAGAGAAATTGTAGTCCATGTGCATTCCAAATTAAAAGACATCGAGCTAATGCTCATGGCTAACCACTACTTGTGCTCAAACATGTCTCTTCTTCAAACATCTGGGGTGCCGGGAGGCATTTCACACGTACCATTGTTCTTCTTTTTCTTGGTGGAAAGCTCTCTTTGGAACTAGAAAGAATGAATATTCCACTTATAAGGGGCCTCTTATGGGTTTATTATTTTTTTTTCTCATCCCAAAAATCATACATATATTCACGCACTAAGGAAACAAGTAATGAGATTTGATGAATATTTGTCGCTGAGTTGGGCCACTTATTCCTTGATTCCATTAAAGAGCTTGCTTTTGTTGAGAAAAGTCACATTAAAATTGAATAGAAAATGATTATCCAATATTCTGACGGTTTGAAAGAGAGAGAGGGGGAGAGATTATAGTATTCTCAACCTCCCCCACATGGATTGATACCCCCATGGACTAGCCAACCACCCTCAGAATATTGTAAGCGCCGGAGAGATTTCTAAAACGATTTACCTAACAAAACCTGTAACCATTTATCGAAATCACAAGCCCGCATGTGAAGACAAAAGCCTCTGAACCTGTTTCGTAGAACATATATTCTATTGCATTATTATTTTGAGATCTCGAGTCTTCCATATATTCTGGGCGAGTAAGACATTGTAAAGCCTGTTTGGCATGGTTAGGTAATTTACTTAATGGCACGGACAACAAAAGAAAGCTACATGTTATCGTCACATTAGCATGAGTCAAGAGTTGAGATCATTTTATCTTGGTCTTTAACATAATTAAAGGGATACACAGTACGCGCACAAATCTTAACGTACTTATAAGCTAGGGCATTCAACAACATTGTCACCTTCAATTGTTGGGTTAAATGTTGTTCGAATCCAAATGCACTGATTTTGTGTTCAAATATACTATCATGTAATCCAACATAAAAACATTTATGTTTGTGTATTAACAAATATCTGAAAAGCTCTAGCTAGAAAGCTAAGAAAAAAGATTGTGTTAAAGAATAATATAAAGTATAACTTTGAATTTTATCTATCAAGTTAAATTTTCTGGTTGAATTAATTCTTTGATATAGTAATAGAGTCTTATGACCAAACGATCACGAGTTTGAATATCATCATTCTCATTTATTTGATAAAAATTAAACACGAAATAGTTTAGGTCTGTGCAAATTTCAAGTTTAAAGGGCTTTCATTTGAAAGAATATATTAGAGAATAATATAAATTATATCTTAAAACTTTATATAAACAACTTAAAATTTTAAATTAAATTAATTCTTTAACTTATTAAAAAAAAATAATGGGTGACAGGAGAAAGGAAAAGGGTTATAATATTGCCAGCCTTCATGGTTTGCCTCTCTTTTAATGTTGGATTAGCCTCCCAAACAAGCCTAAATTGACGGTTTCCAAACCCAAGTCTTAAAGCAGCAATTAGTATTATCCCATCATAGTAGAACTCTCCAAGTCATTAAAAAGACACACTTTTCTTCAGTGGCCAACTCACCATGTGATGTGAGTGTGTTTGGCCCGCTAATCAAGCTAGCGTGTTAACATGCACCCACCCCCATGTGCCTTTAGGTCCCCCCCGCCCCAAAATTAGCACAAGCAACCATGCTGCCCATATTACTCTACCATCTGTCATGATCTCATTTGTTTTGTGCTACATAATGTCTACATTTTTTGTATATCAAGGGCGGCTTGTATTTTATATATTCCGAGGCTTCTTTTGTCGTGATGCATGCTTCTGTTACTACATATATAACTTGGTAGTCTCAAACCCTTTGTCTTCCCTTTTGAGTTAATCTGTTGCAAGAAAGTAAGAAGTCAGCAAACATGATCAAGCTGAGGTCAAAGAGGTTTTGTAGAGGCAGCTTTAAACTTGGTGGTAATGGTGGCGGTGGAGGCAACACTGCTGTCAAACGAAATGAAAGAGGGTCCTGTGGAGGCACTAATAATGGTGAAATCAAATGGGAGCTTAGGCCTGGTGGCATGCTTGTTCAAAAGAGAGAAAGTGGAGAGAGTGTTGGAGAGTTAATCACAGTGAGGGTCTCAACTGTTTCACAATGGCATGACATCTCCATTGAAGCAACTTCAACCTTCGGTAAGCTATATATATCTCAATTATGTATATCTTAAGTCTTAACTAACATCAAAAGACGAGGCCTCCCTCTCCTATATTCACCAATGTATATATATGTTCATCAATTATCAATCTACAAGGGGGATTAATCTAGATATTTTTAATTCATCAGAGGAATTGAAGATGGTATTGTCATTGGTAACTAGCTTGGAGCCAAAAGAACAAAGGCTACTGTTCAAAGGAAAGGAGAGAGACAACAGTGAATACTTACACATGGTTGGGGTTAGAGACAAGGACAAGGTGCTCTTGTTAGAAGATCCAGCTATCAAGGAAAGGAAGCTTCATGGCTTGGCAGGAGGCCAAGCCATTGGGACTCCTTGTCGTACCATAAGTGTATAATGTTATTAATCATTGTGCTGCTAACCACTACAAAGCATGTTATTGATCTTCGTGCTGCTAACCACCAAAAGAATAGCCACAAGTAATTTGGTGATGGCTTTCTCTTCAGTTCTTGGTTAGAGTAGTGAGTGACTTAATTAATCAAGGATTAATTGTATTATTATGAATTTAACATGTGGAAGCTGATGCATATCCGAGTCATTTTGCAAAGCTTACTGTGTTTATAAAACTGTTGGTTTTTTCAGTTCATTATTATAATGATGTTCGTCTCTTTCAATAATTCATGTAATTATCCAGGCGTGCACACGAACAAAGATATATATATATATATATATATATATATATATATATATATATATATATATATGTTGATGGAGTAAAAAGCAAAATGTGGGTCATAAAAGTAAGGACAGTTAAGTGACAAAGCGCTGGCAGTTTTGTTGTTTCCAAGCTAGAATGCTTAAGCCGAAAGGAAGGATTAGTCATCAATCCTTGAATGAACAAAATATTGGTCTGATGCTCATAATGCTCAGAAGTGTTGTGATAAAAATATTGGTCTAATGCTCATAATGACCGGATTTTCATCCCTTTCGTGCTGGAAAAGGAAAATGAGAAAACATTAAAAAAAAGGAGGCAGGCCTGGACTGTCCAGGCATGCGCTTGTAGGCTAGGCCCATTCAACTAATTAAAAAAATAATAATCCAAATCCTAAAGACGTAAGGTGTACTCATATTTCTGACAGACATGGATAGTGACAAAACCTTAGGGTAAAAAGAAAAGATCTCACTTCTCATGTCAAAATGCATCAGATCTTAAATTTATTTTTTAAAAGTTATCAGTTCGAGTCTCATAAATATTAGTTTGAGTCTCATAAATATTAGGATAATTAAAAACTTATATGATCGTTAACTTTAGGGTCCGTGGAATTAGTCGAGATGTGCACAAGCTGACCCGAACATCCACATTAATAATAATAAAAAATACCTCAGTGCTTTTGATTCTTACTAAACCTAGTCTAGTCCAAGGTTCGTGCTAGGAATCGGATGAGTTTATCTAAATTAATCAAAATGATGTTATTTTAAGTTAAACAAGTTAAAATAATATGATTTTGAAGAAAATTCTTTTAAAAAAATCAAACTAGTTTTTATTAGTTTCCAGGTTAACTTGTTGAGTCGACCAGGTCTATTCTAAATTTAATGTTTTGAACTCTAAGTCGACCAAGTTTATTCTAAGTCAACTTAGATAAGGGGTCGAGTCAACTGAGTTCTGAGTCGACCCGCCAAGTTAGATTAAATTTAATAATCATGTTCCAGAGAATACATATATTGCAAGAATCTCAACCTCACTCTCATTGTCATACAACAATTTTTTATGTCTTCTTTCGTTAAATTAGTCATTGTTCTCTTGTTAAATGTTAATTTCCATCCATGATGGGTGGGTTATTAAAGGTATTTTTTTTATTTTCTTTTTGGTTCAGGTTATTGGTTAGCTCAAGGTGAGAATTACTTGATTAATTTGTTTGTCACCTTATAAAAAGGGTGTTTAAACATTGTTTTGAGTAAATATTAAATTATTTTCAAAAACAAGTTCAACTTTTGAAGATTATTTTAGAAAAAAGGATTTCTTTTACAACACTTGTTTGCTCGTAAAATTTTGGACAAAGCCATAATATCAGTTATGAAGTTTAACTTTATGAGTCTAAAAAAAATAGGGATTGCCTCCTAGCATCTTGCATGTCACACCTTGAGGTTTGACTATTTTTATCATTTATCCAATCATAGACAATAATAAAATGTTAATTATTATTTTCACAAAAATATCTTTTGATTCCGAAACAACAAAGAGATAAATAAAAGGCATATTTCCTTAAAATTATGTGTTGTGATCCCAATACATATAGAAAATATACTTATAGAATAGCAAAATTTTATAACAAAAAGATTGACAATGCAACACTCCTTGTTAGGTTAAATTCCCCGACAATATATGTGTCTCATCAGCATTTATCAGCCACTTGTTATGTTGAAGATAGTCTAGTGACAATATTGTGATAGGTACCATTATCATTCACCAATTAAACTTGTCTTATTTACTTTAATTGAGGGTCATATTCAAATTCATCTCCTATCATGACTCTAGAGCTTATGGATGGACCTTTGATTTTTCCTACTTTGATAGCTTGTTCAATCATTTCAACCACAATCACTAGGTTAGTAAAATGTTGGACTAAACTTCCAAATAAGTACTCAAAGTAGAGCGTCTTAAAAGTGTTAAAGAACATATTGATTTTCTTCTTCTTTAATAGTGGTAGATTCACCTAAGCAGCTACTTCACGCCACCTCTAGGCATATTCTTGGATAGAATCATTGTTACCTGTTTTTCATAGCTCGCGGGCTCGACCTGTCAGAGGCAATATCCATTTTAAATTTATATTGTCTCGTGAAGGCTTCCACCAGATCTTTTAACATTTTAATCTTGGTATTGTCTAATCACATGTACCAACTTATATGTTGGCCGAGTCGACAATGATTCATAATCTTGACAATGTCATCATCAAAATGTTTGTGAATTGTTGGTGGAGCACATTGTTACTTGTTTTTGTATGGGTCTTCCTTATCTTCATGGTAAGGTTTCAAGTAACTTACATCAAATATGGGATGAAGTTTTAACCTTTTTTGTAAGATCAATCTATAAGCAATAGCTCACACTCTTTCCTTGACTTTGAAAAGCCCATCATACTTTGGTATCAACTCTTATTACGAATAACAATTGTCATAGGGATGAATTTTTCACTCAAACTTCCAACCCCTATACAACAATTTAGTCCCATTAAACTAAGTTTTTCCTCACTTTTTCGTTCATGTTTACCTACAACTATGTGTTTTATTCACCTGAGGAGGTTCCCACACTTTAACTTGTTGTAAGTAAGTGGAATTAATACAAGCAACATGATAAAATAGAGCACAACATATACATGAAAATTCTCGACTTGTATTATTATCTCAATAAAGGAAATACACACTACACAATGTGTGTTATACATAAAACCTACATGATACACAACTAAGACTTTACAACTTATTATTTATAGATAAACATATGTGAATTACAAGGTAAAACTATCTTTTCTATTTTTTATAACATAGTGGGGCACTTTCTCTCTCCTGTTCTCTATAAACTTGGTGGTTTATTTTCCAACAAGTGTTGGACAGTTCCTCCCTTCCTCGTATTCTCATAATCTTCTTATAGATCAATCTCATTTATGCCCCACATTCAGCAACCTATATATATATACTTTTTTTAACTTAAAAATCACACAAGTCTACAAAGTGGTAGGATAATCACTTGGTAAAAAAAAACTGTAATATCATGTCCAAAAAAATCACTCAAAATGATTTTATATTATATTATCAGAAAAAGAAGCATTAATTTTCTTGATCAAACCAAGCTTCGAATTCTGGTGGAAAATTACTAACAGCACAGTAAACGATTCAAACCAACTTTATTTTTTCCAATATTTTTATTTATTTTTGTTAACACATGCAGCACCCATATAGAGAGAGAGATGATGAACAAACTAAAGCAAACACCGAGAACCAAATTAACCACAATTTATTTTCTATTCAGAAATTAACCATACTTCGAAGCAAACAAGAGATAAACACCCGTTTCTCTTATTGAAGAATCACACTCATGCCTCACTCTCACTCTGAACCCTTTATTTCCTCAATCTCAATCACCTTCTTCTCTGGCTTCTTGACTTCCTGTTTAGGAACAGTCACTACAAGCACTCCATTCTCCATAGACGCCTTTACTTCATCAGACCTTGCATTTCCTGGTAGCCTAAACCTCCTAAGGAACTTACCACGGCAACGCTCAACATGGTGCCACTTATCATTTTTGTTATCCTCGCTAATTTCCTCATTTTTCCTGTCTCCGCTTATTTGAAGCACCTTCCCTTCATCTACCACTTCTACCGTCACTTCTTCTTTCTTTAGGCCTGGAAGATCGGATACGAATATATGAGCATCTGGGGTCTCTTTCCAATCTGTTGGGGTGTTAAGGACAGGACATTTGTTGATCATTGAAAGGAAGGGGTCAAAAATCTCATCAACACAAAGCTGGGAAATGAGTGACATGCTTGTTTGACAAAGGTAAAATAGGAAAGTTCAAGAGACTTAGGGTTTGAGCAAGTGTTTTGATTAAAAAAGGTGTGGAGAAAGAGAATGAAGAGTGCGTGTATTTAAAGGGGAGGTGGATAGTTGTCTTGAACTTTCTTGCATCTTCTTCTGGCTGCTACATAATTCTGGATTAAGATAAGATTTAAAGTGTTCTACGACATTCTGGAGCTTAACTTTTATTTAATTATTTTGTTGGGGTTAACTTTTCTTTTTCCTTCAAGGGAAAGCTTGATTATTCTTTTACTTGGCAATATATATATATATATATATATATATATATATATATATATATATATATATATATATATATATATATTGCTATTATTTGGTATTGTGATAATATATATTTTTTATTTAAAATATATTAAAATAATTTTAAAATTTTTTTTATATCAAAAGTATTACAAAAGCTCTAAATGAAGCCCAATAAAACACTAAAAATATTTTTGAAGTTACAAGTTGATACAATGCTACAAAGCCGACAACCAATGCTTATCATATCATTATATTTGAATTTACTAGATTTTTTTGAATTCATCCAAATCCATTGCTCAAACTTGGCATCGGTAAAATATTGATGATAAGGATTTCGAATTTTCCAAAATTGAGGGGAAAAAAAAGGAAAATTAGATAGCCACATCAATAGCTCTTAGAAAACTAAATTGTTTACTCTAATTGCAAATTATGTTAAAATATAAAAAGTTTAGAAAATATCAAAATACCTAAAAGATAAAGGTTTTATCTGGTATGGCTTTTGCGAAATGATTTCAATTATTTTTAATGAAAAAATAATATTTTGGTAACAAACGACTTGGACTTTACTAAATAAACATTTACAAAATAGTGTCAAAATTGTTTTTTAATGAAAAATTAAAAGCATCAATTCTTACTTATTAATTCTAATTTATATTTTTTTTATTAAAAATATTTTTCTTTTTCACGAAGTTAGTCATGATCTCATAACTAAGATCACAGATTTCAAAAGTTAACACGGCCTGATTTTATTTTCAATTTCATCCTTTAACATTTAGTTTTTTAGTTTGTCTTCATGCTTTTTTTTTCACTTTCTTTTATATGGGGTTATCTAAATCACACCGGTTGACTCAGATTTTTTTTCTTTTTAATTTTTTTTCTTTCATCACTAAGCATTTTTTTATTGGGATTTTTCCTTTGTTATTTTTTGGGTTTGTCTTTTATGTGGTCGGTTCTGACCTCAGTCACTTGTTTCAAAGGTTAACATGAATTAATTTTTTTTAAAAATTGATTCTTTTTTAATTTTATCCTTTAATATGTATTTTGTTTAGGGATTGATCTTTGTGCTTTTTTTTCACTTTTCTCTCTATAATTCTATCATAATATTGTGTTCATGGTCGTGGGGTACTTACTGAGTTAACTAAGGTTGGCCCATATTTTTTTTTCATTATTTTGTTTTCAGCCTCGTCATTCAATATTGAGCTATTTGATAGTGGGTTTCATAGTTTTTTTTTTGTTTTTTTTGTTGATGATATTTTTTTCTTTTATTGGTGTGGATAATTGTTTGATTGAAGAAAAGATTTATCCTAAGAAAAAAAATTATTAGACACAATTGAGTACATAACCCTTATTGTGAGATTAATTATCTTAATTTTAGTTATCTCTTTATAAAATATTGGTTTATCTAATTAGATGTGTGTATAATCATTTTAGTTTGTGATTGATCATAATGTTTTTAATTATATCTTAAAATACATTGAAAAAAGCTTGTATCTTTATTTATTTTATTAAAAATAATTATCCTATCTGTGTGTTATATAGCTTAATTACCAAAAACTCAAAACATGTGGGATATCTACTATACATGCAATGTGTATCAAGAGACAATTAATTGTAGATTTTCATAGTTGATTTTCATGGCTTTTAGTTATTGCTCTGCCTTTTTTTTCAAGGCTTCGAGAGCTACTCTCTTTTTTTCTACCACTGTAGTTACTTATTATAAAACACCGTACATTTACTGTAGACATAGACTTATTACACTGTGGATGACACTGTAGAGCTTGTGCTGGGGGGGCATTGTCTTTTTTGTTTGCAAGTCGAAACTCGAAAGGGTTGTTGGGTCGATGCAGCAGGACCCAATAGCATTGGATCCTGCGGAAGCAGGACCCATCAATGTTGGGTCCTGCCCCAAGCAGGACCCAAGACTTTATTTATTTTTTCTCTTCTTTTATTTTTTTCATACGATAAAGAAAAAATAAATTGATGAGAATTGTTTTATATTGTATAAAAATTAGGTGGTGATAGTGTTTTTTTTATTTGAGGTTAGGTTGAATTTTCTTATTAAAACATGATTGTTTTTTCCTTTCAAAAATACTTTTAAAAAAAATTGAAATTTTTTATTTTTTTCTTTACTTCAAATTAAGATTTTTTTTTCTCTTGATTTTTTTTTTCATTTTCTCTTATGTAATTTTTTTTATACGGTAAAGAGAAAATAAATTGATGGGATTTTTTTATGTTGTACAAAATTTGGGTGATAATAATTTTTTTCATTTAAGGTTACGTTGAATTTTTTTATTAAAACATTTTTATTTTGCATTTCAAAAATGCTAGCACATTAACAATGGTAGAGATTGCAGTATATATGCATAATCTATTTCAATAAAAAAAAAACTCAAGAAATAAGAAAAAAAAGAAGAAGAAAGTTGTCCCACCTATTGAAGATTATGTTTTCTTTAATGAACATAAAAGGGAATTCATTTTAGTAATATTATTTAAAACAAAATCTTGGTAATTGTGGTGTGTTATCTTTGATTCTTTTAGATTTTAGATTACACTAAATGATTTATATATTTTAACAAACTTTATGAATATTCAAAAAATAGTTAAATAGTAGCATAAAAAATTTATATGTGCATATTCTTAATACATGCCTCACATATAATCGAAATGAACTCTTAAAAAAAAGCATTCAGAAAAAATTATAATTCTATTATTATCATATTAAAGTTGATGAAACTCTAAATAAATTTTTTATTCACCTCATATATTTTATATATTTGTATTATATAAGAGAATTTTTTAACAATAAAATCCATTAAAAAAATTCATAAATATTATAATATAATATTATTTTAGGTAATATTATAACGACAGTGGGTCATGCTTAGCAGAAGACCAAAGCTGCCGGGTCTTACTACCTAGCAGGACCCAGACCCAAAGTTGTTGGGTCTTATCATCCAGCAGGACCCAACGCTGCTGGGTCCTTCTGTCAAGCATGACTCAATGATGTTGGGCTCTGCTGCCCAGTAGTGTTAGCCCCAGTTGGGTCTGGCTCCACTAACAACCCAAGTTTATTAGGTTTGGCTCTTCCTCTAGACCCAATGATTGTGGATCTTGCTGACCAATAGGACCCAACGTTGCTAGGACTTGTTGAGCAGCAGGATCCAGCAGCGTTTGGGCCCAGCTGCCAACAGGTCCAAGCAATGGTAGGCCCTGATGCCACCAAGACCCAGCAGCGTTGGGCCATGCTACCAGTAGAACCCGATAGCATTGGTTGGTTATGTTTCATTCTAAATTTGGACTTGCAATTGAACCGAAAAAAGCCGGTCGACCTGAGGGGTCAACTCGAAACTCGGGTGACCCGGCAAAAACCTGATGGAAACCATTTTTTTTTCAAATGTGTTTTTTCGCCTAGCCAGAGACCCTTTATTTTTCATATTTTTCAATTGGTTACTAATTCATTTCAACATTCACTATATAAATACTAGAAGAATATTTATTTTTTTAATGTGAGATTTGAAACCCTTTAGTATATATATTCTTTATTTATATAAAAAAAAAATTATGTTTTTTCAATGTGAGATAAAAAACTTTTTGAAAGAATCTTTTAAATTTAATTATTTACAACATGTATAGTCTATATCCACATGGATTGTTTTTTTATTTTTTCATATAAAATATTATTTATTTATAGTAGATACTTTGTTATTTATTCTTTCAAATTTTTCGTCAATTTTTTTGCTTGGAAAAGTTTACCATCACTAACAAGCCAGCTAATACCGCAATAAACTATTGATTATTTGGGTCTTATAAATCAAAAAATAGTTTAGTAATATTTAAAAAAGAATGAGTTGATAGTTGTATTGATGAAACATTAAGTAATACTCTAAAAGGCGTGGGGAAAGCACTGTAGCTTTCCTCGCGTCTGTACTCTTATATATTATAATTATACTTATAATAATATAATAATAATAACATATACTAAAATACTCTGACCTATCTTTTTTTTCTTTTTTCTTTTTATTTTTTTTTGTTTTTTTGCTGGTTTTATTTTTATTTTTTTTTCTTTGTGTTTTTTTCTTTTAATAATTTTTTTTATTTAGTTTGTTAATGTTAATTTTTTTTATTTAGTTATTAGATTTTCATGACATGGATCCTGAGTTTGACGGGTTAACCCGGAATTATTTTTTTACTTTTTTTCTTTTTACTTAATTTTTTTCATTTAGTTTACTTTGTTAATGTTAAATTTCTTTCTATTTAATTATCAGACTTTCATGACACGTATCCTGGATTTGACGGGTTAACTGATTTGACGGTTTAACCCAGTTAACCCGTCAATTTTTTTTTTCTATTTAGTTATCAAACTTTCATGACGTGAATCCCAGGTTTGACGGGTTAACCTGGGTTGAAAGGTTAACCCAGTTAATTCAGATTTTTTTTCTTTTTCTTCATTAGTTTTTTTTCTTCCTGTTGATTTTTTTCTTTGTTTTTTTCTTTTTCATTAATCTATTTAATTATCATACTTTTATGACACGACCTTGCAACCAGACCCACATCTAAGGTTATTAGGTCTGGTGTTGCAGCCAAACTCACTTAAACTTAGGTCATGCAAGTTTAATGTTATTATTAATGTTATTTTTGGGTCAGGCATTGCAATCAAACCCAAGACTCTTGGATATAGCTTTACAGAAAGACCTAACATTTTTAAATCTTAGTTTTTTTATTTTATTTATATATAAAAAAATTAACCCGCAGTATCGCGCGAGTCATGTAACTAGTATAATTGATTACATGTAATTGTTTGGAAGCACGATTTTTCACTAACATGTAATTGTTTGAGAGAGAGAGAGAGAGAGGGAGCGAAGTGAGAGAGTGTGAGGGGTGGCATATACGGGGTTGGTTCTAAAGAGTCTTCAGTAAAGACGGCCTCTCTCTTGTTGTTGTTGCATGGTACTTTTGTTGACAGAAGATAGAGAGCACAGCTACGTGTAATCGAGAATTAGTCCTGTAGAAGTGCAATTTGTGCTCTCTTTTCTTCTGTCAACAGTTTTTTTTTCCTTTATTATTAACTTAAATGTTTAAGTTTACACATACTTTGATTAATCTCATGAGCTCTTAAGTTAACGATTATATAAATTTCTAGTGATTCTGAAGTTTATAAAACTGAAACTGATAATCTCTAAAAAATAAATCTAGAACCTCACTAGTTAGTATACCCTTTTAGTTTACGGAATTTTCTGCAAGTGATTAGGTGTTCATTTTAATTTTCATTATGATTTTTTTTTTATCTAGCTTAACTTTGAGAACTTAGATCTTGGGCTGGTTTATTTGCTAATGGGTTTGAGATTGGAAGGAACAATGGGTTTTCATGGAGAAGGCCCATATACATATACATGAAATCTAGAGGTATGGTGGCAAAATCTATAGGTTTGAAAGTACAGTTCGCGGATATCTTAGATTGAGAGGAAAACAATCGTTACTCACTTGAATGGTTTATTGCTTCTTCTTCTTCTTTTCGGTATTGTAAGAGTTTTTCTCCCTTGAGAGTATAAATAGTACGGTTGAAGACATTTTATACATGCAACTCATAATATAATACACAAGTTTCCTTTGGGCTAACGTTGCTTTTGCAAGAGGAAGTAGAAATAATTCAAGCTTCTTTCTTTGTGGCACTAAGGCGATTGGGATTAGTCTTCGAGTGGCGTCCCAGTGATGGTGGAGTTAAGGCTAGGCTAAGCTATAAGACGAGGCAAAAAAGGGTTGTTGGTGCATTAGCATTGATCAGAAGACATAATAGTATGGCCAGACATGAAGGCAAAACTCTTTTACAAACATTGGTTGTCTAGTCTATTATGATGACCTTTGTTAGTTTAAGTTTTATGGAAAATGGAATAAGTTTTTTTTTTTTTTGGTGGTTAGTTTTTGGTAATGTTTTGGAGGACAAATTAAGAACTTTCTATGATTTTTGATGTTGTGGTGAATGGAGGCGGCAATGAGTACTTATTTGAGGTTCTTAGTCAAGTAAAGGTGCAATTTTAGGAGTTTTGTTTCTTAAACTATCATGGTTGCTAAAAACATTTAGAAAGCTAGCACACTCCAAGAAATTATTAGGAAACTGCATAATTGAAGATGTTGTGCTACTCAAAGTAAAGGTGATTATTTTGGGTTATGTTTGATTTTTATCCAAAAAAAAATAACCAAACCGAATTAAAAAAAAAAAACCAAAACCAAACCAAAACCGGTTAGAACCGACCGGGTTCGGTTCGGTTTTTAGGACAAAAACCGGTTCAAACCGGTTTGGCTCGGTTTGGCTCGGTTTTTTTCTGATTTTTTTTGTTTGGGTTCGATTCAGTTTTTCTTATTTCAGGCTTATAAAACTGAACCGAACCGTTTGGTTTTTTCAAAATTTTAATCGGTTTTTTTTTCACGGTTCGGTTTTTTCGGTTTTCTCAGTTTAATCAGTTTTTTGATTTTTTTACTCACCCCTAACTCAAAGTAGCATAATCTTATGGTAATTAAAATAAATATTCATAATAACTTTAATAATTTATCTTCTCTACTAAAACCATATTTTTTAGTCAAAATTTCTTTTTTCTATTCATGTATCTCTTTTGTTAAGGAAAAAAAAAACATGTCTTTAGGTTTTTCAAACAAAACCTTATCATTGTTTCAATTAAAAATTAAAAAAAAATCAGGACTAAATATTTCTTACACCATTATATAAACAAATCAAAGAATGATTTATATGTTAAAAATTATATAAAAATTGACAATAAAAATATATAATATATTATTACTAAATATTCCACAATAAAGTTTTAAAAACATTTTGCATATTAGATTCATATATTATTATTCATAAAACAATTACTAATATTATCATAAGAATCTAAAATATTATTTAAAATTAACTGCATAACTGGGTAATTTTTTAATATCATCTTAATAATTAAATTTGAATAAATTTAAAAAATACTTAAAATAAGAAAATAGAATTTTATGGGCCAAAATTCACTTAATAAAAGGGCACTAATCAACCATTTTTTTTAGGAAAACATCCCAACCACCCAATTTTTTTAAAAGAATGGACAACAGGTCTTTAGCTTGAGTATATGACATGTCTTCCACTAGTTTCTTTTTCAGCGGCATTCGATGACTAGAAAACTAGTTTTTGAGTTTTAAATTTAGATTTAAAAATTATAATTTTCAACTTACTCTCATCTAAAAATATCTAAAAACATTCTAAAAACCTTATTAAATCTATTTTTAATATGAAAGCATCATCTAATCACTTTAAAAACCAAAACTTAAACAAAATCCAAAAATAATTCACGAGCCTAAAGTTTAACATAATTCACGGGTTTAAATTTAACTCATTGACATCAAGACTAGCTTTTTTATTATAAGAATGTGGTAACTAAAACTCTTTTTTTTTTATCTTTATTGTTTTACGATTCTCTCTTTCTTCTCTTAATATTTAGAGATTAAAATGTGAAAAAAATTTAAAATGAGGACCAAAACATAAAATCCTAAAATAACATGGACCAAATATACATAAATTAAAACTTTATTAACCAAAATGAATTTTTACACACCCTTTGAACAATGAAAATGAAAAATTCCCTATTTTTTTTAATTAATTTAGGTCACTATCCTTTTTACTTTTTTAACTATAAAATAAATTTTATTTTGTAATATTAACCTTTAATTTAATGTCAGATTATTCTCAATCATTTCACACACAAAAGTATGCAAAGAAAAATAAACCCTAACATATAAAACAACACCAACATAATTTCTAATGATGAAATGACAGAAATAAAGTTCTGGACACGTGTCACCTTACAAGTGTCCTAAAATAAATCTTCATTTACCACTTTTTATTTTACAATAAAAGTTACCTCTAACTTAAATTTTGAATTCTGGACACGTGTCACCTTACCAGTGTCCTAAAATAATTATGGTTTGTTGTTTGCTTAACTGATGAACATAATAAATCAAAATAAGTATAGATATAGTAAAATAACACTATGATATTTTAAATTAAATAATTTAAAATATATTATACAATAACTCCAAGAACATTGTCTTTCTTTTTTATTTCTATTACCTTACCCCCCCCCCCCCCTTCAATTATTTAATTCCTTTCAGTTCATGTAATGCTTTATATTTGCAATGTCAAAATAAATGCTAGTATGTGAATTAATGCTCGACTTTTTATGCTTTTATTATCATAAATAATTCTTAATTTATTTAAATATATAAATAAAAAAATTATTTGCAATTATAATTGTTTTTGTGGTGTAAAAAAACACAACATGCATGTTCACTTTTTTTCTTTTTTTTTTTGCATTGAAAAAAAAAAATATCCAGCAGCGAAGAAGCACAACCAAGTAGCTAATAACAAATAAATCTCAACCAGTGGACAAAATAAAAACTGGAACATAATTATCTAGGTGGTGATCTAGTGGTAAGAGTTTGGGATCAAGAGGTTTGCTTTCTCTGTGGTCTCAGATTCGAACCTTATGGTTACTCATATGATGGCCACTGGAGGCTTACATAGTCGTTAACTTCAGGGCCCGTGGGATTAGTCGAGGTATACGCAAACTAGCCCGAACACCCCATTAAACAAAAAAAAAAACCTGGAACATGCACGGTTGTATACACCAATAGATACCTGCAAACTTTTCAATTCAGGCAGCAAGCATGCAATATAACAAGCAAGTTCTGTAGCTAGACCAAATCTAAAAAATTATTTGGAATTGTGTTAGCTATTTCTTTTTAAAATGATTTTTTTTAGAAATATATTAAAATAATATTTTTTATTGTTTTTTAAATTTTATTTTTAACATCAGCATATCAAAACAAGCAAAAACACCCAAAAAATAATAATTTTAAAAAATATATATTCATTTAAAAAAAACATTTTTAAAACGTAAAAAACAACCAAATATTCACATGCTGTGGCACACATAACTAGTGCCTCTACAGCATTTTTCAACTTTTTTTTCTTTCTCTCTGTTTTCTGCTTTATTTCTGCACTTATTTTACTTCCCTAATTTCATGCATATGAGCGGTGCGCCCAGTATTTTTGTATCACAAACAAAATATAAGAAAAAAGAAGACAAATGACTAATTCCAATTTCAAACCCCTCTACAGATGATGATGCTCTTCATAATTAGTGATGTCCAAAAAAATTACATTTCCCAGCTTCTCTTCACAAATCGACCCTGCCAAAACCGAAATGAGAAAATTCATGATGGTTTCTATGAAATACCCTGCCAAAGCTAGATTAGGCAACAATCCATTTTCTTTTTCAGAGAAAGGCGTTTGTTAAGAAACAGAACTTCGTCCAGCAGCAATATTCATGCATGCACAAGTTCAGTTAATTTGTATAGCTTTTTGCAGACATTAATGGTGATTTGCTTTAACGTGCCAAGCCCTGATGAGATGTTAAAGGGGAAGTGCCCAGGATGAGCATGCACCATGATGAAATGTTAAGGAAGAAGCACCAAAAGAAACAGGCACGCTTCTCTAATGGATAATATTGGCAAATGAACCTGTAACTCAAATGGCATAACACTCATATCTCCCTCTATCCAAGAGGTCGAGACTCTCCTTCGTAGCAGAAACAGAAATTGAAAATATTGGGAAATCGAGCGGAGGGGAAAAACATGAATCTGTGAGAAACAACAGGGGGCTTCAATGGCTTTGATTTGAAAGGAATTTTGAAGCTGGTGGGAGTATTAGGATCATATTGATGCATATTTTTCATAAAATCCTGATAATTCCAATAGCAAAATGGAAACAAGAATCAAACAGCTGATTTGATCATCTCTTAAAGAGAGGAGATAAAAGTACCTTCAACCTGGGACGTTTCTCTGCGTTGAGCTTCCGAACTTCATAACGAATTCTCTTAGCAAAAAGCCTGTTCTGTCTCTTCTCCTTGTACCTTAACACACTTGCCTCTCTTTGCCCCGATTTCCAAATCTCTTTCCCTTCCTTCGTTTTCGCGCCACACATGTCTGGTACCCTCCATAAACTCCCCCACTCGTCCATTAATTGCTGCCCACAAAGCAAACCAACTTGATTGATCACTTCTTACCACCACATTTGTTGGTTGTCTTTCGCATCGTTCAATTAATCATGGTCACAAGACTAGTCTTAAATAGAGTAGTTCCTAGCTAAATACTTATATGATGCATACATATATATATATATATATATATATATATAAAAGAGCAATTTCAACTTTTTTTGGCCGAGGCCTAATAATACATGTGAATTGGACTTAGAATATTGAAATAAATGACAAAAGGACCCAATTGAAAAAAAATACAAAAAATGTTTGAGACCTAATTTATAAAGTTTATAGGTTTTAGATGCAATGGAGGATATGCATATAGGTTTAGGATTACATCGAGGTTTCCCCTTATAATTTGTCGACAACTTAGTTTCTTTTAATCAATTTCATGTTCCTTTTCAATTTATCTTATTCTTTTAATTTTTTAGAAATAAAGGGAAAGGAAAAGATGAGATATTATTATTATATATATGAAAAATTAAATATGGTAAGAGTTGGGTCAAGGTGTTATTTAATTATGTTTATAATATAGGGTTAATTACTTAATTTGGATAAACTATAGGGACTACTTTAGAATTAATACTAGAAACTTCAATGGACTATTGGGCCATAAACTAGCTGGGGGCACAGGGTCCCCCAAAAAGCAAAAAGAGCATCGCCTTTACTGCCTGGACCTCAGAGATTCCCATAAGCTACAAAAAAGAACCTCCAGCCCAAAAACAGTACCCCCTCCACCACACTCATCACGAGAGAGACAACAAAAAGTCTAGCAATTAAACACCATTATTGATGGATTTTTTTTTAAAAAAATAATCTAATTTGGTAAAAGTTTTGGTAAAATGGAAAGGTTATAAAAATATTTAAAAAATAACATAATTTCAATATAATTATTAGTTTTATAACAATTTATTATGAGAATAGCTATTATTTACTCAGAAATCAAATGTGCTTAACATGTATAAAAATTAACATTCAATAACTAAGATATGATATTCAAGATCTAAAAGTTTCAAAAAAAAAAAATGTGACACAAGAAAGAAATAAAAATAGAAAAAAAAAAACATTTCGAAACTCATTTTTTATATATTTGATACCATTATAAATATCTTGACAAAACAATTCTAATTACACCATAAAAATTTATCAAATGACATCATAATTAGTTAATGATTTTGTTTTAGGTTAAGGTAATATAAGGCTTGGTTAATTTTAAACAAAACTAATTATGATTCAATGATAAGATTATTCGTATCAAGATTTTTTTAATAATATTAAATATAAAAAACTGAGCCTTTTTTATCCCCAATTACTCATCTTTTTTTCCCTTCTTTTTCTTCCTTTATTTATCTCTTATATTATATCAGTTTATTTTCCAGTTTATTTCTTAATTATTATATCTTAAATCTCATATTAGTGGATCTTCATGGCATTATATGTTGATTTACATGTTAATTAATTTTACTTTTGATTTCTTGAGCAAACAATTACTGTTCTCAATAGCACAGTCATGTTGAAACCCTATTATTTTCTAAATAATTTTCTATCATTTTCTCAACATACTGTGTTAAAATGATAATCACCAGCTGAGATCCCTAACCATACCACCATGACCATCAAGAATATATATATATAAACACACACACACACACACACACACATTAAAAATTAAGGATATTAATTTATGCCGTGAAGAATAAAAAATTAATGGCTTAAATTGTTAAGGTTAGAGGGCAAGTGCTTACATTGGAACCGTCATAGATATCAGGAACGGTTTGTGGGGACTCTCCTTCGACGTAAAGAGGGCCTTTATCAGACCAAGCATTCAATATCTCTTGATAATCGAGCTTCAGGCCAACCAACCCATTTTTGTTATCATCTTGAGCCTGCAGCATCTTCCCCGGCTTATCAGCAACACCATTACAAGAAGAGCTGCTCACCTCTTCTTGCTCTTTCTTCTCCACCACCTCCCAGTAACTCACCCACCTCTCATCACTCAAGTCTCTCTCTTTACACTTCATTGCTGTCCTTTCCAGCAAGCTGGCTCGCCCATCACATCTCTCTTGATCAATCTCAATATAGCAGCTAAGTGGGCCATCCTCTGAGGTGGTGGTATCAAGGAGGCCTTGGAGAGTGGTGGAGGTATCGTCAGTACTGGCTGTTTCCAAGAGAAAGGCAACTTGATCATGCTCATGCATGTCTTTGTATTGTTGGACGAGATTTTCTGGATGGAGAGGGAATAGATTTTTCAGTTGTTTACTGTGGGTCATTTGGGTTTTGGATTTCTGTGGGGTTTTTGTTTTGGGAGATAGTTCAAGTTTAAGAGAGAGATATTTAGGCTTTCTTGTTTTACTTCTGGTTTTTCGTGCTGGGATCAGTACTCTTGCTTCTTCTTTTGCTGCTTTTTTTCTTTGTCTAGTAAGGCTGCTTTTGCTGCACATATTTTCTCCTCCCCTTGGTTTAATCTTTGAGCTTGGAGAAGAAACGCTAAGAGAAAAAAGGGCACCTTTCCTGTAGCCAAAGACTCTGATTTGATGATCACTTGACACCTTGTGGCGCCTAATGTGGATTTTTCTCTGTACAGGAGAAGATGATGCGATGGATTGTACTACTTACACGTGGAAGGAAGGGATTGGTTGTGGGAGTGGATTGTGTTGTTATCTGGATTACGTGATAGTTCTGAGGATTTGGGTGTAATTTGGTCATCCAATTACCTAGTCGTGCCCTTTGGTCTTTAATGCAGTTTCACATCTCATTTCGCCGTCAGTAGCCAGTCTACTAGATTTCAAGTTTATATTTTACGGCAAAAAATTGGTATTATAAATGTTTTTTTTTCATATTATGATTTTTTTATTAAAAAATAATACTTGTGCTTAATAAAATAAATCAAAAAATTATAAAAAAAATTAGAATATTAATTATATAATAAAGAGAGAAGTTGATATTTCTAAAAAAATAATTAAAAGATTGATATTCATATAAATATTTTACTTTAATTGTTCTTTTTGTTTTATAGGTTTTCTTTTATATATTTTGAAGGTTAATTTAAATGGTTAAGAATACATTTTTTTTCTTATAAATTAATTATATAAATATAATTGATTTATCTAAAATTTAATAGAAAAATTATTTAAATAACAAAAAATATAAAAATATTTAAAGATAAATTGCAATAATCTTTTTAAGGCATTATGAAACCATAGAAAAAAAATTAAAATATTAATTACAATTAAAATAACAAAAAATTAATTTTAAAAAAATCAAAATTAAAAAATCAAGCTGAAAAAAAAAAGCACACGTACACCTAGCATTGTTGAAAAAAATAAATGGAAAAGAACAAAAGACATGACATTCACTTTCACTCATAGTTAAAACTTAATTTGGGGGTTAATTTGGTCAAGGGATTGAATCCCGAGTATTATAGATCAACTCAGATTAATCAAGAAAATTTTAAAAAAAATTATTTAAAATTTTCATATTTCATAAAAAAAATTAAGAAAAAAGTCCATGTGAAGATAGGCTATATATGTTGTAAATAATAAAGTTTAAAAGAATATTTTTTAAAAAAATTATCCCACATTAAAAAAATATTATGTTATCATTTTAAGTTAAAGTATTTAAATAAAAAGACTTTTTATCCCATATTAAAAAAACATAACTTTTTTCAAATCCCACATTGAAAAAGTAATTTCTTTATTGGAAACATAGAATATATATATTAAAGGACTTCAAATCTCACATTGAAAAAATAATTTTTTTCTTAGGAACATAGAGTATATATACTAAATGGTTTCAAATCCCACATTGAAAAAACATAACTTTTTTCTTGTGAACATAGAATATATATACAAAAAGGCTTCAAATCCCACATTGAAAAAATAACTTTTTTCTTCGGAACATAGAGTATATATATTAAAGAGTTTCAAATCCCACATTAAAAAGATATTATGTTATCCTTTTAAGTTGAAGTATTTAAACAAAAAAGTTTGTTATCTCACATTGAAAAAACATAACTTTTTTCTTGTGAACATAGGGTATATATACGAAAAAGTTTCAAATCCTATATTGAAAAAATATAACTTTTTTCTTGTGAATATAAAGTATATATACTAAAGGATTTCAAATCCCACATTGAAAAAAAAAATATTTTTCTAATATTTATATAGTGAACTTTAAAAAGTGTTAATAACCGACTAAAAAAAAAGGGGTATAGGAGAAAAACCACATTTGGAAAAAAAAACACCGGGTTTCGTTCGGGTTCGCCCGGGTCAACCGGATTTTTTCAGGTTGTTGCTCCAACCAGTCTTTTAACAAACCAGATCGGTCCAGCCATCAGGTCCCGATTCAACCTATCGAGCTGGCCCAAGCTGGGTTTAATTACAGTGCTTTAACTCAAGAGTATTTTTTTTAAAATAGAATGGTCACTACAACCTCTATTTTGGACATACAATGTATCCGATTGTTATGATATTTTCTTATCACTTCTTATTGACAAAAAAAACTAAGGTATGATGTTTTAGATTTTAAAAATTAAATTTTAATTTATTTTTTCATAAAAATATTTTATAAGAATTCTAGAAATCTCAATAAACTCATTTTTAATTCTAAAATACCTTTTAATTAGATTAAAAATTGAAAATAATTGAATAAAAAAAAACTTCAATAGCTTTAATCTACTTTTTCTTACATGTTTGAAGGGAAAAATCACCTCCATTGAATATCCCTTTCTAATATAAATTCATTAATATCAAAATTAACTTTGTTTTTTGTAGTTGGAATGTAATCAACCAAACTCTTTTTCTCTCCTTTTTATTTTTAATGATTTTTTTCTTCTCTTTTAATATCTAGAGATTGAAAAATAAAAACTTCATGCGATGAAAATATAAAATCTTAAAATAACTAGAACTAGAACTAGACATGTATAAACTAAAATTTCAAGGACCAAATAAAAGTTTTGTGTGCCTTCTATACCGTGAAAATAAAGAATGGCTTCTTTTTTTTGCGTTAATTTTGGTTATTGTTGTTTTAAATTTTTAACTAAACTAAAATCATATTTATTAATATTTATCTTTAATTCAACATTGTGATATTCTTTGACATTTCACAATACAATATCATGTAAGACAAAACAAATCTCAATACAAAAAAAAATCACGCTAATATGATTTTTGAAGATGAAATTGTAAGGAAATAAAGTTCCTTGCAAACATGTTGGTTGTTAAATCGTAAAATTTCAGTTATACACTATGGTGTGCTTACGTATATATTGATTATGCATTATACAATATAACTAAAATAATATTTACTGTTCATTTATCTAAAGTGTCTGCTGATAGCACTGTTCATTATATAACTAAAAACATATTGATTTTTACTGTACATTTATCTAAAGTAAAGTTAATAGCACTGTTCAATGAAAAATGCTGTTTTTTTTTTCAAGGAACTTTATTTTAATGCAATTTTATCTTTTTATATTATATTAGTATCATTTTAAATATTGGGATTTGCTTTTCTTTATGTACAATAATGTATTCAAGAGTTTGAAAAGATTCTAAAATTGAATTAAAGAACAATTTTTCAAAATATAATTAAAAATTATAGTTTAAAAAACAATTGAAAGAAAAATGATCAAAATAAATAAATAAAACAAGACAAACAAAGCTTTTTTTTCATTTTGCCTGAAAAAATTCAGTATGGTCCCAAAGTTTCATTTACACATCAATTTTCCCTGTTATTTTAGGATTTTACATTTTGATCCCAATCTTTAATTTTCTCACATCTTAATCCCTGAAAACCAAGAGAAGAGAGAGAAACTTGTTAGAAAAACAAAAAGAGAGAAAACTCTTGGATCATGTACTTGACTAAGTCTAATAAGCTTGTTTCATTTAATATATGATAAAAAAAAATCAATGACAGTAAATAGATCAAATTTTTATAGAAAAGTGATCATAATGACATGCAAAAAAAAACCTACCAAAAAAATTACGAAACTCGGTTTCTTAGCAGCACAATGTTGAATGAAGAAATTAGAAAAAAATAATAAAAAAAACAACTCGATTTGACTCAAGCTAGCTTCTAAAACCCGCCACCAAAGTTGTGAAATCAAGACAACCCCATAAAAGAAAAGAAAATACATTATTATGACAAATTCCAAAAACAATTTAAATAAATAAATGAAAAAACACCAACAAATTCTAGTAGGTTCGCCAAAACCCATAAGCTAGATTAGGTGAATGAGATAACATAATAGAAGGCAAAAAGAGAAAAATCAATAAACCTAATTCTCAAATCAACAAAATGTTGAAGGACAAAACTGGAAAAAAAATCAATCTTAAAAAATGATAAAAAAAACCTGACTCATTTTAGGCTAACCCGTCAAATCTACGACCAGGTCATGAGACTGGAATAACTCCACAGAAAATGAAAGCAAAGAAAACAATGAAGTCTAATTTTGAACAAACCTAATGACGAATGATGAAACTAAAAAAAATTAATGTAAAAAAAGATATATAAAAAATTGATTTTAACTCAGGATAACCTTCTAAACTATGTCCTAGTTCATGAGATTAAGATCACCCTATAAAAAAAAGCTAGAAAGCCTAATTTTTAATCAATCTAATATTAAATGATGAAATTAAAAAAGAAATCAATTTTAAATAATGACTCAAAGAAAAAAAAATAGAAATCAAGAGAATGAAAATCACATTTGATAAAGAAACAAATGATAGGACACCTTTTAATTTTGGCTGGACTAACATGAATCCCAAAGGAATGAGAGAGAAAAGAGGGTGGAGAAGAAAAAAATTCATCAATGTCTAACTGTTGTTCCTCAACCCACTAGCCTCGCCCCAACCGATAGACCTCGATACCTCTTTAAAAAGCAATTGTGGATGGTTGTGTTTGGCTATCAGAGAAAGCTGCGCACACCACTTGAATGAGGAGGGCTTCCTCCATATGCTAGCATGTGTGATCCACATGCTAGCCAAGTTGACTTGCTCATCCACCACAATTTACTATATTTATTTTAGCTTCAATTCTAATCTCTTAACAGTTAATTGTTTTACATCAACATAATTTTATTTTATTTTATAAAATTAAGCATCAATCGAGTGTCAAAATTTTCCATTGACAATGCAAGAAACCCATATCTAGACAACTAAACCAAACTACTAAGTCAAAACTCAAATAAAGTCAATGTAAATATATCATATCGAAAGAAAAAAGAGTTGAGGGATCCAAAAAAAAACATAAACTCTTCCCATAACCATGCAAATTAATCCCTGATATTAGCAAAAAAGAAAAGAAAAGAAATTGAATATTTGTTTAAGCATTAATTTCAATATTTAAAGCTCAAATTCTTTTAAATAAGGAAATTAAATTTTATATTACCAAATCAATTACCAACCAAGTGACGTAAAATTATTCCAACACCATAAAATCCTGATACACATATATAAAAACAAATCACAAAATCATTTCTAAATTAATTTAATATTAAAAAAAATCATTGAGCAAATTCACAATAAAGTTCCTTGTAAACGTGTTGGTTGTCCAATCGTAGAACTTCAGTTATACACTATGGTGTGCTTACGTATATATTTATTATGCATTATACAATATAACTAAAATAATTTTTACTGTTCATTTATCTAAAGTGTACGCTGGTAGCACTGTTTATTATGATTTTGGGTTTGTTCCGGTAATCACAAGTTCAAGTCTTTTTATCGTTATTAAAAGTTTATATAGTCGTTAACTTCAAGGCTCGTGGGATTAGTTGAGGTGCGCGTAAACTATCCCGAACACCCACATTAATTAAAAAAAACATATTGATTTTTACTGTAAATTTATCTAAAATAAAGTTAATAGCACTGTTCAATGAAAAATGCTTTTTTTTTTCAACAAACTTTATTTTAATGCAATTTTATCTTTTTATATTATATTAGTATCATTTTAAATATTGGGATTTACTTTTCTTTATGTATAATAACGCATTCAAGAGTTTGAAAAGATTCTAAAATTGAATTAAAGAACACTTTTTCAAAATATAATTAAAAATTATAGTTTAAAAAACAATTGAAAGAAAAATGATAAAAAAAAAAAACAAACAAAGCTTTTTTTTTTCATTTTGACTAAAAAAATTCAGTATGGTCCTTAAGTTTCATTTACACATCAATTTTTTCCTATTATTTTAGGATTTAACATTTTGATCAATCTTTAATTTTCTCACATCTCAACCCCTAAACACTAAGAGAAAAGAGAGAAACTTGTTAGAAAAAAACAAACAAAGAAGAGAGAAAGTTCTTGGATAATGTACTTGACTAGGTTCCATAAGCTTGTTTCATTTAATATATGATACAAAAAAATCAATGACAGTAAATGGATCAATTTTTTATATAAAAGTGATCATGACGACATGCAAAAATAAAACCTGCAAAAAAATTACAAAGCTCAGTTTCTTAATAACCTAATATTGAATGAAAAAATTAGAAATAAATAAGAAAAAAACAACTTTATTCTACTCAAGTTAGCATGTAAAACCCGCGAGCAAAATTTTGAAATCAAGACAACCCCATAAAAGAAAAGAAAATAAATTATTATGACAAATTTCCAAAAAAAAATCTATTAAAAAAATAGACGAAAAAACACCAACAAATTCTAACAGTTCGCCAAAACTCGTGAGCTAGATTAGGTAAATGAGATAACATAATAAAAGGTGAAATGAGAAAAATAAAAAAACCTAATTCTCAAACCAACCAAATATTGAAGGAAAAAACTGGAAGAAAAAAAATCAATCTTAAAAAAATGATAAAAAAAAACCCCAACTCATTTTAGGCTAACCCGCCAAATCTGCAACTAGGTCATGAAACTAGAAATCTAGAATAACTCCACATAAAAAGAAAGCAAAGAAAACAATGAAGCCTAATTTTGAACAAACCTAATACCGAATGATGAAACTAAAAAAAGAAAATTAATGTAAAAAAAGATATAAAAAATTGATTTTAACCCAAATTAACCTTCTAAACTTATGTCCTAGGTCATGAGGTTGAGACCACCAAACAAAAAAAAAAATACAAAGCCTAATTCCCTATCAATCTAATATTAAATGATGAAATTTAAAAAGATATCAATTTAAAAAAAAAGAACTAAAAGCAAAAAAAAATAGAAATTAAGAGAATGAGAATCATTGGAGTAACACGAATCCCAAAGAAATGAAAGAGAAAAGATGGTGAAGAAAAAAAAATTCATCAATGTCCAACTGTTGTTCCTCAACCTACAAGCCTCGCCTCAACCGATAGACCTCGACACCTCTTTAAAAGCAATTGTAGATGGCTGTGTTTGGTTATCAAAGAAAGTTGCACACACCACTTGAATGAGGAGGGCTTCTTCCATATGCTAGCATGTGTGATTCACGTGTTTCCCAAGTTGACCTACTCATCCACCACAATTTACTATATTTGTTTTAGCTTTAATTGCAATTTCTTAAACACTTAATTGTTTTACATCAACATAATGTGGATGTATCATATCAAAATAAAAAAAGGTTGAGGGACCCCAAAAAAACATAAACTCTTCCCATAACCATGCAATTAGTCCTCGATATTAGCAAAAAAAAGATTAAATATTTGTTTAAGTGTTAATTTCAATGTTTAAAACTCAAATTCTTTTAAATCAATGAAATTAATTTTTAATTTGTCAAATTGATTACCAACAAGCGATGTAAAATTTTCCCAACATCACAAAATCCTTGTATACATACATAGAAACAAATCATAAAAATCAATTTTAAATCAATCTAATATGAAAAAAAAACACTATAATTATTCCTCTCACATGCTATAATGTTTCGATAATCTTCTATTTTTGCTAATTTTTTAAGTGATCACACAACTCGCATCCATCGGATTCTAATAGAAAATAGATGAAACCATAATTTGATTTGACTTATTAAATCAATCAAACAATTTGTGTAGGGATGTTAATACAATTTTTTATTTGTTTAGGAGCAAATGATTTTTTAACCAACGGTTTAGAAGGCTCCCCACAATTTAGTCTTATTTAGTTTTTTGCTATATCTCAGCAATCATGTTGATAATGGTCAAAAAGGTTTGATTTCTACATTAATTTCTTATATTTAAATTTTGGGACCATTAATTAGGCGAATTTATTGAATTTTTTTAATGCAATAAATCAATATGAGGATTTATGCATAAGATCATCTATAAAAGGATTTAATTTCAGGTGACATAAGTGCTAATCTTAAAAATAAACATCTTTATTGTTGAAAACAATTATTAAATTATAATAATTTTAGTTTCTAAAATCATTTGATGGAGTGAGTGAGTGTTCCAACTCATGATTGTTTAACCATTGAAATTCCTCAAAAAGTTATTTTAATTCAAGAATTTGAATTATGAGATAATGCTAAAAAGTGTTCTTTATATGAATTTATAATATTAACATTCCGGAAGGTAAGTTATAACCTATGTTCTACCAAAAAAAGAAATTATAACCTATGTTTTTCTATAAGATTGTTTTTTATTACATGCTAAAACCTAGAAAATATAGCCAATGAGGAGTCAGGGAGTCATAAAAAAACACTCCTTGCGTAGCAGACAGTTTACAAATGGGCCGTCCATGTGTGTGTGACAGGACGGACGGGAGGAAATGCAGAGAGTGAGGTGTAGCCAATCACCTCAATTTACCACGAGAAAGTGCACGGTGGGCCCGGCTCTGCCTTTATCTTTATATTATTATCTTTTTTGGGTACGTGTACAAAGATCCATCCCCCCCAAAAAAAAAAAACAAAATTCCACCAACTACTTTTATCACTCTTTTTAACCAATTTTCCAGGTAATAAATAAATAAATAAAAGCCAAATATTTCCTTTTCAATGTGTAAACAAGTAAAAAACAAAAAGAGAGGGGGGCATTTTGGGAACTGAACTTTGTTGTTAGATCTATGCATGCATTATAATCAGATGTGTTAAAAAAAACTAGTTTATCTGTTATATTCTATATTATTTGACTGGATTAATAGATATTATAGACTGAGATTTTTAAAATCTAGTCAACTTGTATATTCTATATTCTTTTTATCTTTATATTTCATAATTTATGTAGTGTATATTTATTTTTATTTTAATTAGAAATATTTTTACACCAAAGTTTTTGTTAGTGAATTTTTTATTATATTTCTTTACTGCAACAAAATAAATAGATTGTCTATTTGCTGGGAAGGGGAGGTAACTAAAACTTAATTAATGATGATGTAAATATAAATTAGACTTAACATTGATGGTGCCATGACACCTATAATCTATAAAAATTAGTAATACAAGTTTAATCTATGAATATCTGTAATATCCACAATAAATTTAACCTAATTTAATATATTCAACTTGTTGAATCCAAAATGTATTTTGAAAAAGTTAGATTTATAGTTTGTAAAATATAGAACTTAAATTATATACCATTATGGAATAGAAATCTTTACTTGTTATAATCATTATAGAGTTCTTGAGCCTGTATGAATTGAGTATTATTTTTATATAATAATGAATTTGAGTATTTGTTACAAACATATAATATGAGATAAAACTGTGAGATCATATGATTAAAACAGATAATATCTCACATGAATTAGATAAAGACAGTTAAAAAAAAAAGAGAGAGTAAGAAATTCGATACTCGAAGAATATATAGTATTAGAATTTCACCAGACACAATAAGAGATGCTAGCTTTGATTTATGTTGAATTTTGAATATATTTGATAGAATTTTATTTTTATTAAGAAAATTAAACGGGGGCATGGGGTGCCTGAGAAGGAGGTGTAAGAACTGGATCTTTTAGTTTGAATTTAAAATTCTATTTATTAATGTGATAGCGGTTATTTTTTTAATTATTTTTTACTTGAAAATAAATTAAAATAATATTTTTTTAATTTATTTTTAAAATTAGCACTTCAAAATGATTCAAAAAAATATAAAAATTAACTTGAAGTATGGAAAAAAATAAAATAAATTGAGATTTTTTGAAAAATATTTTTGAAACACAAATACAAACATGATTTTAATTGGTCCGAATACGGATTGTATTGTATTGTATTGATATTAGTATTCCACCGGACTCACAATGCAATGCAGTAATAAAAGCATGGTGACCAAAATACAGAAATATAGTAGAAACAATAGAAAGCTTGCATCACAGTAGTAATTTATATCTGCTTAAACTTTGATACCGTCTTCGACAAAGAAAAGGAGTCTCTCGCAGTATCTGACTGGTTAGTGGAATATTTCTTGGTAGATATCATGAAGTTATACTAGTGGTTGCGTGGCCCATCCACTCACCGCAAGGTGTGTCGGTGGAGTGATATTTCTGTGGTGGTGGTGTGGGGTGCTTGACGGAGTAGGGCCGTGGGAGTTAATGCTACAGCATGGTTTTCATGACGGCAAAAAATGCAAAAGCTAGCATCTTTCCTTCTCTTGTGGATCCATGCTTTTCTTTAGCCTTTCACTATAAAAAGTGCTTCCATCTATTTCGGCCTGAGCTTGATAGCTCAGGCACCATCCCTGGCCTAGCCTTGTATGCTCGATTAAACACTGATGTCCCACTTCTCTGCTGGGCCTAGCTTAGCTACAAACTAGCAAGATTATGCTTCGTAAGGCCTTTTTCTCAATATTAATGTGTCGAAGAGAGACATCCTTGGATATTAAGGTGTCGCAAACAGCGAGTTTAAGAGGAAACTACAAAGAAGAAGATAAATAAGTTAGTATGAAAACTTAATAACTAGTTTATATAGAGATTAAACGTGGAGAATTGGGTATGTGAAGGTAATTAAGATAATAATCACCCATCAATATCCTACAGAAGACAGCATTGCATGTAAGTTAAACATGTATGTTTAATTATCTAAACTTGTTGGATGCTCAAGAAAAATGGTAACAAGAAGAGGAAGAAAATGAGGGAGATCTGACCCAATTAATGTCTTTAGAGTATATATTATACATGCAAATGATGATATTATATGATTTAAGAAATGATCATAGATATCTTGAGTGAAAGACTAATATAAAAGATTAGATAAAAGAATATTAGTTTTACCAATATTCAAATATTTTTATTTAATAAAAATTAAAAAAGAAAATTTTGTTCGCACTAGGCTGCTAACAACAACGCTATAGATATATCCATGATATGGCTAATTGGCTATTGAATAGCCATGAAATTGGATAAACAAGTAGATATTGGATGAAAAACTCGTTATTCAGAAAATGATGTTTTTAGGACTAATAGTATAAAAAATTAAATACATAACTATCTAGTAGGTGGCCTAGTAGTAAAAATTGGGACCAAGAAGTTTGTTTCCTATGCTGTTTCAGGTTCGAGCTCTGTGGTTGCTAATATGATGGCTACTAAAAGCTTATATAGTTGTTAACTTCAGGGCCCGTAGGATTAGTCGAGGTACACACAAATTAACCCAGACACCCACGTTCATAATAATAAAAAAAGAAATTAAACACATTCCCAAAACAATCATAAAAGCAAGGAATATTTCTAATTTTTAGATATTAAAATCGATTTTATATTCAAATATTCAATCTGATAGTGTAACAAAACATCAAATCAAATTAAACTATCACATAAACACACTCACAATATCATTATCAAACAACCATCCTCATGAGCTATATTATACACACACAAAAAAAAAGATAAAATTCCCAATTGCATGGAATGGGGAAATAATCTGGATCAGATAAAAAAATATTTGAAAAAGAAATCCAGATGATATGTCTATTGGTAGTAAGGGAGGAGAGAGAGAGAGAGAGAATCAATTTCCTTTTCTATTTTTTAGCTTTATTATACACAGAATATGTTTTCAATAAAATAAAGATTATTAAAGTGCTAAAATAACATTTTAGTGATATGATAATTAGTGTCTTCTAATGATAATATCAATGTAGAAAAATATATTTTACAAGAAATTAAATAATAAAAATGAAAATTTAATGTTTACTTTATTTCTTATTTTAAGCTTAGAGATATTTTTATGTATACTAATAATATAAAAACTTTCTATTTGAAGGAAAATGCAATAGGGTTATTTTGGTCACTCTACAAAATTAAGCAGCTATTTGTAGATATTTCCCTATGATCTTATCGGAGAGGCCATTAGATGTTCATGAAAAAATTATATATTTCAAGCTGTATTGTCCACTGAAGTAAGTTTTTATTTTTTTTTTATTTTTCCTTTTTCACTCTACAAAATTGATGTGTCGAAAACATGTAGGCTATATGTCATGAATTAACTGTAATCAATCGGATGAAAATATATATGATAGAAGATGAAGATACTTTCTTGAGTAGAACAACTAAAAAAGAGAGAGAGTAAAGTGTTCATATTAAGAAAATATTAGAACTATAGAAAATAAATATACAAATAATCCCTTTTATTTTCTAAAGCTGGTCACATATTAGGCTAAATAATATTTTATTATAGTTTAAATTTAATTTGAGATCGAACCAGGACAAATTCTGATGACAAATTCTGAATTATGGATTAAATGGATTTAACCTAAATTATTATTTTTTCTTTTTAGAAAAGTAAAATAATATAATTTGAATTTAAAATTGATAATAACATTGCTAATAAATATAAGGCTTATAAATAATTATTTATTCTGACGTTCTATAATTTAGTCGGTATTATATTTATTTATTAAATTTTAAAAAATTATAGTTTGCATTCTAAATTTTATATACACACTAATATTTAATATTTTCATAAAAAAAAATCAATAAAAATTATCTGATTATTAACATGTTTGTTATTATTTATTATTTAATGAAAAAAAGCCACTAAATCTAAAAAATAACTGAAATGTTGTTTATTTGATTTTTTGCTCAAATAAAAACCTTAAAAGCTAAGAAACAATTATTGTTAAATCTCATAATTAAGATAATATAAAAATGTAAAATAGAAAGCAAGCTAATACAAAACTCAATTCATGTATTATCTCTTAACTCCTCGACATGATGCTTCCTCAACTTCAGAATTCCCAAACCCATGAGACGACACTGGACCCAAACCCCAATCTCATCTCCACCGATCAAGAATAAATAGTCAGTTTGGAATCAAGATGTTTGTTTTCTCTGTGGTCTCAGGTTCGATCCCTATGATTGCTCATATGATGGCCACTAGAGACTTACATGGTCGTTAACTTTAGAACCCGTAGGATTAGTCGAGATACGCGCAAACTAATCCAAATACCCACATTAAACTAAAAAAAAAAAAATAACAGCTACGACAAGATACTTCCCCTCACAACAATGGCCCAGGAGAAGAAAAAGGATAACTGATAGAATGGTCTACGACATCGAACCCAAAGACCCATGACTGTTGTTGCTCTATCAACTACTGATTCAGAACTTTGAGGTCCAGTTTCTAGCTACTGAGGTCTACTTTTCATATTTACTTCATATGTTGGTTGCTTATGTATAACTGATAAAATGGATAACCCAGAATGTTGTGCTTGAGTTGCCTGCTTCTGTGCTCCAACTCCATTAGTTGCTGACTTGTTTGTTCGAGTTGCTAATGCTCATTAATCAATAAATAAACATGTTCATTGAGGTTGGGGAGTTGCTGTTCCTAAATTAACAACTGAACATGATTGTTGACGTTGGATTGAGGACTGACAACAACAGCCCCACCGTTCCTCTTAAACCATTTTCTCCTTCCAATCCCCTTTCTCCCTCACATGACTGAGTAGCCCATCACATATTTCTTCCTCTTAAACCTCTTTCTTCTTCTGATCTGACCCGAAACAATAAGCAGATTTAGGGTTCTTCCTAAGTTTCAATTTGAGATTTTGCGACCAGAGCTTCATGAGGAGAGACAAATGCACAAAAAATTATTAGGTTCAATTGAGGGTTAAGAAAGAGGAAGAAATGTCGAAATAAGAGAGACTGATTTTTCTATGAGAAGATTTTTAGGTGATTGAAGAGAGAAGAAGTGATCTGACATAGAACCGGTGGATCTTAGAATCCAAGAAGGATCTTAGAATCCAAGAAATGTGTAAATATATTTTATAATATTCTACCAATGAAAAAATATAACTGAAATGATAGATTTTACAAGAAACAAAGTTTAAGTTGAAACAGAGTCTAAATTATAATAAAATTTTAATAATAGTAAAATTAATTTTTAATAAAAAATTTAACTAATTTTAAGGATTAGATAAAAAAAAAAGAAATTAAATAGTATAAAAACTTCTAATTAGTCTAAAACTTCTAAGAAATTTAGCAGCCGAGGAAAAGAATAAATAGTGTAATTTTTTTTTTCTTAGCAAATACAAATTATAATTTTTTTAAACTCGGTTAGCAAATGTAATTTTAACTAAAGTATAGGATGTTAGGAGTAATTTTTTCGTTTAAAAATTATGTCAAAAGTAAAGTTACTCCCCATTATTAGTATTCTTGTACCTCTCCCATTTTTTTTAATCTACATTTATATAAAGAAATAAAAATCAAAGAAGAGCACTAGAGTGTGTTTCGTTTCAATACACACACACAAATATTTATTCAAAACCTAGATGCATGAATTTTTTTTTTTTTAATCTTTGTACTATAGCCCCCCCCAAAAAAAAAAAGTTTCTAAGTACTCCAATAGTGTGAACATGCAAGGATATCACTATAGTACGTAAAAGTCTGCGATCTCATAGCAGAAGAAAGGTAAATAGCTACCATAAAAGTGGCAGAGTGTGCTTGCGCAAATCCTCACACACACACACACACACACACACACACACACAAAAGAGTGCTAAAATACGGTGTAGGTGAATCTTTTTCAAAATGACTCAAATCCTTTTACTAGCCAAGTCAATAAAAGACAACTGAATTTCTCTCCTTGTACCAAAGATATCAACAAGAGCCATGTTTTTCTTCTAAGAGCCAAGCAAGTCAAAATGGGTTAGGAGATTTCTTTAGCTTTATACAGAAGATGAACTAATATTTTACTAATCCAAAAGGGAGATCTGTTTTGTCTTAATTGCAGAAGGCAAACATTTCCCTTTACTTAGATCAAGTTACAAGCCACATCGAACACGTAAACAAGAGCAAAATCTATTTAAATATAAACATAAATTAGCCATTATCAAAAAACTATTTCACCCATATACTTAAATTATTAAAGGAGATCCAATATATAATTTATATAATTCTTTAACAAGTTCACATTACTTTGTTTTTATTTTTTATCAAATAAAATAAGTGTAGTGAGATTCAAACTCGTAACTACTTGATAAACAAGATTCTAATACCATATCAAAGAACAATCTCACCAAAAAACTTAAGCTGTTCAGTAAAAATACAAGATATGATTTATATAATCCTCTATCAACTACAAATTAATTAAACAACACCTTATTATAAAAGAAGTTTTAAATTTCATGATAAACTGAAAAATTCTATACATATAAACAAATTATACAAGGCTTTCATTAAAAATATTACTTTTTTTTATTCTTAATCAACCATTTAATATTTCTAAAGTCCACACTTCGTCATTTATCACTTTAATTATACGTCAAATTAGTATGATTTGAATATGAGTAAATCATTTTCCATTTTTCCTAATATTTGGTGGTTTTTGCTGATAACTTCAAGTGCAATTATTAACTGAATTCAATGAGATATATAGCTATATAGTAATCAAGATGATAAATGAGAACATAATAGCCTCCTTTTAGACAGCAGGTTTTGACTTAGAAGGGTTAGGATTTCTCAGGGCATGATTAACGGTTTTAAACTACCAGATTGAAGACCAATGCAAAAACCTGAAATTACGATTAGGTTGACCCCACATTTTCATATTAATCACGCCATCACTCCCGGCTTTTTTTGCCTTTATAACCCCACTCGATCCTAGCCAAGCCTATCACCTCACTCCCTCGTTTTTTTCCCCTCATCAGAGAGATCGAGCAAGGGAAAAAAATGTCAAGACTTGCAATCCTTCTGATTTTCTTTTTCTCTGCTCCAGCACCACATTTTGTTTTCTCTTCATCAATTCAGGACCCTGAGCTAGTGGTACAGGAGGTGCATAGGTAATAATGTACAATAAATATTGCCTAAAATTGTGTTTTATTCATACATATATATGCTGTGTATAATAGCATGATAGTAGCTAGCTGGTGTGCTGAGAATTTACGCATTTTGTTTATACAGGAGCATCAATGCTTCAAGGAGAAACCTTGGCTATTTATCATGTGGAACTGGCAACCCTATAGATGATTGCTGGAGGTGTGACCCCAATTGGGAGAGGAATCGCCAGCGGCTAGCTGATTGTGCTATTGGGTTTGGCAAGAACGCTATTGGGGGTAGAAATGGTCGAATTTATGTTGTGACCGACTCTGGTAATGATGATGCGGTGAACCCCAAGCCAGGAACTCTTAGGCATGCTGTAATTCAGGACGAGCCCTTGTGGATCATCTTCAAGAGAGACATGGTAATTCAACTGAGGCAAGAGCTGGTCATGAATTCTTACAAGACTATTGATGGTAGGGGTGCTAGTGTTCACATTGCCGGGGGACCATGCATTACTATTCATTATGCTACTAATATTATCATACATGGCATACATATACATGACTGTAAGCAAGGAGGGAATGGTGATATACGAGACTCTCCTCGCCACTCCGGTTGGTGGACTCCCTCGGACGGTGATGGGGTTTCCATCTTTGCTAGCAAGCATATATGGGTTGACCATTGCTCATTGTCTAACTGTCATGATGGACTTATTGATGCCATTCATGGATCGACAGCCATCACTATCTCCAACAACTTCATGACCCATCATGACAAGGTCATGCTGTTGGGCCATAGCGACTCGTATACACAAGACAAAGACATGCAAGTGACTATAGCCTTTAATCATTTTGGCGAAGGGCTGGTGCAAAGAATGCCAAGGTAAAATGAGAAATCCTAATCAATTGTTTACCCTTTATGTTTTTTTTTTTCCAATGATTTTTGCTACAATGTTTGTCGTTTTGAAAGCGTTTTACATATTATCAAATTGTTGCATTTGCAGGTGCAGGCATGGGTACTTTCATGTTGTGAACAATGACTACACCCACTGGGAAATGTATGCCATTGGTGGGAGCGCTTCTCCTACAATCAACAGTCAAGGAAATAGATTTCTTGCACCATATAGAAGATTTAACAAGGAGGTGAGTGCTCATAAATACATGAATGAAACCCTTTTCCCTTTTTTATGGGTTTATGGGTGAGGATATTCTTATTTCTTGGAACAACATTTCTTTTTCGTGTCCTATGATAATATGGAATCAAACACAATCACTGCTTAGGCTAATCCTTAAAGGGTCGAAATGCAACCTTGTCGTAATACACAAAATAATTTGGTTTACTAGTTACAAAATCTTGACATTCACGCAGGTGACTAAACATGAGGATGCACCGGAGAGTGAGTGGAGGCACTGGAACTGGAGGTCAGAAGGAGACTTAATGTTGAATGGTGCCTACTTCCGGCAATCAGGCGCTGGTGCATCTTCAAGCTATGCAAGGGCTTATAGCCTGAGTGCAAGACCATCTTCTCTTGTGGGCTCAATGACCCTGACTTCCGGTGTACTTAACTGCAGGAAGGGCTCTCGATGCTGATTGTGGCCATGCTCGTAAAATTATAGTATTATCAGCCATAGAAGGCTACCAAACGAGTATGGAAAAACAGTCATAATTAATTAGGCCTTAATTACGGGCAAGTAGTTTGTCAAGCATCTTCAGTGATTGTTTTTCTTTCTTTCTTTTCCTCTTTTTTGACTATCTAAATGCATGTATTGACGACCTCTCTGTCTTCTGCTTTTGAAAGTGTTGGAACTGTTGTAATGGCAACCCTTTGTTTTGTTAGAAAAAGTAAGAAAAGAGCAGGAGTGCGTTGATTTAAGTTTGAGGTCTGTTTGGCTTCAGCTTTTGTACTTTACGTCGATGGAGCATCAATCTTTGCTTTCCAATCTATTGATTGATTTTGCTTATTAATTTTCACTCACAACTCCGAACTTCCTTGTTGACGGAAATTACCACGACTTTTTAGACCATTTATGATGAACATCTGCAGTCTGCGCGCACCATGCTAGCTATAAAACCTTGCGTTAAAATTTATTTCTTAAAAATACTAAATTTACCATCATCATTCAGGACTGCTTACTGTTGATGAGAACTCGAGCACCGCAATTTAACCTAAAAGGAAGTTACTGCAATTTATTTTGTCATCCACCGCGATTTATGATAATGTGAAACGGGGAAAAAAACGCAACAAAGAGCAGAAAAATGCATCCAGCCACCCACTAACGCACATTTTGCACCCCGTCAATCGTGGAGAGACACATGCAAGTGGGCCTAAGTTGGAGGTTCAACTTAGCATAAGTCTATTAATCTCCATAATCATGACGAATATCATAGGGGGTTGTCGAGGGACGAGAAACAATCCCAGCATGCAAGCACATTCACAATCATTAAGTTTTCGGTTTGAAGTCATACTTTATTTTTTTCTTGTACTTTTATCAGATATGATATTAAAATAGTAATTATTTTTTAAAATATTTTTTATTTAAAAATATATAGAAATAATTTTACAAATCTCCAATAAATACCCTTACAATTCTAATTATATTATTATATCACTTTATATTATCTAATTCTTTAATACGATATTTCCTCAAGTTTTTCTATCCAAAATTATAAAATTATATTCTTAAGCACAACCGTGATTATCTCGAAGAGAATTGAGCACCCTGTTGCACCGCAGCATGAAGTATATGATTATCATTTTGCTGATAATTTGATATAATTCTGAACAATTTGGCAGATACTTTCGTCAAGAAAATAATTCATGTTCATGATTTTAATCGTTTCAAGGGTTTTTCATGATTTTTAGATATGTTGACATGCATGTTTCCATGTTTTCTCAATCTCTCTCTCCCATTTTGGAAACCATTTCCTGACAACGATCGATCCTTGTCAAAATAAAGAACTAACCTCATCTCTTCCACATTCCTATCCACGACAACCCTTTCTCTACTAAATTCAGGCCATTACATCTTTGGTTGCTCGATCTTTCTTTAATTTCTCCTACTGTACGTGATGAGTTTTGTTTGAGGGCACGCACGACAAAATATTCTCCTTCCTCTCCACCCATGCGATATAGCTCTTCATCACCCCATCCTAGCAGCAGCAACAATAACGAGCTTCCTTACAATTTCGATGTTCATGGTGCGCTGTTAGAAATTCTTAGGATGGAAATAAATATAGCGTTAGTTTAGAGGCGTGGAAACACTGTTTTTAAGTAGTTTATTTGTTCCACACAGAAACAACATCTTCAGGATACAACTAAGCATTTTAAATCTCTAAAAGAATAAAAAGATAAGACCAAGAAAAGAATATATGTTTTTATTGTGTTTTTTTTTTCTGTGTAATAAAATGATTTTATAAACTTGAAATATAAAGATGAAATAATATGATTGTTTATCAAACAATATGATTATTTATGAAACAATATAACTGTTCATATTAAATTATAAGTTTTAAATGCTATCTTTTGATATTATAAATATATATAATAATATTATGAAGTTAAATAGGAGAGTTTCGTCCATCATAACTTAATTTACTACACAATAAAAACTCACTTTTAAAATTAATAGGAAATATTTATTTTTAATGTAGAATAAATATTTTTTTTTCTTTATTCATTTAAAAAGTACAACAGCAGCAGCGAGGATGTTGCATAATAAATTGAAATGGTTCCTACTAGGATTTCTATAGAGTATGTGGGAGAACTTTTTTGTAGCTCACCGTGAAGGCCAGCCATGGCTGGTAGGGTTTAACATCCATAGAAAAAGAAGAAGAAGGGAGAGAGAGAGAGATTCTCAGAATTAATCATTCATTCATCATAATTTGTTCCATAGCCATCCAAAGTCTGTTACATCCATACAAGGCTACTCCTTCTCTGACAGATTCCTGAGATTAAGGAATTAAAGAAATAGCAACACGTGTACCCTCTTATTACACACAGGACTGAAAGGAAAAATTGAAACGGTGCGTTTTTCCATATCAGAATCATGAGAAGATTCTCTCCACTGCTCAACATAAACTTGTGTGAGTTTTTCAATTTCAGAATCATGAAACCTTGGGAATATGTTCAACTTGGCACAGGTAATGTACTTCAGCAAATCTTGAGAAAGAACCTCTGGATCAACTGGCTAGCAGAGGCTTGATCTTCTTGAGACTCGCTATAGGACCTATCATCTATATTAACACCTTTGGCCTGTGATTTGCAATGACTATTAACGACAAACTCTGCAAGCATCTCATCTGTTATGGGGTCATCCACTTCCTTAACAACACAGAGGATCTCAAAACAAGAAAAGATGGGATCTGTCAACTCGATATTCTGTGAAAATGTTTTGGAGGAGTCGTACCTTCCTTCCAACATGATTTGCAGCAGCAAGAACAGAGCACCGAGCCTAGAGAAAGGTAACAATGCCAGCCTTGGATACACTAATGCTCTGCTGCTCCATTGCTTCATGGATGCTCGCCTTGTCCTGATCATTCATCTTGTCAAACTCATCAATCAGGCAGGTCCCTTGATCACCTAGAACAAGGGCTCCTCCTTCTAGGGTCCACTTTTTTGTTACTGGGTCATTGTGCACCGCAGTCGTTAGAACAACAGCAGAAGCCCCTTTACCAGTAGTATACGCGGCCCTCTATCCAGTCTTTTCAACATACTTTAGAAATCAAGTTTTTTTTAGCGCCAGAATCTAGGAGAAACACATTTATGTCTCCTCGCAGCCGGTGTTTACCCTCAACATTTTTCTCTTGGCCTCCAAACATAGCCAGAGCTAATGCAGTTTTTAAGCCTTCATGTCCATAGATGGATGGGGCAATAGACTTGCTAATCCTTTCCCCTATCCTTGGGTCTTCAGACAACTTTTCAATTTCTTCTTTGTTCTCTTGAGTGAGCTTATACACAGAAAAGAGATCCTGCTTCTTTGTGACATAGTTTGCTTCGATTACAGAGGAAAAGACAGGAAATCCATTCTTTTTGTTCAAAGACAAGTCAAAATTATTTGCATAATGCCAGTGACCTCAATTTCTTTCCCAGGGCGTGCACAGTCAATCAAATCATTCAACAGTATCACTTCCTTGTATCTTGGAAGCCGACCGGTAGGCACAATTCCAGGGCTTTCTTGGAGTGTATGGTCCCTTTGATTGGCATTTAGGGCAAGAACCAACCTTGGCTTCTGAATAAGAATTCTGAAAGAATGGTCCCAAAATTGCTCCATACTTGTTGCAATCATATTTTACCTTCTGCAATTGAGAGAAGAGATAGACAGAGATTCAACGGATTCTGGCAAAAGAAAAAATTATCATTGATATCTATTCTTACTACTACTGAAATAGTTGAAATTGGTATCATTTGGTTCTATTTGAAAGGTTTTTATAGAGGTTGGTTTTAGTCTTAATATTGCTTAAAAATATATCTAGATTGAGGACTATAAATTTTATTCAATTTGATTTTAAGATTTTTTTTTTGTTTATTGGGTTAATAAGATGACTTGTAGATGTTTTAAGATTGTTTTTGAGTTAAATGGTTGGGAAATGAGTTTTACAAATAAAAAAATTATAACCTTAATTTTCTAGTTACCACAGTGATAACTGAAATTTAAACTAGTAGATGACATGTCTTCATCCATATTAGGTGACATATTGTTTGCCTTTTTTATATAAAAATAAATAGGGGCGGACAACTACCCTTCTAAATAAGAAAAAAAAACTCAGACATGTGGGCTTGGGCTTAAAGGCCCACATATTTAGGCTTGAAGGCTCGCGTGTCTAGGTTCTTCCTTTCAGTGGCCTAGGGTGTTGGGTCTTTTTTAGGTTTTTTTTTATAATATTTAGGTTAAATATAGATTTATAAAAAAAAATATTGAATTCGGTTAAGTCATGACCAGAATTGCATGTTCGACGGGTAAAGCCACAACACTCAAACTATTATTTTCTTTCTATTTTTTGTTTAATGTCTTTTTTGTCCATTAATTTTAAAAAATCAATTTCACTATTTTTTACCAATGATTTATTAAATTAAAACTAGAAAAAAAAATACAATTTCACCCTTCGTCATCAATAATTTGCTTGTGCTATCTTATTCGCACACGCCTATCAAGCTTCTTTTATTTTAAAAAACATATCATACAAAAGAAATTCACATACATTTTATTTTCATATAAATCTATTAAATGAAAAATAATCTTTGGAATAAAAAATTTATTGAATTTGATTATGTGCATGACTTGCGTTGCGAATTTGGTTGATTGACTCGAGTTCACTTGTTCTTTTTTTTTTTTAAAAAAAAATTGATTGTTGTTTTTTTGACCAATTTCTTCTTTCAATGTTGAGTTGATTGAAGATTTAGCTTTCAAGTTTGTCTTTTCTAAGATTATTCTTGTAAGTTTCACATGTCAACCCGAGTTGACTCATATAGATCCAATGTGTTTCCATCTAAATATTGGATAAAAATATCATTAAAATGCAAATGATTTTAAATTCATAGTTAAATTTTTTTTTTGGATACATGTTAACAATCATTATTTATTTATTTTTTGCGAGAATGCATGTTAATAATTTTTTTTTTGTTTCAGGATGTATTTCTTCGTACCTTAGGATGACTTGATTTGAGCGGAGTCAATTTGACCTATGATGAGAACTAACAAGCACCACAAAAAAATCCATTAGAGGTGGTGATTAGGCCAATCACAAGATCAAGGGTCAAGAAGTCTAAAACAACTTTCAATGGGTTTATTTAGGATATTTGGGCCAAGTTAAGCTTTTAGAATTCAATAAGGAATGATCAAGCTTTAATTAATTTGATCTATGCAAGAGTAGAACAAGCTTAAATCAGTTTTGGGCTTTATTTTTTTTATTGCACAACTTTACGCTAATAAACATAATTTTTAATCCGACCATTAGATTATAAAGAAATCTTACTAGAAAACTCTAAAGGCCTTATTTTCTAAATGTTAAAATCTTGTAGTGATTTGACTTGCAATACAGTTTAGAAGCTACTATACATGATTTACATTATTTTCCTAGTTAGTTTATGATTCTTTTTTTTTTTATATTTGAATTGGTAATATTTTCTTACTTTCTCAGACTTATTTAAGATATTTTTTCTTATTATAAATAGAGTTATTTATCTTGTATTTATATTTTTTTAGAGATTTGATTTAATTTAGAATAATATTTTATGTGTGTACAAGGTTGCTTATACTCTTAGTTCTTCATTGAACTCTTTAAAACTTATCAAGTAATTCTGTTTTTATGGCGTTCATCCTTATACTTTCAGTTCTTTGGTTTTTTATAATCAAATGGGTAGGGTCTTTCATCTAATAACTTTGATTTCTTGGTTTAAGTAATTATTGCGTTGGGTTTTCTATCAATCTAATTTTAGTTTTATTGGGTTATTTCTATCTTGTTTGTGAGTTTAAGGGTTCTCACCTCTCGGGTTTGTATTAATCCCAAAATTTTGTGATGGCTTGTAGACCTAATTTGGGATATAATTAAGAAAATTGGGTTAAAATCCCAATTCATAAATTTTATCCTATTAAGTTTAATGCCCACTTTTCAAGAGTGAGGATTGAGCCTTATAGCCAAGCATATGTCCCAAATCACTCCTAAGTCCTAATAGTTTATTATCTCTAACAATAAGTTAGTTTAGGCAAAATATTTTATATAGGGATATAATATGTAGTTTTATCATGAAAATAAAGTATGAAGTAATTTGTCTTAAGTAAACCCCTTACCTAAAACTATGAAGATCGGTTAGAGTTTTTAGTTTCTATAAACTAGGTGACAACTTCTATTTTCATTCTTACACTTTAATTCACCACATTGTCCCTTGCGACAAGTCGCAAAGTTTAGGTCGATTCAATATGTCACAATCTTAATATTAAAAAAAAAGGTTATCTCAATTTTTTTAAAGTTGAACCAAGCTTTTACTGGCTGTTTAATTTTTCTTTGGACTTTTCAAGTCAACTTTTTCAAGTACAGTCAACTCTCATGCGTGTTAATTTCAAACCCAGAATAGGTAAGAAATTGAATTGAGAGGTTTTAAGATTGACCTGTTAAGTTCGATTTAATGACAATGTCAAATATTGTTTTTTTTTAAAAAAAAATTCGATATTCTAATTTTATTTTCTTTTAATTGAATTCTTTTTGACTTTTTTTTTTATCAATTTTATCCTTCAACATTTGATTAATTTTGAAATGGTCTTCATAATTTATTTTGATTTGCTTTCCATGAGATTTTCATAGTCTTGAGAAAATATTCTGGCATTTGGTTAGTGCTCAATTATATGAACGTATATTTTTATTATCATTTCATCAAGTAAAAAATAGTTTTAAAGAAAAAAAATTGTTATTCTCAGTGGAGTTTATAATCTGGATCACGAGTTTAGTATGTTAGCCCATAAAGCCCGAGCCTATCTAATATATCATTGTTTCAATATTATAAAAAATATATCATCTTAAAAAAAAAAACTTAAAAGCCTATCTAATTCTTTTTTTTCTCCATTCTTTACAATGAGTTTCCTAATTCATTTTTCTTATAATGAGTTTTCTAATTTATATTACTTTACAATTTCATTTTATCCTCTTAAAAAAAATAAACAACTCCTCTTTAGTATTTTGAGGATTATTTGATGATAAAGCTAGCTTCAAGAGCTCTACATTATTAATTATTAACAAGAAGTAATTAAAGAGGAAAAATCATTGTTCTCCTTTTAAGAAAATTGTGTTTATTGAAACAATACTTTTTATTTGTTTGATTTTTTTTTAAGTTTCATCCTTTAACATTATATTTATTTGTGATTGATCTTCATAATTTATTTTAATTTATTTTTTATAATATTATCCTAGTTTCATCACTCGAGTCATGAATTTTGTAAGTTAACGAGGTTGACTCGGGTTTTTAAGGTGCTTTTCGTAATTGATTTTTTTTTCAATTTTATCATTCATCATTTGGGTTGATTAAGTATTAAACTTCATAATTTGTTTTAGTTTACTTTCTATAAGATTATTTTAATCTCATGATCTGAGTCAAGAGTTTGACGGATTAAACTAAATTGATTCAGGTCATTGTTTTTTCTATTTATGATTTTTTTTTCAATCTCATCCTTCAATTTTGGTTTTATTGAGAATTGAGGTTCATAATTGTTTTTTGCTTTGCTTTCTATTGTGTTATCTCGATCTCAAGATCTAGGTTTGACAGGTTAACTTAAGTTGACTCAGTTTTTTTTTTTTAATTAATTTCATTCTTGAACAATATGTTGATTGAGAATTGAGTTTCAATATGTTTGTTGCTTTCTATGAGATTATCACAGTCTTATGACCTAGGTTATGAATTTTACATGTTAACCTGGGTTGACTCGAGTCGATCCAATATGTTGTTGTTTTAATATTTTTAAAAAATATATCATCTTGAAATTTTTGTAGTCAAACTATATATATTTTTTTCCAGATGCCTAGGTTGGTTTAAGACTTGTCAAGTTGATTGGGTTATATCAGATCAAACTTTACATGGTTTAATTTTTTTCTTTTTTTCTTTAAAACACATTAGTAATGCCTATATTTGTTTTTTCATTTTTTTTTTTAAAATTACTCCAATCAGCAATGTTGTGTGGGTATATGATCTAATAATATCTAATACACTTATATTTCACAAACATGGGACAAAATGCAATACTTTGTTTATTTTTTAAATGACACAATTAAATAAAATGTTCAATTTTTTGTTTTTTTAGATATTCAAGTTGTTTTTTTGGTTAATTTATATATCAATCAAAAATTAAGTTTTTTTATTAGATAATTCAAGGAGGTACATGGATGCTCTTTATATATATATATATATATATAGAAATTTACACTTATTTAAAATTATAATAAAAATATCATAATTGCAAGAACTGATTTGTGTGAATTTGACTCAAGATTCCATTAATGTTCAAAATTAAGTGATACAAAGCATATTGGTTAAGGTGGTGATATATAGTTAAGTAGCTATTATAGGATGCAATTTTACTCACTTATCACATAAAAATATTAATTTATATCATATAAATAGGTAAAACAATGTATAACTAAGTGCATAAAACAATACAAAACATGCTAAAATATCTAGGTAAAACATTATAGCAATCTATAATAATTTTTTTTTTTTCATTTTTCTCTTTTTTTTTCCAATTACAGTCTTACATGTCTAATTTGATGACAAATTTGTCTAAATTTGTTAAGGATAGACAAAATTAAACAAAAAGAGACCAAAGTACGTATAAAAAAGAAGAAAAAACATGCAAAAATTATTGGAAAAATTCCTTTTTAGTCATCATGCATTCTCTTTATCTTTCTTTGGCGTCTCTAGTTTTTAACATTTTAATTTTGATTTAAAAATTTATTTTCTTTATATTTTAATCAATGAATTAGAAAAAAGAGATATAAAATCGCATAAAAATAATAAGAAGAGAAAAAGTAATCGGTTTGACTACTTTTTAGTGATGAAAATATTATTTTAGTATTAATGAGTTTCATTCAACAAGAAAAGTCTAATGATGGTGGTTATTATCTCTAAACATCCATGGACAAGGATATTCAACTAATTTTGTTTTTTTTAGTGTTTTTGGGGTTTTTTTTTAGAGTTATTAAGTTGTTTAAAAACATCCCCCAGCCGGATTTTGAAAAATAGACGACAAGTTATCTACTCAACAAATAATCTTTCGCCTATTTGTTTTTTTTAAAAGGCAAACAACAAGTGATTTGCCACCTAAAAAGAAAAAAAAATAACTCACCCAGACACGTGGGCCTAGGTTGTGAGGCCTATATGTCTGGCTTTGTTTTCTAGGGGCCCGGGAGCAGTGAACCACTCAGGCTAGGCCCGCGCGATGAAGCCTTTTTTTTCTTTTATTCATTGATTTTTTTTTATAAATTTTTCTAGTTTTTTTAATTGTTTTTATTATATTATATTTTGATTTGTTTTAAAAAAAGTCAATTTTGTTTTTGTGTTTCGAGAAACATTTTCATCAAAGAAAAATTATTACATTTCAAATATATATTTTTTTCAAATTATTTCATTAGATATTTGAATTGTTAATAATATTTATTTTTTTAAGAAAAAAAACAGCTATAACAAAATATACAATCTAATATGTATATGTGCAATCAAATTAATAATTAAAGAAGTATTCAAATTGCTAAAATATAATTATCTTTTTTAAAAAAATATATTAAAATATAGTAATAACTATATTCACCACACGAAATGCATGAGCAAAAACCTAATTATCATCATTTAATAGTTTCAAGTAATTATAAAAATTAAATTATAAATAACTCATATGTCCATGTTATTTCCAAAAGATGAAACTTTTCCCCATTGATATTTGTATAATATATTCTGATATTTAATGAATAACTAATTTCTTTTTATTTTTATAGTGCACCTGACTTGCCTTGTTTTTTTTTCTCTCTCAATTTTAGTCTTTAATTTTTGTTTAATTTTTATTTTTCAATTTAATATTTTTTTAATTTTAAATTGGTCTTTATATTTTTTTTTAATCATATGACTAAATTATAAAAAGAGTTATTAGACCCGGTTGAGTTTAAGATTTGGATCATAAATTTCACGAGTTAACTCAAATTGATTCAGGTTAGTCTAATATTTTATCGTTTTAATATTAAAAGAAAAGTTTCACTTTAAAAAAATTTTATAATAAAAAATTTGATGACGATAGTTGAGTAACCTAGTGTTATCTAAAATATTTCAACGTAATACTTTTTTATTGCTTTTAAATAATAAATATTTTTAAAGCAATTTAGAAAATGCACATGCCAAAATCTTTTAAATAGTTGTTTAACTCTGTTTTGTACTATAGGTGTAAAGAGCATTCAAAGAGAACGTTAGACAATATTGTTTGTGATCTATGAGAAATAAGCTGTCCTTGAGAATAGTGATAAAAGTTCAAACTATATTGATTCTGATCATGGTGCAATTGCCTCCTATTAGTCCATAGACGTAAACATAGCTGAAACAAGTACAATATTAAATTGTGTGAATATATTTTTTTTCTTGTGTTTTTCTGTATATCTAAGAGTGCAATCCTAGCAGAAACTGTCTATGGATCTTCCTATAGGAAAACAGATCTGTGTAATGAGAAATGATGAGAGGATTTTCATGCCTTTTCATGCCCAGATGGTAATTAATGGACTCCTATGAAGCAGAGCTATGTACAATTTCTTGAGACAATTAATCGAAATCAGCGTCAACAACAAGTTCTGCACTCAAACTACAAAATCTGATTCAACAAATACCATCAAATAGCTGCTGCCATACCCTTCTCTCACTCCTTGGAAATTATCAATTCCATATTTAGAACTAAGTCATCCTAGTTTTGCTCGCACAGATGAGAAGCAAACCGTTGTGCAGATCGCCATGCAAAGCAGGGAACCACTAGGCGACTAGTTGTATGAGAATTTTATCTTCCGTGGCTTATCTGCCAAAGTAGTTTTGATGGTGTCTGAAGCAATTTGCTTCTAATCATATTGCTACTCAGGCAGACTTGTGGCTGGGCTTTGGAATTCTCAGGCACCGGAATTTTTGCATCTATGGTTGGTTATTCAGGATAACATTAGCTATTCACGTCTGTATTTTGTGAATTCACTTGTGTTTTATGCTTTTTTGCTGCTGATGCTCACCTCAGTGACCGACCCCCTCTCTAGTTATTAATTATTTCGAGTTTGCAGCCTTGCTATATGTTAATATTAATCTGTTGTCCTATTAATTAATTAATTTGTTAATTATTTCGACTCCTATATATGAGAATACGAGCTATATTAATTAATTTGAATGGTGCTGAAGAGCATTAATTTGGCTTTGTAAACAAATTAATTATGTTAAGAAAGGATGCGTGAGATTATTAACAAAACAATCAGCTTTTTTTGCTCTGTTCTCAAGGTTTGAAAGCATACCCAAACAGAATCCCACAATTAGCCAATGAACATATAAGATAAATGCCTGGTCTATGAGACACCTTCCTCTATAGATCAGCTTGGTAAATTCAAAGCTTTTTATTAAATTGAAATAATTGAATAATTCAAGTCAAGTAAGTATTCTTGTAAAACACAAGAATAAACATGATCAATATCTCAAGAGCCTTCCATTGCACTAGTGCTTATAAAGCTTAGAAGGATAAGAAGACCAACAGGCCAGCGACAACGGCAGTTGTAGAGATCTTGATAGTGGCAGCTCCGTCTTTCTGGGGTGCTGGTGGTGTGGCTGGTGCATCGCTGACAACATCGGCTATTGGTCCAGCAGCAGGTCCTGCAGGTCCTTCTGCGCTAAGGCTGGCTGGGGCAGGAGGTGAAGAGATTGCCTCTTCTGGGGCTCCAGCGGGGCCCTCTTCGACAACAGGTGAGGAGGCAGAGCCATTCGGGGCTCCAGAGATGGTGGGGGCGCTGGCCGATGCCTTTGGGGTATCGGCTGTGGGTGCCTTAGCGGGAGCCACAGAGGCCTTTGGTGATGGTGAAGCCAAAGGGGTGGCGGAAGGTGCCTCAGCAGCAAATGCCCCAACAACGGCAACAAAGATAAGTGCAAGAGCAAGAACTTGGTGTGCCATTGTGATTTATTTTTGTTTTGGTTTTTGATAAGAAAAAAATATGATAGGATTCTATAAAGTTTTGCAGTACTTCTCAATTAAAGCAATATAGAGAAACACTGCGCAGCTATAGAATGAAGGAAAGAGAGGAAGCTGAAAGGAATTATATAGATTAAAGGAAGGGTAGAAGTCAGCGAATTGCATGGAGAGGAAGAAAGCGAAAGGGGTGGATGCTTCGCCATTTCTTGGCAAGCATGGTTTCATTTTGCAAATGGAAGGGCAAGAGGCTATTGTTTGACCGAGTTTTATGGGTCAAACATTAGACAAGTGGTTGTGGTGAGAGGGAAAATTAGACGAGTGGTCTGATCTCGAAATGCACCATTTTTAGTTTTTACATGAAATTTATAGCAAACTAGCTGTTTTTAGTGGGATTTAGATGGTCAGGCAACATGCAAAAGGAAGATCTTATTTCTTTACTATTCCTTTCACTATGAAAAAAAAAATGCGTTTATAATAATGTTCAAAACACTCTTCATGATGGGATATTGTTGGTTTTCTATGGAAAAAACTTCATGCCTAGCTAATTATAAGAGGTAAAAAAAGTAACGTTCAGTGAGAAAAAGAACATGTCAAATGATGGGTTCTTTTCCACGTATATACATACTTATACTTGTATTTACTTTCTTTTCTTTTATCATTCTTTCATGCAAAACGAGATGTTTGCTCCCGTCACAAAGATTTAGAGGATACTTAAAATAAAATATAACTGTGATTATTTTTTAAAATGTTTTTTATTAGAAAATATATAATAATAATATATTTTTTAAAAAAATTTATTTGTGACATCAGCATATCAAAATGATTTTAAAAAATAAAAAAATATTAATGTGAAACAAATAAAAAAAAATTCAATTTTTTTCAAAAATATTTTTTGAAACGCAAAAACAAACAGGCTCTAAAAGAAACTAAAAGAGGTTTTTATGTTACTATTATTCACTTACACACATAACACTATGGATTGGAATAATATTTGTTTTGAATTTGATCCTCAAATTTTTATTTTACGCGATTTAGCCATTTTGAGCCCAAATTAGCACCAAATTGCATATTTTTTTAGGAGGGAGAGTTAAATTGAAATATAGGGGACTGAAGTGAAAAAGGCAGGTTGAATGGGTGGCGGATTTGAAATTTGTTTTAAAAATTGATTTACATCCCCCATCTTTTTTATCCATAAGGAAATTGATCCCTATAATTTTTAAAATTTTAATTTGGGTCCCGAATTTTATTTTCCTAATTTTCCAGTTTTTTTTTCATGGAAGGAGAGAGAAGGAGTCACCAGATTCTAGTGTGGAAAGAGAAAGCTGTTGTTGGTGACGATTTCAACCATCAAATAGATCGTTTTTTGTATCAAATTGTTCTCTATGATGATGAGAGTTTAGATTATGTGTTTTTTCACCTTGAGTTATCTAAGCTCGACAAGATTTTGGGTTCCGGATTGATTTTGAGTTTTGGATCGGGTTTTTGCATTTTTGAAGGTCATGGATTAGTTTAGCAAGATTCTTAAGGTGTATTATAAGTATTTTAGGTAAAACATGGTAAAAAATAAGTTTATTTTTTTTCTCAAAAACATCCATAACCCCATTATTCTAGCCATCATAGTGGCTGGATTCTAGGGATTCCCAAAAGGTGCGTCATCTATTGATGTAGGCGATGCATCGTTTTTTTTAATTATAGCATGTCGTTTGCCCTATTAACTTAAAAAAATAAAAGCCCTCGTGTAGGTCGTTGCTTCATATGCTTGGCCTAGTCTTTTTTTTTTAATGATTTTTTAAATTAATGCCTTATTTTATGTGTTTTTTGAAATAATATTTTGTTATATGATTTAATTAATACCCCTTCTCTATGGTTTTTTCTCTCTTATTTAGTCTTTTTTAGTTTGCAATTATTTTTTAATGATATTAGATGTGTTTGATTTTTTAAGAGGTTGGTATGATTCAATTGTAATTATTTTAAATTTATATAGATTATTTTTTAAAAAAACAAATATTGATTTTTTATAAGATTTTTAATGTAAACACCCAAGAGAATATATATATGAATTGACGACGCAGTTTTCGCTGCCGATTTCGTGATCGGCAGCCACACAGTTTTCGCTGCCGATGTCGTGATCGGCAGCGACGCAGTTTTCGCTGCCGATTTCTGCATCGGTGGCGACGCAGTTTTCGCTGCCGATTTCGTGATCGACAGCGACGCGGTTTTGGCTGCCTATTTCATGATCGGCAGCGACGCTGTTCTTGTTTTTTTTTAAAAAAAATAATTAACTTAAGGAGCTGGGAGAGAGGGGTAAAACCGGTTTTAGATAGACCAAAACAAGGATAAGAACACATCTAAACCAACCCCCAAACAACCCACCTCATTTCATGGGGAGTATAAATACAAGGAGGAGAGAGAGGATGATCCATCCTCTTCCCAAAACAGCAGCTGCATGTCGTTCTCCCCTTCCTCTTTCAGAACAGAAACCTAAACCAAGCTAGTAGAGAGTGCTTTGTGAACGTGTGAGGGAAAGATGAGACCTTGAGAGAAGATTGGTCAGCTGCCTAGGGGAAAGGAAAAAGAGGGCTGGAAAACGTGAGAGGAAGAAGAAGGAGGAGAACCAGCAGGAGAAGAGGAAGAATAGTGTCAAACCTTCCTCAAACTTAGTTAGATTCGAAAGGTATGGGTCATGAAACTCCCTTCCTTTTCTCATTAAGACCAGAAACGAAAATGAAGAAGAAAACCCTAAGAAAATTGACCTAAGACCTAAGCTAGCTGTGAAGGAAACTGAAATTAACTAGGAGAACAAGGAAACAGAAATGAAATGAAGCCAATTTTAGAACATCTAACAAAGAAAAATGAATAAAATGGAAATAACAAATCATGGTAGAGGGCTGGCTTTAACTATGGGGTTGGCCAGCATGCATGTGTGTGTTCTGCTGGGATTTGTTGAAGGATTATGTGCTGAAATTGATGGTTTCAATGTGTGTGTTTTGCTGGAATTTATTGAAAGATTATATGCTGTAATTGATGGTTTTCAATGTGTGTGTTCTGCTGGGATTTTGTTGAACGATTAGGTGCTGGAATTGATGGTTTCAATGTGTGTGTTCTGCTGGAACTTAGTGACAGTGTATATGCTGGGGTTGTTACAGCATGTGTGGTGTGTGTTCATGCCAAAATGTGTGTTGTGCAGCGAAACTGTGATTCGCTGTCGAAACTGTGTCGGCTGCAGCGAACTAGCATTTGCTGCCGAAACTGAGTTATCTGCAGCGAATTTGTGATTCGCTGCAGCAACTGAGTCTCCTGCAGCGAATTAGTATTCACTGCCGAATTGTGTGTTATGCAGCGAAACTGTGATTCGCTGCCGAAACTTTGTCGGCTGCAGCAAATTAGCATTTCGCTGCCGAATTTGTGTTGTGCAGCGAAACTCTGATTCGCTGCCGAATCTGTGTCAGCTGCAGCGAATTAGCATTCGCTGCTGAATTGTGTGTTGTGCAGCGAAACTCTGATTCGCTGCCGAAGCTGTGTCGGCTGCAGCGAATTAGCATTCGCTGCCGAATTGTGTGTGTTCTGCAACGAATTGTGATTCGCTGCCGAAACTGGGTCTTCTGCAATACGTTAACAATTCGTTGCCGAGTGGCGTGTTCTGCAGCGAACTTGCGATTCGCTGCCAAAGTGAAGTTGTCTGCAGCAAATCGTTGCCGAAGTTGAGTTGGCTGCAGCGAATTTGTGATTTGTTGCCGAAACTGTGGCGCCAGCAGCGAAACAGTTTTCGTTGCCGATTTGGCTGCCTGCAGCGAAACAGTTCTCGCTGCCGAATTGGGCAGCCTGCAGCGAACCAGTTCTCGTTGCCGATTTCTACAATAAGCCTCCAAGGCAGAAATGACTTAAATGCTAGTAACAATTTCATGGTATGATGGTGTAAAATATGGAACACTTGAATGTGAACATATGAACTCTTGAAATAAGTATGGTGACGAATGTGATTCAAAAAAAAATACAAATGTACTGATTTGTGACCATTGATGTCTTAGGTGGTGCGGTCGTGATTGGACCATCGTCAAGACAAGAACAACCCACAGGTGGAGCAGGTAGTTGACTTGCACCTTCCTTTTTCATACGTTGAATAATGAAATACTTTAACATGAATATTACCATATTGTGTTAGAACCGATATTAGATTGTCGAACGCTTAAATGTTGAGAAATGAATTATTAGCTTCGGCTAATGGCATCCGAATGGATGGCCGGGACAATGAATGATTAGCTTCGGTCAGCTAATGGCATCCGAATGGATGGCCAGGACAAATGATTGATTAGCTTCGCTAATGGCATCTGAATGGATGGCCGGGACAAATGAATGGTTAGCTTCGGCTAATGGCATCCGAATGGATGGCCGAGACGAACGATTGATTAGCTTTGGCTAATGGCATCCAAAGTGGATGACCGGGGTGAGTGAATGGTTAACCTCAGCAAATGATGCCTTAAGAGGATAGCCGGGTTTAAGATTATGGTTGATTGCCAAAAATTGGTGCATCTATATGTACTACAAGCTGTTTATACCAAGTACATGAAGAAATTATAAATGTTAATGCTTCATTTAACTGCCAAACCGTTTAGTTACCATTATTATTATTATTATTATTAAGTAATTACATTCTCTTAAATGTTTTGTACTGCTGCAGGGACGTCACACCAACGAGACGTCTAGGAAACCCGATACACGGGAACCTACTTTTGCAAAGAATCATGTAGATGCATTCTAAATCACAATGTATTTTGTATGAATCAATGTACTAAATGTTTAACTTTTATTAGATCCTTTTGTTTAAATTTGTAATGGCTATTAGTAGGATAGGAATGCAAACCCATGTCTATGCACGTAAATTTTTAATATGAACTTCTAATCATGCAACCATAATATTACGTGTTTATGTAAGATTCTCTTTTAAATGAAATGTTGATTGTATGGATTGTATCTTGAAGATGTGAGGGATCAGATTCGCTGATTACCGGCACCATGTGTGTTAGGTATATAACTTCACTATTGTTTTGGGCTTGAAAAACCGGGTTGTTACATTTAATATGTACAATTTTGTACAATATTTTAACGTGTTAAAAAAAAAGAATTTTATTTTTTATAAGATTTTTAATATGTGCAGTCATGTACAATATTTATGTAAATTATGTAAAAAATTCCTAGTTGTAAATTGAAAACTTATACACATATCTAACTAAACAAATCAATAACCATTATGTAAATAAATGAAAAAAGGTTATCAAATAAACAAAAATGAAACTGAAAAAACTAAGAGAGAGAAGTAAATCAAGATATTTAATATCTCAATACAGATGATTTACCCAGTTGTGTTTAATGAATTTGTTTATCAAAATAAATTTGTAATAGAAACCAATACACACATAAAATTTATAAAAAAAAATAAAAGAAAAAAATATTGTACAAGACTACACATATTAAAAATCTTATAAAAAATCATTTTTTTTAAATACGTTAAAAAATTCCGCATATTCATTTTTTTTTATTATGTTTTGATGTTTTAGATTTTTTTTCTTATTCTTAAGATTTCAATTTTTTTCCTTGATATTTTTATATAAGTTTCATTATTTTTAATTTCACCCTTTAATTCAAGTTTATAGTTTTTTTTTTTTCATTTGTCTTCATTCTTTTTGTTTTTGTCCTTTTGTTAATGTTTTTATTATTTTCAATTTAACTCTCATATTGAAAATTTGTTGTTCCCTTTAATATTTTTTTTGTGATTTTAACCCTTATTTTTTTATTTTATATTCTTTTATGTAATTTTAATCCTCATAATTGTTTTATATATAATGCTTCCAATTTGATAATATGGGTCATGGTTTGAAAAGTAAACAATAATTGAAATTTTTTTTGTCTTATTTTTTTTAATATTGTTGTTCAACATTGTTTTGAATTTTTTATTTTTATGTTTTTGCCTCATATTTATTATAATTATTAAATTTCTTTTACTTTTTTTAAAAAATAAATATTTTTAAACTTTTTTTTATTTAATAATAAAAAAAATAATCTGGTCAGCGGCGTCGTGCAGGACGCCAATCTTGTATCCCCTATTGTAGCCGCTACCAAGATGAAAGAAGCCCACGGAGCGGTGATACCACATAGCTGGAAAGGGAACTTGGTTTCTTCTGAGCTTGCTATAAACTTATTTCTGTAATTGTATTCACTTAAGCATCATTAATTAATTAACTAACTAAAATATTAGAGAAGGCAATTTTACTGTAGAGTGCACTGTAGCGTGTAATTCAAATTATTGTGGATTGGATTGTAATAGTGGTTTTTTGTTTTAATTCTAGCATCAATTTATTTTATTTTATCTTTTAATATTTTTTTCTATAAATTATACCAGATAATTTGTTAGTTTTGTTATCTATTGAGTCATATAGTATAAACACCTAACATTAAATTGGTACTTGATTTGTTTTTTTTTTTTAAATGATTTCCATACTTGCAAAAAATTAAAATATAGTGACCAAAATTGATAGAGATTTTGGCTTATGAAAATTTTTTAATTTGTCTTTTTTTTTTAATTTACTTTGAGACTTTTACATTTTAGTCCAGAATTTTATTTTCCTCGCATTTCAGTTCTTTATTTGTAAGAGAAGAGAGAGTTGTCGAAAAACGATAGAGAAGAGAGAAAATAATCAGTTGGCAAGATTACATCAATAAAAAAGCCACATTTAGTGTCAATGTGGTCTTCATAACTAGAGGAAGGTCATTGAAGTGTTTTTGAGCTTCTATTTTGCCGAAAAAAATAGATTATGATTTAAAAAGCATTTTTTTATTATTTAAATTTGTGTTTTTAAATTGATTTAGAAATGTTTTGAGTTAATAAACTAGTTTATTATGATTATAAAAGTATTTTGTTTTTAGATAAAAATAGATTAAAAATAAATTTTTTAACCAAAAAAATTCCCAGTTCAATTTTCCGTGCACCGCACCCTTTATAGCGACTAAAATCTTGGTAAATAAACGAAATGTCATCAATTTTGTTTTTGGCAAAAAGGAGAGAAAATAGAGGACAACATCCCTTGAGCAAAAAAAGAGAGAGTCACATGTGCAGGTTGTCTTTTTAGCCCGTAAACATGGCCCTCTTCTATGTTTTTTCTAAAACGAATACTTTTTTCTGGATTTTCAAGGAGAGGGGTAGCATGATATTTAATTATCTTTCAATATTTCCATTGTTTTTTTTTTTTTAATAATATTATAGGTTTTTATATGAGAATGTTAACAATTATTTATCGATTACCATGGACCTAATATGCAAAAATAAGAACCGAAAGATTGTTCATGAAAATTCAATGAAAATGTTTCTTTTTTTCTTGAAATTTCTTGGTGGGTGTTTTGGATTGTTTTATCGCTTTTATTAGTTTTTTTTTCCTTCAATTACATATAAAGGTATTGAGACATTGACTTTGTATTTTTTTTTTTAAGAAACAAACTTACTTTTTAGATCATGATTGATCTTTATTTTAAAAAAATAGTGCTTACAATTAAAAAAAATGCTTTCATTCAAACATTCAAGAGATGCATAAAGAAATGAAATTTAAGTTGAAGAAATACATTTATTTTCCATAGTCTTATTCGTTGTATTTCATGCAAATATTTATTTTTAAAATTGTTTAATTAAATTAAAATGGGTTCCAAAAAGAAGGTTTATAAACATGGTCAGCATTATAATCTAGATCACGAGCTGGATATATTAACTCAGGTCCATCTAAGATGCTGTTCTAGTTTTTTTTTTATTGAAGAAAAATTGAATCAACATCAATTTTAATTTTTTTGAATGAAAAATCATACTGGATTTTGATCGAGTTACAGGTGCACTCACACCCACAAGGTCAGATGGGCTATACTATATCAACTCTTATATGGTTAACTTTGAAACTCAGCTCGGTTCAAATACCAAGATGAAGGATCACATTTTGACCCTACATGCGTGATTGAGTTTAATGATAGTTTGTGAGCCACTAAATAATATCATCTATTTAACTAAAAAAATAAACATCTTACAAAATGAAGATTTTATGAACATGAAGTAGTCATGGGACAACAAAAGCTAAAAATTTCTGATCATAAAAATAAAATTGTTATAAATATCTTAGAAAAAGGATGAAATTGATCAATATTTGAACAGAACATGGAAACTAATTCAATTCCATTAGAGGTTAATAAATTAGGTTTCTTTTGTTTGATGGAAAATGATTTTCTGAAAACTATTTTCTAAATTTTCCTGTGTTTGTTTGTAATTAAAAAATTGATCAATAAAAAACACTTTCCAGTCATAGAAAAATTTGGTTTGGTTTCCAAAAAAGTGTTTTCCTTTTTTTTTTTGGTGGAAAATATTTTCAAGAAATTGTGAAAAATTTATAAATATCATATTATTTGTTGATTATATCAAATTTGGTTCTCAAACTTTTGATTGCTATATATTTTGTTTTGACTTTTTTTTTTAATTTCATCATTTAAATTTTGATTTTTATATTGATTTAATTTAGTCATTATTTTTATGATTGTTATTTTCTTTACTCTTATCATTTTTTAATTGAATTTTTTTATCTATCAAATTTTTTCTTGATTCTTTTGATTGTTATTTATTTTATTTGAAATAATTTATGAAATTATTATTATTATTATTATTATTTTAATTTCATTATCTTTCAACTTTTTTATCTATTAGATTTGATCTTTATTATTTTGATTGTTTTTTTATTTTATTTGAGATAATTCATGAAAATAGATTTTTTTCTCAATTTCATTCTCATTCAACTTTTTAATTTGTAAGATTTGTTCCTCATTATTTTAATAAACTTGAAAAAAATAAATATTAATAAGTTATTTTCTAACTCATTTTCCATGATATAACCAAATACTGGAAAATATTTTTTAACTTAATTTTTATGACATTACCAAATATCAGAAAATAATTTACTTTTTAGGAATTTATTTTTCAAGAAAACCACTTAAAAAAAACTATTTTCCAATAAATAAGCGGGCTTGATCTCCAAAAAGAATTTTCTTGCAGCCCCAGCTGCTAATTATCATCCTCGGCCTACCTCAGTCGATCTTCAATTTGAAGATATGGTCAATTACATTCCCATAAGTTTTGATGAGAATTCCATCATTTGAATATTATATTAAAACTGTCATGAAGCATATGCTTGTGTAGATTTGCTACAATATCAAGGGAAAAAGGAAATAACCTTATACTTATGACAATCTCCACAAGTCTTTCAACTAAAGATTTTACAGTAGTAGTTCTTTAAATAATTATATGATTTAATTTAATCTTTCGGTCCATCCATGTTAGTGTTTTATCCGATTGCTATTGAATTTGGCACATGAAAATCATGCAATTTTATTTTAGAAAAGAATATCATCCAAGATTTAAACTCAAAAGTCTCTCTTTCCAAATCAAATTCTCAAAAAATAAATAATCAAAATATGTAACCTAAACTAAAGGAAACTGTACATATAAATAACAATTTCTCTGTTACCAAGTATATATTTTAAACAAGGTAAGGATGTATGTATGTCATTAACCTTACTATATTTTCAAAAACTTTGAGTTTATATAAAATGACTATTTAAAAAAAAACTTTAAGTTTATCACTTTATAAAATTACAGGTTTAACCTTTTTGAGATTTGGAGTCTCAAAAGACTCCTGCAATATTTTCTCTAAAAAAATTGTTTATGTTAATTTAAAACCCATACGAGTTTCTCAAATTTAAATTTCAATGTTTTGAGGTATGTTGCCTCTCAAATAATCATTTTATACGTTTCAAGAGGTAGATTGCCACCCAAATGACCGCTTTCAATGTTGCAAGAGGTAGGTCGCCTTGTGAATGATCATTTTATATATTTCAAGAGAAGTTGCCTCCAAAATGATTATTTTCAATGTTTCAAGAGGTAAATCACCTAAAAAATGACAAATTTCAAAGGTTTAACGTTTCGAGGTATGTTACCTCTCAAATGACCAACTTAAACATTTTAGAGGTAGGTCACCTTTCAAATGATCAATTTTAATGATTCAAGGAAGGTCACTTCACAAATAATCAATTTTAAGATTTCAACATTTCGAGGTATGTCACCACCCAAATGACCTGTTTCAAGAGGTAGGTCGCCTTCCAAATGATCATTTTCAACGTTTCAAGAAGTTGGTTGACTCCCAAATAAAAAATGACCATTTTCAATGTTTCAAGAGGTAGGTCGCCCCTCAAATGATAGTGTTCTATGTTTCAAGAGGTAGGTCACCCCTTAAATGATCGTTTTCTATGTTTCAACATCCAGGTTGCCTCTTAAATGATTGTTTTCTACATTTCAAGAGGTAGGTCACCTCTCAAATGATTGTTTTCAATGCTTTAAGTTGTAGGTTACCTCTGAAATAACCACTTTCAACGTTTCAAGAGGTAGGTCGCCTCAATAATATGAACAATTTTTAAAGTTTCGAGGAAGTCAGCCTTAATAATATGATCATTTTAAATTTTCAATGTTTCAAGAGGTAGGTCTACCTCTCAAATTACTAATTTCAAAATTTCTCGAGGATAATCACCTCATGATTTGATAAAATTCAAAATTTTCTAGTGGAGTTACCTCTCAACTTTGATGCTTTTGAGAAACATCATTTTTTCTTTCAAGTTTATTATATAAAGCTTTCTACAAAACTTTATACTAAGATTGTAAAAAACGCTTTTTTGACACAACATAGAATATACAATATAAACTCGGATCGTAAACTCGAATCGTAAAATCGCAAGTAAAATATTTTAACTAATTATATATTGACAATTCTAATCAAGTAGTAAATGATAATATAACACAATTAAAATAAAAATGAAATAAACAATACAAATGTCTAAATATCTTAAAATACATAGTTTAAATAAAAATTCATACATGGTTTAAATAACTTAAAAATACAATACAATACAATACAATACAATACAATACAATTATGTTCATAGAATTTCATTAATTAAAAATTAACAAACCTAAAACAAACAATTTGTTGGTGTGTCATGTAAACTAAACACAACCTCATTGCCTTTATCTTCCTCGCTATTCTTAAAACATTCATCAAAATCATTACCATCTAAAGGATTATTACTGCTACTACTAGTATTAACACCGATATTGTGAACATTAGTGCTGCTACTAGTACCAACACCAACACCAATATTGTCAACAATATTTAACTTCAAACTCCTTGAATTATCTGGATTGACATCATTCTGAATCTCTAAATCATCTTCAGTTCCATGATACTCCATTTTAGCATCATCAAAATTTTCTTCATCGTCACTTTCATCTTCTTTACCATTTTTTCTTCGTGTTGCACTATCAATGACACAAAAAAATCAAAGTTTGATGAACCATCATGTTTTTTTCCTTCGGTTATCCAATCATCATCAGATGAGAGATCATCTAAAACTTCACCAAAATCATTAGCTTGCCTTTTTGACTTGGTTATCATTCAATTTCAGATCGCACATTACAAATACCAAATCATTCATTTTTTTCTGGTGCAAACGATTTCTTTGTTTCGTATGAACCTATGTAAGCAATTCAAATTGATAACATATAAGATTCTTATCAAATATAAAAACATTAAAATAAAAAAAAACTTACCATCTCAAATGCACTCCAGTTTCGCTCACATCTAGATGAACTACACGTCAAGCTTAGAACTCGAATTGTAAATTTTTGTAGCTATGGATATTCATCCCCATAAGAATCCCACTATTTAGCTGGAGTTTTTTTTATCCTTTGCTATCTTGGTAGCCTCAATACCAAACAACCCCTTTGTGTCCTTGAATGAATCAAGTTGTAAATCAATTTTACACCTTTCACTTGCATCAAACACCATCTGTTCTAAGCATTAATATAATCAAATTTTAATGTTGGCTTTAACTTTAAAATTAGAAATAAAATGATAATGAGGATTCAAATAATAAGTTGTTGCATATAAAGGTCTGTGAAGTTGAAGTTCCTATCTTGCATCAATAATGTTGTTACTCATTTTTAGCCCCCACGTGCTGGAGATGGTGTGTACCTCTCTTGAACCGAATGCGGGAGTTTAACTCATGGTTGCTGGAAGATTGACAAAAGCATAGAAGAAATAAATGTTTTTCGAACCCTGTTTCAGCTATTTTCTGCTCTTTCTATCATTCCCCTTCGTTGCCGAAATCGTTAGGATTCTTAGATTAATTAGGAGTCTTCGTGATTCTAAACTCATCCCTTCTTTATCTGGTCTTTAAGTTTGGATAAATCCCTCAGAATTTGCACTAAAAAAATGATTCTGCTGCTATCGCAATTATGTTGTAATACCAATTTTGTTCCAACTTAGACTTTGATTCTGACTTGGTTTTGCGCAATATCTGACCATCCCAGCTATATTTCATCATTCATGACATGTTAAAGAATTGACATGCATCTTTATTGGGTCCTGGGGTGATTAGTACTTCAAAATGTATTTTTATCAAGGTTTTATATTATTATTCTGCACTTGAAGTATCAATAACTCCTTAACTAGAGCATGTTTTATAATAACATGTCTAATAATATAAGATACCTTTAATTTATGGTAAATGTTCATCTTAAATTGAGGCCTATCATATAAATCAAAGGATTGATTGATGAGTTTAACTACTGAAATTGAGAAGACAAAGAGAGGGCTAAGCTTAGAAAAGAGATGTTGGTTCAGTCCAAACTGGAACATCATTCGGTTATTGGATCATAACTGGAGCTGTAGAACTTGGATTTAGGTCTGGTTTATATGTATGGAAAGCTAAGACATAGGCCTAAAACTTTCATGGAAGTCCAAGATTTAAAAGTGCCATTTTCGAGTTCAAATGGTAGCAACAACGGAGAAGTTGGAATCTGTCCTGCAGCCCAGACACTGTTTAGTGTTCAGCCCATATCTCGAGTTCTAGAAGTTCAAATGTGCCGATTTTTATTTTGTTGGAAAGATGAGACAATGTCCCAGAACATTCATGAAGACTATCTGTTCAAATTATGATGTTAGCAATGATGTTTTGTTCAGACAAAAAGATAAGGATTGTCACCAAGTCAAGAGGTAGCCACCCACTCAACAATTAGTCATCAAATCAATAGTTCTGAATTTTGGCCTATGAAAGGAGGCATTTGCCATGCATTTAGGCATCTTGGTTGTTCAGATCAAGATCAAGATCTTACTCTTGCTCTCTTTCTTTGTATTTTGTAATGTTCAAGTTTTATTCCATGTTATATTTTCCTTAATGTCTTGTTTATGCTTTTCATTTCCTTTACTATACTTATATAATTATGTTCTTATCTTGGTTATCTATGTTTCTCTTATTCATAATGTTAAGCTAAGTTTATTATGTCAAGGTGAAAAGGTTACACTAATGGTGTAAGAATAAGTATAGTATAAACTCAACTTTAATGTTTGATACTAACATGTTTTGTATTTATTATCTTACTCACTTTTAATACATTGCTTGTTAAATGGTTAATCTAGATTTGTGTTGAACAACCCTTGTTACAAGAAATACTTAGCACTTTCATAGCCCGACTGTATGGTATAACCGACACCTGTGCTATGAAAGAAACTTGATTTGTTGTTAACATAAGTTATCACTATGAATACCTGATAATATTTACAAGTATTGGCATTACTCGAATAAGATAATTAATGTAATCATGTTAGCAATTTATAATCCGATTGGAACCTCCTTTGTGTGTGGTTTCCAGTCAAGTAATAAAAAGAGTTTATACTATACTTGTTTGAAATACCATTAGTGGATCCTCTAACCTTGACAATTGTTTTATATTTGTTTAAATCCTTACAATCAATATCACATCTCAAAGCTCTCTTCAACTTCTTTTCTGTTATTATCTATTTCTTTATTTGTAGTTTATACAGTTAACCTCCCTATGGTTCAACCCCGGTCTTATTGAGTTATTTATTACTTCGACACTCCTACACTTGGGAGAAGACATCAACTCTTTGATCGTGTCAAGTTTTTGGCGCCGTTGTCGGGGAGGTAAATTCTTGTATAAATTATAATATTTATTTTATTTTCTCTTTTCACTTTTCTTGTATCTAACTTTTATTTCTTTTATTTTGTTTCCTTTTCTTTTCTTTGTTTCTTCCTTTTATTCTCTTCCTACACGTGCATGAGAGTTTGGTCACGTACATTAAGTGGTAGACTTTGTAGGGTATCCTCATCATTTTAAGAAAATATGGTCGAAGAAGATAATCAGTCGCTTCATAATGAGAATAATCGAGTTAGAATACTTAGAGACCACATGAATCTACATGAACAAGTGCACCCTCATGTATAATTTCCCTCCTGATGCATCTCACTTCAATTTTAAGTCAAATATTATTCAACTTTTACCTTCTTTTCATGGCTTAGAACTAGAAAATCCATACTTGCATTTGAGAGAATTTGAAGAAGTTTGTAACACTTATAATGACTTAAATTGTAGTATGAACACCATCAGATTGAAGCTTTTTCCTTTTTCATTAAAAGATTGAGCTAAAACATGGCTACAAAATCTTAAGTCAAGATCCATTCATACTTGGGATGAAATGTAACAACAATTTTTAAAGAAGTTTTTCCCTTCTCGCTGAACAAACTCTTTTAAAAGACAAATCACCACATTCACTCAAAAGCCAGGAGAAATATTTTACCAATGTTAGGATAGGTATCGAGACTTGCTTAATATTTGCCCTCATCATGGTTTTGAAACATGAAGATTGGTTTCACATTTTTATGAAGGGTTAACACCTAAAGATAAACAAATGGTGGAATTGATGTGCAATGAAACTTTTGAAGATAAAGACCTAAATGAAGCAATGGAGTACCTAGACTTGCTAGTTGAAAATGCTCAAAATTGAGACATTATAGGCACTTATAAGGCACCAAGTAAAACTCAACCTCATACATCTAGTGGAGGAATGTACAACCTTGATCATGACTTCCAAGCCAAGTTTTCATCTTTAGCTAGAAAAGTCGATGCACTAGAATTGAAAAAGAGTGGTCAATTAAAATATATTCAAGACATTGTGTGTCAAATCTGTGAAACCAATGAACACTCAACCAATGACTGTCCAACTTTGCCTTCTTTCAAGGAATGCCTCCATGAACAAGCTCATGCTTTAAGTAGTTTCCAAAGGCCCAATCATAACCCATACTCGCAAACATACAAACCTGGTTGGAGAAATCACCCAAATTTCAGTTGGAAGAGTGATAACAGTAATGCACAAACTTCACAACCACCGTTTCAAGCACACCATAATTTTGCAAAATTCTCATGGATATGCACCTCCTTATGCTCCACCTCCTAGAAGAAATCTTAAGGAAACATTATATGCATTCATTGAAAAGCAAGAGACAATCAACACTCAAAATGCTCAAACTATGGCAGATTTGAAAGATACTCTTGCAAAGTTCACATCTGCTCTCAGTTTTCAGGAGAAAGGTAAGTTTCCATCTCAACCATAGCAAAATCCCAAAGGGCAATACAATTCAAGTGCAAGTAGCTGTAGAAGCCAACACATGGATCAAGTCAAATTAGTCATTACTCTCCGCAATGGTAAGGTTATTGAAAAACCCGTTATTGAAAAACTCATTCTTGAACTTTGTGAGAAAGATGATGAGTTAATCTCTGAGGGTAAGGAAGGGGTTGAATCTGAACATTACAAAGAAAAGACTGATTCCCCGCCAGTACTTCCATTTCCTCATGCCATGACCAAACAAAGGAAAGTCAATCACAATTCTGAAATCTTTGAAACTTTCAAGCAGGTAAGGATCAATATACCTTTGTTGGATGCTATTAAACAGATACCTTCTTATGCTAAATTTTTGAAAGACTTGTGCACCGTGAAGAGAAAACTGATTGTGAAAAAAAAGGCTTTTTAGCCGAACAAGTAAGTGCTTTTCTTCAAAACAATAATGCTTTGAAATATAAAGACCCTGGTTGTCCTACAATTTCATGCTTTATTGGAGAACATAAAATTGAAAAAGCTTTACTTGATCTTGGAGCTAGTGTGAATTTACTTCCATATTCAGTTTTTCAAAGTCTCAATCTAGGTGAGTTAAAACCAACTTCTGTAACTTTTTTACTTGCTGATAGATCTGTAAAAGTGCCTAGAGGAATAGTTGAAGATGTGTTTTTACAAGTTGATAAATTCATTTACCCTGTAGATTTTGTTGTTTTGGATACACAACATATTAAAACATGTAATCTAATTCCTGTTATTTTAGGACGTCTATTTACCTTTGTTGAACGTCCATTTGGAAAGATGACATTGGAGATAAATATTTTCAACATTTACAAGCAATCTGGAGATGATAATGATTCACAAGAAGCAGATGTTATTGAAGAATTAGTTTATGATCAATTTGAATCTACCATGAGTAAAACAGAGTTTGATGAATATGTAGATTTGCAAATGATTTATTCTCAAGAAGAAATCGAGGACAAGAAAGGCACCGAAAATGTTGATACGGATCTTTTATCAAGATTGACAATAGATTCGACATTTGACATCACACCAATCAAGGATTACTTTCCTAGTGAATCTTTGTTTTCTATTTCTACAATGCCTTTGTTTACTAAACATATCATATTTCTTGCTTCAGGATTTTTGCCAGCTCATTAGAAAACCCAAGACAAAAGAATTTTTTTGAGCAAAGTGAAAAGCTTTTATTGGGAGGACCCTTACCTATTCAAATATTATCCTGATCAAATATTTCAAAGATGCATTCCGGACAATGAGGTAAGTAGTGTCATTAAATTTTGTCACTCTAAGGCATGTGAGAATCATTTCTCGTAAAAAAAGATGACTGTAAAAATCTTACAATGTGGATTTTATTGGCCCACCATGTGTAAGGACACATGCATTTTGCAAAACCTGTGAAAATCATCAAAAGGTAGGATTTATTTCAAAACATAGAGAGTTTTTAGATAATCTTCTATTGACTCTTGAAACGTATTCTGATGGAGATGTGCATAATGCAATTCATGATTTATGGCCCTATTTTCATAAAGAATAGGATCGACTTAGTCTTGGAAATCTGACTAAAAAAAACCTTGTTTGCCAATTTTTAAGAAAACTAGATGGGAAGATCATCCCCGACCCACAGAGGGCGTTTAAGCCGTTATTGGACGTAAAACCAAGGAAAGATGTAAGCCACAATCACAACTACAATTTAAGCCTTAGTTTGTAAGAAATTGTGTCTTTTGGTTTTATTAATAGCATAATATTTGTGTTTTGTTGTTTCTTATATTTGCTTAAGTGTGTTTCAAGTTTGTCAGTAGTCCTTGTTGAGGACAATGTTTCAATTTCTTATATTTTGGTTAGGGGGAGAGGGTAATAGTTGACAAATAAAAAAACTAACTAACTAACTTTTTGTTGTTATTAAGACCATTTGACAGAACTGTTATTGTTAGGATGACAGAGTAAGGAGGAATTTTATTGAATCTTGAAACGCATCTTAGTAAACATTTTCCAATGGTTATTTGCAATATTCATAACAAGGTTTATCACACACTTCTCATGAAATATTCAAGTTTACAAACTCTCGCATTGTTATCATTTGATTCTGCTCAAATACTCATTTAACAAGTTAAACCTTCATTTTCACACACACACTTTAACATATGATTGTGGGTTACACATTGGATTATTACATTATTTATGTTCTTTTGTTAAAGGTAACAACTAAGGGAAAGGGATAATATATCATTTGAAAAAAAAAAAAAACAACAAAAACAAAAACAAATTAATAAATAAAAAAGTAGATAAGTTTGGTTTCGTAGCCTCCTTTACTTAAGCAATTAAGCCCGAAAGAGTGTTTTAACACCTACTACCCTAAAGTCAACTGACTTGGAAGCTATTGGCCCAGTGCTTATTACATGGGTTGGGGAGAAAGCTTAAGGAAATCAAACATTGCACTATCTATATATTAGTATTTGCAACCCGAGTTACTAAGGTCGAAGAGGTGTCTCAATACCCAATGCCCTAAGACCAACTGGTCTAGGAGTCATTAGCCTAAAGCTCACTATATGGGTTAAGGATGCATTGTGTTTTATTTTTTATTTTAAAAAAACTAATAAAAAAAGATAATAATAATCACAACCTAAAGGAGTTAACCTTAGAAAAACATTACAACAAAATATTGTTTTCTTCCAATAAAAGCCTCATCATCTATGTTTTCATACATTGAGCACATAAAAAGAAGGTTTATTAATATCTTATTTAAGAAGTATGAAGCAAATATATAAATTTAATGAGAGTTTGTTTATTTTGATAGATTAATGAAAGTTGAATGATGAATGCCTTGCTTTATGGAACTTGCAAATTGTTTTTCTATTTTAACGCTTTGATTACTAGGGACTAGTAATAAGCTAGTTGGGGGGTGTGATTAGTACTTAAAAGTGCATTTTTATCAAGGTTTTATATCATCATTTTGCACTTGAAGTATCAATAACTCCTTAACTAGAACATATTTTATAATAACATGTCTAATAATATAAGATACCTTTAATTTATGGTAAATATTCATCTTAAATGCAGGCCTATCACATAAATCAAAGGATTGATTGATGAGTTTAACTACTGAAATTGAGAAGACAAAGAGAGGGCTAAGCTTAGAAAAGAGATGCTGGTTCAGTCCAAACTGGAACATCATTCGGTTATTGGATCATAACTAGAGCTGTAGAACTTGGATTTAGGTCTGGTTTATATGTATGGAAAGGTAAGATATAGGCCTAAAACTTTCATGCGGAGTCCAAGATTTAAAAGTGTCATTTTCTAGTTCAAATGGTAGCAACAACGGAGAAGTTGGAATCTGTCCTGCAGCCTAGACACTATTCAGTGGTTAGCCTATATCTCGAGTTCTAGAAGTTCAAATGCGCCGATTCTTATTTTGTTGGAAAGATGAGACAATTTCCCAGAACTTTCATGAGACTATCTGTTCAAATTATGATGTTAGCAATGACATTTTGTTCAGACAAGAAGATAAGGATTGTCACCAAGTCAGAGGTGGCCACCCACTCAACAATTAGTCATCAAATCAATAGTTCTGAATTTTGGCCTATGAAAGGAGGCATTTGCCATGCATTTATACATCTTGGTTGTTAAGATCAAGATCTTGCTCTTACTCTCTTTCTTTGTATTTTGTAATGTTCAAGTTTTATTCCATGTTATATTTTCCTTAATGTCTTGTTTATGCTTTTCATTTCCTTTACTATACTTATATAATTATGTTCTTATCTTGGTTATCTATGTTTCTCTTATTCATAATGTTCAGCTAAGTTTATTTTGACCAACCATATTGCGGCCAGATTTCTGCTTTTCAAAACGATTTTATCTCACTTTGAATCCTTCATGAAAGTTGTAGTCTTGTACATGTAAATGAATTTAGGTTTTTGAATCGCCTAATTTCGATATGAGAAGCTCAAGATATTCTCGTTTGAATGTTTAACATGAAAGTAGAGAATCCTGTTGCGAGAAGGACCCTGACCTGAGTTTGCAGGTCTGATTTGAGGGACCCGATTTAATGTTTCAAGAATTTATCGGGTTAATTAAAGACAATTTTAAACTTTGGAAAGATAATTGGTTTCGTTGAAGGAAGTGAAAAATAGGGACTGGATCAGAAAATATCATAATAATTTATGTTAGTGGCTGCCATGCTGGATTATATTTTGCTTCTTTTCAAAAAGAAAAAACACCACCGTTCGGGACTTGGCAGCATAAAACAACCCTATAGGATTTAGTTAGCACGGTACTGTTTATTGTCATTTTGAGAACAACCTTCCCCGTCTGCATTTCTTTCGTTGTTCTCTACACAACTATCCCGTCTTATTTCTTTCCTCTTCCTCTGCACTACTCTCCCCGTCTGCATTTCTTTTCTTTTCTCTGCACAACACTCCCCGTCTGCATTTCTTTCTTTGTTCTCTGCACAACTATCCCGTCTGATTTCTTTCCTTTTCTCTGCAACTTCCTGCTGGTTTCCATGATTCTCTCGCTTGATTTTTGAGTTGTAGATCACGTTTTGTTTCTGCCTCATATTGAAGGAAACAAATGGCCTCACCGTGCCAGCTGTGGTAGGGCAGAAAGGAGCTACACCACCCTTTAATCATGGGAAAATAACTACTAGAATCATCAGAATATCAATCAGAATAATTTGTTTTCCTAATTCGTTTGATCTGATTGTAAGTAACCCGGAATGGTATCCTAGATTAGTGTATTTTGTTTCCTAAATGGAGCTTTGTATAGGCTATATATATACCTCTTCTACTGACCTAAAAGGAGAAGAAAAAAAAGGAAAAAGAGAGAGAAGAGAAACAAGAGAGAGGCAGACAACACTAGACAGAGAAAGAGAGGCAGAAAAAAAAACATATATAGGCAGAAGAGAGAACAAAGGAGAGGGAGATTAGAGAGGAACAACGAAAAAGTAAGATCATCAAAAGCTAAAGCAAGCAGGGACTGCCTTTCGGTCTTTGCTCCATTTTCTGCAAACAAGATCTGCAGAATAGGGGGGAACAAAGGAGTTAAAACCAATAAAGAGAGAGGGATGAAAACGCAGAGCTAAAGCTTAGAAGATGGACGATAACAGAGAATAGAGGGGAAAGAGCTGAAACAGACGACAACACTGAAAAACTAGCCAACACGCCTTCAACATCGCTGTCGTCCCTTTCATTTTCCGCCTCCAGGTCTGTTCTCCTCATCTTTTTTCATGCATTCATATTTGTGTTTTGTACTGTTTAAGTGAATTATAATTCACTTGAACAGTAACTGGGCATGCACGCGTGAGGAAACTCATGCGTGCCTCTTATTTGCCCAGCCGAGTCATTGGCTTGAGAAATTGACACAGCTAGGCCTGTTGGGTTCAGCCCAGCCACATAGGTCGAGCTGGACCCAACAAAAAAAAAACGAGTAAGATCATTGGTTTTTTCCGTGTAATTATTTTATGGTTTTTTCGTGTGTATATATATATGTCTAAAAAAATGTTTTCTTGTGTGTTGCATACGGTATATATCCTAACATATTTTGAACATTTCTCCTTTTATAAAAAAAACAAATATTCAAAGTTTTAAAAAAATATATGTTTTAGCATGGATTTCTTAAACACAAAAATTATTTTCTTGCATTTTGGATTTTACAACATGTTTGTAGAACTCCAAAGGGTGTTGGCCAATATTTCAAAAAATAAAAAAATCTTATTTTTTGGGAATTCTACTTTATTCACCATTTATATTTGGATAAAGAAATCCCAAAGGGATTAATATCCAAAATATTATTGGGAATAACTTGTTATTATTCACTGTTAATGTTTGGATAAAAAAACTCAAGTGGTTAATATCCAAAATATTTTTCTATGAATAATAAGTCATCACACATCCTTGAAAGAAGCCTCGATTATAATTGAGAGGACATTTCAATTTTTGACTCCACGGTTTACGAGCCGTGAATGTATGAAATACTAAGGGAAAAATGAGCTTTTAAAGCACATTGAATCTCCTTAGATTTCTATCTTAACTATTTCTTAAATTATCGGTTATAAATTTAGTTTGAATCAAACACATATTTCAAGAGATCTGCATTGGTTCTCCTTGGTACTTTGTAGGCACATCTAAAGGTGTGATCTACATTGACCAATGGTTCTTTCTTTTTAGACTTTAAGCCCAAGTTTGTTCATCATAACAAACTTATCCTAGAAAAATTGATGGGTTTAGAAAACACCAATACCATAGCAATTATAAGGCAAACCAAACATCAAGCAGCTTACTTTAGGTAGGGCGTACCAGGGGTGCTAAAACCTTCTCTTTACGCAACTAGTCCCTTGCCTTAGGATCTCTGAAAGACTAGTTAGGTTTTTTAGTGACCATAATACTAGGTGGCGACTCCCTTTTTCACAAAACAAAGACTCCGATATGAATCCCCGCTTCGGGAAAAGTCGCCGCGACGTCGAGCTCTCGAGAGGGTGCGACAAATAATATTCCATATAGGTATATAACTAGAAAATAAAAATAAGAATATTATCATCAACATTAAATTAAATAATATAAAAGTGAAATAAACATTATGTATCAACTGGTAATAGTAAATAAATAATTAGTAAGATAGATAATCGGTATCTCTTTTCACATAACCAAAATTCACTTGTATCTTTTCTTTTTCTTGATCCATTGCTTCATGTATAAAACTCATAGTTGGTTTCTCATCTTAATCAACTAATCGAAGAACTTTAATTAGAGGATATGTTGTCTTAATACATATAGTGACATCATGCCAAAACTTGCTATCTAAAACATAACTTTGAATTCGCTTCCTTTCTTCTGTTTTTAAAAACCTACATGACCTCCACTGGATGGAAGTAAACATTGTTATTAACTGTATCTTACAATCACTTAAACATCCAAGAGTCAAGTATGCAGTAGCAAATCTAGTGGTAACAGGCCTAATCAAATCCTCTATTTTTTTTTGTAAAGTGTCTTAGCATGGAAATGAGAATAGTTCTTAAATATATGTACAAGGTGATTCTCCTCCCATTAGCAATAGTTACTTGATGGACCTCTAGTTTCATCTCAAAATCTTTCAATATCAAGTCAATACAATGGGCAACACATGGTATCCAAAAACAATCCTTTTCTCTTTCCCATCAACAATTGCCCTGCTACCTTATAATTTGCAGCATTGTCGGTGATTACTTACACCATATTTTCCTCTTCAATCCTCTTCACAGTAGCATCCAACATCTCAAATACCTTATTAGCAGTCTTAGATATATTAGAGGTATTTATTGATGATAAAAAATTATCCTTTTAGGACTACTAACCAAAAAGTTGCAAATAGAACACCTTTTCTTATCAGTCAATTCATCAGACATTATCGAGCAACTTGTTTTTTTTTCCATTCTAGCTTATACTCCTCAAGCAAGTTCATCGTATGGTCTACTTCTTGCTTCAAATACTTCTCTCTAATATCATGGTACTATGGAGGCTTAAAACCTTGCTCATGCTTTGCAACTAATTCAAGTGCCTTAACAAACTCAGAGTTTTTCACACAGTTAAATAGAATTGCACTAGTATAGAAAAACCTTGCAATTTATCGACATGCTTCTTCTTTTAGATTCTTTTTTAGTAGTTGATTGATGGTAGTTTGTGTACTTCCACTCCCACTTACTACTCTCTTTCCTTTGTTCACTGAGCTAATGTCATTCCATTCATCATTATCTTCATCTTTTCCAATATATTGGAAAACCTTTCTTTTCTTCTCAGTTGCTTCTTGATTTTTCACTAAAATATTCAAAATCATCTTCTTTACATCTTCTGGTACTTGCTGGCATGACTCAACATCCTTTCGAATGCAAGTCAAATGATGCTTAAAACAATAAATGCCTCCACTTAAAATTTTCTGACAATATGTGCACTAAACTTTTCTTGAATTCTTATCATCTATACCATATTGCCATCCCACATCAAGTTCATTGCCACTGGTAGTTTTTTTAGATGCCATGTATCCTGCAGTTCAAGAATCAATATATGCACTAACAAGGATGTATAGTGCAAGAGTTGGGCAAAATACAAAAAAAACATACATGTATATGGTTAAATTCTGCAAAATCTTTGCATTATTATTAAATCAACAATGAACATACATCTAACAACTAACTAGAGTAAAAAGTATGAAAGCAAAACCTAAAACATGTCACCTTTCGGAATTTTCTATCAAATTATTTGACATTGTAATTACCTTGATTTTTAATATTGTAATATTCCATATGCTTATAGATTATTTATATAGTGACTAGTTATGATCTTCTACCTCATACGTTGGAGCAACATAGTATCCACCATTACCAAATAGATTTAGCTCATCTCATTAATACGCTTTGTTTTGGTCCAAACTCCAAACAAGATCCCCTGTGTCAAGAAAAGAGGAATAAAGTTTACCATAAATAGGCACTCTTACTTTAATTTGGTGTTGATCACAAATGTTGTTGGAGTAGGAGATGTTCATTCAATGTCGATAAAGGGTTCTAAAACAGGGTGGCAAGCTATGTCGAGGACTGGGGCTAGAACTGGCAAAGCAATTCTCTTATCTCAATGCCAAAGTCTTTCTTTCCAAGTCACCACAAGTGATTGTAGGACTGTGATAAGCTACAATGTTGTGCCAAAAGACTGGCAATTTGGCCAAACATTTGCAAGTGGTCAATTCTAGCTTTTGAGGACAAACAATTCTCATTAATTGTTATGTGATAGCATCTATATATGGTTTGCGAGAGAGGAGAGGGGGTAGGGTAGGAAAGGCATGCCCAATATGTCTGGTTGTTGCTGAGGTGGTTTATTAGCACCTGCTGGGCCTTTATATATGCAATGTAAAATTGAAAGATATAGTTCCTTTACAGTTTACATACATGGAATACTACGCCAAGATTCATAACCAGGTATTGCAGAAAGCAGTGGAAAAATTGAACATTGATGATGGAAACAAAAGCACGTTTGTAATTCTTGATCTCTATAACACTATGGTTTCTACTATTGACCAATTTAGACAGAATGCAGGTATTTCTGTTCATGTTTTCTCAACCACACAATGTTTTTTATATGCATATCAATTCTCAAGTTAATGTTTGATTAACCTTTCTTCTTTCTACTTGTCATAGCAAATACCGAGTATAAGAACCCATTACAGCACTGGAAAGATTAACTTGATTAATCTCATGGACGAGGAGGAAGAAGAAAAGATTAATAAATTAACAGAAAATAATGTGTTTTTTAGATTTTCAATACTAGGAAGATTTCCTTTTTTTGCAATATTAACAACAAGTTCAAGATTATTTAACTGCCAAACCACCAAAAATGATATAAGATTGATGACCCTTTTCTGTAAAATAAAATATGACAGAAAAGAAAATCCAACAAGCAAACCTAGCCACTAACAAAAGACACAATTGTTGCTTCATTTACAGTGACAAGCAAAACCAGCTGAGAGAGTGGAGAGTTGAGACAATCATATTAGAGGCAAACAAAGTAAAGAAAAAAATGGATGTTTTGAGAGAGAGAGAGAGAGAGAGAGAGAGAGAGAGAGGAAGTTATGGAATCAGCTGTGCTATTGGTGTTAGCCTGCTAGGGTTAAGAATTTGAGATTTGGGCAAAGGACAAAGAGGAAAGGGGAGATTAGGGAGTGGGGACTATGGAGTGTGGAGTGTCGGGACTCAGGGATAGAGAGTCAATGAATTTTTTTAACTTTTATCAAACTTGTAAACTCGGTATGCTTTTATCGAGTTTGTTGGTTTTCGAGTTTTTAATCTGATTTTACACGTTATATACATGCTGACTCATCAAATCGTATGATTTTACAAGTCAACTCGTGATTTTGACAACTTTGCTTTATACTCTAAGCAATATAAAGAGAAGGGGAATTGTCATAACTTAATTTTGACTTCTTTTTTTCAAAATATTTTTCACAAATCCAAAATATAAAAAAATTCAAAAAATATATATTTGATGCATTCGCACCATTTTCATGATTTTCAACATTTTTTCAAAAAAATTCAAAATTCAAAAATATATTTTCAATGCGTTCATCTATTATTTATCTATTAATGCATCAATTTTAAAATCCTCGATAAGATTTCAAAATTATGAATAAACTAAAAGAATAGAATAATTTTAGAAAAAACACAAATAATATAATCATGTCTATTTTTTTTAAAGTACAACTAACCCAATATTTAATCTATAAATAAATTAATATCTATTTTAGAAGCTCTAGTTGGCAACTCTGAAACAATTAATTTCTTGGTTGGTGATGATTTGTCACCGTGTAACAGTTTCAATCTCAGACCTGCTCTCTTTTTATTTCAATCAATTCAGGGTTGTATTTTTCATGTTGAAGAAATAAATAAATAAAAGGGTGCTCTAAAAATCTGAGGGGTTGGTTGACCTATCATCTAAATAAACTCTGATTTAGATTATTTGAAAATATAATTGTGATTATTTTTTTAAATATATTTTATTTAAAAATATATTAAAATAATATATATATTTTTATTTTTTTAAAATTATTTTTGATATTAATATATCAAAATGATTTAAAAACATTAAAAAAATATTAATTTAAAAAAAATTAAATTTTTTGAAAAATAATTTTAAAACACAGCCTGAAAATAGAAAAAGCATTAACTTTATGTAACCTGATAAAAAACTGAAGTTCAAAACTGAACTCTAGTCAATTTATTTGACCAATAATCCAAGACTGGCCGGGTTGACCCAGGTCGGTTTAAAAACTATGGTGCCAAACGTACATTAAAACCCAAACATGGACCAGAAAAACCCCGTCACAGAAATCTCCTAGCCCAACATACGGAAAATGGCGGAGGAACCAGGCACGACACCCGGCTCCGACGGCACGACAGTAGAGGAATGCAAAGATATGATTCGTCGGAGTTTCCGGAGTAAAATTTCAAAACCCTTCCGTTTCTCATTCTGATTCATAAATCTCATTAGAGTGGAGGTTTTTTTTTTTCCTCCAATTTGTAGCTTAGAATCAATGGTGAAAGCAAATGGGTATCTTTAACTTTATTTGATACTATAGTTAAGTTGATTTGAAGATCATTCACAGACTTTTTTTTTTCAAAATTTGTTTATTTTTTTTGTCTTGTATTGTATTAGCTCCAATGGTGAAATTTTTGAGGGAGCATATGGAGAAAGCAGGGTGTGGAGTTGGTGAAAATTTCTTGAAAGCTGTTAATTGTGATAAGAAGATTGCTGGTGGTTATGTTCGTGGCGAAGGGGTATCATTCCTTGGCTCATTGCTTTGTTAATTTTTCGTTTTTTCATGATTTTGTGGATTGTATTTTGGTTTATAATGTGAGTTTACTCCTTATTTTCATTTGGATGTCAATGTAATACAGTAGAATTTACATTATGTTTGTTTTTTCTATAGGCATTAGATTGTATGATGTTTTTCTTTAGATTAATTGAGGTTTCTATTGGTTTCTGAATCATGTATTTCTTGTTGGATTATATGCATTTCTTCATACAATTGGCCAGCTTATCATGAAGGCCTTTTCTTTTGGGTATGTTTTTCTCCTTTGGCATGATTAAGTTTTTCTTCTTATTTAGGTTCTGTTTTTCAGATAATGGTGTGTAGTAATCACATGAACACTCAAGATGATGTAAACCAAGTTGTTATACATGAGCTGATTCATGCTTATGATGACTGTCGGGCTGCGAACTTGGATTGGGCTGACTGTGCTCATCATGCCTGTAGTGAGGTGTGTATCACTGCAACAACGACCAATTCTTTTTCATGAACTTTGGCATGTACAGATGCAACTTGGGAGTCTTGTTAAAATTTACCAAATATTTTTACAAATAGTAAGTGCTGCAACTACTACTTTTCCCTCCCTTGATACTTATTCTTCCTCTCTTGTTTTTGTGTACAGATTCGTGCTGGCCATTTAAGTGGTGATTGCCATTACAAACGAGAATTGCTGCGGGGTTATATGAAATTAAGAGGCCATGAGCAGGTGAGTTCTAATTCTGTTGAAACCTTGCAGATAAACTTTACTCATGTCCACTATATTCACACATCTGCTTGCGTATAAGATGAAAACAGCAATCTTTTCATTGGCTGTAAATTGAGGGTAAATGGTTCCGCTACATTTGCAGTAGAGGTTTCTTTTGCCTTTGAAATCACCATGTACAGATGGAAGTTGGAGTCTTACTAAAATGCACTCCATTAGAATTCAGTGCTGCAGGACATCACGTGTTAAGTTTGAAGAGTTTGTGATCCTTGCAAATGAAGTGCCTTTTTTAGTGGGAGACAGCTTCAATTATTGAGTTGTCTTCCATATTTGGCAGTATTTTAGGAAAGGAACCTGCTATTTTCAGATTAGTTTTCCACCTAGAAAAAACACAAGGTGAAAATTTTCAATTCTTAAGTTGTTAAATATTACTTCGATTTGATAAAGAATAATATATTATTAGTGAAGAATACGAGAAATTACAACACTGAGAACGAGGTGTTCTTCTAGATTAAAGCTCAAGAAATGTAATTTCTATATTATAAAACTAGCCACAAGCCCACCCTTGCATGCGGGATAATTCAATTACTTTTAATATGTTGAAAAATTAGCTCCACTATTTATAAAAGATATATGGATGCTTATTTAGTCAATTGCTAGCATATATATGAATTCCAAAACATGAATGTTGATTTGTATGTTCCTTTTCATCATTTCTGTTAATTCAAATTATTTGGAAAAATGAAAACCCTTAAAAAATATATAATTTAACTTGTACTACTGTAGAAATCCACCTAAACTTGACAACTATCTGAAACTAAATTCTCGCTCTTGACTATATAAAAACTTTGTTTTACTGGTCTTGATTACATGATTCAATGACAATGATTTGTGTCTTTGGTATAAACATATAATGAAAAGTAAGAATAATTCTCTTATTTTCCAAGGATGGTATGTTATGTTAACTTGAAATCACCTTTATCAAGCTATTGTCAATGGGTCAATTACAAAATTAGGGCAATTGATGGTTAAGAATTTTTTGCATTTGTGTATAAATAGCAATTGATAGAGAGATGATTAAGTAGACTGAGACAAGAAAAGGAGGAGAGGAGAAGAGAAGAAAGAGAGGCTGCTGTTTTCCAATAAAGGGTAGGGGAAGATAGGTGGATTTACTAGATTTACAATTTTACCCTTGATTGAAAAACCTGGCCAAGTTGATAGACGAGGATAAACTGGGTCCAAACAAATTTGGCTATACTGATATCGTGCCCAAAGAGCTTACACATTATCAGCTTCCATAAATAGATATGCTGCAGATATGTATCAACTAAAATAATTGAAATGAAATCTGATGTTATTCACTTGGTTGAGCTAGGAATAGGAATGTTTCCAATGAAAAGAACTCTTATCCATGTAGCCAGGACTAATAACAAATGGTTTGAGATTCATAGGAATGCAGTTTAAGTTCCATCCAAGACATAATGGGAAGTGAGAACTCAATAAAACCTGGAGAGTGATTTCTCCCTTAGTATGGAAGCTTCATGGCATGGCATCATTCAAATACTTCCATGGACCGCTGGTAGTGTATAATGCCAACAATGGTATCTTTAAAGCAATGTCATGTTTGGTGACTAGTATATAATGTGAAAACATGGTAACTGAATCGCACCATTGGCGGTGGCAAGTGTCTAACAAACAAGGACTTTAGTTACATTCCTCAATTTTATTTTATTTTCACTTTTACTTTTTATGATGTCTTTCTTATCCATCCTGGTTTGTTATTGTTTGATATATAACAGTATAATTAACTTTTCAATGTAAATATGAAGGACTGTGTGAAAAGAAGAGTTATGAAATCAATGATCGCAAACCCATACTGCTCAAAAGCAGCCGCAAAGGATGCCATGGAAGCTGTATGGGATGTCTGTTACAATGATACACAGCCCTTTGACAGAGCTCCTTGAAACATGTACTTGCTCCAAATATTCTATTTAAAATGATGTTGGTGATACATTGGCTTGCAAAGCATTAGGAACCTGACTTTTTTGTTCAACAAGAATACTCAATTCTTTCAAAGGCTATCACTTTTCCTGTTGGATTGTTCCATTTCTGAAAGTTGTAACACAGCCAATTAATATTTTTTGCTGAGTTCAGATTAAAAAAAAGAAGAAATAAAGAAACCTTTCTTGTTAGCATCAGGTATTTTGAAAAGGGATATGGTCAATTTATCAGTTTGTCTTTGTATCATAAATATCCCACTCAGATGGCGTTGATCAAATTCCTAGAATGTTTCTCGTTTTTTCCTGTCTTGGCTGGGTTAGCACGACATTATTGATATTTGAGTGCATGGCATGAGGGTGCATGATTAGTGTGTTCGTCATAAACGACAAAACAATTTTATTCTGTCTGTGCAAATGTTGTTATTATTGCTAAAACAGGTCGCTGCTCATGGCTCTCCTGCAGCATAACCTCAAATCTGCAGTTTATTACTGGGGGTGAGCTGATGGCATGAGAGGTCTAATTCAGTTGCAGTAGATTTGCATTTCTTCTACTATCTGAACATGGTTTTTCCGATGTAGTTGGGGCTACCAGGCAGTCGCAACTCTGAAGAGTTTATGCATGCACTAAGACTTCTCAATTCTCATCAGTGCAGTTCATCATGGTCTTCAGTAATTGAACCATAAAAATCAATCGAAGCTCTCATTCAGCTGCTGAGCAATTCACCCTAGTCTTCTCTTCTGTTTTGTAGAATGTTAGCATGCAAGGTCATGGTTAGAAGTTAAAGTTATGGCACCAATTTCAATCGTTAACAGGCCGATTGAGCCATTGACTGATTCCCGATCATGGAGCACGTGATGGCCAGTAACACCACTTTTTCCTATTTGAAAACCTTGATCGTTTAGAAGCTTAGAAAGAACGAAAGGAATTCACAGCATATGATGCTCATAATCCCATAATGTTCTTTAAACTTTCACTTTACCAAAGATTTTCCGCTACTATTGGGTACTCCTCTAGCCTTCATCCTCTTGATGTCTAGACAAAAGGGCCGGAAGCATGCATATTGCGGAGAGCAAACGGATGAGAATTGGGAGGAGCAAGGTGAAAAAATTAATTTGAAGATGGATGTGCTGCTAGAGATTCTATCTTGCATCTTCTTACTACTACACTATCCAACATTTGCTGCTAGAGCTAGACCACTTTCCTCAGGTTAAGGAACAAAAATACTTCCCATTTCGTTTTGTTTTTTGCAGGTTTGGTGATCACTTGCCATATGTTTGTCTAGCTTGCAACCCTCTCTTTAGCTTTGCAGGTGAAATGGAGTCAGACTACCACCAAAAGGGTGGAAGAGGCTCCTCGGTGGTGGTCTGAGGTTTATTCCTTACCACACAAGCGACATAACGTGCACAATAACTTGGAGCCTTGAGTGTTATGTTTCACTGTTTCTTTATGTCGTAAATTTTTGTTGCTATTTTGTAATGAAAAAGTGTGGGGTGGATGGTTCCCGGGAGTTGAGTGATGAATGAAAACTCCAAAAAAAATTGCAATTAGTGCCAATTACAGTTTTGTATCCAGTGCCTTGAGCTACAGTTTCCATGTCGATGCTGCAACACCTTAACAATTCCCAACAAAATGGCACTTTATTGCCTGTAAAGCTCTCATGAAGTCCATGGCTGTCTGGGAAAAGACTTCTAAGTCAACACTAACATGGGATTCGTTTGAAGTGCAACATGAACCATTGCCCTGAAACCTTCAATGCAATCCCAGCTGTTTTGAGTTGACCAGTTTGCAAAAGCCAACTTAACCAAGTGACCAGAACTCCGAAGAAGAAGAAAACTCTCCAACATTAATCTCAAATATAACTAAACCCACACCAAACACTGAATGTTTTGTCTCCGTCTCAGAAACGAAATACAGCATGGTATATGTTGTAAAAAACTGATATATAAAGAACAGATTAATGTTTATGAACTGAGAAAAAGAACAAAAAAACAAAGAACAAAGAACAAAGTCTTTACAGTTGAAAGAACAAGGAGCAGAAAATGTCTCAGTTTGTTACTGCCATCCCCAGTGTTTTATTTATAAAAGGAAACAAACATTACAGAAAAATAAAACACTAAAGAAACGTACCAGCTATGTTCTCCTTTATCAAAGGAGTTGTATAACAAGCTAGTCTAATCCTAGATAAGCTTAAACAAATGAATTGAAAGAAACATCCTAATCTAGATAATGCTATCAGTTAACAGATAGATAGCTATCAGCTAACAGATAGATAGCAATACAGTAGATTACTACAAAGTAATCCTGTTCCAGCTTTGGTACCAAACTTCAACACTCCTCCTTGGTTCCAAAGCTACACATTCCAATTCTTCCTCTCAGATCTTCAAACCTGTTTCCTGTTTCTAGTTTAACTGCTGCTTTGAATTTAACAAACTCAGCAAACACATAAGATTTTGATTTCAAAAAGTAAATCCAGCAGAATCTACTATAATCATCAACAAATAGAAGAAAATACTTTGAACCATTCAATGATTCATTATGCATCGGCCCACACACATCTGTGTGTACAAGCTGGAGTTTTGACAGTGCTTTGAATGCATTGTCAGGAAAAACAACTCTAGTTTGTTTTCCTAACTGATAGGCTTCACAAATACTCTTTTGTTCCTGTATATCTGGTAAACCGTGAGTCATCTGCAGGTCAGCTATTCTCTTTAAAGTTGCATAATTGAAGTGCCCCAACCGTTTGTGCCAAAGAACAGATTCATTGTTCTCACAAGTGTTAGCACTCAAACATACTTCTCTCCAATCAACATTAAAACTTATGTTCATCATTTTTGCAGAAAGCAGTAGCACTCCATTTTTATCTTTAATATCACATACTCCATCATTAAAGAATATTGAGTAACCAGATTCAATTAATTGTCCCACACTAACTAGATTCTGATTGATCTTAGGCACATAAAGAACATTTTTAAGAGTTTTTGTACCTGACAAAGTTTCTACTTCAATTGCTCCTTTTCCTTCAACCTTCACATAGTCTCCATTCCCAATTCTAACTCTAGATAGATAGCTTTTATCCAAATCTTTGAATAAACTCAGATCTGCAGTCATGTGATTAGTGCAGCCACTATCAATAAGCCATGATGAGACATTTGCCTTGGCTGTGTTACACATCTCCTGTAATGTAGCCATGAATAAAAAATCTTCCTCCACTTTTGAACTCTCGGCTACTTGAGCTTGTTTTTCTGGTTCTGCTTTATTTTTGCAGAATCTTTGAATGTGACCAAATTGCTTGCAGTTTCGGCATTGTGCATTCTTGAGCCAACACCAGGCTTCAAGATGATTAGTTTTCTGACAGTATTTGCAAGCAGGAAAATGTTCTTTCTTCTCTTTCCCTTCAGTGAAGATGTTGTTGCTGTTCTGTTGCCAGTTATTAGATTGCCAGCCTCTCCCTTTTTCTCTGTTTTCTTCTTGATTGTTTTTGTAAAAATTCTTAGCCCGGCTCTTCTCCTTGTAAACTGCAACAAGAGCTCCTTCACTTGTTCCTTCTTGTCTATAAGCTTGCCTTTGCTCCACAGCTTGCAATGCATTTACCAATTCTTGCAGGCTCATTTCAGAAAAATCTTTTGAATCTTCTAAAGAACAAATTTTATGTTCAAATTTTTCTGGTAGACTTACCAGAACTTTCTCTACGATTCTTGAATCTGGAAAATCTTCTCCCAAAAGTCTCACTTGATTCACAAGTTTCGAAATTTGAGAAGAGAAGTCTTTGATGGTATCTGTTTCTCTCATCTTCAGACCTTCAAACTGCCTTCTGAGATTTAAAACTTGCATCTTCCTTGACTTCTCATCACCATGAAATTCTGCTTTTAATTTATCCCACGTTTCTTTGGCAGATTTACAAGCCATAATCCTTGTGAAGATTTCTTCACTCACAGCATTATGAAGACAGGTAAGAGCTTTGAATCGCTTTGCCTTTTCTTCATTGAAAAATTTCATCTGTGCAATCGTAGGATTGTTTCCTAGTGGAGTGGGTTGCCTATCACTCTCCACTATCTCCCACAAGTCAAAAGCTTTGAGATATGTTTCCATTTTTACAGCCCATACACCATAATTATGCCCTGTGAACACTGGTGTTTTTGCTGGAAAATTTGCAGAATCCATTGCTTAGAAAAAAACTCACTTAATCTCTCGTGTTTCACTCACAAACCCTTCAAAGCAGAAAGCTTTGATTTAACCTTACTATTCTCTCGTGTTTTCACTCACAAACCCTTCAAAGATCAACCAGACTCTGATACCAATTGTTGTAAAAAACTGATATATAAAGAACAGATTAATGTTCATAAACTGAGAAAAAGAACAAAAAAACAAAGAACAAAGAACAAAGTCTTTACAGTTGAAAGAACAAGGAGCAGAAAATGTCTCAGTTTGTTACTGCCATCCCCAGTGTTTTATTTATAAAAGGAAACAAACATTACAGAAAAATAAAACACTAAAGAAACGTACCAGCTATGTTCTCCTTTATCAAAGGAGTTGTATAACAAGCTAGTCTAATCCTAGATAAGCTTAAACAAATGAATTGAAAGAAACATCCTAATCTAGATAATGCTATCAGCTAACAGATAGATAGCTATCAGCTAACAGATAGATAGCAATGCAGTAGATTACTACAAAGTAATCCTGTTCCAGCTTTGGTACCAAACTTCAACAGTATACAATAGAATCCCACTGGGCACATAAAAGCACCATTCTGTACGCAACAAAAGCAAGCAACTACTTCTTGGGTTCTGCCTTTGGACCTCATCGAGAACCCAAGGATAAAAAAACCTTGTGTCCTTCAACTTAAAATACGAGCCATGGTCAACACACAAACTTTTTAATGGTGTGGTTTTCCTTGAAGTGATTTGATGCATTTGTTGGTGTATCATACTCGTTTTTCTTAAACCATCAAGAGTGTGTTTTTACGGTCAAAAAATGATTTTGAATATTTTTTTGGTTTTAAATTAATTTTTTTTTATTTTTAGATCATTTTAATTTATTAATATCAAAAATAAATTTTAAAAAATAAAAAAAATATTATTTTAATATATTTTCAAACAACAAAACACCTTAAATATTATCATAATTCCAATTACAGTGGAAGTGGCAATGCATGAACTTTGTTTTTTCCTTTTCCTTCTCTTTTGGCACACTTTAAGTTTCCATGTGGACTTTTTTGTTGTAATTAATGCTTTATTTTTCTCGAAGTGAATTTTAGAGTGTGTTTGGTATTGTGGTAACTGTTGTGATTGTGGTTTGGAAAAAGTTATTTTATAAAAAGTACTTTTAGTTGAGGTTGATTTGAAAAAATAGGTGTTTGGTTAAAACTGTGGTTGAAATTGAGGTTGAGTAAAAAGTAGTTTAATGTGTTTGGTTAAGAATACTTTTGAAATTGAGGTTATAAAATAATTTTTTTAAAATATATATATATATATATATATATTAATATTGATGGTTTTTAATTTAAAATTTTGTAGATTTAACTATTGATATTACATCATAAAATAAATAATACTTTATATAAAATATTTTTTATTGTTCCATTAAAATATCTACAATTCTGCAAATGCTACGTCATCAAGCGATCTTTGTCTAATTTATATAATTAAATATTGAATAATATTAAATACTAGTTTTTCAAATAAAATACACTTAAAATAATAAAAAATAATTTTTATTTTACTGGATCAAACCCGTTTTAATATATTTTAAGTTTTGAACCGGAACCGGTTCGGCCAGAATAATACAGCATGCTATACTGTTGACGCGAACAGTGCAACACTGCACTGTTTAATTAGCATCAACAGTGCAGCATGCTGCACTGTTGACGCGAATAGTGCAGCATGCTGCACTATTCACGCAAATTAATTGGCATGAACAGTGTAGCATTGCACTGTTCATGCCAATTAATTTGCTTGATGTGCGAAAGCATGCAGCAGAGAGGGAAAAACGCGACAGAAAGCATGTAAATTCTGCTTCAACAAAACCGTGTTTTTAACGCAGATAATGATAGGTCCCATGTATCAAAATCACGGCTCATTTCTTAACCAAACATTATGTTATCACTGTTACATGCTAAACGCAGCCACAAACTCTTAGCCAAACGGACTCGTAGTCTAATAAAATAGATGCTGTTTCCTAGCTAATGCAAAGGAGACACCTGGGATGCATTGCCTGGTTAAATTGATGGTGTTTAATTATGTTTGATAATGTATACAACTATCAATTATACTTCACTTCTGGAGAAGGGTTTGCCGATGAGTGGGGTGTGGTTGGTTCATAATCGATAACACTGCACACTTCCTGCAACATCTCTTACCCTGCATCACCTATTCTGGTCAGAGTTCTTTAAAAAGCTTTAATGGAATGTACAGCCTATTGAGCATAGCTAGGACTTCAATTTTAATGCGATGCAAAACCTTGGGAGTTTTGCAAATTTGCACGGTTAGTTTTTTGTGTTATATTTGACATTTTGAATGATCCTGACTTGATTTTTTAAATGATTTTAATGTGTTAATATAAAAAATAATAAAAAATATTATTTTAATATATTTCTAATTGAAAAAACTTTTAAAAACTTAAATTTCATAGAAGTTTGTACTTGCTACCAGTGTTTTAAAACCCGGCCCGGCCCGGCCGGTCGACCCGAGACCCGGCCGGCCAGGGCAAACCCGGCTGAGACTCGAATTTGTTTTTTTATATATATCTTCATGACCGAAACGACGTTATTTTGGCCTTTTACACTTAAAAGGCCAAAACGAGATGAGCAGAGGAACGAACGCAGTGCAGAAGTGAGATTATGAGAAGACCTAATTAATTTCAAATCTAATTTAAGAAATCTTCAAACCCATTTCAGACGCGAAGAAGAACAGAGGAGCAGAAGACTCTTGAATAAGGATCGTTGTTTCAAGTCTGAGAATAAGGTTAGATGAGCTGCTGACCGAATTCATTTTTCTTTCTTGTTTTGCTATCCTTTGTTTCAAATTGAAACATCTTTTAAAGATTCTTCCCTCTATTGAACTTGTAGGAGAGCTTTACTATAACAGTGACATCGATTCTTCCCATTTGTTTTGAACTGGCAAGCTTGCAGCTCAACAGACATGTATCTCATTTTCTCTGTTCTTTTATTTTTTTGCGACTTCAAATGGTCAAAGACCTGAACTTTGCTGTGAATATTGTTGTGAATGTTGCTGTGAATCTTACTTGTTAACTTGATTGGGTAACATGATGTAATGAAAGAAAGAAAGAAAAGAGAGGTTTCTTTCTTGATTGGTAACTTTTGCTTGTGGGAGGGTTGAGTTTCGTTCTTTTTTCTCTCTTCTTCTGCTGGTTGTTTCTTTGGATGGGTACAGAGGGAAAAGAGGAAGTAGTCATGTTGAAATTGGAGAAAGATGGGAGAGACATTGGAGGGCAGGAGGGGTACCGTGTTTTTTTTTGGGTTGACCCGGGTCAATTCATCTGACCCGTTACTCGATCACTAGATCGGGTCGATGACCGGATCGGGTTTTAAAACTATGCTTGCTACCAATGCAAACAGTACAGGGTGAAGATTATAGTTGGACTGTAATATTTAATAGCCATCACCAATTTGGTTCTGGCGTAGTTAACTCTGTTGTAATCATAATAACAGAGGCTCTCAAAGCTTTTACTTGCAACCATAAAAAAAGGAGGCATGTACAGCTGCCACTTCTGTAGTCCGTCAGAAACTATTCATTCTTCCTGTTGCATGCAAATGGTACCATTGTGCTACATGGATCATTAACTGAAAATTGCTTCAGGAAACAGGCACTTCTGTCCAGTCACATGGAAGGCTCCATGTCCAATACATGCAGTCCTTTAGAGTTCAGTAACTTCTGGCACGATGACCCTCCCGGCCACTGAGATTATCTTCTTTGCAGGGAATTGTATAGAATTCTGCAACTCCGGTGGCAGAAAAGGAGATTCATGTCACCCAGGATCTGCGTTCTAATCCTGCTCCCGGCTTACTAGACTGATAGCCTGCTAACGAGCCAACCACATGAAGAATCACTTTCCAAGTGCAAGTTTTCTACAGATGGGTCTGCTGGCGAAAACTGCTGTGGCACTTGCCCATGACCAATCCATGACTTGACTCCTGATGCAAAACCATGAATGGCAACATCTGAGTTATCCACTTGATGTAACATTTAGAATTGAGGAGCATAACACTGGACAATTTTTTTTTTTTCTCGTCAGATGGCATGAAAATGGAAAATCATATTTGTATTACGAAATTTGGAAATGAAATATTAAAGACATTGCTAGAGTCATTTGTAGTAAATCATTATAACACCAAGCCCTTTCTCATTTCATGCCATTGTTATTATAGAGACAATGCAACACAGCCATAAAACCATATAAATTAGCAAAGAAAAACCAAATGAATTGCCCACAACACCAAACCCATGCGTAAATTTTACAGTTGGTTTTGAGTATCAACCAGTCCGTATTCTTTCCAACCTGTCAACACTTTTCCGTGCTCTTTCCAATTGGTGGTCGATGCTTTTCCGGGATTTCTCATGGCAATCAACACTCCTCCGAGACCTTTCCATTTGATCAAATGACATCCTTAACTTTTCTAGCTTATCAGCATTATTTGACAGATTTTTTAGTTTTTCTAGCTTGTCAACATGATTAGATTGAATTTTTGGTTTCTCGAGCCTGTCAGTACTGTGCCTTGGTTTCTCTCTTCGATCTGTGCTTTTCCTTGAAACCTCAAAGACATCAGTACTCTTCCGTGACTGCTCAAACTGATCTGTACTTCTCCTGGAACTGTATCTTTGAGAAGGAGATTTCTCCACAGTTGATATGAACTTCTTCAGATGCCTGATATACTCTGGATAGTGCTCTAAATCACAATGGTTCCCTCCTTTAAGCCAAAGTGGTTCGTACTTTTCTTTACAGAGTTCCCATAATTGCTTACCATGGGAGCAATCGACAACTTCATCTGAAGTTCCCTACAAATTAAATAAAAAAAGATCAAAATATTAAGGCAATTACGAATAATAGATCCCAAGTCAATTAACTTTTCAAGGCATCTTGCATTCAGTTGGTGGGATTGCATGCATTTAAAATAAATGAATGAACCCTCATAAAACCTCCTAGCATCTAGATATTGAGAACTTGAAAGAAGATAACGAATGAAAGGATCAACATCTTATTCAACAACATTATACACTGATTATTCCAAACAGGAAATTAAAAAAAAAAGAGGGGGCGGGGGATGAAATGAACACTCTCTGAAACACTTCACTTTTTAGCAGACAGAGAGTCATGGAGCATGAAAAGCAGTTTTTTCATGTTCTTTTTCTAGTTTTTGTTGAAGGGAAATTTTGACCGTTTTCTCCATTACACAACGCAGTAGTTAAATCTTAGACCATCCATGGCACAGCGAATATTTCAAATTTAATTATTACACAAGACAAAATTACTTCAGCTGTTTATGTCAGAACCTCAAGGACAGTCAAATAAAAGAACTCAGTGATGTCAGAAGTCAGCACACAGCACCATTCCTATGAGCACAAAACAAAAGGCTCAGGAACCCTGATTAGACCATCCATGGGGTCCATATACCTTACCTCTTCCAACTACAGGGCTGCTCTAACCCCTATCATGTTTAAAAAATTTGTTTTACCTTTTCTTTTTTACTGGGAAACCTACTCCCACAGTTGCCAAATGAAATTTCAATCCTTGTGAAGGTTAGGTACATGATTAAAGAAAAATATAAAAGAAATTATCCCATTGTTCTTCTTCTTCCTTTCATTTATCGAAAATAAAATAAAATTGGGGGGCCTTTATTGTAATAGTTCAGCTAAGATTCTTCAAAGACTATGATTAATTACTTTGTCTGGATCTCCAATCTTTACAATTAGTAAGTTAACAAGTCACATACATGACAGCTATGTTCTTGTTTGAATTTGAGACACCTGCGTGGACCATAACACCAGTACAGAGCCAAATGTGTCAGATTTACTTGAAAAGACTTGTACTGCCAAATAAGAATAAATAACAAACCCCTATCATCAATCATCCATGAAATACCAGAAGATAATCCCTGTCACTTCTGCAGGGACTATCACAATACGCCTCTCTAGAAAAATCAAAAAAAGGAGGAAAAAACCAAGTAAACTAAAGGCAGTCTACAAGAAGTAGAGTGTTGAGATATCTTATGGAGAACAATTAAGTTTGTAATACTTGGTTGGAGGAACACAGAGAAACATGCATAGATACATAGATTAACACATAACAAAGTTCCTGCAACGAAACATGAAGAAGCTTGAGAGTTGACAAACAGACCTGGATGCATTACGAGTGCCAGAAACTTATGTGTACTCTAGGTTAAATGAAAATTCCTCGTTACTTGAACAACTAAAAATTTGGAGATCTTCTAACTATACAGGGAGCATTTTAAATTCTTCAAAAGAAGGAAAAACTGTAAATGAGATGACAAAAGCACATAAAGGAGGAAGCAAATCGAACAATTCCAACACCAATTATACTGTGACACGAACATCGATACAAATTTTGCTATGCTTTTCCAAAAATATGCAATTATAAAAGAACAAAAGAAAGCTTTATATACACTTCAACATGCATTGCAATAGTATACTTACATGCATGATGAGAACTGGACAATTTACTAGTGGGATTTTGTCAATATTCTGCAAAAAAGAAAAGAACAAAGAACAAACTCATTATGTTATAGAGATTATAAAATCACCACTTCAGTGATTGGTTAGGACAAGAGTATTGATAAACGCATGTTACCTTATAAATGTCAAACCAGTATGTACGCTTAACAGGATACATGACTCTTAATCCTGAGAGTATGGGACTATGCAGAACAACAGCCCGTAACTGAGGCAGCCGAGCAGCAAGATCTAACGTGGGGCCACTTCCAACAGATTGCCCATAAAGGATTATGTCTTCCTGCTTGGTACCATAGCTTTCTTCTAGACACTTGTATGCAGCTTCAATATCAGCATATGTATTCTGCTCACTCGGCTGCAACACAGGAAATGGTCTTCAGATGGCCATTTCAGTTCCTTCCACAAGAACCAATAAACTCATAAAAGAAGTTTTTTTTTTTTCAATTAATTATTAAGAAGTTAAACAGTTCATCAAACCTTTCCCGACGATTGCCCATACCCAGAATAGTCATACCTGAGAGAGTTAAAGATGGAATGAGAACAATGAACAAGATTCCAATGAGATGCAAAATCACAAACCATGTCTCGGAGTTGTATCTCAACAACACAGATTAATAACATGTCTTGAGACAGAATAAAAAACAAGTCCAATTCATCTAAGCAATGACAGCAAATAGTACTTGGGAAAGGGCATGTCTACTAGCTTGAGATGCAAGCACAATCTGCTAATCGACCAGGAAAAACTAAGCCAATGAACTGTAGCTCAACTGGCATTGGTGTCCTCCCCTCCCCCCAAGAGGTCTCGAGTCCAAACCTCTTCTTTGTAACCAAAAAACCAGGATCAACCCTTATATATAGATATATAATAGACAAAGCCTAACATGATCCTTGGTTCTTTGCAGTGGATTTATTTGGGCAACAGTCATAGAGATAGAGGTATTTCAATTCAGTAGGATTCCCTTGATCAAGCTATGGAGGTAATCCGCATGCTTTAAATCTAAGATTTGGGAGCAAATACGGCGAGAATCCCATCTTGATAGCACCAATACTTAAAAAAATGGCAAGAATCTAAAATTGATGAACATAGAAAGATTACAAAATTCTCTTGTGAACAAGTAACAAGAATCAGAGCAGATGGAAAAAAAGAAGTTAGAAGAACATTAATCAAGCTTAAAAAACAAGAAGGTGAAGATGGGAAAATCGAGATATTATAAGTAGTAGTACCCCATGAGATTGACCCTCAAGTGGATGCTCAACTCAATGAAAAGCTCATACATCTGACCCAGATCGGCAGCATTTCCATGAGAATAAAGCAAGGTGGAAGTAGCCAAAGGATGCCTTATATACATTGCCACAATATCTGTACCTTTCCTTGTTGGCAATTTCAAGATTTCAACATTTTCACGATGAGGAAATGGGCTCAGTAGCAATAGACCTGTTAATTCATCAGTTACTAGCTTGTATGATGGTGGGTTTGGTGGAAAAAAAGCAAACTTTGCTGCCATTGATGATGTTACCCCTCCCATCTCTCCCTGTGATTCCTTTTGTTGTTCTTTGATCGCTTGTTTCTTCCTTCCACTATCACTACGTATGTTTTAGACCAGAAACATTATATTCAAAAGTTTCCTGCTTTATTTCCAAGAACTTGGAGGTAAATTGCAATGCAAGGAGGGGAGGGGAAGTGGCTTGTTGGGTATGATTTATTTAGCCTACTTTTTTACTTGGGGATTGAATTGAGGGCTTAAATTATTTGGTGTTGTAGGGTCAAATAGAGTGGACAAGGTGTTTTGATGGCAAGTGGAAATGCCTTACAACAACCCATGTGGATAAAGTTGATTGTGATTTTTGGGTTTGAAGAATCATAAATAAATAAATAAATAAAAAACATTTGGATGGAACATTTTGGTTCCATCCTCTTGACACCATATTAAATAGTTTAATTCCTCAGGTTCAAGCAACAAGCTTTGTTTGACTTCCCTCTCATTGGTTTGAATTAGCCCATCATTCATTTATTTTGATATGTAGGAAAAAAATAAATAAATTTGTGGATGATATTGATGCTTTAAGTTGTAGTTTTATTCCACTCAGCTACTCCATGAGGCCTCTCTTGTCCTTTCCAGGCTGATCAAAAACATCGATTTGATGATTTTTTGAAAGAAAAACAAATTGAAAAGAAGATCGAATAGTGCCCAAGAATAACAGCTAGCTACTAATGTATGTATATAGAAAATCACAAAGCAAAATTCTATCTCATCTCGACTAAAATTCAGATACTCTAGACAAAAAGATTTTAGCCTCAAATCTTGGATCACTCGTTGATACTTGTAAGATTCAGTGTCTGCCATACTTGATTACAAACTCGAGTGCTCTTGATGAGAGATTCAAGCTCGTCATACATCCATCCTTGCTGCATAAGGAATAGATTGGTGGAATCGTTCTCATCACTTGGCTGGAAACATGCTCTGTAACCACATATAAATTGAATGGAAGTTCATCGGAATATTCAGTGCAAATAGCTTGCTTGCCCTAAAATCACTGCACTATATGAAGATGGGATTCTGTCAGCATAGGATTCTCTCTTACAAAAACCATGAGGCTCTTGGCTTCATACGTTGGATCAAGAGTCAACAGGGTGTTTTCAGCTGCTGTTTAGGGGGCAATTCAGTGCTAAGTCCAAGGAGGGACTCGAGCCCAAAGAAAAGAGCCAGCTGTTTTAGCAAGGAGAGGACAGCTTAATTTGTGGTATGCCACAACTTGAACATTCCAAGTTGAAACGAAATATTATAACATCACGAGGTTTTCTAAACAAATTCTTCATCTTCAAGGTTTTCATGGAAAGAAAATAGATGGGTCGACGCCTGACAGAGTCTCATCTTCTTTCCTTTAAAAATAAGTTTCACAACGAAAGAAAATTCCCATTTGCATCTTTCGAAGTCATCTCTACCCCAAACTAAAAAAAACAAGGAGTTTTTTTTTTTTTTTAAAAAAAAAATAGCGTTGTACAGAGAAAATTTGGTAAACTAGCAAGCTCAAAAAATAACCGAGGAAGAAATAGCACAAGGCCATGCTTTCCGCTGAAATATTTTTCTTTTTTTCTAAACAATATAGAGGTTTTATTATTGGGAACAATTAATAGGGGTATTTATGGTAGTCGTAGACGTTATGTTTTTATTTAAAAATATATTAAAATAATATATTTTTTTAATAATTTTTAACATTAATATTTTAAAATAATCTAAAAATATAAAAAAATTAAATAAAAAAATTTAAAATTTAAAGAGTCATCATGTTGCAAACGGCTCCTAACTTGTATAATTTTTGAGGTTGTGTCGGATTTGGTCCAAGTTAAATTAGGTTGACAAAGCACACCGAGTTTTGATTAAGTCTAATCAAGTTAACTATTTTGTTAATTTAATTATAAATCTGATCCAGATTGTCTTGAATCATTACATTTATTTTCAACATTCATTTATCTATCAATGCTAATTTTTAAAATATTTTTTGAGTTGTGCTAATTTCCTAAAAAAAAAACTTGGAAGTGCTATTTAAAATTAAAATAAAAAAAGTTGAATTACATCTCAGACCTTGTAATCTAACTATGCTAATTAATTAAACCTCAAAATTTCAAAAAATGTATATTTAATCCCTATGTTTTTTATAATTGAGTCCTTCCTGCCAATTCCATGTTCTTTTCTAATTGGTTTTTTTATTTCTAGAAAAGAGAAGTGAAATAAAGCATTTTTATAACGAAAATACAACTAAATTAAGGATGGTTAAAGCTGGTCAAGTGACTACTTAGTTATTTCTCATGCTACAATGACTAATTAATTAGTTTCAATAAACTGAATTATGATTAACTTAAAAGGAGCTCGATTGTGAATCCTCCCTCCACGCACGGGCTCAAATAAGAACCCTAGCTTGTATGTAATGTCTCTTCCTGGAAACTCATATTCCTTCCAAGTAATTATAGCTGGTAAACAAGCGTTTAGATGAAGTTATAAACGCCACGAAAGCCCTTTAAGGCTCCTCAATCCACTGTTGAAAGGGAAGATTTGAGCCTTCACTGGATCGTTTAAATCAAGTGGGTATAAAAAACAAAACCAACTGGGATTAAAGACCACGTAATGTAATGATGGTTAATGGTGCATTTGAGATTTTACTCCCATGGTAAAAACAAGTGCAATTGAGAAAAGCAGCAGTGGGAAAGATCCTAAATGTGTGGCTTGAAGACCTTTTCTGCACAACCGAGGACGCAAAAGGCCAGATTTTGTGTTTGCAGCTTTTTTCGAGTGTTTTTCAAACTATATTTTGTTTTGAAAATCTTAAATTGATTTTTCAGATACTTATTTTTGTAATGATCTTAATATATTAATATTAAAAATATTAAAAAAATATTATTTTAATTAAAAAATATTTTTATAAAAAATATCATTCACCGAATTACCGATCACATGCTACTGTATACCATATCTTATGACCACCTCTCGTTGTGCCCTGCACGTGCACCCTCTTAGGTCTTGGCATCCCTTGAACCAATATCAAAAGTTGGCTCCCTAAGAAAGGTAGCAAGGCACTTTAACCCCAAGTGAAAGTACAATTTCCATAAACAACAAACTACACCCTGTAAGTTGTTGTAAATCCACAGTGCCCTTTGTGGGTCTCTATAACTCCAACCATACTTGACAATGATTTGATTTGATATCAAACTCATCATGAGCGAGGCAATCAAATCTCCTGTTTTTCTAACATCCCTACCCAGCCATGGAGAAAAAGTTCTTCAGAGATCCCTAGAAGGAGACTAGATTGCTAATATTACGTGGTTACTGGTCAAAACTAATGATAATGATTTTCATTTCGGGGCTGTGAAATATCATCTACCCGACCCCGCCCCCCCTTTTACACCTGCAAATATCAGCAACAGCAAATGGACGCAGATTTCAGCACAAAAAAGGCTTGAGAACACAAACGAGGTCGCAAAACAAGCCATCATATTGGTGGGGAAAATGGCTTAATAGAAACCTAAATGATTAGAAGGGTACTGAGATATGCAGCAAATCACTCTAAATCTCTGCCAAAATAGGGTCCATGATATCAAGCAAGGGAAAGGGAAAGGAAGTGGTGGGTCTCACTCATCTTGACTCTTATCTTCTTGTTATTGAGGTTGGATGATAGACATGGCAGAAGAAAAAAAAAAGAGAAAAAGGACAAAACCCTCATATACTCCTTGCTATTGAGGAGTTTTAGGCTTTTACATTTTTGCAGGAACAAAAGCCTTGCAGGGCTAAATTCCCAGTATACTTGGTATGTGTTTTTATTATAATATAGATAGATTTAAACTCAAGCTTAGAGAAGAGACTATAGTTAAAAAGAGAGGAGACACTAACACCAGTTGAACTGCAACTCATCAACAATGCATTAGCATGTTGCATTTCAGAGATAATATATCATTAGAAAGAAAAGAGTATCCCGAGTATGTAATACAGCAGTTCAGGTTTATGTTCTAAGAACATTCAACAACCCTAGATGCCATGCTCCAAAACAAGTCAGAACAATACAAGTTTATATTTCTCTGACAAGTTTGCATCATATGAGTAGCATGGCTAGTGTGCTGCGGGTCAGCACCACGCTGTGTAACTTGACTTTGACAGTACTTACCAGGGCTGTCTCCTTCACCAAGGACAGTGGGTCTCACGAGCCAAATCACAGAAGAAAGCAAGAAAGACTAACAAATGCAGACGAGAAAGACCTGGGTAAGGTTGAATGAAACATTTGGATCATCTTCACCCATTCTTGACAAGCATCATATATTTCCCAAAAAAAAACGATATCTTATGAGTCAACTATCATAAAGCTCAATTCTAAATAATATGTCCTCTTTGAATTCCACCCCAATCATGTATCTCTTACTTGTCTCTTGATCTCACTGTCTGATTTTCCAGAGGGTTTCATTCCATATTTCTTTATCAAAATTACACAAGTCCAATTAAAGCATGTACTTGTACATGCATGAACATTTATGAATTCATAAAATGAAATCTATAATTTGCAAAAGGCTATGTCAGAAATTATTATGACAAAATTAGTGGATAATGCAATCGCTATCAAATTGACTAAACTTGTTTTCATAAAGAAACAAGGGGCAACTTACTTCGACCAAATTGATCTCTGATGGTTTAGTACCTTAATTATCGAATCTAGTTAAAATCCCCAAAATTGGTTACTGCTATCAAAACTTTTACCAGGCAAGGCAAGCTTACGTTCATACTTCAATACCAGGCTTATAATTTGCAAATATTCTAAAGCAAAACGATTAAAAAATTACAATGTGCAGATTGATTCCAAAGCTAAAACTGTGCCTTGACCAACTATATTCTTGGTGCCATTCATCAAACTTTTTAGCATTGCGTCTTCCTGCACAAGCTCTATTTTCTCGATAAGTCTTTTGAGTCTCATGTTTCACATTCTCCCTTTTCCAAACACACAAACCCTTAAGTACGGATTTCTTGAACTGAAGTTCAATGATAATTTGTTAGGTCACCTACCACCATCAACCATCAACTCAGTATATATTGGGTATTTCTACAGGGTAAACAAAAGTAATATAGAAATATCTTGTCCAGCCTGAGGGTTTCTATAATTTTCAAAAAACCCCTCCATTAGAAGAACTAGAACAGTTTGCTTGAGAATGGGGGGGGGGGGATGATAAAAGTGAAGACTTTGAAGCTTCCTCAAAAGAAAAAAGAAGTTCAAGTACCCTAGTCTATGCTTCTAAACGCTTTCATCATCTTGTAGAAATGGTTCTGTCACAGAATTACACAGTTTAGTCTGCTGTTGAAAAATAAACCATGTCTAGTTCTTTTATGATGTAAAATTAGGTAAGGAATACCTAAACTCAGCTGATTGCAATACCTCACTTCAAGGTTGCCAATAACATAATTCCAAGGAGAGTATAACTAATCTATCTGCTATGCAGTAATGGTCCCTGAAAATGGGTGTTCTGGGAGAGAGAAACTGGATACAATCCTATCCTTCAGCATTTGCACAAAAAGTTTGTTCTCAAAGTTCTGACCTGCACCCTCATGGTTGGAAATCCAAGTCTTTTACCAGTGCACCAAGCAATGGTCCCAAGACTTTCAACTCAATGAGAGAGAGAGACCTAACAACTAACTAGCTTTCACTCCTTCCTCAATCCTGAAGTAGCAACTTGGATATCAAGAAAATACACAGAAAATACACAATGAATGGGCCAGATACAAGGCAATGATAAAAACACACATTTTCAGAAGCTAGCATCACCTCAGTATACATTTGCTACTTCTACACAGCACACACAAGGAATATTGAGGTATCTTATTATTTCATCTCCACTACCTTTAAAATATATGTTTTTTCTACCCAGAACATATATTTTTTGCATTATTGCTACAGCAACCTGATAACTAAATAAACTAAGAAAACCTTGAAATTTACAAGAGCAACTCAGCATTTTATTAGAAGAACATCTCCATAACCTTAGTATATATATTTACAACTTCTTAACAATACCCATTTGTGATATAGAGATATCTTGCTATTATTCCAGCTCCACACTAAGGTTTGAGATATACATGGTCCAGCCAAAAGATTTCCAATTTTGTTACCTAAAGCCAAATAAACATATGTTTAATTCTCTGATCATATCTTATAATTTAGTAACCATATATTATAAATACTTTGTAACTGCCAAACAAAGCCACCCTGCACTTTGAAAAATAACAAGGTCTACAAAAGCTTGCTTGGGAAGAAAATGCAGGAAAGGAAAAAAAGAGGAGGTGGGGGTCATGTAGAATGGATGCAAAAATCAAAGTTGGAATTCAAATGATCAGAGATTTCAAAACATTGATTGTACACAATCTTATCAGCAAGGATTGAGCTCCTACAAATGCAACTATATCTATTTCCGTCACAGACACATGACCAATAATTCATATTGCAAGACACCAAGTCTATGCTTCTAGATACTCCCATAACCTTGCAGAAACTGATTAATTACGGAATTTCCCAGTTTAGTCCGAAGTTGGGAATAAAAATACCCCATTTCTAGTAGATTTTCTAATGTTGCAACAAGAAAGGCATAATTAAACTCAAAGAACATTGCCTCAACTCTGGTAACTGCAAGAACTGACCTTTAATGTTATCGATAACCATAAATTCAAGGAGAATAGAACTCGTCACCCAAAAATGGTCCCTGCAAATTTGCCCCCTGGGAGGCAGAATACATAGACAATCCTATCCTTCAGCATTTCAGCAAAGATTCTTTATCAAGGTCTGAATTTTGACCCATCTCATTGCAAATTCAAGTCTTTTATCATTGCATAAGACAATGGTCCCTAGAGCCTCAGCACCAGAAAAAGAGAAGGAAAAAAGGCTGAGGACCCTAGAAGATGCAAATAAACTACCACTGAACTAACAGCTAAGCAACACCCTTTCACAATGTCTAAACAAACAGCTGTGTTCGAAATTACAGATGGAGCATGATATTCTGTAAACGCAATATCATCATCTGTTCTTTACCTATCCAACACAATGCATCGAACAGAAGGGGAAACAATCACTTTCAACTAGCAAAAGCCAGTGCATTACCAATCCCTCCATAAGGACAACAAAGAAAGGAAAAGGTTTGGCTGTGCAGATAAATAGTCTCCACTGACTCATTCAACTCCCAGGTACAACTAATCCAGCCTATGATAACAAAAAAAAATACTTGGAATCGCATTCACAAGAATGCAGGAATGCAGCCCCTCTGACAACAATTTAACATCTGTTGTAAACTGCATTATTAGGTATTTATGCATGCATCCAATCTTTCATAAGCCAACAAGTGTAACAATGGCATACCTTAAATTTAACTAAAACAAAAATCAAACCAACAGTAAAACACCCTACAATGTCTAATAATTTGGAGTGTATTGAAGTGCAAAATGTTAATTTTTTATACCCAACAAAATAAAGTTCCCACTTAGGTTTTTTCATTGGCGGGTAATATTATGAAGAGAAATTCAACATTAACCAAAACACCTAAAAAGTGTAATACAATCCTCAAAAAGAAAATTGACGGAAACCCTCACCAAAACAAACTTGAAACTAAGTCCGTCTCCTAAGCCTTTTCTTCAACTTTCTGTACTTATGCTTGTTCATCTTCTTCTTTCTCTTCTTCTTCACACTATCAGCCCACATCCCTGAATCATCATCGTTTGAACCATCTTGGGCCGACCCAGATGATAAATTCTGGTAAGAAAATATCTGAACTGGAGATATCGGTGAAAATAGCCAGGGATTCAAATGGGTCAAGTTTTCTACTTTAGATGAACCAAACAAAAATGGTCTGCCATCGATAGTGGAATTATTTTCAGTTGGTTTGGTTTCGAGGTGGTGAGAATTGACGGGTGGATTTGCTTTCGGGGATTGAAGCAAATGAGGGTTTTGAAGCGAAGCAAGGATTCTTGAATGTGGTGGCGATTTTTTGAGGATTTGTTGAAGAGTTGATAGTGCCATTGTTGCATAAAATTTAGAGGTCGTTTCGATATTTTAATGTGGAAACGATTCAAGACTGTTTGTTTTCCTGGTTTTGGATATTCTTCTCTACGATTGTGCACCTATCTCCGTCGAGGTTACCGCATTTTATATTTATAGTTATTACAACTAACCTAATAGTTGACTCAGTCAAGTGACCAGATTAATTTAAAGAAATAAAAAACAATTATGCTACAAATTATTCCTAAAATGAGATTTATTATTCTATAATCCTCTTCCCTCAGCCCAAAAGATAAACAATACAAATAGCCACCACTAATCTACTTTACTAAAAAATTTACAAAAAAATAAAATAACTAACAATATTCTAACAAAAACAATTAAACAAGCACTTCAACATATTTTGATAAAAGCAACAAAAGTAACCAAGCAAGCTACAAATTCAAGCGAGCAATTAATTAATTATAATTTCAAATCTTATTTTTTGACATGCATTTTAACAACAATGACATTCTCATTATTAAAAAGTTCAAAATTCTACACCATTTTATTTCAAGTTTGATATGAAAGCACATGAAAAACCAATATAACACACATAGATACATCATCATCATCATTACCTTCATTTTGATACAATGAATATATTAAGTTCTTCCATGTCTAAAAGATCAAAATTTAAACTAAGTGTCAATGGGATTAAGCCAACATTGCCTACATCTATCGAAACATCATCATGCTTCTTTATAGCTTCATCTTCACAATCATCATCAATCTTATTGAAATTTATCAAATCTACAATTATAATACAATTAACAGATAAATATTACATGTTATACAACGCTATGTTTAAAACAAACAATAAGCAAAGCATCAATCATTCATTACCATTATTGAAAGTATCTTTGATAGTTATTATTAATAGATCACTATAAAAGATATCTACTTCTTCAGATTTCAAGGTTGATAAATCATCTTCTATAACCTAATTTTCAATGTCATAAAATGCCTCAAAATTAATTGGATCATAATTTCACTCTTTTCAATAATTCGTACAAAGTCAAAGTGAATATAGACACGATATAAGTATCAATGATGCGAATGAATAAGATACAATAATATTTAAAGAATTAGAGAAAATAAATTACTCTTTTTTATCTTAAATTATAATGGACATACACAAGTTCATTAGGTCACTAATGCTTTAATCTATTTCATTTTTTAGAGAGGATAAGTTAGAAATACTCTAATTTCTCTCACAAGCTAAACAACTTAACCTCTTATAGCCAACTTTTGTAAACTTGAAATACAAGTTCAATATGTCATCCACTATTCATCCATATACAAAATCAATAAGGAAGATTATCTTAAAGACAATATTTTTAAATTACTTCGAATATAAAAATAATGATGTACCTAGAGGCAAAATGGTGCAATCATTTCTTATAGATACTTGATCAAAATCATGTCCTATATTCCTAAACAACTTCATATCATTAGTAAACATGTTTTGCAACATTGTATTTCCATATGCAAATTTCTTAATGACATCTATAAATATAAACATGGTATTCATATGTTTATTCATTGCATTGACATCATATTAAAATCAAAGATTTAACCAAAACTCATTGTATAAAGATGCTTATTTAGTTATGCATCCCACTGTTTATTGATAATGTCAATGAAAGGCAGCCCCTTAACCTTTCTTCTTTGAAATATCCTGAACATTTAAATTTTTGATGAACAATGAATAGCCTTATACAAATGTCTTAATGAAAGGCCAATTATCACTACTACTATCCAAAGAACTTGAACAAAAGGTTCCGTCATCTGCACGACCATTGCACATTCTTCCTAAAACATTGACTTCAACACCTTTAACAAACTTTTTTCCTTTTGTATCTTTAGCATAAGAAGAGGAGATTCATTCCCTAGATGTCACCATAGCTCTCAAATCATCTTTGTGTATTAAAATACTTTGTAGTGCAATGAAATTAGTATGAGGTTAATCTAATAAGCAACACAAGAAGATCAAGATATTGAAGGAAATTCTTCCATTAACAACTCGCTAGCAACAACATAATTAGAAGCATTGTCTGTCACCATATGCACAATGTTTTCGGGCCTGATATACAAAATCCTATACAACAACTCAATAGTCCTTAAGGCCTCTCATGCATCCATAATATTTTTTAATAAAAAATTGTTCCTATAAGACAATAAACTAAGAAGTTGATTAAATCCCTTCTCTTCTGATCTATCCATCCATCAATCATCAATATGCAACAATTTCTCTTTAAAATTTCTCATTAACTCTCCACATAAAGCTTATCTTTATTAATCATCTTTTCCAAGTAATAACCATGAAGGGCATGAAAGTTTGATCCTTTATAACTAGGACTAGTAGTTGTTACAACATCTATGGAACACTAACAATAATAAAAATAATAAAAATCAAAAGTTAACAATATTAAATGGTATACATGCATCAATTATCCTTTTTACTATAGCAAGATCACACCGTTCAATTGCTTCTTTATTTTTCAAGCAACTTTAGAGAAAAATTTTAGCACTATAAGTTGTTTTTGGCATGAAATATGCCTCTATTATTGCAACTTCTTTTTGTTTTCCAGAACTTGTAGTCAATTATTTCTTTTTAAGACATTCTTAGATGGTAACATCTTTTTTTTACCATTAACATCAACATTAACATTGCTACCATCATCATTATTGTCATCATCTTCTCACTGTCTAATCATCCTCTCTTTATTCTTTATTTGTAATGCATTATATGGATTAAAATCTACTTGCATTTCCTTGAAGTTTTAAAACCATTAGAGGATGAATATCCGAAGGACATTTGCGGTATTGTCCCTATTTTCCTTTAATTTCAGCTAAATAATGCTTCAATCGATTAATTCCACGACCTATAAAAGCTTTACCACAATATGAGCATATTAATTTTATTTTCTTACACCTCACATTTAGTTTAAAAGCTTTTCTGCAATAACCTCATGCCACATTTGTTTTTGCTCTTATACACCACTTGTTATGGAAATTGAATTTTAAGATGACTGGGTCATCAAAAGATCATTATTTAGAGTACTATTATGTTGAGAAGACATTTTACATAACTATAATAGGATCAACACGAAGACATTAATATAAAATGTACAACAAATGCAACTAGAATATTCAAGTGATAAAATACATTAATTCATGGTAACTAACTATTACATTTTATGTAGCATTAGGTCATAAAAACTATTCCCTTATTTACTAAATACAATTTGTTTAAAGGCATCAACCTACTTCTTTAAGTTACAAACTTAATGACTAAAATCATAAAGCAAAATATTATTCTCTCTTTAACAAAAAAAAAAAAAAACAAGTTTCTTATCATAATATCTTACTTTCTGTTTTATTAACTAAATCCTAGAGGTCCAAAAAAGAGAAGATTTCTCTCTTTGCTTACAAATTTCTTTTCAATGTCAAATAACTATAAGCTCATCATAATCATATAACTATACAATGCAAATCCATCTTAGGTTCAAGCTTTTATCCTTTTCTATTTTTGGCATAAGTAGAGGAGACTCATTTCCTATATGTCACCATAGCTATCAAATCATCTTTATGCATTAAAATTCTTTGCAACACAATGAAATTAGTAGCAAATCGAGTACGAGCTAGATGAAGTATCTCTTTCTCTCAAGTGAACTTCCCTATCAAATACAAAGGAAAACAACAACTGTAAATATACTTTATGATATCAAAAGCATGTTTAATAACAAAACAAATTAACTGTAATTTACCAATGTCTTAAAGTATAAGATTAATGCAATGTGCAACAACTATTTATAGAAATCAAACAAAAGGTTCATCCATTTGCACGACCATTGTATATTCTTCCCAAAACATAGACTTCAATACACCCTTAACAAACTCTTTTCCTTTGCTATCTTTGGCATACGTAGAGGAGACCCATTATCTAGATGTCACCATTGCTCTGAAATTATCTTTATGTACTAAAATACTTTGCAACATAATGAAATTAGTAGCAAAATAAGTATGAGCTGGACGAAGTATTTCTATCCCTTCAATGAACTTCCTTATCAAATATAAAGTAAAACGATGATTATAAACATATTTTGTGATATGAAAAGAATGATCAACAACAAAACAAACTAATTGCAACTTATCAATTTCTTAAAGTTTGAGGTTAACGCAATAAACACTACTAGAAGACCAAAATATTGAAGCAAATTCTTCCATCAAGAACTTGCTAGCAGTAATATAATTATAAGCATTGCCAGTCACCATATGCACATTGATTTCAAGCTCGATACATAAAACCAACTCCTTAAACAACTTATATAACAACTTAGCAATTTTTGAGGCCTCTCATACATCCATAAATTTAAAAGAAAAATTTGTTCCTTTAGGACAATAAACTAAGAAGTTAATTAAATTCTTTCTCTTCTGATCTATCCATCTATAACCCATTAATGTGCAACCATTTTTCTTCAAAATTTCTCAATAGCTCTCTATATAAAACTTAGCTTCACCAATCATCTTTGCAAGTAATAACCATGAAGATCATGAAAGTTTGATCCTTTATAACTAGGATCCATAACCGTTACAATGTCTATGGCATGCTGATAATAAGAAAAATTTAATAATATTAAATGGCATACATGCATCAATCGTAAGATCACACCATTTAACTGCTTTTTTGTTTTGCTAGTAACTTTGGAGAGAATTTCTAACACCGTAAGTTGTTTTTGGCATGAAATATGCCTTTACCATTGCAACTTCTTTTAATTTTCTAGCACTTGTAGTCAATTATTTCCTTTTTTTGACATTCTTTTATCATAGCATAATTTTACCATTAACATCAACATTGCCATCATCATTATCATTGTCATCATCTTCTAACTATTTAATCATCCTCTCTTCATTTGTTGTGCATTATATAGATTGAAATCTACTTGCATTTCTCTTGCTCTATTTTTCTTCTTAACATTCCCTTGAGGTTTCAAAACCATTAGATGATGAATATCTAGAGGACATTTACAATATTGTTCCACTTTCCTTTTAGTTCCAGCTAAATGATGCTTCTCGTTAATTCATGGTAACTAACAATTACATTTTATATGGTATTAGGTCATAAAAACTATTCCCTTGTTTACTATATATAATTTGTTTAAAGGTATCAACCTACTTTTAAGTTACAAATTTAATGATGAAAATCATGAAACAAAATATTGTTCTCTCTTTAACAAAAAAAAAAAAACAAGTTTCTTATCATAATATCTTACTTTGTGTCTTATTAACTAAATTTTAGAGGTCCAAAAAAAAGAAGAAGATTTCTCTCTTTGTTTACAAATATCTTTTCATTGTTAAATAACTATAAGCTCATTATAATAGTATAACTATACAATGCAAATCCATCTTATGTTCAAACCTATTCTCCTTTGCTATCTTTAGCATAAGCAGATGAGACCTATTCCCTAGATGTTACCATAGCTCTCAAGTCATCTTTGTATACTAAAATGCTTTGCAACAAAATGAAATTAGTTGCAAAACGAGTAGGAGTTGGACAAAGTATTTATTTCCCTCAAGTGAACTTCCCTATCAAATTTAAAGGAAAGAAATGACTGTAAATATACTTTATAATATCATAAGCATGATCAACATTAAAACGAATTAACTGCAATTTATCAATGTCTTGAAGTATGATGTTAATGTAATGAGCACCAACTATTCATAGAACTTGAACAAAAGGTTCAGTTATTTGCATGAACATGACATATTCTTTCTAAAATATAGACTTTAACACACCACTAATAAAATTTCTTCCATTTCTTTAGATGTCACCATAGATATCAAATCATCTTTATGTACTAAAATGCTTAGTAGAGTAACAAAATTAGTAGCAAAATGAGTAGGAGATGGATGGAGTATTTCTTTCTCTCTAGTGAACTACCTCATCAAATACAAAGGAAAAGAATGATTGTACATATACTTCATAATATCAAAAGAATGATCAACAACAAAACAAATTAATTGCAATTTACCAATGTTTGAAGTATAAGGTTAATGTAACGAGCAACATAAGGAAACCACATATTGAAGGAAATGTTTTTGGGTTACTCTCAAATTTATTTCTTTTTTTTAATAAAAAAGAAGAAAAAAGAAAAAGAAGAAGACAAAATCACAGAACTATGCCATTTTGAAATGGCACTATTCTTTTTCCCTTGGACATGTAGTAGGGGAAGTAGAAGCTGTTTTTTATAAATCTTTTTTTCCCGCTTTTCTTCCTGCTCTCTCTCTCTTCCCCTCCCACTTGCACAAATCCTGACAAGCCATTTTCAATAAAAAAAAAGAAAAAAGAAAAAGAAGAAGACAAAATCACAGAACTATGCCATTTTGAAATGGCACTATTCTTTTTCCCTTGGACATGTAGTAGGGGAAGTAGAAGCTGTTTTTTATAAATCTTTTTTTCCCGCTTTTCTTCTTGCTCTCTCTCTCTTCCCCTCCCACTTGCACAAATCCTGACAAGCCACATCCCATACCCTACCACCATTAATGCAACCCATGCCTACTTACCCTGTCACCACACTGAAAGAAGAAGAAAACCATGCTCTATAAAGGCAGGGGTGATTGCGCAGAGCCGCTCCACGCCACCCTGCCCTGCACCATGACAGGACAGGGCAGGGTGATCCTCTCTCCCTTTGCCTTTAAATACTGAGAGGCAGAGAAGAAAACAGAGGGGTGAAAAGGAGGGGGACAATTTAGAGAGAAGGAAACAAAGTACAATAAAAAACACAGAGGGAATGAAATAAAAAAAATAGAGGGAACTGGGGAATTGTTTATGGGAAACAGGGAGGAACATAGGAGAGTTTTTTGGGGAGAGAAAAATAGAGGAAAATAAAAAGAAACAAAGGGGGGACGAGGGGGAGATCGTTGTTGAAACTAGAGAGAAGGAAACAGGGGACGAAAAAGATAGGGGAAAGAAGAAGAGATAACAGAGAAGAGCAGTAACCTTACTCTCTTTTTGCTCACTCTCTCTGCCATTTGAAACTACTTCACCATCAGTCTCTCATCATCATCTTCCCCTTGCTGGTTTCACTACAACACTCAGGAAGAAAAAAAGGAGAAACCTGTGCATTTGTACAGAAAGGAGAAACAGTAGCAACTGTGCATCTTCTTCCACTACTGTCTGGAACCACCAGCTGCCATGACAACAACGCCACCGTTGGGTGTTGTTGGTGACTTGTGGTTGCTCCTTGATTTGGAGTTTGATGTCCTTGTTACTTAGGGGTCTTTCCTCCCCTATATGTTGTTCGATATGTAAGTTGCAGCTGCTGTTAGCTTGCTACTTCATTAAATTGCTGGAGTGGTATTGGTTTGATGGTCTCCACTATTGGGTGGCAGCTGCTTCAGTGTGCTAGCTAGTTTGTCCTTGCTGCTAGTCTGTCTTTTGGTTTCAGTGCTTCCTCCTCTTGTTTGGGAGGTCTGATGTTGTTACTTGCTTTTCTTGTCAGCTGGTGTTCTGCTGGGATGGCCTTTGTTTCAGTGGCTGCTATTGTCATTGAGTGGTTATGTTTTGTTTCAAGCCTCCTCCTGCTTAGTTATGCTGGCTGTTTTTAATCCCTTTTGTCTCCAGTTTCGGTTGCTTTTGGGTTTGGTTAGAGTCATTGTTAGGATTTTGGCTGCTACAGCTGTAATCCTCATAGCTGCTATATGCAGATTGCTGCTTGCTTGGATGCCTCTATATGTTCCTTGCAGTTGTGTTTTGGGTCTTGCATGGCTAGTCTTTTATGGGAGCATGTTCCCTTTTGTTCTATTATGCTGGGAGTTTGTTCCTTCTTTTATTATTGTATATCTTGTACATGTATTTGAACTTGCTAGTTATCTAGCATGGTTACTTTTGATCTTAATACATACTTACATTCTGATGAAAAAAAACAACGCCACCATGAGTCACCAGCACCGTGAACGACAACATCTCGCTGCCAGGTAAGCTTCCACTTCTCTTCTTCTTCTTCTTCCTCACTCGGGCTGCTCCACTGTTCACGTTGTATGTGAATAGTGGAGAGTGAATTAACTGTTCCCTGGGTCAGGCAGAGCAGCCCAGGTCAAAACGGTTGGGCCGGGTCCGACCCATTTCAAAAAAATTCCAAAAATTTTCAAAAAAAGATTGTAATTGTCCCGCGTATTTTTCTATCCATTTTGATTAATATTGGTTCGTATTTTTATACTGTAAATATAAAAATCCAGTATTAAAATACCTGGTTTTCGTCTAAACATTGAAAAATTAATAAAACAAAAAAACAATGTTTTTTTTTCATCATGCATACGACCAAGTTTCTCAAAGATAAAAAATCATATCATATTTTTATACAATTTTTTTTTTGTAAGCATGCATTTTGGCTTTAATAACCGGTTTATTGAAGTCACGAAAACTAGCCCAATATTTCAAAAAAAAATTAAAAAAAAATTTGTTTTCTTTTAGTATCTGGGATTACAAATTTATACGTAAAACGTATTCCCGATATTAAAAAGGTATTTCTTTTGATGACATAGAACATGTTAGGTTTTTACCCGATAAGATAAGGATCTCCTTACCGAAGAAGACTTTTCTTAAACCATAGATGGACCAACAACTAGAAAACACGGCAAGACCTTAGATTTTTATCAGACAATTAAACAATGCAGCTTACCTTCGGTAAGATGTATTTGGGGTGCTAATACATTCCCTTTACGCAACCAGTCCCCGAACCCGATCTTTGAGACCAGTTAGGGTTCCTAGTGACCAAAATACTATGTGGTGATTATCATTCCATCTTTCCAGATAAAATACAAGAATTCCTTCTCTCCCCATATTTTCCTTTAGATAGATACATACTTGAGGGTGGATGATCGCCGCGACACCACACACGTGCGACAGAATGGCAACTCCACTAGGGTCCTTATGGACTAAGCTTTGTTTTTGTCTGATAATTGTGTTTTATTGTTTGGTTTGCGTGTTTACTATTAATATGCTTTCTTATTTATTTTCTTACATGCTTTAAATTCTATACATATTTGTTCATGCATTATATAGAATTGCTTCACATATCACACACTTTAATTTTTGGGAAGTACACAGCAGCATATAAGTTAGGTAGAGGAATAACGATCTGTCCTATGACTATTGGTCAGGGTTCAGATGCGTGAAACACCCAACTCATATTTGAGTGCCTGCTTGGTAATGGTGGGCATACATGCCTTAACTATTTCTTGCAACACCCCCACACTGTCTTTACAAAGACCGTCACTGGGCAGATATGAGACCATTTTGAGACATTGTAGAACGCCTACCCATTATGTAATGGCCCAAAACCTATCCTTAGAGTATGAGCTCCCTGAAGCACATGTGCATACATCCATACACACATGTATCGGGTTGAAATATAGGTCCTCAAAGAGTCTACAACACCCGAATCTAAACGAGAAACATGGAAGATGGAGAGTGTGCTAATTATGAAGCCCATTTTCAAGAAGAGTTGGAATCTCTGAAGACAAGTATGGCTCACCTCTAGCTTACTTGAGCAAATACTAGGAAATACCTTTGGTGAAGGTCCTTCTACCTAACCCGTCACTTTCAATCAGACCCCAACAACGACTCGACCTAAAAAAATAAAGGGCAAACATGGTCAAAAGCCTCAACACAATCCAACATTTCTGCAAAAGCTGTTATGGGAAGGCTAATCGAAGGGGGACTTTACCAAAGTTAGAGAATGGAGCTTGTTCTTATTGTGTAAAAAAAAACTACCTCTATTTGATCATGTTTGCAAAGCTCTTTTTGATTTTGATTTCAACCTCTTTTAGTCTTGTCCACAACTTGCTCATGCCACAAGACTTTGTTTGTTCATAAGCCTTGTTTTATTAATAAGATCATATGTTTTCTTGTGTTCATGATATGCCTTCATTTTTTCTTGTTTTTCATGCAAATAACACTGAGCATAACCTTTACTCATGAAACCACTGGTGTGTTTCCCTTTCCTTCCAAAATTATGCATGATCTCACATGTTCACAAAGAGTTTTTAGGAATTCAAAGTTTTTGGTATAAGATAGAAATCATATTGGTGTTTGTCCAAACAAACAAATTTCAGAAATCCAAGTGATCCTATAAAAAGGTAACTATACACCTAAAAAGCTTGAAGAAAAAACCCAAACACCATGAGATGACTCAAATTTCACAATGGAAGACCTGCTCCAAGGTAACAAGATTATAAACCAACCCAATCACAACGCCTATTCTTGTAGACAAGCAAAAGGAGTGTAAATTCACAACAAAGATTGGTCACTTCTTTGAAGAGTTGAAAGTTCAATCAAGAACCAAGATTGACAACCAAAGATTGGAAAAAATTAGAATATTATTAGCAAAAAAAAAGTGTGCTGAAAATTATTCTCGAGAGTATTTATACCCCAAGCCAAAAACTCTAGTTTAACTAATGGGTCACATATAAACCCAATTCAAATAATAATCAACCCAGGCTAAAACTATCCCAAACCAATTAAAATAAATAAAATAAACAAGTCTGAAACCCAAACAAGTGTTTCCTCACAAAATAAATAAAGTTTAATAGCCCAACTAATTTAATAAGACAAGTTTGGTTATTTCCGCATTCTGTTTGACAGCAGCGAAGCCTAACTTCAAACGGATGGTTCTCTCTCATTTTAAAAAATTAGAAGGTGTGCCATATACCGTTGGAAAGATATGAAAGTCTAGTTTCCAGAACAACTAGAATCACCTCAAAATTCGACTTGTAGCTCCAGTTATGATAAAAAATGTAATGAAAGTTCAAATTGACCGGATCTAGTCTTCTTCTCCCAATCCTTGTGTAATGGTCTTGGTTCCACCAACAAGCCCCTCTTGAACATGAATAAGATTAATTAAGACTTTCTCCTTATTATTTAATATCCTCTTGAAATCCAACTTAGCCCATGTATCTTGAAGAAGTCCATTGAAAGCCTCTTGAATCTCTTAACTCTAAGCCTTGTAACTTGACCAACCGGAACTCCAATGGATCATTTGGTGCTTGGATTGCATCATCTCCTCTCTCCTCAAAAGAATTCGACCTCGAATCATCACCTACATCAAACAAAGAAAGATTAGCAACATTGAATGTAGCACTAACACCATACTCACATGGTATATCCACTTTGTAGGCATTATCATTAATCCTTTATATAATTTGAAAAGGACTGATGTAACCATATTATTCGATAGTTTCACCCACATCTACCTAATGTTTTGTCCATGTTTTATATATAAAATGTCTTGATATTCTTTGTTTTATGTTTTGAAGGTACTTTTGGATGAAAGATGCAAAAAGGAGTAAATTGGAGGTAATTGGTAGATTTGATGTTCAGTCAATGTTTTGTGCAGAGCGTGAGTTCTAGAGATCGAAATGAAGTGATTCCAGTGGCACTAAAAAGCTAACATCCATACCTTTCTGGAAATGTAATGCAAGAAAAATAAAAAGAGAAAGATCATGGAAATCACATCCTGCAAAGTCAAATCTCGCATTTTGCCAGTGTTGACCTTTGGCCATTCAAAATTTAATATCTGGAGCTATAGAAGTCCAATTGATGCAAACTTAATTTTCTTGGATTCCTAATTCAAAGACCTATCCACGCTCCAAATATCAGCCAACAACGATGTCATATGAGGGAGATATGATTTTCTAAAGATGAAAACTGAATTCTGTCAGCAAACAGGTTTCGTGAAGAAACGAGTCCAAATTACATTCTGAAGCATCTTAACCGACATCCAAGTTTTTATATCAGCAATTTAGCTCCTCTAAGTCAGAGCTTGAAGATTTCATGCAAGGCTATTTCTTCTTTTTAGGGAAAATAGTTATTGAAGTACTTGAATGTAAACTGCCAACTTAAGGAAGGACTATTTTGTAAAATAGAGACTAGGGTTTCTTAGCATATAAAAAGAAAGAGAGAAGAGGCAGCAGCCAGCAGAAAAGAGGGAGAGCAGAAGGAGGCAGCAGCCAACAGAGAATAAACACAAATTCTCTCCTCTACAAACCCAAATATCATGCTCTTTTCATTCTTTAGAAGTAGTTGTTCAATAGTTATGCAAGACTAAGCTCTTTTCTTAGTTGCAAGGACACAACAAACCTTCGGATTTCAAGAACCGTGAGATTTATTCTTCCTTTTATTTTCAGTTTATGTTATGAATGAGTATGATTGTTTTCCTATGCATATTTCCTATGATTGTTGTTGATGATTGCTAGAGCGGACTCTAAGTTATTGTTGTGAACAATCTATTGCTAAGTTTAATATCAAAACCGGAGTTGTGATATATGAACTTGTGAAGCAACTAAGCTTGATAATTGTGGCGGAACTATGTTATTGAACTTAGGGAGAACATTTGAACAAAGTGACACAAGCTGCGGACAGCTTGTATGTTAATCTTGATGAAATTATCTAGTTCTTAAAGCTACCATTAAATTGAATCATTAGTGCGGAGTTATAATTAGATATGTTATTATAAAACATGCTTTAGTTAAGGAGTTATTGATACTTCAAGTGCAAAATGATGATATAAAACCTTGATAAAAATGCACTTTTAAGTACTAATCACACCCCCCAACCAGCTTATTACTAGTTCCTAGTAATTAAAGCATTAAAATAGAAAAACAATTTGCAAATTCCACAAAGCAAGGCATTCATCATTCAACTTCCATTAATCTATCCAGGTAAACAAACTCTCATTAAATTTATATATCTGCTCAATATCTTTTAAACAAGATATTAATAAACCTTTCTCTTGTGCTCAAAATATCAATATATAGTTATGGGGCTTTACTTGGAAGAAAACAATATTCTATTCTAATGTTTAAGGTTAACTTCCTTGGGTTAGGATTATTATTATTATTATTATTTTCTTTTTTCTTTTTTTTTCTCTTTTTTTTAAATATACACACACACACACACACACACACACAATGCATCTTTAACCCATGTAACGAGTTTTCGGCTAATGACTCCCAGACCAGTTGGTCTTAGGGCATTAGGTGTTGAGACACCCCTACGAGCTTAGTAACTCGGGTTGCAGATACTAATACGTAGATAGTGCAATGTTTGATTCCCTTAAGCTTTTCTCCTTAACCCATGTAACAAGCTTTGGGCCAATAGCTCCCAAGTCAGTTGACTTTAGGGTATTAGGTGTTAAAACACCCCTTCGGGCTTAATTGTTTAGGTTAGGGAGGCTACGAAACCAAACTTATCTACGTTTTTATTATCATCATTTTTTATTTTTTATTTTTTATTTTTTTTAAATTTTTTTATTTTTGAAAATTATATACTATCCCTATCCCTTAGTTGTTACCTTTAACAAAAGAACATAAATAATGTAATAATCCAATACGCAACCCACAATCATATGTTAAAGTGTGTGTGTGAAAATGAAGGTTTAATAATACTTGTTAAATGAGTATATGAGCATAATTAAGTGATAACAATGCGAGAGTTTGTAAACCTGAATATTTCAAGAAGTATTCTAATAGGCCTTGTTATGAATATTGCAAATAACCATTAGAAAATGTTTACTAAGATGCGTCTCAAGAGTCAATAAAATTCCCCATTACTCTGCCATCCTAGTAATAACAGTTTTGCCAAATGGTTTTTAAAAACAAAAACAGTTAGTTGGTTAGTTTTTTTTTTATATATATATACTACTACCCTCTCCCCCCAACCAAAACGAGACATTGTCCTCAATGTCCTAAGGTAGAAAGATAGAGTATAGAAGACATTACCTGAAACAACGAACACTAACAAACCTGAAACACACTTAAACAAATATAAGAAATAACAGAACAAAATATTATGCTAGAAATAAAACCAAAAGACACAAGGATTCACAAACGAAGGCTCAAATCCAATCTAAGCTTTTTACGGCTTTCTATAGTTGACCAATTTATGCGACTCATGGAAGGATCAATTACAGGGGTGAAAGATTGTAGTTTGTCGATCAACTGTTCAGCAGTAGCAGCAGAGATTATGATTTGTCGTGCCGAAGATGTTAGAAATTCCTGTTCCACAGCTTGATCAAGAAAAGACAACAAATTATCATAAAAACCATTAACATTGAGCAAACCGATAGGTTTATGGTGAATGTGAAGTTGGGCCTAAGAGGAAATATGAAAGATCTCTTCCAATGTGCCCAGACCACCTGGTAAGGCAATGAAGGCATCAGCATGGTTAAACATTGTATTCATTCGATCAAACATTGTGGAGACCTGTAGTTCCTCTCCAATTGTTCTTCCAATGATGTCCCCTTTTGTTAAAGCTTCGGGGACGACCCCCAAAACTTGACTACCTCCTAAAAATGCAGCTATTGCCACACATTAACCCAAGGCTGCCTCCCCCATACACTAAATGAATCTTTCTCTCAGCTAGTACCTGACCAAGATGATTTGCTGCTTCTAAAAAAACTATTTCCTTTCCAGGACTTGATCCACCGAAAACACAAATATTTTTTATGTGATAACTTGAGGGACCTGCCATTTCTACACACTTCTATATCTGTCTAATGTAAGGATTGAGTAGAAATGAGGGGAAGGAAGAGAAGATTTTATAGATGCGGAATTGAAAATGCAATCATATCACCTATATGTAGGCCAGCTGGAGTCTCACACACTCTCTCTCTCTTTCTCTCTTTATTTATTTATTTATTTGGAAAAAGCATGTGTATGTACAGGTAGTTGTGATTGTGGCTCACATCTTCCCTTGGTTTTACGTCCAAGAACGGCTTAAACGCCGTCTATGGGTCGGAGATAGGCTTCCCATCCAGTTTTCTTAAAAACTGGCAAACATGGTCTTTTTTAGTCAGATTCCCAAGACTAAGTCTATCATGTTCTTTATGAAAGTGGGGCCATAAATCATGAATTGCACGATGCACATCTCCACTAGGATGCGTCTCAAGGGTCAACAAAAGATTATCTAAAGACCCCTTACTTAGGCCATCCTTAATGAATTGTATTTTATCTTCACGGTTTATAGATACCATTCCTAAAGAACGACATGTTGCATTACAAGTCCATCTGGCACATCGGTGACAGACTTTCAGTCGCACGACGTTTCTTTGCAAAAGTGCTTTTACCTGTTCCAGGCATGTGTGAAATGAAAGAATTGGAGGACTCACCTAATAATCGGACCTTTGCTTCAATCAGCCAGCGAATATCTTTAGGAATTCCATGATTCATTAACAACTTCAATCTTGCACACCTAGCACGGTAAATTTTTGTAATCGCATTCTGAGGCAGAGCGGGAAAGTACTTTTTCAATTTTTCAAGAGTGGTGTCCATTTTCAAATGAGAATTGGAGAAGAGAGTCAAAGAAGGGAGAAATAGCAAAGTATTGCACAAATATATACAGATATCAGTTATTATGGGAAACTGAAAGAACCGACTTAAGTCACGGAGTACCGTTATCCGCCATTTGACCGGGATGAGAGACTAGCAAAACAAGAGTCACACCAAAAGGAAACACAAAAACAATGTGAGAAAAACAAAATAATCAACCTTTATCTACAGGATCATTCAAACCAATGGATTCATTTTCACTAGGAAAATTATCAAAGTAAGCTTTCAAACGATGTCCATTTCTCTTAGAAACATTGTCATTCTTTGGATTCTCAATATCAAAGGCCCCATAAGGATACACATGTTTCTCAATAAATGGACCGTTCCATCTTGATCTTAACTTTCCAGGAAATAAATGGAGTCGAGAATTATAAAGCAAAACTTTTTGACCAGTATCAACTTTTTGACAATTTTCACAAGTTTTGCAGAATGCATGTGTCCTTAAACATGATGGGCCAATAAAATCCATTTTGAAAGATTTTCGCAATGGTTTTTTTTGACGAGAAATGACTCTCACATGCTTTAGAATGACAAAATTTAATGACACTACTTACCTTATTGTCCGCAATGCATCTTTGAAATATTTGATCAGGACAATGTTTGAATAAGTTAGGGTCATCCCAATAAAATTTCTTCACTTCGTTCAAAAACTTACCTTTGTCTTCGGTACTCCAATGAGCTGGCAAATCTCCTGAGGCAAGGAAATTGATATTTTTAGCAAACCAAGGCATTGAACTAAGAGAAAGTAAGGATTTGTCAGGAAAGTAATCATCGGTTGATGTGATGTCAAATATCGAATTTGTTGTCACTCTTGACAAAAGATTCGCATCAACATTTTCAATGCCTTTTTTATCCGTGATTTCTTCCTGAGAATAAGTCATTTGCAAATCTTCAAATTCATCAAACTCAGTATTACTCAAAGTAGATTCAAATTGATCATAAACCAATTCTTCAATAAAATCTACTTCTTGTGAATCATTATCATCTTTAGGTTGCTTGCAAATGTTGAAAATATTCATCTCCAATGTCATGTTTCCAAAAGATAGCTTCATCAATCCATTCCTACAATTAATCAAAGCATTAGAAGTTGCAAGAAATGGACGCCCTAAAATAACAGGAAATGAATTACATGCTTCAACAGGTTGTGTGTCCAAGACAATAAAATCCATAGGATAAATGAATTTATCGACTTGTACTAACACATCTTCAACGATTCCTCTAGGCACTTTTACAGATCTATCGGCAAGTAAAAGAGTTATAGAAGTTGGTTTTAACTCACCTAGATTGAGACTTTGAAAAACTGAATATGGAAGTAGATTCACACTAGCTCCAAGATCAAGTAAAGCTCTTTCAATTTTATGTTCTCCAATAAAGCATGAAATTGTAGGACAACCAGGGTCTTTATATTTCAATGCATTATTGTTCTGAAGAATGGCACTTACTTGTTCGGCTAAAAAGGCTTTCTTTTTCACATTCAGTTTTCTCTTCACAGTGCATAGATCTTTCAAAAATTTAGCATAAGAAGGAACCTGTTTAATAGCATCCAGCAAAGGTATATTGATCCTTACCTGTTTGAAGGTTTCAAAAATTTCAGAGTTGTGATTGACTTTCCTTTGTTTCGTCATGGCATGAGGAAATGGAAGTGCTGGCAGAGAATCAGTCTTTTCTTTGCAATGATCAGATTCAACCCCTTCCTTACCCTCAGAGATTGACTCATCATCATTCTCACAAGGTTCAAGAATGGGTTTTTCAATAACCTTACCACTGCGAAGAGTGATGACTGATTTTACATGATCCATGTGTTGGCTTCCCGAACTACTTGCATTCGCATTGTATTGCCCCTTGGGATTTTGTTGTGGTTGAGATGGAAACTTACCTTTCTCTTGGAAACTGAGAGCAGATGTCAATTTTGCAAGAGTATCTTTAAAATCTGTCATGCTTTGAGCAAGTTGAGTGTTAATTGCCTCCTGCTTTTCCATAAATGCATGCAATGTTTCCTCAAGATTTCTTCTAGGAGGGGGGGCATAAGGAGGTGCATATCCATGAGAATTTTGGAAATTATGATGTGCTTGAAACGGTGGTTGTGAAGTTTGAGCATTATTGTTCTCACTCTTCCAACTGAAATTTGGATGATTTCTCCAACCAGGGTTATATGTTTGCGAATATGGGTTATGGTTGGGCTTTTGAAAACTGTTTAATGCATGGGCTTGTTCATGGAGACATTCTTTAAAAGAAGGCAAGGTTGGACAGTCATTGGTTGAATATTCGTTGGTTTCACAGATTTGACATGCAATGTCTTGAACAGATTTTAATTGACCACTCTTTTTCGATTCTAGCGCTTCGACTTTTTTAGCTAAAGATGCAAACTTGGCTTGGAGGTCATGATCTTCCCTAAGGTTGTACATACCCCTACTAGATGTATGAGGTTGGGTTTTACTTGGTGCCTCATAAGTACCTGTGGTGTCCCAATTTTGTGCATTTTCAGCTAGCAAATCTAAGTACTCCATTGCTTCATTAGGGTCTTTATCCTCAAAAGTTTCATTGCACATCAATTCAACCATTTGCCTATCTCTAGGAGTTAACCCTTCATAAAAATGTGAAACTAATCTCCATGTTTCAAAACCATGATGGGGGCGAGTATTAAGTAAGTCTCGATACCTATCCCAACATTGATAAAATGTTTCTCCTGGTTTTTGAGAGAAAGTAATGATTTGTCTTTTGAAAGAGTTTGTTCTGTGGGATGGAAAAAACTTCTTTAAAAATTGTTGTTGCATTTCATCCCAAGCACGAATGGATCCAGGTCTCAAATTTTGTAGCCATGTTTTAGCTTTATATTTTAATGAAAAAGGTTGATGTAATAAATCTTGACACGACCAAAAGATTGATGTCTTTTTCCAAGTGCAGGAGTGTCGAAGTAATAAATAACCCGGCAAGACCGGGGTCGAACCACAGGGAGGTTAATTGTATAAATTATAGATAACAATAATACAAAAGTAACAATAACAACAACAACAACAACAATAATAGTGATAGTAATAATAGTGAAGAAGAAGAGGAAGAAGTTGATGAGAACTTTTGAGATGGAAGATTAACGTAAGGATTAAACAATGATAACAACAAATGTCAAGGTTAGAGGATCCACTAATGGTATTTCAAACAAGTATAGTATAAACTCTTATTATTCAATTGGAAACCACACACAAGGAGGTTCCAATCAGATTATAAATTGTTAACATGATTACATTAGCTATCTTATTCGAATAATGCTAATACTTGTAAATGTTGTCAGGCATTCATGATTATAACTTATGTTAACAACAAATCAAGTTCCTTTCATAGCTCAGGTGTCGGTTATACCATACAGTATGGGCTATGAAAGTGCCAAGTATTTGTTGTACCAAGTGTTATACAACATAAATCTAGATTAACCATTTAACAAGCAGAGTATTAAAAGTGAACAAGATAACAAATATAAAGCATGTTAGTATACAACATTAAAGTCCATGTTGAGTTTATATTATACTTATCCTTACACCATTAGTGTAACCTTTTCACCTTGACATAATTAACTTAGCTAGACATAATGAAAGAAAGAAACATAAATAAACAAGATAAGAACATAAGTAAGATAAAAGTTAACTAAGTAAAGGAAAGGAAATGAAAGGCATAAACTTGATATTAATGAAAGCAAAACATAAGCAATACAAAGAGAGAAAGCAAGAGCATGATCTTGATCTGAACACCAAGATGCCTAAATACATGGCAAATGCCTCCTTTTATAGGCCAAAATTTAGAACTATTGATTTGTTGATTAATTGATGAGTGGGTGGCCACATCTTGACTTGGTGACAATTCTTATCTTCTTGTCTGCCAAACACGTCATTGATAACGTCATAATTTGAACAGACTTCAATCATGAAAGTTCTAGGAAATTGTCTCATCTTTCCAGGGTAAAAATTTGAGATCATTTGGACTTCTAGAACTCGAGATATGGGCTGAACACTGAACAGTGTTTGGGCTGCAGGACAGATTCAGACTTCTTCTTTGTTGCTACAATTTGGACTTGCAAATGGCCTTGTTCTTGGGCTCCACATGAAAGTTGTAGGCCTATGTCTTATCTTTCCATCCATATAAAATGGACCTAAATCCAATATCTACAGCTCCATATATGACCCAATTACCGAACAGTATTCCAGTTTGGACTGCACCAACATCTCTTTTCTAAGTTTGGCCATCTCTTTGTCCTTTCAATTTCAGTACTTCAACTCATCAATCAATTCTTTCATTTATGTGATAGGCCTGCATTTAAGATGAACATTTACCATAAATTAAAGGTATCTTATATAATTAGATATGTTATTATAAAACATGCTTTAGTTAAGGAGTTATTGATACTTCAAGTGCAAAATGATGATATAAAACCTTGATAAAAATGCTCTTTTAAGTACTAATCAAAACTTCCTCGTGGGATCGACCCCTTGCTTGCTCTATACTATCTTGTGTGTTTTAAGCTAGGGTAAATAATTTGTGCGACCGCGACATCGCAACAAATTTTGGCGCCGTTGCCGGGGAAGTAATTTTAGTTGATTCTTGTGCTTGTACTGTTATTTTTATTTGCTGTGATTCAAAAAAAAAAGAAAAAAAAAAGGAGAAACAGAATTTTTGCTTGCGACGGTACTATTCACTTGCGGCAGAGGTACTGTTCAAAACAGAGGTTTTGGTGGAAGTAGGTATTGGACTTTTGTTTCCTGAAGGGAAACGACGTTCTGAACAGGACTAGTGATAATCACTAGCCCCACCCTATTGAGGCCAAATTCCGCTGTTTTCTCGTGTTTTTAGGCAGTTATAGTTTTCTACCGTAGGATTTTAGTACAATTTGCATTGTTTTCGAACTCTTGTTTGGTTGGTTTCTTTTGAGTTTTCTTGATGATTTATGACAGTAACCCGTTCTACTAACCAAAGTCAAGTGCAGTTGGATCTCGAAATAGAAAAAACTTTACGCAGGTTACGAAAGGAATCTCGTCTCAACACCATGGTTGTTGCACGACAACAAACACTCAAGGAGCTTGCTGCTCCTAACATGGAAAATCAGCCATTGTGCATAAACATTGACAATAATGTAAACTTTGAGCTCAAATCTGGTTTTATACATTAGTTACCAACATTTAATGGTCTTGTAGGAGAAGATCCTCACACTCATCTCAAGGAGTTCCATATGGTTTGTGTTGGCATGAAACCGAATGAAGTTGATGAAGAACAAGTTAAGTTGAAAGCTTTCCCTTTCTCTTTGAAGGGGGCAGCAAAGGCATGGTTTTTCTCTATTCTCCCAGGTTCTATTGGAACTTGGAATGGCATGAAGAAGATCTTCCTTAAGAAGTATTTCCCAGCATCTCGAGTTGCCAACTTAAAGGAAAGAAATATGTGGGATTCGACAATCTCATAGAGAGACACTTTTCGAGTATTGGGAAAGATTTGAACAACTGTATATTCAATGCCCTCATCATCAAATACCCGATCAGCTGCTCATTCAATATTTCTATGAAGGATTGATGCCTACTGACCGTAGTATCATTGATGCTGCAAGTGGAGGGGCATTGGTAGATAAGACACCCGAGGCTGCACGCCAATTGATCTCAAACATGGCAACCAACTCGAAACAGTTTGGCACCCGTGGAGACTTCGCAAATAAACGAGTAAATGAGGTAAGTATTTCTAACCTTGAGAATAAAGTTAATGATCTTACTTCTCTTGTGCGTTCTTTGGCTTGTGGCAATGTACAGCAGGTGAAAGTTTGTAGCATATGCTCCTTACAAGGACATGCTTTAGATGTGTGCCCAACAATGCAAGAAGATTACATTGAACAAGCTAATGCAGTTGATGGAGCATTCAATGGACAACCTCAGTGTAAGTATGATCCTTTTTCCCACACGTACAATCCTGGATGGAGAGATCATCCCAACCTATGTTATGGGAACCAACCTCAACAAGGCAATCAAGGCCGACAATTCCATCCCCATGGATTTCAGCCCCAACAGAATTATCAAGCAAGACAACCCCCTCCATTCACAAACTCGAATGTTATGGGGTCGTCATCCAGTGATGATCTTCGTGAGATGATGAAAACTTTGGCTTCTAACACTGTGACCTTGCAACAAAATGTCATGTCTTTTCAACAGGAAACAAGGTCAAGTATTCACAACTTGGAGAAGCAAATAGGGCAAGTAGCTTCAAGTGTGGGGAAATTGGAAGCACAAATGAATGGAAAATTGCCCTCCCAAGCATTGAATCCAATAGAGAATGTTAGTGCGATCATGTTGCGAAGTGGGAAAGAACTTGAAGAGAAAAGGTCGAAACAAATTAAGATGGAGGAAGAAGAAGAGATAGAAACCGAATTGAGCACAAAGAAGGAACATCCTCCTCCTCTATAAATTGAAACATCGACCAACACTCCAAAGGTAACTCCTCACTCAATGAATTCCAGTTTTAAAACAATTCCACCCTTTTTTGTGAGTTCTTCTAGGTCAAAGAAAGAGGACAAAGAAAAAGAGATTTTAGAGGTTTTCAAGAAAGTGGAACTCAACATTCCTTTGTTTGATGCTATCAAGCAAATTCCCAAGTATGCCAAATTCTTGAAGGAGTTGTGTACTACCAAGAGAGCTTTCAAACTGAAAGGTCATGAAATGATAAGTATGGGTGAATTTGTATTTGCTGTTGTTCAAAAGAATATGCCTTTGAAGCAAAAAGACCCAGGTGCGTTTACTATCTTATGTGTTATTGGTAATGCTAGTTTCAAAAGGGGCTCTTGCGATTTAGGTGTATCCATTAGTGTTATGCCTAAATATGTTTATGATTCTCTTAGTCTTGAGCCTTTGAATAAAACTAGCATTGTAATACAACTTGCGGATCGTAGTTTTGTTTACCTACTTGGTGTGATAGAAGATGTCCTAGTCAAGATTGATAGTTTGGTCATTCCATGCGACTTTTATATTCTTGATATGGAACATGATTCTTGTGATTCATCAAACAGCACTCCTATATTGTTTGGGAAACCATTCTTGAAAACTGCCAATACAAAAATTGATTGTGGTAAGGATACTTTATCTATGGAGGTAGGAGATGAAAAAATTGAATTTAATTTTCATGATGCAATGACATATCCTTATAGCAATGTTTATTCTATCACATGTTATGACCAAGTTGATAAGTGTGTGCAACAAGTTTGTGATTTTGATAGTGAGGATGGATTAAGCGTAGCTTTGAGATATGGCTATGATTTTACCAAGATAGAAGAGATGGAGAGGCATATATGTGTTCCCCAAAACGTGCATGAATCAGCATTGGCTTTGCAAGCTTTGCAAACTGTTCCCCATGATGCAGGAGTCATTCACCCCATCATGGACAGTGAATGGGTGACGCCTATCCTTTTGGTGCCTAAAAAGATTGGAATTACGTTGGAAGAAATACAAAATGATGCTTATGAGAATGCAAGGATTTATAAAGAAAAGACTAAGAGTCTCTATAACCGAATGATTACAAGAAAAGAGTTTAATGTTGGAGACAAAGTACTTCTTTATCATTCACATTTGAAACTTTTTCCTAGAAAGTGTTGCGATGTCGCGGTCGCACAAATTAATTACCCTAGCTTCAAACACAACACACAAGATAGTATAGAGCAAGCAAGGGGTCGATCCCACGAGGAAGTTTCAAGTCAGATTTTTATGTTGTACGTTATGTAATTGGGGGGATTTGGTTTGTGATTATCTAAACTATGGCAGCAATTAAACTAGCAAACAAAATCAATTAAAACCAAAACTTATCAATAAAACAAACCTTGGTCGCAAGCACACATCCACCAACGGAAATTAGAACCGATCCTTGAAACGAAAATTGCAGTTTATGTTCTGAAATTTTATCTTTTCTTAACGTTGATTAATTAACGGATCCGCCGTATAACTAATCCTAACCAACAAACAATCAAAGTGTCCGCACTAATGATTCAATTTAATGGTAGCTTTAAGAACTAGATAATTTCATCAAGATTAACATACAAGCTGTCCGCCAGCTTGTGTCACTTTGTTCAAATGTTCTCCCTAAGTTCAATAACGTAGTTCCGCCACAATTATTAAGCTTAGTTGCTTCACAAGTTCATATATCACAACTCCGGTTTTGATATTAAACTTAGCAATAGATTGTTCACAACAATAACTTAGAGTCCGCTCTAGCAATCATCAACAACAATCATAGGAAATATGCATAGGAAAACAATCATATTCATTCATAACATAAACTGAAAATAAAAGGAAGAATAAATCTCACGGTTCTTGAAATCCGAAGGTTTGTTGTGTCCTTGCAACCAAGAAAAGAGCTTAGCCTTGCATAACTATTGAACAACTACTTCTAAAGAATGAAAAGAGCATGATTTTTGGGTTTGTAGAGGAGAGAATTTGTGTTTATTCTCTGCTGGCTGCTGCCTCCTTCTGCTCTCCCTCTTTTCTGCTGCCCCTTCTCTCTTTTTTTTTTATGCTAAGAAACCCTAGTCTCTATTTTACAAAATAGTCCTTCCTTAAGTTGACAGTTTACATTTAAGTACTTCAATAACTATTTTTCCTAAAAAGGAGAAATAGCCTTGCATGAAATCTTCAAACTCTGACTTAGAGGAGCTAAATTGCTGATATAAAAACTTGGATGTCGGTTTAGATGCTTCGAAATGTAATTTGGACTCGTTTCTTCACGAAACCTGTTTGCTGGCAGAATTCAGTTGTCATCTTTGGAAAATCATATCTCCCTCATATGACATCGATTTTGGCTGCAATTTGGAGCGTGGATAGGTCTTTGAATTAGGAATCCAAGAAAATTGAGTTTGCATCAATTGGACTTCTGTAGCTCCAGATATTAAATTTTGAATGACCAAAGGTCAACACTGGCAGAATGCGAGATTTGACTTTGCAGGATGTGATTTCCATGATCTTTCTCCTTTTATTTTTCTTGCATTACATTTCCAGAAAGGTATGGATGTTAGCTTTTTAGTGCCACTGGAATCACTTCATTTCGATCTCTAGAACTCACGCTCTGCACAAAACATCGACTGAACGTCAAATCTGCCAATTACCTCCAATTTACTCCTTTTTGCATCTTTCATCCAAAAATGCCTTCAAAACAAAAAACAAAGAATATCAAGGCATTTTATATATAAAACATGGACAAAACATTAGGTAGATGTGGGTGAAACTATCGAATAATATGGTTACATCAAATACCCCCACACTTAGCTCTTGCTCGTCCTCGAGAAAGGATAAATAAAATCAAATTGAAAAAAACTATGATCAATCTCTTAATCTCCCATCAATGTCCAAGAATATATGCATTATAAACAAGAATACAATCATGAAGGATAAATAGTATAATTCTTATGAATTCATTTACATGCAAACTTCAAAACTCAATCAACCGTCGGGATTTAAATGAAATCTATGCCATGCCAAAGTGATAGGTCCTCTCATTGATATACACTCCAACACTCATGTGTTTAGGGTTTATGTGTTTAAATCTCTCAAATTCAATCAAAGAGTATGTTCTACCATAAGCTTGCTTTTCAATCTCATCTCCATTAGCAACTTATTACAAGTACTACATGAATCAAAAGGTCTTATTTTCCGGTTGTAATGGGGCTAAGGTTAAGGTGAGGTAAAAGAGAGTAAAAGAAAAGGTTCAAACCAAAGAAAGTAGAGCATTCTGAAAAATGATATTTCAAACAAGATATTCCATCAAAGCACATAATTTTCCATCTTTAATCACCAATGCTTAACTTCTTTTGATTTCAAGCTTTTTCAATATAAAATCTTAAGAACATAAAGGAACACTTTTTTCTTTTCTTTTTCTTTTTCTTTTTCTTTTTCTTTTCTTTTTCTTTTTTTTTTTTTACCTTTGGCAACTTTGCCCATCTTTTCATCAAACATCACTTCTTCTTTCTTTTCACATAATTTCCAACCATAATTCCATGAGATATCATAAGTATACGCTCTACTAATCCTTGGCCAGGGGAAAAGGAAAACATATAAAAAGTTAAGGCTTATACATGGATAAAGCAAAGAAAAGATAAACAAGCTCAAAAGGGGCTCACTAAGGATAATATGCTTTAGGTTGGCTTTTTGGCTCAAGTGGTTAAAATTCCTAATGCCTTATCATCTTCATGTATATATGTAATATGAATGTAATCTCAACAAGATATGAAGCAAGTTCTAAAGATACATATCATTAAAAGAAGGCACAATAAAAGAATATAATGTTGAAGGCTCAAAAGCTTGCATTGGTATAACACTATAAAGTCAACATGGCATATTCTCAAAGTCAATCCCTAAACCAATTAAACCTTAAAACTTGCATGCACACTCCTTCATTTGATTTATATTATTCATCTATCTCAACTAATTCTCATACATAATACTCATATTCTAAAAAACCAATGGGAGTTCAAAAGATCAAAAATAAAAATTTTTTTTTCTTTTAAAGAACAACAAAGAAAACTAAAATTCTCCCAATACCCCCACACTTAAAACACAACATTGTCCTCAATGTTGAAATAAAAGTAAAGGAACATAAGAGAATGACAGAAAGAAAAAAAATTAAAATGCGAAAAAAATAAAAGATAAGGACAAAGAAAGCAAATCTGATTTTTTTTTTTTGTGCTGGGTTGCCTCCCAGTAAGCGCTTTTGTTTTATGTCATTGGCTTGACATGTGGCATGCTCATTCTTCATAGATTGGTTCAGCTAACTCTACAAAGCGGTGAGTTCTGCCGTCCAACCTTCATAGAAAGGTTTCAAACGATGCCCATTGACCTTGAGTACTTTGTTGGTTTCTAAACTTGTAATTTCAACTGCACCATAAGGAAAAACATTAGAAACAACAAAGGGTCCAATCCAACGAGAGCGCAATTTTCCAGGAAAAAGTTTCAAACGCGAATGATAAAGAAGGACTTTGTCTCCAACATGAAACTCCTTTCTTGTAAGCATTCGGTCATGAAGATTCTTAGTCTTTTCTTTGTAAATCCTTGCATTCTCGTAAGCATCATTTCGAATTTCTTCCAACTCTTGTAGTTGCAGTTTTCTTGCAATCCCAGCAGCATCATAATCCATGTTACATTGTTTAATGGCCCAAAAAGCTTTGTGTTCAAGCTCCACCGGTAGATGACATGCTTTCCCATAAATCATTCTATAAGGTGACATTCCTATAGGTGATTTATAAGCAGTCCGATAAGCCCAAAGTGCATCTCCAAGACGTAGACTCCAATCTCGCCGGTTAGGTTGCACTGTTTTCTCCAAAATGGACTTGATTTCTCGATTTGAAATTTCAGCTTGGCCATTCGTTTGAGGATGATATGCTGTGGAAGTTCGATGAGTCACATGATATTTGTCGTAGCAATGCTTCCATGGAACGATTACAAAAATGAGTGCCACGATCACTAATGATAGCTTTAGGGATTCCAAACCTGTCAAATATGTGAGTCCTGACAAAATCTAAAACAACCTTAGCATCGTTAGTTCGTGTGGCTTTCGCCTCAATCCATTTAGACACATAATCAACAGCAAGAAGAATATAAAGATTGCCAAATGAAGAAGGAAATGGACCCATAAAGTCAATACCCCAAACATCAAAAATTTCACTTACAAGAATATTCGTTAAAGGCATTTGATTCTTATGAGTGATATTACCTGTTCTTTGGCATTTTTCACATGATTTGCAGAAGTGATATGCATCTTTAAAAATAGAAGGCCAATAGAAACCACTTTCAAGTACCTTGTGGGCTGTTCTTTTTGCTCCAAAATGCCCACCACAAGAATGAGAATGACAAAAAGTGAGAATGGAATGAAATTCATCTTGTGGTACACACCTCCTAACTACTTGATCCGCACAAAATTTCCAAAGGTAAGGATCGTCCCAAAAATAATATTTAGCATCAGCTCGTAACTTATCTTTTTGGGGTTTAGACAAACCTGGAGGGAATTCTTTGGTGACTAAATAGTTTACCAAATCAGCATACCATGGTCTTGTAGAGGAATGCAACATATACAACTGCTCATCGGGGAATGTCTCTCTTATTGTTTCGATCTGTATATCCTCAGTCCTCAGTCGGCTCAAGTGATCAGCCACATGGTTTTCGGCACCTTTTTTGTCTTTGATCTCAAGATCGAATTCTTGTAAAAGCAAGATCCACCTAATTAGTCTTGGTTTGGACTCCTTCTTCTTCAAAAGATACCTGAGAGCTGCATGATCAGTAAAAACAATGACTTTTGTACCAAGTAGATATGACCTGAATTTTTCAAGAGCAAACACCACTGCAAAAAGTTCCTTTTCAGTTGTATGGTAATTGCATTGTGCTCCATCCAACATACGAGAAGCATAGGCGATAACATGCAAATTCTTCCCAATTCTTTGCCCAAGCACAGCTCCTACCGCATAGTCACTCGCATCACACATTATCTCAAAAGGTTCATCCCAATTTGGTGGTTGGATGATAGGGGCAGATGTGACACGTCTTTTAAGCTCATCATGGGCATCTTTACATGCTTGATCAAACATAAAATCTACTTCTTTGGCTAATAGTTTACACAAGGGTGCTGTAATCTTCGAGAAATCTTTGATAAAGCGTCGATAGAAACCTGCATGGCCTAGAAAAGAACGAACTTCCCTCACGCATGAGGGGTAAGGCAATGATGAAATAACATCTATCTTAGCTTTATCAACCTCTAATCCACGTGAAGACACAACATGCCCAAGAACTATTCCTTGTTCTACCATAAAATAACACTTTTCATAGTTCAAGACAAGGTTAGTTTCAATGCACCTTTTCAAGATTAAAGATAAATTTTCTAGACATTTATCAAAAGAATCACCATACACCGTGAAATCATCCATAAAAACCTCGATTATTCTTTCAACATAGTCAGAAAAAATACTCATCATGCATCTTTGAAAAGTTGCAGGAGCATTACAGAGACCAAAAGGCATTCTCCTATATGCATATGTACCAAATGGACATGTAAATGTAGTCTTTTCTTGATCCTCAGGATTAATAACAATCTGATTGTATCCACTATATCCATCAAGAAAGCAATAAAAAGACTTACCTGCTAGGCGTTCAAGCATTTGATCCATGAATGGTAATGGGAAATGATCTTTGCGTGTAGAAAGATTGAGCTTTCTGTAATCAACACACATTCTCCATCCACTCGAGATGCGAGTAGGAATGAGCTCATCATTTTTGTTTTTTCACCAATGTGATTCCTGTCTTTTTGGGCACCACATGGATTGGCGCGACCCATTTACTGTCAGTGATGGGGTAAATGACTCCTGCATCTAACAGTTTCAAAATTTCAGCTTTCACTACCTCCATCATAGGCGGGTTCAACCTCCTTTGCATTTCCCTTGTTGGTTTTGCGTTGTCCTCCAATAGTATGTGATGCATACACATTGAGGGACTAATGCCCTTGATGTCGGCTAAAGTCCATCCAATGGCCGTCTTGTGATCACACAACAACTTCACAAGTTTTTCCTCTTGCATACTTGTCAAACCTTTTGCTATGATAACGGGAAGTGTATTGTTGTCGCCAATGAATACATACTTCAAATTATCGGGCAAAGGTTTTAATTCTAACTCGGGGGCCTGTAAAATAGATGGCAAAAGCTTTTTATGTGAGAGTACTAAATCAACAAAGACATTACCATGGGAACGGTTTGCAAAGCTTGTAAGGCCAATACTGATTCGTGCACGTTTTGGGGAACACACACGTGCCTCTCCATCTCTTCTATCTTGGTGAAATCATAGCCATAGCTCAAAGCTATGCTTAATCCATCTTCGCAATCAAAATCACAAACTTGCTGCACACACTTATCAATTTGGTCATAGCATGTGATAGAATAAACATTGCTATAAGGATATTTCATTGCATCATGAAAATTGAATTCAATTTTTTCATCTCCTACTTCCATAGACAAGGTATCCTTACCACAATCAATCTTTGTGTTGGCGGTTTTCAAGAATGGTCTCCCAAACAATATAGGAGTGCTGGTTGATGAATCACAAGAATCATGTTCCATATCAAGAATATAAAAATCACATGGAATAACCAAACTATCAATCTTGACTAGGACATCTTCTATCACACCAAGTGGGTAAACAAAACTACGATCCGCAAGTTGTATTACAATGCTAGTTTTATTCAAAGGCTCAAGACTAAGAGAATCATAAACATGTTTGGGCATAACACTAATGGATGCACCTAAATCACATAAAGCTCTTTTAAAACTAGCATTACCAATGACACATGGGATAGTAAACGCACCTGGGTCTTTTTGTTTCAAAGGCAGATTCTTTTGAACAACGGCAGATACAACTTCACCCATACTTACCGTTTCATGACCTTTCAGTTTGAAAGCTCTCTTGGTAGTACACAACTCCTTCAAGAATTTTGCATACTTGGGAATTTGCTTGATAGCATCAAGCAAAGGAATGTTGAGTTCCACTTTCTTGAAAACCTCTAAAATCTCTTTTTCTTTGTCTTCTTTCTTTGACCTAGAAGAACTCACAGGAAAGGGTGGAATTGTTTTAAAACTGGAATTAATTGAGTGAGGAGTTACCTTTGGAGTGTTGGTCTTTATTTCAGTTTGTGGAGGAGAAGGATGTTCCTTCTTTGTACTCAATTCAGTTTCTATCTCTTCTTCTTCCTCCATCTCAATTTGTTTCAACCTTTTCTCTTCAAGTTCTTTCCCACTTCGCAGCATGATTGCACTAACATTCTCTTTTGGATTTAATGCTTGGGAGGGCAATTTTCCATTCATTTGTGCTTCCAATTTCCCCACACTTGAAGCTACTTGCCCCATTTGCTTCTCCAAGTTGTGAATACTTGACCTTGTTTCCTGTTGAAAAGACATGACATTTTGTTGCAAGGTCACAGTGTTAGAAGCCAAAGTTTTCATCATCTCACGAAGATCATCATTGGATGATGACCCCATAACATTGGAGTTTGTAAATGGAGGGGGCTTGTCTTGCTTGATAATTTTGTTGGGGCTGAAATCCATGGGGATGGAACTGTCGGCCTTGATTGCCTTGTTGGGATGGGTTGCTGTAGCGTAAGTTGGGATGATCTCTCCATCCGGGATTGTACGTGTTGGAAAAGGGATCATATTTACGCTGGGGCTGTCCGTTGAATGCTCCATCAATTGCATGAGCTTGTTCAATGTAATCTTCTTGCATTGTTGGGCACATATCCGAAGCATGTCCTTGTAAGGAGCATATGCTACAAACTTTCACCTGCTGCACATTTCCACAAGCCAAAGAACGCACAAGAGAAGTAAGATCATTAACTTTATTTTCAAGGTTAGAAATACTTACCTCATTTACTCGTTTGTTGGAGAAGTCTCCACGAGTGCCAAACTGTTTTGAGTTGGCTGCCATGTTTGAGATCAATTGGCGTGCAGCCTCGGGTGTCTTATCCACCAATGCACCTCCACTTGCAGCATCAATGATACTACGGTCAGTAGGCATCAATCCTTCATAGAAATATTGAATGAGCAGCTGATCGGGTATTTGATGATGAGGGCATTGAATACATAGTTGCTCAAATCTTTCCCAATACTCGGAAAGTGTCTCTCCATGAGATTGTCGAATCCCACATATTTCTTTCCTTATATTGGCAACTCGAGATGCTGGAAAATACTTCTCTAGGAAAATCTTCTTCATAGCATTCCAAGTTCCAATAGATCCTGGGAGAATAGAGAAAAGCCATGCCTTTGCTGCCCCCTTCAAAGAGAAAGGGAAAGCTTTCAACTTAACTTGTTCTTCATCAACTCCATTCGGTTTCATGCCAACACAAACCATATGGAACTCCTTGAGATGAGTATGAGGATCTTCTCCTGCAAGACCATTAAATGTTGGTAACAAATGTATAAAACCAGATTTGAGCTCAAAGTTTACATTATTGTCAATGTTTATGCACAATGGTTGATTTTCCACATTAGGAGCAGCAAGCTCCTTGAGTGTTTGTTGTCGTGCAATAGCCATGGTGTTGAGGCGAGCTTCCTTTCTTAACCTGCGTAAAGTGCTTTCTATTTCAAGATCAATCTGCACTTGAATTTGATTAGTAGAACGGGTCACAGGCATAAATTGCTAAGAAAACTCAAAAGAAAGTAACCACACAAGAGAAAAAAAACAATGCAAATTGTACGAAAATCCTACGGTAGAAAACTAAAACTGCCTAAAAACACCAGAAAACAGCAGAATTTGGCCTCAATAGGGTGGGGCTAGTGATTTATCACTAGTCCTGTTCAGAACGTCGTTTTCCTTCAGGAAACAAAATACCGATACCTAATTCCTCCAAAAACTCTGTTTTGAACAGTACCGCTGCCGCAAGTGAACAGTACCGTCGCAAGCAAAAATTCTGTTTCTCTTTTTTTTTTTTTTTTTTTTGAATCACAGCAAATAAAAATAACAGTACAAGCACAACAATCAACTAAAATTACCTCCCCGGCAACGGCGCCAAAATTTGTTGCGATGTCGCGGTCGCACAAATTAATTACCCTAGCTTCAAACAAACACACAAGATAGTATAGAGCAAGCAAGGGGTCGATCCCACGAGGAAGTTTCAAGTCAGATTTTTATGTTGTACGTTATGTAATTGGGGGGATTTGGTTTGTGATTATCTAAACTATGGCAGCAATTAAACTAGCAAACAAAATCAATTAAAACCAAAACTTATCAATAAAACAAACCTTGGTCGCAAGCACACATCCACCAACGGAAATTAGAACCGATCCTTGAAACGAAAATTGCAGTTTATGTTCTGAAATTTATCTTTTCTTAACGTTGATTAATTAACGGATCCGCCGTATAACTAATCCTAACCAACAAACAATCAAAGTGTCCGCACTAATGATTCAATTTAATGGTAGCTTTAAGAACTAGATAATTTCATCAAGATTAACATACAAGCTGTCCGCAGCTTGTGTCACTTTGTTCAAATGTTCTCCCTAAGTTCAATAACGTAGTTCCGCCACAATTATTAAGCTTAGTTGCTTCACAAGTTCATATATCACAACTCCGGTTTTGATATTAAACTTAGCAATAGATTGTTCACAACAATAACTTAGAGTCCGCTCTAGCAATCATCAACAACAATCATAGGAAATATGCATAGGAAAACAATCATATTCATTCATAACATAAACTAAAAATAAAAGGAAGAATAAATCTCACGGTTCTTGAAATCCGAAGGTTTGTTGTGTCCTTGCAACCAAGAAAAGAGCTTAGCCTTGCATAACTATTGAACAACTACTTCTAAAGAATGAAAAGAGCATGATTTTTGGGTTTGTAGAGGAGAGAATTTGTGTTTATTCTCTGCTGGCTGCTGCCTCCTTCTGCTCTCCCTCTTTTCTGCTGCCCCTTCTCTCTTTCTTTTTATATGCTAAGAAACCCTAGTCTCTATTTTACAAAATAGTCCTTCCTTAAGTTGACAGTTTACATTTAAGTACTTCAATAACTATTTTTCCTAAAAAGGAGAAATAGCCTTGCATGAAATCTTCAAACTCTGACTTAGAGGAGCTAAATTGCTGATATAAAAACTTGGATGTCGGTTTAGATGCTTCGAAATGTAATTTGGACTCGTTTCTTCACGAAACCTGTTTGCTGGCAGAATTCAGTTGTCATCTTTGGAAAATCATATCTCCCTCATATGACATCGATTTTGGCTGCAATTTGGAGCGTGGATAGGTCTTTGAATTAGGAATCCAAGAAAATTGAGTTTGCATCAATTGGACTTCTGTAGCTCCAGATATTAAATTTTGAATGACCAAAGGTCAACACTGGCAGAATGCGAGATTTGACTTTGCAGGATGTGATTTCCATGATCTTTCTCCTTTTATTTTTCTTGCATTACATTTCCAGAAAGGTATGGATGTTAGCTTTTTAGTGCCACTGGAATCACTTCATTTCGATCTCTAGAACTCACGCTCTGCACAAAACATCGACTGAACGTCAAATCTGCCAATTACCTCCAATTTACTCCTTTTTGCATCTTTCATCCAAAAATGCCTTCAAAACAAAAAACAAAGAATATCAAGGTATTTTATATATAAAACATGGACAAAACATTAGGTAGATGTGGGTGAAACTATCGAATAATATGGTTACATCAAATACCCCCACACTTAGCTCTTGCTCGTCCTCGAGAAAGGATAAATAAAATCAAATTGAAAAAAACTATGATCAATCTCTTAATCTCCCATCAATGTCCAAGAATATATGCATTATAAACAAGAATACAATCATGAAGGATAAATAGTATAATTCTTATGAATTCATTTACATGCAAACTTCAAAACTCAATCAACCGTCGGGATTTAAATGAAATCTATGCCATGCCAAAGTGATAGGTCCTCTCATTGATATACACTCCAACACTCATGTTTATGATTCTCTTAGTCTTGAGCCTTTGAATAAAACTAGCATTGTAATACAACTTGCGGATCGTAGTTTTGTTTACCTACTTGGTGTGATAGAAGATGTCCTAGTCAAGATTGATAGTTTGGTCATTCCATGCGACTTTTATATTCTTGATATGGAACATGATTCTTGTGATTCATCAAACAGCACTCCTATATTGTTTGGGAAACCATTCTTGAAAACTGCCAATACAAAAATTGATTGTGGTAAGGATACTTTATCTATGGAGGTAGGAGATGAAAAAATTGAATTTAATTTTCATGATGCAATGACATATCCTTATAGCAATGTTTATTCTATCACATGTTATGACCAAGTTGATAAGTGTGTGCAACAAGTTTGTGATTTTGATAGTGAGGATGGATTAAGCGTAGCTTTGAGATATGGCTATGATTTTACCAAGATAGAAGAGATGGAGAGGCATATATGTGTTCCCCAAAACGTGCATGAATCAGCATTGGCTTTGCAAGCTTTGCAAACTGTTCCCCATGATGCAGGAGTCATTCACCCCATCATGGACAGTGAATGGGTGACGCCTATCCTTTTGGTGCCTAAAAAGATTGGAATTACGTTGGAAGAAATACAAAATGATGCTTATGAGAATGCAAGGATTTATAAAGAAAAGACTAAGAGTCTCTATAACCGAATGATTACAAGAAAAGAGTTTAATGTTGGAGACAAAGTACTTCTTTATCATTCACATTTGAAACTTTTTCCTAGAAAGTTTCGCTTTCGTTGGATTGGACCCTTTGTTGTTTCTAATGTTTTTTGTTATGGTGCAGTTGAACTTACAAGTTTAGAAACCAACAAAGTACTCAAGGTCAATGGACATCGCTTGAAACCTTTCTATGAAGGTTGTACAGTAGAACTCACCGCTTCTGTGAAGTTAACTAAACCAATCTATGAAGAATGAGCATGCAACATGTCAAGCCAATGACTTAAAACAAAAGCGCTTACTGGGAGGCAACCCAGCACAAAAAAAAAAAAAACAGATTTGCTTTCTTTTTCCCTTATCTTTTATTTTTCGCATTTTATTTTATTTTTGCATTCCCCTATATTCCTTTTCTTTTATTTCAACATTGAGGACAATGTTGTGTTTTAAGTGTGGGGGTATTGGGAGGATGTTGGTTTTCTAATTTTGGTTTTCTTTGTTATTTTTCAAAAAAAAATAAAAATATGTTTGATCTTTTGAACTCCCATTGGTTTTTGAGAATATGAGTATTATGTATGAGAATTAGGTGAGATAGATGAAGATATAAATCAAATGAAGGAGTATGCATGTAAATTTTAAGGTTTAATTGGTTTAGGGATTGACTTTGAGAATATGCCATGTTGACTTTATAGTGTTATACCAATGCAAGCTTTTGAGCCTTCAACATTATATTCTTTGATTGTGCATTCTTTCAATGATATGTATCTCTAGAACTTGCTTCATATCTTGTTGTGATTACATTCGCATTACATATATACATGAAGATGATAAAGGCATTAGAAATTTTAACCATTTGAGCCAAAAAGCCAACCTAAAGCATATTATCCTTAGTGAGCCCCTTTTGAGCTTGTTTATCTTTTCTTTGCTTTATCCATGTATAAGCCTTAACTTTTTATATGTTTTCCTTTTCCCTTGGCCAAGGATTAGTAGAGCATATACTTATGATATCTCATGGAATTATGGTTGGAAATTATGTGAAAAGAAAGAAGAAGTGATCCTTGATGAAAAGATGGGCAAAGTTGCCAAAGGTAAAAAAAAAAAAAAGAAAGAAAAAAAAGAACAAAGAAAAAGAAAAAAGTGTTCCTTTATGTTCTTAAGATTTTATGTTGAAAAAGCTTGAAATCAAAATAAGCTAAGCATTGATGATTAAAGATGGAAAATTTATGTGCTTTGATGAAATATCTTGTTTGAAATATCATTTTTTAGAATGCTCTACTTCTTTGGTTTGAACCTTTTCTTTTACTCTCTTTTACCTCACCTTAACCTTAGCCCCATTACAACCAGAAAATAAGACCTTTTGATTCATGCATTGTTTGTAATATGTTAGTAATGGAGATGAGATTGAAGAGCAAGCTTATGGTAGAACATATTCATTGATTGAATTTGAGAGATTTAAACATATAAGCCTTAAACACGTGAGTGTTGGAGCGTATATCAATGAGAGGACCTATCATTTTGGCATGACATAGATTTCATTTAAATCCCGACGATTAATTGAGTTTTGAAGTTTGCATGTAAATGAATTCATGAGAATTATACTATTTATCATTCTTGATTGTATTCTTGTTTATAATGCATATATTCTTGGACATTGATGGGAGATTAAGAGATTGATCATAGTTATTTTCAATTTGATTTTATTTATCCTTTCTCGAGGACGAGCAAGAGCTAAGTGTGGGGGTATTTGATGTAACCATATTATTTGATAGTTTCACCCACATCTACCTAATGTTTTGTCCATGTTTTATATATAAAATGTCTTGATATTCTTTGTTTTATGTTTTGAAGGTACTTTTGGATGAAAGATGCAAAAAGGAGTAAATTGGAGGTAATTGGCAGATTTGATGTTCAGTCGATGTTTTGTGCAGAGCGTGAGTTCTAGAGATTGAAATGAAGTGATTCCAGTGGCACTAAAAAGCTAACATCCATACCTTTCTGGAAATGTAATGCAAGAAAAATAAAAAGAGAAAGATCATGGAAATGACGTCCTGTAAAGTCAAATCTCGCATTCTGCCAATGTTGACCTTTGGCCATTCAAAGTTTAATATCTGGAGCTACAGAAGTCCAATTGATGCAAACTCAATTTTCTTGGATTCCTAATTTAAAGACCTATCCACGCTCCAAATATCAGCCAACAATGATGTCATATGAGGGAGATATGATTTTCCAAAGATGACAACTGAATTCTGTCAGCAAACAGGTTTCGTGAAGAAACGAGTTCAAATTACATTCCGAAGCATCTTAACCGACATCCAAGTTTTTATATCAGCAATTTAGCTCCTCTAAGTCAGAGCTTGAAGATTTCATGCAAGGCTATTTCTTCTTTTTAGGGAAAATAGTTATTGAAGTACTTGAATGTAAACTGCCAACTTAAGGAAGGACTATTTTGTAAAATAGAGACTAGGGTTTCTTAGCATATAAAAAGAAAGAGAGAAGAGGCAGCAGCCAGCAGAAAAGAGGGAGAGCAAAAGGAGGCAGCAGCCAACAGAGAATAAACACAAATTCTCTCCTCTACAAACCCAAAAATCATGCTCTTTTCATTCTTTAGAAGTAGTTGTTCAATAGTTATGCAAGGCTAAGCTCTTTTCTTGGTTGCAAGGACACAACAAACCTTCGGATTTCAAGAACCGTGAGATTTATTCTTCCTTTTATTTTCAGTTTATGTTATGAATGAGTATGATTGTTTTCCTATGCATATTTCCTATGATTGTTGTTGATGATTGCTAGAGCGGACTCTAAGTTATTGTTGTGAACAATCTATTGCTAAGTTTAATATCAAAACCGGAGTTGTGATATATGAACTTGTGAAGCAACTAAGCTTGATAATTGTGGCGGAACTATGTTATTGAACTTAGGGAGAACATTTGAACAAAGTGACACAAGCTGCAGACAGCTTGTATGTTAGTCTTGATGAAATTATCTAGTTCTTAAAGCTACCATTAAATTGAATCATTAGTGCGGACACTTTGATTGTTTGTTGGTTAGGATTAGTTATACGGCGGATCCGTTAATTAATCAACGTTAAGAAAAGATAAAATTTCAGAACATAAACTGCAAATTTCGTTTCAAGGATCGGTTCTAATTTCCGTTGGTGGATGTGTGCTTGCGACCAAGGTTTGTTTTCTTGATAAGTTTCAGTTTTAATTGATTTTGTTTGCTAGTTTAATTGCTGTCATAGTTTAGATAATCACAAACCAAATCCCCCCAATTACATAACGTACAACATAAAAATCTGACTTGAAACTTCCTCGTGGGATCGACCCCTTGCTTGCTCTATACTATCTTGTGTGTTTTAAGCTAGGGTAATTAATTTGTGCGACCGCGACATCGCAACAAGGACCATCTCCTTAAGGCATCAACTTTGATCTTCTTTGTTCAAGGAACCTTTCTTTCCTCATATGCACCCAAACCCAATCACCTGGTTTAAACCTCATCAAATTCTGTCCTTTATTAGCCTTGCGTGTAATTGTTCATTTTTTTCTTTATTTGTTGCCGAATCTTTGTATGTGAATCCTTCACCACCTATGCTTTTTTAGTACCATCAAGACTAACCTTTTCATTCACAGGTAAAAGAACCAAATCTATTGGTGTCAAAGGATTAAAACCATAAACAATCTCAAATGGTGAATAATTAGTAGTAGAATGCACACTACGATTATATGCAAATCTAATAAATGGCCCTTAACAAATAGAGAAAAAAATAGATTAAAGTTCGATTAACAACTGAGTTAAAGTTCGATTAACAACTTCAGATTGACCATCTGTTTGTGGATGACAAGTATTAGAATATAAATCTTAGTCACTAACTTATCCCATAAAACCTTCCAGAAGTAACTTAAAAACTTAACCTCTCGATCTGACATAATGCTCGTAGGAACACCATGTAGCCGAATGACCTCTCTAAAGAATAGGTCAGCTATATTTGTTGCATCATCAGTTTTATGGCAAGCAATGAAATATGTCATCTTAGAAAATTTATCCACAACAACAAATATAGAGTCTCTTTCTTTCTTAGACCTAGGTAGACCTAAAATAAAATCCATAGAAACATCAACCCAAATGTTCCTTAGGAACAAGTAAAGGTGTGTATAACTCATGAGGCATTACTCTAGACTTAGCTTGTCTATATGTTATGCACCTATCATGTTAGGCCAATAAAAGTGTTAATGTAAAACATCCAAAGTCTTGGAAATTCCAAAATGCCCCATTAAACTACCCTTATGAGCTTCCTTTACCAGTAATTCACGCAAAGAACAATTAGGGACACACAATTTATTTTCCTTAAACAAAAATCCATCATGCCTAAAAAACCTATCCTTGGCCGAAACTTTGCATTCATCATATATAGAACCAAAATCATTATCATCGAGATACAATTCTTTAATATACTCAAATCCTAACAATTTAGTATTCAGAGTATTAAGAAGAACATACCTTCGCGACAAAGCATCTGCAACCATATTTTCCTGACCTTGTTTGTACTTAATCACATATGGAAAAGTTTCAATAAAATCAATCCACTTAGCATGTCGCCTATTTATCTTACCTTGACCCTTCAAATGTTTTAATGACTAGTGATCAGTATGTATAACAAACTTTCAGGGCCATAGATAATGTTGCCAAATTTCCAATACTCTCACAAATGCATACAACTCCTTGTCATAAGTCGAATAGTTAAAAGCTGCACTATTGAGTTTCTCACTAAAATAAGCAATGGGTCGTTTCTCTTGCATTAGAACAGCTCTAATACCTATTCTTGAAGCATCACATTCAATCTCAAAAGCTTTATTAAAATCAGGTAAAGATAGTAATGGTGCCGAAATTAACTTTGATTTTAACAAGCTAAAAATACTTTCTTGTTCTTCACCCTACTTGAACCTTATGGATTAATTAATGATTCCAGTCAATGGAGATGCTATTATACTAAAGTCTTTAACAAACCTCCTATAGAAACTAGCTAAACCGTGAAAACTTCTAACTTCTGTTATTGATTTTGGTGTAGGCCATTCTTGAATAGCCTTAACTTTAGCCTCATCCATCTCTATACCGTTTGTACTTTTTCAAATTAGCATATAAGGACTATTTTCTAAGCACATCAAGAACTTGTCTCAAATGATCCATATGATCATAAAACTCTTTACTATAAATCAAAATATGATCAAAGTAGACAACTACAAACTTATCAATGAAAGCATGCAAAACATGATTCATCAATCTCATAAAAGTACTAAGTGCATTAGTAAGTCCAAAAGGAATAACCAACCACTCATACAAACCATATTTAGTTTTAAAAGCAGTTTTCCATTCATCCCCTTTTTCATCTTAATTTGATGATAACTACTTTTTAAATCAATTTTTGAAAACATTTTAGAACCATGCAATTCATCCAACATATCATCTAATATGGGAATAGGATGTCGATACTTTATAGTGACGTTATTAATAGCCCTGTAATCGACACACATTCGCCAAGTCTTGTCTTTCTTTGGGACAAAAAACACGAGAACTGCACAAGGACTCATACTCTTACGAATGTATCATTTTGACATCAACTCCTCCCTTGCCATTGGAGTTCCTTAGACTCTTCGGGATTGCTCCTATATGCAGGCCTATTTGGTATAGATGCTCATGGAACAAAGTCGATTTAATGTTCAATTCCCCTAATTTGCGACAAGCCACTAAGAATCTCTCTGGAAAGACATCTTCAAATTCATGTAAAAGAACTTTAACAACACTAGGAACATAGGAATCCAAATTATTAGAGTTAAAGTATGCCTCCTTATACACAAGTAAAATCATAGGCAATTCAAAAAGATAAGCATGTTTAAGATCACTAGATTTTGCAAAGTAATTAAGGTTTTTTTCCACTTTTTCTACATACTCTTCTTTTCTCACCTTTTCTTTCTTCTCTCCACTTTTGGTCGCCGTTCTATTTTTTTCTTTTTGGTCGTGACCCCTCTTAATTTTCTAAGGGCCGAAACTTTATCCTCTTTTGTTTTCAACTCATGGCTCACTTTATTTTCACTCTTCCTCACATTCTTACCATGTTGTTCAACTTGTTCTTCCACTTTGATCTAATTTGAGTGCTCCTCCTCATAGCTTTTCTTCAACTGAATTGATCTTCATACACTTGCTTTGGTGTTAGTGGGGCAAGTGTATAAATTCTACCATCCTTCTCCAATGAATACCTATTCTTAAACCCTTTGTGCTTGGCTTTTCTATCAAATTGCTAAGGCCTCTCTAATAACATATGAGTAGCATGTATAGGCACAACATCACATAACACTTCATCCTTATACGTGTCTACTGAAAAAGAAATCATCACCTATCTATTCACCCTAACAACACTCTTATTACCCTATGTAATCATTTGTAAATGATTAAACAACTCCCTATAATAGTGTTTAGGAACATACCTCTTCTTCATTATTGTCTTCAACTCCTTCCATGTGCTAACTGGTCTTTCTCTATTCCTTCTTTCTACCATCAATCTCTCCCACCAAACCATGACATAATTAGTAAACTCCACTACCACTAACTTAACCTTCTTTTCTTCAGAGTACCTATGGATGTCAAAAATCATCTCCACCTTTTTTTCCCAATCTAAGTAAGCTTCCGGATCAGTTTTTCCCTTAAAGGTTGGGGTTTTTAACTTAACACTACCCAAATTTTGGTCTACATCACCCAAATCATCAAAAACCCCTTTATACTCAAAATCCCTAAGTGGCTGAATATGTCCCCTCCTTAGCCGATTCTCATACCTCTCTCCCCTATATGTACGGAACCCACTACCATGGTTAAGATCATCCTTGGCTTCATCTGTAGAGTTCCCAGCAACACTCTCCTCCTTCCTAGCTTCTCTACCCTTTTTACTACGTCCCCCATTAGACCTAGTCTCTAATTTTTCAATCCTAGTCATCAGCTCACCAAACATAAATTTCATCTATTGTTGTTTTCTCGAAAGCCTATCTTCTGGGATTTCACCCTTCTTTGGTGGCATATTGTTAGAAGACATTATTTTTTTAAAAACTCACACGAAAATCATTAGCAATAAAAATAACACCTCACACACTCGTGTTTCATACAAATTTATAGGTTTTTCACTCTAATATGCTCCCTATGCCTTTTTCTATTCAAATTGTCTTTCTTTAGTTCTTGAAATCATTTAGCAACAATTCAAAAAAACAACCAACTACGTAGTGAATTTATAAATTTGATATAGACTCAAGAAGCAAGAAATTTACGAAACTAACAAAACAAAACTACGATGACAAATTCATGAGTAGTAATGCAAATTTGTGCGAGTAATATGACTATTCGAAAACATGAAATAAACTAAATGGAAGCAATAATACTAAAGAGATTTACTATCTAAACTTAAAATTAAATCAAACAACGATAGAACTTGAAAGAAGATAAAGAGCAACACAAATTCCCAACGACAAATTTTCTTTCCCTAGCTCTTGGCCAAACTCCAGAATGTTGATTTTTTTTTTCGGCAACAATTAAAATTTTCAAGATCAAGCCCCATTGTTTTTTTATATACTAATTAGTACTTAAAAGTGCATTCTCATTAAGGTTTTATATAATTATATTGCACTTAAAGTATCATTAAATTCCCTAACTTAAGCATGTTTTATAATAACAAGTCTGATAATATAAAATCGCTTTAATTTATGGTAATGCTCATTTTAAATACAGGCATATCTCACAATTCAAAGGATTGATTGATGTGATTAACTATTGAAAGTGAAAGGACAAAGAAAGGGCTAAGCTTAGAGAAGAGATGTTGGTTTAAACTGAAATACCATTCAATCATTGGGTCATATTTGGAGCTATAGACCTTGGATTTAGGTCTGGTTTATATGGATGGAAAGCTAAGACACAGGCCTAAAATATTCATTATAGTTCAAGACTCAATTATGCTATTTTGGAATCCAAATCTTAGCAACAAGAGAGAAGTTTGAATTTGTCTTGTAGCCCAGACACTATTCAGTGTTCAACCCATATTGCAAGTTCTAGAAGTTCAAATGCACTCATTCTCTGTTTGGTGGAAAGCTGAGACAGATTCCTACAACTTTCATGAAGACCACTTTGCCAAATGCTAATCATAGAAATGTCATTTCATCTAGAAAACAAATCCGTACCTAAACCACCAAATCCATTAAGTCATTAGTTGGCCAATAATTCAATAGTTAATTACCAAATGAATAGTTATTTTTAGCCTATAAAAGGAGGCATTTGCCATATATTTAGGCATCTTGGTTTTCAGATCAAGATCATTTTCTTGCTTTCTCTCCTTGTAGTTTTATTTCATGTTTTATTTTCATTAATCTCTTGTTTATGCTTTGCATTTCCTTTACTACTCTTAGTTAATTTATATCATAACTATGTTCTTATCTTGTTTATTTATATTTCTCTTCTTCATAATGTTTAGCTAAGTTTAATTTGTCAATGTGAAAAGGTTTCATTAATGGTGTTAGAATATGTATAATATAAACTCAACATGGACTTCAATGTTTATATCCAAGAAAGTTTGTTATTAATATGTCTTATCTTTTTATCTTACTAATTCTTAATATCTTGCTTGTTAAATGATTAATCTAGATTTGTGTTGTATAACACTTGGTATAATAAATGCTTGATTCTTCATAGTCTTCGGCCAACATCGTTGTTATGAGAGGAACTTGATTTGTTGTTAACATAATAAGTTAGCATCATGAATTCCTGATAATATTCAAAAGTATGGTGTTATTAAAATAAGATAATTAATATGATCATGTTAAAAATTTATAATGAACTATTAAGGATAAACCATGCGATCGGAACCTCCTTTGTGTGTGGTTTCAAGTTGAGTAATAAAAAGAGTTTATACTATACTTATTTCTAATACCAGTAGTGAATCCTCTAACCTTGAAAATTGTTTTTATCATTGTTTAATCCCCACATTAATCTCACATCTCAAAGTTCTATTTAATTCTTTGTTTTATTATATTATATTTATATTATTTATAATTTATATAGTTGACCTCCCTGTGGATCGACCCCGGTCTTACCGGGTTATTTATTACTTTGACATTCCTACACTTAGGATATGACATCAGCTCTTTGTTTGTGTCAAGTTTTTGGCGCCGCTGCCTGGGAGGTAAGTTACTATATAAATTTTATTTTGTTTTGTTTTCTTTTCTAATTTCTCCTATCTAACTTGTGTTTCTTTTTTTTCCCTGCACTTGCATGAGAGTTTGGTCACGCACATTAAGTGGTAGACTTTGTAGGAAATCCTCATCTTCATCAGAAAATATGGCCGAAAAAGATAACCAGTCATTTAATAATGAGAATAATCGTGTTAGAACACTTAAAGACCACATGAATCCAACATGAACTAGTGCACCATCATGTATAGTTTTCCCTCCTGATGCATCTCACTTCAATTTTAAGCCAGACATTATTAAACTTTTACCTACTTTTCATGGCTTAGATCTAGAAAATCCATACATGCATTTGAGAGAATTTGAAGAAGTTTGTAACATTTATAATGACTTAAATTGTAGCATGAACACCATCAAATTAAATCTTTTTCCTTTTTCATTAAAAGATAAAGCTAAAATATGGCTACAAAATCTTAGGTCAGGATCCATTTGTGCTTGGGATTAAATGCAACAACAGTTTTTGAATAAGTTTTTTTCTTCTCATAGAACAAACTCTTTCAAAAGACAAATCATCACTTTCACTCAAAAACCAGGAGAAACATTTTATCAATGTTGGGATAGGTATAAAGACTTGCTTAATACCTGTCCTCATCATGTTTTTGAAACATGAAGATTGGTTTCGCATTTTTATGAAGGGTTGACACTTAAAGATAGGCAAATGGTGGAATTGATGTGCAAGGGAACATTTGAAAATAAAGACCCTGATGAAGCAATGGAGTACCTAGACTTGTTAGTTTAAAATGTTCAAAATCAGGACACTATAGGCACTTGTGAGGCACCAGGTAAAACCCAACCTCATACATCTAGTAGAGGAATGCACAACCTTAGGGAAGATCATGACCTCCAAGTTAAATTGAATTTAAAAAGAGTGGTCAATTAAAATCTGTGAAATGAACGAACATTCAACCAATGTTTGTACAACTTTGCCTTCTTTTAAGGAATGTCTCCATGAAGAGGCCAATGCATTAAACAGTTTTCAAAGGCCAAATCATAACCCATACTCACAAACGCACAACCCTGGTTAGAGAAATCATCCAAATTTCTATTGGAGGAGTGGTAACAATAATGCACAAACTTCACAATCACCATTTCAAGCCCACCATAATTTTCAAAATTCTCAAGGATATGCACCTCCTTATGCTCCCCTCCTAGAATAAATCTTAAGGAAACATTGCATGCATTCATTGAAAAGTAAGAAATAATCAACACTCAACTCAAACCATGGCAGATTTCAAAGATACTCTTGCAAAATTCACATATGCTATTAGTTTTCAAGAGAAAGGCAAGTTTCCATCTTAACCACAGTAAAATCCCAAAGGGCAATACAATCCAAGTGCAAATAGCTCCAGAAGCCAACACATGGATCAAGTCAAATCAGTCATCACTCTTCGCAGTGGTAAGGTTATTGAAAAACCCACTCTTGAACCTTATGAGAAAGATGAGTTAATCTCCGAGGGTAAGGAAAGGGTTGCACCTGAACATTGCAAAGAAAAGACTGATTTCCCACTAGCACTTCCATTTCCACATGCCATGACCAAACAAAGAAAAGTCAATCACAATTCTGAAATCTTTAAAACTTTCAAACAACTAAGGATCAATATACCTTTGTTGGATGCTATTAAATAGTTACCTTCTTATGAGATTAGAGATGAATGTTTTTAACATTTGCAAGCAACCCGGAGATGATAATGATTTACAGGAAGTAGATCTTATAGAAGAATTAGTTTATGATCAATTTGAATCTACTTTGAGTAAAATTGACTTCAATGAATCTGAAGATTTGCAAATGATTTATTCTCAAGAAACAATCAAGGACAAGAAAGGCATCAAAAATGTTATCGTGAATCATTTGTCAAGATTGATAATAGATTCAACATCTAACATCACACCAATCAATGATTACTTTCCTAACGAATGTTTACTTTCTCTTAGTTCTATGCCTTGGTTTGGTGATATCATCAATTTTCTTGCTTTAGAATATTTGCCAGCTTAGTGGAATGCCCAAGACAAAAGAAAGTTTTTGAACGAAGTGAAGAACTTTGATAGTACTTAAAAGTGCATTTTTATCTAGGATCTATATCATCATTTTGCACTTGAAGTATCAATAACTCCTTAACTAAAGCATGTTTTATATAACATATCTAATTATATAAGATACCTTTAATTTATGGTAAATGTTCATCTTAAATGCAGGCCTATCACATAAATGAAAGAATTGATTGATGAGTTGAAGTACTGAAATTGAAAGGACAAAGAGATGGCCAAACTTAGAAAAGAGATGCTGGTGCAGTCTAAACTGGAACACTGTTCGGTAATTGGGTCATATCTGGAGCTGTAGATCTTGGATTTAGGTCCATTTTATATGGATGGAAAGATAAGACATAAGCCTACAACTTTCATGTGGAGCCCGAGATTTAACAAGGCCGTTTTCAAGTCCAAAGTATAGCAACAAAGAAGAAGTCTGAATCTGTCCTGCAGCCCAGACACTGTTCAGTGTTCAGCCCATATCTTGAGTTCTAGAAGTCCAAATGATCTCACATTTTTACCCTGGAAATATGAGACAATTTCCTAGAACTTTCATGATTGAAGTCTGTTCAAATTATGACGTTATCAATGACTTTTTGGCAGACAAGAAGATAAGAATTGTCACCAAGTCAAGATGTGGCCACCCACTCATCAATTAGTCAACAAATCAACAGTTCCAAATTTTGGCCTATAAAAGGAGGCATTTGCCATGTATTTAGGCATATTGGTGTTCAGATCAAGATTATGCTCTTGCTTTCTCTCTTTGTATTGCTTATGCTTAAGTTTTGCTTATATTAATCTCTTGCTTATGCTTTTCATTTCCATTCCTTGTTTATTTATGTTTCTTTCTTTCATTATGTTTAGTTAAGTTAATTATGTCAAGGTGAAAAGGTTACACTAATGGTGTAAGGATAAGTATAATATAAACTCAACATGGACTTTAATGTTGGATACTAACATGCTTTATATTTGTTATCTTGTTCACTTTTAATACTTTGCTTGTTAAATGGTTAATCTAGATTTATGTTGTATAACACTTGGTACAACAAATACTTGGCACTTTCATAGCCCATACTGTATGGTATAACCGACACCTGAGCTATGAAAGGAACTTGATTTGCTGTTAACATAAGTTATAATCATGAATGCCTGAAAACATTTACAAGTATTAGCATTATTCGAATAAGATAACTAATGTAATCATGTTAACAATTTATAATCTGATTGGAACCTCCTTTGTGTGTGGTTTCCAATTGAATAAAAAGAGTTTATACTATACTTGTTTGAAATACCATTAGTGGATCCTCTAACCTTGACATTTGTTGTTATAATTGTTTAATCCTTACATTAATCTTTCATCTCAAAGTTCTCATCAACTTCTTCTTCTTCTTCTTCCTTATTATTATTATTATTAATAGTATTATTGGTGTTATTACTACTACTACTACTATTACTATTACTATTACTATTACTATTATTATTGTTGTTGTTGTTGTTGTTGTTACTATTGTTGTTGTAACTTATAATTTATACAAGTAACCTCCATGTGGTTCGACCCCTGTCTTGCCGGGTTATTTATTACTTCGACACTCCTGCACTTGGGAAAAGACATTAATCTTTTGGTCGTGTCAAGTTTTTGGCGCCGTTGCTGGGGAGGTAAATTCTTGTACAAATTATAGTATTAATTTTATTTTTCTTGTATCTAACTTTGTTTCTTTTGTTTTTCTTTTCTTCCTTTTATTCTCTTCCTACACGTGCATGAGAGTGTGGTCACGTACATTAAGTGGTAGACTTAGTAGGGTATCCTCATTATTTTCAGAAAATATGGCCGAAGAAGATAACCAATCGCTTCATAATGAGAATAATGAGAATATTCGGGTTAGAACACTTAGAGACCACTTGAATCCCACAAGAACAAGTGCACCCTCATGCATAGTTTTTCCACCTGATGCATCTCATTTTAATTTTAAGACAGGCATTATTCAACTTTTACCATCTTTTCATGGCTTAGATTTAGAAAATCCATACTTGCATTTAAGGGAACTTGAGGAGGTTTGCAACACGTATAATGACTCAAATTGTAGCATGAACACCATTAGATTGAAGCTTTTTCCTTTTTCATTAAAAGATAAAGCTAAAACATGGCTACAAAATTTAAGACCTGGATCCATTCGTGCTTGGGATGAAATGCAACAACAATTTTTAAAGAAGTTTTTTCCATCCCACAGAACAAACTCTTTAAAAGACAAATAATCACTTTCACTCAAAAACCAGGAGAAACATTTTACCAATGTTGGGATAGGTATCAAGACTTGCTTAATACTTGCCCTCATCATGGTTTTGAAACATGGAGATTGGTGTCACATTTTTATGAAGGGTTAACTCCTAGAGATAGGCAAATGGTTGAATTGATGTGCAATGAAACTTTTGAGGATAAAGACCCTAATGAAGCAATGGAATACCTAGACTTGCTAGCTGAAAATGTGCAAAATTGGGACACTACAGGAACTTATGAGGCACCAAGTAAAACCCAACCTCATACATCTAGTGGAGGTATGTACAACCTTAGGGAAGATTATGACCTCCAAGCCAAGTTTGCATCTTTAGCTAGAAAAGTTGAGGCACTAGAATTAAAAAAGAGTGGTCAATTAAAAGATGTTCAAGACATTGTGTGTCAAATCTGTGAAACCAACAAACATTCAACCAATGACTATCCAACCTTGCCTTCTTTTAAAAAATATCTCCATGAACAAGCCCATGCATTAAACAATTTTCAAAGGCCCAACCATAACCCATATTCGCAAACATACAACCCTGGTTGGAGAAATCACCCAAATTTCAATTGGAAGAGTGATAATAATAATGCACAAACTTCATAGCCACCGTTTCAAGCACACCATAATTCTCATGGATATGCACCTCCTTATGCTCCACCTCCTAGAAGAAATCTTGAGGAAACATTGCATGCATTTATGGAAAAGCAAGAGGCAATCAACACTTAACTTGCTCAAAGCATGACAGATTTTAAAGATACTCTTGCAAAGTTCACATCTACTCTCAGTTTCCAAGAGAAAGGTAAGTTTCCATCTCAACCACAACAAAATCCAAAGGGGCAATACAATGCGATTGCAAGTAGTTCGGGAAGCCAACACATGGATCACGTAAAATCAGTCATCACTCTTCGTAGTGGCAAGGTTATTGAAAAACCCATTCTTGAACCTTCTGAGAATGATGATGAGTCAATCTCTAAGGGTAAGGAAGGGGTTGAATCTGATCATTGCAAAGAAAAGACTGATTCTCCGCCAGCACTTCCATTTCCTCATGCTATGACCAAACAAAGGAAAGTCAATCACAACTCTGAAATCTTTGAAACCTTCAAACAGGTAAGGATCAAAATACCTTTGTTGGATGCTATTAAACAGGTTCCTTCTTATGCTAAATTTTTGAAAGATCTGTGCACTATGAAGAGAAAACTGAATGTGAAAAAGAAAGCCTTTTTAGCCGAACAAGTGCCATCCTTCAGAACAATAATGCATTGAAATATAAAGACCCTGGTTGTCCTATAATTTCTTGCTTTATTGGAGAACATAAAATTGAAAGAGCCTTACTTGATCTTGGAGCTAGTGTGAATTTACTTCCATATTCAGTTTTTCAAAGTCTCAATCTAGGTGAGTTAAAACCAACTTCTGTAACTCTTTTACTTGCCGATAGATTTGTAAAAATGCCTAGAGGAATAGTTGAGGATGTGTTAGTACAAGTCGATAAATTCATTTACCTTGTGGATTTTATTGTCTTGGACACACAACCTGTTGAAGCATGTAATTCATTTCCTGTTATTTTAGAACGTCCGTTTCTTGCAACTTCTAATGCGTTGATTAATTGTAGGAATGGACTGATGAAGCTATCATTTGGAAACATGACATTGGAGATGAATATTTTCAACATCTGCAAGCAACCTGGGGATGATAATGATTTACAAGAAGTAGATTTTATCGAAGAATTGGTTTATGATCAATTTGAATCTACTTTGAGTAATACTGAGTTTGATGAATCTGGAGATTTGCAAATGATTTATTATCAGAAAGAAATCATGGATGAAAAAGGCACCGAAAATGTTGATGCGGATCTTTTGTCAAAAGTGACAACAAATTCGACATCCGACATCACACCAATCGATGATTACTTCTGTGACGAATCCTTACTTTCTCTTAGTTCAATGCCTTGGTTTGCTAAAAATATCAATTTTCTTGCTACAGGAGATTTGCCAACTCACTGGAGTACCGAAGACAAAGGTAAGTTTTTGAACGAAGTGAAGAAATTTTATTGGGATGACCCTTACTTATTCGAATATTGTCCTGATCAAATATTTCGAAGATGCATTCCTGACAATGAGGTAAGTAATGTCATTAAACTTTGTCATTCTGAAGCATGTGGGAGTCATTTCTCGTCAAAAAAGACAGCTGTGAAAATCTTACAAAATGGATTTTATTGGCCCACCATGTTCAAGGACACACATGCATTCTGCAAAACTTGTGAAAATTGTCAAAAAATTGATACTGGTCAAAAAGTTTTGCTTTATAATTCTCGACTCCATTTATTTCCTGGAAAGCTAAGATCAAGATGGAGCGGTCCATTTATTGAGAAACATTTGTATCCTTATGGGGCCTTTGATATTGAGAATCCAAAGAATGACAATGTTTCTAATGTAAATGGACATCGTTTGAAAGCTTACTTTGATAATTTTCCTAGTGAAAATGAATCCATTGGTTTGAATGATCCTGTAGATAAAGGTTGATTATTTTGTTTTTCTCACATTGTTTTTGTGTTTCTTTTTGGTGTGACTCTTGTTTTGATAGTCTCTCTCACCCCGGTCAAATGACGGATAACGGTACTCCGTGACTTTAGTCGGTTCTTTCAGTTTCCCATAATAACTGATATCTGTATATATTTGTGCAAATTCTTTGCTCTTTCTCCCTTCTTTGAATCTCTTCTCCAATTCTCATTTGAAAATGGACACCACTCTTGAAAAATTAAAAAAGTACTTTCCCGCTCTGCCTCAGAATACGATTACAAAAATTTACCATGCTAGGTGTGCCTGATTGAAGTTGTTAATGAATCATGGAATTCCTGAAGATATTCGCTGGCTGATTGAAGCAAAGGTCCGATTATCAGGTGAGTCCTCCAATTCTTTCATTTCACACATGCCTGGAACAGGTAAAAGCACTTTTGCAAAGAAACATCATGCAAAACGACTGAAAGTCTGTCACAGATGTGCCAGATGGACTTGTAATGCAACATGTCGTTCTTTAGGAATGGTATCTGTAAACCGTAAAGATAAAATACAATTCATTAAAGATGGACTGAGTAAGGGGTCTTTAGATAATCTTTTATTGACTCTTGAGACGCATCCTAGTGGAGATGTGCATCGTGCAATTCATTATTTGTGGCCACAATTCTATAAAGAACATGCTCGACATAGTCTTGGGAATCTGACTGAAAAAGACCCTGTTTGCCAGTTTTTAAGAAAACTGGATGGGAAGCTTATCCCCGACCCATAGAGGGCATTTAAGCCATTCTTGGACATAAAACCAAGGGAAGATGTGAGCCACAATCACAACTACTTGTACATACACATGCTTTTCCAAAATAAATAAATAAAGAGAGAAAGAGAGAGAGAGTGTGTGAGACTCCAGCTAGCCTACATATAGGTGATATGATTGCATTTTCAATTCCGCATCTATAAAAATCTTCTCTTCCTTCCCCTCATTTCTACTCAACCCTTACATTAGATAGATATAGAAGTGTGTAGAAATGGCAGGTCCCTCAAGTTATCACATAAAAAATATTTGTGTTTTCGGTGGATCCAGTCCTGGGAAGGAAATAGCATTTTTAGAAGCAGAAAATCATCTTGGTCAGGTACTAGCTGAGAGAAAGATTCATTTAGTGTATGGGGGAGGCAGCCTTGGGTTAATGTGTGGCAATAGCTGCAATTTTAGGAGGTAGTCAAGTTTTGGGGGTCGTTCCCGAAGCTTTAACAAAAGGGGATATCATTGGAAGAACAATTGGAGAGGAACTACAGGTCTCCACAATGTTTGATCGAATGAATACAATGTTTAACCATGCTGATGCTTTCATTGCCTTACCAGGTGGTCTAGGCACAATGGAAGAGATCTTTCATATTTCCTCTTGGGCCCAACTTCACATTCACCATAAACCTATAGGTCTATTAAATGTTAATGGTTTTTATGATAATTTGTTATCTTTTCTTGATCAAGCTGTGGAACAGGAATTTCTAACATCTTCGGCACGACAAATCATAATCTCTGCTGCTACTGCTGAACAATTGATCGACAAACTACAATCTTTCACCCCTGTAATTGATCCTTCCATGAGTCGCATAAATTGGTCAGCTAAGAAAAGCCGTAAAAAGCTTAGATTGGATTTGAGCCTTCGTTTGTGAATCCTTGCGTCTTTTGGTTTTATTTCTAGCATAGTATTTTGTTCTGTTATTTCTTATATTTGTTTAAGTGTGTTTCAGGTTTGTCAGTGTTCGTTGTTTCAGGTGATGTCTTCTATACTCTATCTTTCTACCTTAGGACATTGAGGACAATGTCTCGTTTTGGTTGGGGGGAGAGGGTAGTAGTATTTAAAAAAAAAAAAAAACTAACCAACTAACTGTTTTTGTTTTAAAAACCATTTGGCAAAATTGTTATTACTAGGATGGCAGAGTAAGGGGGAATTTTATTGACTCTTGAGACGCATCTTAGTAAACATTTTCTAAGGGTTATTTGCAATATTCATAACAAGGCCTATTAGAATACTTCTTGAAATATTCAGGTTTAATAACTCTCGCATTGTTATCACTTAATTCTGATCATATACTCATTTAACAAGTATTCTTAAACCTTCATTTTCACACACACAATTTAACATATGATTGTGGGTTGCGTATTGGATTATTACATTATTTAAGTTCTTTTGTTAAAGGTTACAACTAAGGGATAGGGATAGTATATAATTTTCAAAAAAATAAATAAATAAATAAAATAATAATAATAATAATAATAATAATAATAAAATGATGATAATAAAAACGTAGATAAGTTTGGTTTCGTAGCCTCCCTAACCTAAGCAATTAAGCCCGAAGGGGTGTTTTAACACCTAATACCCTAAAGTCAACTGACTTGGGAGCTATTGGCCCAAAGCTTGTTACATGGGTTAAGGAGAGAAGCTTAAGGGAATCAAACATTGCACTAACTACGTATCAATATCTGCAACCCGAGTTACTAAGCTCGTAGGGGTGTCTCAACACCTAATGCCCTAAGACCAACTGGTCTGGGAGTCATTAGCCGAAAGCTCGTTACATGGGTTAAAGATGCATTGTGTATATATATATATATATATATTAAAAAAAAAGAGAAAGAAAAAAAAAGAAAATAATAATAATAATAATAATCCCAACCCAAGGAAGTTAACCTTAAACATTAGAATAGAATATTGTTTTCTTCCAAGTAAAGCCCCATAACTATATGTTAATATTTTGAGCACAAGAGAAAGGTTTATTAATATCTTGTTTAAAAAGTATTGAGCAAATATATAAATTTAATGAGAGTTTGTTTATCTGGATAGATTAATGGAAGTTGAATGATAAATGCCTTGCTTTGTGGAATTTGCAAATTGTTTCTCTATTTTAACGCTTTGATTACTAGGGATAGTAATAAGCTGGTTGGGGGGTATGATTAGTACTTAAAAGTGCATTTTTATCTAGGATCTATATCATCATTTTGCACTTGAAGTATCAATAACTCCTTAACTAAAGCATGTTTTATAATAACATATCTAATTATATAAGATACCTTTAATTTATGGTAAATGTTCATCTTAAATGCAGGCCTATCACATAAATGAAAGAATTGATTGATGAGTTGAAGTACTGAAATTGAAAGGACAAAGAGATGGCCAAACTTAGAAAAGAGATGCTGGTGCAGTCCAAACTGGAACACTGTTCGGTAATTGGGTCATATCTGGATCTGTATATCTTGGATTTAGGTCCATTTTATATGGATGGAAAGATAAGACATAAGCCTACAACTTTCATGTGGAGCCCAAGATTTAACAAGGCCGTTTTCAAGTCCAAATTGTAGCAACAAAGAAGAAGTCCGAATCTGTCCTGCAGCCCAGACACTGTTTAGTGTTCAGCCCATATCTCGAGTTCTAGAAGTCCAAATGATCTCAAATTTTTACCCTGGAAAGATGAGACAATTTCCTAGAACTTTCATGATTGAAGTCTGTTCAAATTATGACGTTATCAATGACTTTTTGGCAGACAAGAAGATAAGAATTGTCACCAAGTCAAGATGTGGCCACCCACTCATCAATTAGTCAACAAATCAACAGTTCCAAATTTTGGCCTATAAAAGGAGGCATTTGCCATGTATTTAGGCATATTGGTGTTCAGATCAAGATTATGCTCTTGCTTTCTCTCTTTGTATTGCTTATGCTTAAGTTTTGCTTATATTAATCTCTTGCTTATGCTTTTCATTTCCATTCCTTGTTTATTTATGTTTCTTTCTTTCATTATGTTTAGTTAAGTTAATTATGTCAAGGTGAAAAGGTTACACTAATGGTGTAAGGATAAGTATAATATAAACTCAACATGGACTTTAATGTTGGATACTAACATGCTTTATATTTGTTATCTTGTTCACTTTTAATACTTTGCTTGTTAAATGGTTAATCTAGATTTATGTTGTATAACACTTGGTACAACAAATACTTGGCACTTTCATAGCCCATACTGTATGGTATAACCGACACCTGAGCTATGAAAGGAACTTGATTTGCTGTTAACATAAGTTATAATCATGAATGCCTGAAAACATTTACAAGTATTAGCATTATTCGAATAAGATAACTAATGTAATCATGTTAACAATTTATAATCTGATTGGAACCTCCTTTGTGTGTTGTTTCCAATTGAATAAAAAGAGTTTATACTATACTTGTTTGAAATACCATTAGTGGATCCTCTAACCTTGACATTTGTTGTTATAATTGTTTAATCCTTACATTAATCTTCCATCTCAAAGTTCTCATCAACTTCTTCTTCTTCTTCTTCCTTATTATTATTATTATTAATAGTATTATTGGTGTTACTACTACTACTACTACTACTACTACTACTACTACTACTATTACTATTATTATTGTTATTGTTGTTGTTGTTGTTGTTGTTGTTGTTACTATTGTTGTTATAGTATTGTTGCTTATAATTTATACAAGTAACCTCCATGTGGTTCGACCTCGGTCTTGCCGGGTTATTTATTACTTCGACACTCTTGCACTTGGGAAAAGACATCAATCTTTTGGTCGTGTCAAACTTCTATTGGGATGACCCTTATTTAAATATTGTCCTGATCAAATATTTTGAAGATGCATTCCAAATAATGAGGTAAGTAGTGTCATTAAATTTTGTCATTGTGAGGCATGTGGGGGTCATTTCTCATAAAAAAGGATGATTGTAAAAATCTTATATTGTGGATTCTATTGGCCCACCATATTCAAGGACAAACATGCGTTCTGCAAAACCTGTGAAAATTGTCAAAAGTTAAGATTTATTTCAAAACATGAGTCTTTAGATAATCTTTTATTGACTCTTGAGACTATCTTAATGGAGATGTGCATCGTGCAATTCATGATTTATAGCCCCATTTTCTTAAAGAATATGCTCAACATAGTCTTGGGAATCTGACTATAAAAGACCCTGTTTGCTAGTTTTTAAGAAAACTAGATAGGAAGCCTATCCTCGACCTATAAAGGGTGTTTAAGCTATTCTTGGACATAAAACCAAGGGAAGATGTGAGCCACAATCACAACTACGATTTGAATCTTACTTTGTAAAAATGTGTCTTTTAGCATAATTTTTTTTTGTTATTTCTTATATTTGTGTAAGTGTGTTTTAGGTTTATCAGTAGTCGCTGTTTCAGGTGATGTCTTCTATACTCTATCTTTCTACCTTAGAACATTAAGGATAATGTTTCATTTTGGTTGGGGGGAGAGGGTAGTAGTTGACAAAAAAAACCTAATTTTGTTGTTATTAAAACCATTTGATAGAACTGTTATTGTTAGGATGACAGAGTAAGGAGGAATTTTATTATCTCTTGAGACACATCTTAGTAAACATTTTCCAATGGTTATTTGGAACATTCATTACAAGGTTTATCACACACTTCTTATGAAATATTCAAGTTTACGAACTCTCGCATTGTTATTATTTAATTTTGCTCATATACTTATTTAACAAGTATTTATAAACCATCATTTTCACACACACACACTTTAACATATGATTGTGGGTTGCACATTGAATTATTACATTATTTATGTTCTTTTATTAAAGGTAACAACTAAGGAAAAGGGATAGTATATAATTTGCAAAAAAAAAATGAATATAATAAGACAAATAAATAAAAACATAGATAAGTTTGGTTTCATAGCCTCCCTAACCTAAGCAATTAAGCCTGAAGGGGTGTTTTATCACCTAATACCCTAAAGTCAACTAACTTGGAAGCTATTGGCCCTGTGCTTGTTATATGGGTTGAGAATAAAAGCTTAAGGGAATCAAACATTGCACTATCTACGTATCAGTATTTGCAACCTGAGTTACTAAGCTTGTAGGAGTGTCTCAACACTTAATGCCCTAAGACCAACTGATTTGGGAGTCATTAGCCTAAATCTTTTTACATTGGTTAAAGATGCATTATGTTTTAAGTTATATGTATATATATAGATATATATAAAAGAAAAAAAAGATAATAATCTTAACCTAAAGAAGTTAACCTAAGAAAAACATTAGAACAAAAATTGAGTTTTCTTCCAAGTAAAGCCCTATAACTATATGTTGATATATTGAGCACAAAAGGAAGGTTTATTAATATCTTGGTAAAGAGGTATGGAGTAGACATATATATATATCTAATGAGAGTTTGTTTATTTGAATAGATCAATGGAAGTCAAATGATGAATGCCTCATTTTTGGATTTTGTAAATTGTTTTTTCTATTTTAAAACTTTAATTACTAGAGACTAGTAATAAGCTAGTTGGGGGTGTGATTAGTACTGAAAAGTGCATTCTCATTAAGGTTTTATATCATCATATTGCACTTAAAAGTATCATTAAATTCCCTAACTTAAGCATGATTTATAATAAGAAGTCTGATAATATAAGAGAGCTTTAATTTATGGTAAATGCTCATTTTAAATGCAGGGATATCTCACAATTCAAAAGATTGATTGATGTGATTAACTATTGAAAGTTAAAGGACAAAGTAAGGGCTAAACATAGAGAAGAGATGTTGGTTCAAACTAGAACACCATTCAATAATTGGGTCATATTTGGAGCTATAGATCTTGGCTTTAGGTCTAGTTTATATGGATGGAAAGCTAAGACACAGACTTAAAATATTTATGGAGAGTTCAAGACCTAATTCTGCCGTTTTGAAGTCCAAATCTTAGCAACAAGAGAGAAGTCTGAATTTGTCCTGCAGCCTAGACACTGTTCAGTGTTTAGTCCATATCTCAGGTTCTAGAAGTCCAAATAACTCATTCTTCTTTTGGTGGAAAGCTGAGACAGATTCCTACAACTTTCATACATACCACTTTACCAAATGCTAATTGTACAAATGTCATTTCATCCAGAAAACAAATCCATACCTAAACCACCAAATCCATTAAGTCATTAGTTGGCCACTAATTCAATAGTTAATTACCAAATGAATAGTTATTTTTAGCCTATAAAAGGAGGCATTTGCCATACATTTAGGCATCTGATGCAACCATATTATTCAATAGTTTCACCCACATTTAACTAGTGTTTTGCCTATGTTTTATATATAAAATGCCTTGATATTCTTTGTTTATGTTTTGAAGGCATTTTTGGATGAAAGATGCAAAAAAGAGTAAATTGGAGATAATTGGCAGATTTGACCTTCAGTCGATGTTTTGTGCAGAGCATGAGTTCTAGAGGTTGAAATGAAGTGATTCTAGTGGCATTAAAAAGCTAACATCCATACCTTTCTGGACATCTAAGGCAAGAAAATAAAATAAGGAAGAGCATGGAAATCGCAGCCTTCAAAGTCAAATCTCTCAATCTGCCAGTGTTGACCTTCGGCCATTCCAACTTGAATATCTGGAGCTACAGAAGTCCAATTGATGCAAACTCAATTGTTTTGGATTCATGACTCAAAGGTCTATAAACGCTCCAAATTTCAGCCAAAAACGATGTCATATGAGGGAGATATGATTTTTCAAAGATGACATCTGAATTCTGCCAGCAAACAAGTTTCGTGAAGAAACGAGTCCAAATTACGTTCCGAAGCATCTAAACCGATATCCAAGTTTTTATTTCAGCAATTTAGCTCCTCTAAGTCAAAGCTTGAAGATTTCATGCAAGGCTATTTCTCCTTTTTTAGGAAAATAGTTATTGAAGTACTTAAATGTAAACAGTCTACTTAATGGAGGACTATTTTGTAAAATAGAGACCTAGGGTTTCCTAGGATATAAAAAGAATGAGAGAAGAGAAGGGGGGCAGCCAGCCAAGAAGAGAAAAACGCCCCCTTCCTCTAAGAAACCCAAAATCATGCATTCTTCCTTCTTTTGGATTAGTTTTTCAACAAACATGCAAGGCTAAACACTTTTTCTTGGTTGCAAGGACACGGAAATCTTCGGATTTCAAGAACTGTGAGATTTATTTTACCTTTTCTTTTCAGTTTATATGATGAATATGTTTGTTCTCCTATGCTTATTTTTCTATGATTGTTTATTTTAATTGCTAGAGCGGACTCTAAGTTATTATTGTAGACAATTTATTGCTAAGTTTGATATCAAAATCGGAGTTGTGGTATATGAACTTGTGAAGCAACTGAGTTTAATAATTGTGGCGGATCTACGTTATTAATCTTAGGGAGAACATTCAATCAAATCAAACATAGACTGCGGACAGTTATGTTTTCTTGATTAATCAACTTATCTAGTTCTTAAGGCTGCCATTGAATTAAATTACTAGTGCGGACACTGTGGTTGTTTGATGGTTAGGGTTAGTTATACGGCGGATCCGTTAACTAATCAATGTTAAGAAGAGATAAATATTCAGAATATAAATTGATGTTTTGTTTCCATGATCAGTTCTGATTTCTGTAGGTGGATGTGTGCTTGTGACCAAGGTTTGTTCTCTTGATAATTTTCTGATTTTATTAAATTTCGTTTGATAGTTTTCTGTTTTCTTTTGCTTTAGCCTACATAACTTCCAAACCCCCCCAAATTACATATCATCTAGCATAAAAATCTAACTTGAATCTTCCTCGTGGGATCGACCCCTTGCTTGCTCTATACTATCTTGTGTGTTGTGTTTGAAGCTAGGGTAATTAATTTGTGCGACCGCGACATCGCAACAAATTTTGGCGCCGTTGCCGGGGAGGTAATTTTAGTTGATTCTTGTGCTTGTACTGTTATTTTTATTTGCTGTGATTCAAAAAAAAAAAAAAAAGAGAAACAGAATTTTTGCTTGCGACGGTACTGTTCACTTGTGGCAGCGGTACTGTTCAAAACATATTTTTTGGTGGAATTAGGTATCAGCCTTTTGTTTATTGAAGGGAAACGACGTTCTAAACAGGACTAGTGGTTCACCACTAGCCCCACCCTATCGAGGCCAAATTCCACTGTTTTCCAGGGTTTTTAGGCAGTTTTAGTTTTCTAGCGTAGGATTTTCGTACAATTTGCATTGTTTTCGATCTCTTGTGTGGTTGGTTTCTTTTGAGTTTTCTTGATGATTTATGCCAGTAACCCGTTCTACTAATCAAATTCAAGTGCAGTTGGATCTCGAAATAGAAAAAACTTTACGCAGGTTACGAAAGGAAGCTCGCCTTAATACCATGGCTATTGCACGACAACAAACACTTAAGGAGCTTGCTGCTCCTAACGTGGAAAATCAGCCATTATGCATAAACATCGACAATAATGTAAACTTTGAGCTCAAATCTGGTTTTATACATTTGCTACCAACTTTCAATGGTCTTGCAGGAGAAGATCCTCATACTCATCTCAAGGAATTCCATATGGTTTGCGTTGGCATGAAACCAAATGGAGTTGACGAAGAACAGGTTAAGTTGAAAGCTTTCCCTTTCTCTTTAAAAGGGGCAGCAAAGGCATGGTTTTTCTCTATTCTCCCAAGTTCCATTGGAACTTGGAATGCCATGAAGAAGATTTTCCTTGAAAAATATTTCCCAGCATCTCGAGTTGCCAACATAAGGAAAGAAATATGTGGGATTCGACAATCTCATGGAGAGACACTTTCCGAGTATTGGGAAAGATTTGAGCAACTGTGCATTCAATGCCCTCATCATCAAATACCCGATCAGCTACTCATTCAATATTTCTATGAAGGATTGATGCCTACTGACCGTAGTATCATTGATGCTGCAAGTGGAGGGGCATTGGTAGATAAGACACCCGAGGCTGCACGCCAATTGATCTCAAACATGGCAGTCAACTCGAAACAGTTTGGCACTCGTGGAGACTTCGCAAATAAACGAGTAAATGAGGTAAGTATTTCTAACCTTGAGAATAAAGTTAATGATCTTACTTCTCTTGTGCGTTCTTTGGCTTGTGGCAATGTACAGCAGGTGAAAGTTTGTAGCATATGCTCCTTACAAGGACATGCTTCAGATATGTGCCCAACAATGCAAGAAGATTACATTGAACAAGCTAATGCAGTTGATGGAGCATTCAATGGACAGTCCCAGCGTAAATATGATCCCTTTTCCAACACGTACAATCCTGCATGGAGAGATCATCCCAACTTATGCTATGGGAACCCACCTCAACAAGGCAATCAAGGCCGACAGTTCCATCCCCATGGATTTCAATCCCAACAGAATTATCAAGCAAGACAGCCCCCTCCATTCACAAACTCTAATGTTATGGGGTCATCATCCAATGATGATCTTCGTGAGATGATGAAAACTTTGGCTTCTAACACTATGACCTTGCAACAAAATGTCATGTCTTTTCAACAAGAAACAAGGTCAAGTATTCACAACTTGGAGAAGCAAATGGGGCAAGTAGCTTCAAGTGTGGGGAAATTGGAAGCACAAATGAATGGAAAATTGCCCTCCCAAGCATTGAATCCAATAGAGAATGTTAGTGTGATCATGCTACGAAGTGGGAAAGAACTTGAAGAGAAAAGGTCAAAACAAATTGAGATGGAGGAAGAAGAAGAGATAGAAACTGAATTGAGTACAAAGAAGGAACATCCTCTTCCTCTACAAACTGAAATATTGACCAACACTCCAAAGGTAACTCCTCATTCAATGAATTCCAGTTTTAAAATAATTCCACCCTTTCCTGTGAGTTCTTCTAGGTCAAAGAAAGAGGACAAAGAAAAAGAGATTTTAGAGGTTTTCAAGAAAGTAGAACTCAACATTCCTTTGCTTGATGTTATCAAGCAAATTCCCAAGTATGCCAAATTCTTGAAGGAGTTGTGTACTACCAAGAGAGCTTTCAAACTAAAAGGTCATGAAATGCTAAGTATGGGTGAAGTTGTATCTGCTATTGTTCAAAAGAATATGCCTTTGAAGCAAAAAGACCCAGGTGCGTTTACTATCCCATGTGTTATTGGTAATGCTAGTTTCAAAAGGGCCTTGTGCGATTTAGGTGCATCCATTAGTGTTATGCCTAAACATGTTTATGATTCTCTTAGTCTTGAGCCTTTGAATAAAACTAAGCATTGTAATACAACTTGCGGATCGTAGTTTTGTTTACCCACTTGGTGTGATAGAAGATGTCCTAGTCAAGATTGACAGTTTGGTCATTCCATGCGACTTTTATATTCTTGATATGGAACATGATTCTTGTGATTCATCAAACAGCACTCCTATATTGTTTGGGAGACCATTCTTGAAAACTGCCAATACAAAAATTGATTGTGGTAAGGATACTTTGTCTATGGAGGTAGGAGATGAAAAAATTGAATTTAATTTTCATGATGCAATGACATATCCTTATAGCAATGTTTATTCTATCACATGTTATGACCAAGTTGATAAGTGTATGCAGCAAGTTTGTGATTTTGATAGTGAGGATGGATTAAGCGTAGCTTTGAGCTGTGGCTATGATTTTACCAAGATAAAAGAGATGGAGAGGCATATATGTGTTCTCCAAGATGTGCATGACTCAGCATTGGATTTACAAGCTTTGCAAATTGTACTCCATGATGCAGGAGTCATTTACCTCATCATGGACAGTGAATGGGTGGCGCCTATCCTTTTGGTGCCTAAAAAGATTGGAATTACGTTGGAAGAGATTCGAAATGATTCTTACGAGAATGCAAGGATTTATAAAGAAAAGACTAAGAGTCTCCATGACCAAATGATTACAAGAAAAGAGTTTAATGTTGGAGACAAAGTCCTCTTTTATCATTCGTGTTTGAAACTTTTTCCTGGAAAGTTGCGCTCTCGTTGGATTGGACCCTTTGTTGTTTCTAATGTTTTTCCTTATGGTGCAGTTGAAATTACAAGTTTAGAAACCAACAAAGTACTCAAGGTCAATAGGCATCGCTTGAAACCTTTCTATGAAGGTTGGACGACAGAACTCACCGCTTTTGTGGAGTTAGCTGAACCAATCTATGAAGAATGAGCATGCAACATGTCGAGCCAATGACATAAAACAAAAGCGCTTACTGGGAGGCAACCCAACACAAAAAGAAAAAAAAAACAGATTTGCTTTCTTTTCCCTTATCTTTTTTTTTCGCATTTTACTTTATTTTTGTCATTCTCCTATATTCCTTTTCTTTTATTTCAACATTGAGGACAATGTTGTGTTTTAAGTGTGGGGGTATTGGGAGAATGTTGGTTTTCTAATTTTGGTTTTCTTTGTTATTTTTCAAAAAAAAAAAAATTATGTTTGATCTTTTGAACTCCCATTGGTTTTTGAGAATATGAGTATTATGTATGAGAATTAGTTGAGATAGATGAAGATATAAATCAAATGAATGAGTGTGCATGCAAGTTTTAATGTTTAATTGGTTTAGGGATTGACTTTGAGAATATGCCATGTTGACTTTATAGTGTTATACCAATGCAAGCTTTTGAGCCTTCAACATTATATTCTTTGATTATGCCTTCTTTCAATGATATGTATCTTTAGAACTTGCTTCATATCTTGTTGAGATTACATTCATAATACATATATACATGAAGATGATAAAGGTATTAGGAATTTTAACCACTTGAGCCAAAAAGCCAACCTGAAGCATATTATCCTTAGTGAGCCCTTTTGAGCTTGTTTATCTTTTCTTTGCTTTATCCATGTATAAGCCTTAACTTTTTATATGTTTTCCTTTTCCCCTGGCCAAGGATTAGTAGAGCATATACTTATGATATCTCATGGAATTATGGTTGGAAATTATGTGAAAAGAAAGGAGAAATGATGTTTGATGAAAAGATGGGCAAAGTTGCCAAAGGTAAAAAAAAAAAAAAAAGGAAAGAAAAAAAAAAGAAAAGAAAAGGAAAAAAGTGTTCCTTTATGTTCTTAAGATTTTATATTGAAAAAGCTTGAAATCAAAAGAAGTTAAGCATTGGTGATTAAAGATGGAAAATTTATGTGCTTTGATGGAATATCTTGTTTGAAATATCATTTTTCAGAATGCTCTACTTTCTTTGGTTTGAACCTTTTCTTTTACTCTATTTTACCTCACCTTTACCTTAGCCCCATTACAACCAGAAAATAAGACCTTTTGATTCATGCATTGTTTGTAATATGTTATTAATGGAGATGAGATTGAAGAGCAAGTTTGTGGTAGAACATATTCATTGATTGAATTTGAGAGATTTAAACACATAAGCCCTAAACACATGAGTGTAGGAGTGTATATCAATGAGAGGACCTATCACTTTGGCATGACATAGATTTCATTTAAATCTCGATGATTAATTGAATTTTGAAGTTTTCATGTAAATAAATTCATGAAAATTTATACTCTTTATCCTTTTTATTTGTGTTCTTGTTTATAATGCATATATTCTTAGATATTGATGGGAGATTAGAAGATTATTCATAGTGATTTCATTTAATTTAACTTCAATTTGATTTTACCTATCCTTTCTCGAGGACGAGCAAGAGCTAAGTGTGGGGGTATTTGATGCAACCATATTATTCAATAGTTTCACCCACATTTAACTAGTGTTTTGCCTATGTTTTATATATAAAATGCCTTGATATTCTTTGTTTATGTTTTGAAGGCACTTTTGGATGAAAGATGCAAAAAAGAGTAAATTGGAGATAATTGGCAGATTTGACCTTCAGTCGATGTTTTGTGCAGAGCATGAGTTCTAGAGGTTGAAATGAAGTGATTCTAGTGGCATTAAAAAGCTAACATCCATACCTTTCTGGACATCTAAGGCAAGAAAATAAAATAAGGAAGAGCATGGAAATCGCAGCCTTCAAAGTCAAATCTCTCAATCTGCCAGTGTTGACCTTCGGCCATTCCAACTTGAATATCTGGAGCTACAGAAGTCCAATTGATGCAAACTCAATTGTTTTGGATTCATGACTCAAAGGTCTATAAACGCTCCAAATTTCAGCCAAAAACGATGTCATATGAGGGAGATATGATTTTTCAAAGATGACATCTGAATTCTGCCAGCAAACAAGTTTCGTGAAGAAACGAGTCCAAATTACGTTCCGAAGCATCTAAACCGATATCCAAGTTTTTATTTCAGCAATTTAGCTCCTCTAAGTCAAAGCTTGAAGATTTCATGCAAGGCTATTTCTCCTTTTTTAGGAAAATAGTTATTGAAGTACTTAAATGTAAACAGTCTACTTAATGGAGGACTATTTTGTAAAATAGAGACCTAGGGTTTCCTAGGATATAAAAAGAATGAGAGAAGAGAAGGGGGGCAGCCAGCCAAGAAGAGAAAAACGCCCCCTTCCTCTAAGAAACCCAAAATCATGCATTCTTCCTTCTTTTGGATTAGTTTTTCAACAAACATGCAAGGCTAAACACTTTTTCTTGGTTGCAAGGACACGGAAATCTTCGGATTTCAAGAACTGTGAGATTTATTTTACCTTTTCTTTTCAGTTTATATGATGAATATGTTTGTTCTCCTATGCTTATTTTTCTATGATTGTTTATTTTAATTGCTAGAGCGGACTCTAAGTTATTATTGTAGACAATTTATTGCTAAGTTTGATATCAAAATCGGAGTTGTGGTATATGAACTTGTGAAGCAACTGAGTTTAATAATTGTGGCGGATCTACGTTATTAATCTTAGGGAGAACATTCAATCAAATCAAACATAGACTGCGGACAGTTATGTTTTCTTGATTAATCAACTTATCTAGTTCTTAAGGCTGCCATTGAATTAAATTACTAGTGCGGACACTGTGGTTGTTTGATGGTTAGGGTTAGTTATACGGCGGATCCGTTAACTAATCAATGTTAAGAAGAGATAAATATTCAGAATATAAATTGATGTTTTGTTTCCATGATCAGTTCTGATTTCTGTAGGTGGATGTGTGCTTGTGACCAAGGTTTGTTCTCTTGATAATTTTCTGATTTTATTAAATTTCGTTTGATAGTTTTCTGTTTTCTTTTGCTTTAGCCTACATAACTTCCAAACCCCCCCAAATTACATATCATCTAGCATAAAAATCTAACTTGAATCTTCCTCGTGGGATCGACCCCTTGCTTGCTCTATACTATCTTGTGTGTTGTGTTTGAAGCTAGGGTAATTAATTTGTGCGACCGCGACATCGCAACAGCATCTTGGTTTTCAGATCAAGATCATTTTCTTGCTTTCTCTCTTTGTAATGTTCAAGTTTTATTTCATGTTTTATTTTCATTAATCTCTTGTTTATGCTTTGCAATTCCTATACTACTCTTAGTTAATTTATATCATAACTATGTTCTTATCTTGTTTATTTATATTTCTCTTCTTCATAATGTTTAGCTAAGTTTAATTTGTCAATGTGAAAAGGTTTCATTAATGGTGTTAGAATATGTATAATATAAACTCAACATGGACTTCAATGTTTATATCCAAGAAAGTTTGTTATTAATATGCCCTATCTTTTTATCTTACTAATTCTTAATACCTTGCTTGTTAAATGATTAATCTAGATTTGTGTTGTATAACACTTAGTATAATAAATGCTTGATTCTTCATAGTCTTTGGCCAACATCATTGTTATGAGAGGAACTTGATTTGTTGTTAACATAATAAGTTAGCATCATGAATTCCTGATAATATTCAAAAGTATGGTGTTATTAAAATAAGTTAATTAATATGATCATGTTAAAAAATTATAATGAACTATTAAGGATAAATCATCTGATTGGAACCTTCTTTGTGTGTGGTTTCGAGTTGAATAATAAAAAGAGTTTATACTATACTTATTTCTAATACCAGTAGTGGATCCTCTAACCTTGACAATTGTTTTTATCATTGTTTAATCCTCACATTAATCTCACATCTCAAAGTTCTATTTAATTCCATGTGGATCGATCTCGGTCTTACCGGGTTATTTATTACTTTGACACTCCTGCACTTGAGATAAGACATCAACTCTTTAATCGTGTTATATACCAATTCGACAATCAAGAAAACAAATTAAAGAACACACTTTTTTTATGTATATATTGCGGTAAGATCAAGAATTCAATAAGAACACTACCTTATGATTTCGTGTTCAACAATTCAAGAGGATGCAAGAACCCTAATTTTTTTTTAAATATATGTGGCCGAAACTAAGCAAGAAAAAATCAAGAAACAAAAGACCCAAATTGAAGGATATAAACTGTGATTAGATATGCTCTGATACCAACTGATGCAAACCCTAGCAGAATTGAATGGAATTAGCGAACCAAAGATCTATCTAATCCAAGTTTGATAAAAATAGGATGAGCTTATCACAATGGAAGACCTGCTCCAAGGCAACAAGACTATAAACCAACCCAATCACAACGCCTACACCTAGAGACGAGCAAATGGAGTATAAATTCACAACAAAGATTTGTCACTTCTTTGAAGAGTTGAAAGTTTTATCATGAACCGAGATTGATAACCAAAGGTTGGCAAAAATCAGAAAATTATTAGCTAAAACAAAGTGTGCTAAAAATTATTCTCAAGAGTCTTTATACCCCAAGCCAAAAATCTTAGTTTCCCTAATGGGTCTCATATAAACTCAATTTAAATAATAATCAACCCAAGTTAAAAGTAGCCCAAACCAATTAAAATAAATAAAACAAACAAGTCTGAAGCCCAAACAAGTGTTTCCTCACAAAATAAAGAAAGTTTAAAAGCCCAACTAATTTAATAAGACAAGTTCAGTTATTTCTGCATTTTGTCTGGGAACATCAAAGCCCAACTTCAAATAAATGATTCTCTCTCGTCTTAAAGAATTAGAAGAAGTGCTTTATATTGTTGGAAAGGTATGGAAGTCTAGTTTTCAAAACAACTGGAATCACCTTAAAATTCGACATGTAGCTCCAGTTATGATAAAAAAAAAAGGTAGTGAAAGGTCAAACTAACCGAATCTAGTCTTCTTCTCCCAATCCTTGTGTAATGGTCTTGGTTTCACCAACAAGCCCCTCTTAAACATGAATAAGATTAATCATGACTTAATCCTTATTATTTAATATCCTCTTGAAGTCTACCTTAGCCCACGTATCTTGAAGAAGTCCATTGAAAGCCTCTTTGAACCTCTTAGCTTTAAGCCTTGTAACTGGACCAACCAGAACCTCCAATGGATCCTTTGGTGCTTGGATCGCATCATGATGTTTTCATTATTGGATCATGAGGAAAAACTATGTCATAATTGTTACTATTTTCAATCTAAAAAACTAAAATTAAGTGATGGTGTAGGATTTTTTTTAAAAAAAACCTTCACATCATTCTGGTGTGGTCCTAACCCTATACCATTTAGACTAGTCCCAAATAACATGGTCCTCACTTCACATCATTCAGGCTCGACCTAAAAGACATGGTCCTTTTTTCACCCCATTCAAGTCAGGCTCACATGTTGTGATCTTCACGATACCCTTTATTGTTTTCTTTCATTTTGACCCTAAAAAATTATTTAGGTCTCGATCTAATACCATAAAAAATCCCTCGAGCATACATCTCAAGTTATATTGGGCTTATACCAAACTTTTTCTATGCAGAGAAAACACCATTTTATTCACTAATGACGCTAACCATCACCTACATTTCCACAAACCATGAGATGACACAATGACTAATAACGATTATGGCTAGCCAATGATTTTTTTGCTATATGAAAAGCGTTGGATAACACTAAGAAACACTATTTTTTCCTCTAATGAATTATTTTCTCCACAACCAATAGTGAACACTGATTAATACTTAAAAGTGTATTTTTATCAAGATTTTATATCATCATTTTGCACTTGAAGTATCAATAACTCCTTAACTAGAGCATGTTTTATAATAACAAGTCTGATAATATAAGATAACTTTAATTTATGGTAAATGCTTATTTTAAATGCAGGCATATCTCACAATTCAAAGGATTGATTGATGTGATTAACTATTGAAGGTGAAAGGACAAAGAAAAGGCTAAGCTTAGAAAAGAGATGCCGATTCAATTCAAATTTGAACACTGTTCAGTCATTGGTTCTATCTAGAGCTATAGATCTTGGATTTCAGTTTGGTTTATATGGTTGGAAAGATAGGAAATAGGCCTACAATGTTCATGGATAGTGTAAGACCCAAATCTGCCATTTTTAAATTCAAAGTTTGGCCACAAAAGAGAAGTCAGAATCTGTTCTGCCATTCATTTAAGAATCTTGGTTCTTCAGATCAAGATCATGTTCTTGCTCTCTCTCTTTATATTTTTATAATGCTTAAGTTTTGCTTTCATTAATCTCTTGTTCATGCTTCTCATTTGCTTTACTATACTTAGTTAACTTATATCATGTTTATGTTCTTATATTGTTTATATATGTTTTTCTTCTTCATAATATCTAGCTAAGTTAATTATGTCAAGGTGAAAAGGTTTTACTAATGGTGTTAGAATATGTATAATATAAACTCAACATGGACTTTAATGTTTGTATCCAAGAAAGTTTGCTATTAACATGTTTTATCATTTTTATCTTATTAACTCTTAATACCTTGCTTGTTAAATGGTTAATCTAGATTTGTGTTGTATAACACTTGTTACATCAAATACTTGATCCTTCATAGTCTTCGGCCGACATCGTTGTTATAAGAGGAACTTGATTTGTTGTCAACATAAGTTAGCATCATGAATACCTGATAAAATTTATAAGTATGATGTTACGTAAATAAGATGATTAATATGATCATGTTGATAATTTATAAAGAGTTTATACTTTACTTATCTCTAATACTATTAGTGGATCCTCTAACCTTGACATTTGTTTTTATCATTGTTTAATCTTCACATTTATCTTTCATCTCAAAGTCCTCTTTAACTCATCATCATCACCATCATCATCATCATCGTTGTTGTTGTTGTTATTATTATTATTATTATTATTTATAATTTATATAGTTCACCTCCCTGTGGTTCAACCCCGGTCTTGCCGGGTTATTTATTACTTTGACACTCCTGCACTTGGGATAAGACATCAACTCTTTGATTGTGTCAAGTTTTTGGCGCCATTGCCGGGGAGGTAAATTCTTGTAGAAATTATAATATTTATTTTATTTTCACTTTTCTTGTATCTAACTTTTGTTTCTTTTCTTTTGTTTCTTTTTCTTTTGTTTTCTTCTTCCTTTTATTCTCTTCTTACACGTGCATGAGAGCTTGGTCATGTACATTAAGTGGTAGACTTTGTAGGGTATCCTCATCATTTTCAGAAAATATGGCTGAAGAAGATAACCAATCACTTCATAATGAGAATAATGAGAATATTCGAGTTAGAACACAAAGAGACCACATGAATCCAACAAGAACAAGTGCACCCTCATGTATAGTTTTCCCTCCTGATGCATCTCATTTTAATTTTAAGCCAAACATTATTCAACTTTTACCTTTTTTTCATGGCTTAGATCTAGAAAATCCATACTTGTATTTGAGAGAATTTGAAGAAGTCTGTAACACCTATAATGACTTAAAATGTAGTATGAACACCATCATATTAAAGCTTTTTCCTTTTTCATTAAAAGATAAAGCTAAAACATGGCTAAAAAATCTTAGGTCAGGATCCATTCGTGCTTGGGATGAAATGCAACAACAATTTTTAAAGAAGTTTTTTCCATCTCATAGAACAAACTCTTTCAAAAGACAAATCACCACTTTCACTCAAAAACCAGGAGAAACATTTTACCAATGTTGGGATAGGTATCGAGATTTGCTTAATACTTGCCCTCATCATGGTTTTGAAACATGGAGATTGGTTTCACATTTTTATGAAGGGTTAACACCTAAAGATAGGCGAATGGTGGAATTGATGTGCAATGGAACATTTGAAAATAAAGACCCTGATGAAGCAATGGAGTACCTAGACTTGTTAGCTGAAAATGCTCAAAATCAGGACACTATAGGCACTTGTGAGGCACCAGGTAAAACGCAACCTCATACATCTAGTGGTGGTATGGACAACCTTAGGGAAGATCATGACCTCCAAGCCAAATTTGCATCTCTAGCTAGAAAAGTCGAGGCACTTGAATTTAAAAAGAGTGGTCAATTAAAATTTGTTCAAGACATTGTGTGTCAAATCTGTGAAACAAATGAACATGCAACCAATGACTGTCCAACTTTGCCTTTTTTCAAGGAATACCTCCATGAACAAGCCCATGCTTTAAAAAGTTTCCAAAGGCCCAATCATAACCCATATTTGCAAACATATAACCCTGGTTGGAGAAATCACCTAAATTTCAGTTGGAAGAGTGGTAACAATAATGCACAAACTTCACAGCCACCATTTCAAACACACCATAATTTCCAAAATTCTCATGGATATGCACCTCCTTATGTGCCACCTCTTAGAAGAAATCTTGAGGAAACATTGCATGAATTCATTGAAAAGCAGGAGACGATCAACACTCAAAATGCTCAAACCATGGCAAATCTAAAAGATGCTCTTGCAAAATTCACATATGCTCTCAGTTTTCAATAAAAAGGTAAGTTTCCATCTCAACCATAGCAAAATCCCAAGGGGCAATACAATGCAAATGCAAGTAGTTCTGAAAGCCAACACATGGATCAAGTCAAATTAGTCATCACTCTTCGTAGTGGTAAGGTTATTGAAAAACCCACTCTTGAATCTTGTGAGAAAGATGAGTTAATCTCCGAGGGTAAGGAAGGGGTTGAATCTGAACATTGCAAAGAAAAGATTGATTCCCTGCCAGCACTTCCATTTCCTCATGCCATGACCAAACCAAGGAAAGTCAATCACAACTCTGAAATCTTTAAAACTTTCAAACAGGTAAGGATCAATATACCTTTGTTAGATGCTATTAAATAAGTACCTTCTTATGCTAAATTTTTAAAAGATCTGTGCACTATGAAGAGAAAACTGAATGTGAAAAAGAAAGCCTTTTTAGCTAAACAATTAAGTGCCATTCTTCAGAACAATAATGCTTTGAAATATAAAGACCCTGGTTGTCCTACAATTTCTTGCTTTATTGGAGAACATAAAATTGAAAGAGCTTTACTTGATCTTGGAGCTAGTGTGAATTTACTTCTATATTCAGTCTTTCAGAGTCTCAATCTAGGTGAGTTAAAACCAACTTCTGTAACTCTTTTACTTGCTGATAGATATGTAAAAATGCCTAGAGGAATAGTTGAAGATGTGTTAGTACAAGTTGATAAATTCATTTATCCTGTGGATTTTATTGTCTTGGATACACAACCTGTTGAAGCATGTAATTCAATTCCTATTATTTTAAGATGTCTGTTTCTTGCAACTTCTAATGCATTGATTAATTGTAGGAATGGACCGATGAAGTTATCATTTGGAAACATGACATTGGAGATGAATGTTTTTAACATTTGCAAGCAAACCGGAAATAATAATGATTTACAGGAAGTGGATTTTATTGAAAAATTAGTTCATGATCAATTTGAAATTATTTCCAGTAAAATTGAGTTTAATGAATCTGAGAATTTGTAAATGGTTTATTTTCAGGAAGAATCAAAGGCAAGTAATTGGAGACCACAAATTGAAGAATTGCCACCACGATCAATTGAGTCTATACTTTCAAGTGTTCAACCACCAAAACCTGATTTGAAGTCATTACCATTCAATCTCAAATACTCATTTTTGGGAGAAAATGAAACTTTTTCGGTAATAATCTCTTCCAAACTTAATGCACATCAAGAAGGTAAGTTATTACAAACTCTGAAAATGCAAAAAAATACATTAGGATGGAGCATAGCTGACATAAAAGGAATTAGTCCTTTGATTTGCACACACAGGATTTATTTGGAGGAAAATGCTAAAACCCTCTAGAGAAATGCAACGAAGGCTTAATCCTAATATGAAAGAAATAGTGAGGAATGAAGTCATCAAGCTTCTAGATAATGGAATCATTTATCCTATTTCTAACAGCAAATGGGTAAGTCCTACCCAAGTTGTACCCAAGAAGTCTGGAGTCACTGTGATAACAAATGAGAAAAATGAGTTAATTCCAACTAGGACTATTACTGGTTGGCGCATGTGCATTGACTATAGGAAACTTAATTCAATGACTAGAAAAGATCATTTCCCTTTACTTTTCATGGATCAAATCCTAGAAAGAGTTGCAGGTTACAACCAAATTGAAATTGCATTGGAAGATCAAGAGAAGACTGCTTTCACATGTCCATTAGGAACTTTTGCATATAGAAGGATGCCTTTTGGATTATGTAATGCACCAGCCACATTTCAAAGATGTATGCTTAACATATTCAGTGATATGGTTGAATGTTTTCTTGAAATTTTTATGGATGATTTTTCTGTTTTTTGCGATTCATTTGATGATTGTTTAACTAACTTAGAAAAGGTTTTGAGCAGGTGTGAAGAGAAGAATTTTTTGCTGAATTGGGAAAAAATGTCATTTTATGGTAACAAACGGCATTGTACTTGGTCACATTGTTTCATCGAAAGGAATTGAGGTTGACAAATCTAAAATCGAGTTAATTACCAACTTGCCAACATCAAAATCTGTTAAAGATGTTACATCATTCTTAGGACATGCTGGTTTTATAGAAGGTTCATCAAAGATTTTAGTGTCATATCTAAGCCATTGTGTAACCTTCTAACAAAGGAGAATGTTTTTGAATGGACTGAACAATGTGAAAAAGCCTTTGTTAAACTTAAAAACTTGCTTACTTCTGCTCTTGTCATTCAACCTCCTGATTGGTCATTACCTTTTGAAATAATATGTGATGCTAGTGATTATGCCATAGGTGCTATCTTAGGACAAAGAAAACATAAGAAACCCTATGTGATTTACTATGTAAGTAAAACTTTAAATAGTGCTCAAATGAATTACACTACCACTGAAAAGGAATTACTTGTAATAGTATTTGCATGTGACAAGTTCAGATCTTATCTTATTGGCTCACCTGTTGTTGTTTTTAGTGATCATGCAGATTTGAAATATCTACTTTCAAAAAAGGATTCTAAGGCTAGATTAGTACGAAGGATTTTGTTACTTCAAGAATTTGATATCACAATCAAAGACAAGAAAGGCATCGAAAATGTTGTTGCGGATCATTTGTTAAGATTGACAATAGATTCCACATCTGACATTATACAAATCAATGATTACTTTCCTAATGAATATTTACTTTCTGTTGCTACAATGCCTTGGTTTGCTAACATTGTTAATTTTCTTGTTTCAGGACATTTGTCAGCTCATTGGAGCACCCAAGACAAAAGAAAGTTCTTGAACGAAGTGAAGAACTTTTATTGGGATGACCTTTATTTATTCAAATATTATCCTGATCAAATATTTCAAAGATGCATTCCTGACAATGAGGTAAGCAGTGTCATTAAATTTTATCATTTTGAGGCATGTGGGGGTCATTTCTCATCAAGAAAGACAACTGCAAAAATCTTACAAAGTGGATTTTACTGGCCCACATGTTTAAGGACACGCATGCATTCTACAAGATTTGTGAAAATTGTTAAAAGTTGCGATCTATTTCAAAACGTCACATGATGCCTTTAAATCCTATTCTTGTCATTGAGATCTTTGACTGTTGGGGTATAGATTTCATAGGTCCATTTCCTCCATCATTTGGTTTCTTCTACATATTAGTCACAGTAGATTATGTTTCAAAATGGATAGAGGCAATTCCAAGTCAAAACAATGATCACAAAATAGTGATAAAGTTTTTGAAAGAAAATATATTGAGTCGATTTGGAATTCCTCGAGCCATGATAAGTGATGGTGGAACACATTTCTGCAATAAGTCATTTGAGTCTTTAATGAAGAAATATGGAATCACACACAAAGTTGCCACCCCTTATCTCCCTCAGACAAGTGGACAAGTAGAACTTGCTAATAGGGAGATCAAACAGATCTTAGAGAAAATAGTGAATCCTAATAGGAAAGACTGGTCTTTAAGACTTAATGATGCACTTTGGGCTTATCGAACTGCTTATAAAAAACATCATTAGGTATGTCACCTTATAGACTAGTCTATGGAAAACCTTGTCACTTGCCTGTGGAACTTGAACATAAAGCTTATTGGGCTATTAAAGCTTTCAATTCAAACCTTGATGATGCTAGTCAGTTGCAAAAATTACAAATAAATGAGCTTGAGGAAATAAGAAATGATGCATATGAAAATTCAAGAATTCATAAAGCAAGAATCAAAGAGTTTCATAACAAGAAAATACTGAGAAAAACATTCAATGTTGGTAAAAAAGTCTTGCTTTATAATTCTCGACTCCATTTATTTCCTAGAAAACTAAGATTAAGATGGAGCGGTCCTTTTATTGTGAAACATGTGTATCCATATAGGGCTTGTGATATCAAGAATCCAAAGAATGGTAATGTTTTCAAGGTAAATGGACATCATTTGAAAGTTTTCTTTGATAATTTTTTAGTTGAAAATGACTCTATTGAATTGGGTACTCCTGTATATAAAGATTGATTCTTTTTCTCACATTGTTTTTGTGTTTCTTTTTGGTGTGACCTTTGTTTTGCTAGTTTCTCTCACCCCAATCAAATGGCGGATAACGGTACTCTGTGACTCTTAAGTCGATTCTTTTAGTTTCCCATGATAATTGATATCTGTGTATATATTTATGCAATTCTTTGCTCTTTCTCCCTTCTTTGCATCTCTTTTCTACTTCTCATCTAAAAAAAAAATTGGACACCAGTCTTGAAAAATTGAAAAAGTATTTTCCCGCTTTGCCTCAGAATGCAATTACAAAACTTTACCGTGCTAGGTGTGAAATATTGAGATTGTTAATGAACCATGGAATTCCTGAAGATATTCGCTGGCTAATTAAAGCAAAGGTCCGATTATCAGGTGAATCCTCCAATTCTTTCATTTCATACATGCTTGGAACATGTAAAAGCACTTTTGCAAAGAAACGTCATGCAAAATGACTGAAAGTTTGTCACATATGTGCTAGATGGACTTGTAATGTAAAATGTCGTTCTTTAGGAATGGTATCTGTAAACCGTGAAGATAAAATACAGTTCATTAAGGATGGCCTGAGTAAGGGGTCTTTATATAATCTTCTATTGACTCTTGAGACGCACCCTAGTGGAGATGTGCATCGTGCAATTCATGATTTATTGCCACAATTCCATAAAGAACATGCTCGACATAGTCTTGGGAATCTAATTAAAAAGGACCCTGTTTGCCAATTTTTAAGAAAACTGGATGGGAAGCCTATCCTCGACCCATAGAGGGCATTTAAGCCGTTCTTGGACGTAAAACCAAGGGAAAATGTGAGCCAAATCACAACTGCTTGTACATACACATATTTGTTAAAAAAAAAAAGAGAGAGAGAAAAAGAGAGAGAGACTCCAGCTGGCCTACATATAGGTGGTATGATTGCATTTTCAATTTCTCATATATAACATCTTCTCTTCCTTCCCTTCATTTCTACTCAACCCACACATTCAACAGATATCAAAGTGTGTAGAAATGGCAGGTTCCTCAAGTCCTCAAATAAGAAATATTTGTGTTTTCGGTGGATCCAGTCCTGGGAAAAAAAAGGAGTTTTTAGAATCAGCAAATCATCTTGGTCAGGTATTAGATGAGAGAAAGATTCATTTAGTGTATGGCGGAGACAACCTTAGGTTAATGGGGGGTGTGTCAATAGCTGTATTTTTAGGAGGCAGTCAAGTTTTGGGGGTCGTCGCCAAAGCTTTAGCAAAAGAGGACCTCTTTGGAAAAATAATTGGAGAGGAACTACAGGTCTCCACAATGTCTGATCGACTAAATACAATGTTTAAACACGCTGATGCCTTCATTGCCTTACCAGGTGGTCTGGGCATATTAGAAGAGATCTTTCATATTTCCTCTTAGCCCCAACTGCACATTCACCATAAACCTATAGGTTTGTTAAATGTTAATGGTTTTTTATGATAAATTGTTGTCTTTCCTTGATAAATTGTTGCCTTTTTTAATGACTTTATCTCTATGAAGGAGTTTTTCTCGCTATAAAGAGCACTCCTCTATAAGTCCTAGCCACATGTATGACTATCATGATCAATAGTCTTCCAAGTCTCACTCATATGCTCCTTGTCATAAAAGGTCTAGACACAAGATTGCACTAGTTTCAAAGAATAAGAACGGAAACTAGTCGCATAGGGTGAGGCTCTTAAATTTTTCATAGAGTGTTACATACTTATATTTCTAATGATTATGTCACTATAAAGGCTAACTTGGATAACTACAATGACTTTATAAATCCTAAAAAATATATACAAAATACATACTTATATGTCCTCGTCGCCCTCTATTCCTGTTATAACTGCTCATGGCACTCCCGTGTCTTTAGCAGGTGTTGGTTCTATTGTCACAATTTGTCTCTCCCTAATGTTTATCTTATTCCAAAACTCAAATTGAACCTTGCTTCTATTAGCTAGTTATGTGATTCTAATGATTATTTAGTTAGTTTTTCCTCTCTTTTTTATTGTATACATAATTTGCAATCTCAGAAGCTGATTGGGACATGCCGTAAGGAGAATGGACTATATATTTTAGATGAGTTGAAAGTGCCAGTTATTGTTCTGGCTGTTATTAGTGTTGATTTATCTTCTTTCGTTTAAGTCCTTCCTCTTCTAGTTTTTATTTATTGCATTCTCGTATAGGTCATGTTTTTTCTTCTCATTTGAGATTTTTGGCATCCATAGGAGCTTTAGAAAATGTGCAAACTTGTGATATTTGCTATTGTGGTGGATGTAAACTGGTGAAATTTTCCGCTTTACCTTTTAATCGTGTTATGGCATCTACTACCAAGAGATTGTTTGGTTACGTTTGTTACTTGAGGATATGGGAATCTTTATTTCTTATCCAACTCCTATGTATTGTGACAACCAGAGTTATATTCAGATTGCTCACAACTCAGTTTTTCATGAACGAACTAAGCACATTGAGATTGATTGTCATCTTATTCGTCATCATCTCAAGCTTGGCACCTTACTTTGCTTTTTGTTTCTTCTTCTTTGCAGATTGCAGATTTCTTTACCAAGTCACATTGCATTTCCCATTTTTGTTTTCTAGTTGGCAAACTCTTCATGTTTATAAATGTCACATCGTGAGTTTGAGGGGTGATGTTAAGAAATATATTTATTTTGTTTTATTTATTAAGGGTAGAATAATATTTTTAGTTTAGCCTATATATACTCTCTTTGCATTTATGTTAAAATATGTACTTCATAATAAGAGGATCAATAAAAACTATAACCTCTTTCTCTTTTATATTCATATTTCTCTTTGTTTTAAATTGGATTGTTTTAAAAATATCAAATGTCATTTCCAAATATTATGGGCCATAGCTAGGCATCATGCCTCACAACACATGAAAATTAAAAAGAAAAAAAAGAGAGCGCATTCAACAACATTATTAAGTGGCAGTATGAGCTACAAGGAAGCATATTAGCTGATAATGGCAGCAAAGGAAAGTGGAGAATTTCTCCATGGTGTGTTGTGCTCTGGGCATTTCATGGTCTTGGGGATCCTACCCATAGTCATTGGGAAATTGTAGTGGTAGCAAGGACGAGCAATGTCATGGATCCTGCCTTGGTGATCTTGGAAGGCCAAATCAAAGCCCTTGATAAGCGCTTGGTCCTTCCATAGGTCATACTCAACCAATGTTTGCAAAACTGTGGTGCTATGACCATTGACCACAACATTAGACCCCCTGCTAAGCACAACCCATCTACCTTCTCTGTCGTAGCTAAACAACTTCTTGATTTCTTGCATCATAGGATCATGGTCATCAAGCTTGCCTAACCGAATCTTGGAGTACATTATGCTCTCTAGCCTGGTCTAAAAGAACCATGTAGGTCTTGCCAGACGTAACTCAGCTTCTCCACGGTGATTGTCGCTATGGCTCACTGGATTTTCTCCCTTTTAATGCTCTTCCCCACGTAAACCATCTCTAGGGGAATGATGATGACAACTTAAGGTTGACAATTGAGTTTGACGGGGTGAAATCTCTTGAAATGAAAAGTTTGAAGACAATTATGGATGCAATTAAAGGAAATTAGAAGAAAAGGGCTCAATTGAAATTTGCCAATCCTAAATAAAAAACCCTAAATGACACATCGTTTAAACTTAAAGAAGAGAAGGTGAGTGACATGTTGTTTGGTCGATTGGCCTCTAGTTTTGACAGTTTTGGCTCATTGAGTTGGCAACTTCTATTTTTTTTTTTTTTTGCTTTCTATGGGGTTATCCTGATCTTATGACCTGAGTTGCGACTTTGACAAGCTAACCTTGGTTGACTTAGGTAATTTTTTTGTACTTAATAATGTTTATTTGAAGTTTTTATTTTTGTTTTTGATACATTAAAGTTGTTGTTTAAGTTTGCTTTTGATATATAATGTTGTTTTGGTTTTTGTTTAACTTAAGTTATGCATGTTAAAGTAATGATGTTTTACCTTAGATTTGCCAGGTCAATTCATGCACAAAATAGAAACCAATTTTAAATCCTTGTTGTGTGAACATATAGTCTATCTTAAGTTTATGTTTTTTTATTTATTTAATATCTCTTGCTTGATTTGGATGTTTTGATATTTTTTTGTTAGTTATCTAGATTCAAACATATTTTTGTATGATATTGTGACTTGTTGAGATAAAAAAAGCATATTTGAGAAGCAAAAAATGCCCTTTTTTTTGGCTTCGTAGCGACTGCCATGTCTAGGCATTTTTGGGTTTTAGACAATGTTCTTCATACTCTTGGGAAGAACATTATGTCAGCCCCTAAATTTGGACCAATTCTGGACCATTTCTTTGCACATACACCTTCCTTATGCATGATTAACCAATAATCTAGTGTTTATTTGCATCAATAATATGTTTAAATGATTTTTAAGCCTAGGGTTTCAATTTTGATCTAAAACTCATTTTAGCAAAATTGTGATGATTCATTGATAATAAAAGTGAATAGATGCTAGATTATTGATCATTCCATGATTTCCAACATGTATGTGCCTTCAATTTATCCATATCTAGTTTGGTTTGAGAGTCATGTTGTTTGCTTCGAGTTGGATATTCTTCATTTGTGCTTCGTGCTTTTCCCAAGAACATTATCTTAGCTACATGATTTTGACTTATTTTATTTTATTTATTTGCCCATAACCTTTTCTTATACACTATTACAATATTCATTGTAGTAGTTTTTTGTTTTATTAAAAAAAATTTAACCATTCAACAACTCAATCTTCATTATTTTATTTAACTTTTTTTTTCAATTTAATCTTTTAATACTAGGTTGTTATGAGAATTGTGCTTTGTATTTTTTTTTTCTTACATTTGGTTTATTTAATGGTATCATGGATTTAATTATCATTTCTTGATTTCAACCTTCAATACTAGATCTGTTAGAAGTGGGGTTTCATAATTTTTACTTTTTTTTTCTATAAATTTATCTTGATCTTACAACCTAGATCGTGAGTTTAATGGGTAGACTCAATTTGATTTCATTCCCTCTTTTTATAATTGATTTTTTTATTTTATCCTTTTACATTAGGTTAATTGGAAATTGAATTTCATAATTTTTTTTCTATGAGATTATCTCAATCTTATGACCCATGTTACGAGTTTGGTAGGTTGACCTAAGTTGACTCTATTTATTTTTTGGGGTCCTTTTTTAATTGATTATTTTTAACTAGGCTTAGTAATTTTGAAAAATTGACTCGAGTTGACTCTGTTCATTTCTTTGGGTAATTTTTTAATTGAATTTTTTTTTTGAATTTCACCCTTCAACAACTCCTTTTTTTATTTAGTTTTTTGTTTTCAATTTTATCTTTCAATATTAAGCTATTTTACAATTTGGCTTTGTAAATATTTTTTAGTTTGCTTTATATAGAGATATCTTGGTCTCATGAATTCATGTTTTTTTCTCTCGATTTCAACCTTAACCATTGAGTTTGTTGGAAATGGATTTCATAATTTTTAAATTTTTTTTTATAAAATTATCTTGGTCTCATAACCTATATCACAGGTTTAACATGTTAGTTGAGTTAACTTGGGTTTTTTTTCCTTTTTTTACTTGATTTTTTTATTTATTTCATCCTTTAACATTGGGTTCCTTGGAAATTGAACTTTATTTTTTATTTGCTTTCTATGGGGTTATCCCGATCTTATGACTTGTGTTGTGGCTTTGACAATTTAACCTGAGTTGACCCATGTAGTTTTTTTAGTCTTTTTTTAATTTAACAATTTTTTTAAAATTATGTCTTTCAATATTAGGTTAATTAGGTATTAATATTCATAAGTTATTTATTTGCTTTCTATAGGGTTATCATAGTCTCATGACTCAGTTTATAGATTTGACAGGTTAACTTAGGTTGATTCAATAATTCATAGTCTTAATATTTAAAAAAATATCATTCAATATGTCGTCACATCAATATTTTAAAAAGATGTCATCCAATATGCATCACATTTGTTGCTACCCATGTTGGTCCAGTATCTCTATGGAATTAAATAAATGTTTTGAATTATGCAAAGAAAGATAAAAAAAATTGAATATATCCATATATATTGGACTGGGCCTTCAACTCTTGCCTCAAACAGTAAATATATGTGTAGAAGCACCATCAAGTAAAAAAATAGAGAGAATATCATCTCAAGTTTGTATATTGTCTAGACGATGTTCATTTGAAGCCTCTCCATGTGTTATGTCTGCAACGTGTTGGAGCATATTTCTCTAAAGAAATGATTGGTTTCTATGAGTGCATCTCATATTCCCTTTGGCAATAAATCCCAGTTAGTTAATGAATGAAATGAGTGTTTGCATAAATACATGGTAGCCATGGCTCTTCATTCCATACAATTTCCAATCCTTCAAATTCAATAACCTTGATATGTTCGAGGCATGTTCATAAGGAAAACAAAAACTTTTAACTCGTTGGTGTACAAGTAACTATGTATTCTTATCTAAGGTGAAGCTGGCTTTAAGCTTTGCTACCCGTGACCCAACATAAACCAATTCCATATTTTAACGGTAACAAAACAAAGTTAGATCCATTCTAGCCTTGATATTGTCCTTTGTCTTCCCCTTCATGTCTATATAACCATGTTGAAAATATTTCCAAACATGTTATTTTCTATACGTTTGATATTACGGTTATGGCAGAGAATATTGGTCTTCCAATAAGAAAGCTCCCAGAAAATACTTTGCTTTACTGAATTATAGGTCAAACCAAAACAAAAAAAACTTCCATTTACCGGATTGAAAATCAGCGCAATGTCATTATACTTCGACACCACGTCATACAATTCTTCATTCGAAAGAAGTAGCGGAGAACAATGAATTAACTATGAGAGATGATGTCTTTTAATTTGATGGGTTAGTTGATCCATATTGAGTTGTTTTGTCTAATGAATTAGATGAAAATTTAAATTTTCACATCGTCGATAATATTTTTGTTGATGTTAATGCTAAGGAGTTGAATGATATTTTGAGCTCTAGTGGACATACACAAGTCAATAAAGATGATGATAGCAATGAAATCAACGTAAAAGATTGTGATGAAAATGAGGACGAGTCAATTGATAAAGAAGAAGATAATTCTGATTAATTTGTACAACATAAATGCGTAATGCCATAAACTATAATGTAATAATTATGGATGAAATTTTCTTCTCAATGTAATGACAAGGAAATATTTATTTTATTATTGTGATATGAATTGATGTTATTGTGTTGTGCATGCAGTTGTGAATTTAAATATTTACAAGATGGATGGATAAGGAATACAAATACAATTTTACCTTAGGTATTGTTTTATATTGATGGAAATATCAAAGGAATATGTTTGTTGGTATATTCCAGTGATGATGGGCACTATTCCCCTTCTCCCTGATATTGTTCATAGTGTTCATTACACACGAGTATACAAACAAAATATGCATGTCAGTATATTTTATGATGATAGGAACTATTCACTTCTTAATACGCCAATAATTAATTATTTTTTTGACTATTTACTCCTTTCTGAATAGAATTACCGATAGAATGAGAATTCCAGCGTGCTAGTAATTACTGCTTGAACGACCCATCTAAATGAAAAATATGAATGACGCAGTGGTGATTATGAAATACTTCGTCGATTGGTAATGGAGATGAGATCATAGATGAGTGGGTACATGTGCACCCCCTAATTTGCCCCACCATTCCGGCAACAACCAATTTTATCCTCCTCTTCTAGCGCCATCTCTATTTTCAATTTATTGTATGTAAACATATAAATGTTAAAATTTTAATAAATATTTGATTTTTATATTATTTTAATTGATTTTAGTTATTTTTCTACTTTTGTTCAATATTTTCTTTTTGATGTAACCATATTATTTGATAGTTTCACCCACAGTTAACTAGTGTTTTGCCTATATTTTATATATAAAGTGCCTTGATATTCTTTGTTTTATATTTTGAAGGCATTTTTGGATGAAAGATGCAAAACAGAGTAAATTGGAGGTAATTTACAGATTTGACCTTCAGTCGATGTTTTGTGTAGAGCGTGAGCTCTAGAGGTCGAAATGAAGTGATTCCAGTGGCATTAAAAAGCTAACATCCATACCTTTCTGTACATCTAAGGCAAGAAAAATAAGGCAAGCTAACATCCATAATTTCAAAGTCAAATCTCGCAATCTGCTAGTGTTGATGTTCGGTCATTCCGACTTGAATATCTGGATCTACAAAAGTGCAATTGATGCAAACTCAATGTTTTTGGATTCTGGACTCAAATACCTATCAACACTCCAAATTTCAGCCACAAACGATGTCATATGAGGGAGATATGATTTTTCAAAGATGACAACTGAATTCTGCAAGCAAATAGGTTTCGCGAAGAAAGAGTCCAAATTACGTTCTGAAGCCTCTAAACCAACATCCAAGTTTTTATTTCAGCAATTTCGCTCCTCTAAGTCAAAGCTTGAAGATTTCATGCAAGGCTATTTCTCATTTTTTAGGAAAATAGTTATTGAAGTACTTAAATGTAAACTGTTTACTTAAGGGAGGACTATTTTGTAAAATAGAAACTAGGGTTTCATAGGATATAAAAAGAATGAGAAAAGAGAAGGGGGGCAGCCAGCCAAGAAGAGAAAAACGCCCCCTTCCTCTAAGAAACCTGAAATCATGCATTCCTCTTTCTTTTTGATTAGTTGTTCAACAATATGCAAGGCTAAACTCTTTTTCTTGGTTGCAAGGACACAAAAACCTTCAGATTTCAAGAACTGTGAGATTTATTTTACCTTTTCTTTTCAGTTTATATGATGAATATGTTTGTTCTCCTATGCTTATTTTTCCTATGATTGTTTATTTTAATTGCTAGAGCGGACTCTAAGTTATTATTGTAAACAATTTATTGCTAAGTTTGATATCAAAACTGGAGTTGTGGTATATGAACTTATGAAGCAACTGAGTTTAATAATTGTGGTGGATCTACGTTATTAATCTTAGGGAGAACATTTAATCAAATCAAACATAGACTACGTACAGTTATGTTTTCTTGATTAATCAACATATCTAGTTCTTAAGGCTGCTAGTGAATTAAATTACTAGTGCGGACACTATGGTTGTTTGATGGTTAGGGTTAGTTATATGGCAGATCCGTTAACTAACCAATGTTAAGAGAGATAAATATTCAGAATATAAATTGATGTTTTGTTTTCATGATCAGTTTTGATTTCTGTAGATGGATGTGTGCTTCCGACCAAGGTTTGTTCTCTTAATAATTTTATGATTTTATTTAATTTCGCTTGATAGTTTTCTATTTTCTTTTGCTTTAGCCTAGATAACATCCAAAACCCCTCAAATTGCATATCATCTAGCATAAAAATCTGACTTGAACCTTCCTCGTGGGATTGACCCCTTGCTTGCTCTATACTATCTTGTGTGTTGTGTTTTATCACAACACTTTTAAATATCACTGATAGGGGTTATCGATAGAACAAGTCCGTCGGCATATTCCAAAGAGTTGGAAAATAATTACTGCAAACTCACCGATAAAATTACATATGGTATTCTGTTAGTGATATGTTATATTTACTATGGATATATCAACAGATAAATAAAAACATCGATGGAATTACATATGGTTTTCCTGTTGGTGATATGCTAAATTTATTCATGGATATGTATATGGAATAAAGCAAGTAATTTTTATTTCGTGTTTTGCCTGTTTATAAATCCATCGATAAATTTATTACCAACAGACTCCCCGATAGACCAAAAATTACAAATGAGAGTTTTTCTGACAAACTGCTTCTGTTTATGAGCCTATTGATAAATACATACTGCTGGACTATGAGTGTAAGCACCGACACAAATTTCCATCAGTAAAACTGTTAAGTCTAGTAATGATAATCCTACAAATATGTACTGACACGATCAAAGAGTTGATGTCTTATCCCAAGTGCAGGAGTTTCAAAGTAATAAATAACCCGGCAAGACCGGGGTTGATCCACATGGAGGTCAACTATATAAATTATAATTAACATATATAATTTAACAAAGAGTTAAAGAGATCTTTGAGATGTGAGATTAATGTAAGGATTAAACAATGATAAAAACAGTTGTCATGGTTAGAGAATCCACAAATGGTATTAGAAATAAGTATAGTATAAACTCTTTTTATTACTCAACTGGAAACCACACACAAAGAAGGTTCCAATCAGATGATTTATCTTTAATAGTTAATTATAAATTTTCAATATGATCATATTAATTATCTTATTTTAGTAACACCATATTTTTAAATATTGTCAGGAATTCATGATGCTAACTTATATTAACAACAAATCAAGTTCCTCTCATAACAACGATGTCAACCGAAGACTATGAAGGATCAAACATTTATTGTACCAAGTGTTATACAATATAAATCTAGATTAATCATTTAACAAGCAAGGTATTAAGAATTAGTAAGATAAAAAGATAGGGCATATTAATAACAAACTTTCTTCGATATAAACATTGAAGTCCATGTTGAGTTTATATTATACATATTCTAACACCATTAGTGAAACCTTTTCACCTTGACATAATTAACTTAGCTAGACATAATGAAGAAGAAGAACATAAATAAATAAGATCAGAACATAATTATGATATAAGATAACTAAAAGTAGTAAAGGAAATGAAAAGCATAAACAAGAGATTAATGAAAATAAAACATGAAATAAAACTTGAACATTACAAAGAGAAAAGGTAAGAAAATGATCTTGATCTGAAAACCAAGATGATTTAATGTATGGAAAATGCCTCCTTCTATAGGTTAAAAAGAACTATTCATTTGGTAATTAATTATTGATTAGTGGCCAACTATTGACTTGGTGGATAGCCCTCAAGTTTTTGTCTGGACGAAATGTCATTATTAACATCAGAATTTGAACAAGTGTTTTTCATGAAAGTTGTGGGAATTTATCTCAGATTTCCATCAAAAGAACAATGAGCTCATTTGGATATCTAGAACTTGAGATATAGACTGAACACTGAACAATGTCTGAGCTGCAGGACAGATTCAGACTTCTCTTTGGTTTCTAAGATTTGAACTTGAAAACAGTAGATTTGAATCTTGGACTCTTCATGAATGTTTTAGGCCTATGTCTTAGCTTTTCATCAAGATAAACCTAAATCCAAGCTCTAAAGCTCCAGTTATAACCCAAATACCGAATAGTGTTCCAGTTTGAATTGAACCAACATCTCTTCTCTTAGCCCTTTCTTTGTCCTTTCACTTTCAATAGTTAATCACATCAATCAATCATTTAAATTGTGAGATATACCTGCATTTAAAATGAGCATTTATCATAAATTAAAGATATCTTATATTATCAGACTTGTTATTATAAAACATGCTTAAGTCAGAGAATTTAATGATACTTTAAGTGCAATATGATGATATAAAACCTTAATGAAAATCCACTTTTAATTACTAATCATGTACATTACCTCTGCGTTAATGAATTGTAGCTTCACTAATATTCATATTTCTTCACTCTTAATAAATCTCTCTTTTTTAAGAACTAGAATAAATAAATAAAAAAATATACCCTCTACAAATAGATATGCGGGCTCTACTATCATTAATTAACCAATATTAGAATTAACCTAGATAATTGCCTACGATGTGCTGTAGGTTAGATCATTTTTTTTAACTTAAAAAAATCATCCAACATTGATAACATGTTTTTTAATTAAAAAAATAGTTATAAACCATAAATGTTGTGCACCCTAGTCGCGGGGGTGCGATGTCATAACATCCCTTTCTGGACTAGGGTTTGGAAGGTCTTTTTGATTGGTTGGGGAGTCGTCACCTAGTATTATAACTATTAGGAAACCTAATTGGTTTTTTCAGAGATTCTAGGAAAGAGACTGGTTGTTTGAAGAAAAGGTATTAGCACCCTTAGTACACTTTACCTAAGGTAACCTGCATTGTTTTTTTTTTATTTGTTATGGTATGGTTATGTCTATTTCGACTATCCTACTATGACAAGTTTGTTATGATGAACAAACCCCGGTTTTTTAGGTCAAGAACTCAGTTTGGAAGATAAAATTTCCTCAATTATTGTTTGAGGCTTCTTTTGGGGTAAAACTTGAATTTTTGCTACAACGTCATTCCAAATAATATTTTACAAAAAACTCCTTGTGGATTTTATTCATATATTAAAAGTGAATGAGTTGTATTATTTACAATAATACTTTAGATATTAACCTCATACAGGTTTTTTATCCTTTTATTAAAATGAGTAATAAAATTATTATCACTAATAATAGTTTGGATATTAACCCATTTTAGGTTTTTTATACTATTATATTATAAAATAAATAATATTTTGGATATCAACCCCTTTTAGATTTTTTTTATCTTTATATTAAAAGTGAATAATATTTATTATCCCTAATGATATTTTAGATATTAACCCCTTTTAGGTTTTTTATCCTTATATTAAAAGTGAATAATATTTTCTTTAAATATAGGCTAAAATCCATGCAATATTTTTTTAAAACATGAACAAATATTTTAATTTTTCTTTGAAAAAAGATTCTCAAATAATTTTAGGATTTTTGGCCATATGCAAGAAAAAAAAATTATTTGTTTATTATTTTTCCTAATTTTTTAGGCTTTGTTAGGTAAAAACCTATTGTTTGTAATAAAACTATCCAAAATAGGCCTAAGGGATGTTTTTCAAACACACCCTTAAACCAAAGACCCTTTAGCAAAACAAAATGACAAACCAAATAGGGTATAAACCCTTTGACCCAAATGTTTTTGACTGGGTAGACCCGACTGAGTTTACCCGACCAAGTTGACCTGAAATTTCGGGTTCGACCATAAACAACCCAAAAATCTTGGTTTGACATGAAAACAACCCAAAAAAAAAACCAAAGTAAAAAAAACAAACTAAAAAAAAAAAACACAATCTAACAAATTCTTGAACAAAATAGATCAAACACAAAAAAATAATGTCATCACAACATGCTGGAAAATAATGCAAGGATCAATAATTTAGCATCCAATCACTTCCATTTTCACTTAATTATCATAATTTTTATTAAAATGGGTTTCGGCTTAGAACCGAAACCCTAAGATTAAAAACCATTGAAATTATGTTATTGATGCAAATAAACACTTGATTATTGGTTTATCAAGCATAAGGATGAGTTTCAGTTAAATAAATGAAACAAAACAAGTCAAAATCTTGTAGCTAAGACAATTTCTTGGGAAGAACATGAAGAATAGATAAAGAACATTCAACTTGAACCCAACACCATGGCTCTCAAACCAGACCAAATATGAACAAACCAAAGGCATATACATGTTGAAAATCATGTAAGGATCAATAATCTAGCATCGATTTTCTTCGATTATCAATGAATCATAACATTTTAGCCAAAATAGATTTCAGTTCAAAATCAAAATCCTAGGATAAAAATCCATTTAAACATGTTATTGATGTGAATAAACACTAGATTATTGATTAATCATGCATAAAAAAAGTGTGTATGTGAAAATAAATGAACTAAAATTGGTTCAATTCTAGGGGTTAGGACAATGTTCTTTCTAAAAATACAAAAAAACATTGCCTAATACCTAGAAATGCCTAGAAATAGCAACCGTTGCCAAGCCCATAAATGGGCAATTTTGACTTCTAAAACATGTTTGAATCTAAAAAAAATAATAAAAAATATCAAAATATCAAAATCAAGCAAGAGATTTCAAATTCAAAAAACAAAAACTTAAAACAAATTATATGTTTACATAATATGGACTCAAAATTGGTTTTTTGAACTCAATTTGTACATGAACAAACCTAGCAAATCTAATGTAAAACATCCTTACTTTAACATGTATAGCTTAAGTTAAACAAAACAAAAATAACTTTCTCTTTGTTCTTTTCTCTTTCCAGATCTTAAAAAAAAAAAATACTGAAGTAAAATTAAAATAATTCTCTTCAACTTTTCTCTTTTCAGTTCTTTTCTTCTATCTGGCAGATCGAGGAGAGAATTAAAAGAGTAAAGAGGAAAATGTCAAGAATACAAAAGCTAGAAAAGGGAGTTATTATGAAAAGGGAATTTGGAATTATTGTAATGGAATTATTATGAAAATCCATGTTATATAAAGTAACGAGGAAGAAGGTTAGACGTAGGGACCACAAAAGGATAGCCTTCTCCACAAAAGTATAGCCTTCTCTTTAACGTCCCTAATATTTTGATTACGAAGGAAGTAAGGAAGCTGATTCAAGTGAGCTTTATTCTATTTCTAATATTATAAATAGGCATGCCAAATATGGAACAAAGACACAAAAGCCAATCTTCTCTACTTCTTCCCCATAACCCAAAGAATCCATTGCTGATCAAAATGGCATCAGGCCTTCCTCTCAGGCTCCCTGCCCAGGGTTTTAATGCGAGCCAGCAACTGATCAAGAGTGACCGCGGCAGCATGCTAACAATGTCTGATGACAATGTGATGATGAATCAAATTGTAGGAACTCATGCTCCTGATGGCCGAGAGGTTGATGTCAAACCTCTTCTCCTCCTTGTTGAAGACATCCTCAAACGTGCCACCCTGCAAATCGACTCCTCTCTGACGGTATACTACTAAAACTCATCCTTGGAAATTAATCTGCAAATCAACTTAACTCTATTATTTTTTGTTCTTTTTATGTTCCTGATCACTTCTGATAACGCAGACTTCCCAGGCCCATGCTGAAATGGAGGACAAGACATACCATGTCAATTTTGTTTCAATGCTCGATGCACTGTCGTATACTATAGATAGAATTTCCAGCGAGGTTATACAATGTCTTTCAATTCTAATATATGATATATAGGCATTGACCTAAAGAATCGATGACAATTTTTAAATTTCGCGTTTTTAATTTTGATGCAGATTGCCTACAAGGCACTGGGTGGGACAGATGCCCACGCCACAACTGTCTCACTTTTCAACATGCTAACAAGCTATTCCTGGGATGCCAAGCTTGTGCTCACCTTGGCAGCTTTTGCTTTGAATTATGGAGAATTCTGGCTGCTTGCCCAGATTTACTCATCAAACGATCTTGCCAAATCCATGGCAATCCTCAGGCAACTGCCTAGAATCATGGAACAATCAGGACCCTTGAAGCTTCGCTTCGATGCCATTAACAATCTGATCAAGGTCATGATGGACGTGGCTAGGTGCGTGGTTGAGTTCAAGGATCTACCGCCAGCTTACATTTCTAATGAAGTACCAGCATTGTCCACAGCCATGGCCCATATCCCTACTGCTGTCTACTGGACCATGAGGAGTGTTGTGGCTTGTGCGGCTCAGATTACTAGCCTCACTACCATGGGACTTGAGTATGCTTTTCTAGTCCACCATCTTTATACTACATCATGCATGTATTCCTTGTAATATTCTCCCTCACTTATTCCAGGTTTTCTATATCAACCACTGACGCATGGGAGCTATCCACCTTGGCTCACAAACTCAGCAACATACTTGACCATCTCAGGAAGCAATTGGATACTTTCTACCAATACATAGGTCTGCACCTCAGCAACTTTTTTATTATGCTATCATGTGTTGGATAGGTAATAAGAAAACAGGAAATTAATGTACGAAGATAGATCGAGAAAGCTTATAAAACCAATGGTGTTTGATGCAGATGAAAAGAGGAATGTCGAATCCTTTCAAATGCTAAAGAATCTCTTTGAAATGATCCACATTGACAACATGAAGGTCCTAAAGGCCCTGATTTATGCCAAGGATGATATCCAGCCACTTATAGATGGCTCTTCCAAGAAAAGAGTTCGCTCTTCTACCATTTCTTCTATTTATGTTATCAATCTACTGTAAAACATTCCTCATACTTCCTTTTGAATTTAACAGGTCCATCTTGATGTGCTAAGAAGGAAAAGTGTGCTATTGCTCATTTCTGGCCTCAACATGTCAACCGATGAGCTTTCAATTCTCGAGCAGATATACAATGAATCCAGGCATCACGGAGCTAGGCTCGATAGTCAGTATGAGGTGGTCTGGGTCCCAATTGTGGACCGTTCAATCCAGTGGAGTGATCCAATGAAGCAGAAATTTGAAAGCATGCAGTCTTCAATGCCATGGTACACAGTGTACCACCCTTCACTGATTGAGAAGGCAGTCATGAGGTTCATCAAGGAGGTGTGGCACTTCCGGAACAAGCCTATTCTTGTGGTGCTTGACCATCAAGGCAAGGTGGTTTGCCCAAATGCACTCCACATGATGTGGATTTGGGGAAGCAGTGCCTTCCCTTTCACTAGCTTGAGAGAGGAATCTCTCTGGAAGGAGGAGACATGGAGGCTTGAGCTTCTAGTTGATGGCATTGACCCAGTGATTCTTAATTGGGTAAATTCATTATAGAATCAATCCAAATATACTTACATTATACGTGTGTGTGTGTAATCGTGTTGACTTTTGATTCAATATTTTTTTGATCATCAGATCAACGAAGGAAAGTACATTTTCTTGTACGGAGGAGACGACGATGAATGGATGAGGAAGTTCACAAGCAGCGCACGTGCTGTGGCGCAGGCAGCCCGCATTCCCCTGGAGATGGTTTATGTGGGGAAGAGCAGCAAAAGGGAGAAAATCCGGCGAGTCATAGCGACAATCACAGTGGAGAAGCTCAGTTACGTCTGGCAAGACCTTACCATGATGTGGTTCTTTTGGACCAGGCTAGAGAGCATGCTGTACTCCAAGATTCAGTTAGGCAAGCTTGATGACCATGATCCTATGATGCAAGAAATCAAGAAGTTGCTTAGCTACGGCAGAGAAGGTGAATGGGCTGTGCTTAGCAATGGGTCTAATGTTGTGGTCAACGGTCACAAGACCACAGTTTTGCAAACATTGCTTGAGTATGACTTGTGGAAGGAACAGGTGCCTGTCAAGGGCTTTGATATGGCCTTCCAAGATCACCACTTCCAGCTCCGCGGCATTGCTCGTCCTTGCTGCCGCTTCGATTTCCCAATAACTACGGGTAGGATCCCTGAGACCATGAAATGCCCAGAGTGCAACAGCACCATGGAGAAATTCTCCACTTTCCTTTGCTGCCATGATGAGGTCATACCAGACGAGCTCTCCAAGTAAATGATCAGCTCATGCCACGCTTCCGTGGAGCTCATACTGCCACTAAATAATATTGTTGAGTGCGCTCTTTTTTTTCTTTTCAATTTTACAGCGTTGTGAGGCTATGGCGCACAGTATTTTGACCTTGCATTTGATATTCCATACCATAAAATAAATTTGAGTATATTCTTTTTCTTTTTTTTTCTTATGGCACACATACATTTTGTATAGCTTCCTAGCTAGCCTTCACCTAAAAGAATCAACAGCGTGAACCTTAAAAAAATTATAAAAAGATTAAAAGCAAAAATAATTTTTCAAAGTTCTATTTGCACCAAAAAAAATTGTTAAAGGAAAAAAATATTTTCTCAAAATATATATATATATATATATATATATATATATATATATATATATATAATGTAACGGTGAAGGCTAGGAAAAATAGTCTACCTAATTTGTGTTTTTTTTTTTTTTTTTTCATTTGGATCACAGTTCTTTCTGCATAAAAACTCAAAATCATCACTCTCCTGTTGAAATATTACATATTTTCAAAAGAAAATGCCTTAAATCTTACTTCGAGATATATCTTTTTGTGCTAATATTAGTTTCTTTATTTTTTTATATTTCTTTTATAAACTAATGGTCAAAGTCTAATGAGAAATCACATCAAATATATTATAGAACTTCCAAGTTCCTAATGAAATTAAAAAATAATAATGAGACCTAAATAATGAAAAAAAACTTGAAGAGTGTAATGTCGAATTAATGGATAAAACTTATACACTACCGGAAAATTGCCATTTACAAACGTAATCACTGTTGGAAATTTTTTGGTTATACTGTAAGACTCAAATTTTTAGATCAAACCCACGCTTAAGTCAGTCCAAATTCAACCTAAGTTAACCTAAGTATATAAGAAAAGTTGCAATAAAATTACTGTTCTCTCTTCTAAGTCTTGTGGTCGTCGTGACCCTCTCCTCATCAAATCAAAGATGGAAGTAGTAAATAAGTGATTTTCTCTCATGTTACTTTTAATTATGATTTGTTTATGGAATGATTAAAAGAGAGAGAGAGAGAGATTAGGGTTTATAAGGATTAGAAATTTATGTTGTTAAGATTGATTTATGATTATTAAGGGTTTAATGTTAGGTGATCAATTAGTATGTTGTTAGAAATAAGGATTTATGAGTTGATTTGTTTAAATTCATTTATATGGGTTAAGAAATTCATTTTTACCTTGCTGGAAAATCTGGACAGAATGGTCTTGAGGTTGAAGATGACCAAATTTTATTTTGGTCCTTGATTAATGAAAATTTCAGTTTGGTCCCTAAACGTTGGAAAAATTACAATTTGACCCCTAAATGTATTTTGAGATTCTGGAAAATGTTATTATGAGGTTAATGATGATGAATCTCAGTTTGATAATTGATTTGGAATATTTTTAGTTTGGTCCCTCAATTTTGGGAATTTACATTTTAGTCCCTAAACTTTATAAAAATTACAGTTCGGTCCCTGGTTCATTCTAGACAGAATTAAGGATGGTTTATGGGTGAAATTTCAGTATGGTTATGTATTTACAGTTTGGTCCAGTTTGGTAAAATTACGTTTTGGTCCCTGTTTTGGATAATTGTCGTTTTAGTCCCTAAAGCTAGGAGACTAAACCTGGTTTTCTTTTATGCATTGGAATGTTTTAATTGTGTTGCTTTGAGTTGCTTTTGAGTATATTTTATATATTTATTGTAGGTTCTCCTAATGATCCTCAGTAGGTTTTTCGGGTCTTTCATTGATATTCCTTTTAGTTCTATATTTTTCAGGTGAGTGGGATAATCTTTAATATGCATATATTATAAATAAATATGTATGTTGATTATACGATGAGTACAACTAGTTAATTTCTTGAATATTTATATATGTTGCTTTATTTTCCGAGTACTCATTTATTCTTGAATTTGCACTCGCAATCTGTTGAACTAAATTCTATTTGATATGATATACGTTTCTTTGATGATTCTGTAAATATCTATTATGCCTTGATATAGGACTTGTCAGTAACTTCATGCTAACGGAGAGAAGTTAGCCTATATGCACATAGTATTATGTATACCTAGCTGGTGAGAGAGGCATTAGCTTGTGCCGACTGATCATCCCATAGTGGTCATCTTCGGGTGTCATCTGGTCACTTTCGGGTGTCATCTGATCTCTGACATGTATTCCACTACGTTATGATAATATGTTTAGTGTGTGTGTGTATGTGTTTGTGTGTATATTGCAACTACTAATTTTAATATCTAAAATATATATTAAATATTATTCCCTCACTAAGTTGGTTAAACTCACCCCTCATTCTTAATATTATTTCAGGTTCTTAGTTTCTGTTAGCAGGTGGACTTTGTTGAGTGTTCCTACTTCTTTAGTTTTGGTCGGTATGCCTTGCTTATTTTGCGAGGCTTTCCTTTTAGTTTTGATTCGATATCTTAGACGCTCCACTATTACCTTATTTTAATTAAGTTTGGATTTTGACAATGTAATGAGTATTATGGATTATTGTTTTCATTTTAATTACTTATGGTGAGTTTTAAACTATCTTTTGGTTGCATCAGTTTTTAATAATATAATATTTCTGAAGATTATGAAATGTTGCGTATTTTTGAATAAATTGTTCTTTTGATATGTCCGTTTTGAGGCTTAGCTTAAGTGGGGTGTCCTTTCGACTCCGCTCTTGCGTTGCCGGTCATGGACCTGGGATTCAGGTCATGACATGTATATTGTGGTGAACTTTATTTATATGATTTTGCATCCTTGTATCCATCGGTGAACACCGACAGAAAAAATCTCTTGGTATATACTAATGGAATTGCAATGAGAAAATAAAGCATAAACTCGATAACGTGTAACTTTTACAGATGGAGTCACCCATGGAATTAGCCCCATGGTACAGTATGTTCATAAATATGCCGAAAAAAATTCTCTCAGTATATATCAAGGAAATTATAGAGGGAATTACAATGGGATTCAAAAAGATCAAATCGTACTGCTCGTATTTGTACCAACAGAATGACCGATAAAATAATTTTATAGGTCATTTTGTCAATAATATTTAGTTTGTGACCTCGCAGTCGACCCTCCTCTCCCCCTCCTCCATTTCTTCTTCTTTATTATGCATTTTTTTTGCAACAAATAGCGACCCCCTCCTCCCAAATCTCAACAAAAATGCAACCTCTCACAACAAATCTAGTCACCACAGCACTCAAGTTTGTCAACATTTGTGTTTTGATTCAAATTTTGTTGAGAATTCTCCACTTTAAGTAAGCAAATCTACTCTTTTTTTATTTGAACTCAATTTTAAAATGTCAATTGTTTTTGCATAGTTTTGTAGTATATGTATTTTTTTTGGGTATTTATTTATTTTATAGTTTTTTTTTCATTTAAATTTGTTGTATGAGTTTATGATTTGTACATGTTAGGATTTGTTTTAGATTTTGTAAAATTATATTTGTTCGTAAATTGATGAAACTTATGTATAGTTTTTTACTTAGGTTTTTTGTGATAAAACAAATCATGGCTTATTTAACGAGTCCATTTTATATTTTGTCAATTTTATTGCCAAGTTGAAATTTTTGGTAAATTTGTAGAAATTTTAATTTACGTTGATAATTGATAATAAGTTAAGAGTACTATTAAAATAAATTGAATAAATTAAAGCTAAACCAATATTTTTGCAAATTTATTTAGTTAACGTAGTTAAATAATACATGTTGTTATCATTATTTTATATAGGTTTGATATAAGTAATGGATGTTCATTTATGGATGTATCGAGATTCACCCAAGGGTTACAGAGGAATACAGTGGTCGGGGTGGGTTGTTTGGATGAGAAGAAAAGGTGGTTGGCTTGCCTGGATGGGGGAGAAGAAAGGCTGGCGGCATTCCTAGTGTTGCAGGAAAGATCGTGCGCAGTCGTCGCAGGTGCTGGTGTTGCCGGAGGTGGAGAAAAAAAGGGGAGAGTGAGACTACCGTAGGAGAAGAAAAATCTAGGGAAAAATGATTTTTTCCAACTTTGCACACTGATTTCTTGATGTTTAGGCCATGAAATCCAAATCTATTTATAGGGGATGAAAGAGGGTAATATTATCTTCATTAAAGAAAGATTTCGGCCTTTGATTCGGCTGGAAAGGATCTCAATTGTTGGTTCAAAGTAGATACCATGAATTGTTAAATTTGACAGTTAAAAGCTACTTGAGTAAGCCACTTTAGGCTGGTGTTGCAACCGCTGTGGTTTCAATCGGCCTGAGCGGACCTACCTAGTTGTAGAGAAATGTAAACACCCAAAGGAAAATATATATATATATATTTAGAGAGAGAGGGATGATGATGAATGCAGTTTTCGCTGCTGATGCAGAAATCGGCAGCGACGCAGTTCCGCTGCCGATTCTGGATCGGCAGCGACACAGTATTCGCTGCCGATACAGAAATCGGCAGCGACCTAGTTTCCGCTGCTGATACAGAAATCGGCAGCGACGCAGTTTCCGCTGCCGATCCAAAATCGGCAGCGATGCAATCTTCGCTGCCGATACAGAAATCGACAGCGACCCAGTTTCGCTGCCGATTCCTTGATCGGCAGCGATGTAGTTTCGGCTGCCGATTTTAGGATTGGCAGCGACGCAGCTATCGCTATGGAATCCGGATGGATAGCCGGGACAAATAAACGACTAGTTTCGGCGAATGGCATTTGAAAACTTGTGTATCTATATGTACTACTAATTGTTACATCAAATACATGAAGAAATTATAAATGTTAATGCTTATTTAATTGCTAGGCCGTTAGTTACCATTATTATTATTATTATTAAGTATTTGTTTTCTCTTAAATGTTTTGTACTGCTGCAGGGACGTCACACCAACAAGATGTCTAGGATACCCGATACACGGGAACCTACTTTTGCAAAGAATTAAGTAGATGCATTCTAACTCACAATGTACTTTGTAGGGATCAATGTACTGAATGTATAACTTTTATTAGATCCTTTTTGTTTAAAATTTGTGATGGCTATTAGTAGTATAAGAATGCAAACTCATGTCCATGTATATATATTTTTAATATGAATTTCAAATCATGCAACATTAATATTATGTGTTTGTGTAAGATTCGCTTTTGAATGAACTGTTGATTGTATGGGTTGTATTTTGATGATGTAAGGATTCAAGTTCTTTGATTACCGGCACCAGGTGTATTAAATATATATATATATATATATATATATATATATATATATAAAATTTACTATTGTTGGGCTTAGAAATCCGGGTCGTTACAGTTGGTATCAGAGCCCTTGGTATGGATCCTGAGGATCATTAATAAATGTGTTGTTGCGATGAATTTCAGGATGGTACGCACCCGACAAGGGACACAAACTGAGCCGCCCTCCTTAGAAAGGAGGGGCATGAACCGAGGTGCCCAAGGTTGGCAAGACGAAGATCCCTTAGATGATACGGCATCTCATGCTCCGATAATACCGCCCGAAACCTTGCAGGGGGAAGATACGATGGCAGGAGAAGGCCCGAGGCCTCATCAGACAGAGGGAACACCCCCAGTCGCAACGGAGCAGCGAGAAAGACTAGAAGCACAGCCATCTACTGTTCTAACTGGTCTGCCCCCACAATATGTAGATGCAGGACTCCTTGTACAAATAGTTAAAGCAGTGATGGAAGGCATGGCTAATTCAGCAGCACAAACAACCCCTACCACGCAGAATCCACCAGCAGCCCCTACGACCAGCATGACCATGGATAATGTGGTACCACTGGTGCGACTAGTCAAGAGTATGAGGGAAATGGGCTGTGAACCGTATATGGGGGAACAAGATGCAGAGATAGCTGGAAAATGGATCAAGAAGGTAGAAAAGACAATGATTCAAATAAGCATACCCGAGGGTTTGAGGGTAAATTGTGCATCCCAGTTACTATCTGATAGGGCCATGACATGGTGGGAAACAGTTCAGCTAAGGCGTGCGACTAAGACCCTAACTTGGAGTGATTTCAAGACAGAGTTTGAGAATCAGTTTTATTCCAAGTATCATCGCAAGGTGAAAGAACAAGAGTTCTTGGCATTAAGACAGGGTGATATGTCAGTATTGGAGTACGAAAGGAGATTCCATGACCTCTCATTGTTCGCCCCACATTATGTGCCGACAGAGGAACATATGATTGAAAAGTTGAGAGATGGTTTACGACAGGATTTGAGACAAGGATTGATCGCCTTGCGATTTAAATCGGTGAGGGAGTTGATTGAGGCTGCACAAGCTCTGGAGGCATGTATTGGAGAAAGCCAAGGGGGGTATCAGAGTATAAGCAAAAAGAGAGATGGGGACTATTTCAGCGGCAGACCACCGCACCCGAAGAAAGGAAAAAGTGGAGTGTTTGAGCAGCACGGAAAGAAGGGGAGTTTGATATTACCGCCTCATCAACAGTCAAGTGGGAGAATGATGGCGGGACAGTCTCACTCGAGGGCAAACTCTTCAACTGGGACTGGTGACCGCAGGGGAGTTGACTATCATTTTTGTGAAAAATGTGGACAAAAACACCCTGGGGACTGCTCAGTTTCCCCTGGGCGATGCTTTGTGTGCAGAGGAGAGGGTCATAGGTGGAGGAACTGCCAGTATCTTAGCCAAGGGTGTCATTACTGTGGTGGGAAAGGTCATTACAAGAGGGACTGCCCCAAAAGAAACACCGGACAAGTACAGAGCTATAGACAGCCCAGTCAGAGCCACCAGCAGTCAGTCACCGTTAATAGGCCAGTGAGATCTTCTCAATCAGGGGCAAACTCCATTCGAGGGAAGCCGAGGGCACAAAATGATCGGACCCTAGGGAGGGTCTTCCACCTGACACAGGAGGAGGCTAGGGCTGCATCGGATGTGGTGGCAGGTACACTATTGTTGAATGATTTTAATATGCATGTATTGTTTGATCCGGGTGCCACCCACTCATTCATTGCTAAGAGAAGTATCACTAAATTGAGAAAGGAAGTAGAAATAGTAGAGAAGGGGTTTGTAATTGGAACTCCAATGGGAAACATGGTTGAAACAAATATTGTATATGTGGATGTGGGGGTTAGTTTATCCGGGTATGAAACAGAAGTAGACTTGATTCCCTTAGAGCTGCATGATTTTGACATAATACTAGGCATGGATTGGTTGAGTAAATACAAGGCACTAATAGATTGTTATGCTAAGACTGTTACTTTCCAAACACCTAAGGGCGAGAAAATGACTTTTGAAGGAGAGAGATTTCCCAAACTGAATGCTCTAATATCGGTGGTAACAACCCAAAAACTGTTAAGAAAGGGATGTATGGGATACCTCGCATACATCTTAAACTCTGATGATAAAGGTCCACGATTGAAGGATATTCCTGTGGTGAAGGATTTCCCAGATGTGTTTCCAGAAGAACTACCAGGACTACCCCCGGAGCGAGAGGTAGAGGTGTCTATAGACACTTTTCCTGGAGTCCCACCCATAGCCCAACAACCGTATCGGATGGCTCCAGCAGAACTGAACGAGTTAAAGACTCAATTACAGGAATTATTAGACAAGGGGTTCATACGGCCCAGTAATTCTCCTTGGGGAGCACCGGTCCTATTTGTAAGAAAGAAAGATGGAACCCATAGGCTTTGTATTGACTATCGACAGTTGAACAAAATAACAATGAAAAACAAGTATCCGTTACCTCGGATAGATGATTTGTTCGACCAATTAAAGGGAGCGAGGGCATTCTCGAAGATAGATCTGAGATCAGGGTACTATCAGATGAAGATTAAAGAAGCGGATGTAGCAAAGACCGCATTTAGAACTCGTTACGGACACTATGAATTTTTGGTGTTACCATTCGGGTTGACGAACGCCCCAGCCCTCTTCATGGATTTGATGAATCGGGTTTTCCAACCATACCTGGATAAGTTTGTGGTGGTATTCATTGATGATATACTGGTGTACTCGAATTCTTTCAAGGAACACGAAGAACACTTGAGACAAACCTTACAAACCTTGAGAGATCACCAGTTATATGCAAAATTGAGTAAATGTGAATTTTGGCTGAAAAGGGTGACGTTTTTGGGACATGTCATTTCAGCCGAAGGTGTTTTTGTCGACCCTCAAAAAGTCGAAGCAGTCTTGAAATGGGAAAGACCGACTTCAGTCACTGAAATACGTAGTTTCCTGGGACTTGCAGGATACTATCGGAGTTATCGAAGGTTTTTCCCTGATTGCAACCCCTTTGACCCAGCTAACTAGGAAGTATAAGAAGTGGGTGTGGTCGGAAGAATGTGAGGCTAGCTTCCAAGAATTGAAGAGGAGGCTCACCACTGCTCCAGTCTTAACTCTCCCCTCAGGGACTGAGGGTTTTGTGGTATATAGTGATGCCTCGGGGAAGGGATTGGGGTGTGTTCTGATGCAACATGGGAAGGTGATCGCCTATGCATCAAGGCAACTAAAGACTCATGAGGTGAACTACCCGGTGCACGACCTGGAGTTGGCAGCTGTAGTATTTGCCTTGAGGATATGGAGACACTATTTGTATGGGTCTCGAACCCAAATTTTTACTGATCATAAGAGCCTGAAGTATCTGATGTCGCAAAAGGAGTTGAACATGCGGCAAAGAAGGTGGATAGAGCTCATTAAGGATTATGATTGCACCATAGAATACCACCCGGGGAAAGCAAATGTGGTGGCAGATGCCCTCAGTCGAAAAAATAAAGCCTCCTTGGGAAGCTTAACAGTGGGAAAGGAGCGGCAATTGGCAGAATTAAAAGAGTTGGGTGCAGATTTGGGAATTGATGCAAGAGGTGGGTTAGTAGCCCAATTATTGGTGCGACCAACGTATCGAGAACAGATACTACATGCCCATTTCCATGACAAGGTGGGATCCAAGATTAGGAAGAATGTGGAGGCCGGGGTAGAAATGAAATTCCGAGTAGCGGAGGATGGATCCTTGATGATGGGACAACGGTTGTACGTGCCTGATGACGAAACAGTCAAACGTATGGTTCTGCAAGAAGCACATGAGTCCAAATTCTCCATACATCCTGGCAGCACTAAGATGTACCGAGACCTGAAACACCTCTATTGGTGGCCTAATATGAAAAGGGAAATAGCTGAGTATGTGTCAAAGTGTGGGATATGTCAACAAGTCAAGGTTGAACACCAAAGGCCTGCGGGACCATTACAGCCATTACAAATTCCAGAATGGAAGTGGGAGATGATCACCATGGATTTCGTGTCAGGATTTCCCAAGGGGAGAAAAGGAAATGATGCGATATGGGTCATTGTGGATCGGTTGACGAAATCCGCACTATTCTTGCCTGTAAAGATGACCGACTCGGTGGACAAGCTTGCCAAGATCTACATAAATGAGGTGGTACGACTTCATGGGATTCCGGTGTCCATTGTATCGGATCGAGATCCTAGGTTCACCTCTCGACTTTGGCCAAGCATACAACATGCCTTGGGGACAAGATTGGACATGAGCACTGCGTTTCACCCTCAAACGGATGGCCAATCGGAAAGAGTCATTCAAGTCTTAGAAGACCTATTACGGGCATGTGTGCTAGCATTTGGAGGAAACTGGGAGGAACACATGGCATTGGTGGAGTTCACTTATAACAATAGTCACCAAGCCACAATAGGGATGGCCCCATATGAAGCCTTGTATGGTAGGAGGTGTAGAACTCCTTTATGTTGGGAAGAAATTGGGGACCGGAAGTTATATGGTGCAGAGTTAGTTCAAGTCACCACGGAGAAAGTGAGAATTATCAGGGATCGCATCAAAGCCGCACAGGATAGACAGAAGAAGTATGCCGATGTGAGGAGAAGACCTCTCGAGTTCAGTACGGGGGACCAGGTGTTCCTGAAGGTAGCCCCATGGAAGAACTTGTTACGATTTGGATTGAAAGGGAAGTTAACTCCCCGATTCATTGGACCCTTCAAAATCTTACAACGAGTTGGACCAGTAGCCTACAAGGTGGAATTGCCCCCACAGTTAGCCAGGGTCCATGATGTGTTCCATGTCTCCTTGTTAAGGAAGGCTAACGTAGACCCCGCCCGAGTTCTACCCCAGGTCCCAGTAGAGGTCAAGGAAGACTTAACATTGGAATTGAGGCCCATACGGATACTAGATCAAGAAGTGAAGGAGTTACGGAGCAAAAAGATCCCCATCGTTAGAATCTTATGGCGAAATGCTCAAGTAGAAGAGGAAACTTGGGAGAGGGAGGTTGAGATGAGAAAAAAGTACCCCACTTTATTTGATCTACCAGGTATGGAGTGTGAAAACTTCTTAAATTTCGAGGACAAAAATCATATTTAGGAGGGGAGAATGTAAACACCCAAAGGAAAATATATATATATATATATATATATATATATTTAGAGAGAGAGGGATGATGATGAATGCAGTTTTCGCTGCTGATGCAGAAATCGGCAGCGACGCAGTTCCGCTGCCAATTCTGGATCGGCAGCGACACAGTATTCACTGCCGATACAAAAATCGGCAGCGACCTAGTTTCCACTGCCGATGCAGAAATCGACAGCGATGCAGTTTTCGCTGCCGATGCAGAAATCGGCAGCGATGCAGTTTTCGCTGCTGATGCAGAAATCGACAGCGACGCAGTTCCGCTGCCGATTCTGAATCGGCAGCGACACAGTATTCGCTGCCGATACAGAAATCGGCAGCGACCTAGTTTCCGCTGCCGATACAGAAATCGGTAGCGACACAGTTTTCGCTGCCCATTTCTTGATCGGCAGTGACGCAGTTTTCGCTGCTAATGCAGAAATCGACAGCGATGCAGTTTTCGCTGTCGATTTCTCAATGAACAGTGACGCAGAGCTGGGAGGGAGGGGTAAAACTGGTTTTAGATAAACCAAACAAGGATAAGGACACACCTAAACCAACCCCCAAACAACCCATTCATTGGATGGGTAGTATAAATACAAAGAGGGGAGAGAGAATGACCCATCTTCTTCCAAATCCAGCAGCTGCATGCCGTTCTTCCCTTCCCCTTTCACAACAGAAACGTAAATCAGACCAGTAGAGATTACTTTGTGAACTTGTGAGGGAGAGATGAGACCTTGAGAGAGGAGTGGGCAGCTGCATAGAGGAGAGGAAAAAGAGAGCCGGAAAAAACGTGAGAGGAAAAAGAAGGAGGAGAACCAGCAGCTGAATAGTGTCAAACCTTCCTCAAACTTAGTTAAATTCAGAAGGTATGGGTCATGAAACTCTCTTCCTCTCCCCCGTAAGATCAAAAACGAAAATGAAGAAGAAAAACCCTAAGAAAAGAATTGATCTAAGACCTAAGCCAGCTGTGAAGGAAGCTGAAATTAACCAAGAGAACAAGCAAACAAAAGTGAAATAAAGTCAATTTCAGAACATCTAACAAATCATGGTAGAGGGCCAGCTTTAACTAGGGGGAATTAATGTGTTCTGCTGTGATGTTGTTGCTGGAATTAATGTGTTCTGCTGTGATGTTGTTGCTGGAATTAATGTGTTCTGCTGTGATGATTGTTGCTGGAATTAATGTGATGTTGTTGCTGGAATTAATGTGTTCTGCTGTGATGTTTGTTGCTGGAATTAATGTGTTCTACTGTGATGATTGTGCTGAAATTGATGCTCCCGATTGTGTGTTGCGCAGCGAAATTCTGTTTCGCTGTCGCAACTGAACCTGCTGCAGCGAATTAATATTCGTTGTCGATTTATGTGTTGCGCAGCGAAATTCTGTTTCGCTGCCGCAGCTGAACCTCCTGCAGCGAAGTGATATTCGCTGCCGAGTTGTGCGTTGTGCAGCGAAACTGTGGCACCAACAGCGGTGCAGTTCTCGCTGCCGAACTGGCAGCCCGCAGCGAACCAGTTCTCGCTGCCGAATTGGGTAGCCCGCAGCGAACCGGTTCTCGCTGCCGATTCCTACAATAAGCCTCCTAGGCAGGAATGACTTAAATGCTAATAACAATTTCATGATATGATGGTGTAAAATAGGGAACACTTTAATGTGAACATGTGAACTATTGAAATAAGTGTGATGATGAATGTGATTCAAAAATAAAATAAATACAACTGTGCTGATTTGTGACCATTGATGTCTCAGGTGGTGCAGTCGGGATTGGACCATCATCAAGACAGGAACGACCCACAGGTGGAACAGGTAGGTGACTTGCACCTTTCTTTTTCATACGTTGAATCTTGGAATATTTTAACTTGAGTACTACCATATTGTTAGAACCGATATTAAATTGTCGAACGCTTAATTGTTGATAAAAGAGTGATTAGCTTCGGCTAATGGCATCCAAACGGATGGCCAGGACAAAGAGTGATTAGCTTCGACTAATGGCATCCGAATGGATGGCCGGGACAAAAGAGTGATTCGGCTAATGGCATCCAAACGGATGGCCGGGACAAAGAGTGATTAGCTTCGGCTAATGGCATCCAAACGGATGGCCGGGACAAAGAATGATTAGCTTTGGCTAATGGCGTCCGAATGGATGGCCGGGTTAAAAAGGGATGATTTCGCTGCCGATTGTGGATCGGCAGCGACGCAGTTCCGCTGCCGATTCTGGATCGGCAGCGACACAGTATTCGCTGCCGATACAGAAATCGGCAGCGACCTAGTTTCCGCTGCCGATACAGAAATCGGCAGCGACGCAGTTTCGCTGCCGATTCCTTGATCGGCAGCGATGTAGTTTCGGCTGCCAATTTTAGGATTGGCAGCGACGCAGCTATCGCTATGGAATCCGGATGGATAGCCGGGACAAATAAACGACTAGTTTCGGCGAATGGCATTTGAAAACTTATGTATCTATATGTACTACTAATTGTTACATCAAATACATGAAGAAATTATAAATGTTAATGCTTATTTAATTGCTAGGCCGTTAGTTACCATTATTATTATTATTATTAAGTATTTGTTTTCTCTTAAATGTTTTGTACTGCTGCAGGGACGTCACACCAACAAGATGTCTAGGATACCCGATACACGGGAACCTACTTTTGCAAAGAATTAAGTAGATGCATTCTAACTCACAATGTACTTTGTAGGGATCAATGTACTGAATGTATAACTTTTATTAGATCCTTTTTGTTTAAAGTTTGTGATGGCTATTAGTAGTATAAGAATGCAAACTCATGTCCATGTATATATATTTTTAATATGAATTTCAAATCATGCAACATTAATATTATGTGTTTGTGTAAGATTCGCTTTTGAATGAACTGTTGATTGTATGGGTTGTATTTTGATGATGTAAGGATTCAAGTTCTTTGATTACCGGCACCAGGTGTATTAAATATATATATATATAAAAAAAAAATTTACTATTGTTGGGCTTAGAAATCCGGGTCGTTACAAGAAATGTCAGGTGACCATTTTGGTTCAAATGTTGTCAAATTTGGTGGAGATGTGAAGCATTAAATGCCCTTGAAAAGTAGCCACCCGGACAGCTTTTTGTGCCAAAAAAGAAGAAGATAATAAATATTAACCAGACGACGCATCGTGTGGTTTTTTTTTTAATTATTCAAAACGATGTCGTTTTTGGTTTTGTAGTGTTTTATTTAGGGTTTTGGTTAAAGTTCAATTTAGTCCTCCAACTTTCAATTTATTTTAATTGCACCTATAACTGACCCTAATCTTTTCATTTGCAATTTTGCCCCTGCTGAATTTCAAAATTACTCTCTAATTTCAACGCCTTTTTTCAGTTTTGTCCTTGGTCTTGTATTTATGAAATTTGACCATAAATTGACTATTAAACTTCTAATTTTCTTCAATTTCACCCCTGATTTCAATCAAATTGATCCCCATAATTTGGCGTCTTTTGCAAAATAGTCATTGACTGAGAATTTCTCTAATTTAACTCTTAATTGACCCCAAAACCTTGATTTTCTTGCAATTTTGCCCCTGATTTTAATCAATTGACTTGGTAAAAATTATATTTGGTCTCTTAGAATTCCAATCTTCTTAATTAAGCTCCCAAACTTATTTTTTCACCTAATTAAATTCTTTAATTAAACCCAAATTAATTCTTAAATATAATAAAACTTTAATTTGACCCATGATTAAATTAAATTGACCTTTTAAAATTTTAATTATATCTTTGGACTTAATTTTATTTGGATTCGTCCAATAATCATTTTATTTTACCTTGAATTTGCATTGTTTCCTTAGTCTTGGGTATAATGGGATACAATTAGACCTAAAATTTCCTTCAAAATTGCAGCTTGATTTTTCTATATGTTTGAAATCCTCCTGGACATGCTTTCTCCACGTCGCCAGCCTTTATTTTATTTTTATTTTTGAAGAAACAAATGAATGTGGAAAATAATCCAGAAATGGGTTATGACACCAATAATCAAGCCAAACATGCCTAAGGAAAGACACCAATGATTTTCTTCAATTTAAATCATAATTAGCATGCTTTTGATGGGTAAACCCGAATCAAACCACCACACTTTCCATATATTTCATTCTTGCTAAAAACAAAAGTTTCAGCAAGGTTAAAGTTTCTCCCAACTCAGCCAAAACTAATCAAATCCAAATGGTGAACTTAGCCATCATTGTGTCATGCAACACATACCAAAGAATCAAAGCATTTTAACGAATAGATCTCCCTCGATCGAAACTATATGTTCCTCATGATACAATGATAAAAATGATGGTAAGGTTAAGTTCTTGTTCTAACAAAGTGCATGGAGTTGTAGATGATAATAGTAATTGATAAGTAATCAAAAGTGCATTGTTATTAAGATTTTATATCATCATATTGCACTTGAAGTATCATTAAATCCTCTAACTTAAGCATGTTTTGTAATGTAAATCCCAGAAAAAAAAAGTGCATTGTTATTTAGATTTTAATAACAAACTAAATAAAAGATGTTGTAAATAGCAAACTAAATAAATGGGGAATAAAAGTAAAGACATTTATGCATAGGTTTAAATAAAAACGGGAATTCAGAAATTTTTGGACATAAATTTCTGGATGAAATATTTTGGGACATATAAATTAACCCGAAAATGTTAAGGGTTGGATTAAATGAAAGAAAATAACCTAAACTAAAAGTTGTGGGGTGAAATTATAAGAAATGAAAAGAGGTATAACTTAATTATAAGAAGAAAAAGATGTAGGGGAAAAATAATAAACTTAAAGAAAATGGGGCCTAAATGCAAATAAAAAAAATTATGGAGCATAAATACTCGTCTTCTCACTAAAAATCTGCAACAACCGTAAGGAAAGAAAAGAGGGAGTTTTTGTATCCTTTCTTGCAAATCAAAAGAGAAATACCAAAATTTCAAGAACCCATCCAAGATTAAGGGTTTATAGATGGAATAAACACTTGTGGGCAATGGATTAACAAGAAAATTAAACAAGAAGAGAAGAAAGAGGGTCGGTGATTAGTACTTAAAAGTGCATTTTTATCAAGGTTTTATATCATCAAGGTGAAAGAAAAACAACAAAAAAAAAAGAAAAAAAGAAAAGAAAAGAATAATAAAAAAAGTATTCCTTTATGTTCTTAAGGTTTTATGTTGAAAGAGAAGCAATGATGATTAAAGATGGAAAATTTATGTGCTTTAATGGAATATCTTGTTTGAAATATCATTTTTCAGAATGTTCTATTGTCTTTGGTTTGAACCATTTCTTTTACTCTCTTTTACCTCACCTTAACCCTAGCCCCATTACAACCGGAAAATAAGACCTTTTGATTCATGCATTGCTTGTAATATGTGGTAATGAAGATAAGATTGAAAAGCAAGCTTATGGTAGAACATATTCATTGATTGAATTGAGAGATTTAAACACATAAGCCCTAAACACAAGGATCGGTTCTGATTTTTGTAGGTGGATGTGTACTTGCAACCAAGGTTTGTTTTCTTGATATATTTCAGTTTCAATTGATTTTGTTTGCTAGTTTAATTTCTTTCATAATTTAGATCATCACAAATCAAAACCCCCCAATTGCATAATGTAGAGCATAAAAATCTAAACTAAACCTTCCTCGTGGGATCGACCCCCTTGCTTGCTCTATACTATCTTGTGTGTTTTAAGCTAGGGTAATTAATTTGTTGCGGACACAACATTTTTTTTCTTTTGTTTTTTTTATCATTCTTTTCTTTTGTTTTTTTCTTTTTTTTGTTGTTTTTTTTTCACCTTTGACAACTTTACCCATCTTTTTATCAAGCATCACTTTTTCTTTCTTTTCACATAATTTCCAACTATAATTCCATGAGATATCACAAGTATATGATCTACTAAGGAAAACATATAAAAAGTTAAGGTTTATACATGGATAAAGCAAAGAAAAGATAAACAAACTCAAAAGGGGTTTACTAAGGATAATTTGCTTTAGGTTGGCTTTTTGGTTCAAGTGGTTAAAATTCCTAATGCCTTTATCATCTTCATGTACACATGTAATGCGAATGTAATCTCAACAATATATGAAGGAAGTTCTAGAAATACATATTATTAAAAAAATGCACAATCAAAGAATATAATGTTGAAGGCTCAAAAGCTTGCATTGGTATAACACTATAAAGTCAACATGGCATATTCTCAAAGTCAATCCCTAAAACAATTAAATCTTAAAATTGGCATGCACACTCATTCATTTGATTTGTATCTTCATCTATCTCAACTAGTTCTCATATATAATACTCATATTCTCAAAAACCAATGGGAGTTCTAAAGATCAAACTTAGAGATTTTTTTTTAAAGAAAACGAAAATAAGAAAACCAAAATTCTCCCAATACCCCCACACTTAAAACACAACATTGTCCTCAATGTTAAAATAAAAGAAAAGGAATATAAGAGAATGACAAAGATAAAGTAAAATGCAAAAAATAAAATATAAGGAAGAAGAAAGCAAATCTGATTTTTTTTTGTGCTGGGTTGCCTCCCAGTAAGCGCTTTTGTTTTATGTCATTGGCTCGACATGTTGCATGTTTATTCTTCATAGATTGGTTCAGCTAACTCCACAGAAGCGGTGAGTTCTGCCGTCCAACCTTTATAGAAAGGTTTCAAGCAATGCCCATTGACCTTAAGTACTTTATTGATTTCTAAACTTGTAATTTCAATTGCACCATAAGGAAAAACATTAGAAACAACAAATGGTCCAATCCAACGAGAGCGTAACTTTCCAGGAAAAAGTTTCAAATGCGAATGATAAAGAAGGACTTTGTCTTCAACATGAGACTCTTTTCTTGTAAGCATTCGGTCATGAAGATTCTTGGTCTTTTCTTTGTAAATCCTTGCATTCTCATAAGCATCATTCTGTATCGCTTCTAACTTGGTTCCAGTCTTTTTGGGTACCAAAAGGATAGACGCCACCCATTCATTATCCTGATGGGGGGAATGACTTCTGCATCATGGAGGACAATTTGCAAAGCTTGCAAAGCCAATGCTGATTGGTGCATATTTTGGGGAACACATATGCCTCTCCCCCACTTCTATCTTGATAAAATCATAGCCATAACTCAAAGCTACGCTTAATCCATAAACTTGCTGCATACACTTATCAACTTAGTCATAGCATGTGATAGAATAAACATTGCTATAAGGATATGTCATTGCATCATGAAAATTAAATTCAATTATTTTATCTCCTACCTCCATAGACAAAGTATCCTTACCACAATCAATCTTTGTATTGCCAGTTTTCAAGAATGGTCTCCCAAATAATATAAGAGTGTTGTTTGATGAATCACAAGAATCATGTTCCATATCAATAATATAAAAGTCGCATAGAATGACCAAACTATCAATCTTGACTAGGACATCTTCAATCACACCAAGTGGATAACAAAACTACGATCCACAAGTTGTATTACAATACTAGTTTTATTCAAAAGCTCTAGACTAAGAGAATCATAAACATGTTTAGGCATAACACTAATGGATGCACCTAAATCGCATAAGGTCCTTTTGAAACTAGCATTACCAATAACACATGGGATAGTAAACGCACCTGAGTCTTTTTGCTTCAAAGGTATATCCTTTAGAACAACAGCAGATACAACTTCACCCATACTTACCGTTTCATGACCTTTCAGTTTGAAAGCTCTCTTGGTAGTACACAGCTCCTTAAGAATTTAGCATACTTGGGAATTTGCTTGACAACAAGCAAAGGAATGTTGAGTTCCATTTTCTTGAAAACCTCTAAAATCTCTTTTTCTTTGTCTTCTTTCTTTGACCTAGAAGAACTCATAGGAAAGGATGGAATTGTTTTAAAATTGGAATTCATTGATGAGGAATTACCTTTGGAGTGTTGGTCGTTATTTCAGTTTGGGAAGGAGAAGGATGTTTCTTCTTTGTACTCAATTCAGTTTCTATCTCTTCTTCTTTCTCCATCTCAATCTGTTTCGACCTTTGTCTTTCAAGTTCTTTCCCACTTCGCAACATTATTGCACTAACATTCTCTTTTGGATTCAAAGCTTTGGAGGGCAATTTTCCATTCATTTGTGCCTTCAATTTCCCTACACTTGAAGCTACTTGCCCCATTTGCTTTTCTAAGTTGTGAATACTTGACGACTTGTTTCCTGTTGAAAAGACATGACATTTTATTGCAAGGTCACAGTGTTAGAAGCCAAAGTTTTCATCATCTCACGATGATCATCATTGGATGACGACCCCATAACATTGGAGTTTGTTAATGGAGGAGGGGGTTGTCTTGCTTGATAATTCTGTTGGGATTGAAATCCATGGGGATGGGACTGTCGGCCTTGATTGCCTTGTTGAGGTGGGTTCCCATAGCGTAAGTTGGGATGATCTCTCCATCTAGGATTGTTTGTGTTGGAAAAGGGATCATATTTACGTTGGGGTTGTCCATTGAATGCTCCATCAACTGCATTAGCCAGTTCAATGTAATCTTCTTGCATTGTTAGGCACATATCTGAGGCATGTCCTTGTAAGGAATATATGCTACAAACTTTTACCTGTTGTACATTTCCACAAGCCAAAGAACACACAAGAGAAGTAAGATCATTAACTTTATTTTCAAGGTTAGAAACACTTACCTCATTTACTCGTTTGTTTGAGAAATCTCTATGAGTGCCAAACTGTTTCGAGTTGGCTACCATGTTCAAGATCAATTGGCGTGCACACCTCGGGTGTCTTATCTACCAATGCCCCTCCACTTGCAGCATCAATGATACTATGGTCAGTAGGCATCAATCCTTCACAGAAATATTGAATGAGCAACTGATCGGGTATTTGATGATGAGGACATTGAATGCAGAGTTGCATCTTTCCCAATATTCGGAGAGTGTCTCTCTATAAGATTGTCGAATCCCATAAATTTCTTTCCTTATGTTGGCAACTCGAGATGCTGAGAAATATTTTTCAAGGAAGATCATCTTCATGCCATTCCACGTTCCAATTGAACCTAGGAGAATGGAGAAAAGCCATGTCTTTACTGCCCCTTTTAAAGAGAAAGGGAAAGCTTTCAACTGAACCTGTTCTTCGTCAACTCCATTCGGTTTCATGCCAATGCAAACCATATGGAACTCCTTGAGATGAGTATGAGGATCTTCTCCTACAAGACCATTGAATGTTGGTAGCAAATGTATAAAACCAGATTTGAGTTCAAAGTTTACATTATGGTCGATGTTTATGCACAATGGTTGGTTTTCCACATTAGGAGCAGCAAGCTCCTTGAGTGTTTGTGTCGTGTAACAACCATGGTGTTGAGGCGAGCTTCCTTTCGTAACCTGCGTAAAGTGTTTTCTATTTCAAGATCCACCTGCACTTGACTTTGATTAGTAGAACGGGTTACTGGCATAAATCTTCAAGAAAACTCAAAAGAAACGAACCACATAAGAAATGGAAAACAATGCAAATTGTACGAAAATCCTACGATGGAAAACTAAAACTGCCTAAAAACCTAGAAAACAGCGGAATTTGGCCTCGATAGGGTGGGGCTAGTGGTTTCCCACTAATCTTGTTCAGAACGTCGTTTCCCTTTAGGAAACAAAAGGCCGATACCTAATTAATCCACCAAAAAATTTGTTTTGAACAGTACCGCTGCCGTAAGTGAACAGTACCGCCGCAAGCAAAAATTATGTTTTTTTTTCAAAATAAAATAATAATAATAATAATCACAGAATAAAAATAATAGGACAAACACAAGAATCAACTAAAATTACTTCCTCGACTACGGCGCCAAAATTTGTTGCGATGTCGCGATTGCATAAAAATTAATTACAAGAACCAACTTCTGTAACTCTTTTACTTATCAATAGATCTGTAAAAGTGCGTAGATGAATAATTAAGGATGTGTTAGTACAAGTTGATAAATTCATTTACTTTGTAGATTTTGTTGTCTTGAATACACAACCTTTTGAAACATGTAATCCAATTCCTGTCATTTTAGGATGTTTGTTTCTTGCAACTTCTAATGCATTGATTAATTGTAGGAATGGACAAATAAAGCTATCATTTGGAAATATGACATTGGAAATGAATATTTTCAACATTTGTAAGCAACCTGAAGATGATAATGATTTACAGGAAGTAGATCTTATTGAAGAATTAGTTTATGATCAATTTTAATTACCTTGAGTAAAACTGAGTTTGATGAATCTGAAGAATTGCAAATGATTTATTCTCAGGAAGAAATTAAGGACAAGAAAGGCACCGATAATGTTGTCGCAAATCATTTGTCAAAATGATTCTTGTGATTCATCAAACAGCACTCGTATATTGTTTGGGAGACCATTCTTGAAAACTGCCAATACAAAGATAGATTGTGGTAAGGATAGTTTGTCTATGGAAGTAGGAGATGAAAAGATTGAATTTAATTTTCACGATGCAATGAAATATCCTTATAGCAATGTTTATTCTATCACATGTTATGACCAAGTTGATAAGTGTGTGCAGCAAGTTTGTGATTTTGATTGTAAGGATGGATTAAGCGTAGCTATGAGCTATGGCTATGATTTTACCAAGATAGAAGAGATGAAGAGGCATATATGTGTTCCCCAAAACGTGCATGACTCAGCATTGAATTTGCAAGCTTTGTAAATTGTCCTCCATGATGCAGGAGTCATTTACCTCATCACGGACAGTGAATGGGTGGCGCCTATCCTTTTGGTGCCCAAAAAGATTGGAATTACATTGGAAGAAATACAAAATGATGCTTATGAGAATGCAAGGATTTATAAAGAAAAGACTAAGAGTCTCCATGACCAAATGATTACAAGAAAAGAGTTTAATGTTGGAGACAAAGTCCTTCTTTATCATTCGCGTTTGAAACTTTTTCCTGGAAAGTTACGCTCTCGTTGGATTGGACCATTTGTTGTTTCTAATGTTTTTTCTTATGGTGCAGTTGAAATTACAAGTTTAGAAACCAACAAAGTACTCAAGGTCAATGGGCATCGCTTGAAACCTTTCTATGAAGGTTGGACAACAGAACTCACCGCTTCTGTGGAGTTAACTGAACCAATCTATGAAGAATGAGCATGCAACATGTTGAGCCAATGACATAAAACAAAAACGCTTACTGGGAGGCAACCTAGCACAAAAAAAAAAGATTTGCTTTCTTTTTCCCTTTTATTTTATTTTCGCATTTTACTTTACTTTATTTTTGTCATTCTCTAATATTCATTTTCTTTTATTTCAACATTGAGGACAATGTTGTGTTTTAAGTGTGGGGGTATTGGGAGAATGTTGGTTTTCTAATTTTGGTTTTCTTTGTTATTTTTCAAAAAAAAAATTATGTTTGATCTTTTTAACTCCTATTGGTTTTTGAGAATATGAGTATTATGTGTGAGAATTAATTAAGATAGATGAAGATATAAATCAAATGAAGGAGTATGCATGCAATTTTAAGGTTTAATTGGTTTAGGGATTGACTTTGAGAATATGTCATGTTGACTTTATAGTGTTATACCAATATAAGCTTTTGAGCCTTCAACATTATTTCTTTGATTGTGCCTTCTTTCAATGATATGTATCTCTAGAACTTACTTCATATCTTGTTGAGATTACATTCACATTACATATATACATGAAGATGATAAAGGCATTAGAAATTTTAACCACTTGAGCCAAAAAGCCAACCTAAAACAAATTATCCTTAGTAAACCCCTTTTGAGCTTGTTTATCTTTTCTTTGTTTTATCCATGTATAAGCCTTAACTTTACAACAAGAAAATAAGACCTTTTGATTTATGCATTGTTTGTAATATGTTAGTAATGAAGATGAGATTGAAGAGCAAGCTTATGGTAGAACATATTCATTGATTGAATTTGAGAGATTTAAACACATAAGCCTTAAACACGTGAGTGTTAGAGTGTATATCAATGAAAGGACCTATCACTTTGGCATGGCATAGATTTCATTTAAATCCCAACAATTAATTGAATTTTGAAGTTTGCATGTAAATAAATTCATGAAAATTTATACTCTTTATCCTTCTTAATTGTGTTCTTGTTTATAATGCATATATTCTTGGATATTGATGGGAGATTAGAAGATTAGTCATAGTGATTTAATTTAATTTAACTTCAATTTGATTTTACTTATCCTTTCTTGAGGACGAGCAAGAGCTAAGTGTGGGGGTATTTGATGCAACCATATTATTCGATAGTTTCACTCACATTTAACTAGTGTTTTGCCTATGTTTTATATATAAAATACCTTGATATTCTTTGTTTTGTTTTGTGCATAGCGTGAGCTCTAGAGGTTGAAATGAAGTGATTCCAGTGGCATTAAAAAGCTAACATCCATACCTTTCTGGACATCTAAGGCAAGAAAATAAAATAAGGAAGAGCATGGAAATCGCAGCCTTCAAAGTCAAATCTCGTAATCTGCCAGTGTTGACCTTTGACCATTCCAACTTGAATATCTGGAGCTACAGAATTCCAATCGATGCAAACTCAATTTTTTGGATTCATGACTCAAAGGTCTATAAACACTCCAAATGTCAGCCAAAAACGATGTCATATGAGGGAGATATGATTTTTCAAAGATGATAACTGAATTCTACCAGCAAACAGGTTTCGTGAAGAAACGAGTCCAAATTACATTCTGAAGCATCTAAACCGACATCCAAGTTTTTATATCAGCAATTTAGCTCCTCTAAGTCAGAGCTTGAAGATTTCATGCAAGGCTATTTCTCCTTTTTAGGGAAAATAGTTATTGAAGTACTTAAATGTAAACTGTCAACTTAAAGAAGGACTATTTTGTAAAATAGAGACTAGGGTTTCTTAGCATATAAAAAGAAAAGAGGGAGAGCAAAAGGAGGCAGCAACTAGCAGAGAATAAACACAAATTCTCTCCTCTACAAACCTAAAAATCATGCTCTCTTCAATCTTTAGAAGTAGTTGTTCAATAATTATGCAAGGTTAAGCTCTTTTCTTGGTTGCAAGGACGCAAAAACCTTCGGATTTCAAGAACTGTGAGATTTATTCTTCCTTTTATTTTCAGTTTATGTTATGAATGAGTATGATTGTTTTTCTATGCATATTTCCTATGATTATTGTTGATGATTGCTAGAGCAGACTCTAAGTTATTGTTGTGAACAATCTATTGCTAAGTTTACTATCAAAACCAGAGTTGTGATATACGAACTTGTAAAGCAACTAAGCTTGATAATTATGGCGGAACTACGTTATTGAACTTAGGGAGAACATTTGAACAAAGTGACACAAGCTGCGGACAACTTGTATGTTAATCTTGATGAAATTATCTAGTTCTTAAAGCTACCATTAAATTGAATCATTAGTGCGGACACTTTGATTGTTTATTGGTTAGGATTAGTTATATGGCGGATCCGTTAATTAATCAACGTTAAGAAAAAATAAAATTTCAGAACATAAACTGCAATTTTTGTTTCAAGGATCGATTCTAATTTCTATAGGTGGATGTGTGCTTGCGACCAAGATTTGTTTTCTTGATAAGTTTCGGTTTTAATTGATTTTGTTTGCTAGTTTAATTGCTGCCATAGTTTAGATAATCACAAACCAAAGCCCCCTAATTACATAATGTACAACATAAAAATCTGACTTGAAACATCCTCGTGGGATCGACCTCTTGCTTGCTCTATACTATCTTGTGTGTTTTAAGCTAGGGTAATTAATTTGTGCGAACGCGACATCGCAACAGTGTCATTAAATTTTGTCATTCTAAGGCATGTGGGGGTCATTTCTCATCAAAGAAGATATCTGCAAAAATCTTACAATGTGGATTTTATTGGCCTATCATGTTCAAGGACATGCATGCATTCTGTAAAACTTCTGAAAATTATCAGAAAGTTGATATTGGTAAAAAAGTTTTGCTTTATAATTCTCGACTCCATTTCTTTCTTGTAAAGCTAAGATCAAGATGGAGCGGTCCATTTATTGTGAAACATATGTATCCTTATGGGGCTTTTGATATTAAGAATCCAAAAAATGGCAATGTTTTTAAGGTAAATAGACATCGTTTGAAAGCTTACTTTGATAATTTTCCTAGTGAAAATGAATCCATTGGTTTGAATGATCATGTATATAAAGGTTGATTGTTTTGTTTTTCTCACATTGTTTTTGTGTTTCTTTTTGGTGTGACTCTTATTTTGCTAGTCTTTCTCTAACCCCAGTTAAATGGCGGATAACGGTACTCTGTGACTCTTAAGTCGGTTCTTTCAGTTTCCCATGATAACTGATATATGTGTATATATTTGTTCAATTCCTTGTTCCTTCTCTTTTCTTTACATCTCTTTTCCACTTCTCATCTAAAAAATGGACACCACTCTTGAAAAATTAAAAAAGTATTTTCCTATTTTGCCTCCAAATGCGATTGCAAAACTTTATTGTGCTAGGTGTGAAAGATTGTTGTTAATGAACCATAGAATTCCTGAAGATATTCGTTGGATGATTGAAGCAAAGGTTTGATTATCAGATGAGTCTTCAAATTATTTTATTTCATACATGCCTGGGACATGTAAAAGCACTTTTGCAAAGAAACATCGTGCAAACGACTGAAAGTCTGTAACCGATGTGCCAGATGGACTTGTAATGCACAATGTCGTTCTTTAGGAATGACATCTGTAAACCGTGAGATAAAATACAATTCATTAGGGATGGCCTGAATAAGGGTCTTTAGATAATCTTCTATTGACTCTTGGACACATCCTAGTAGAGATGTGCATCGTGCAATTCATGATTTATGACCCCATTTTCATAAAGAATATGATTGACTTAGTCTTGAGAATCTGACTAAAAAAGACCATGTTTGTCAGTTTTAAAGAAAATTGGATGGGAAGCTTATCCCCAACCCATATAGGGCATTTAAGCTGTTCTTAGACATAAAACTAAGGGAAGATGTGAGCCACAATCACAACTACCTGTACATACACATGTTTTGACCAAAAATAGAGAGAGAGAGAGAGAGAGAGAGTCTAGCTAGCCTACATATAGGTGGTATGATTGTATTTTCAATTTCTTATCTATAAATCTTCTCTTCTTTCCCTTCATTTCTACTCAACCCATACATTCAATAGATATAGAAGTGTGTAGAAATGGCAGGTTCCTCAAGTCATCAAATAAGAAATATTTGTGTTTTTGGTGGATCCAGTCTTGAGAAAGAAAAGGAGTTTTTAGAATCAGCAAATCATCTTGGTTAGGTACTAGCTGAGATAAAGATTCATTTATTGTATGGGGGAGGCAACCTTAGGTTAATGGGGGGTGTGTCAATAGCTACATTTTTAGGAGGCAGTCAAGTTTTAGGGGACGTCCCTAAAGCTTTAGCAAAAGGAGACATCATTGGAAAAATAATTGGAGAGGAACTACAGGTCTCCACAATGTCTAATCGAATGAATGCAATCTTTAACCATGCTGACGCGTTCATTGCCTTACCAGGTGGTCTGGGCACATTGGAAGAGATCTTTCATATTTCTTCTTGGGCCCAACTGCACATTCACCATAAACCTATAGGTTTGTTAAATGTTAATGGTTTTTATGATAGTTTGTTGTCTTTTCTTGATCAAGCTGTGGAACAGAAATTTCTAACGTCTTCGGCACGACAAATCATAATCTCTACTGCTACTGCTGAACAACTGATTGATCAATTGCAATCTTTTATCCCTATAATTGATTCCTCCATGAGTCGAATAGATTGGTAAAAAAAGGAAAGCCGTAACAAGCTGAGATTGGATTTGAGCCTTAGTTTGTAAAAACTTGTGTCTTTTGGTTTTATTAATGGCATATATTTTTATGTTTTGTTATCTCTTATATTTGTTTAAATGGTTTCAGGCTTATCAGTAGTCACTGCTTCAGGTGATGTCTTCTATACTCTACCTTTCTACCTTAGAACTTGAGGACAATGTCTTGTTTTGGTTGGGGGAGAGGGTAGTAGTTGATATTAAAAAAAAACTAACTTACTAACTATTTTTTGCTATTATTAAAACCATTTGACAAAACTGTTATTAGGATGGCAGAGTAAGGAGAAATTTTATTGACTCTTGAGACGCATCTTAGTAAATATTCTTATCAAGGTCTATCAGAATACTTCTTGAAATATTCAGGTTTACAAACTCTCGCATTGTTATCACTTGATTCTGCTCATATACTTATTTAACAAGTATTCTTAAACCTTTATTTTCACATACACACTTTAACATATGAGTGTGGGTTGCACGTAGGATTATTACATTATTTATGTTATTTTGTTAAAGGTAACAACTAAGAGAAAGGGATAGTATATAATTTGCAAAAAAAAAAAAGTTTGGTTTCGTAGCCTCCCTAACCTAAGCAATTAAGCCGAAGGGGTGTTTTAACACCTAATATCCTAAAGTCAACAGACTTGGGAGCTATTGGCTTAGTGCTTGTTACATGGGTTAAGAAGAAAAGCTTAAGGGAATCAAACATTGCACTATCTACATATCAGTATCTGCAACCCGAGTTACTAAGCTCGTAGGAGTGTCTCAACATCTAATTCCCTAAGACCAACTGGTCTGGGAGTCATTAGCTGAAAGCTCGTTACATGGGTTAAAGATGCATTGTGTTTTAAGTTATATGTATATATATTAAAAAAAAAGATAATAATCCCAACCCAAGGAAGTTAACCTTAGAAAAATGTTAGAACAAAACATTATTTTCTTTTAATAAAAGCCCCATCATCTATGTTTTCATATATTGAGCACATAAAAAGAAGGTTTATTAATATCTTGTTTCAATAGTATAAAGCATATATAAATTTAATAAGAGTTTGTTTATTTGGATAGATTAATGGAAGTTGAATGATGAATGCCTTGCTTTATGGAACTTGCAAATTGTTTTTCTATTTTAACGCTTTGATTACTAGGGACTAGTAATAAGCTGGTTAGGGGGTGTGATTAGTACTTAAAAGTTCATTTTTATCAAGGTTTTATATCATCATTTTGCACTTGAAGTATCAATAACTCCTTAACTACAACATGTTTATAATAACATGTCTAATAATATAAGATACCTTTAATTTATGGTAAATGTTCATATTAAATACAGGCCTATCACATAAATCAAATGATTGATTGATGAGTTTAACTACTAAAATTGAGAAGATAAAGAGAGGGCTAAGCTTAAAAAAGAGATGTTGGTTCAGTCCAAACTGGAACACCATTCGGTTATTGGATCATAACTAGAGCTGTAGAACTTGGATTTAGGTCTAGTTTATATGTATAGAAAGCTAAGACATAGGCCTAAAACTTTCATAAGGAGTCAAAGATTTAAAAGTGTCATTTTGGAGTTCAAATGGTAGAAACAATAAAGAAGTCGGAATCTATCCGGCAACCCAAACACTATTTAGTGTTTAGCCCATATCTCGAGTTCTAGAAGTCCAAAAGCGCCGATTCTTGTTTTGTTGGAAAGCTGAGACAATTTTCTAGAACTTTCATGAGCTTATCGGTTCAAATGCTGATGTTAGCAATGATATTTTGTTCAGATAAGAAGATAAGGATTGTCACCAAGTCAAGATGTGGCCACCCACTCAACAATTAGTCATCAAAACAATAGTTTCGAATTTTGGCCTATAAAAGGAGGCATTTGCCATGCATTTAGGCATCTTGGTTGTTCAGATCAAGATCTTGCTCTTGCTCTCTTTCTTTGTATTTTGTAATGTTCAAGTTTTATTCCATGGTATATTTTTCGTAATCTCTTATTTATGCTTTTCATTTCCTTTACTATACTTATATAATTATGTTCTTATCTTGTTTATCTATGTTTCTCTTATTCATAATGTTCAGCTAAGTTTATTATGTCAAGGTGAAAAGGTTACACTAATGGTGTAAGAATAAGTATAGTATAAACTCTACATGGACTTTAATGTTTGATACTAACATGCTTTGTATTTATTATCTTACTCACTCTTAATACCTTACTTTTAAATGCTTAATCTAGATTTGTGTTGAACAACCCTTGGTACAATAAATACTTGGCTCTTTCATAGCCCAACTGTATGGTATAACCGACACTTGTGCTATGAAAGGAACTTGATTTGTTGTTAACATAAGTTATCACCATGAATACCTGACCACATTTACAAGTATTGGCATTACTCAAATAAGATAATTAATACAATCATGTTAATAATTTATAATCAAATTGGAACCTCCTTGTGTGTGGTTTCCAGTTGAGTAATAAAAAGAGTTCATATTATACTTATTTGAAATACCATTAGTGGATCCTCTAACCTTGACATTTGTTTTATCCTTGTTTAATCCTTACATCAATATCACATCTCAAAAGTTCTCTTCAACTCCTTTTCATTTATTGTTTTAATTTTATATAGTTCACCTCCTTGTGGTTCAACCTTGGTCTTGTCAGGTTATTTATTACTTCAACACTCCTGCACTTGGGATAAGACATCAATCTTTTGATCGTGTCAAGTTTTTTGGTGCCGTTGCCGGGGAGGTTAATTCCTGTATAAATTATAATATTTATTTTATTTTCTCTTTTCACTTTTCTTGTATCTAACTTTTGTTTGTTTTGTTTTGTTTCCTTTTCTTTTGTTTTCTTCTTCCTTTTATTCTCTTCCTGCACTTGCATGAGAGTTTGATCACGTACATTAAGTGGTAGACTTTGTAGGGTATCCTTATCATTTTTACAAAATATGGCCAAAGAAGATAACCAGTCGCTTAATAATGAGAATAATAAGAATAATCACAGGTTTATCTTATAAATTTTCCTCACTCAAGGATATGTTTTATAATAACCATATCAACAGCCAATAAGTTTTTCTTTCAGTCATTTTTTAATATTTTATGTTTTTCTCATTATACCCATTAATATTGTCGTTCTTTGTCCAACCATAATGTCATTCCTTTCTTTATATTTGAACTGTTTCTGTTTAAATCTCGAATTGTTACTGTCTAGACATTAAACTGTTCTTGTCCGACCTCTCCTCAGATTTTTAACTATATCTAGAGTTATAGAACTCCATTTCAAGTGAGATTTGTCTCATTGGAAAGCTAAGACATGAGGCTATAAGTTCTATGAAGGAAGGAGAACCCAGTTCTGCCTTCAAGGTAGTCACAATTGCTCATCAACAAACATTTGGACTGTTATTGTCCAACTGTTACTGTCTTATTTTTGAACTGTTATTGTCCGACCTCTCCTTAGATTTTTAACTATATCTAGAGTTATGGAACTCCATTTCATGTGAGATTGATCTCGTTGGAAAGCTAAGACATGAGTCTACAAGTTCTTTAAAGGAAGGAGAACCCAGTTCTGCCTCCAAGACATTCCAAATTGCTCATCAACAAATATTTGAACTGTTACTTTTCAACTGTTACTGTCTTATTTTTGAACCGTTACTGTCCGACCTCTCCTCAGATTTTTAACTATATCTAGAGTTACAGAACTCTGTTTTAAGTAGGATTAGTCTCGTTGGAAATTTAAGACATAAGGATACAAGTTCTCTGAAGGAAGGAGAACCCAGTTCTGCTCCAAGACAGTCAAAATTTATCTTCAATGAACTAGACCTACTACCTTATAGGGTCTGTCATGATCTAGTCTCGGTTGGTGACCCATAGCTGGAATTCTATAGCTCCAAATTGAGAAAGACTAATTTCCTTAGTTAGTCAACATCCAAAACTACAATTTCTATGAGGAACCTGATCCTAATTCCTTCATTCTCCTACCCAAAATCCCTCTAAAAGTCAAGAGACGAAACTGTCCAGATTCATCAACCTTTCTATTTACACAAACACATGAAGTTATTTAATTTAGCAATTAATACTTTTTCCTCTATTCAAGTCTAAGAACTCTAATCTATAATTCAACATCCAGACGTCAACTCATAATCAACTTTGAAATGACTCATAAGACCATGTTTAGAACACCTTACTCGGTATGAATCAAGGTTTCGATCTTCAACTCCCTCCTTTTCTTTCTAATGACAGCCGACCGTCCCCTCTTCTCTTCTTGTTCAAATTTTCTTGTTAATTCCTTGCCCACCAGCGTTTATTCTACCTATAATCCTTAATCTTGGACGGGTTCTTGAAATTTTAGTGTTTCTCTTTTGATTTGTAAAACTTGATACAAAAACTCCCTTTTTTCTTTCTTTACATATTTGCAGATTTTTTATGAGAAGAGGAGTATTTTTCTTTAAGTGTATTCTTTTTGCCCCCAAATCTTTTTAGTTTAGTTTATTTTCTTTAATTTAATCCGACCTTGATTTTTCTCGGGATTTACATTAAGATTCATGTTGTTGTTGTTTTTTTTTTTTAGATGGATAATCGGGAAAATCCTACACCAAATGAATCAAATCCTTCAAGTTTGAAACCCAATCCTTTGCCCATTTCAGCTCTAGTTCATGTTACTACCACTAGTACAAATAGCAATACTGAAGGTGAAGATAACCCACCTTCTAGATCTCATAAAATAAAAACATTTCAAATTTGGGATCACTTTGAAAAACTAGATAGTAATCCTAAAGCTCCTAGGGCTGCATGTATATATTGTGAAAAGGACTATGCATGTCATAATGTTGCGATGACGTGGTCGCACAAAATTAGTTATCCTAGCTTAAAAAAACAACACAAGTTTGTATAGAGCAAGCATGGGGTCGATCCCACAAGGAAGGTTAAGTCAGATTTTTATGCTAGATGACATGCAATTTTGGAGGGTGTTAGAGAGATTGAAATTGATTTTCAGTTTGAATGCCTCTCAATAGAGGTTTGCCTCTTTTTAAATAGTTAGAATTCTCCCTATTTTCCAACTAATTATTATAATTACATGTATGATTTTCTCTATCAAATCATTCAAAATCCTTAACATTGCTCCACCAACCATATAAATCCCTAACATTCCTCTACCAACCCAAAGATCCTGTAAATATAAATTATTGCTATATAAAATATTGCCTAATCTGGTAACATCCGCCCTTAAATTGATGTTGGTCGATCAAGAAGTATCAATTTGTCAATCATGAATTGGAAATGTGAGGAAGAGTAATCTCCTAACGAACAAGTGCTTCACGAATGGAATGACAAACCACCTCAATATGCTTGGTGCGCTCATGAAAAACAGGATTGACAGCAATTTGAATAGCACTAGTGTTATCAGCATAAAGAGGAGTTGGAGTAAGCTGTGGAACACCAAGTTCACCTAATAGCCCTCTAAGCCATGTAATTTCAAAATAGGCAGATGACATGGCTCTATATTCGGACTCAGTAGATGACATGGCTCTACACCCCCCTAAAGATTGTATAGAGCAAGCAAGGGGTCGATCCCACAAGGAAGGTTCAAGTCAGATTTTTATGCTAGATGACATGCAATTTTGGGGGGTGTTAGAAAGATTGAAATTGATTTTCAGTTTGAATGCCTCTCAATGGAGGTTTGCCTCTCTTTAAATAGTTAGAATTCTCCCTATTTTCCAACTAATTATTATAATTACATGCATGATTTTCTCTATCAAATCATTCAAATCCTTAACATTGCTCCACCAACCATATAAATCCCTAACATTCCTCTACCAACCACCAAGATCCTGTAAATATAATTATTGCTATATATAAAATATTACCTAATCTGGTAACATCCGCCTTCAAATTGATGCTGGTCGATCAAGAAGTATCAATTTGTCAATCATAAATTGGAAATGTAAGGAAGAGTAATCTCCTAACGAACAAGTGCTTCACGAATGGAATGACAAACCACCTCAATATGCTTGGTGCACTCATGGAAAATAGGATTGGCAGCAATTTGAATAGCACTAGTGTTATCAGCATAAAGAGGAGTTGGAGTAAGTTGTGGAACACTAAGTTCACCTAATAGCCCTTGAAGCCATGTAATTTCAAAATAGGCAGATGGCATGGCTCTATTTTTGGACTCAGTAGATGACTTTGAGACACGTGCTTGCTTTTTACTCTTCCAAGAAATAAGAGAACTGTCAAGAAACATGCACTAACCCAATAGAACGACGAGTATTTAGACAACTAGCCTAATCAACATCACTATAAGCCTCCAATTGTAAAGAAGTCCCTGAAGAAAAGAACAAACCACGACTAGATGTACCTTTAAGATATCGAAGGAGATGACGGGCAACAGCTAGGTGGGTTTGGTAAGGAGCTTGCCTAAACTGACTAACCTGTTGTACATCAAAAGAGATATCAGGTCGGGTAATAGTCAAATAATTCAAACTTCCTACCAGCTACCGATACATGGAGGGATTAGGCAAAAGATTACCATTCTCATGATGTAGCTTCAAGTTGACCTCCATAGGTGTAAAAACTAAGTTAGCGTCTGAAAGACTAGCTAAGGAAAGAAGCTCCTATGTATACTTTTGTTGATGCAAAGTATGCCAATTGGACAATGTTGGGCCTTAAGACCAAGAAAATACTACAGCGGACCAAGATCTTTCATATGAAAAGAAGATTTAATTGCTGCTAAAGTTGCTCAATCAACTGGAATTAGATCCTGTAATCACAATAGCATCGACATACACAAGAAGTAGAACGATCCCAATATCAGTCTTGTGAAAAAAAAAGAGTAGTCATACTGGCTCTGCGTGAAGGTGAAATCTAAAAGAGTAGTATGAAATTTCTCAAACCATGCCCGTGGTGTTTGCTTCAAACCATATAGATATCACTTTAAGTGACAAACCTCAGTAGAAGAGGAAGAAAACAAACCAGGAGGAGGAGTCATGTAAATCTCTTCCTGCAGATCACCATGTAGAAAAGCATTCTTCACATCCATCTGACGAAGCGACCATCCTTTCGAGAAAGCAATGGTCATAACAATATAGAAATAGTATTAATATTGGCCTGAATAGCAGAATTTGAGAAGCCATACCTATCTGAAGGTTGTGAAACTTGAGTGGACCATCGAGGCTCTTTGTAAAACAGGATCAGATGTTGGTTTAAGAGTAAAAAGAGGTGGTGAGTGATGTCACTAATAGACAATTCCTGGCTTAAAATGATTAACAGTAGTAGACACATCATCAAAAGAAGGAAGCAACGCAGAAGAAGAAAAAAAATTGCCACGAGACGGAAAGAAATACTGATTTTCAAAGAAAACCACATTTTATGAAATGCGAATCTTGTTATTATCCGCATCATAACATACAAATCCTTTATGAGAATTACTATAGCCTAGAAAAGCACATTGAACAGCCTGAGTAGCAAACTTGTGGCATTCGATGAGAGGTAAATGAACAAGGTAAATGCAACCAAAAACATGAAGAGAATTATAGTCAGGAGGGACTCCAAACAAACAAAAATATGGGGAATCAAGATTCAAGGTTTAAGAAGGCAGACGATTAATCAAATAAACAATTGTAGATAAAGCTTCTACCTAAAATCGAGGAGGTACAAAAGATTCAAGCAGTAAGGTATGAACAACCTCTAAAAGATGTGGATTCTTACGCTTGGCAACTCCATTCTGTTGAGGAGTGTAAGGACACGAACGTTGAGAGATAATACCCTTTTGAAAGTCACGAGACATGTATTCTCCTCTAGAATCGGAACGTAAGATCTTAATTTTGGTAGAAAATTGTCTCTATAAGAGCAACAAAGGTTCAGAAAATAGAAAACACATCAACTTTAGAATGAAGGAAATAGATCTAGGTGAATTGACTATAGTCGTTAATGAATGTTACAAAATATCTATACTGCGCGTGAGAAAGAACATGACTTACACCCCAAACATCTGTATGAATAATTTCAAAATAGGTAGAAGCCTGACTTCCTTACATAGAAAATGATAAGGATTTGTTTTTATCAAGTTTACAAGAAGCACAATCAAAAGCCAAATGGGAGGAAAACTAATGTAAACTATTCAAAAAGCCACTTTTAACAAGATGTTTCAAAATAACAGAATTAGGATGTCCTAATTTCTTATGGCAAAGATGACTAGTACTGGTAATAGAAGAACAACCCAAAGATACTGAACGAGGTATAGAAAAAGACTGAAGAGGAAAAAGACATTCCACTTTAGGCCCCGTTGCAACTATCTGTCCCGATACCTGATCCTGCACACGACAACCACGATGGTCAAAATAAAGGGAATTCTACCAATTGGTCAACAGAGATTAAATTGGCAGATAAGTCAGGAGACACAAAAACATTGGTAAAGGCAGACCCTAGATTGCTAATGACAGTAATAGGAATAGTACGACCATCAACTATTTGAATATCCTGCTCACCATCATACTTACAAACATCCTGTAGTGCTTCAAAATTGCCAGTCATGTGATTGGAAACCATAGAATCAATTAACCAAGGAGAGGGAAGTAGTTATGTCTTACCTTGAAGTCCAAGAGCAGAAACTATCATTTATTGGACATGCTCCCTTGTTCTCAGTTACGCATCAAATGGCACTCAGTTCATATCTTTAAGTTCAATCATTGACAAGGTTCAAAAAAAGGGGTGGAAAAGATTAGTAGGTCTCTAGTTCCAATGCTATGGAGGTTCAACTCCTTAATCACTATCAGATCAATGAAAGTGCGAGGTCGTTATCTACTAAGAAAGGTTTTTTTTTTTTCTAAAGCCAGTTAGTTCACTGTCTTGTAAGAACAGAAGAAGACCCCGAGACAGCTGGTTGATTTAAAGACATGGTCACAAGGTTGGACTGGTCAACAGTATACAAGGCATGGGCAGGTCGATTCTAAGGTCGTATGCGACAGTCCTTAATAATGTGACCTTCCTTTTTGCAGGAATTGCATAACTTCTTACTACAATTCTTTGCTATATACCCAAACTCTTTGCAACTGTAGCATTGTTACGAGGATTTGAATCTACCTTTTCCTTGAGCTGCATAGGTCATATTGAATATCTCAGTACGACAGTGTCTTGGGCAATGCCATATTGTGAGGCAAGATGTTGCTCCTCACGCATAAGCTCTCCCAGGCACTCATCCAAGGTTGGAACAGGGTTGCGGTTAATCAACCCAGCGCATACACTTTTAAATTCTAGATGAAGCTTCATCAAGAATTGGTCTCGTTCGCTCTCATTATGGACCGCTTGTACTGCCCCCAATGCTTTCCTTAGGAACCTTAGATTGCACCAACATAGAATAATCACTCCATAAATTTAGGAAACCCGAATAATACTGCTCAATTGACTGATTCCCTTGGTGATAATTTCCAATGTCCAACTCTAATTGGAACTTTTGAGCAGAGTTATCTTGATGATACATCCGCCGAAGTAAATCCCACATTTCCTTAGCTGTATTGAAGGAACAAAGATTGTTGACCATGTGAAGTTCAATAGAACTCAATAACCATGAAACAACCTTGACATCCTTGCTTTCCCAAGATCCCAGTTCTATGGAATCAGCTAGAACCATAGAGGATCCATCCAAATGATTCCATAATTGTTTTCCTTTAACAAACATCCGAAACAAAAATTCCCAAGAAGAGTAATTCTTGCCATTCATGCGAATAATGGAAATTCTCTCTTCTGACATGACTAAGAAACCACAACAACCTAAAAAAAATAGACAAGATTAATGAAAACACAAATGCCACAAAACAAGATGCTAATACAGTTCAACCAAAGCCAAAGAACCTAAAAAAAAAATTAACTGAATCAGCCCACAAACCAAGATGAGAATTTCTCACAACTCTAGAAATTTAAGCTAGGAGCTCTGATACCATGTTAGAAAGATTGAATTTGGTTTTCGGTTTGAATGCCTCTCAATAGAGGTTTGCCTCCCTTTAAATAGTTAGAATTCTCCCTATTTACATCTTAATTATTATAATTACATGCATGATTTTTTTCTATCAAATCATTCGAAATCCCTAACATTGCTCTACCAACCACAAAGATCCTATAAATATAAATTATTGCTATATATAAAATATTGCCAAATCTGGTAATAGGGTGGACATTACTAGGCTAAAGCAATAGAAAACAAAAAACTATTAAGCAAAATTAAATAAAATCAGAAAATTATCAAGAGAACAAACTTTGGTCCCAAGCACACATCCACCTACAGAAATCAGAACTGATCATGGAAACGAAACATCAATTTATATTCTGAATATTTATCTTTTCTTAACATTGGTTAGTTAATGAATTCGTCATATAACTAACCATAACCATCAAACAACCACAGTATCCGCATTACTAATTTAATTCATAGGAAAAATAAGCATAGGAGAACATACATATTCATCATATAATCTGAAAAGAAAAGGTTAAAAAATCTCACAGTTCTTGAATTCTGAAGGTTTCCATGTCCTTGCAACAAAGAAAAAGAGTTTAGCCTTGCATGTTTGTTGAACAACTAATCAAAAAGAAAGAAGAAAACATGATTTCGAGTTTGTCGAGGAGAAGGGGCATTTTTTTTCTCTCTTGGCTAGCTGTTCTCCCTTCTCTTCTCTCATTCTTTTTATATCTTAGGAAACCCTAGTCTCTATTTTACAAAATAATTCTCCCTTAAGTAGACAGTTTACCTTTAAGTGCTTCAATAACTATTTTCCAAAAAAAAGGAGAAATAGCCTTGCATGAAATCTTCAAGCTTTGATTTAGAGGAGCTAAATTGCTGAAATAAAAACTTGGATGTCGGTTTAGATGTTTCGGAACGTAATTTGGACTCGTTTCTTCACGAAACCTGTGCGCTGGCAGACTTCAGTTGTCAACTTTGAAAAATCATATCTCCCTCATGACATTGTTTTTGGCTGAAAGTTTGAGCATTGATAGGTCTTTGATTCAGGAATCTAACAAAATTGCGTTTGTATTCAATGGACTTCTGTAGCTCATAATATTCAAGTTGAAATGATCGGAGGTCAACACTAGCAGATTGCAAGATTTGACTTTGAAAGCTTCTTTTATTTTCTTGCCTTAGATTTCCAGAAAGGTATGGATGTTAGCTTTTTAATGCCATTGGAATCACATCATTTCGACCTCTAGAGCTCATGCTTTGCACAAAACATTGAATAAAGGTCTAGTTTGCCAATTACCTTCAATTCACTCCTTTTGGCATCTTTCATCCAAAAGTGCCTTCAAAACATAAAATAAAGAGTATCAAGGAATTTTATATATAAAACATAGGAAAAACACTAGTTAAATGTAAGTGAAACTATCGAATAATATGATCCACGTATAAATGATGCAACCATATTATTTGATAGTTTCACCCACTTTTAACTAGTGTTTTTCCTATCTTTTATATATAAAATGCCTTGATATTATTTGTTTATGTTTTGAAGGCACTTTTGGATGAAAGATGCAAAAAGGAGTAAATTGAAGGTAATTGCCAAATTTGACCTTCAGTTGATGTTTTGTGCAGAGCATAAGCTCTAGAAGTCAAAATGAAGTGATTTTAGTGGAATTAAAAATCTAAAATCCATACCTTTATGGAAATCTAAAGGCAAGAAAATAAAATAAGGAAGAGCATGGAAATCGCTGCCTTCAAAGTCAAATCTCACAATTTGCCAATGTTGACCTTTGACCATTTCGACTTGAATATCTGGAGCTACAGAAGTTATATTGATGCAAACTTAATTTGTTTGGATTCCTGACTCAAAGACCTATCAACGCTACAAATATCAGCCAAACACAATGTCATATAAGGGAGATATGATTTTTCAAAGATGACAACTAAATTCTGCCAGCAAACAGGTTTCATGAAGAAATGAGTCCAAATTATGTTATGAAGCATCTAAACCGACATCCAAGTTTTTATTTCAGCAATTTAGCTTTTCTAAGAATGAGAGAAAAGAAGAGGGGAAGCCAGCCAAGAAGAGAAAAAAGCCCCTTCCTCTAAGAAACCCAAAATCATGCATTCCTCCTCCTTTTTAATTAGTTGTTCAACAAACATGCAAGGCTAAACTCTTTTTCTTGGTTGCAAGGACACGGAAACCTTTGGATTTCAAGAACTGTGAGGTTTATTTTACATTTTCTTTTTAGTTTATATAATGAATATGTTTGTTCCCTTATGCTTATTTATCCTATGATTGTTTATTTTAATTGCTAGAGCGGACTCTAAGTTATTATTGCTAAGTTTGATATCAAAACCAGAGTTGTGGTATATGAACTAGTGAAGCAACTGAGTTTAATAATTATGGCGGACCTATTAATCTTAGAGAGAACATTCAATCAAATCAAACATAGACTGCAGACAGTTATGTTTTCTTGATTAATCAACTTATCTAGTTCTTAAGGGTGCCATTGAATTAAATTAGTAGTGTGGACACTGTGGTTGTTTAATGGTTAGGGTTAGTTGTATGGTGGGTCCGTTAACTAATCAATGTTAAGAAGAGATAAATATTCAGAATATAAATTGATGTTTCGTTTCCATGATGAGTTCTTATTTCTGTAGGTGGATGTTTACTTGCAACCAAGGTTTGTTCTCTTGATAATTTTCTAATTTTATTTAATTTCGCTTGATAGTTTTCTGTTTTCTTTTGCTGTAGCCTAGATAACATCCAAACCCCCCCAAATTGCATATCATCTATCATAAAAATCTTACTTGAACCTTCATCATGGGATCGACCCCTTGCTTGCTCTATACTATCTTGTGTGTTATGCGTTAAGCTAAGGTAATTAATTTGTGCGACCGCGACATTGCAACAATAAATGAAGATGTTAATGTTGATTTAATAGTGGTAGATGATGATATGTTAGATGATTTAGCTTCTCAATTCAAAAAATATTTAGAGGAAGAAGGCGGTGTATAAAGAAACAATAAGGTTGAGAGGTATTTGAGTGATGATTGTGAGGATCCTAATGATTTTAAATTAGATATTTTGGGTTAGTGGAGGCGTAGAGCTACAAAATACAAGATTCTTTCTAAGGTAGGACAACACGTATTAGCTATCCCAATATCTATAGTTGTTTCTGATGTAGGCTTCAGTACTGGCGGTCGTATATTAGATCTATTTCGAAGCTCTTTATCTCCATTGACAGTTCAAGCACTTGTTTGTTGTCAGAATTACTTGAGTTTAGCACCAATTCCAATCAACATTAAAACCTTCATGGATTATATTGAAAATTCTAAGATGATTGAATCAGGTAATTTCTCTTATAAATTTAAATGTAGTTATTTTATAATATCGTTTATTTACATATGTTTAATCTAACATTTTAATTTATGTTTTTGTAGAATTTGGTGAAAGTTTGAAAATCTCAACTGATTGTTTATAAGTAGTATTGATAATGTTGGTGCAATCCTGGAATACAATTGTTTTTGGTAATTGATTTAATTTACATTGTTAATTCCCTTTAAAATATTGCATTGTTAATTCTCTTAATAGTCGAACTCTAATATGTTGCTAATTTGCTAGTGTTTCTTTATAGCATTATCCTTGCTAGATCTTTTCGCTTTGCTGTTGCTAGAAATTTTAGATGTTGTTATTGCCTGTTGCTTAATGTTTTTCTTCAAACTATGCCAAATGTTTATGATAATTTATTGATGGTTGCTAATGTATCCGTTTGGTAATATTGACTTTTCTAGTGTGAACGTCTCTTTTAATTTGAGGTGCCCAAATTTAATCATGCATCTTGCATATTACATTGATTTGAATTTTCATAGCTTTCATTTGACAAAAGTTTATTTGCATATTAAAGATAGCAAGATGGGAAGCGTTTCAAATTCATTGTTATTTGTTACTGATATATATTTAAGGTTCATAAGGAAAGTTATATTAAAAAAATATCAATCTACTAATTTAATTAAAAAGTCAAACTAAGCCTAACAAGAAAAATTTAAAGCCCAATTTAATGTAAGCCCAACAAATTAAATCCAATAAGAAAACTTTGCGCAGTTTGATTAGAAAAGCCTACAAACTAAACACAACAAGAAAGTTTTTAATCCCAATTTAATGTAAGCTCATTTTAAAAAATTCAAAATCAAATTTAACAAAAACCGAGTTGAATCGATTTGAACCAGATTTCGGTCTGGTCTGGTTAGTATTTTTCAAAATCAATATAACTCGGTTTGATTGGGTTTTTTAGTCCAAACCGAATCGAATCGTGAACACCCCTACATACTGATGAACTATTGTAAGTATTGACAAAAAGTTATGTCGATAAAATTGTTAAATCTAGTAGTGATAATCCAATAAATGTGTACCTTACCTCTTCGTTAATGAATTGTAGCTTAACTAATATTCATATTTTTTCACTTTTAATGAATCTCTCTTTAAAAAAAAAACCCTTGCCAATAGATAGGCGGGCTCCGCAATTATGAATTAACCAAGATTAGAATTAAACTAGATAATTAACCTATGATGCGCTGTAGGTTCGATCAATTTTTTTAACTTAGAAAAAATTGTTCGAGAATTGATAACATGTTTTTTAATAATAAAAAAATTAATCATAAATTGTAAATATTGTCGTATCCTCATCGCGAGGGCGCGATGTCACGACAACCTTTCCCGGGTGATGGTCTAGAAGGTCTTTTTGGTTGATTAGGGAGTCGCTACTTCGTATTACGACTACTAGAAACCCTAATTGGATTTTTTTAGATATTCTATGCAAGGGATTAATTGCGTAAAGAGAATGTATTAGCACCATTAATAGCCTTACCTGAGGTAAGCTACGTTGTTTTTTATTGTTTACTATGGTATGATGATGTCTATTTCTACTGTCCTACCATGACAGGTTTTCTAGGTCAAGAACTTCGTCTAGAAAAATAAAATATCCTCAATTATTATAGAGGCTTCTTTCAGGGTAAAACTAGAATTTTTGCTACCATGTCATGCAAAATAATATTTTAGATAAAATTCCTTGCGGATTCTATCCTTATATTAGAAGTGAATGAGTTGTATTATTCATAATAATATTTTGCATATTAACCTCATACATGTTTTTTATTCTTATATTAAATTGAGTAATAAAATTATTATCCCTAATAATATTCTGGATATTAATTCCTTTGAGGTTTTTTATCCTTATATTAAAAAATAAATAATATTTATTATTTTTAATAATATTTTAGATATTAACCCTTTTATGGTTTTTTTCCTTATATTAAAAGTGAATAATATTTATTATTCATAATAATATTTTGGATATTAACACCTTTTAGGATTTTATCATTATATTAAAAGTGAATAATATTTTCTAGTCAAAAATAATTTTTAAATATAGGTGAAAATCCTTTTAAATTTTAGAAACTTATTATAAAATCCATGCAATATTTTTTTAAAAACAAGCAAAAATATTTTAAATTTTCTTTGAAAAAATATGCTCAAATAATTTTAGGATTTTAAGCCACATGCAAAAAAATATATATAGTTTTTTAGGCTATGTTTGACAAAAACCCATTTTTTCTTATAATAAAACTACCCAAAATAATCCTAAGGGATATTTGCTAAACACACCATTAAACCAAAAGAACCATTAACAAAAAAAAAAAAGCAAAATAAACTCTCCGACCCAGATTTTTTTGACCGGGTCGACCTCATTATAAACCGACCTAAAAATCTAGTTTTGACTTGAAAAAAAACCAAAAACAAAACCAAAGTCAAAAACCAGATTAAACACCTAAAAAAACACAAAAAGCTCTAATATTCTTGAACAAAATGGATCAAACACCAAAAAAATAAAGAACATCAGCAACATGGATTCCAAATCAGACCAAATTTGATCGAAACAAAGGCACATACATGTTATAAATCTTGCAAGTATCAATAATTTAGCATCCAATCACTTGGATTTTCACTTAAACTTCACGATTTTTGTCAAAATGAGTTTCAGTTCAAAATCAAAACCCTAGGATTAAAAGCCGTTGAAATCGTGTTATTGATGCAAATAAATACTAGAATATTTGGTTTATCATACATAAGAAAGAGTTCTACGCAAATAAATGAAACAAAACAAGTCAAAATCATATAGTTAAAGAAATGTTCTTGAGAGAACACGAAGAACAAATGTAGAATATTCAACTTGAACCCAACAACATGACTATCAAACCAGACTAGATATGGACAAACCGAAGGCATGTACATGTTGTAAATCATGTAAGGATCAATAATCTAGCATGCATTTACTTCAATTATCAATTAATCATCACAATTTGGCCAAAATAGATTTTAGTTCAAAACCAAAACCCTAGAATTAAAAACCATTTAAACATGTTATTGATGTGAATAAACACTAGATTATTGGTTAATAAATAGACCAAAATTGATCCAAATCTAGGGGCTAAGACAATGTTCTTTTCAAGAACACAAAGAACATTGCCTAAACCCAAAAATGCCTAGAAATGGAAATCGTTGCGCCTATAAATAAGCATTTTTGGCTTCTAACACATGCTCTTTTTATCCCAACAAGTCACAATATCATACAAAACATGTTTTAATATAAAAAATTAACAAAAAACATGAAAACATCAAAATCAAGCCAGAGGTGTCAAATCCAAAAAGATATAAAATTAAAATAGACTATATGTTCACACAATGTAAATTCAAAATTGGTTTTCTGAACCCAATTTGAGCTTGAACAAACCTAGCAAACCCAAGGTAAAACACCCTTACTTTAACATACATAGCTTAAGTTAAACAAAAACTAAAACAACATTATTTATCAAAAACGAACTTAAAAAAAACTTTCATGTATAAAAAACACAAATTTTTCAAAATAATCATCATTAAATAAAAAATACAGCAAAAAAAAATGAATACAACATTATTTATTGAGCATTCAAACCTCTTTTATATGCTTATAAACATTAATACAAAACAAGAGTAAATAAAAGCAAACATCAAAATCAGCTCATAAAGGACTTACTTTTGAATAAACAAATATACTTAGAACAACTACTCTCTTTTTGTTTCTTTCAAAAATTCTTACCTCTCATAAACTTGTAAAGCTAATAAAGTCTTTTATTTAGGCTCTATAAGCTTTACATTTGTGTTTCTTATTGATATTTGTCTTATTTTTCTTATCTTTTCTTTTCATTTTCTCATCTCCTCTCCCTGCCTCTTTTTTTCTCTAAACTTAAGGGGTATTTATAGGGTTTTGCTAGGGTTTTAAGAGGTTTTGAATCCATTTCTGACATCTTGATTTGGATGCTAGTGTTGTAAACCCTTGATAAGGACCCATTAAGAAGGCTTTGTGTGTGAACAAACAAAAATAGGTCGATTTTTGCATGATAGCTACAGTGTTAAGGATGACAGGGTTGCCCATTTTTTAGGCCTTGTCACAGAAATTATGACATCATTCTCTCTTAAGAACACCTAAAATTAGTAGAGGGAATGCACACCTTTCATTTGAATCTAACCTTGCTCAATTTGAAGGTGTGTAGCTCCATAATAATTCTTTTGAAGTTGCTTACTTGATCAACCAAAACTGTAAAAAAACAGAGGCCAATCGAACGAGCAACGTGTCACTAACCTTCTCTTTTTTAAGTCTGATGACGTGTCATTTCAGGTTTTTGATTTAGGATTGGCAAAATTAAACCCTTATTCTTTCAATTTCTTTTACTTGCACCTATAATAACCTTCAAACTTTTAATTTCATGTGATTTCACCCCCAGCAAACTTAATTGTCAGCCCATAAGTTGGACATCCTTTTTATTTTGGTCATTTGTTCTAAATTTGTGTATTTTGTCCCGTAATTGACCAATAAACTTCTAATATTTTCAATTTTGTCCTAGATTTGGTCAATTTTAGCCCATATATTCACACACCTTTTCTAGTTTGGTCCTTGATCTTGGATTTCTTTAATAAAGTCACTAATTATCCATTAAACTTAAATATTTATGCAATTAAGTCATTGATTTGACCAACTTAACTCCTAAAAATTAAAATTTGACTCCCAAAACTTTAATTTCTTACAATTAAAACCTAAATTGACATTAAAAAACAATATTTCTTGCACATAAGCCCTCAATACATTCAAATAAACTTTAAAATTTTATAATTGAGTCCTTAAACATCTAATTTTGAATTCTCCTCCTCAAATTGAATTTTCTTTACTAATAGAGCTTCTGTCAGTTGAAAATACATTGTCAGATTTTTCAATGATATATATTTAATCTTTCTCAACCAGTGTTTGACAATTTCCTAGGCATTCTGGTATACTCATCTCTTTAATATACATATATTTTTATTTTCTTCCAATATCTTTTGATTTTTTTTTGTATTTTCCTAGGCAATTTCCTAGGTTAACTTGTCAAATATATAACCCGAGTTATGAGACTATGAGAACCCTAGAGAAAGAAAATAAAATAACTTATGAATATTAATACCTAATCAACAAAAAGTTAAAAGATAAAATTTTAAAAATAAATATGTTAAATTAAAAAAAAAGACAAAAAAAAACTTGAGTCAACCCAAGTTAACTTGTTAAAGTCGTAACCTAGGTAATGAAATTGAGATAACCCAATAGAAATCAAATGAGAAAACAATTATGAAGTTCAATTTCTAAGGAACCCAATGTTAAAGGATGTAATAAAAAAAATCAATTAAAAAAAGGATAAAAAAACCCCAAGTTTACCCAACTAACCTGTTAAACTCATGATCTAGGTCATGAGACCGAGATAACTTCATAAAAAGAAATTAAAACAATTATGAATCTGCATTTCTAACAAATTCAATGTTGAATGTTGAAATAGAGAGAAAACACATAAATTTATAAGACTAGGATAACTCTAAATAAAGCAAATTATAGAAGAATTTTTGAAGCTAAATTCCAATATAGCTTACTGAAATATGAAATTGAAAAATAAATAAATAAAGAAAACAAGAGTTGTTGGAGGGTGAAATTAAAAATATATATATATATATATATATATATATATATATATATATATATATATATTCAATTAAAAAAAAACTACCTAAAGAAATGAATAGAGTCAATCCGAGTTAATTTGTTAAAATTACAAAGCATAATTAAAAAAATCAATTCAAAAAATACCCAAAAAAATAAATAGAGTCAACTTAGATCAACCTACCAAACCTATAACCATGGTCATGAGATGTGGATAGTCTTATAAAAAAAATTTAAAAATATAGAATTCAATTTCCAACTAACCCAATTTAAATGATAAAATCAGAAAAAAAAAATCATTACAAAAAAGAAAAAAAAATCAAGTCAACTCATTAAACCCACGATCTAAGTTATGAGATCAAGATAAATTCATAGAAAATAAATAAAAAAATATAAAGTCCCACTTCCAACGAATCTAGTATTGAAGGTTATAAAATCAAGAAAAAAAATAAATGTACGAGACCATTAGATAACCCAACCAAAAGAAAATCATAAAAATTACAAAGAATTTTTTCCAAAATAGTCTAGTATTGAAAGATTAAATAAAAAAAAAATAAGAAAATCATAAAAATTACAAAGAACTTTTTCCAAAACAATCTAATATTGAAAGATTAAATTAAAAATAAATAAATAAGAAAACCATAAAAATTACAAAGAACTTTTTCCAAAACAATCTAATATTGAAAGATTAAATTAAAAATAAATAAATAAATAAAAAGATTGAATTGTTATAAGGTCAAATTAAAAAAAAAATATTATAATGAATATATAGTTTCTTATGGAGAAATTTTATGAAATTCAAGCTGTAACTAGTTGCTTTCTATATATTATATATTGGTCCTATCAACTAATATGACACAAATTCTTATTAAATTTTTTTTTTTTAACTTTCTCTTTTTTCTTCTCTACCAGATTAAAAAAAAACGGAAATAAAATTAACATAATTCTCTTCAATTTTTTCTCTTTTCATTTCTTTTCTTCTATTAGCAAATCCCAAGTGAGGTGAGGAGAGAATTAAAAGAGAAGAGATGTAAATGACAATACAAAAAGCTAGAAAAGGGAGTTATTATGAAAAGGGAGTTTGGAATTGCTAGAAAATACAAAAAGAAGAAAAGGTTCCAGACATATCTGATTTGTAGGGTAAAATCCATATTATATAAAGTAAAGAGGAAGAAAAGGTTCCAGACATATCTGATTTGTAGGGTAAAATCCATATTATATAAAGTAATGAGGAAGCCTTCTCTTTAACGTCCCTAATATTTTGATTACGAAGGTAGTAAGGAAGCTGATTCAAGTGAGCTTTATTCCATTTGTATTACTATAAATAGGCATGCCAAATATGGAACAAAGACACACAAGCCAATCTTCTCTACTTCTTCCCCATAACCCAAAGAATCCATTGCTGATCAAAATGGCATCAGGCCTTCCTCTTAGGCTCCCTGCCCAGGGTATTAATGCGAGCCAGCAACTGATCAAGAGTGACCGCGGCAGCATGCTAACAATGTCTGATGACAATGTGATGATGAATCAAATTGTAGGAACTCATGCTCCTGATGGCCGAGAGGTTGATGTCAAACCTCTTCTCCTCCTTGTTGAAGACATCCTCAAACGTGCCACCCTGCAAATCGACTCCTCTCTGACGGTATACTACTAAAACTCATCCTTGGAAATTAATCTGTATATCAACTTAACTCTTTTATTTTTTGTTCTTTTTATGTTCCTGATCACTTCTGATAACGCAGACTTCCCAGGCCCATGCTGAAATGGAGGACAAGACATACCATGTCAATTTTGTTTCAATGCTCGATGCACTGTCGTATACTATAGATAGAATTTCCAGCGAGGTTATACAATGTCTTTCAATTCTAATATATGATATATAGGCATTGACCTAAAGAATCGATGACAATTTTTAAATTTCGCGTTTTTAATTGTGATGCAGATTGCCTACAAGGCACTGGGTGGGACAGATGCCCACGCAACAACTGTCTCACTTTTCAACATGCTAACAAGCTATTCCTGGGATGCCAAGCTTGTGCTCACCTTGTCAGCTTTTGCTTTGAATTATGGAGAATTCTGGCTGCTTGCCCAGATTTCCTCATCAAACCAACTTGCCAAATCCATGGCAATCCTCAGGCAATTGCCTAGCATCATGGAACACTCAGGGCCCTTGAAGCCTCGCTTCGATGCCATTAACAATCTGATCAAGGTCATGATGGACGTGGCTAGGTGCGTGGTTGAGTTCAAGGATCTACCGCCAGCTTACATTTCTAATGAAGTACCAGCATTGTCCACAGCCATGGCCCATATCCCTACTGCTGTCTACTGGACCATGAGGAGTGTTGTGGCTTGTGCGGCTCAGATTACTAGCCTCACTACCAAGGGACATGAGTATGCTTTTCTAGTCCACCATCTTTATACTACATCATGCATGTATTCCTTGTAATATTCTCCCTCACTTATTGCAGGTTTTCTATATCAACCACTGACGCATGGGAGCTATCCACCTTGGCTCACAAACTCAGCAACATACTTGACCATCTCAGGAAGCAATTGGATACTTGCTACCAATACATAGGTCTGCACCTCAGCAACTTTTTTGTTATGCTATCATGTGTTAGATAGGTAATAAGAAAACAGGAAATTAATGTACGAAGATAGATCAAGAAAGCTTATAAAACCAATGGTGTTTGATGCAGATGAAAAGAGGAATGTCGAATCCTTTCAAATGCTAAAGAATCTCTTTGAAATGATCCACATTGACAACATGAAGGTCCTAAAGGCCCTGATTTATGCCAAGGATGATATCCAGCCACTTATAGATGGCTCTTCCAAGAAAAGAGTTCGCTCTTCTACCATTTCTTCTATTTATGTCATCAATCTATTGTAAAACATTTATCATACTTCCTTTTGAATTTAACAGGTCCATCTTGATGTGCTAAGAAGGAAAAATGTGCTATTGCTCATTTCTGGCCTCGACATGTCAACCGATGAGCTTTCAATTCTCGAGCAGATATACAATGAATCCAGGCATCACGGAGCTAGGCTCGATAGTCAGTATGAGGTGGTCTGGGTCCCAATTGTGGACCGTTCAGTCCAGTGGAGTGATCCAATGAAGCAGAAATTTGAAAGCATGCAATCTTCAATGCCATGGTTCACAGTGTACCACCCTTCACTGATTGAGAAGGCAGTCATGAGGTTCATCAAGGAGGTGTGGCACTTCCGGAACAAGCCTATTCTTGTGGTGCTTGACCCTCAAGGCAAGGTGGTTTGCCCAAATGCACTCCACATGATGTGGATTTGGGGAAGCAGTGCCTTCCCTTTCACTAGCTTGAGAGAGGAATCTCTCTGGAGGGACGAGACATGGAGGCTTGAGCTTCTAGTAGATGGCATTGACCCAGCGATTCTTAATTGGGTAAATTCATTATAGAATCAATCCAAATATAAATACATTATACGTGTGTGTGTGTAATCGTGTTGACATCTGCTTCAATATTATTTTGATCATCAGATCAAGGAAGGAAAGTACATTTTCATGTACGGAGGAGACGACGATGAATGGGTGAGGAAGTTCACAAACACCGCACGTGCTGTGGCGCAGGCAGCCCGCATTCCCCTGGAGATGGTTTATGTGGGGAAGAGCAGCAAAAGGGAGAAAATCCGGCGAGTCATAGCGACAATCACCGTGGAGAAGCTCAGTTACGTCTGGCAAGACCTTACCATGATATGGTTCTTTTGGACCAGGCTAGAGAGTATGCTGTACTCCAAGATTCAGTTAGGCAAGCTTGATGACCATGATCCTATGATGCAAGAAATCAAGAAGTTGCTTAGCTACGACAGAGAAGGTGGATGGGCTGTGCTTAGCAATGGGTCTAATGTTGTGGTCAATGGTCACAAGACCACAGCTTTGCAAACATTGCTTGAGTATGACTTGTGGAAGGAACAAGTGCCTGTCAAGGGCTTTGATTTGGCCTACCGTGATCACCAAGGCAGGATCCATGACATTTCTCGTCCTTGCTGCCGCTTCGATTTCCCAATGACTACGGGTAGGATCCCTGAGACCATGAAATGCCCAGAGTGCCACCGCACCATGGAGAAATTCTCCACTTTCCTTTGCTGCCATGATGAGGTCATTCCAGACGAGCTCTTCAAGTAAATGATCAGCTGCTACGCTTCCTTGTAGCTCATACTGCCACTAAATAATGTTGTTGAGTGCGCTCTTTTTTTCCTTTTAAATTTTCATGCGTTGTGAGGCATGATGCCCAGCTATGGCGCACAGTATTTGGACTTGGCATTTCATATTCCATAGCATAAAATAAATCTCAGTGTGATCGATGTAATCCACGTACTTAATTAATTTGTTTTATTAATTAATATATAAAGTTCATTTTGAGTAGATTTTATGTTTTGGAGACTTTCCTGGCTTTCGTTTCTTTTATGGCACACATACATTTTGTATAGCGTCCTAGCTACACCTAAAAGAATCAACGGCAGTGTGAACCTAAAAAAATTATAAAAAGATTAAAAGCAAAAATAATTTCCTTCAAAGCGCTAATTGCACGAAAAAAAACTTGTTAAAGGAAAAAAAATATTTTCACCGAAAAGATGTTGGGTTCCTAAATAGAATGCATGCAGCGAAACAATAAAAAAATTAGTTCAATTTTATAAACTAATGGTCAAACTCTAATGAGAAATCACATCAAATATAATATAGAACTTACAAGTTCCCAATGAAATTAAAAAAATAATGAAGAGACCTAGATAATGAAAAAAAAAAAACTTGAAGAGTATGATATCAAATTAATGGATAAAACTCTACACTACCAAACAATTGACAAATACAAACAGAAACAATGATGAGATTTTTCCATCAGTATATTATGATGAACTTTACTGACAATTTTCCTTCTATGTATCTATTGGTAAACACCGATAGAAAAATTCCCTTGGTGTATACCGATGGAATTGTAGTGGGAAAACAAAGAATAAAAAAATCAAATATTACAATGACATGTAACTTTTACAGATGACGTTACTGATGGAATTAACCCAACGATAATGTCCGTAAATATGTTGACAGAAAAATTCCCTCAATATATATTGAGGGAATTATAGTGGGATTCAAAAAAGCCAAATCATACAATGACGTGGCTTTTGTACCAATAGCATGACTGATAAAATGACCAGTAGAATAATTTTGTTAGTCATTCCATTAGTAATATTTAATTTATGACTTGGTGATCAACTCTTATCTCCTCCCCCCTCTACCCTATTTGTTCTTTTTTCTTATGTATTTTTTTCTACAACAAATAGCTAGCCACCCCTCTAATCTCAATATAATTCAACCTCCCACAATAAATTCAACCACTACAACACTTAATTTGTCATCATCCATGTTTTGATTCAAATTTTATTGAGGATTCTCCACTATAAGTGCTGTTACTCAATTTTGAACCCCATGTGCTGGAGATGGTGTATACCCGTTTTGAACCGAGTGTAGGAGTGTAGCTCATGTTTGCTAGAAAATTGACAAAAGCGGAGGAGAAAGAAATATTTTTTTCGAACCCTGTTTTAGCTGTTTTCTGCTCTCTTTATCCTTCTCCTTTGCTGCCAAAATCATCAGGTTTTCTTAGATTAATCAGGAGTCTTCATAATGCTAAATTCGTTCCTTCTTTATCTGGTCTTTAAGGTTGGCTAAATCCCTCAGAAATTTGCACTAAAAAAAAACTGGTTCTGCTGCTGTCGCAATTTTTTTGTTTCAACTTAGACTATGATTCTAACTTGGTTTCGTACAATATCTGACCATCCTAGCTATATTCTGTCACTCATGACATGTTGTCCTACACCTTTATTGGGTCCTAGGGATCACTATTCTTATGACAGAATCTTAGTCATATCAGGATTCTAGACGTTGTCAATTTCTGAATCAGATCAGGAGACCCTATTGACTAACCAGGTTGCGGCCAGATTCTGCTTTTCAAAACAAATTTATCTCATTTTTTATCCTTCATGAAAGTTGTAGCTCTACAAGTTTAGATGAGTTTGGGGCTTTTGAATCGCTTGATTTCGATATCAGAAGCTCAAGATATTCCCATTTGAATATCTAACATGAAAGCAGAGATTTCTGCCGCGAGAAGGATTTTGACCCGAGTTTTGCACAAAAGACTCTGCTTCTGTTGCAATGTCGCGGTCGCACAAATTAATTACCCTAGCTTCAAACACAACACACAAGATAGTATAGAGCAAGCAAGGGGTCGATCCCACGAGGAAGGTTCAAGTCAGATTTTTATGCTAGATGATATGCAATTTGGTGGGGGGGGGGGTTTGGATGTTATCTAGGCTAAAGCAAAAGAAAACAGAAAACTATTAAACAAAATTTAATAAAATCAGAAAATTATCAAGAGAACAAACTTTGGTCGCAAGCACACATCCACCTACATAAATCAAAACTGATCATGGAAACAAAACATCAATTTATATTCTGAATATTTATCTCTTCTTAACATTGGTTAGTTAACGGATCAGGCATATAACTAACCCTAACCATCAAACAACCACAGTGTCCGCACTAGTAATTTAATTCAATGGCAGCCTTAAAAACCAGATAAGTTGATTAATCAAGAAAACATAAATGTCTGCAGTTTATGTTTGATTTGATTGAATGTTCTCCCTAAGATTAATAATGTATATCCACCACAATTATTAAACTCAGTTGCTTCACAAGTTCATATACCAAAACTTCGGTTTTGATATCAAACTTAGCAATAGATTGTCTACAATAATAACTTAGAGTCCGCTCTAGCAATTAAAATAAACAATCATAGGAAAAATAAGCATAGAAGAAAAAACATATTCATCATATAAACAGAAAGAAAAGGTAAAATAAATCCCACAGTTCTTGAAATCCGAAGGTTTCAGTGTCCTTACAACCAAGAAAAAGTGTTTAGCCTTGCATGTTTGTTGAACAACTAATCAAAAAGAAGGAAGAATGCATAATTTCGAGTTTCTTAGAGGAGGGGGGTGTTTTTCTCCTCTTGGCTGGCTGCCCCCCTTCTCTTCTCTCATTCTTTTTATATCCTAAGAAACCCTAGTCTCTATTTTACAAAATAGTCCTCCCTTAAGTAGACTGTTTACATTTAAGTACTTCAATAACTATTTTCCTTAAAAAGGAGAAATAGCCTTGTATGAAATCTTCAAGCTTTGACTTAGAGGAGCTAAATTGCTGAAATAAAAACTTGGTATCGGTTTAGATGCTTCGAAACGTAATTTCGACTCGTTTCTTCAAGAAACCTGTTTGTTGGCAGAATTCAGTTGTCATCTTTAAAAAATCATATCTCCCTCATATGACATTTGTTTTGGCTAAAATTTTAAGCGTCTATAGAACTGTGAGTCATGAATCCAAAAAAATTGAGTTTTCATAAATTGGACTTCTGTAGCTCTAGATATTCAAGTTGGAATGGCCGAAGGTCAACACTGGCAGATTGTGAGATTTGACTTTGAAGGCTACGATTTCAATGCTCTTCATTATTTTATTTTCTTGCCTTAGATGTCCAGAAAGGTATGGATGTTAGCTTTTTAATGCCACTGGAATCACTTCATTTCAACCTCTAGAGCTCATGCTCTGCACAAAACATCGACTGAAGGTCAAATCTGCCAATTATCTCCAATTTACTCCTTTTTGCATCTTTCATCCAAAAGTGCCTTCAAAACATAAAACAAAGAATATCAAGGCATTTTATATATAAAACATAGGCAAAACACTAGTTAAATATGGGTGAAACTATCAAATAATATGGTTGCATCAGCTTCCATCGTAATTTTTGTTGGTCATTTTTCTTAGGTCATATTCCCAGTCATATCGGGATGCTCGGCATTATCAGTTTCTGAAATAGATCAAGAGACCCTTTTTGACCAACTAGATTACTGCCTAAAATGATTTTATCTCACTTCGAATCCTTCATCAAATTTGTAGTCCTAGACGCGTAGATGAATTTGGGCTTTTGATCGTGTGATTTTGATATCAGAAGCTCAAGATATTCCCATTTGAATATCTAATGTGAATGCAGAGAATCCTACTGCGAGAATGGTTTAGCCCAAGTTTGCGGGCCTGATTCGAAGGATTTTTTTGTACCGAGGACTGAATTGAAAGTGATAAAATGAGGGATTGAATTGAAGAAGGATATTGAAAGCTGGAGAGGGGGGCTGGATCATCATAAATGATAGGATTTTTACCACATTGAATAAGGAAAATAAGACTTTGTAGCATGCACCCTTACCCATCTGATTTCTTTCCTTTTTTCTCTGCAAATTCCTGCTATTTTCCTTTATCATTACGCCTGATTTTTGGAGCTGCAACCACATTTTTATTGCCTCATTTCAAAGGGAGCAGCTGGCCCTATGGAAGGAAAGAAAGAAGCCACACCATCCTCTAAAAAACTGGAAAGAAATCAGACATCAGAATCAGAATATTTAAGTTTTCGTTTTGTGTTTTTTTTATTGCAAATCAGTAGGGATTTGCATCCTAGAATTAATGCATTGAATCTTTCCTAAATAGAGATATATCTAGACTATATATAAGCCCTTCTAATGACCTAACGGGGGCAAAAAGAAAGAGCATAAAAAGAAGAGAAAGTCGGGGGAAGAGGAGTAGGAAAAAAACAGCAAAAAAAAGAAGAAAAACAGAAGAGAGGCAGGGGGTTTTAAAAAAACATAGGTAACAGGGGAACATAGGGGTTCTTTCTTTGATCCTTTCGTCACTATGAAAATAACGAGAGGAGAAAGGAGAGGCAGGCGACAGGGAAACCAGTAAAAGCAAGAGAAGTAGAAGGAAGAACGTTCAATTCATCAGCACAGCTTCAGCGTCTTTGCTTCATCTGTCATTTACCAGTAGCTAAGGAGGCACACGTGAGCTGTCTTTCGGTCTTTGGTTATTATTTGCTGTAAACAGGATCTGTAGGTATAAGCCCCAATCTCTCATCCTTTGTTATTTTTTTATACTAGGCATTCGTTGGTTATTCGGTTGTAAAACTTTTTTCCTCTGAATAATTGATTTCTGTTTAGACAAAACCAGTGCTTGTCCATTTCTTCCATGATGTTTGAGTTTAGCTGTTGTCCATGTAAAAAGGGTTTGTCTTCATTTAGGGACTTTCCTTTTGTTTTCCTTACACCCGCTGGATAATAAATCAGTCAAGCATTGTTTTGTTTTTCTTAGTGATTGCTCCCAGTTTTTTTTTTCTTTGCTCTCTGCATGGGTGAGTTGGCTATGATTTTTGTTTTTAGTTTCCTTTAAGCTTATTAGAAATCTTAGAATATATGTGACGACTGGTTAGCTTTTATTGCGATTTTTATGTAATTGTGATGCTTGTGTTTCGATAAAAATAAATAAAAACAATTAAAAATTTTCTTGTATGTGGCATACGGCCAATACCTTAACATGTTTTGAACGCTTTTTTTTATACAAAAATTATTGGAAGTTTTGAAAAGGTGTTTTCGCATGGATTTCTTAAACACAACAAAAATTATTTTCTTGCATTTCTGGATTTTACAACATGTTTGTAAAACTCCAAAGGGTATTGACCAATATTCTAAAAAAATAAAAAAAATCTTATTTTGGGGGAAATTCATCTATTTTCACCGTTAATGTTTGGATAAAGAAATCCCAAAGGGATGAATATCCAAAATATTTAATGGGAATAACTTGTTATTATTCACTGTTAATATTTGGATAAAGAAACCCTAAGTGGTAAATATCCAAAATAATTTTCTAGGGATAATAAGTCATCATATATCCTTAAAAGAAGACTTGATTATAATCGAGGACATTTCAATTTTTTTTGTACTCCATGATTTACGAGCCGTGATAGTATAAAACACTAAGGCAAAAATAAGCTTTTAAAGCGCCTTGGATTTCTAAATTTTTTGTCCCTCCTCCTTGCGATTTACGAGTCGCAAACTCTTGAAATACTAAGGGAAAAATGAGCTTTTAAGGCACATGGAATTTCCTTGGATTTCTATCTTAATAAATTTAGTTTGAATCAAACCTAGAAAAACTGATGGGATTAGAAAACACCAACACCATAGCAATTATAAAGCAAAACAAACACCAAGCAGCTTACCTTAGGTAGGGCGTACTAGGGGTGCTAACACCTTCCCTTTACGCAACCAGTCCCTTGCCTTAAAATCTTTGAAAGACCAGTTAGGGTTCCTAATGACCAAAATACTAGTTGGCGACTCCCTTTACACAGAACAAAAATAACCCAAAATCAATCGAGGGTCGTCGCGACGCCACGCTCCACCGCAAGGGTGCGACAGGATGGTGACTCCACTGGGGATATAGGACCAGACTACCGGTGTTTTTCTTTTGGAAGCATAGACCTATGTCCCACTATTGAGAAATATGGGATGTTGACTGAGTTTCCAAACAATCTGTATCGGATTTATTTGCCTTTGAGATATGACAAGATCATCCTCGAACTGTCAAAACTACTCAAAATCTCCAACTTGGAAAAGTTTTTGGAAAAGAATGCTACCGATCTGAAATTGAGGATGCTAGAAATTGAACTAGAAAAGAAGTCAGGATTAGAAAAGGAGAGATTGATTGCCTTAGGCATATTTGGCCTTATGTTGTTCCCAAGTCAGATGGGTGTAGTGAGTTTGGAGGCTGCTGCTGCTTATGTAGAGTATGAAAATACACAAATCAATCTAGTGGCTGCAATTTTAGCTAAAACCATCTTGACGCTTAATCATTGTAGGAGGACCGGAAAAGGAGCAATGAGATGCTGCACGCAGTTGTTATATATCTGGATGGTTAGCCATATTGAAACAAAAAAAACCTGTCTTCAATAATTTTTTGTGGTTCACCCAAAGACCCCTGAAGTTGGTAGAAGAAGAAGAATGGGGAGATCTAGACAACCAAGGTTGGGTTGACAAATTAGAAGGTTTGCCTAATAGTGATTTTAAGTGGAGAGCCTCATGGGTAACGACAGTGAAAGTCCTAATGAGTTGTGGACAAAGACGTTAGGTGCCATTGGTGGGGATTACAGGCTATGTGAGTTATGCTCCTTCCCTGGTGGTAAGCCAACTTGGGGGCATGCAGTTTGTTCCAAGGACCATGGGAATTGCTCAATTCTTTGGTTTGTTCAAAGATCCATTGCACAAGAAGTTTTGGAGATCATCAAACAAGATTGGAAGCATCTAGTTTTGGTTGAGATAGAAGGTTTAAAGGATCCAAGTGCAAGTGAAGGATATGCAAGATGGAGAGACTTAGCAGCTTCAGCCATGCCTTGTGTAGGAGTCAAATCTCCCAAAACTGTAGAAGAGCTTGTTAAGAGGAAAAGGGTCAATAATGAAAAGGAATTGAGAAGACAAGTGGAAAACTTCGAATAGAGTTGAGCAAAAGCAGAAAAACACAAGGCAATGTTGGAAGAAATGATGCTAAAAGAAGATAAAAGGAGAGCATTTCTAGATGAGCCAATACAATCTAGAGATGTACGAATAACAAAGCTTGAGTTAAAGCTGGGTGAGGAGAAGATTGATAGGGAAAGAAGTGAGAAGGAGCTAAGAGGGATGAGTTTGGATTGGATGTAAAGTTGCTCTAAACTTGAAGCAATGGAGATTGACTTTAACGATTGCCAAGGAAGTGCAGAATATTACCAAGAAAAATTTGCACAAGTCCAGTTTGAACTGATGGATAGGATTAGGAAGTATGAGGATTTGAACAAGAAATATATGGAGTTAGAAAGTCGTTCGATGGGGATTGCAAAAGAAGAAAGTAAAAGGAAAGGTTTTGAGGCTGTTGAAACAGAATTAGCAGTTAAGAAGAATGAGATAAAAGTTATGAGGATAAAACTTGACAAAGAACATGAAAAGGTGAAGTATTTGGACGAGAAGCTAGCAGCAATGGAAAAACACAAAGATCAAATCGACGTCAACAACGCCGCTTTAAACAGAACCAATATGTTGCTAATAGAAAAGATGATCAAGACAGATGAGCAAATGGACAAAGCTGCTGCACATGCTCAAATTATTAGAATTAATGCGCGAATTGTGGGAGGGGACATCATTCGCTATCGTCGAAGCCTAGCTGAAACCGATGCCTTTCTAGGGAAGATTGAGAACCGTGGCTTTGCCTTTTTACCTTTGGCTAGAGATTTTGTGGAGGAAAGGGATTAATATATTTTGTATTTCCTTTTTAGTATAATAAACTTATCAAGCATTAATGAAAAGGGTGTTGACCCATCTTCTTATACAAAATCTGTCTCTTGGTAAATAAGATTCAAGCAAACGACTTGAAAGGCAGTACTCTTAGCAATGTGACAAGAGAACCTATAATTATAAGGTGGTGGCTATTATTCGTTCACAAGTAGGTTGCTTTCAAGGAAGTGCTATATGGCCAAACTTCTGATTCAAGTAATGTTAGAAAGCCATTTTCAAACCAAGTAGGCAATCCCTACTCTGAGACCTACAATCCTGGATGGAGGAACCACCCAAATTTTGGATGGAGAAATGAGGGCCCTTCAGTACCTCAAACATTTTAACCTCCACCCCAACCATTTCATGCTCCCACACATAATACATACCAACCACCTCATAAGAGATCCCTAGAGGATACTCTTCAACAATTCATGCAAACACAAGGAGGAATCAATAACCAAGCTTACAAATTTCAAGACCAGACCAATAGGACCTTAGATGACATTCGAAGTCAACTAACCAAGTTGACTCAATCACTAAGCATTCAAGAGAAGGGAAAGATCCCAGCTCAACCAATGCCAAATCCTAGAGGTCATGTACACATGAGTGAATCCTCATCTAATGAACCTTCAAACCATGAACAAGTCCAAGCCATCACTACCCTTAGAAGTGGAAAGATTGTTGACAAAGCTATAGGTTTTGGGATTCCTAGAAGTATTGTGGAGGAGGAATCTAGGGAAAGTGAAGAGGAAATCAAAACACAAGTGACAAATGAGAGCTTGAGTGACAAAGAAGGTGAGATAAATGAGAAAGAGATGAGTGAGAAAGGAGATGATTCAAGCAAAATTGGCGTTAAAGTGAGTGATTTAGAATTTGTTCCTAGAGCACCATTTCCACAAAGGTTAGGGAAACCTAAACATGATCTTATGAACTCGGAAATCTATGAATTGTTCAAACAAGTGAAAGTCAACATTCCACTCCTTGATGCAATTAAACAAGTCCCCTCTTATACAAAGTTCCTCAAGGACTTATGCACAGTCAAAAGGAGATTGAATGTGAAAGAAAGAGCCTTTCTAACTGAACATGCTAGTGCCATAATCCAGTTTAAGACCCCTCCCAAATACAAAGATCCTGGTTGTCCTACCATTTCATGCATTATTGGAAATCATAAGATAGACCAAGCTTTGTTGGATTTAGGAGCAAGTGTGAATTTGATACCCTACACTGTTTACGAACAGTTAGGTTTAGGAGAAATCAAGCCTACTCGAATCACCCTGCAATTAGCTGATAGGTCAATCAAGATTCCCAGGGGTATTGTTGAGGATATGTTGGTCTAAGTAGATAAATTCTACTTTCCTGTTGATTTTGTAGTGTTAGACACTGCACCAATTCAAGGTTCTAATGCTCCCATCCCAGTCATCTTAGGTAGACCTTTCCTAACTACATCCAATGCTTTAATCAACTGTAGGAATGGGGTGATGAAATTGTCTTTTGGGAATATGACTGTGGAGATGAACATATTCAATGTCTCCAAACAAATTGGTGAACATGAGGACATTAGAGAGGTGGATTTGATCCAAACAGTTTGTCAAGAACACTTTGAGAGATAATGGATAAAGGATCCATTGGAGAGAACTTTAATTCATAATGAAAGATTTTATTCTTTGGAATGTGTTGATGAGGAAGTAAGAGAACTTGAGACTTATCTAGATCCAATGCCTATTATGTTAATAGGTCAATGGACCCCATCGTTTGAGCCTTTAATTTCACCGCAAGTGAAAGTTGAGGCATCTCTTATCCAACCTTATAAACCAGAAAGGAAGCCTTTACCGAGTGATCTTAAGTATGCATTTCTAGGGGAAGATGAATCATATCCTATTGTGATTTTATCAAAACTTAGTATAGAGCAGGAACAAGAACTTTTGAGAGTGGTGAGAAAACACAAGAAAGCAATTGGGTGGACTATTACTGACTTGAAAGGAATTAGCCCTCTTTTATGTACACATATAATCTATCTTAAAGAAGAGGCTAAATCTGTGAGGCAAATGCAAAGACGATTGAACCCAAACATGAAGGAAGTAGTAAGAGGTGAAGTGCTTAAGCTACTTGATGCAGGTATCATTTACCCCATTGCAAACTCAAAATGGGTTAGTAAAGAATGAAAATAATGAGCTAGTACCAACTAGAATCCAAACTGGATGGCGTATGTGCATTGATTATCGTAAGTTGAACATGGTAACTAGGAAGGACCATTTTCCGCTTCCATTTTTAGACCAAGTGCTTGAAAGAGTAGCCGGAAGAGCTTTTTATTGTTTTCTTGATGGATACTAAGGTTACAACCAAATTGAGATTTCTTTAGAAGACCAAGAAAAAACCACTTTCACTTGTCCTTTTGGTACCTATGCTTATAGAAGAATGCCTTTTGGCTTGTGTAATGCACCAACTACTTTTCAAAGGTGTATGATGAGTATCTTTAGTGACATGGTGGAAATTTTTTTGGAAGTTTTCATGGATGATTTTTCAGTTTATGGGGATTCTTATGAGTTGTGTCTAATGCATTTAGAAAAAGTTCTTGAAAGGTGTGAAGAGAGCAATCTTGTACTCAATTGGGAGAAGTGTCATTTTATGGTGACACATGGCATTGTCTTAGGTCACATTGTCTCTTCAAAAGGGATAGAGGTAGATAAGTCAAAAGTTGAAGTCATTCAAAAATTACCTACCCCTAGGACTGTGAAAGATGTGAGATCCTTTTTAGGACACGCTGGTTTTTACCGAAGATTCATTCATTCTTTTAGTACCATTGCCAAACCATTGTGTAACTTGTTGTCACAAGATGTTCAATTTGATTGGACATCAAAATGTCAAGAAGCTTTTGAAAAGCTTAAAGGGTTGTTGACCACTGCACCAATCATGCAAGCTCCTGATTGGTCTTTACCATTTGAACTGATGTGTGATGCTAGTGATTTTACGGTAAGGGCTGTTTTAGGACAACGAAAAGATAAGAAGCCTCATGTCATTTATTATGCTAGCAAGACTTTGAATGATGCTCAATTGAATTACACTACAACTGAAAAAGAACTCTTAGTTGTGGTCTTTGCATTAGACAAGTTTAGGTCTTATTTAGTTGGATCTCTTGTTATTGTTTTCACTGATCATGCAGCATTAAAATACTTGCTCACAAAACAAGATGCCAAGCCACGTTTGATTCAATGGATCCTCATACTTCAAGAGTTTAACCTTGAAATTCGAGATAAAAAGGAAGTAGAGAATGTAGTGGCTGATCATTTGTCCCGTCTTTCAAGCTATGAGACCACAATTGATGAATCTCCAATAAATGAATTCTTTGCTGATGAAAATTTATTTTGTGCAGGTACTGTTTCCTACATTGGCTCTCCATGGTATGCTGACATAGCAAATTACCTAGCCACAAGTCAGATTCCTTCTCATTGGTCTAAACTTGACAAACAAAAATTCTTGCACAACGTGCGTACCTTTTTTTAGGATGACCCCTACCTATTTAAATACTGCCCTGACCAAATTGTTAGGCGGTGCATCCCTGATCATGAAATTCTAAGTGTCATTAATTTTTATCATGCATTAGCCTGTGGTGGGCATTTCTCTTCCAAGAAAACCACTGCCAAGATCTTGCAGTGTGATTTTTATTGGCCCACCATGTTCAAAGATGTCCATGCCTTCCGTGTTGCATATGACCGATGCCAACGACTAGATAACCTTACTAGGCGTAACATGATGCCCCTAAACCCCATTCTTGTTTTGGAAATATTTGATTGTTGGGGGATTGATTTCATGGGACCTTTTCCAAGTTCATTTGGTTACCAATTCATCCTTGTAGCTGTTGATTATGTGTCTAAATGGGTGGAGGCCATTGCATCTCGAACTAATGACCATCGAGTTGTGGTTAAATTCTTGAAAGAAAATATTTTCTCTCGTTTTGGCATGCCCCGGGCTATGATTAGTGATGGGGGTAAGCATTTTTGTAACAAGCCTGTTGGGAATTTGATGAGAAAATATGGTGTAATTCACAAGGTCAGTACCCCCTATCATCCACAAACTAGTGGCCAAGCTGAGTTGGCAAATAGGGAGATCAAGAACATTCTAGAGAAAACAGTCAATCCAAACCGTAAAGATTGGTCCCTACGACTAGTTGATGCTTTGTGGGCATATCGCACTGCTTACAAGACCTCTTTAGGAATGTCTCCTTATAGGCTAGTTTATGGAAAGCCTTGTCATCTCCCTATTGAGATTGAGCACCGTGCATATTGGGCCATCCGGCAATTCAATGACAATGAAAACGAGGTTGGCAAAAATAGAAAGCTTCAATTGGATGAATTAGATGAGCTGAGAAATGATGCATTTGAAAATGCAAAAATTTCAAAACATAAGATGAAAACCTTGCATGATAAACATATTCTTAGAAAATCCTTTCATGTTGGTCAAAAGGTTCTCTTGTATAATTCACGATTACATCTCTTTCCTGGGAAGTTGAAGACAAAATGGATTGGTCCATTTGTGATTAAATCCATATCTGAGCATGGTGCATTTGAGGTAGAAAATCCTAAGAATGGAAATGTTTTCAAAGTAAATGGTCATCGATTGAAACCTTATCTTGAAAACTTTGTGGCTGAAGTTGAGACATTGGATCTTGAAGATCCAATACCATTGTAGTATCAGAAGTACTGAGTTTTTATTTTTATTTTTATTTTTATTTCTCTTTCTTCCATCTTTTATATTTTCTTGTTCATGCATTAGGGACAATGCATTATTTTAAGTTGGGGGGTGTGAGGTTCTTTATTTTAAAAAAAAAAATTGATGTTTTCTTTTAGTTATGATATGCAGGTTAAAAAAAATCAAGCAAGAAGTCAGCTCATATCCAATTCAATCAGACATTCATCCTTGAAAAAAAAAGAGAAGTAACAGTTTTCTAATCTTTATACTTTTCTTCTCTTCCTTTTTTTTTACATTAAGGATAATGTAAAACTTAATTTTAGATATTTGATTATGTTGAATGCTTGAGATGACCATGCTTGTTTGAAAAAAAAAAAAAAACTTGCATTCGTATGTGAATGAGACTTGTTTAGGATCAACATTACATTTTTGGATTCATTATTGTGTTGAACATTGCATGCTTTAATTTAGGATAGATAATATATTATAAAGCAAGATATAGCATACTTTTTTTTAAGATTATTGAAGTACATCTTTCCTTGTAAAAGTTGTGTGAGTTGTGTGATTATGCATGAAAGATGAGTGTGATGCTTTACTTGTGATCATCCCTTTTGATCTAGTCCTAAACAAGGTTTAAGTAAATAGAGTAATCATTATTACACAAATGTGTACAAAGTTCTATCTACTCCAATGTTTTGAGTTGCTCAGTAACTAGTGGTATTCATCACAAATGTTTATCTTTACGTCAAACGGCAGCTTGAAATATGAGTATGCAAAGCACTTTAAGTTTGTGACTTTGTGAGTAACCGGGTGCATTCATCACAAATGTTTGTATTCGCATCAAAAGGGAAGTGACCACTTAAAGAAAAAGAATAAATATAGATATTTCTCTAGTTTGCTACCTTGTTTGTAGTAGTGAGAAGGGAAGATTACAAGTTAAGTTTTCGCGTGAATCAATTATGTTGGTTGCATGATAAATACGATTGAATTTGGAATTTTGTATTGATGTTTGATTTAGAGAATGTGAGTATGCTTATTTTTCTTTATTCGTTATTGTGTACACTAAGTTAAAGATACCAATGTTTGCATGATAGGTCCTTTAAGTGTGATGAGTCAAGCCTAATTATGTTATTATTATTCTTTTTATTTCAAAGGTTTTATGTTTTGTTTTGCTTGAGGACTAGCAAAATCTAAGTTGGGGGGTGTGATTTTGCATCAAAAGTATCATTAAGTCTCTTATTTTACATATGTATTTATTATTTTTATTTGGGTTTTTTATAATAATTGATGTGCTTTTTAGTAATGAAGTTTCTTTTAATGTTTCGATAGATTTTTAGAGCTTAAATGAACTATTTCAGAAAATTCAACGTCGGAATTCAGAACAAAGAATTGAAGAGAAATTTAGTTGAAGATTGAAGCAAATCTTGGTTCAAATAAGTGCTCCAAATTTGCCCTAAAAATCAATTCTAGTCCAATTCTAGAAAAGAATATCATATGATCTATTTCAAGCCCAAACATGCCTTATGTTGTGTGCAAACTTCAACCATCAAACTCTCAAGGTTTCAATGTCAATCTTAGCCCAAATAATAGGTACATTTGTATCCTTATTTGATGCTTAAATTCAGCCCCAAATCAGCCCCAAATCACCCTCCAAATCAGCCCAAACACAATCCATGATCCTACATGTCCACACAACAAATAACATTTGATTTATTTGGGTAATTCATTGATCCAAGAGGGCAAGCACATGGATGGAAAGCTGGAGGGGACATTGTGACATTATTTTGGGTCAAAATAAGAAAGAGACAACTCATAAAGGAGGAAGAAAAACGTGCACCAAAATGTTCTCCAAGCTGGCCTGGTTTGATTTTCCAGAACACCTTTTGGTATTTTACCCATAACGTTTGACTCAGATGTCCAAATGATCTGTTCATTAATGATCTGGAAAGCTAACAGAATGACGTATAAATATGTCTCTAATAGCCATCTCCAAAGGAGGCTTTTAAGAGGGTCGAATTTCTGTCCAAAGTTAGAGTCAGATTTGTGTCCGAATTTTTACTGAAATTGTGTTGTGTTCTTCTTTATAGATTTCGGTTCTTTAGCTTGTAAAACTCATTATTTAAGTTTCATTCAAGTTATTTCATGTTTATTAAAGTGTTATTATATATAATCATGGTTGGCTAATCTCCTTCTTGGATCCAAATCAAGGATGATGGTGGTTGAGGTGAGTTCTTTAAGATATGAATGAATCTTAATGTCTATCTTTTCATTTTCTCCATGAATGTTTTATTATTACAAAGAAATTTTAGAAATCATTTATGTAATGTTATAATTTTGAATTTTTATGCATAAACCTTAGTTTTGGTATAGAGATTGCTTGATTCAATGTCTTACTTAATATGAAAATACTTGTTCATTCTTAAGCAATAATCAATCTTCATCTTTTTAAACTTCATTGTAATATCTTCCGATCTAATATCACCATCGTTGATATTAGGTTGAGTTATCTTATATATGTTGAAGGAATCACTAATACATCACCATTAAAATTGATTTGGTCCAAAACTTACTTTTTCTTGTCATTTAAAATCTATTTACACTTTTTCATCTTTGAAAACAAATCCATCAATCATTTTCAACCAAGTTATTGTTAATTTAATTTCTCTTGAGTTTTTGTTGTTACCTAGCTTAATTTCCAGATCTAGCTCTCTGTGGATATGACCTCAATCTTACTGAGTTAATTGCTACATCGCACACTCGTGCACTTGCAAGTTAAAACAAGCCGATCATAAAAAGCGGTTAAGCAAGTTCCATATGGTTTGTGTTGGCATGAAACCGAATGGAGTTGATGAAGAACAGGTTAAGTTGAAAGCATCCCTTTCTCTTTAAAAGGGGCAGCAAAGGCATGGCTTTTCTCTATTCTCCCAGGTTCAATTGGAACTTGGAATGGCATAAAGAAGATCTTCCTTGAGAAGTATTTCCCAGCATCTCAAGTTGCCAACATAAGGAAAGAAATATGTGGGATTCAATAATCTCATGGAGAGACACTTTTCGAGTATAGGGAAAGATTTGAGTAACTGTGCATTCAATGCCCTCATTATCAAATACCGGATCAGCTGCTCATTCAATATTTCTATGAAGGATTGATGCCTATTGACCGTAGTATCGGGCATTGGTAGATAAGACACCCGAGGTTGCATGCCAATTGATCTCAAACATGGCAGCCAACTCGAAGCAATTTGGCACGCGTGGAGACTTCGCAAACAAACGAGTAAATAAGGTAAGTATTTCTAACCTTGAAAATAAAGTTAATGATCTTACTTCTCTTGTGCGTTCTTTGGCTTGTGGAAATGTACAGCAGGTGAAAGTTTGTAGCATATGTTCCTTACAAGGACATACCTCAGATATGTGCCCAACAATGCAAGAAGATTACATTGAACAGGTTCATGCAGTTGATGGAGGATTCAACGGACAGTCCCAGTGATGTAACCATATTATTCGATAGTTTCACCCATATTTAACTAGTGTTTTGCCTATGTTTTATATATAAAATGCCTTGATATTCTTTATTTTATGTTTTGAAGGCACCTTTAGATGAAAGATGCAAAAAGGAGTAAATTGGAGGTAATTGGCAGATTTGACCCTCATTCGATGTTTTGTGCAGAGCGTGAGTTCTAGAAGTCAAAATGAAGTGATTCCAGTGGCATTAGAAAGCTAACATCCATACCTTTCTGGAAATCTGAGCCAAGAGAGAGGGAGAGAGAGTGTAGTAGAACAAAAGAAAGAGGGGTAGCATCCATAAGAGAAGAAACACATACTCTCCCCTCTACAAATCAGAAATCATGTATTCTTCCATCTTTAGGAGTAGTTGTTCAATAGATATGCAAGGCTAAGCTCGTTTTCTTGGTTTCAAGGACGCAAACACCTTCAGATTTCAAGAACTGTGAGATTTATTCTTCCATTTATTTTCAGTTTGTATTATGAATGAGTATGTTTGTTTTCCTATACATATTTCCTATGATTGTTTATCTTAATTGCTAGAGCGGACTCTAAGTTATTATTGTGAACAATCTATTGCTAAGTTTGATATCAAAACCGGAGTTGTGGTATATAAACTTGTGAAGCAACTAAGCTTGATAATTGTAGCGGAACTACGTTATTAAACTTAGGGAAAACATTCGATCAAAGCAACACAAGCTGACAACTTGGTTGTTAAGATTAATGAATTTATCTAGATCTTAAGGCTGCCATTGGATTAAATCATTAGTGCGGACACTGTGATTGTTTGTTGGTTAGGGTTAGTTATACGACGGATCCGTTGATTAACCAACATTAAGAAAAGATAAAAAATTCAGAATATAAACTGAAGTTTCGTTTCAAGGATCGGTTCTGATTTCTGTAGGTGGATGTGTGCTTGCAACCAAGGTTTGTTTTCTTGATATATTTCAGTTTCAATTGATTTTGTTTATTAGTTTAATTTCTACCATAGTTTAGATCATTGCAAATCAAACCCCCCCAATTACATAACGTATAGCATAAAAATCTGAACTAAACCTTCCTCGTGGGATCGACCCCTTGCTTGCTCTATACTATCTTGTGTGTTTTAAGCTAGGGTAATTAATTTGTGCGACCGCGACATCGCAACAAATTTTGGCGCTGTTGCCGGGGAAGTAATTTTAGTTGATTCTTGTGCTGTTATTTTTATTTGTTGTGATTGTTATTTTTTTTTGTAAAAACAAAAAAAAAATTTGCTTACGGCGGTACTGTTCAAAATATATTTTTTGATGGAATTAGGTATCGGCCTTTTGTTTCCTGAAGTTAAACAACATTCTGAACAGGAATAGTGGTTATACCACTAGCCCCACCTTATCGAGGCCAAATTCCACTGTTTTTTAGGGTTTTTAGGCAGTTTTAGTTTTCTACCGTAGGATTTTCGTTCAATTTGCACTGTTTACGATCTCTTGTGTGGTTGGTTTCTTTTGAGTTTCTTGAAGATTTATGCCTGCAACCCGTTCTATTAATCAGAGTCATGTGCAGTTGGATCTCGAAATATAAAACACTTTACGCAGGTTACGAACGGAAGCTCGCCTCAACACCATGGTTGTTGCACGACAATAAACACTCAAGGAGCTTGCTGCTCCTAACGTGGAAAACCAACCATTGTGCATAAACATCCTCCTAGTTTTATATATAAAATGCCTTGATATTCTTTGTTTTATGTTTTGAAGGCACTTTTGGATGAAAGATGCAAAAAGGAGTAAATTGGAGATAATTGGCAGATTTGACCTTCAGTCGATGTTTTGTGCAGAGCGTGAGCTCTAGAGGTTGAAATGAAGTGATTCCAGTGGCATTAAAAAGCTAACATCCATACCTTTCTGGACATCTAAGGCAAGAAAATAAAATAAGGAAGAGCATGGAAATCGCAGCCTTCAAAGTCAAATCTCGCAATCTGCCAGTGTTGACCTTCGGCCATTCCAACTTGAATATCTGGAGCTACAGAAGTCTAATTGATGCAAACTCAATTTTTTTGGATTTCTGACTCAAAGGTCTATAAACACTCCAAATTTAAGCCAAAAAAGATGTCATATGAGGGAGATATGATTTTTCAAAATGACATCTGAATTCTGCCAGCAAACAGGTTTCGCGAAGAAACGAGTCCAAATTACGTTTCGAAACATCTAAACCGATATCCAAGTTTTTATTTCAGCAATTTAGCTCCTCTAAGTCAAAGCTTGAAGATTTCATGCAAGGCTATTTCTTCTTTTTTAGGAAAATAGATATTGAAGTACTTAAATGTAAACAATCTACTTAATGGAGGACTATTTTGTAAAATAGAGACCTAGGGTTTCCTAGGATATAAAAAGAATGAGAGAAGAGAAGGTGGGCAGCCAGCCAAGAAGAGAAAAACGCCCCCTTCCTCTAAGAAACCCTAAATTATGCATTCTTCCTTCTTTTTGATTAGTTGTTCAACAAACATGCAAGGCTAAACACTTTTTCTTGGTTGCAAGGACACGAAACCTTCGGATTTCAAGAACTGTGAGATTTATTTTACCTTTTCTTTTCAGTTTATATGATGAATATGTTTGTTCTCCTATGCTTATTTTTCATATGATTGTTTATTTTAATTGCTAGAGCGGACTCTAAGTTATTATTGTACACAATCTATTGCTAAGTTTGATATCAAAACCGGAGTTGTGGTATATGAACTTGTGAAGCAACTGAGTTTAATAATTGTGGCGGATCTACGTTATTAATCTTAGGGAGAACATTCAATCAAATCAAACATAGACTGCGGACAGTTATCTTTTCTTGGTTAATCAACTTATCTAGTTCTTAAGGCTGTCATTGAATTAAATTACTAGTGCGGACACTGTGGTTGTTTGATGGTTAGGGTTAGTTATACGACGGACACTGTGGTTCTTAATGATTTATGCCAGTAACCCATTCTACGAATCAAAGTCAAGTGCAGTTGGATCTCGAAATAGAAAAAACTTTACGCAGGTTACGAAAGGAAGCTCGCCTCAACACCATGGCTGTTGCACGACAACAAACACTCAAGGAGCTTGCTGCTCCTAACGTGGAAAATCAACCATTGTGCATCAACATCGATAATAATGTAAACTTCGAGCTCAAATCTGGTTTTATACATTTGCTACCAACATTCAATGGTCTTGCAGGTGAAGATCCTTATACTCATCTTAAGGAGTTCCATATGGTTTGCGTTGGCATGAAACCAAATGGAGTTGATGAAGAACAGGTTAAGTTAAAAGCTTTCCCTTTCTCTTTAAAAGGGGCAGCAAAGACATGGCTTTTCTCTATTCTCCCAGGTTCCATTTGATTTTACCTATCCTTTCTCGAGGACGAGCAAGAGCTAAGTATGGGGGTATTTGATGCAACCATATTATTTGATAGTTTCACCCACATTTAACTAGTGTTTTGCCTATGTTTTATATATAAAATGCCTTTATATTCTTTTTTTTATGTTTTGAAGGCACTTTTGGATGAAAGATGCAAAAAGGAGTAAATTGGAGATAATTGGCAGATTTGACCTTCAGTCGATGTTTTGTGCAGAGCGTGAGCTCTAGAGGTTGAAATGAAGTGATTCCAGTGGCATTAAAAAGCTAACATCCATACCTTTCTGAAATCTAAGACAAGAAAATAAAATAAGGAAGAGCATGGAAATCGCAGCCTTCAAAGTCAAATCTCGCGGTCTATAAACGCTCCAAATTTAAGCCAAAAAAGATGTCATATGAGGGAGATATGATTTTTCAAAGATGACATCTAAATTCTGCCAACAAACAGGTTTCGTGAAGAAACGAGTCCAAATTACGTTCCGAAACATCTAAACCGATATCCAAGTTTTTATTTCAGAAATTTAGCTCCTCTAAGTCTATTTATCCTTGGAGATTTCATGCAAGGCTATTTCTTCTTTTTTAGAAAAATAGTTATTGAAGTACTTAAATGTAAACAATCTACTTAATGAAGGACTATTTTGTAAAATAGAGACCTAGGGTTTCCTAGGATATAAAAAGAATGAGAGAAGTGAAGGTGGGCAGCCAGCCAAGAAGAGAAAAACGCCCCCTTCCTCTAAGAAACCCTAAATTATGCATTCTTCCTTCTTTTTGATTAGTTGTTCAACAAACATGCAAGGCTAAACACTTTTTCTTGGTTGCAAGGACACGGAAACCTTCGGATTTCAAGAACTGTGAGATTTATTTTACCTTTTCTTTTCAGTTTATATGATGAATATGTTTGTTCTCCTATGCTTATTTTTCATATGATTGTTTATTTTAATTGCTAGAGCGGACTCTAAGTTATTATTGTACACAATCTATTGCTAAGTTTGATATCAAAACCGGAGTTGTGGTATATGAACTTGTGAAGCAACTGAGTTTAATAATTGTGGCGGATCTACGTTATTAGTCTTAGGGAGAACATTCAATCAAATCAAACATAGACTGAGGACAGTTATGTTTTCTTGATTAATCAACTTATCTAGTTCTTAAGGCTGTCATTGAATTAAATTACTAGTGCGGACACTGTGGTTGTTTAATGGTTAGGGTTAGTTATACGGCGGATCCGTTAACTAACCAATGTTAAGAAGAGATAAATATTCAGAATATAAATTGATGTTTCATTTCGATGATCAGTTCTGATTTCTGTAGGTGGATGTGTGCTTGTGACCAAGATTTGTTCTCTTGATAATTTTCTGATTTTATTAAATTTCGTTTGATAGTTTTCTGTTTTCTTTTGCTTTAGCCTAGATAACGTCCAAACCCCCCCAAATTGCATATCATCTAGCATAAAAATCTGACTTGAATCTTCCTCGTGGGATCGACCCCTTGCTTGCTCTATACTATCTTGTGTGTTGTGTTTGAAGCTAGGGTAATTAATTTGTGCGACCGCGACATCGCAACAACTTTATAGTATTATACCAATGCAAGCTTTTGAGCCTTCAACATTATATTCTTTCATTGTGCCTTCTTTCAATGATATGTATTTCTAGAACTTGCTTCATATCTTGTTGAGATTACATTCACATTACATATATACATGAAGATGATAAAGGCATTAGGAATTTTAACCATTTGAACCAAAAAGCCAAACTAAAGCATATTATCCTTAGTGAGCCCCTTTTGAGCTTGTGTATCTTTTCTTTGCTTTATCCATGTATAAGCCTTAACTTTTTATATGTTTTCCTTTTCCCCTGGCCAAGGATTAGTAGAGCATATACTTGTGATATCTCATGGAATTATGGTTGGAAATTATGTGAAAAGAAAGAAGAAGTGATGCTTGATGAAAAGATGGGCAAAGTTGCCAAAGGTAAAAAAAAAAAGAAAAAAAAAGGAAAAGGAAAAAAAAAAGAAAATAGTGTTCCTTTATGTTCTTAAGATTTTATGTAGAAAAAGCTTGAAATCAAAAGAAGTTAAGCATTGGTGATTAAAGATGGAAAATTTATGTGCTTTGATAGAATATTTTGTTTGAAATATTATTTTTCAAAATGCTCTACTTTCTTTGGTTTGAACCTTTTGTTTTACTCTCTTTTACCTCACCTTAACCTCTGCCCCATTACAACCAGAAAATAAGACCTTTTGATTCATGCATTGTTTGTAATATGTTAGTAATGGAGATGAGATTGAAGAGCAAGCTAATGGTAGAAAATATTCATTGATTGAATTTGAGAGATTTAAACACATAAGTCTTAAACACGTGAGTGTTGGAGTGTATATCAATGAGGGGACCTATCACTTTGGCATGACATAGATTTCATTTAAATCCCGACGATTAATTGAGTTTTGAAGTTTGCATGTAAATAAATTCATGAAAATTTATACTCTTTATCCTTCTTAATTGTGTTCTTGTTTATAATGCATATATTCTAGGATATTGATGGGAGATTAGGAGATTAGTCCTAGTGATTTGATTTAATTTAACTTTAATTTGATTTTACCTATCCTTTCTCGAGGACGAGCAAGAGCTAAGTGTGGGGGTATTTGATGCAACCATATTATTCGATAGTTTCACCCACATTTAACTAGTGTTTTGCCTATGTGTTATATATAAAATGCCTTGATATTCTTTGTTTTATATTTTGAAGGCACTTTTGGATGAAAGATGCAAAAAGGAGTAAATTGGAGATAATTGGCAGATTTGACCTTCAGTCGATGTTTTGTGCAGAGTGTGAGCTCTAGAGGTCGAAATGAAGTGATTCCAGTGGAATTAGAAAGCTAACATCCATACCTTTCTGGAAATCTAAGGCAGGAAAATAAAATAAGGAAGAACATGGAAATCACAACCTTCAAAATCAAATCTCGCAATCTGCTAATGTTGACCTTTGTTCATTCCAACTTGAATATCTGGAGCTACAAAATTCCAATTGATGAAAACTAAATTTATTTGCATTCCTGACTCAAAGAGATATAAATGCTCCAAATATCAGCCAAAAACGATGTCATATGAGGGAGATATGATTTTTCAAAGATGACAACTAAATTTTGCCAGCAAACAGGTTTTGTGAAGAAACGAGTCCAAATTACATTCCAAAGCATCAAAACCAATATCCAAGTTTTTATTTCAATAATTTAGCTCCTCTAAGTCAAAGCTTGAAGATTTCATGCAAGGCTATTTCTTCTTTTTTAGGAAAATAGTTATTGAAGTATTTAAATGTAAACAGTCTACTTAAGGGAGGACTATTTTGTAAAATAGAGACTGGGTTTCCTAGGATATAAAAAGAATGAGAGAAGAGAAGTGGGGCAGCTAGCCAAGAGGAGAAAAACTCCCCCCTCCTCTAAAAAACTCAAAATTATGCATTCTTCCTTCTTTTTGATTAGTTGTTCAACAAACATGCAAGGCTAAACACTTTTTCTTGGTTGCAGGGACACGGAAACCTTCGGATTTCAAGAACTGTGAGATTTATTTTACCTTTTCTTTTTTGTTTATATGATGAATATGTTTTTTCTTCTATGCTTATTTTTCCTATGATTGTTTATTTTAATTGCTAGAGCGGACTCTAAGTTATTATTGTAGATAATCTATTGCTAAGTTTGATATCAAAACCGGAGTTGTGGTATATGAACTTGTGAAGCAACTGAGTTTAATAATTGTGGCGGATCTACGTTATTAATCTTAGGGAGAACATTCAATCAAATCAAACATAGACTGCGGACAGTTATCTTTTCTTGATTAATCAACTTATCTAGTTCTTAAGGCTACCATTGAATTAAATTACTAGTGTGGACACTGTGGTTGTTTGATGGTTAGGGTTAGTTATACGGCGGATCCGTTAAGTAACCAATGTTAAGAAGAGATAAATATTCAGAATATAAATTGATGTTTTGTTTCCATGATCAGTTCTGATTTCTGTAGGTGGATGTTTACTTGCGACCAAGGTTTGTTCTCTTGATAATTTTCTGATTTTATTAAATTTTGTTCGATAGTTTTCTGTTTTCTTTTGCTTTAGCCTAGAAAACGTTCAACCCCCCCCCCCCCCAAATTGTATATCATCTAGCATAAAAATCTGACTTGAATCTTCCTCGTGGGATCGACCCCTTGCTTGCTTTATACTATCTTGTGTGTTGTGTTTGAAGCTAGGGTAATTAATTTGTGCGACCGCGACATCGCAACATGGGTCCGTTTAAAGTTTTATCAATGGTATTGCGGAGTGGTAATTTCCATAAATTTATATATATTAATTTGTATGGACGTTGATAAATGATAATGAATATTTAATATTTATGAGAAGTTGTGATTGGTTTGTTGAATAATCTCGAGGTAAAGTACTATTTTTGCAAGTTTATTTACCTAACTTAGTTAATTAATACATGATATCATCATAATTTTATAGAGGTTCGATATAAGTCATGGATGATTGTTCATGGATGTATCGAGATTCACCCCAAGGATTGCAGATGATTGATTATTGTAATGGGGTTCAGGGTTTTATTAATTTCGCAACATCTATTCCCAGAAACTTTACTAGAGGCAGTATTAGGTGTCCATGTAGGAAGTGTCAAATTAAAAAATATCTGCATCCAGATGTTGTAATGATGCATCTTCTACACAAAGGGTTTATGGAGAATTACCAGTGTTGGTATGCACATGGAGAAGTATTTGTTATTAAGAGGAGAATGGGAGAAACGGTGGATGGGTCTACTTCTAGTGCTAGCAACGTGCATGAAGCGGCAAATGACAACATTAATCCGTACAGAAATATGGTTGTGGATGCAATGAGAATGAATCAAGGTAATGTCAGTCAATGTCCAATCGTAGAAGAAGAACCTAATGCAGATGCAGCTAGGTTTTTTTATTTGTTGAAAAATTCTGACGAACCATTATGGGATGGCTGCACGAACCACAGTAAATTATTGGCCGTAGCACAAGTGTTCACCATCAAGTCAGATCACGGGTTAAGTGAGGCCGGGTATGACAAGATTATTGAATGGGGGAGAAGCATTTTACCTGAAGGGAACAGACTGAAAGAGAACTTCTATGCTGCGAAGTCCATGATGAAACCCCTTGGTTTAGGATACCAGAAAATTGACATGTGCCCTAACTTCTGCATGTTATACTACCTTGAAAATGCTAAGATGACCGAGTGCATGACATGCGGGCATTCCTATTACAAATCTAGAACTAGCAGGAGAAAGACTCTAGCGGCATATAAAAACTTAGATACTTCCTGATCATACCTAGACTGCAGAGGTTATTCATGTCACTAAGGACTGCTGAGCACATGATATGGCACCAAGCACATGATACGGTTGATGGAGTGATGGTGCATCCTTCTGATGGCGAAGCGTGGAAATGCTTTAACAGTGTTCATCCTCACTTTTCAGCTGAATCAAGGAATGTGCATCTTGGGTTGTGTACAGATGAATTCAACCCATTTGGGTCATTTGCTGCTCCTTATTCTTGTTGGCCGGTCATACTCATAATTTATAACTTGCCACCGGGAATATGTATGAGGCTGAAGTTCATGTTTTTATCTACTGTCATACCCAGTCCAAGTAGCCCGGGGCGAAATATAGATGTTTGTCTTCGACCGTTGATTGATGAGTTGGTGCAATTGTGGTCCTCCAGATCTCTGACTTATGATATATCGAGGAAACAAAATTTCCTTATGAGGGCGGCTTTGATGTGGACTATCAATGATTTTCCAGCTTATGGAATGCTTTCTGGTTGGAGCACGCATGGGAAACTCGCATGTCCATACTCCATGGAAAACAACAAGGAATTCACGCTAGCAAACAGAGGTAAAGCTTCTTTTTTTTTACTGTCACCATCACTTCTTGCCACTTAATCACAAGTATAGAAAGAACATAAAAGATTCTTTGTTGGCAAAGTTGAAAAAGATGTTGCATCTCCACGTCTTTCTAGTGAAGAATTGCATGATGTTGTATCAGAGTACGGTGATATTGTGTTTGGCCTTCAATCAGGTAAGCAAAAGTTTCCTGGTTTTGGTTTGACCCATAATTGGGTAAAGTGAAGTATCTTTTGGGAGCTTCCTTATTGGAAGACCAATCTACTCCGCCATAACCTTGACATCATGCACATCGAAAAGAACGTGTTTGAGAACATTTTCAACACCGTCATGGATATGAAGGGGAAGACAAAGGACAACATCAAGGCTAGATTGGATATAGCTTTATACTATAACCGTAAAAATATGGAGTTGGTTTATGATGAGTCACGGGTCGCAAAACCAAGAGCAAGCTTCGTGTTAGAGAAAATCGCACAATTGCTAGTCTACAAATAACTTAAGAGTCTGCATTTTTCAGATGGACATGCATCGAACATATGAAGGCTGGTTAATATAGAGGACTGCAGATTGTATGGAATGAAGAGTCATGACTGCCACGTGTTTATGCAAACACTTATCCCATTAGCTTTTCGTGATTTGTTGCCAAAGGGAATATGGGATGCACTCATGGAGATCAGTCATTTCTTCAGAGATATATGCTGCAGCAAGTTGAATGTTGAGCACATTGAGAGGCTTCAAACGAATATCATCGAGACACTATGCAAACTTGAGATGATATTCCCTCCATCATTTTTTGACTCAATGGAGCATCTCCATATACATCTACCGTTCGAGGCAAAAGCTGGAGGACCGGTCCAATATAGAAGGATGTACCCATTCGAACGGTTAGATATTATAGTTGTAATGTAATTCATATATAAAAGTATTTTCTATGTTTTTCTTAATTAAAAATACTTGATTAGTTTAATGCAGGTACTTGTTTAATCTCAAGAAAAAAGGTTAAGAACAAGGCACATGTTGAGGCTTCGATATGTGAGGCCTATATTGTTGAGGAGATCTCAACATTTATCTCGTACTATTTCGAACCTCATCTGAGAATGAGAATCAATCGTGTTCCACGGCATGATGATGGCGGTGAAGTGCCTTCTAGTGGGAACTTGTCAATATTCTCCAATACTGGACGACCCATACCTAAAAATGCCGTAAGAAGAAGATATTTGTCAGAAATAGAGTTCAAACAAGCACACAACTATGTTCTATTTAACTGTGATGAGCTGAGACCTTTTATTCAGTAAGTTTATATATGTGTAATACTAATTAAACTTTGTTAGTAATTTACTGTTAATTATATGTTGTAATATCATACATTCATTATCACTTGTAGGCAACATCGACAATATTTGCTCTCCAATAACTCACAGCTGACCGAATCCCAGATCTTTCAACTACAAGATGAACAATTTTCCACGTGGTTCAGAACACATGTAAGCACTATCACAAATTCATTCTAACTTGCAAAATTATTGTACGTATGCATGTCATTATGAGATTGTCGTTCATTTACTGTTTATTGATGTACATTACATACAAGGTTTATCAAATGGGAAGGAGTGCGCCTAAGTCATTTTCTTCACTAAACCTGGGGCCTGAAAGAAAATGCAAGTGCTACAACGGGTATTTTGTCAATGGATATGTTTTCCATACTTAAGAATATGGGCAAGGAAGAAAGACATACAATAGCGGTGTTTGTGTTAATGGATCAACTAGTAGTGAGTTAGAAATTGACTACTATGGTAGATTAGAAGAGGTCGTCGAACTGCAATATCATAACGAGCAGAATAGAGTGTTTTTATTCAAATGCTATTGGTATGACACGACTGACAGAGGAATCAGAGTTGATCCGCACTATGGTCTGGTCGAAATCAACTCAAAAGCTAGACTCCGCAACATAAACGATGTCTTTGTTTTCACAAAACAATGTCAACAAGTTTATTACACATACATCTCTTCATTTAGAAAGAATCGATCAAGAGTGGATTGGTTGTCTGTTTTAAAAACGAAACCCCGAGGTCGTGTCGAGGTTGTTTAGGATGAAAACGAAGACACAAGTGTGCGAAGTCTTTCAAGTTAGTGAGTTGGTTGAACCATATCGAGTTGCTCCTTCGATTGAATTGGAAGAAAATTCAAATTTTCATGTTTTCGATGATAGTCTTATTGATGTTGATGCAGAGGAGTTGAATGTTGTTTTGAGCTCCAGCGGACAAGCAAATGTCGATGAAGAAAATGATATCCATATTGAATATTGCGATGAAGATGACTATTCAATTGATGACGAAGAAGAAGAAAATTCTGACTAACTATCAAAATGAAGCCCTGTGTAAAACCCTTTTTTCATGTAATTTAGATTATGGATGATATATTTTGTAACACGAAATATTTATTACTTGAAATAATTATAGATCATGGATGATATATTTTATAACACGAAATAATTACTTGAAATGCCACAATCACCGACGTCTATTATGACGAAATAATTCTGTCAGCATTTCACAGAGAGTTCGAAAATAATTACTTGAAATGCCACAATCACCGACGTCTATACCAACAGACTAAGTCCGTTGGCATTTCACAGAGAGTTCAAAAATAATTACTTGAAATGCCACAATCACCGACATCTATGCCGACGGAATAAGTCCGTCGGCATTTCACAGAGTTCAAAAATAATTACTTGAAATGCCATAATCACCGACGTCAATACTGATAGATATATGTCCATCGGTAAGTTATCAGCGGGTTAATATTACCGATAAAATTACCGACGGACTGTGCGAATTCCAAAGGGTTGTGCATTAAATGCATCTTTAACCGCGTCATCTTGCCAATGGAATTACCGACGGACCACGAAAAATATGGAGGGTCATTAAAAATTTTGGTGCAAAATTCAAAAATTACCGACGGATTTTTGACACTTCACCGACGGAATAAATTAAAATAATAATTAATTTTATATCCGTCCGTGAATCCATCGGTAAAACTGCCATATAAATTCCAGCGACCGCCCCTTCAGTTCATTTTTTCTTCTCCTTAGTTTTTCACCTTAAATTTCGATTCTTTTCCTCTGCATTCTTCAAAGCTTTCACCTCTAATCTCTAGCAAGTTTTCTTGTGAATCTTCATCAATTTAAAAGGTATGTGTTTCTTCTATTTCATTTTACTTTAATGGTTTTTTTTTTGCTGTTTTTTTTTGTTATGTTTTTTGTTTTTTGTAATGTAGATAAAGTTTTGAATTTAACACATTTTTAAAGTAAGCATATTTCATTCCTAAAGTCTATAGTTTTTTTTTTGAATTTATTGAATACTTTTTATTGTTGTATTGGCATAATTATTATTAGTTAATTTGTTGAATATTTATTGTTAATGTTGAATTTACCTTAGAATTAGTAATTGAATATGTTGGAATAATTATTAATTTTACTCTATTATTGCATGATTTGTGTCTAATTTTTTCCATTTATTTTGATTGTTAATCTAGAGTTTTTTTTTTAATTTATTGTTTTGTTGTATTGGGATAATTATTGAATAATTTTTTGAATTGTAATTGTTAATGTTGAATTTATCTTAGTATTAGTAATTGAATATTTTGGAATAATTGTTAATTTTACTCTATTATTGCATGATTTATGTTTAATTTTTTCCATTAATTTTAATTGTTAGTCTAGAGTTTTTTTTATTGAATATATTTTATTGTTGTATTGGCATAATTATTGAATAATTTGTTGAATTGTAATTCTTAATGTTAAATTTACCTTAGGATTAGTAATTGAATATGTTGGAATAATTAGTATAGATTGGGTCAATTGGTTGTGGCTATTGTTAATATGTGCAGGTTTGTGGATTTGGGTAGTATCCAGTATAGGGGAAGTGCTGTCGAATTTTTTTTAACATTAGAATTTAATTATATAATTATTTGTATAGAGTTGTGTAGATGCGTAGAATGAAAACCAGAGCTGGTCGCAGCTAGTTCGTCTAGCTGCGATGATGATATTTCCTTAGGTGCCTCTCAAGAAGAGGCACTACATCACCTGCGCCGTCAACCGATGCTGCCTCTTCCAGCGCTACTTCACAGCGCAGAAGCGGCGTGCATTCGCAGCGGAATCAATTTACCCACAAGTACGAGACACAGTGGAAGGAAGACCTTTCAATGTAAGTTTGTTAATGTTTTAGTTTTTTTTAAAAAAAAATTACAACATAATTTATGAAGTAATCACTATTGAATTTATTTCATTTATTTTCAGGTTCACAAACATTGAAGCCGCCCGAGTAATATCATCGGCGTTTAAATCATCGATGGAGATTCCATTGTTTCAATGGAGTCAGATATCCAAGCATCCTGAATGGATGCCTCAAATCAATGCATGGTTTGACAGGTTTGAGGTTGGTGTTAATTTATAATTTTCAGCTTATTTCTAATAAATTATTAATATAATTGTAAATAAATTATTATTTTTATTTAAAATTAATTATTTATACACAGAACAAATTCTGCTGGGATAGTGAGCATAACACTATTGCGAGGAGGGTGTGGAAAAATCACGCGGCAACTAGGTAACATCGAAAACAATACAAGATTTTTTTTAGATAAAAATTTATGTTTCGAAATGTAATTTTTGGTTGCGTGAAGTAGGTTGCGTGATTTTTGGTATGAAGCACAAAAAAGGGCAAAAAAAACCACGAGAGATAGGGGTTTCCAAGGCTGGAACGATGTTGCGGTTTGAAGGGATTTCAAACTGATATACATTCCGGAATATATATGGCCGCACTATCTTGAGCACATGATGTCTGAGTGGTTCACACGACGCTCACAATTCGGTGTTGGCAACCGGAATCGGCCAATTCATGGCTCGATGACAACACACACTGGCGGCTCCGTTCCGTTTGCTGCACATGCGAAACAAATGGTAAGATTAATTTAAATGAAATATATTGTTAAATTAAGTTGTTGTTAATAAATCTTTTTTCATTATAGGCTACATCTCTTGGATGTGAGCCGAGCCTGATGGAGCTGTTTGTGGAGACACACGTGTGGAGTCAAGACCGCCATAAGGGGGTGCAACAATTCGTTGATAACCGTGCTCAAAATTTCATGGTATGTTTGTTCAACCATTTTATTTTGTAAGTTATTATGTTTATTGAATTGAATATGATGATTACTTTTTTTATTTTCAGGAGACCTATAATAATCGATTGAGGGAGAGATACAGGGACGATATTTTGACCCATCCGAAATTCGATCCGGATTTGTGGATGGAGGTTGGATCGTCAGGTGGACCCGATAAAAATCAGGTTTACGGGCTCTCCAACACTACGGCCGACAACTTGCAGACGGCCCGTAGTGTTTCAACCGTTGGGAGCTCCCAATCAATATCGAGCTCCCAATCTAAGGAGTTCGTGGCCTTGCAGCAACGCACGACTCAACTCACCAAAAAATACAATCACTTATCAGCGGAGCACGCACAACTCAAAGCGTCTCATGCACAACAAAGAGCGGAGTCTGCACAACAAAAGGCGGCTTATGAACAGCTTCGCGAAGTGGTAATGAACATGGCAACACAGAGTGGAACATGTGCGCCTAATCCTTTTTGGCCATATAACCACCAGCCTCCTCCTCCAGGATCTCCTCCTCCTTCTCCAGCTCCATTTTTATATTAATTTGTAATAAACATTATTTACCTTTAAAATTTCATTTAATATTTTTTTTGAAACACATTCAGTTTGTAATGAATATTATTTAACTTTGATTTTTTGTTTTTGATGTTTAATATTAATTTTATTTGCATAATTGGTTTTTATTACCATTAATTTATATAATTTTATATCATATATTCTAAATAATTTTTTGAAAACAAATTTAGAAAAAACTATTACAAAGGGTTTTACCGACGGAATGAATCCGTCGGCATTTGACAGTACATTCACCGACGCATTTACAGACAGATATATTCAGTCGGTATTTCATACACTCACCGACAACTTTACAGACGGACTGAATCCGTCAGCATTTGACTGTAGTTGCCACAATTATCGATGACTTTACAGACGGATATATTCGGTCGGTATTTCAAACACTCACCGACAAATTTACTGACGGTACCTAGCCATCGGTAAATCATGATATCACCGACGGAATAAAATCTGTCAGTATATTTCAAGCGGGAAACTTTTTTTTAGCGCGCAAATTCCGTCTGTAAAACTATCGGCAAATGGTTTTTTTGTTTTTCCGACCGATATAGCAATGGAATGGGGAATCACCGACGAAGGGAAAGCCGACGGACATAATCCGTCGGTGAAGACGTCGGTAAATAAATCATCGATGAACTGCTAATCACACACCGACATAATATTTCCGTTGGTAAAACTGTGAAATCTTGTAGTGTTTGTTATTTTCAAAAGATACAGGGGATCTTATTTTCTTATATGAAAAGTTTGAGTTTTTTAATTTTCAAAATTTGATCGGCACATTCTCAACATTTCTTAATTTGTATTTTGAATAAAAAGATTATCTCGAAATAAGATTTAACGGTTTTTTTTTTTTGAAAATGCGTAATGTTTAAACAGGAGAGTGATGATTTTGAGTTTTTATTCAGAAAGAACGGTTACCCAAATGGAAAAAAAAAAACACAAATTAGGCAAACATCAGGTAGCCTTCACCGTTATATATATATTTGTTTATTTTTTGAGAAAATATTTTTTTTCCTTTAACAAGTTTTTTTTCGTGCAATTAGCGCTTTGAAGGAAATTATTTTTGCTTTTAATCTTTTTATAATTTTCTTAAGGTTCACACTGCTGTTGATTCTTTTAGGTGAAGGCTAGCTAGGACGCTATACAAAATGTATGTGTGCTATGGAATATGAAATGCCAAGTCCAAATAATATTAAAAAGGAATTAATTAAGTACGTGGATTACATCGATCACACTGAGATTTATTTTATGCTATGGAATATGAAATGCCAAGTCCAAATACTGTGCGCCATAGCTGGGCATCATGCCTCACAACGCATGAAAATTTAAAAGGAAAAAAAAGAGCGCACTCAACAACATTATTTAGTGGCAGTATGAGCTACAAGGAAGCGTAGCAGCTGATCATTTACTTGAAGAGCTCGTCTGGAATGACCTCATCATGGCAGCAAAGGAAAGTGGAGAATTTCTCCATGGTGCGGTTGCACTCTGGGCATTTCATGGTCTCAGGGATCCTACCCGTAGTCATTGGGAAATCGAAGCGGCAGCAAGGACGAGAAATGTCATGGATCCTGCCTTGGTGATCACGGTAGGCCAAATCAAAGCCCTTGACAGGCACTTGTTCCTTCCACAAGTCATACTCAAGCAATGTTTGCAAAGCTGTGGTCTTGTGACCATTGACCACAACATTAGACCCATTGCTAAGCACAGCCCATCCACCTTCTCTGTCGTAGCTAAGCAACTTCTTGATTTCTTGCATCATAGGATCATGGTCATCAAGCTTGCCTAACTGAATCTTGGAGTACAGCATACTCTCTAGCCTGGTCCAAAAGAACCATATCATGGTAAGGTCTTGCCAGACGTAACTGAGCTTCTCCACGGTGATTGTCGCTATGACTCGCCGGATTTTCTCCCTTTTGCTGCTCTTCCCCACATAAACCATCTCCAGGGGAATGCGGGCTGCCTGCGCCACAGCACGTGCGGTGTTTGTGAACTTCCTCACCCATTCTTCGTCGTCTCCTCCGTACATGAAAGTGTACTTTCCTTCCTTGATCTGATGATCAAAAAAATATTGAAGCAAATGTCAACACGATTACACACACACACGTATAATGTATGTATATTTGGATTGATTCTATAATGAATTTACCCAATTAAGAATCGCTGGGTCAATGCCATCCACTAGAAGCTCAAGCCTCCATGTCTCATCCTTCCAGAGAGATTCCTCTCTCAAGCTAGTGAAAGGGAAGGCATTGCTTCCCCA